>CM077879.1:32128129-33412415 GCA_039720435.1 Amazona ochrocephala
TGCAGGGTCCAGTACAGCAAAGAGCTTCAGCTTAATCTCTGCAACAGGTACACTGCAACCCTCCAAAGATTCTGATGCGTACTATAAGCCAGCGTATTTACAAAAACCCCACAAACACCCTCCTCCCAACCCCTCAAAAATCCACTACAATATAAAAAACCTGCATATAAATTATATTAGAGGAAAGAAGCCAGGTATAGTATAAAATTCTCTGCTCATGGGAGTACTGTATACTAAAATTTTAGTAACTTTTTCAAAACCATTCAAACTAATTTGCTTCAGTTTAGAGTCAGTAATAAATTCCATTTAAGATAATACTAATGCAATTTCTGAAAGTAAAGAAAACAAGTCCAACAACTTTCCACAATTTGTTAGAATATATTAGAACTTTTGTCGGAAGTAGCTTCTAATATGCAATCAATTGGAAAAGTAGAACACTTTGTACAATCATTATTTATTCCTTGCCTTATGTTAGTAGTCATCCTTAGAGGATTCATTATCCCTGTCTTTAACCATGGACTTTTATATGTTGTTTAATGTTGCTAGCACCTTTTAAAGAAACAACTTGTGTATGTAAACCAACCTGTGATATCTGTAATCTGACTCCTGCAGATGTTATTAAGAGATAAATTTCATTCACTGGCTTGAAATCACAATATATGTTGTTTATCAATAACAAATCAAATATTTCTTTTATTAAACTGTGCTATTGTCAATAGTAGTACATAAGCAAACAATTCCCCCGAAAAGATTTCTAAAGCAATATATTTTTCTTGTGATACGCTTTTCAAGCCTGCTGCTTGGCTCTGAATTGCCTTGGAGTGGCCAAATGAATCAGAATTCATATCCTGACTGCATAAAACCCCATCATTTCGCATATCTTTCCTGTGGGTAGTTTTGTTGGTTTGTTTTTGGTTTTTGCCCTTTTTTTTTTTTCCTGAATGTTTTGATGTAACCATCATCAGATAGGGCATGCTTTTTAATTCATACTAAAACCTCATAAAAAGGAGCAAGAAGTCACAGGACAGACCAGATGCCAACTACAGGTTTCACTTGGAAGAGCCAGACAAACATACCATATTGCCAGAACAAGAAACAATTGCAGAAACAATCAACAATACAACTGATAGCGAAGAGATTTGCAGAAGTCCTCTGCACAGATTACGTGGATCTAAGGCGTTATCTCTACATATACTTCTTCCTTCATCACTGGGATCATGGTTTACACAGGAACTAAGCTGTTACCAGCCTTTAGGTGCTACCCGTCTTCCACACGTAGCAGTATTTGCTAGAACTTCAGCAATACACTATGTGCACTTAAAAACATAACAGTAGCCCATCTGCCTGCACTGTGTAAATGAATATAATTTATATTACTTAAAACTGTACCCACTCATTTACTGGGTATACAGAGATTGAAGATAAGCCAGATCCATACTGACATGCTAAACTAGAAAACAGATTTTAAACTTAATAGAGTTTGCCTCCTCTTCTTGACATCTCTCAATCCAGACTAGAAAACTACACTGAAAAAAAATCAAGTCACAGAGGAAACCACTATTCTGAAACACTAGATCCCCTCAGTAGGCATTGCCAAGGATAATGCTCGCACTACCAATCACACGTCAAAAGCACAGATCGAAACTGTTACAAAAAGAAAAACCTACGGCAAAAGCAAAGTCTAAGTTATGTACACATCAACTTTCCTAAGCCTCTCTCCCTGACTCTGAGCTGGTTCATAGAGGTCCACACACTGACAGCAGTTTGTCGTGGTTTAAGCTTCATAAACCCATACAGCCGCTCTCTCACTCACTCCCCACTGTCTCTTCCCTCTGCTCCTGGAGGGATGGGAAGGAGAATCGAAAGAATGCAACTCCCACAGGTTGAGATAAGAACAGTTTAGTAACTAAGGTATAACACAAATCACTGCTGCTACCACCAATAATAATAATGACAAGGCAGATACAAGGAAAAGGAGAATACAATAGCTCACCATCAAATATCAAGCCCGACCACCCAGTGCACCACCACCAGTAACAATAATGACAAGGCAAATACAAGGGAAGGATACAATTGCTCACCACCCAGTATCAAGCAGTGCACCCCCACCAGTGCACCCCCACCACCCTTCCAGGTCTCTGCTCTCCGTTTCTACATCCTGGACATGACGTGCTGTGGTATGGAATAATCTCTTTGGTTAGTCTGGGTAAGGTGCCCTGTCTCTGCTTCCTCCTGGCTTCCCCCCTTCCCTGGCAGAGCATGAGACTCACAAAGTCCTTGGCCAGCCTAAACATCACCAAGCAGTAACTGAAAACACTGGTGTTATCAGCACTGTTCCCAGGCTCAAAATCAAAAACACAGCGCTGAACCAGCTACTATGAAGGAGAAAAAAATGACTGCTACTGCTGAACCCATGACACAGTTGCACAAGCCTCTCACAGTATGCATGCCCTTTAGTCCTCCCAGCTTGTTTTGTACAACCACAATATATATTTCCTAACATTTATTCAGAATTTACACCCAGGCAAAAAATCACTTTAAAACACAATACATAATGAATGCAACTCCAATGTTGAGTTCGTGCAGCTAGAGATGACATTTCTTCACGAAATAGACTTACGGATTTTGCAACGATATAAAACAAGAATTACTTGTGACTGTTTATGTAGGAGTCCATAAGTCAAAAATTTGCCTGTCAATCATTTCCATATACATTCTCCTTTCTTGAGACAGAATTACAGATTGTAGATGAACCAATTACCTTGCCTCAAATCCTTTCAATCGTCAGAAATAACGCAGCACAACTGTTTTGCTTGCTTGTTGAATTTGCAACACGTATCAAAAGACACTTGAGGTATCTTGGAGTACTTTGTACAGTTCTGGTGCCCTCAACATAAAAAGGACATGGAACTGTTAAGACAAGTCCAGAGGAGGGCCACAATGATGACCAGGGACTGGAGCACCTCCTGTGTGAAGACAGGTGGAGAAAGTTGGGGCTGTTCAGCCTGGAGAAGAGAAGGCTGCGTGGATACCTCACAGGAGCCTTCCAGTATCTGAAGGGATACCAGAGAGGTTCTTCATCAGGGACTGTAGTGATAGGACAAGAGGTAAGGAGGTTAAACTTAGACAAGGGAAGTTTAGATTGGATATAAGGAAGAAGTTCTTTACTGTGAGGGTGGCGAGGCACTGGAATGGGTTGCCCAAGAAAGTTGTGAATGCTTCATCCCTGCAGTGTTCTAGGCCAGGTTGGACAGAGCCTTGGGTGACACAGTCTAGTGTGAAGTGCCCCTGCCCATGGAAGAGGGTTGGCACTAGATAATCTTAAGGTCTTTTCCAGCCCTAACTATTCTATGATTCTATGTATTCTAGAGTAAAAAAAAAAAAAAAAAAAAAGCAAAAAACAAACAAAAAAACCCACAACGACAACAACAAAAAACACAGAAAAAAGAATCATTCCTCTCTAAGGGTCATAAATTTTACATTCAAAGCTCTCTGCAGGCACATCTGAATGGCATCAACCCCTACTTTAAAGCTAAAAAAGGGCAATATTTAAATTTTCATTACACACCAATTGGTTGAAATGAAGCACAATCTCAACAATATTGCATGGTTTCCAGTGACATTAGTTCTCTGGTTTGTTTAGATAACATAACCTTTGCATCTTTCCTGAAGCATACTTCAAAATTCTTAATAACAGTTATAATGTGAGAGTGCTTATCTCTTAAAGATCTTAAGTCCAATGTGAAAATTAAATACTCTCTAAAATCTCTCCTAAATTTGTAACTGAAGTAGCAATCTCTGTCAAGCTCCTCTACTCTGAGATGCAATATATGGAAATAAGAATAATAAAAAACCCTAGATAAATTATGGAGAATTTACTAAGAGGGCACAGAAATACTTCATTTATAAATTAGTCAAAGCCATGTACCCAAACTACCATTTAAATAATTTTGAAAAATTAGTATGTGTTTTCTTTCATTGATAGTTTACAAAGCCCTTTCTTATTCACCTGCAATTATTATATTTTCCAGAAGCACTGCACAAATCTAAAATCAGCAATAACAAAAAAAAAAGGAAATCCCACCTGTACCAAAAGAGGTAAAAAAGCCTACCACAACAACAGTTAAAGAAAGAGCATCCAAAGAAATAGAATCAGTTTTATCGTAATACAGAGTACATTTTTTAAAATTCAGCAGTTAAAGAGAGATGCAATAACTGGTGAGAAAGGACAGTTTTTGAAAAGAATATAGAAGTTATTTTAGATTCCATTTTGCCCAGAATTATGAGATATAGACTAAATGAAGGTCAGTCTTTTTAATTCACCAGAGATCAGAAAGATATTTACTTCCACTTCTTGGATTCAGTAAGTAAAACCTTTAAACAACTCTAAGGCGACACAACACAAATTATATTTCTCTGATCACTGATGTCTGTGTGCCACACGTTACAAAGAGAAAGTATTTAGAAAGGTACACCACCCTTACTATTATAATAAGTTAGGAATTTTAGAAGTATTAATAATGACACCCAGGCCTTCAGAAATATTACTATTTTGAGACACATATTTTGTAATTGTTTCTCATTAAAATATATTAGCATAAAAGAGATTGGTTCTGAGACTAATTTATGTGGGTATTGTTTTCAGCTGTTACCACTCATGTCAGAAAACAGCTATTCACACAGCAGATGTCGCAAATAAACATTAGAATAATTTTCTACTGTGAATATTCTAGAAGTGGGAAAAAAAATTGAGCCAATCTCAAATATAGAAAATAACTAGTAAAAATCACAAAAAACGTAGACTTCTTAAAAGAAACTGATATTAACAGACTGGATCTTCAAAAAATAATAAATCAAGAAGACATTATGGAAACTAGTTTCAGTGTCAGGCTTATGTTCCGGCTCAGGTCACACAGCAACAAAAAGGGTATGCCACAGCGTTGCAACTGAATGAGCTTCATTCAGCACACAAATCAAAGGTTAAGCCTGTATTTTCCCTAACTAAATCTCAGCATTAAGAAGAACACGCAGGTTCCCAGAAAACCATATTAAGTAGGAAAAATGGAAAATTCCCAAATTCCATATAGAAATCCCTGGTAAAATACTGTCCTGGAGAACATTTTCAAAGACAGCCAGTTCTACTATTTACTTTAAACTTTTCAGATTTTCCAGATTTGCATGGATTTCTACAGCCAATGTAAAGTTCAAAGGTTGGTTGATTTTAAATGAAACACTGTATCCTCAATTGTTTTATACAAGGAAACCAACAATTTCAGGACAGACAGTTTCTAAGACTAAAAAAAAAAATTAGTATTTCCACTACAAGCATTTCCTTAGCAACTATCTGCTTACCAAGTCTACAATGCTGCCAGACAAACTGGAATTGCCTTTTGAGGGCAATATTAATCACATGCAAGAACAGAGCTACAATCAAAAGTACATATGCTACCATTCTTGTTAAAATTCTAGAGCTACACATTGTTATAAAGACTTAGATGCTCTGGGACCACACGAAATTCTCTTGCAACAATAAGCAAATCAAAGACAACTCGCTCTGTACCAGAAAGTAATTTCTGCAAAACCAGAAAACTGTGAATTCTGTGGCAAACCACCCAGAGATATTCAGCCCAGCATCCTCAGTTAGGAAACTCTTAAGTAAAATATCCAACAAAAAGAACCTCAGAAGAGCACAGGCGCTGAAGGCACCACCTTCTCATACACTCACTATTGCATTTCTGTCTTCCCTTATTTTACAGTAAAAATTAACTCTTCTACTGTCTTCTTCAACATAATACAGAACCACATGCTGACCAAATGTAATTGTCTTGCACACTAATTACTAATTGCATACTAAGAACCTCAGTGCTTCTAAAATTAGTTATTTGAAATTAATCACTTAAAATGACTGCTTCCATTTAAAGATAAAGCTTCCATTTTCATAATTACTCGTCCCTTGAGCGTCCTAAGTGCTGTCCTTGCCCCAACTTCATCCTTAGAGAATCTGCAAAAGATTTTGTTTTGTTTTGGGGGTTACAGGTTGGACTTTTTTTGCGTTTTTGAGGCTCTGAAGATTTCAATTTTATTTTGAAAGTCAAAGAAAGGTAGGAGTTCAACAGTGCCCCAAACCCCCATTTGTTTTACTCTATTCCCAGATCTCTAGCTATGTCTTCAATTCTGTCCTCTGTTGAACTATTATGAAATTAGTTTCTCTATAAATGCAACCTTTCTTCACAATATCTTTTTCAAGTCGATTTTTCTTCTACCTCTTAGTTTTAGCACCAGCATGAAGTGAGAGAAGTTGCACTATGTCTTGTAAGGTTGTGAATGGCCATTCATATGTTAAGTACAACAGAATTGTTCAGGCTTTTGATTTTTAAGGATGCATCAATCGTTCTTTCCTATGATGAAGGTCACTCTCCAGGAAGTTAACAAGTCCAAAATTTTCATTTCTCCAAGTTGCTGTCTATTGAATCTATACAAGTATTTCTGCAAATATTACAAAACATACCTAAGAGTATTAGATTAAGCATTTTTATATGCCAACTGATCAGTAGCTGAATAGCAAAGAGCAACTGGAAACTATCTTGACTAAATATTCCTGTTAGTAGGTAAGCAAAATGGATGATGACATTTATTGTTTTCACCTAAAGGAATTTTTACAGTTATTGTGACATTAAAGTCTGAAAACATCATAAGGTCTTTTGCTGACAAGTATGATGTTCTGTATTCTTATTCAAGTTTGCATTGCATAACATACTCAAGTGCAATCACAATATTCCTGCTATTAATTTATAAAATAATTGATTTTTACTAATCTACTATAAAGCACATTTTTATAAGGGTTTTTGGTTAAAAAGAAAGAAAAGAAAAAGAAAAAAGAAACAAAGAGCATTCTCCTACCCAGTACATTACAAATTCTATAAGGATGTTAAAATTTTTTTGTGACTTAGAACAAACAGCAGTAGTACCATACACTTGAAATTACGTAAGTACATTAAATGAATTACATATGTGTAAGCTACAGGTAATTTAGCAGTAATATATTTGAGAACTTAGCCTCATTACTACCTCTATTTTTAAATCAATCATTCCATGTATTTCTAAGGGGCATTAACAGATAAGGCTTCTGATGTTAATTTATATATTGTACTGTAATGTATTTACTGGCCTGATTAGGAAAATTTAGTCTCTTCTTCCAAGTATTTTTAAATAACACATTTTTCCCCATTACAAAACAAATGAAGGGTTTAGCAGATGATAGCGTCATGTTGTAGCTTAGTGACAGCCAAACAGAAATAATTCACAGGTATTAACTTTATATACATTGTATACATGTATCATTATGTTTAGTTATATCCAAAATCCTTTGAGAAGTTGTAGAGATTGGGGGATGTCCCAGAAGACTAGAAAAAGGCATATATCACCCCATCTATAAGGGCTCAAAGGAGGATCCATGAAATTATCCGTAAATCAGTCTTACTTAAGCCCTGGGAAGATTTTGGAGCAAGTCCTCATGGGGGCTATCATAAGCCAAAGGGAGCACGATTGGGAAAAGCCAGCGCAGATTCACCAGAGGCAAATCGTGTTTGACAAACCTGATCACCTTCTCTGATAAAGTAACCTATATGGTTGATATAGGGCAAGTGGTGAACAGTCTGGACAGATGTCTCCAAGGCTTTTGACATGGCTCCCTACAGCTGGCTCCTGAAGAAATCAATAAGTTATGGTCTAGAGAAGTGGTCTGTGCGGTGTGTGGAAAACTGGCTGACTTTCACTGTCTTTATCCAGAGAGTGGTGGTGAATAGTTCCTTTTCCAGCAGGTGACCTGTCACTAGTGAGATACCAGGGGTCGATATTGGGCCCAATGCTCAACTGTTCCCGATGCAATTTTGCTCATAATTTTCAAGATCGTTTTTGCAACAATCTATTAAAAAGTAACAGCTAAAAAAGCCATCTTTTTAAGCAAAGGTTTTATTTTTTCCCCCAGGATTTTGCAAACCAAAGTTTGACAATGTCTCCTTGGAGACTCCATGCTGCTAAACTGAAGGAAAAAAAAATAAAATACAACAAGACATATTTCAGAGATAGCAGATTGAAAAATATCTGCCAGTGTAGTCAAGTGAACACTTTAAATTTAGCAGCAGTAACAGTTAGGTATCATCACCTCATGCTGGCTTTATCTGAGCTATAAAATCTGTAATTGTTTAAATGAAAAGCCCATCAGAAGCTGCCACATTGACACTAATGAGAAAAAAAAAGGCAATAAGGTAAGCTTATATAAATGAGCTTTAGGACACAAAATATGTTTTCACCTTTTTTCTTTTTTCCTTTTAGAAAATGGTTTAATTGGATATCCTTCCTGTTCATAGCTTCAGCAGAGCTCATGCAAAGATTAGAACAGTTGGAGACCAAGGTCTTTGTTCTAACAGCGTGAAAAAATATTCTTTTTTCCTCTGTTTCATTATAGCACTGAAGTATTTCAGCAGAACAGCACTTGAAAAACACAAGCTTTCTTCAAATTTACTGGCATTTGAAAACCTCACTCTTTCTGCTGCTGAGCTGAATATTAATGCAAGTTAATTGCTTAAGTACTTTCTAAAAATTTTAGATCACAGCACTGGTTATTATTTTTAATATTAAGAAGTCTTCCTGCAAAGTTTGTAACAATAAATGGCACCTAATTGCAAAGTATTTTTGAAAAGTCAGGCATACACTTATGCCATTTAAAATGCATGCAAATAAGCTGAATAAACTTAAACATACTGTAAATTCTATCTTTCAATTTTTCTGTCTAGAAAATATTTACGTCCTTCATAAAATGCTAGAAAACCTATTGAGAACCTGCTAGCTAGGATCTACAGTGTTATTAAACAAACCAAGTATGCTTTCATCCAGATAAAATACACCACAACACTCCCAGACCCCTAACAATACTTCCCTATACACCCCCATCCCAAGATTATCAGGCCCTCAATTATTTGCTTGGCATTTGTCATCTGTGCGAACAGTGCTAGTCTTACCTGTAAAATTGAAAGTTTGTTCCATTCTCACAATGAGTGACTAAAACCTTAAAGTGTATATTAAATAGTGCTTCCATTTAATACAGACCTGGAATAACACACACTGATGCTCAAGGTACATCTCCAACATATGCATACATCTCCATCACTTACACTGAGCAATAATCATTGTTTATGAGACAAATTCTTTTTCAAATTTATGAATCTGCTTTCAGTTTCTACCTTTGGTATCTTATAGCATTTACAATTTCCAACACTATATTTCGCTCTGTGCATTGTTTAAAAATCAGGGCATTTTTATTCATATTTTCTACCTCTTAGCACCTACTTCAGTTTCAATGTTGGGAACTTATGCTCTTAGACAATAACAAAAATATTGTCTTTTCCTCTTTCTCTGTAAGCAGGAGCACACTTCTATCAAATGTAGCTATTTTCAGCGACCTGAAGGTGAATCATAGTGTTACGAGAGTTTAGTTCTTTGTTCGACTAAACCTTGTTCTACAAAGTAGGAATGGCAATAATAGGGTGAAGAAGCATTGTATTTTACCACTCTTAAACACGCAACTAGTTCTGACAAAGCATTTGCACTGCATGGCAAAGTATGTGGCCAAGAGCACTGTAAAAAAGCTTTATATGTGAAAGGGCTGTATTTTAGAGCAAAGAAATTTAAAAAAGGGCATATAGACACATATCCATATGATTTCTTCAATTGTTCCACTAAAAAGCAATTGCATACCTGTTCGTCGTTATTCGTATTTTCTTACCAATTAGAATTGTAGAAATCAGATTATTTTTTTCTCCTTTTGAGGCTCTGAAGATTTATTTTTTGTTTTGAAATTCAAAGGAACATAAGGCTTCAACAGTGCTCTGGAAAGCCTTCTGTTTATTCTATTCCCAGTTCTTCAGGTATGCCTCAAATTCTGTCCTCCATTGAGCTATTATAAAATTATTTTCTCCATATATGCAAATCTTCTTCATAAGATCTTTTTCAACTGTTTTTCTTGTACCTCTTATATTTACCTGCACTAGTTCTCTAATCAGTCCTTCCACTGCTGTTCATTTCTTACAATTTTCATTAATCACCTTTTGAATAAGAAAAAAAATTTTGCTTTGCAAACAACTATATCATTCATCTGCATTAAGCTTTATTTTCAGTAGTAAGATTCTAAGTACTTACCTAAGCACTCGCAGCAACAGGACATTCCAGTACCTGCATAGTTTTTGAATAACTGCAAAATTAAGATGTATAAAATGAACTTTACTAAAGAAATAAGGAAATATTTCCTTTTACTGCACACCCTAATTCCAAGAAATAAATTGCAACACTTTCTGACAAGCTGAAGAAAACCCACAACCACCTTCATTTTCGAATACTGAAACTCAAAGTCCTTTAAAAGACTTTTCTAAACTAACTGCAATATTTCTATTATGTATGTTTTTCCTAGTAAGGACTGATCTTTCACATTTAGAGACTTGCATGCTTTTAGTCTGTGCGTTTTTATTTAAAAATTACCTTTGGTCCATCTTTATAACTCTATTTAATATCTTCATGACATAGTGAACACCACTGAAATATTTTTTATCTTCAGGCTTCATAAAAAATATTTCTAAGTTTTCATTTGTCTCATTATAATTATTCTTATAGAAAAGACCAATAAATTCTGTTTTTCTTCTGACACAGTAAAGGTCTTCAACACTGCTGATAAAATGAAATTCCAGGTGTTTTAACTGCTCTCCCCCTCCCCCCCAAGTATCTGCTCTTTTCAGAGGGAGTAGTTTGCCCTATAGAAATTTGTTATAATATTTAAACAGATTTTTTAATGAGGTACTATTTACAGCAGGACCTGCTATTATCTGTAGCAATAAACTATGTAATCGTCACTTTTTCTTGACAGGCATTTTCTGCATAAATGCAGAAAACTTCTAAGAACTTGTTTTTAAGGACTAAGAAGTAATAGTGACTTAGTTGAAATCTTGAATGTATTCAAATGTGCAAGTCTAAGTGTATTTCATTAAAACAAAAATCTAGTAAAGCCTTCACAAACTAGAAGACAGATCAGTGAAGGAGGTTTTACAATATTGGAGGAAGAAAAAAAACCTGTCTTTTTTTCCTAAAGCATTACTTCCTCTCTGTCTACAGCCCCTTACCATAGGTTGTCAAAATTCTGGTTTTGGATAAGTAGACAGTTGTATTTTTGAAAGTAAAATAGCCGTGATTTTATCTTACAGTTTCTGAGCATATATATGTATTTTAAAAAGAAAGAAAGCAGAGAGAATTAAAAAAAGATACCCAACTTAGGGGAAAAAAAAAAAAAAAGGAAAAGAAAATTTGTAGACATCTCTCAAATTAGACTTGATTATCTTCAATCTTCAGGGTCTTTTCCAACCTAAACGATTCTATATTCAATACTCCATATATACTCCATATATACTCCATAATACTATATTCTATACTCCAATTATATCATGCAGTCGGCGGCACACTCCTTATTGAGGAGCCTGTGTGAATTAACAAGGTGCTCCTGAACAAACTCCAACACAGAAAGAAAAGCCTATAGAGCGTAGAAGCAAGGGCAGGTAGCCTGGGAGAAATACAGAGAAATCGTCCAAGCAGATACAGCTCAGGCTGCCTTCAGATTTCTCCCTGATTAGTTATTTGTTTGAAATGTACAGTCATATATGAGAAAAGGTCTCTTTATGAAGACTACAACTGTGACCATAAAGACAGGGCATCCCATCTTTATTATTAACTATCACTGTTTGTGAGATAATTAAACATAAAATTTTCCTAAAATTTTGTTAGAGAAAATAATCTTATTTGTTACATCTTTCCCAGCTGCTATTATTTGTAAAATAACGAAACAATAAATTGTATTATTTTCTAAGAAGACATTTCTAAAATAGATCAAATATTTGGTTTACTGCCATTTAGAAATCAGAAATCCAATAATTTATTCCCAAGCATTTAGAAAATCACATAGCTAAACAAAACCAACATTACACACATTTTAGTCTTTAAAATTTATGGACATTGATCTTAACAGTCAATGTACTACCTAAATCCCTCATTTTATTTTACCTTAAACAATCTATTAAGACCTAGTAATTTTTTTCAAATCCATCATTATCATAAATTAACATTTTGCTTAATAGGTGAACATGAACTTCTGACCAAAACATTTGGACAGGAGACTGAGAGTTCAGTTGGGAGTTTGGACTGCAGCACAGGTGTAGACCAAAACTCAAAATATAACCTAGTGTTTCCCTAATGTAATAAATAGCATTTGGTATGCGTGTTTTGAAAGTATCTTTTCAGCTTTATTCTAATCCAGGAAGGTTTGATTAAACTTGATGTTTACATTACTTAGCTCACCACTCTAGAGCTCAGCATGGAAGTATAAAGGTGTAGTGATCCTTAGGATACATGCTGTTTCATAAGCTATATTTAATGAATTCTTTAACTGCAGAGAGAATGTTAATGTGATGAGTCTTGAACTACAATAACGCTGCTTAAATGTGATTGTAAATAGTATAGTTTTCAGTTCAGAAAAGATCTACTTTATCCAGGCTGCAGTAATCCCAAAAGAATTTTGCCCGACATTATAACAGAAGCAACACATCAGATGACCTCACATATGGATCCTAAGAAAATATAAGAAAAAAAATATTTTTTAATTTTATGCTGTTTCCAAGCATATCTGACTATTCCAGTTTCCTTTCTCTTGTTATTATTTAACTTATCCTATGCAGGAATGATCCCAATTTATACTGACAAGTACATTTTTCTGCTTTCCCTCTAGCATCTATGGTCAAAGATGAAGTTTGTATTTAAAAATGGACTCAAGAATTTCCATTTCAGAGGAGCTCTCAGCTAGTATTGTCTAGGCATGGAAAAATACTCCCTTCAACAAGAGAAAAATTTTAAGCAAAACAAAAGAAAGATTTAGCAAAATACAAATCTACAAGTGATTACAAATTTAAGACAACACTGTGAGCATAAAGTATGCATGAACATATACAAAGAATACACACAGAACATACATGCATACAAGATCTTAAGCAGTATTCCACTGCTCCTGGAAGAAATCCCTTTGTAAACTCTCTGTTCACTTTTAAAGTCCCTTTTTTTCTTAGTCTTCCAGCTTATGATCCCAATTATCCTCACAAAAGCTGCCAAATCTGTTGTCATTTTCTCTGAAGGACTGGTTAAAAACTGTTACAGATTTAATGCAGAAAGTTCTCTGAATATTATTTGCAAAGCTCAATTATATTATTGTAAAGTAATGCCTTTACTTCATGTACATAGAAGTTCAAATATAAAGCATGAAAATAAATTATAATCAGATTTCCTGGACCTAAGAAGAACATTTTTTACAGTTTTGGTTCAGAAACTCTAAGAACTGAAACCACAACACAATATTCAAAGGTTTGACTGAAATCACACATAGCAAATCTCATCTATTTGAAACGAACTACAAAACTCAAAATTTCAGCTGAAGACGCCTGAGCAAAACTGTCATAATAAGGAATGCCACAGCTTTCCCAGAGCAAAAATAATTAATTTCACCAGGAATATTAAGCTACTTTCTAAATGGAAGCAGGGCATTCAGGAATTCCTACTTTTTCTGGAAAATACAAATTGAGAATTGGCATATTTTACGCTACTTAGGAAATCCTATCATGCTTATAAGTTATGTTTCCATTCCTTTACTAAGATTTAATGCAGATCAAAACCTAGTATATCTTCAAAAAGCCTGCATACTGCAAACTATTTGAGCATGTTCTACAATCACTTCACCAAATGCTGTAAAGGGTGAACAGTGAAGCTGACCATGTTGCTGCAGAACTGCCTGTTATTGTAAAACCAGGAAAACAACAAATGTAAAAAACCAAAAAGCCTTAGTAATTTACTAAAAGGGTATCATTGTTTTCATTACCTGTTGCACAGTAGCTGTTTGAATCAATGCTAGCCACAGCTGGGGGCAATACGTTGTCAGAAGATAATTTATAATCTGATAGATGGACCACTCGGTGGATAAAGAACTGGCTGGATGGCCGCACGCAAAGAGTTGTGCTCAATGGCTTAATGTCCAGCTGGAGACCAGTAACGAATGGTGTCCCTCAGGGATCGGTGTTGGGACCAGTCTTATTCAACACTTCTGTCAGGGACATGGACAGTGGGATTGAGTGCGCCCTCAGCAAGTTTGCCAATGACACCAAGCTGTGTGGTTCGGTTGATACATTGGAGGGAAGGAATGCCATCCAGAGGGACCTTGACACACTTGTGAGGTGGGTGATGCCAACCTGATGAAGTTTAACCATGACAAGTGCAAGGTCCTACACCTGGATGGGAGCAATCCCAGGCACAGCTACAGGTTGGACAGGGAGGAGATTCAGAGCAGCCATGCGGAGAAGGACTTGGGGGTGTTGGTCAACGAGAAAATGAACATGAGCCAGCAGTGTGAGCTTGCAGCCCAGAAGGCCAACCATATCCTGGGCTGCACCAAAAGAAGCGTGACCAGCATGTCAAAGGAGGTGATCCTGCCCCTCTACTTTGCTCTCATGAGACCTCACTTGGAGTATTGTGTGCAGTTCTAGCGTCAACATAAAAAGGACATGGAACTGTTGGAACAAGTCCAGAGGAGGGCCACGAGGATGACCAGGGGACTGGAGTACCTCCCGTATGAAGATAGGCTGAGAAAGTTGGGGCTGTTCAGCCTGGAGAAGAGAAGGCTGCATGGAGACCTCATAGCAGCCTTCCAATATCTGAAGGGGGCCTATAGGGTTGCTGTGGAGGGACTCTTCAAAGGGACTGTGGTGATAGGACAAGGGGTAACGGGTTCAAACTTGAGCAGGGAAGTTTAGATTACATATAAGGAAGAAGTTCTTTACTGTAAGGGTGGTGAAGCACTGGAATGGGTTGCCCAAGGAAGCTGTGAATGCTCCATCGCTGGCGGTGTTCAAGGCCAGGTTGGACAGAGTCTTGGGTGACATACTTTAGTGGGAGGTGTCCCTGATGACAGCAGGGGGGTTGTAACTTAACTATTTTATGATTCTACGAGAGAATCAATGCAGACAAAATAAAAATAAGTTACTGGAAACAATGAGACAAACAGTTTTGTGTAGCAGATCAGAAACTATACCAGATTGAAAAATAAAATGTCTATACAGAAATGAACTAATTTTTTCTCTAGTTTCCACTCCTTCAACAGTATCGCAAATAGTAAATATATTAGTTTTCCAGAAATCAGTCCCAGATGAGTCACTATTTCCATTTCAGTGCAGCCAGAATTTCCTTTGGGAAGTCTTCCTCCAAGGAAGCGGGCTCTCAAGTTTTCTGCACTATCATTTTGTAAAATATGGTATTTCACAGTCTACTGGTAACTATTCTAATCTCTAAGTAATTCTTAGTAGAGCCAAATAATGAAAATGTATTTGGTTTTCTCACTTATTTGGAGGCAACAGAAGTACCTTAGCTTTGGTTCTCTCACTCTTTTCAGCGGTCCTGAGTAGATACACTATACCTCTGTTGCAACGATCGCAGTCAGCTCTCCCCTTGTGATCCATGTAAACATAATTCCCTTCACGTTCCACTGCCTGCTCTAAGATTACAGCTCAATTTTCTTTGCCATCTCCAACTACCAATTGCCACATAAATCCTGTTTAAAATTGGCTTACAATAATTTTAGTGGCAATTTACAATTTTAGACTGAAAGGTAAACACATGCATAGATGACTAAACATCCACAACAGAATTTTCATTGGAATGCAAGTAATGCCAGTTCAGAAAAGCATTGAGATACAATCTCAAAAGAAGTGGGAAAAAATAAAAAGAAAAGCAAGCATGTAAAAGGGTTTCATTTTACTTATGTTTCTATTTTCTTCAATCTAACCACACTACAAAGATCCAATGTCAC
This sequence comes from Amazona ochrocephala, assembly GCA_039720435.1. Classification (NCBI taxonomy): domain Eukaryota; kingdom Metazoa; phylum Chordata; class Aves; order Psittaciformes; family Psittacidae; genus Amazona; species Amazona ochrocephala. The sequence continues at coordinate 32,144,067 of CM077879.1, forward strand.
AGCAGAAGAGATTTTGGTTTTTGAGAAGCTAAAGAAGCAGCAAGCTGCTATGGATATCCATTTCTTCATTTGTACCCTGTTAATAGGCATTAATCTCAGAGAGCATGCATCTATCATCGCATTGTGACTAGACTATAGATAAATATAAAATAGCTGCCAGCATTCTCTCTGCCACCAAATAATCCAGATCAAAACAAATTTGTCTTGTTTCGTGGGTAAGATTATATTTTTGTATACTATACTAGGCTTCTTTTTATGCATGAACTGACTAAAAAAAGGCTTATGGATGCACTGTAGAAATGTGCTGTAATACAGTCAGCTTTTCTCCTTACTCCCATCTCTAAATATACATCTTAAAATGAGTTCATCTCATTGATCTTTTTCAGTTCCATTTTTTCCACACAGAAGAGATATTCTATGCATCTTGAAGATGTGTTATTCTGCAGAGAAAACTGTATCTTATTTTGTGGTATATCACCATTACACAGAAAAAGACTTTCCACTTCCATTCTATCTAAATGAAATGTGTCTTTTATCCAATATAACATATTATTGCATCCACTGATAGGCATGTCAGAAGATCAAAAAAAAAAACCAAAAACTTTCAGATAAAAGAGGTGTCATACCACCTGTCAGCGTATCAGTTGGAAAAAAGATGTCTTCCTAAAACATCAGATCTACTGTATTTTATATGCCACCTCCTCAGAGATCAGCATTCTTTTAGTATCACTGAAGTTAAAGATGAAGATTTATTTCACTGTCTTTAGTGCTGGTAAAGAGCACTAACCATACTATAAAACCTGATTTGCATTTGCAGTGTGAAATGCCACATGTGATACCACCAATGTGCCTCTCTGAAAGTGACTTGGGTTTTTTTTTCACTACTGCTTTTATTTGGTTGCGCTCAATTGGGATAATTTCTAATTTTTGCATTCAAAGACCATTTCTCTGCATTCCAAATTACTCATATATTCAGTGCTAGTATGCTAAGTACTAGAAAGAAGCTTCTCAAATAACCCAGACCTGTCATCTAAAATGAGGAAGCAAGTACCTGTATTCCATAAAGTGAAGTCAAATAGTCAAAAGTCAAAGTCAAATATGGCATTTTAAAGGACAAAGGTGAAAGGTTTAATGACCAATTATTCACTTCTGTTCATGTACATATATATACATAAACCCATGCAAATATCTTTTGGTTCACTGTATGTGTTTTTCCCAGTAGCATGCACTAAACAGGACCTAGATAAAATGTCTGTGCAAATGACACACAAAATAGTCCCTATGATACAGTAATGCCTTCTGAGGCCAAAAGCATAGAGGAGAACATACTTAAAATGGAGACATACTCACAAATAAAGGAATATACTTTTAAGTTTTCTAGATCTCAGTTAAGAAGAAATAGTCCCTTTACCACATTTAAAGTTACAAAGGTAAAATTAGAAAAATTAGAACCATCAGACAGGGAAAGGAAAGAGTGCTAGGAACATATTCATTTTGACCTCATTCACTAATTGATGCATGCTGCCTTACATCTGGAGCTTGATACCCCATAACTGAAGCAGCAGCAATAGTACTAATTGCGTTAGTCTTTGTCTCCTGATCACTTACCAAATTGTAACTGAGGTCTGATCTATTTTCATAGAAATACATACTGCCAAGACTAAGTGTTCTTCGGCTTCCTTTTCAGATCCCTATTCAGTTTAGGTTTTACCTGTTGCTTCTCTGCTTTTCAACTTAACATGAGGAAAAATATATGTGATTTATATAAAACATTCAGGTACAGCTTTGGTTCCAGACAATTAAAATTTATTTTAAGAATTCCAAGTATTACCTGAGCACTGTTACCTATTCTACTGTCATAGCACTTAGAAATCCCAGTCAGACTACAAGGGTTAGCTGCAGTAGGTGCAGAAGGAGGGGCAAAGCAAACACAGGCACAAATACAGTTTCTCTGTGCAAGCATAAACCATGTGAAAGACTTAAGACAGAATCTTGGGGAAATGAGCTCTCAAATAAGCATTTATATGCCTTTATACAGATACCATATATGAAAGTCAATAACCATGAAAGTCAATAAACTTCCGCCATTTTGAAGAACAAACAGATTCTGAATTCTTCATTAGTCACTCTTCTTGACAGGTATTTCATGGCTGGTTTCATTTGGCATTCTTGCCATTCTGAACTGATCTGGAGTGAAATATATTGCAGTAGGCTTTGGTGAAAAACAGACCTATGTTTTTTTATTTCAATCAGAAAAGGCTGAGTCCCAGTTGCTGGGTAAATTATATTCAAAATTATCTTCCATCATGTTCTGGGCCAAATTTCATCTCTAATGTAAGCAGGCAACACTCCAACACTTCCACTGCACTTGTAACTCATCAGAATGTAAGATGAAATATGACCTTCAGAGTATATAAAGAAAACCTTGATTAGAGGAAATTTCATATTGACAATGTGTATTATGAGCATTACTTCCAAGCACATGAACTATTCTCAATGCAAATAAAACAAAAAACAAACAAAAAACACCAACCAACCAAACAAACAAAAAACCCCAAAACCAAAACCAAAGTATAATTTACCATGGAGTCCTATGAGGGCAGAAATATCTTTTTTAGAACATTCTGCTATCTTTTTGCAGGCACAGGAAATCCACTCTATGGATAGAAATCAGTCTTTCCAAAGAATGAACAAAAATCCCCAACTAAAACTTAGAAAGTCTTCCAGGGCCTCTTGTAACCATTATACATTTGATAAATTTTCTGAATGGTTACATACAAAGAGTTGGCAGGACAAGCTCATATTTCAGAGAGGGAGCCTGGTACTTTATACAGATCAAGGTAACAAGACTATTCCCTTCATTTTGTGATAAAGAGGGTATTTTGGGTTGCATGTATTCCCCTAAAGGAAATAAGCATTATTATCTTACCTGCCACCCCAATACTTATACCATACTATCCTGCTACCATACATACATACCATACATATCCTGCTACTAGAATTTGCTCTCATGAATAAGAATGCGAGTTAAAGAAACCCCTGATTTTCCCACCAATAAACTGCAGGGCAGTGGCAGGGACACCCCAGCTGCTAGCTTATTAGCGTCCCTTGAGAACAAGCAGCTGGAAGAAAACTAGTCTCTTGCAGCAATTGTCCCTTTTTTCCCTGCTATCATTGTAAGATAGCAACCAGTGATGCACCAAAACACATTTGTTATCTCATAAATACCTGTTTACACAAGGTTTTCTTCAAAATTATGCTTGTGCTACCCCATAAACAAAGATCATCCAAACAGACCAAACTCCCTGGGTTTTGTTGAAAAAAGGAATACAAAATCTCCTCCTTTTCTTTGATGAATTTACTGCATCATGAGTGATAAATGAAAGGCTTGGGCTTTGTTTTGTTTCAGGTTTTGTTATTTTGTTTGGTTTTTTTTCTTTTCACTTGCTATAAATTCGTGGCTTACATCACGCTTTACAGAGCCAGGTTTTCTTTCCTAGTGCTTTGTTCAGAATAAACAGACCAACTAGGAATGAATAATGCCATATGAATGCATCAGAATAAAACTTCCAAGGATGGAATCAAAAGCATCAGAACCAGACCAAATGAGGGGTGAAGCACAGAGAATGATCACTAAGGTGATAAGACCCTTTAAAGTCTTTTATGAATAAAACAAAACAAACAAACAAAAAAAAAAAAAAAAAAAACAAAACCCAAAAAAACCAACAGAAACACACACACAAAAAAAAGCAAAACCAGTGATTCTGGTCAATGCTACATACAACAGTGGTTCATTAATACACCAGGTGGTGGATTTTTGAGGACGAAAGCTGAAAAAGGGAATGGTTGATGGTGGAAAGAAGGCTGAATCTGAGGATCAACTCTAATGTCCTTTTTAAAGTAAGAATCCCCTAAGTACTGCATAAATAGAGTATTTCAGTTGGAAGGGATGTACAGCAATCATCTAATCCAATTGCTTGACCATTTCAGGGCTATCCAAAAGTTAAAGCAGGTGCTTAAGGGTATTGCTGACTACCTCTGACACACTGATAGGCTTCAGGCATCAATCTGGAATCCCACTCCAGTGTCTGACCACCTTCTCTGTAAACAAATGTTCCTTAATGTCAAGTCTGAGCCCCTCCTGAAACTGATCAGAAACTTCAGTCTCTCTCAGATTATGTAAATATCCTGCCTATTTCATTAAGTGAAAATCTCTGTTGGGAGAATATTTGATATTAACTATGTGACATTTGTTTCCCCACTCTGCTTGACCATAAACAGCATTTGAATTATTAATTTTCTATCAAAGTCACCACTCCTTGCAATGCAATTAAAGACAAATTATTATTTACTTGTGGTCTGAACTCTGTAACAGGGATAAAGTTCCTGATTCTCCCTGGGGATGTTCTAATATTCCTGAGCGATCTACCATTTGAGAGACTCGAGGTTTAATCTACCGATTGAAATATTAAAAAAGCTAGAATGGCCACAGAAAGATTACTGCAACTTTGCTAACTGCACAAAATAAAAAATAATTATAAACCAAAACAAACACACCGTCAACATTGCTACTTTTCCTTTTTCCAAATCTCACCTTAATATCTGTGCTGCTTATTTTATTTGAAAACTCTTGACCTAAATGCCATAAACAATCCCATGATCACAGGATCCTAAAAACATCCTTTTCTTGTATCCTATCAGTCCCAATATCCAGTGGACTCTAGAGAGGCAAGCTAGCTGAAAACATCAAAATTATTTTTAGGCCTTTATAATTCTAATACCCCACTTCCAGCCTTCTTTGAACCCCGTCTGTGTCCTGTGGAGGTAGAACTTAACACAGGGAATGGGACTAGATGCTACAAGCTATTTTTCTGGCCTCTGTAACTGCAGTTTCATGGACAGAAGTAGTTCCTTCTAAAAGTGGTCTCTGTCACCCTACAGATGCATTTTGTCTAAAACTGAGTAAACCTTAATTCATGATTTTCCATAAATACTCAGGTAACAGATTTCTTGTGTACTAGACTTAACACATGTGCCGTAAGGAATGAAATCACAATTATGTAAAACCACTAACCACCTGGGAAAGGAGGGTCTTCAGGGGTTAGCTGCTCCATAGCAGTCATATATACCCTTAAGAAATCTTACTGCAAATTGGCTAGAATCAGTTACTATTGAGAGATTCAACTTCTGTTGAGATTTCAATTGATCACTTAGCCACAGTTGAACTCGCATTTGTGTCAAATATAAGTGTCCCTTGAAAAGAGGTGGAAAAGCAATGCTCTGAATTGTATTTAGCAGTTCATATTATGGAACAACATCAATAAAGCACCTGGTTTTCACTTGCTAACATTTTTTTTTCAACAAAAAACTGAAAAAAAAGTCCAGTGATGTTAAGAACTGACACTGATGACACTGGGGACTTTCAGACACATGACAAAACAGACAACATCAAATCAGTCTGAGACCTGCAGAAGTGCTGTTACTTCATGAAAATAATGCTCTGTTTCTCTGCAACTGAAAAGAACACAAAGAAGAATGATAGCACAAGCAGGAAGCATGAAGAGACTATGTCTGACACCCCAAAAAAACATCTACTACCAGCCTACGTTACAGAAATCATAAAAGTAGGAAAAGCAAGTAAATGTCAGTTGCTTTATTTTTAGATCTCATATCGGCAAAAATATACTGCAAACAGAGCAGCATTGCAAATGGTAAGATACAACATCTGAACTATTGGAATTCCTAACATGCTACCAAATTAAAACAAAACAAAACAAACCAACCAAACAAAACAAACCAGTATCAAACCAAAACCATGCAAACAGCAGCCATTCTTAATAGTTTGTTTCATACAGGGCAATTACTACATCTAAGATAGCAGCTGATACTTCTCATTCACTTCTCCCCAGAATCCCTGCAATGACATCTCATGCTTCTTCAGGGCATCTACCTCTATTTGCCTGGTGTAGTCCTATCTAGCAACCACAGCTGGTCAATAAATTTAACTGTTGTCCTTGGCACAGAGGTATCACCATGGAATGTGTTGCTAGGAAAATGTGCTATTAGAAGACACACTGAGAGATTTAGAACGTACCATGTGTCCTGTCGTGCTTCCAATACGCATAAGAGCACATTGTAATGGACACAAAAGACTTCATTAAAATAACAGGCCCATTTAAAGTGCAGATTAAAGGTCTCCAAAAACTTGTATTATGGGTATATGCTCAACACTGATATGACATATTTGTTTTGTTTTGGGGGTTTTGTTTGTTTGGTTGTTTTTTTTTTGTGTTTTTTTTTTTTTTTTTTTAATAAAAAATGATGGTTTGCTCCTGATAGGAAGCCTAAGTAACTGATATGAGATATTAAAGTGATCCCATACTCCTCTTAAAACATTGTCTCTTGCTAGAGTGCTGGAGGAGCTTTTGCTTTGTCCAGGATCTGCCTTTCAAAAAACTTCTTGAGTTTGAAGAACCTTACCCTGTGACATAAAATATCAAAGCAAGGGGTCAGGTACTGTGCTTTAGGAGAACTACGGCTATAGCATTCATTCAAGAAAGACAAGTCCAATTGTCTCTCATGTCAAAGCAGGAGCTAAACCTTCCTAGAAATAGCAGTAACCTCAGACCTCAACCAGCCAGAAAACAAAGGGCATTCACAACTGACCGTCAGGAAGCTAAAAGCAAGCAAACAAACAAAAAAACCTCACACATGTACACACACAATCAACAGCTTTAGAGTCAGCAAACACATCCACCTCTATCAGCAGAATAAAGTGGAGAAGGAAAGAGAACTGCAGAAATCCTCAAAGCATGCTATCTACTTCTTTTACGTATGAGGCGTGATCTTCAAGAAGAGAGTGAAGAGCATGCTCTTTGACCTGAAAAGGTTGAAGGGTATTTAGAAAGATGTAATCTCTTGGCCTTATGGCAACTCATCTCTAACAGCTCAAAACCCTCACAAATTTATACAAAAGAATGCATGTCAACAAGTCACGTAAACAAAAACAAAACCACACCAAAACCCAAACAAAAAAAAAACCAAACAAACAAAAACAAAAAACCTAACCACTCTGCATTTATTTAGGATCTTAACAAAAAAACCCAAATCCCAAGACTCAAGTGTATAGTTCTATCTATTTAACTACTTTGGGGTATGCTACTGCCAAACATGCCAAGGAAGTCTCCATATTTCTGCGATAAAAGATTACAAAACTAGATAACTCACTGTTAACTCTCTTACTTTCAAATATTATGAACCAGAAAGGATAAAATAAATACCTGTCTGAACAACCTAGTGATGGATATAGCAGCCATTTCTAAAGTATATGGCCCTGATGTAGCATTTGACATTTAAAAAAAAGTCATGATGTCCTACTGCTGTCCTGATATGAAGCAATTCCCATGTTTCTTTTTAAAGAAGTGTACAGTGAACTGAAGTAAGTAACATGGTTTCTCATTTCAAAAGCTGAAAAATATTACTGCCTATTCAGAGACAAACAGGCAGAATTCAATAGAATTGGACCATAGTAATTTAGATGCAATTCCCATCTTCCTTTTTCATCTCCACAACTGATGCACAACATCTACACTTAATAAAATAGGTTCTGTATTTGAATGCACGGCATAAATTTGAGTCCAAGATCTCACCATCTATTCAATCTCTTTGCTCAAAAGAAACTGTCTTGTAATTTTAGCTATATTATCAGGTAGTTTAACTCCAAATTTGCCAGTTTGAATTTTCCTTGCCTTCAAAAAATAGAATTCTCTTAATCTGAAAGCAGCTCAAACACTTTGTCAAGTTTCTGTACTGTAAAGGTACAATGCATCCTCCTAAGTGTGAAGCTTAATGTACTTCAGCCATTTTTCTTTCTCTTCTGGTTCTTAAATGAAGAAAAAAAAAATAGGTTAATTATATTTGCATCTTTCTTAGGGGTACTTTTTATACAAAAGAAAGCAGAAACAGATGACTGTTCTTAGGCATACTGCCCAGAGGCTTTATGAAAAATATTTGTCATTAGATTCACAGGCCATCAAGACAAAAAGTAACACCAAGGTAGTATTTATAGAGTTTGGACTTTGTAGATTGAGACCCTTGCTTTTGACTAAGCGCCACTTAGAGACTGTCACTACATCCAAAAGGCTGAGCAGATTTGCACTAGTTTTAAGTTGTGTTCTGAAAAGAGACTGTGCAAGGAAGAAGTATGCAGTGGACTCTCGTCTTTTTTAGTCTCTATTTGTCCTGACCAAGTCTACACAGCATCCTGTAAATAGTGTTTTCTCAGCCTTCTAGGCATTCCTCAAACAAAAGAAAGAAAAAAAGCTAAATGCAATGCTTTTCAACATAGTTAAAACTGAAGACAAGAAAATAGCTAACTGTTAAGCTTGTGGAAAACAGCTTTAGTGTGGAAAGGTTGAAGACTCTCCAGAAAGGTATCTTTCACCGTACGGAAAAAGTACTACAACTAATTAATTTTTTATTTTGGGGAGTGGGGAGGAGGACAGTGGGGAGCAGGCAAGGTGTGTCATTAAACGAGTATGAAATAACTCCTCCCTACAATCAAAGAACTGTAACAGCAATACATTATCTTTCTCTAGCACAACAATGCTGTTGAAAAAGAAATGGTTTACAATTTTTTCCAGAAAACTTGTATACAGTGGGCACGGCTGTTGTGGCAATAGTAACAATAACTTTGGCAAGTTCCAAGTTCAGCAGCTTCATTGTTGTTGCTAAGATGAGATTGAATAAAACTCTGCAGAAACTGATCCCACCTCTCCCAAAGAACACCATCGTATGGCTTTGCTAAACACGGATAACCTTAGCAAGCACCTAAGCTCTCTTTCTGAGGGAAAATAGCACAGATACGATTCCAAAACATGCTAAAAATCCTATTTTGTAAATGGACAAGTCAAGTGAAGATTTAATCCAGTGATTTTAGGAAGCCTCAGTGATTGATGCATTTGTTTGCTACTCTTCCCTGCAGTCTCCTGGTTGCTCTTTTTTACTAAAATGTAATTAACTAAGTACAATAGAACAGTTTCCAGCCTATGAAGTTATTTTTATGGGAATGTAAATAAATTAGTGATAATTAGACCTAAGAAAATCTCCAAGAGAGCTGGGTTCAATTGCAGAAATTGTACTATTGCCTGTGACTCCTATTCACGGCAGTATCATAATACATTCAAAATGTCCTTCATATGTGACCACAGAAATTAAAAATCAACATCTAAAAGAAAGTTCAATTTCTTTTTTTCCTCTTTCCCTCAATCATTCTCATATTGTGTTAGAACATTACTGATAAAAAGTCAAAATAAAGTACAAAATAAAGAGAGAAGGACTGTGATATTAATTACTGGAAAAAGGAAAGAGGAAAATAGATTAAAGAAAGTACGCTATTACTTGGATTCCTGCAGGGACTGGAAAATAAAGTCAATAGACATTTTTGTAACACTTTTAACAGGTTCAGTGCTAATATTATACACAGGAAATTTTGAAATAAATTAAAAGTCCTTTTCGCACTAAGGGGGGGGGGGGAGGAGGAAGAAGAAAAAAGCCAGAACAAACCCAGCATTTTAGACCAAGTATCACCAAAAATATAAAAGAGCAAGTCAACAAAATTAAGTTCAAATTTAGAATAAAACCTTCTTATCCAATCCCTGTCTTGAAAGGCGGCACAAACTGCCAAGACTCACTCTTAAGAACTTCTAGAGCTCCTACTAAAATAACAATCCTCATTTATGACTGCAGTTACTATTTATTGTAGTAATAACAAAATATAGGCACATGAGCACATTAAAGTCTTTTCTTCCATTCTGTAGTTCTTAATTCCTCATCTTCCTCCCGTTTTGTTGTCTTTTGTATCTGAGCTTTCTCCTTAGCTTTTATCATCTGCCTTTTATTTTTGTTCTTTTTTTTCCCCCTCTTCTCTTTCTCATTTCACAGCTCTTTCTTTTCTCACCCTTATTTCTTACATCATATCCACATTTTCTCCTGCTTAGATGCTCAAACAACAGAAGCACAGGAAATGTTGTGTCAAATAGTTTGTAGCCTCTTCCTAGAATTCAATTCTCTCTAGATGAATCTAGCAGCCCATAAAGATTGCATTATTGATCACTTATTAGCCAATTTGCCCCAAGATTTGCCCAGAGGAAATTTAAAGACAAGTTTTAGTTTGGGAGAATTCTGTTATATTTCCTATCTGAATAGGTAAAGCTAATCTCATTTATGAATCCTCTCACTTTCTTACCATTTATGCTCCCTTCATTATCACTTCTGCTATTTAGGGCCATGTGTGCTATTACATCAGCTGAGTATACCCACTGAATGATTAGCATAGTCAACTGTTAGGAAATGGTAGTAAGCCTAAATCCACTATTTTTCTCTCTCCTAGAAAGACTACTTACTTTCCGGTACTGTTTAAAATATTACTAAAACAGTCCTCCTATTAGCATGCTCCTCTACTGCCTCTCCCAAATGAGTAAGCCTCCCTCACTGAGAAGTCTATTTAAATATATTCAAAGAGTTGCTTCTTTTTTACACTACAAACTAGCAAGCTCCACAGTTACCTATTGCAAAAGGTTTCAGACCACTGAACACATTGAGGAGGATCAGCATACTTTTGTTGAATATTTTGAACATTATTTTGCTTATCAGGAATGTCACTTCATTATTTTATGCATGGTCAGTTATCATCAGCAGATTTTATCCAGACCACCATGTTCCTTGTATACATTTTTTAGCATTAAAAAGGACCATTTTAATTTGCCAGAAATACCACAGCATGTTCTCAGGTGTAAAACACAAGAGGAAAAGTTGAAGAAGGTTCTGTTGCAGTGAAGCAAGGTGGAGGTTTACCCTAATCAGCATTTCACATCCACCAGGTGATTTCCTTCATGGGTTGCTTCAGCAGCCTAGCCAGAGCCTAGACAGACTCATTTAAAAAAGATTAAGGGGGCCATAATGTTAGTAAGGAAGATTATCTTTCTGTAGCTTCAAGACTAAGAAAGATTAGTTAGAGAAAGAGGTTCAGAAGTAAATACACTCAAGAAATTTTATCATGTATGGGGTTTTCTGGTTTTGTATTTGGGTTTGTTGGGGTTTTTTGAAGTATACGTATACTATGAAAATAATTTTTGCTGCGTGATTTTGTAGGTGCTCTGTAGAAACATCAGTCTTCTGGTCAAAGCCTCTCTTGTATTTACAAAGATTATTTCAGAATTTGCTCAACAAATTGGAAGCAGGAAGAAGAAAACAGATGTATCAAAAACTGCTGTTGAGAAAAAAAAAAAGGAGACTTGAAAATAAGCACCAAGGGTCAAGGAACATTAATTAGGATGACTTTTTTAATTAATATGAATTGTTCTAAATTCTTACTCAACGGTTTCATCTGCTTACTAAGTGATACCTGGTTCAAAATCACCATAAGTGGCTTTGCATGCAGCATTTTTTAAAAGCATATGAAGTTTAAAGCATAATTATCAATCCTCTCCAGGATACCAGTCAGTACTAAAAAGGATTAATTATATTATCCCAATATAATATTCTAAGCAAACCAAAAAACATAAGAAAAGCATACATTGAAAAAGGAGAGTTAAACAGCATCTTCACAAACTCCCAGATACATATAAGTTTTTTCAATTGAAGTCTACATTTTGTTTCCTCAGTTATTGAATCACAAAATTATACTTCCAAATTGTAATACAAGTCTTTCAAAGCAATATGAGAATCTTCTAAGTTTGCCTGTGAAAGCAATTCTAGAAGAGAGGGAGGAAATACACAGCTTGAGCAAAATGAGAAAAAAAAATAGCTATGACATGCAAAGCCCAGCAATCTGGCCATCAGCACTTAAGTTTAGAGATTCCTAAAACTTCAGCTGATATTTTAAGCAAACCAATAGCATCTAATTCCACAATGCTCTGTAAACAATCAAATAGAAACAAAACAAAACAACCCCCAATTAAACAGAATCCAAGTAACTCTATGTACAACCAAGGTGTACTGAGTACCTGCGAATCAATTTCTAATATATCACCTAATTAATATAGTGTCTAAGTCTCTCTTAGGAGAAATATATCCAGGCTAATGATATCTTATCCTTAAAATACTTCCTAGCATACATCATTTAGCAAAAGATAATTAACAGAAAGAAAAGATCTTCATATTTTTGCAACCATTTCTTTATTATGACCTGACATTCACACCCCTTTTCTCTGAAATTTTTGTCTATATAAATACGGAGAAAGACATTATGTTTTACAACTACTATGAAAAGGATATCCTACATAATCTGTCATTCATCAATGACAGAAAATAGTATTCTACGCCAATAGAAAGGTAAATACTATGGAAAGCGTTGACTAGATACATGGTTTATATTCCATGAAATGATGCAAAAGATCTTCAGAGTGAAATTATAATTTAGCATTCTGTAGAAAGCTCTAAGGTTTCATAGCCCCAAAAGCAAAATCTTCAAAGCAGCAGTGTTAAGTCATTGCTTCATATGCAGAGATGCAACATTAATGCTGGCAGTTAAAGGAATTCTTAAGTCCTGAAATTCTAAGAATGAAATAATTTCTTTTGGTAATATTCTAGCTGTGTGTTTGGTTTCAACAACAATGAATTAATAAAGGATCATCAACTCTCTTTATGAACATTACGGAAGTTCATGCATAAGGTCTTGTTAAAGAGCTGTTGTAACCAACAAATCAGTCTAACTGAACAGCTAGAAGATTTTTTTGTTTTCTTGCCCTCAAATACAAGGAGTCTCACAGTACCTGTTTTATTTTCAGGCATCAACATACAAACATACACACAGCTGACAGAGGGAAGATTTAGATTAGACATTAGGAAAAAATTCTTCACTATTCTTCACTGTGGTGGTGAGACACTGGAACAGGTTGCCCAAGGAAGTTGTGGATGCCCTGTACCTGGAAGTGTTCAAAGCCAGATTGCATAGGACTTTTAGCAACCTGATCTAGTGAAAGGCATCCCTGCCAATGGCAGGGGGGCTGGAACTAGTTGATCTGTAAGATCCCTTCCAATCCTAACCAATCTGCGATGGTATGACATAAAGGCTCTATACAGGGATAATCAAGGATTCCTAGCTATCAATAAGTTACATTGCTATTAAACAAACCCACACCCTTTAAAATGTCCCAGGTAGCTAAAATGAATAATTGCAACATCTAACTTCACAGAACACAGTTAAAAACAGTGCTTGGACATGACCCTGGCCCAATGAAAACCATCACTTTCCAGTGAAAGACAAGTAAGGTACCAAAAGTATAAAGCAGTAAGATACCACATCTTCCAACTCACGTTATAGTAATGTAGTAAACTATCCAGCAAAAGAAATATTGTCTAGATAATTATCACTGTTTGCCTGACAATTATGACTGTGTCTCCGAATTATGATATAAAGTCGATTTACATGGTTGGCTTTCAATAATGTATAGGTTATGCAGAAATATCTCTAATTCACTCAGTCACCAATAGATTAATTTGTCTTTATAGTGCACCTACAAAAATAAGTAGGAGAGTTTGCGCAAGAGGTCTTGCGCTCAACAAATGCAGTGTTACAGCTGATTTCTTCTGAGTTCTTTAATGTTCTATGCTTACCAAACTAAAGGTGTAACAAGCTACAAAAACGTTCTCTTGTGTTAGGAAACAAATGGTTAAATGCTTCCAAGAACACCAAATTGCCTGAAAATCACTGCAAAAAGATCTCCATGTACACAATTCAAAGTAATTTTACTACAATTTCAAAAATCGATTAACAGCCTCACTCTGCTACTGCCAGTTACTAAATAGTGAGTTCAGTGGTCTTAGACACACAATAGTACTTGGAAAGTAACAGTCTTGCCTTATCATCCTGTTCCAGTACTTAAAGGGTGGCTACACAGAAGACTGTGACTCCCTTTTTAAAAAGAGTAACATGGAAAAAAGTAGGGTAATGGATACAAGTTACTCCTGAGAGATTCCAGTTGAACACAGGAGCAAAACTTTTCATAGTTATATCAGCCACTGGGATAAACTCCCAAGGGAAATGATGGATTTCCCAATGTTGGATACTTTCAAGATTTAGCTGGGCAGGGTGCTGGGCCATCTTCTCTAGATCATGCTTTGCCAAGGTAGGTGAACCAGGTAATTCTTGAGGTCCCTTCCAACCTTGTGTTCTATGTTTCTATGAGACAGGTAGTGCTTTAAGCTAAATGTCTTATCTGATTCTCTCCAATAATGTAGGACATCTTTGCCCCGAAAGGCATTTTTGCAGTTCATTAACCATCATAACTGGAAAATTCCAAAGTTAAAAGCTTATGTTCATGCAAAGTTTACGTAGATCTAGGTCCTCATATAGCTTTCAACTACTCAGAAATACATTTGGAGTAAACCCATTGATTTACAAGAGCAAGGCAGCCTGGCCCAAAGACAATAGAAATCATTGCAATTTCTCATTGATCTCAAGTAATTCAATTCATAGGTCTTATTCTGAATGATTCTGAATATTTCTTATTATGAAAATACAATCTGAATTAAAATATCACAGTCTATAAGCACTAACTGTATTTTATATATATCAAAGCAACTAGGCTTAATTAAATGCTTGCTTACACTAAAAACTGATATAGAACTCTTTGGTTTTTTTTTCTTTAGCTCCCAGAGAGTCTTCCAAGTAATTGATAATAATAATACTAACAAAATCTCGCAGTTAAATTAGGCTTCAGTAAACATAATTCGTTAAATGAAAGAAAAATGCTTATGACAGAACTCCTGTTTCACCAAAAGAAAAATACCTGGAACACATAGAAGTGGTTCATATCAAAGCATGATATAAGTGCTCATATTTCAATTATGTAAACACAAATTTACTACTTAAAATACTTCTTGTCCTTTTACGTTTGTAAATCAAACTGGTTTATCATTTTTTTTCCTAGCTTCACATTAAAATGGAACTAAAAATCTACCTAATGAGAAAAACTGAATTAATTCATCTATCTTCTTCCAAGAGATACTTTATAAATTTGTGTCACAACATTAAAGACTTCTTTTATCATTGTATTTTTATTAGATCAGAGGAAAATAACAGATACTGAATGTTTCTAACACCAAGATTATACAGATTCTTGGTGCTTTCTCAAAATTAGTTCTATAGAGAAAAGAAGTTTTAGATTACAGGTAAGGCAGAACTCGCACAGCAAAAATTCAAGATAACATTTTGCCTGTTTCACAGCGTTCATATAAATTATAGATTTAAAGTAGAAGTTATGCCAAAGAAACCTTAGGGGCTTATGATTTTTACAGCCTCAAAACAAGCAGTAGTTCATGGTTTTCACTCACCCAGTGCTCACTGGAAGACTGAAAGTTCAAACAATTCAGAACACAATTTGAAATAGGAATCTATAAACAATACTCAAGAGAAAAACTAGTAAGAGTATGCTGTTATGATTTCTCCTTCTAGGGTCAAAAATAAGGATTTAAAAATAAGGATTTTGCTTTTTTGGCCAGCTGGATTGAAAAAAAAAAAAATCAAAGTGACTAGAGAGTGAAAGAAACGCTGACTATGCATAACTAAACATAAAAACAAAGAAACACATTCTGGATCGGAGATTTCTGCATATTGATATTAAACTTTCAGCTACATAAGACTGCCTAGATAGGGTACTAAAGAACTTTTTTTTTCCTGAACTGTATTCATTCCTGTCCAAAATGTGTGTTACCTGAAAATACAAAATAATAAAAAAATATTTGTTAACTACTGTATTTTCGCCAGCTATGATCCCTACAGATTTCCTTTAAAAACCTAAATACAAGCAATAAAGTTGGTAGAATAAAGAGAAGAACAAATGCTACTTTGAATTAATTTCTTTCACAGTAAAAATTTACATCTCAATTAATTCATACCTGTGTTGCAATCTATTCAAAGCTTTTAAAAACATGGAGGCTTTTTCCTTTTACATTTTCTGTTGAAATGCCTTGATTAACTCCGCACTCCACAATTACTTTACAGAAAAGTCTTGACATTAGTACTGCATAAATAAAAGACTACCAAAATTGATATGATAACACCACTGACATAACACATGCTTTTTACTTATATTTCAAAACAGAGACTTTAATACATTAAATATGTGCCAGAATATGTAAAAAACTCTGCATCAGCATGCTTGTATTTCCCCTTCTCTTCCTTTTAGCCTTCAAATGTATGCCTCTATCTACTTTTTGATTGACAATTTTTTTTCATTCTAATGTTAATGTATTACATCTGAATTGATAGCATAGACATGAAAGAAAAAGATAAGTGATATATCTTAGTACCTTTTCATGTGAAATTACATTAGCCTTCTGGGAAACCGGATAGGATGAAGCTGCAACTTCAAAGATCATTACACTGCTTATTACCCTTTATATTTATCTTCAGTGCTGCTAAAGCTTTACAGAAAATCTAATTTCTCTGAAGCTGCATTAATGTCAAAACCACCACTTTCTGGATGCCAGATTTCATTGCAACTGGCAGATAATGCACAAAAGGATCTAGTATCCATCACAAGGAATTATACAAAAACTAAAGGTTTGGCATATTTGGCAAAGAATTAAACCAATGCTCTACTTCTAAATTACTGCAGAATCTTTGCTCTTCTATTCAGTTCATGTTTTACTGAGCAGAAAGATAAAGTGTTGAGCAATGGAATAGAGGTTGTGCTCAATCTTTACTGATTCTGTTATCTCTTAGGAGCTCTTTTATGACTGATATGGTAACTTTCAATTTCAACAATAGTCATTTTAGAGGAAATAGTACAGGGAATGCCTAAAGGAGGGAAAAAAAGAATCCAGCATACATTTGTTTTGTGGGGACCAGCTTCAATTCCAGTAAAAAGAAGAAGAAAATAGAAACTCTTTCTCCCTTCCCACTCCACTTTTTGGAAGTGGAAAAGCAACCCCTCCAAAAAAACCCACACCTGCATCAACAGCAAACCAATGTCATCTCCTCACTGATCTATGCCAATAACTGGCTGCTATTAAAATAAGAAACTTGAGATTTCAAGTCTAAGCAGAAAAAAAAATAAAATTGTATTATATGAAACTGACAAAGCTTATCTATGTTCCATTGGTTTCCATTTAATTCACATGGTTAAATTAAAAATAATCCAGCACATGATCTTTCGGAAAAAATTATACTTCCTTCTTTATTCTGTTGATAGCAGATAAACACTGATCTTAAGAATCTCTTCTGGCTGGAGTAATACTGAAGTGATGAGTTACATCATGTGCCAAAAAGGGGGATTCCAGCTTTCAATCCAAATAAGAGACACATAAGCATCCCCAGATGCCTTCAACAGAAAGAGCACTACACTGTGCAAGAGAGAATGATAAAATGGTTTGGGTTAGAAGAGATCTTAAAGATCATCTAATTCCAGCCCTGCTGCCAAAGAAAAGGTCACCTTTCACTAGACCAGGCTGCTCAAAGCCCTGTCCAACCAGGCCTTGAACACATCCAGGGATGGGGCATTGACAGCTTCTCTGGGCAACCTGTTCCAGTGCTTCATAACACTCACAGTAAATAATTTCTTCCTTGTGTTAAATCAAAGTCTACTCTTAGTTCAAAACCATTAGCCCTTGTCTTATCACTACAGGGGCTGATGAAAGCCTCTCTCCACCTTACTTAAAAGCCCCCTTTAGTATTGAAAAGCTGCAATTAAATCTCCCTGAAGTGTTCTCTTCTCCAGGCTGAACAATTCCAACTCCAACTCTCTCAGCTTCTGTTCATAGAAGAAAGAGCTGTTTCAGCCCTCTGAACTGTCAATTATATTTGACTTAAATTTTAACCACCTTAACCTGGCTATCTTTCAGCTATCACTTGCATGGTGGTAATACGAACCAAACTTGTTGAACTGTTCTGTTTTTCTCTATAATGACATTTTAATCATAGAGCTTTAACTTCTGTTATTACTGCTTGAAGTCATCTTCCTTGGAATAAAAGATATCTTTAAATTTAGTCTGATGAAATTTGACCTATAGTATGAACATGTACATTTGAGCTACTATAGGCTAACCGTATAGTAAGTGAAAGAATGCCAAGTTATTAAAGAGGATACAGAGTTTAACTCATCTATAGTAGGTAGGTAAAACAGTTCAGATGAACAATATGCTTAGGGACATGGTATGCTTGTGGACTTGGCATCTAGGTTTAGAGTTGCACTCAATGATTTTGAGGGTCATTTCCAACCTAAATGATTCTATGGTTCTAGAATTTCCTGCTTCCCTTTATTGAATTCAAGTAAGCTTGGGGCTCTCTAGCTCAATTCTACATGTCTGCATTTTAGACATTTATAGTTAACCAAATAAATTCTACCCATCATGTCTGCATTTCATATATATGTCATACATATATCTACTACCATTTACATTATATTTGACTTCAGGAGACACTTTTACTTCATTTGCTATTTAATTTGGACATACAGATGAAAAACATCCGTTACTTAAGAGAAATTTTAAAGGTAATCTGAAACATATCAAAGTCAGACATAATGCACAATCACTATGTGAAATGCAGAGCAGCAATTAGACAATAGTGGCTTAGAGATCCTCTAACCCCAGTGATTTGCTACTCATGTGCTCCAAATCAGTCAATTCCCCTGGTCCTTCTTAAATAGTGATGTGGCATGTGTTAAGACAGTGACAAACCTAATCATTACTGATAAATCATTACAGATTACTGTAAACTGTCTTCACATTTTAGGTAAATATTCTCAGGTATTTAGAAAGGCACAAAAACCTTCCAATTCAAGCACGATTCCTTATTTCACTCCCTTATTTTAATGCAGCATTTTTCATTAGTTCCACATTTGAGATCTTAGATCTGTCCCATGAATCAGAAGTTCCTTCGTTAGTATTACCCCTAGCACTTTTATATAACTGTAAACAACCCAAACCACGCACACCTAAAGTATTCTAGCCGCAGCATGCTTATACGGACAACTAAATCATCACAAGGGGCTGTAAAAGCTGTAAGCAAGCAATGCTTTCCTAATTACTCAATATAAAGCATACATTTTCCCTCAGAGACTGATGTTATAACCAAACTAAAAAACACAGTAATTAAAAAAAAATAATGATCCACAATGCACACACACAGAGAAAAAAACCCCACATATCCATATTCTACTGACTGCAAGATGGACAATGCTCAGCAGTCACAAACCATGAAATAGGATGAGTATATGATAAATAGGGCTGCAATCATATAAACAAAACATCAAGAAATCAGACCAAAACACTCTAAGTTGTGGAGAAATCCATAGCACAAAAGCCACCAAAATGCATTATGAATTTCAAAATTAGGCAGAAAATACTGTGACAAAACAAACTTATTTCCTTAACCTTAAAGCTAAAAAAAGGACTAAAAATAACATGAAGAAAAATAAAAATAAAAGCACAAGGAATGAATATCAGCAATCAGCAATGTGTGTTACCTTAGAAAATGAAAGCATAATGTTCATTACAAAACAGAATTCTGAATCAATTACACCATTATTGCTGTTCCATTAATTGTCTAAGATGAAGTATTCAAGAATTATTGAGATGCTACACTCAAGAAATAATTTATTTTTTTTTTCCCCCAACCTAAAAAAGCACAAACAAGATGGGTATTTTGAAACCTGATGCAAATTAGGACAAGTCAGAGTGATATAAACTTGGATTTAACTTATTATATTACTACTTAGATTACTATTTGTGTTTGATATCCAAATGATTTATTATACACCTTTAAAAATACACAAATAACAATTATGTTGAAATACTAACCATACACCAAAAATTGACTTAAAATTTGCATTTCCTTTTGCAATTTCAAGGAGAGCCTGACTGCTTTTATCTTTCAAGTTTGCTAAATACATGCTCTGTTTTCTCTGGTGTCCTCAACATAAAAAGGACATGGAACTGTTGGAACAAGTGCAGAGGAGGGCAACGAGGACGATCAGGGGACTGGAGCACCTCCCGTATGAAGATAGGATGAGAAAGTTGGGGCTGTTCAGCCTGCAGAAGAAAAGGCTGTGTGGAGACCTCATAGCAGCCTTACAGTATCTGAAGGGGGCCTATGGGGATGCTGAGGTGGGACTCTTCATTAGGGACTGTAGTGAGAGGACAAGGGGTAACGGGTTCAAACTTAAACAGGGGAAGTTTAGATTGGATATGAGGAAGAAATTCTTTACTGTAAGGGTGGTGAGGCCCTGAAATGGGTTGCTCAGGGAAGTTGTGAATGCTTCATCCCTGGCGGCGTTCAAGGTGGGGTTGGACATAGCCTTGGATGGCATGGCTTAGTGGGAGGTGTCCCTGCCCATGGCAGGGGGGTTGGAACTAGATGATCTTAAGGTCCCTTCCAACCCTAACTATTCTACGATTCTATGATTCTATGATTCGGATATATAGTCATTAAACTGGTATTCCAGTAATCCACTTGAATCGTCGCAAGTTGAACTATCTTGGGCCATGGGTTTAGCAATGAACTGTACTACTCCCACCTTTCCAATGATCTTTCCTACCACTAAATGATTATTTTATACCTGAGTACAACACTTTCCCCAGAAAGAAAAAAAGGAAGAAAAAGCAGCTAATAAAAAGCACAATGAAGCAGTAAAAAATCTACAGTACCTGGCTGTTGTACATGAAAGGACAGCAATATTTTTCATCATGTAAAAAGGTATGTCAGATAACTTTCATAGGCTTCTCTGCCAAAGGTACACTGAAGGAGAAGACAGATATGGAAAAGAAAATGAGCTATCATAAGTTGGTGAATTTTAACCTGAGAAATGTCACAATAACAAGTCACAAATAGATTAAAATTAATAGGGGCTCCTGGAAGTCATCTAGGCTGCTTAAAGGAGGATTACCTTCCACCCTGGACCAGCTTCCTCAGAGCTATGTCTGGCTCAGTCCTGTCAGTGTCTGGGAGCTTGTTCCAATCACTAACACTCTCATCGTGTAGAATCTTATCCATCTTGTCCAGTTAAGGCTTTCGCTGTGGCTTTTTTCACCTGTCATTTCATTGTGCATCTATAAAGAAAGCATGGCTGTCTTCCATCTAAATGCCTTTAAATGGGAAGACATGAACTAGAGGCCTAACCTTCCTTTCCCCAGTATGAACAAAACCCTGACACCTTGACCTCTCTTCCTTCAGCATGCACTCCTACCCTTAATCATCTTGGCAGCCCTTCAAAGGCTTCTCTAATGTGTCAGAATCTCTTCTGCACTAGCAAGTCCAAAACCAGGTCTTAGTGCATAACAACTGAAATAGCAGGGAACTCTTGTGGTAAAGATGTTCAGCCACGCAATGGACTGTAGTAGCAATACTGCAGCCAGGGGGGGAGAAGGATTTGATTTTTCTCCTCTCCTTAGCACTGTGAGACCACACCTTGAGCATTGGGTGCAGCAGTGTACTTCCCAGTGCAAGGACAGCATTGAAGTAGTTGGACAAGTATGGTATGGTGAGATACATGATGGTTGAGGAAAGAATGAGAACCTTTTTCCCTGCCCTTACAAACAGAAGACTAGGAAAGACCATACTGCCCTCTTTAATGGGAAGAAATAGAGAAGACGCAGACAGAGTTTTCTCAGACGTTCACAGAGCTAGGTCAAGGGACTACAGATATAAAATGCAACACAGGAAAGTCTAACTAGTTATAAGGAAAAAAAAATATACCATGAGAGTGGTCAAATACTGGAAGGCTGCAGAATTTCAACCCTTAGAAATATTTGAAACTTGGTGCAACAAAACCTGCAGAGTCTAATCTCACTGGACCTGCTGTGAGCAAAATAGTGGACAAAAGGAACACCCTCCCACCCTAAATAAGTCAGTGTTTCAAGGTGTGATGCAAGTTATAGGAAAATCTCATAGAAACATAAGCTGGCAACATCTCTCACAGACCTGAATATGTATCAAAGCAAAATTTCAAAGCAAAGATCAAAAAATACCAGGTAGTTCACTGACTGTTTCTTTCCCAATGCCAGGTTACTATCTTTCAAGGCAAATGACTTATCTGTGATGGAAATATGTATGTCATGTCACCTACACCAAGCATTGAAAATGCTCAAGTCTCTTCATTAGCCTATGTTCAGATATTAATTCAAAATATTCCATTAAAAAAATACACATCTAAAAAACTGATAAATATAAACTCAGTTTCTTTGAAGAACTGGTTACCTTAGTTACCACACAGTTTAAAACAGTTTCTGTGCTCCAGTAAGTATTGAATTTTTTGTTACTATACTTTCTTTCACTTCTGCAATCCAGTGAAAGCAGCAAACTGAAGTACTTTAATGAATCTGCAAGCAAAAACTTTTGGGATGTCAGACATTGACACTGGTATCTCTTCACAAACAAAACAAGGAAGATTTGAGTTAGGCAATGGGATCTAATAGGCATAAATGTACAGAATCTGCAGCTGAAGCCAAAGAAGCTTTGCTTGAACATACCAAGCTTACATACTGACATCCGTTTGTAAATATTAACTGTTCCAGATGGAATATTTGGCATTAGTGGATACTTCAGCCTAAAAATCCCACCACTCATACTTTGTCACTTATTATGACAATAAGAATGAAAACGGGGATATCACCTTCCATGATTCTCTGAACATAAATTAAGGATTGCGAAATTTCAAAGTACCAGGAAGATAACTGTTAAAGAGAAAAGGTAGGGCAAAGTACAAATTCTATCTCTAGAGCATGACTTAATACTTGCTAATGAATGAGGAATGGGGTCATGCACAGAGCAATGAAAAGAAAATAAAATAATTAGCACGTACTCTTGGAACTCTGTCCAACTTATAAAATAAAGGAGAAAGTTTCCATGAAAGCGTTACATAGTTACAGAATTACAAATTATACATAAACACAAGCAGAAGCGATGCAGTATAAGGTAATACAGCTAGTCTTATTTCTGATATTTTCTAATTCTAAAATCATTAATTATATTATTTTTGTTTCCAGAGCGGTTAAAAACTTTCTATTACACTCTTCCATTTTACTAATACCATTTATCTAGCAAAATACCTTCCATAACATGGCAGTTCAGCAACACCTACTTTACTTAACTTTTAGCACTGATTCTCTACTACCTGTTTTTTTTGCAAGAACCCCAAACTAATTAAGATACAGACTGCAGGCAGAACATGCATTAATACTGCCTCTCATTTTCTCAGAATTGCAGACTAATATTGTCCTACTGCCTTTCAATCTTTTTCACAGTTTGAAGTAATACTAATTAACAACTGGCACATGCTTAATTCACAAATATTTAAGGATTCAGATCAAATGCTTTGAAATCTTACCAGATGAAAAATTCAGTATTTCTCTGTAGTATCTTCTACAATCCTGCAAGCAGTGGACTGTCTCCTTTACTATTTTTTATGCAGCTTTCTTATAAATGAAATTATTTGAGGAATCATCTAGAGCTGGCTCGAGTAAGTATTTTAAATTTTATTTAAATGCTGATATCTTTAAAATATTACTTTACTTTCCAACTGAACTTGTTAAAATTTTTAGATTAATCAAGATATTTATATTTTCTGTAAAATTAGTTTAGAATCAAAAGAAATTATTTCTATAAACCAATTCTATAATCTACTTCTAATTCTAAACTAGCATCTAGAAACTGTTTCTAAAAATTGAATTTCTTTAACTGTTTCTATAACCTGCATTAGAATACATATTGTTTATACAACAAAATATATCCTTCAATAATGCTTTAAAAAATTATGTTCCTAAAATATGTATTTATTACAGACTTATAGCTTAAAATAAATTCTCTGTTATGGACAATTTCATTACTGAAAAAAACAAAATTCTTAAAACATACTGTAGCTCTTGCATGTTTTTGATTTGTTTGTTGGTCTTTTTTTTCCTAAACCTTTTAAACAACGGAAGCGTGTATGAGCAAAACAAGGCTGTGAACATCTCTGCAGTAGATACAAAGAAGTAATAAGATCTCTTACAGGAAATAATTGCCAAAACAGGTAAGAGGTACAAAAGGAAACTAAGACTTTTTTAAAAAATAATTTTAATCTAATCTGCAGAAATACTAGAACTGTAATTATGGCATTAACAAATAGTATTAAAAAGACCAGAATTGAAGTTACTTGACAGTCTTAATGATGCTTCATCCAAATATATTCAAATGTCATATTTAATCATAATATTTTATTTTCCTTAATAGCTTGATATCTCTCTAAAACCTCTTTATCCTACGTTACTAATACCATATCAACCCATCTTTCGTTTTCATACAGTTAACAGTATCAAGATACGCAAGCCCATACATAATCACTCACAGATGTAAGTTTCGGATTAACAGTACAGTTACCAAAACATAACAGGTTTTTTATGTAATCCCAATTACTTCCAGAGTTTTTCCTTTTCAAATTTTAATTATTATTTCCAAGTTCTACCAAATAGGATCTGAATATTTTTAATGTGAAAATGTACTTACACTGCTCAAATCTTAGCTCTGAAACCCTGGGGCCAGGGGTGCAGGGAGAAGAGGGAAATAAGGTTGAGAGAAAATGGGAATATAAACCTTTACAGAAAAATATATGGACTAAAACTGTACTTATAGTTGCAAACCTGAAACAAGTGGTAGTTAACCCAGTAATGTTTGGGGATCACCATTTCAGATCCTGAAGACAGAAATCTCTTGTGGTTCATTCAATGTCATATACAAAAAAGAAAAAAAAAATAAAAAATAAAGTATCTGTTCATTCAACAGCGTGATAAATAAGATCCAAAGTTCCAAAGTGCCACAGGGGGCTGTCTAGAAAATACTGCTTCTTCACTGATATTTCAGAGGTTGTGAAGCAAGAAACAAAAGTTTATGCGCTAGTAATATGTCCACTGATGTAATAAGCTATCTGAATTCTAACACACGATGCCACTGTGGGAATATTAGACAGACACTATGCAGATAAACATTTGGCTGAAGAGTACATTTAGAAGTTAATAACTCACAGCAGTTACTAGAGAACTACATTGAGTTCACTCACAACTGTGTAAAATAATTATACAATTCACACAATAAATTTTGTTTCCAACATTAACATTCAAAAATTATACGCCTTTTTGCCCTGAGTTGAATGCCCAGAATTACATTGCACAGTCAAGGTACAGATTATAGAATTCAGCCTGACTCAAATTTTTAGAAACCCTGTATTCTAGATGTGATTTCTTTTAAAATTTTAAATCACAGAATCATAGAATCATTGACTGGTTTGGTTGGATGCGACATTAAAGCTTATCTAGTTCCAACCCTCCTGCCACAGGCAGGGACACTTTCCACTTGACCAGGTTACTCCAACCCCCATCCAATCTGGCCTTGAACACTTCCACTGATGGAGAAGCCACAGCTTCTTCAGGCAACCTGTGCCAGTGCCTCACCACCTTCATAGTAAAGAATTTTTTCCTGATGTCTAAACTAAATCTCCCTTCTGTCAGTTTTGAAGCCATTCTCCCTTGCCCTGTCACTACATGCCCTTGTAAAAAGTCCCTCTCCGACTTTCTTGTAGGCCCCCTTAGGTACTGAAAGGCTTTTGTAACCGGACTAAATACTTCCTAAAAGATCATTTGTTTCACTGAAAGACCACAGAACCCCATAAACTCAAAAGACAATTAGTTTATTGGTTAATTTATTAACAACTGAATGAAAACTCTGATTTCAGGTGCCTTAACAACATGTTTTGTTATTTACAGAAATCTTGCAGAATAATATTAACATGTATTCTCTGAAGAAAGAGGGTACATAGAGCTTCAAGATTAAAAGAAAATCTCGTAAAAAATTAATGAACTAGCTGGATTTCAATTCCCACGCATGATAAAGCAGGTGCAATTTGCTATTCATGACAATTTACTTCTAGATCAAACACAAAATCCTTTTAATTCTACTTGTAAACAAATAATAAACGAACAGCATATTCTCACAATTCCTAGTATAAAGAAAGTAATTGATTTTTAGGATTTTCAGGCCAAGAAAATATTTGCTAAATAAAATTTTTAAGTCAGCCAAACAGAACTGTAATGAGGTAGGTGAGGAAGATAAATCTCTGTAGTCTGTCATTGTACTTCTTTAATGTTTCAGAATTAGTTTGCAAACTCAAAAAGTTGAAAAAAAAAAAAATGTGTATTTATTTATTTTTCAGCCCTGCTCAAACTTCTGGCTCCAAGATCACACGTGTGAATTTCAGAGGAATGCTGAAATAATTGGGTGATGTCTACTTCTGAAGAATATGACTTATGATTGCAACATACTCAAAACGATATGAGTAAACAATTTCTGTGTCATTTATTGTCAGAAAGGAATACTTACACAGTGAAACTTACTGCTGCCATCTGAACATGTTAATACACAGCATGTTCAAGTAATTTTGAGCTGTTCTCCTACTTAAAACTGGCTTGCTTTTTTATTTGCTTGCTTTTTAAATCCCTTCAAAGAGTGTGTCCAATAACAAAAAGTTTTTTACTTTGAAGAAAGACTGAAAGGCTGCTTCAAGTTTTTAGGCCAACAGTAGTGACCATCCATTAAAACAATATGCAATTACTAGTATTTTTGGTAGTGAAAATAAGTGCTTTGGCCATCAACACATTGGCAGCAAGACATAATGAATACTGTTCTTCAGCAACAAAAACAAGCCATAACAAAAAAGTGTCTCTAACAATGCCAGTCATCCATGGGAAATAACAGAAAGGCTAAAACTAGAGGTGAATTCTTTAATTCCTGCTCCTGCAACCAGATTGCCATGTTAGGTGTATCTCTTATATAAAAAAAAATGTTCAAAGAATCACAGAATGATGGAAGGGATGTTGAAGATCATCTAGTTCCAACCCCCATACCACAGGAAAGGACACCTTCCACTAGATCAGGCTGCTCAAAGCCTCATCCAACCTGGCCTTGAACACTTCCACCATAGGAAAGTCCCCCTCCAAATTTCTTGTAGGCCCCTGTAGGTATTAGAAGACTGTTTCAAGGTTTCCCCTGAGCCTTCTCTTCTCCAGACTGAACAAGCCCAACTCTCTCAGCCTGCCTTCACAGGAGAGTTGCTCCAGCCTTCCGATCATCTTTGTGGCCCTCCTCTGGAGTTGCTCAAGCAGGTCCACATCCCTTTTGTGTTGGGGGCCTCTGAGCTGACTGCAATACCCCAGGTGGGATCTCATGAGAGCACAGTAGAGGGGGAGAATCACCTCCCTCAACCTTCTGGTCACGCTCCTTTTGATGAAGCCCAGGATATCATTTGCTTTCTGTGCTCCAGGTGCACACTGCCTGCTCATGTCGAGTTTCTTGTCAGTGAACACCCCTAAGACCTTCTCCTCAGGGCTGCTATTAATCCATTCCCCACCCAGACTGTAGTTGTGCTAGGGATTGCCCCAGCCCAGGAGCAGGACCTTGCATTTGGTTGTGTTGATTTTCAGGAGGTTTGCACTGGCCCATCTTTCAAGCCTGTCAAGGTCCCTCTGTATGGCATCCCTTCCCTCCAGGGTTTTATCCCATGGCACTTCACCAAGGAGATCCCACAAGAGGCCGAAGTCCTCTCTCCTGAAGTCCAGTGTAGCAAGCTTGCACAATCCTCCTCAAGGCCATAAAGATCTCCAACTCCACCACTTCGTGGTCACTGCAGCCCAGGCTCCCCCTCAAAACTCACATTCCCCACTAGCCCCTCCCTGTTGGTGGAGACAAGGTCCAGCACAGCCACCTTCCACATTGGTTCCTCTATAACTTGGAGAAGGAAGTTATCATCAAAGCATTCCAGGAACCTCCTGGATTGCCCGTGCACTTCTGTGTTATCCCTCCAACATATACCACGGTGGTTGAAGACCCTTATGAGGACCAGGGCTTGTGAACACAAGGCCACACCTATCTGTCTATAGAAGGCTTCATCCATTTGGTCTTCCTGATCTGGTGGCCTGTAACAGACCCCCACTGTAAAGTCCCCTGTCCCTGCCCTCTCTTTCATCCTGATCCATAAGGTCTCAGTCAGCTCCTCATCCATCCCCAGGTGGAGCTCTTTGCACTCCAGCTGGTCACTGACATAGAGGGCAACACCCCCTCCTCGTCTCCCCAGCCCGTCTTTCCTGAAGAATCTGTATCCTCTTGTTCCAACACTCCAGTCATAGGAGACTTCCCACCACATCTCCATGATGCCAACTGGACATAGCCCTTCAGGCATGTGCATACCTCTAACTCCTCTTGCTTGCTCTCCATGCTATATGCATTGGCAGAGAGGCATTTCAGTTGGGCTCCTGACAATGCTGGGAAGTCCTTTGTGCTGCTCATCACGTGTTCCCTTGCTGATATGTGATCTGCCTCCAGGCTCTGGGCACCTCTTACTAGCACCAGCATCAGACTGGTAGGAATGGGATGGATTGAGGCTCCCTTCTGCTGGCAACTTTAAAGCCTTCTTCATCTGCTTGGCAAGCCTATGACTGAAGATGCTGTTCCCTTTCTCTGCGAGGTGGACCCTATCAGTCCCCAGCCGACCAGGTTTCTCAAATAATGAATAATAAATAAAAAAATACTGCATAAATACTCTACCATACCAGATGGCCATCCTCTATAAAGTAAAATACTGATCTATTCTTTCCTTAATTTTGTATATTCCATAGAAGGGCATCACAAGTATTAAGGACAGAAGATTTACCACAAAAAATTACTCAAATTGTAGGATCTTTCGACCTCTTACATGTTTCTTTCAATAGATGGCAGCTCTAATATTCTGTCACTGAAGACCAAATGAAAATCACAAGACAGTAACCTGCAGCTCCCTTGTGAGTTTCTAATATAAAAGGAAACCAGAAATCTTCCAACATGCATAGGCCACATTCAAAGTACTTGAGTTATAAATTACTGTTTTTAACAGTATAAATTAAACATTTTTTCACTTGCCTTGCTCATTTTCCTCAAATTGTCCTAAGGAACCAAACTGAATGCTCAGTTTCAGATTGTGCCTTCACTTTCTAGTGGCTGTATTTGTCAGGTATCACAGACTTGAAAAATCCATCATCTATTGTACATGTTAATCCTAATCCCATGTTTAAATACAGAGTTTATATATTAAGAAGGCAGGCATAAGTAAGGAGAGATTAAAAACCAAGCCAAGTTGAGAGGACAAACTGATTGCCTGAAACCCAGGATATGATAATTAAATTTCAAGATTGGTGGAAGGGTTCAGGGGGCTTGATGAGCCACTGAGGAAAAATAAAAAATTAACAGCAGCATTCTAGTGCAGGATAACAGCCTGGCTAAGGAAGACTAATTCATGAAAATGCCTTCAAAACCAGGTACAGCCAATAAGAGTCAAAGCAATGTTGAAAGCTGAAGAGAAACTAACATCAGCTGCTTTGCATCTGGAACCTGACAGGAACATGAAGAGATAGGCTTTAGTTACTCCATCAGCCTTTAGCAGAAAGATATGCTAAGATAGATTCTGTATCTGTTGTTCTCTGTCCCTGACACTCCCACGTAACAGGATACATACAGTTGATGTCAAAATATAACTACAAGGTAACTCATGGCTGACCATTGTTAGGAGTATGACATAAGGCTATAGGGATCAGGAAACATAAATGAATGCAAGAAACATAAATCTGAATCACCAAAAAGGAATGATGCTGAGACCTGCCAGTAATACTGACTTAGGTTATACATCATGATGCAAGAAGGTCCCAAAGTAGTGGTAAAGCTTTAGGGAAGAAAGCAAAATGGCTACTTTTAACTGGTGCTGACCACAGTGACTAGCTCGCCAGGAAGAATTGCTCATTAAAGCCAAACAGTAATTTTTAAAGCAGCAATACTGCAAAAATAACCCAGGAAAAATGTTCCACCCTTTGAAGAAGCAGGAGAGTACACCTTTCAATTGAACTGAGGCTTTACTTAGGATTTTGCACTCAGCATTTTAATTAACTTTAATTTTTAATGTTTAAATGATTTTAAATGAGAAGGCATGACTTCTGTACAGTTGGTTCCTTAGGCCTTTCCTTGCATGATGATCTGAGTCTTTGCTTCTAAATCCCAGCCAGGCTATCTGCAATCCACTAGCCACTACAGTAAGGCTTGCATGAGAGATTTGGCCCATAATGAATGCTGCCGGTTAAAGCTGATTCAGGAATAAAGAAAAAAACAAAACAAAACAAAACCCCAAACCCACAAAAAACCCCACAAACAAACAAACAAACCCCGACAACCACAAACAACTATAGTTTGGAGGTGACAGTGCTTAAAATATGACTTTTGTTCTGCATTCATTAAACCCAAACAGAATACATATGCACTTGTTTATACAGAGTCATGCACACTTGGGGAATCTGAACAGAGGGTCTCTGTTCCCTTACTTCACCACATTACAATATCTTTACCTGTCTATCAAGACACAGGAGAGATATGTGAAAGGAACATATACTATGATAGAGATACTCTGACAGATTCAATGCAACTTAACTTTTTAGTACTAGAATTTTTATTTTATAACCCTTTAAGTAAACCAAAACATTCTAAAGTAGGAAGTCATCCTTCTGAAAAATAAGACTCAATGTGTTTAGACAGTTTCTTCTACATAAAATGTGCAAGCCTAAGTGAAGTCAAACACTCATGTTTTTACTGGCTTGTTATCACACAACCACTTTGAAAGTATCTAACAAAAACAGAACTCTTAAATGTTTCTGTGATTGACAGCACTTAAGGAAGTGCATCTTTAATCAAGGTAGCTACATGTATTTCAGTCTACAAAATAACTTGCATACAGCTACAATATACTGTTTTTCTGCAAATGCTTACTCAAATTCATGATTTGGTAGCAAAAAATCTTCCCCTCCCTCTCCTCCTTTGACACATGAATAGAATACATTATGCCCATTTTGAAATTGCAGTCAAAAAGCAATCAGGCTGGCACAGTTAATAACACGAGCTTCTCCCAATGCATCATTATAGACTAAATAGGAAACTGCATTTTCCTAGATATGAAATCTGCCATTGTTACTCCATGTAAGCTATTCTTCAACTGGGTTTAAGGAAGAGATAAACCTCAGCTTGCATGTGGTTTTTGTATGCATCTGGATATGTAGCTATCTAACACACGTGGTTCAGATTATTGTAATAACTTTTATTTCCTTTATGAAACCATGAATGCAAACCCGAGACAAAGCAGTATCAAATGGGGTTTCTCTGCTGTCTGGAAGTGTGCTCTCACTAAGGCACAGCTGATAGCAACTATTTTAAAGAGTCAGTATATTTGGCGTGAAGGTAAAATCATTTAGCCTAAGTTTCTTTTGGCAACCATCATGAAGAAACAAACCCCACATTCCCACAAAGATAAAAATTATACTCAGTGTTCATTTCATATTAATCAAAGATGAAAATAAGCTGAAACAGAGACAGTTTGCCACATTTAGGACAAGCAAACATTTCAGGATGACATACACATCTAAAATATTATGCAACAGTATACTGTCACATGTATTGCTAGTTTTGAGTATTTCCTACCCTGCCAGCACTTAAATCCAAACCAGAAGATTTCAGCATTGTATTTAATTACACTAAATTCTCATCTAAATTCTACATGAAGCCAGAAAGTATCCTGAAACAGTATACACAAAAATTTGGCTCTAAGGTTATATTTATTTTCTTCCCGTGTAAAATTGGCTAAGCTGAAAATTTAGCTATATAACTGCTTTAACAATTAAGTCTGAATATTTTGAGGTTACATTCAAGTTGGTATACCCCAATAGAAAGCTCTACAGTTTCAACCTTATCATCAGTGCTGCTTTATTTCCAGCACCTGATATTCCAAGCAACAAGATGTGTCCTCTCACTCTCAAAGGCCGCTCTGGAGAGTTTCAAGTTCCCTATGCTGAAATACTTACAAACCAAACACAGGCTTTCAAAGTCTACTAGGGAGAAAAAAAAAACCAAAAAACCAATTCATAAAAAGCATTTGTGGATGAGCAGCGTTTCAAACATGGTTTTATATGGCCACCTTACTATCACTGGTGCTTTCCAAATCTCACTGGAGATAAAACAGGACATTGGACTAAAGTTGTATTGATGTATCATCCACTTCATCATTTTCAAGTGTTAAAGTAAAGCAAACAGACAATTTTAGTAATAAATGTCCAAAAAATCATAGCAGTTCTAGGATTAGTTAGTTAACTGTTTTTCCTCTTCTGTTACAACCTGTCACAAGACTGCTATCAGATCCTGTTGCCCTCTTCAGACTCTGGATTCTGGGCGGGGACTCCGGGGCTGCCTCTTTCATTCTCTCTTCCCTTCTTCCTTCCCCACCCCCCCCCCCCAAGAGAAAAACAGTGAATGTTTAAAGAAACTACCATCTCAATGAAGAAAGAATATCAGGCTGCAAGAAAGTGGCTAAATTACAGAGGCTGTATGCAAAAACTCCTGGATAGCAACACCTTCATCTAAATTGAGGAATTTTTCTACAGAAAGAATGGCATTTTTGACAAAAATAGCATTTTTGTATGGGTCCTCAAACAAATGAAAATCAACGTTATGATAGAAGCTTTCTGTCAAGGTGATCATACATAGTAATGGAATGACTAATTCTTCAATTTAGAATAGACTTCCATTATATAACTACTGTAAGAGAAGTTATAATTAAAATCTGCACACATAACCACATTGAACCTTATCGTATTAAGGAACTGACATCTACTCTACACTAATCTTTAAAATGAAGATATAACAATTCACAGTTCTCACTACGCTGATACTCAGTTGCCCTCAGTTGTCCTCATAGGTCTCTTCTTTCCACTAGTCTTTTGTCGTTATTTCTTAAGCCATTTCCCTACAGGTTTTAAGAGTGAAAAACATAATTTTACCATAATAAAGATTAATTTTCTAAGTTATGAATACCTATTTACCGCCCTGTAAGCTAAAAGGTAAGTTCCCAATTTCACATAATTCTATATGTAGAAACAGCATAACCTTAAAATTCCTGCAAAATGTTAAGAAAATCCCTGAGACCTGTGTTTAGTGCATCACCTTTTTGTTTCCAAGCAGTCTGTCTGGTGCAATCTTTTTCAAACCATTAGTTATCTCTTCAGTGTGTTTTTTATCCTGCTACTTGTTTTCAGCTGTGTTCAGTATTGACTTCTCCATAAGACCACACTTACTATTTTTGGCTAAGGAAACCATCAGCAAACAAAATGAGCTACAGAGAAATTAATCTAAATAGACAATGCAGTATCTGTGCCAATTGTTTCTGTTATTTGCCAACTCCTTTATTTAGACCATTGCAAGGGAAGAGTAACATATCTGGTTGACAAGAACTTCTAAAGATCTTCATGTCTGAATAAAAACTGATGCATCTTACTACATTTTTGAAAACATTTTCTCAAGGAAAAGACTGAATCATCAGTAAGTTTTTATTTGTAATAGAGCTTTGAACCATTTTCAAATATCATTGCTGCTAAATAAGAGTAGAAAGTTTGGGCTTTTTTCCGTACTGTCTATGGCTTTTACGTCAAAATGGCACAGATTTTTATGTCTTGGATTTTTTTATCATTACTATAAACAAGTGTTTACCTCAACTATTAAGTCAAAAACACATCCATTTCTCCTGCCACAATCATAAAATTCAGTGCTATCACTGGCACACCTCAAATTCCCCCACAAAAAAAAAACAACCAACCAAAAAAAAAGCCACCAAAAATACAACTAAACAAAACTAACCCCACCCCCAAACATAATCAGTTGGGGGGGGAGAGGGGAAGGACACCAAAACCAAAAAACAAACACAAACACAACCTTAGAACTTGTAGTGTTCACTGGTTACCAACAACTTTCTTTGCAAAAAAGAATACTATTTTATCCTATTAAACTTAGCCACTCATACTACTGGACTTAGTCTATTAAATTTTAAGAGGCCAGTTCTATACATGCACTTACTTTATTCTAAAATAATACTTTCCCTTTACCTGTGTAACTTAAAACTGATTTAGCTTCACTTCCACAAGGGATTTGTTCAGGTCCCTAAAATAAGAACATGTACAGAAGTGGTATACAAAAATGACTTATCAGGTAAATGCTCTTCTCAGAAATCTGATGAATTTAGTGCATCATAAACATGAAAAATTATGTAGCTCTGTAGCTTCTAAATGGGAAAGTTTGTTATTTTGTTGTAAGCATCCTTTCAAATCCCCATTACGGTAGGGAATTGTATTTTCATAACAGACTTAAGAATGCAAGCAAAATTACTCTTTAGTGCAAAGACTTGTAAATCTTAACAACTGAACATACCAGGTTTATTTCCTCATTATCCAATAAACCAAAAATATACATCCCCATATGTCAAGTATGGATCACCCTTGTACTATTAGACGCATTGTCAGTTCACAAAATCATAAGCTTGATACTGTTAAGCCTAACTTCTTCTATACTAATTTCAACAAAATTACAGCTATACTAACATACAGATAATACACTGGCATGCAGGAGTATGGAAAAGATTTTATTAACTAGTAGATGCTTCAGACAGGTAGATACTTAAGTCAGGAAGTTTTTTTGATTTTGTAGTATGAAGGCTTATTTGGAATAGTGCTTTAATAATTTAAGAATAATGCAAATTTGGATGAGAAGACACAATACAAGTCTCAGAGTACCTGAATATATTTTCTTCCCATTCAAGTCCTCTGACATTTTTTCCTGCACATGTAAAATAATTTCCACAAGAAGTCACAATAGAACCACAAACCTACATTTCTTTTGCTTAATCATAATAAAAGTATAACATTTTACAAAAATGAAGAAATGTCACCTTTTTTTAAGAAGAAAAAAAATATATCAAGCATGATTCGAGCTCATAGCAGGATACCTATATTTAGCCATGAGTAAGTGTCATTCTTCTCTTACTCTTCAGTGTGACAGACATTAACAATAGGGTACTAAGGGAAAGTTCCTAAAATATAGAGAGATTTGCTATGGTATCTCTAAAAGCTCTGACCCACACTATTCAACAATACACTTGAGGAGGAAAATTTGCATTTACTTGCTTATAATTACCATGTTATTAACATTAATGGAGAATCTTTTGCAGAATTTTATTACCTTGGGTATCATCAGAGTGGTGAATCTCTGGCCACTATGACAGTACTACAGCTCACAAGCAGTGAGCACTATTCATCCGCTTACAAACCAGACTGTCTTAGCGGATCAAGACATGCCATGGAAACGTGTCAGCCTGTCTTGGACAGACCCATTACACAGGTGGAAAACACCAATACATAAAGTGACATCAGAATATCAGCTGGTTTAAATGCAAGTTAAGGAAGCAAACATTGTCTCAAAATAATTAATTTCTCTATATAGGGCATTTTAAAACTTCCAGCACAGGTTGTCTATTCTACCCAAACAAAAGTTCACAGCAATATGGAATGTTGTAGCATTTCTCCTGGGAAACCAGAATAGTTTTTTTTTCTTTTTTGTCTTTTCATATATGAATGAATAAAGTCCAAACAAAACATTAGCAATTATATTTGTGTGTCACCGCAAGATCTTTTCAAGGAGTGATCTGTAATTCAAGCAATATATGAAATTGCATTAGGCAGTGTTAGGTTTATGGTTGGGCTCTATGATCTTAAGGATCTCTTCTAACCTGAATGATTCTATGATTCCATCCATACTGTATCAGACGGAAAAGTCCATCTAACCTAGTGTCCTGCATCTCTGTTAACATCCAGATGACAGTGAGCAGAAAAAGCCCTTAAGAACAGGGAAAATAGAGAGCAGTACTCTCATCAGTAAATTCTTTTTAATCTCAGTAATTTCTGCTAATGGGAAATATCTGAATAGGAGAATAAATCTAGGAGCATGCCTGATGACACCTTTCTCCTTTTTAATAACCTGTTCATATTCTTGACCTCATCATTACTTCACCAATAAAAAAGTTAATAATTACAAAGTAATTAGAAATTCCTAATGGCATACAAAATAATCTCATCTTTCACAGGGATGAGATTCTTTGATATAATGAACTTGCCTTTATGACCACTTTGCTTCAAACATCTTTAAAGCTACAGAAAAGAGAATGAACTGGGTGCCTCAGGGATTTTGCGCAGTCTTTGATTCTCCTCACCAACATTCCTGTCATGATTGGAATATGCTTAAAAAATAAGGGACACCATGTCAGGTGCCCTGGAAAACACTGATCCTGAAAAACATAAGATCAGAATAACGTAGAGCTTGAGTGGTTGAAGCTTTTGAAGATCTGGATTATTGAACTCTTGCTATTCTGAATATTGAAGGCTACCATTTATTTTAAACTGTGAGACTGACTGAAGTTGACGCCAGGTGTAATTTTTACTACAAATTAAACATACAACGTATGCAAAAGAAAATTTGGGAGCAGATTCTCTTGGAAGGCATGCTAAGGCACATGAAAAACAACAAGGTGCTTCATGACAACCAGCATGGCTTCGTAAAGGGAGAATCCTTCCTGACCAATTTGGTGGCTTTCTATGATGGGGCTACGGAACTGATGGACAAGAGTGGAGAAGTTGATGTCTTCTATCTGGACTTGTGCAAAGAGTTTGACACTGTCCCACATAGAATCATAGAATAGTTAGGGCTGGAAAGGACCTTAAGATCATCTAGTTCCAACCCCCCTGCCATGGGCAGGGACACCTTACACTAAACCATGCCATCCAAGGCTATGTCCAAACTGGCCTTGAACACAGCCAGCGACGGAGCATTCACAACTTCCCTGGGCAACTCATTCCAGTGCCTCACCACTTCATCCAAGAGCCAGAACAGTGCAAGAAGAACTCAATTGGGAACTAAGTCACCTAATACTGAGAAAGTAGACAACACAGGAAAACATTAGATGGCACTATAGCGTAAATAATTAATCATCTATTGTCATTAAAGAATGTGCTAGGAGAAGGATTTGTGTCTGAAAGAGATGCACAGGATTTAAACAACCATTCTTCTAGACATTATTGTTAGCAACAATAAATGGCGCTCCTTGAGGAAAGGGAAAAAACCCACATTTTCGTTCATGGTCTCCTTCCATCTAGAGCAGCATCTTCTATTGGCTGTCTTTCAAATATTTGGTCATTTAAAAAATTGTGTAACATGCCATTGCACGTGAAATCTTTTATACAAGACAGACAATATGAAGTGACAGATATCATGCACACAACACACTGGAATACATTAGAACTTCAATGGAAAATTATCAAAGAAAGTACTCTGCAAATGTTTTAATCCTTCAGTAAATACAATTGACAGAAAATTATGAATAATGCTTATTGACTGTAGAGAAAGCTTACATTTCACAGATTTTTAAATTCAACTTTTAAATTACGCTTCATATTAGCAAATGAGACCAGACAGATCATCATCCCTCATTCACACTCAGTTGTAAAAGACCTAATTTGTAGGTGAAAGATGAAATAAGAAGTCGTTATTGAAGACAAAACTGTATCAATTAAATGCAAGAATATATGGAAGAGGCTGACAATATGGAGGCACTGAGATATCCTACAGCTCTTTGAAAGAGGTTGAGTGTGGTCATTAAACCTGCAATTTCAGAAAGAGTGACCCAGCAGCCAGAGTTCGTAATTCTCTGATACGCTCAAGACTCCTGTTTGCAATGAGGAACCATAAGAGCAATTTTCCTGCAGTTTTTCCTAATGTGGAATTTCACTGGGACAGTCTTATGTATCTTTCTCAAGAGCATTTATGCCTTTTTAAATATTTCTATGACATCTTACATAAAGGCTTTTAAACAGAATGTTAGGTGTTCATACTGAAGTCACAATGCCAAGAAAATATAAAATCAAGTAATCAGGAACCATTCATCCCACAGCCTTGTCTATATATTATCTTGTAAAATGTTGTGGTTTTTAACTCATCCTTTGAGTATTGAGCATTTTTTTGCACAATAGTTTGTGTCATTATATCTAATTACATAATCAGTGTGAATTCAAGTAGCCACTAAATGAGAATATCTAATTACCTGATATTTATTGAGTTGCAAATTATGACAGACTTTAGATGAGAAACACCCCCAGCAATGCATCTGAAAAATTACTCTTCTTTTCTGAAACTAGAAAAAAATAGTCTGAATATAAGGTAGTTGTGAAGCAGCAGTGCAGTAGTGAAGATTCAGAAAGAAACTGGATTTGTGTAATAGAACTATAAGAAAGGTAGGTAGATGTACAAGGCAGGAGACAAGGACAACTTTCCCTCCATGGCCTATACAAACTTCTCTCAGGAAGAAGAAAAACTAAAAAAAATTACACCACAAAAAAAAAAAAAAAAAAAAAAAAAAAACAAACAAACAAAAAAAAACAACAAACAAAAAAAAAACTCTAAAATCCTAAATAAACTGAATGAGGAACAAGAGCCCTGTAGGTCTGAGGCGTATATGATTACAAACTTTATCGTTACTCTTTCATAACACCTGCTTCTCCCCGCCCTTCCAAAACCAGTTTCCTGTCCACTTCAGTTTTTCAAACAGAATGAAAAAACCCACCATAACCTTTTTTTGAATAGAAGCATGAATATAATCTTTATGCTTTATACAAATATTTTTAAATCTATATCTGATTAAAAATTGCCATAGAGTTCTTCCACAGAAGGACAAAATATCTGTATGTTTTGAGAAGTAGCATTTTCATCCATAGAAGTATAATGTAGGCACTGAAGAACACTATTCACTGTGGGTTTTGAATCTCAAGAGAAATTTGAGTTTGAGTGCAGCAATTCCTAGATTCAGTCTTAAAAGTTTCTGAAGAATGAGTTCATCACATATTTCTGCATATTAAATCACAGTGTTTCATTTCTGTTATATACAGCCCTTCCAAAAGATAAAAATGAATGAGCTGGAAGATCAGATTTCACAAATATATACTTCGTTCCTGTTGCTTATGATATTAAGTACTCTTTAAGATTAGCTTATGTAAGGTTGATTAAATATGGCATGCAGTGTCATGGATTTTACCCCACCTTATAAAACAAGCCTTTTATGATAATTAGAATAGACTACCTTCCTTGAAAACCTTTCAAAACAATGACACAGATGGCAACTTTGCTTGCTAGATTCAAAAATCAATAACATTTTTTTTCAGACCACTTTTACCTATATCTCAATGTTCTTTGTCTTCTGCTTACACTGCTTACAACTCTAGTCAATCCCTTTCCTTGTTCTCAATTTTGTAACTGTGTCAATCAGCCATCAAACTGTCATACTTAGCAGTCAGTCCAAAATAAAAATGAATTCACAATAATGAACTGAAGACAAACAATTCTAGTTATTCCTAATAGGTTTGTATAATCCATTCTTATCCAGAAGAACAACAGAACTAGTTTTCCTTATATTGGATTATTGAATGCATAGTTACCTACATTTCAACGATTCTACAAACAAACAAACAAACAAACAAAAAATACAGTTTACCCACATTTAAATGCATACGGAGTCATTTAGCTTCCATAACATGATATAGTCATAGAATCATTTAGGTTGGAAAAGATCCACTCTTTCTAACTATTCATGACAAGATTATACACTGTCAGCCTGGATTTGAAGAAAGAATTGACATATAAAACTGCATGTTCTTGAGAATAAATGAACAGCCATTATTACAGAGAAACCAAGTTTCCTTCTTAATTTAAGTGTAAATTGACTATACCTAAATTTAGGTCCCTTATACCAAATAATTTGTTATTAATATATTCAGTCTAGTTCAATATAATCTCTTGGCAACACAGTTTTCTGGTTATTGTTAACCTCACACCCCCAAAAGCCTTCAAAATGTACCTGCTCAGGAGTTTTATAAAACGTTAAAACACCAGATTATAAAAATCTGTCACAATATTAGACACAGTAAGTGGAGATTCTCTGAAAAACCTTTCAAAAAAGGTTTTTGAAGTGTTGTAAATACAGCTTTTGCTGCTCTTTGTAACTCCTACAAAACCAGACTGACATCCCCTTTTCTGTAATGTCCAGCTTCCCAAAAGCTGCCTGTTACTCCCTGGCCTTATCTTTATCTCAAATTCACATCTACTTGCTTTCCTACAGACTATAGCAGAACTTCCAAGCACCAAACGTTTGCAAGGGTAGAACTGTGATTCGCTCACTCACCAATCTCACTGTATTACTTGACAACTTGTTTTGTTTAGTATCCTTTCTTCTGCCTACCATGTCTTCTTTATACAGCACCACAAAATGCCTCTGGCTTGCTGAGACTGGGCTCATTGCTTCTCCTCAGAGAGCTCTATCCCAACATTAACGTGTCTAAATAGAAATAATGTTTAGGTGAAAGAATCTAAAGGCAGACAAAATGACTAATTCAATCCAAACTGTCCCCCTTCCCCTGCAAAAGGTGATAATAATTCAAGTTAAACTGGAGAAAGCACCCATTTCTCTAGAGCTTATGGAAATGAAATGCTATACAACTTCACATGCTATTTCAATGTCATTTTTTTCAGTTTTTTATACATTTTACTCCACCTTACTTTCCCTATGAGACAAACATGTATTCAGCTTCTTTACACTCATATCTAGCTCCCACAGCCTTTCCATCTTTCCAAACATTCCCTCACTTTCCAAACATTACTTCACCTGCACAAATTTTTTCATTATAATTTTTCCTTATGTTTGTCTATGTCAGTATGTAGGTAACTGCAGTTGCTTTGGATTTTATTTCAAACACATCTATATTCTGTTATCTAACCTTAGCGGTCAGGTTTACATGCCTAATTCAAACATTTAAATTCCTTCTGCTATCTTCAGTTAATTTTTTTTTTTTTGGCCACTTTTTAAAAAAAGTCTACTACAAACAACCTTTACCTATTACTGGCAACATTAAATGTACTCCTGTTCAAAGTACTGGAATAAATTTAATACAAAGTATGCTTCTTCCATCATTAACACCAAATATTTAAAAAAAATCAAGAACTCCACAGAAAAAGTAAATTGTGCCCTAACTTCAAGCATTCTGTTAACAGCTGCCCATGAAATATGCATTAATCCAATAGCTGTAATAGTTGCATAAGTATCAGCATTAAAGGTCAAATACAGCTCAATAGAAACTTCTTTCAGTGCTGGAATGCAGGTCAATGCATGGTCTTGATCAGATCTTCAATACAGCATTAAAGCATTCACTGTATCATTTAGCAGCATCCTTGAACTGAAATATTGAATTTGAAGTTGTTGCCAGTACACTTGACAACCTCAAAACTATTCCTTTTTTTTTTTTTTAGAGTCAAACTGCATAGAGTTTAACTATATATTCAGTGTTAAACAAATATGATCATTTTCTACATGAAGATAACGAGTGCTGTTTACTATGCCCATCACTAACCAGTAACTTGTATCAATAATTCTAAGCTGATTTTAATATAAAGAGGAGAAAAGTGGTTTCCCCCATCCCTCTTTGTTTTAATCTACGTACACTTACCATAAAACTATTGCTAACGTATTAAAATATATTCCACATGGATTTT
Organism: Amazona ochrocephala; assembly: GCA_039720435.1. Taxonomy (NCBI): domain Eukaryota; kingdom Metazoa; phylum Chordata; class Aves; order Psittaciformes; family Psittacidae; genus Amazona; species Amazona ochrocephala. Next base: position 32,185,567 of record CM077879.1, read on the forward strand.
TCTCTATATCCAAAAAATTAAGACAGATGAAAGCGAGATTACTAAAATTAGACATATAAAACCATATTTAGTTACCTTTGATTCTATGAATTATGTTCTCATTAAAATTCTAAAGTGCTTATAAAGAGAAATTAATGTGTATCTTTCTTCTATATCTATATATAAATATGTACCCTCGAAAATACATGTGGAATCCTGTTACAGTATCAAACATCTATTACTAACCTGAGAACACCAAAGTTTCTTCATATAAATGTGAAGAGTACAAGACAATATGTTCTTGTTGAACTTCCACAGAATTCAACTAAGCAGGAATAAAATTTCTTATCCAGTCTCAGCAGCTACAATTCTTCACTTGGTTACCAATCCATGCAATGAATTGAAACAGCTTACTTTTTCATTCACTTAGATAAAATATGGATATGATTTTGTAATAAGAAATATAAATGTCATTTTACATACAGAAAGGTCAAGATTATATTTCATTCATAGAAATACCATAAGCCATACTGTGAATTTTGCAGCATCTGCAGTATCAGCTAGCTATTGTAGCTGGCTATCTCTCCCAATAGTCTGTAAACACTTGAATACTCAGAAGAATGAACTGATTTCTAGTAGCTCAAAAACTTGCTGCTCTGCGACAAGAGTTGAAGAACTGGCACAAAAAGAGGAAATCCAGATGTCATAATTAAACTTCGTGAGGAAAAAGAGTATTTATGTTAAATTTAAGGATATAACCAATTGTTCATAAACAAATACAATTTAATCAGTAATCTGAAAGTATCTATACCTTTGGTGGTAACTTTAAAGTAAGATACAATTCTCTTACTCAATACTTTGTATATCAGCAACTGCATAGTGCAACCACATGCAATTTCTACCCTTCTAATTTTCTAAACATAGGTGGGAAGGCAAATCTACTGATGAAAATGAATTCCAAATCTTAATAAACCAACCAGGGAAGGACGAGAAAAAAAAGTAATTACTAAGTATCCGATTCATTGATTGATTTTATCAAAAACATATTCACACAATAGTTGTTATACCTAACATCATTTACGTTTTCATATAATCAAATTAATATCCCTTGCCTTCTACCAATAGACTACCTTCTAATCAATATTTTGGAGATCACTGATTTTTAATGAAGATCAAACAATAAAAAGTACATGGATTTTCATACTTTCCATTTGTTTTCTCACAGTGATTACCTTAAGATAGCTGCATCAGCTCTGCATGTATTACTAATGTCAATCTGCCCTCCTCAGATATTTAGTGCCAAAATAACTATAAGCAAGGAACTCCAAAATAGAATTTAAAATAATTTATTATCTGAATTAAGCATATAATAATAAAGAGAAACATATTTTATTTTTTTAAGATGCAGGAAAGGTACATCTTAAAATGAATATGTATTACCACAATAAGCATCTAATTTGATAGCTTATATTCTACATTAAAAGACCACACCAACATCACTTGGCCTGCAAAGCGTGTGCCATAGAAAATACTTCGCTTAATTTCTACATCCTCTATACAATACCTCATATTTGCATGCATGCTATTTTCAATTAAAAATAATGAACGTTTTTCTAATTTGACTCAGTTTATCAGAAGCGTTTGGATCTTCAATATATTTCAAATTTTTTATCCTAGATTCAAGAACCATATTCTGCCGTATACCTTTCTACCTAGAAACTTAAAGTAGCATTGTTTCATAAATCATGACAACTCCCAATATCTCATTAGCCATTTTTTCCTGAGATTTAATAATTGTTCGCTTCCTGAGCTCTCCCCAGTATTCCAACATCTTTCAGACTTCGAGACACATGAACAGAAACTACAAATTACTTAAAAAATATAATTAAAAAACTTAGTACTACCTCTGAACTCTTTCTTATGCTTCTAAGTAAAGGCTCTAATACACCATTAAAACTATACCATAATTGAATTGTTCACCTCATTTCAAGGGCTATCATCTGCATGGCTCGATATCACTGAGCCCTGTAGTAGAACTGTAATTATGTTCTTACCTACCTTCCCAGGTAAGCTTTGCACCTGGATGCAACACATGTTGTTTTCAAGGACTGGAACTAGATAACTGGGGTTGGAATCAGATGATCTTAAGGTCCTTTCCAACCCTAATCATTCTATGTTTTAAGCTATGGATTACAGTAATTTATTGATTTTTAGGTTTTGTGGTTTTTTCATTGATGTCAATTTTTTTTTAGCGTTTTTGGTGTTCTACTACTGTGTTCATAATATTTAGATAGAACACATTAGTCAAAATTAATTGTAAATTGACAATATTTTTGTCGCAGAAAACTGTTTCCAGTATTTACCTTTCTAGTAGAACTATGAAAGGAGAAACGTGAAAAACAAATTTATGTTCAAATCTGATGTACATTCATCTATAAAAGTATGACACATTTTATCTTCCTTTGCTGCAGATATTAAGTGAAAAAAGAGCAAAGTCATGAAGGCTCACAGATAAATACTTAAAGCTTCTTTCATGAAGCAGATAGCATTGTTCAGGTAAGACTCAATACAGGATGCAGAAGTTCTTTAACACCTGCGGCAAAAGATGTCCCTGCAAAATGCCACTAACTTGCTATTATTTTCTTGTCTCTATTATTCATAGCTGCTCAGTCTTATGATATTTTTCAATTATGTTCCTTAGACAATAACAAGTTGATATATTGAGTTATTGAAATGGTCTCTTCAACATTAATAGTTGATAAATGACACAAAAATGATTTCCATAAAGCATACACTGAACATAAATTATAGGTTTTGGTGAAGTAAATTCTAATCAAGGAGTATACAAATATATCACAGAAAGAAATCAAAGCAGAGACTATGGTCTCATAAGATACTAAATTTAAGAACTGCATATTCAAAATAAGTTCAGAGGGTTTTTTCCTCTTCCCCATTTATTTCTGGAATCTCATTTTTTTTTTTAAATCGTTTACAATTTCATAATGACTTCTCAGCTATGGAGAAATATGCCTTCAGCAAAAGTTGGTGCAAGTAGCATAAGATAATGAGGGATAAAGTATTTTAGAAATGAAACAGCATATACTGCATCTTAATAAAAAATGAATATTGTCCAATGATCAAGGCCCCAGACTTAGATGCAAAATCCAGAGACCGATTACAGTCTTTCAAAACATGCATTCATCACAAAAGGCTTATCTATAGCATAAGTAACATTATTAACAGAAATAACAGTGGGAAAGATACCATGCTGATATGGTTTTGAGCTGCCTGGCTGGCTAAAAAATCTCTGATAGCATGTTGGGCCATATTTGGGTTATTATCTCATTTCTAACTGCTAAAGCATATGACATACCTTTGTTTGCTGGCTAGAACTACCCACAGATTTCATTATCTACTTTTTCTTAATCTCGGTTCACAAGCAAAAATAATACTTTTCCTGGACTAGAATAGGTATGGTGAAGATAAATAAGACAAACCCAAGGAACTGGTAAAACTGCTGAGGATGGAAGGTAAGAGGTGGGGTGGATGAAAGAAAGACAGACAGGTTTTATAACTGAACACATGTAAACTTAAAGAAGCTTAAAATTCCTACAGCCACAGGGATTTTCCATTTTTCAAGCATATTAATGGTTATAAAACATGCGTGATAAAACTGTTTTTTCTTACTCAAAAGCTGTATGAAGAATCAGCCTTATTTTCTCAAGATCAACACTATTATTTCCTCTTTCCAATTAATCTCAATCTGATCACACTAATTTAAAAACAGTGTCATGCTTAATGTTTAATTCATTAAATCATAGAATCACAGAATGGATAGGGTTGGAAAGGTTCTTAAAATCATCTATTTATAATCCCCCTGTCATGAGCAGGGATGTCTCACACTAGAACTCTGATTTGCTAGTGTTTTGGGGATCTTCAGGGGGGAGAGGCCTCTTTAATAGCACAACTTTATACTGGTATATAAGGATTAGACTGTGATCCTGTAAAAAAAAAAAAATGCAAAAGTAGTGGAATTTTTGGAATAACGACTCTTGATATAAATATCCATAATTAGATTTCCTACACAGAACTTATTCCTAACATTTATGCAGGAATGTAAAAGTCTTCCCACTCACTGAAAAATCAAAGTGGTATCTGATGGATCTATTCAACTGAAATCATAGTTTTATGCCTCTTTTTATGTTTTCTCAGTCCTGGTAGTTAGCAGCCATTTCTACTGTCACATGTAAGCTTGAGCAACTAGAAAATAAACCCCAGAAGAGTACCTGCTTTAATATAAAACTATATAAGCTATCTCCTAAATACAGTCGTGATGACCACAGGTGTCCAAAACACAAAAACCATTCCAGACATGCTATTCCCCAAGCAAACTAACAATGTTCAAAAGCAAATCTTAGCAAGCTATTCAAAAAGTGTTTAATCATATAATTTCATTTAAGACTTTTGTGATTTCTATGAGAAATAATTTTACATAATCTTTAAGAATCATAAAAGATATCTAGCAAACCTTGATACATCTTGTTTGTTACATATAAACTACTAGAATTTGGCTCCCAGGTGACAAGATTGTTTTAGTTTGCAACTTTCATAACGTAATTTCTAATTAAAATCTGACTGGTAGTTAAAATACAGTTTGTGTATGTAAGGATTCCTGAAATTATTCATTGCCTCTATAAAAACGTTAATTAGAAGTACACCAAAGGACTTGAACTTTTCCTAAATACATAATATGCTTTTTAGACAAAATGGGGTTTTCTTTTTATTATGTTTAATGTTTTTACATCAACTTCACAGCCAAGTGGTGTTTGTTTTTATACATCTCAGGCATTGTCTGGCAGCAAATAAGTTGAGCACAGAACCTCTCACAGCACCAACTGACTGCCTTGCCCCCTATTCTCCAACTCCCAGCACTCTAAGAGCATTTGGGTTTCAGTGGAGCTGCAGCATGCAACTACTGCCAGTGCTAGGACTTGGTGCTGGCAAGAGGTGCAGACAACTGATATGAGATTTTAAAGCTTCTACCTGAAAATGCACCAGGCCAAGCTAGCTAGTTACACCTACCCCTAGGCCTGGTTTGTGCTCCTGACCGAGACAGAAGCATTTCATTCACAGGGACTACACTGGCACAACCTGAAGCCCTGAGATTAAAGTACCAACTAGTTTCTCCTTTACACAGACTTGCAACAGAACACAGACATGAAGTCACTAACAAGTGGAGAAATTCAGCTGCTAATGGCAGGTCTCATTAAGAGCAGCTATGTAATTTTCAGAATTCTCTTACAGTTTCTGTTGCCAAAACAAATGTAGAAGTGACATAAAGTGCCTTTCGTATCATAACTTCCCCTTTTAACATAATATACTGACAGTCCTCAAACAGCTCAGGATAAACACACTAGTTCTTATTAAAAGTCAACACATATGATATTGTTTGCAGTCCACTGCAACACAGCAAAATATTATGTATACTATTGACTTCGGTTTTGTGGTCAAACCTCTGCTAATCCCTGTGAACCTGCAGTGTTAAGTTCTAGTAGACCACTCTGAACTATCAAAAAATTACCTCTCTGGGATATTCTCTATCAAAATTAAGCAATAATGACTACTTTCAGTAACGTAAATGGGCTGCTTAAGTCAGTTCTACCAACAATACTACAATGCACAGCATGACTTTATACTCATTACTTTTTGAAAAAAAAAAAGAAAAATGAGAAAAGGTAAACAATAATGTAACTTTAGCCTGGAAATGGAAACATTACTTTATGTTTTGTTCTATAAAAGAGTGAAGTTGCCAACAGAAAATAAAGCTGTTCCAGATAATACCTGATGCTGGACCCTGGCCACTTCAAGTCCATCTTCTTTCTCCCTAAAACCAGTCTTTACATAGTAGACTTTCATCAAAACAAGGACCCATGTCATTCATTTGAGTGAATTTGTTTGGCCCTGTCACTGATTATATGATTGGTCTTTCACAGAAATGAGAAGCTGCTATGCCATAGCTAAGAGGAGTGCTGCAACTCTTTCCTCCAATGGCTGGAAAAACAACTTTTGTACCTCTGGCCTGCAAAGAGTCAGGCATCTCCCACTTTGCTCAAGCTGAGGACAGCTTCCTGTGTAACCATACATAACAGATACATTACAGGATAGTATAACGGCAATGGAAGAACTAGTTCCCCTCCCACCCCACTGTCTGAAAGAATTGTAACCTTGTATTTTCTTAACACACGCTATTTATCAATTATTCCAGTTAGTAAAATTTGAATAAACTTAGATTGTTATTAGGTTTTTTATTTAAATTAAAAAAAACACCACAAAACCCACAAACCAACCAACCAAACAACCAAACAGACAATTTCTAAATCAGGATTTCTTGGAAAAAGACACATACTAGTTACACCAAACTCTGAGAAGCCTGCAGTCTTTTATCCAAGAGATCAGGTAAAATAATCAAAGGGGTCCCTGCTGATACAGGTTACTATTCCAAGAAGAAAAATATTGTTATAAAATTTAATAATGGTCTTGAATTTTAAAACATCAGTAATGTTCCCAAATCCAGGAAATTAGCAGAGGCTCAAAAAACTAATTCAACCTTCTTGTAGGTAAAGCCAAAATTAACTAAATGCCGTGACATTCCTAACCCACTATTCACAGAATGCAAATAAACATCTTTTCAGAAGTTATATATATTACCCACACAAGATAGGAAAATACTATGACTATACAAAACACTGCTTACCCGCAGCTGGAGGGGTTTTTAGCATTTGCAACATACACAGATGTTTATACTGACCATTTAAAATGTAGAAATATGTATCAGCATTATTGCGAAACTTTCACACACAGGTCTTACAAAGTTTGACATTAAAATGAACCAGTGCATTTAAAGTATTGAACTTTCATCTGGCTTCATGTGAACAAAAATGCATATCCTTATACACCTAAGGGAATAAGCCATACAACCTCATTTAAGCTGACCCCCTTTGAGAGGGGCAGCATTTATCCCCCAGGATCTATGAATGGTTTCTTTCTGAACTGTTCCACATGACCATGAAGAGGCTCGATCACCGCTATGCAGTAACTTGGTAATAGACCATTTCCAGCCTGTAAAGGTGCTGCAATGGTGCACCCCCTAGAAAAACGTACCTGAAAGAAGAGAATTTAACTAAGCAAGCTACTTCTCTCATGAAAGGTACAGAAATGTGAGAAATACAGTCAAAGGGGGATGGATGGTGGGTGGGTAGGAAGGAAGGAGCATAAAACCTGCCACTTACTGAGTTTTGGGCTCTGATGCTGCCCTGCTTACACTGATGCCTTGCTTGGTGTCCACAGAGCGCTCTGCTTTCCACCTACACACTGCAGTCCTCCCAGCTCCTCCACCACCCGCAGACAAGGAGGAAAGCGAAGCAGCAGGAAAAACTAAGCAGACATTACAAGAGTACGGACAGGCTTAGGATAGCAGATGCCTCACGTGCCTTGATAACCACGTTCTGCCTTGGCAGCAGTTCTGACAGTCAGCTGCCGTATTAGCTACCCCCTATCTGTGAAAGGTATAGCTGCCCCACTTTGCCTCCTTGCCTCTTCCTGACACCAAAAGACTCCATCATTGGAGGGCGAGCAGGCGGAGCTATAGGAGGGCTTTTACCAAAGCACACCTGTGTGATAGGGAAGCAGAGGGCAAGTTGCGGCAGCTGCTTTTAAGTAGGAGGGTGAGCATGGGGCTCCAGCATGGAGAAATCTTCCAGCACTGGAGGAGTAGGAGTCCCTGATGGGCTGACAGAGGGGTGGCTGGCGCTCTGCTGGTGGAGGTGCGGGCAGACTGTGTCCCTCTGGGACTGGAGAGAAAGTTCTTTTACCAGGAACCATGAGAGGACTGAGGAATTTTGCCGTGTCTGAGGTGACAGAGAGGAAGCCCACAGTAAAGGACTCGACCCTGCAAGGACGCAGCGAGCAAGGGAAAATGAGTTTGCAAACTTGTTTATTTTTATTCCATATTACCCAGCAGATCTGAGGCTTTCTTATTTTACAGGTCACTTAGGTCTAATAAAAATCAGTTTTAAAGATTATAAAGCTTTGGTGTTTTGGAAAAGGATAGAGCTTGCCTATTTTGCCTTTGAGATGATCTCATGCCCTACTTGCTGCTTAGGTTTACTTAGCAAACTGGATTCAGGCAGAAAATCAATAAAGTAGCAGCAACTTTCAAAATTACTGAGTCTGATCTCAAAAAGCATGGACTCCCAGAAGGAACAACCCCCAAAACATTCTGTACAATGTTATTTTTCTAGGGAATCAAAACAAGCAAAAAAAAACCCAAATCAGTAGTGTTTCAGCCTCATGTAATTTCACAGTATCAAATATGTGCAAGTATTTGGCAAACATTATTGTTTTCATAGCAGATGGGTCAGTTGAAAGTGTTTGAAGCTGGCAGATTAGAAAGTTTGCTGTTTATAGCTATAGGCTTTTGCCTTACTTTACAGAGACAACCCAGCATGAATACAAACTCGGTTTGAAGGGGAGAGTATCAGCCTTTTTTCGCCTGAGTCCTGCACTGCATCATACTCCCCAGATAATGTCAAGTCTGGGGGATAAATCTATTCTCTGGAGCTGAAATGGGAAAAAGTGAAGAGAAGATAATTCCGGTTGCTGGGTAGCACCTCGACTTCCTTGCGGTTTGGGAGGACTCTCAAGAGACAATTTGTTACCTATGCACACGACTGGTTACATGAACAGGAAGAGCTGCAATAGGGAATCTGCTTGCTCTCCCTGGGGAATGCACGAATACAGCAGGACCATTCTTCCATTTTTCTCATGCTCAAGGCAGGTGTTGGCTGATAACAGTGAAAGATTTATTGCATCATGTAACTGCAGTGGCGCAAGTCCAGGCATGAGTCCCTATCCGAGAAGTGTCATAATCCCATCAGATTGCCACCTCTGGCGCCTTTGGGTATTCTGAATCCTTTCATGAATGTGAACAGAAATCATGATCTGCACTTTAGAACCATGACTAACAATATTTGTCTCTATGCTGTAGTAAGCCTTCCTACTGTGTACAATGGTCAGGGCAAAATGGAAATGAAATAAAATGTAATACTGTGTTTCTTAAAGTGCTGAACTTAGTTCAGCACACCAGTTCTTATTTCTAAGACAAATTGTAATATAACATAGAGATTACAGTAGAAATCTTTATTTTCTAAGTGTTTCAGAAACCAGTTTGTTACATTAGTACTAATGTTCTCAGCAATTAAGGAGCGTTGTGAATCTCCAAATTTGTTTGATGTAGAAGTGATTTTCATTTTGTGGAGTGGAGGAGAGAAAAAGACGAAGACAAAATAAAATGTTAGGAAAACACATTGCAGGAGGAAGCACCTTGCTATGCACATGATTCTCTTTTTAGGGCAAGGGTGAAACAAAAACCAAGCAAACCGTGCTGTTAGTCATGCCATCAAATGCATGCTCCAAAGCCTTCAGGCTACTCAACAAGTCAGATACTTGACTAGGTGGGGTGCAGTGGTGTTGCCTGCAAAAGCTTGATATGGTGTCTGTTAGCAGTATTGGTTCTAATGGCTCTTTCTTCCTAAAGCTACATTAAGTAGCAGGTGGGGGTTTTTGACAGCACAGATGAGGAGTACTGGTGTCTGTATAGGAGACAAAGATAAACCTTTGGAGAATGATCTGAGAGTTCTAGTCATCACAGAAATCTCAAAGTTTTGTTTAAATCCCACTAATTCTGATTGTATCCTTTACCCCTTTCAGAATGCCTAAAAGGAGATGAGGATGAGAGAATAATATCAGAGAGGCTAGAAAATATTTTCAGTGGCTATAAATCCATTAACAAAGACTGAGCAGGATTTTTAAATGGATCATAGACAAATAAAGATGATACTTTAAAGAAAAGGATACTTCATAGATGAGATTACTTTTATAATAAAAAAGACAGCAAAGCCATCATATTCTACTAGATGAAACAAAAAGCAAATTGGCAGTAGGGAAGCTCCACAAGAGAGCTACAGCCTGTGCAATTGCCAACATGAGTTAAGGCTGGGAAGAGTTGAGAGGGGTAAGCAAAAATAAAACTGTATTTCCTTACAGGGATGGGACAGAGAAGATTTTCTACTGTGTGAGAAGATTACCCTGAAGTCAAAGAAAAATTAATTCAAATCTAAAATTTTGTGAGGAAACGGTTTGTTAATATATGATAAAAAGAGTTTTAAATTTGGCAGTAAGAGTGCAAATGGAAGGAGCAGCCTTAATATTTTTCATCACAAAGCAGTGTTGCCTCATGCATTAGCAGTCCTTAAGCATGCTTTTACCAGTTAATCCAATGTACAAAATAGGTGAACATCTGGTCTCATTTAATACTGTATTGTTAACAGAAAGAACAAGCAGTGATTGAAAGTAATGTACCTTGTTTCCATCTGACATTTTAGAGGCTTTTTCAAGTAACCAAGTGTAAGAAACAAGCTGATCACATCATCTGATTAAACATACTAGAGATTATTCAAATAAAAGAATCACCAAACCTAAACTGTAATATAAGAGAGAACTCTCTTAAATATTTCTATTTTGCTGATCAAGTCACTTCTGGGGTTTCAGTCATTTTAGAATTGTGGGTTTAACAAAATGTGAAGCAAGGTTTAAAGTAATAAAATTCAGGTTTGTAAAACACATAGAACTGTTACCGAAGATGTAAGTGAAGGCTCGAGAATGTAGCACGCAAATAATAATCATTGGACTGGAGCACCTCCCATATGAAGATAGGCTGAGAAAGTTGGGGCTGTTCAGCCTGGAGAAGAGAAGGCTGCATGGAGACCTCATAGCAGCCTTCCAATACCTGTAGGGGGCCTATAGGAATGCTGGGAAGGGACTCTTCCTGAGGGACTGTAGTGAGAGGACAAGGGGTAACGGGTTCAAACTTAAACAGGGGAAGTTTAGATTAGATATGAGGAAGAAATTCTTTACTGTAAGGGTGGTGAGGCACTGGAATGGGTTGTCCAGGGAAGTTGTGAATGCTCCATCGCTGGTGGCTTTCAAGGCTGGGCTGGACAGAGCCTTGTGTGGCAAGGTTTAGTGTGAGGTGCCCCTGCCCATGGCAGGGGGATTGGAACTAGATGATCTTAAGGTCCTTTCCAACCCTAACTATTCTATGATTCTACGATTCTATGATTCTATGATTAATATAAGTGATTAGAATCAAAAAGACAGAAACACTGAACCTCTACCGTGGACTACAACTTCCCAGGATTCATGGATTCAGTGATTTAACTGAGCAGTAGCTCTTGCTATTAAACTAAAAGTCAGTGTTAATTAATGCATTGAAGTCCCACAACAACTAGTCCTATTCACTATAGAAATAATGGTGGAAAAATACCTCATCTTAAATACTTCCAGTATGTACTATGAGTACTTTCCATAAGGCTATTTCATCATACTTAATTAAAAGAGTGAAAGACATATACTGCCATTATCCTTGGTAGCTTCAGACACAAACTGTATGAGTCATCAAAGATAGCTTGAAAACTTGTATAAATGGGAAGATACCATGAGACCTTTCATGATACCGCATACAGCTGCACACAGTGTAAACTATCAAAGCAGCCTATAAAAATAATTAATAAAGGAATCAATGAAAGCAATGAGAAAGTGAAAGCAAGCTACCCAAAAAGTAGTCACCCAAAGTAAAAACCTGCAAATTCTAAATTAGGACTAATAAGATTAAAACCAGGCAGATTTCATTCACAGCTGGAATTAAATTTCTTATGAAATCTATTTCCTCTTTCTTTTAATAGTAAGGCACTATTCATTCTCATGCATCAGCACATCCCATAGGAGTGCATAGATTAGCAAAATGCTTAAAACTATCATTAAAATAATGTGAAATTCTAGAGCAAATTAGATGTGTTCTAGACTGAGTAAAACAATAAATATGTAGAGAATAAACCAGAGAGATATAATGTGAATTAGTGGTTAAAATAAAGTGGTTAAATTAGTGGATATCATGAGAATGAGTGGTTAAATGCTTGAGTGCATTACTGAAATTCAGATATATTTTTTCAGTTCTCCAAAGCAGTGCAGCAAATTTAATCTCTTTTCTTTTCAAGCTGTGAAAAAAAGACATTCACCTAAACAGTTCTTCAGAACTGATACGCTGAAGCTCTGAAGGACTGCAACTGTTGCAATGGCCCTCTCCAGAAGCTATCGGGAGAACTGGCTACCCTGGATTTGGAGAAGGCTGAGGTTCTTAATGACTTCTTTGCCTCAGTCTTTACGGGCAAATGCTCTGTCCACACCACCCAAGTCTTGGAAGGCAGACGTGGGGACGGTGAGGGTGGGGACCCTGGGCCCACTGTGGGGGAGGATCTTGTTCAGGACCACCTTAGGAACCTGAATGTATACAAGTCCATGGGACCGGATGAAATCCATCTGTGGGTCCTGAAGGAGCTGGCAAATGAAGTTGCTAAGCCACTGTCCATCATATTTGAAAAATCATGGCAGTCAGGTGAAGTTCCCGAGGACTGGAAAAAGGGAAATATAACCCCCATTTTTAAGAAGGGAAAAATGGATGACCCGGGGAATTACAGACCAGTCAGTCTCACCTCTGTGCCTGGCAAAATCTTGGAGCGGATTATCCTGGAAGGCATGCTAAGGCACATGAAAACCAACAAGGTGCTTGGTGACAGCCAGCATGGCTTCACTAAGGGTAAATCCTGCCTGACCAATCTGGTGGCCTTCTATGAAGGGGCTACGGAACTGATGGACAGGGGCAGAGCAGTTGATGTCATCTACCTGGACCTGTGTAAAGCCTTTGACACTGTCTCCCATGACATCCTTCTCTCTAAGTTGGAGAGACATCAATTTGATAGGTGGACCACTCGGTGGATAAAGAACTGGCTGGATGGCCGCACGCAAAGAGTAGTGCTCAGTGGCTCAGTGTCCAGCTGGAGACCAGTAACGAGTGGTGTCCGTCAGGGATCGGTGTTGGGACTGGTCTTGTTCAACATCTTTGTGGGTGACATGGACAGTGGGATTGAGTGCGCCCTCAGCAAGTTTGCCGATGACACCAAGCTGTGTGGTTCGGTTGATACATTGGAGGGAAGGAATGCCATCCAGAGGGACCTTGACAGGCTTGTGAGGTGGGCTGATGCCAACCTGATGAAGTTCAACCATGCTAAATGCAAAGTCCTACACCTGGGTCGGAGCAATGCCAGGCACAGCTACAGGTTGGGTGGGGAGGAGATTGAGAGCAGCCCTGCAGAGAAGGACTTGGGGGTGTGGGTTGATGAAAAAATGGACATGAGCCGGCAGTGTGCGCTTGCAGCCCAGAAGGCCAACCGTATTCTGGGCTGCATCAAAAGGAGTGTGATCAGCAGGTCGAAGGAGGTGATCCTGCCCCTCTACTCTGCTCTCGTGAGACCTCACTTGGAGTATTGCGTGCAGTTCTGGTGTCTTCAACATAAAAAGGACATGGAAGTGTTAGAACAAGTGCAGAGGAGGGCCACAAAAATGATCAGGGGACTGGAGCACCTCTCGTATGAAGATAGGCTGAGAAAGTTGGGGCTGTTCAGCCTGGAGAAGAGAAGGCTGCGTGGAGACCTCATAGCAGCCTTCCAATACCTGAAGGGGGCCTATAGGGATGCTGGGGAGGGACTCTTCATTAGGGACTGTGGTGAGAGGACAAGGGGTAATGGGTTTAAACTTAAACAGGGGAGGTTTAGATTGGATCTGAGGAAGAAATTCTTTACTGTGAGGGTGGTGGGGCCCTGGAATGGGTTGCCAAGGGAGGTTGTGAATGCTTCATCCCTGGCGGCGTTCAAGGTGGGGTTGGACATAGCCTTGGATGGCATGGTTTAGTGGGAGGTGTCCCTGCCCATGGCGGGGGGGTTGGAACTCGATGATCTTGAGGTCCTTTCCAGCCCTTACTATTCTGTGATTCTGTGATTCTGTAATATGGGGGAATGTGGTTTTTTTCACTTTGTTTCTTTGGTTTTGTTTTTTTATAAGCAAGTGTCAAAGTACATGGAAGCAATGCTAAAATACAAGTTTCCTAATTCCCTTCCTGGGTGTAATTGAACTACTTCAGTGCAAACCCAGTGATATCTCTAGAATTTTTAGAATGTGAGAAATGAAACTTTGCCAGCAATGTTATGAATTGTGAAGCTGTACTAGGTGTTTTTGAGGTATTAAAACTGTTAGTGAAATTACATAGTCCAAATTGTAATACAAAGCCAGAGAAAATAATTAAATGCAAAAATAAAAAAAAAAAAAAAAAAAGAAAAAAGAAAAAATATCACTACCAGAACTGGGTTTTGTTAGAGGAAATCACTGGAAACCTGATCAATTTATGATTTTCAGTGGATGCAATAGTTGCTTTCCTGAGCATGTCTTTCTCAGTTCGTTTAGAAGCAGGAGACAATGGAAAGATTCAGATTCTTTTTCTTGGCACGGTAATAGTTTGGTTTGTGAGCACTCACCTATTCCCCCTCCTCCTTTCTTACCAACACCGACTGAACACATAAGCCTCCAAATCCCTCACAGGAATGTTGCTGTGTCCCACAGCTCAATTCTTTTTGGTCTGTTCTGTAGCAGCTTTTCAACTTTGTAAGCTCAAGCATAGAGAAAGAGCATTAAAATGTGCCATTCCAGGTGGAAACATACGGACTTTTCTATATCTAAAGATATCTTTGAGTTTAGGCATGCATAATGTGCTGCACTCTTTGGTCATTTGCATTCCAGCCATAATATCAGCATTCCAGCTGATATCAACATTGGTTTCCAGGAATTACTATCAAAATTAAAAGTAAACAGCTTTGTGACAAACTGCAATGCAATTTAATCAATAAAACTTTTTTTAAGTATGTGGGGGTTTTGTTTGACGAGGGTTTTTAGCTATCATGAGCAAATATTAACTTGAACAGCTTAATGTTTTTCCTTTCTCCTTATATCTGATTAAAATTAGTCATAGTGGACTCCTGTCAAACTTTTGAAAGCACTGTGCCTTGACAGTGATGATTTGTACTGGTTTTGGCAAAAAAAAAGATTTTGTTCTCACATTCAATAGACATATTCAGCTTCTTTTCTCTTCAAAGAAGTGTTGATGCCAGATGCACAGATGTGGCTAAGTATTTCCATTTCCAAAAATGCACAGTTGAATTTTGTACAGAGTTTCTGTTTCCTTCTAAGAAACCCACAGAAACATTTTGTTTAATGTTGGAATTAATCCTGTGAAATACACTGTTATGTACTGTGGGCATTCAAGGCATTGGGTTTCCTCCTCAGTTTTCCCATTCAGGTAGTTTATGTCTTAGATTTACTCATTTCAACTGTCTGTTTCCCTTTGTATAATAACTTGTGAATAATCTGTAGTCAGCAGGGGAAAAGGGCCTTGGCCTATGAAATAAGGTCCTTCTAGCTACCTTTTAGGTAGTATGCTGTGCTGTAAATTCTTCAAACTTTTTGGTGAAACAATTTTGAAGCTTGGAAAGACATAACAGCAATGTTTTTTCTCCATTTCATTTATCACCACTGGTAAGGTCTAATTTTCTGTATATATTTTTGATAATTATAGGGGAAAACATTCCTAATACTAGAATAGTATGGGCTTCAGTTATGGAATAGAGAGTAGGTTTTCAACCTAAGGAACAATATTGAGCAGTGTTAAATTTCAACTTCAGACCCAGCTTTCTAGAAAATCAAAAGAACATGAAATCAAGGTAAGCTTTTTTTCTTTAATATTCAGCAGCATCATTCTGTATTTTCCTTGCCCTTGCAATTACTGTGTATGCAAAGAACTGTAGACATGGCATATTTAAAACAATATATCTACTAGCCAATAAGAATTAAAAAAAAAATAAAAATCTGTGCTTAAGTCCAACAGCCAAGGTCTTCAGATAGACATGACAGTAGTAGACGACCTTGGAAATAATGCAGCCATTAGTATTTCACGGCTGTTGGATACAACAGTTGACACCTCTATCAGACCATATATATATAGCCAGTTGTAAAAGATGGGTGAGAGAGAGTACAGGGGATCTTTATTTTCTTCATATTTACTTCCTAAACTTTCAATTCCGTTCTTGATTTTAAACTCACAGCTCAGCTGAATGCAAATGAGCCAAGACTAAAAAAGAGCGCACAATTTGCATGCACAATCTCTTACAAAGGTATGAATGATGCACACAAGCTCTCATGTTTCAGAAGCTCATGCAAAACTTTTTATGTATTTTTCATGTGTACCACATAGTTTCCCACATCACTAATCTTACTATTGTAAAATTTTAGTTATGACCAGCTAGGAAGAAGGCTACCAATATGAAATCTCCAGGGCTACATGCATCTATCTGAATATTGATAACATTGGTTTCTGTATCTCCCACTGTCAGACACAATACAGGAAATGTTCCTTATTTCCAAATTGTTGTCTAGACTGAATAAAGATGGAATTCTGATGTTACATCCTATATTGAAGTCCTCATTTCACACAAAGTGACAGAGAAATTCTAGTCTCTGAACTATGAAATCAAGTAACTGGCAAGCGTATGTGGCTAATTATTTATTATGAATAGCCAACATGAGTAAAAAAGAAGAGTTCCTATCATTGTCTTAATGGTGACTGAATTTACTGTCTGCTTTTTTCTTTTTTTTTTTTTATGACATGCTGTGGGATGGAATACCCCTTTGGCTAGTTTGGATCAGGTGTCCTGTCTCTGCTCCCTCCCAGGTTTTTATGCCCCTTCTTACTGGCACAGCATGAGAGACTGTGTCCTCGGTTCAGCTGCAGCAGTCATTTTTCTCCCTCTTGGTAGCTGGTGCAGCGCTGTGTTTTTGATTTTGGGCCTGGGAACAGCGCTGATAACACCAGTGTTTTCAGTTACTGCTTGGTGATGTTTAGGCTGGCCAAGGACTTTGTGAGCCTCATGCTCTGCTAGGGAGGAGGGGAAGCCAGGAGGAAGGAGTGACAGCACACCTGACTCAAACTGACCAAAGAGGTTATTCCATACCACAGCACGTCATGTCCAGGATGTAAAAACGGAGAGCAGAGACCCGGAAGGGTGGTGAGGGGGCACAGTGGGGGGTGCACTGCTTGCTCAGGCTTGATATTGGATGGTGAGAAATTGTATTCTTTTCCCTTGTATTTTCTCTTGTCATTATTATTATTTGTGGTAGCAGCAGTGGTTTGTGTTATACCTTAGTTACTAAACTGTTCTTATCTCAACCTGTGGGAGTTGCATTCTTTCGATTCTCCTTCCCATCCCTCCAGGAGCGGAGGGAAGAAAGAGTGGGGAGTGAGTGAGAGAGCGACTGTATGGGTTTATAGATTTAAACCACGACAGACTGAAAAGTCCTTGATCAGGGTAAGTGCTACTTGGAAATAACTAAAACACCAGTGTGTTATCAGCATTATTCTCAGACTAAAATCAAAACACAACACTGCACCAGCTGCTAGGAAGAAAATTAACTCTGTCCCAGCCAAAACCAGGACACTTAGCTTTCTTTCATATAAATCACACATGGAACATTCACTCATTTTATTTTAACTTGAGATGAACTTTGTATTTGAATCTTATAATGGAACTAATTGGTATATGTATCCATTATAGTTCTACTAATGAAGAAACTTAAAGGATGGGCATAGAACTTTCAAAATGTTAGTGGAAGAGATATCTAGAAATCATTGCAGACTTCCTTCATATAGCCTGTCAGATCAATGAGTCAGAGAACAAAGAGGAAATAACAATCTAACAAAAAAAAAAACACTTTCATTTAGTCAGTTGTGCACAAAACACCTGCTAGCTCCACATGTCATCAAAGTCCCTGAAGTTTGACCAATTTGGTGCTCATTCCCCTCCTCTTCTGCACCAGCCAGACAGTCCACAATTCCCAGCCCTCCTAGGAAGAACCTCAACTGCACAGAATTTAAGTTTGTTGTGCATGTAGTGACAGATGGTCACTGAATATATTCTGGACCTCCTTAAAGTTGTGTCTTACTATGTCTCAGAGAATCCATTCTTGGCACTGGCAAATGCTGAGAACTAGTAACGTGACATACAAAAGTATTTGAAAGCCCTACAAATAACAAAATGTGCTAATATTTTATATAAAGCATAAAAGTTTACTTTGAAAAGTACACTTTTGTCAATGTGTAAGATACTGTAAGAAACAAAGAAAAACAAGTTACTTAAATTGAGGCACAAGAACATAAATAAGGTAAACATTTTTTCCAAAGCATTATTTTTCTTTAAAAACACTGATCAACATCAGAACTATTATTTCCTTTTCCTTATTCAGATATTAAATATGTTTGCTTTATCTCTCCAGATGAGACTACAGGCCAGTCTATTTACTGCCTTCATTTATAGTTTGTGAACAATAGGGAAAGAGCAGAAGCAAAGTCTGTCATTAGCAAGGATGATACCTACACTGAAGATTCCTGATATCAAAAACATACCACCAATAAAAACTGTCTTTGATACCAAGGCTGGTCTATGACAAATAAAGTAATGGGACAGATCCTACAGACATATTCAGACTAGCTCGACCTTCGTGACTCAAATCCTTGTAGCAACAAACAGGAATTTTAGCATGGGTGGTAAAACCCAAGGTAGTTCTCAGCACAGAGCTCTGTGTCATTACCATTACATCAGATTGGTGGATCTCAGATATGTAAGGTGGGTCTGCAGAAGTACAGCAACATGCCCACATACCCACATTCTTCAGAATAAGATTACAAAGAAGTAAAAGCATCATTGCCACTTCAAAACTAGTTTCAGTTACTCAACTAAGCATGCACGGGTAATGTCTTGAACACAGATGCTTTTCCAAATAAGGACTGAAGTAGAAATTTCCATTAATCACAATACACACTTTGTAATCTGTGTAAAGCATTGCAAATTCTTATTCGTCTTTGGAAGATAAATTAGATGTGAGCATAAGTCAGCTTGTCTCAGAGTCATATTAGAATAAATCCTACCAGGAATTTATCTGGACAGATTATAATAAATACATCTCCTGAAGTTCAAGATTACTCTCAGTTTTAATAAGCTTTTAGGGGACTAAAGGTCTGAGGTTGAAGTTCTGTCACACCTTCCTCAGGTGAAGGCAATATTGATGAAAACCGAAGCAAAATTGTCCCCTATGTTGAATAATTCCCAGTTTTTCAGTTCTAATATTTGCAAGCTGCAAACACACTATGAATAATTTTGTACAGATCAGTACCTACTATTTTAGCTTTCTTCATTGTCTTTCTAGATACATATAAAGTACTTTCAAGTATTAATGTTCATGTCTGGTAAATCTTTTTGTGTCTTTCCTATTTCTGTATTCCTTTAAAATTTCTTTAAGTTTCTTTTAAATATTTATGTGACCGAGCAGAAGGTACTTGTTGCAGACTTAGATGCAAGCCTAGCTTACACAAAATCACTGGTATTTCAAAACAGCCACATATTTCTTTGCAAGAGAAATTATATAGGTATCAGCTCCACAAAAGCTTGCCTTTCTTCACATTAAGGGAGAAATTTTACGTCACTGAGCACGACATCAATTTTAATTGCAAAGTGATTATGGGTATAACTTCAAGAAAATGAAGAAATGAATTTCTATTCCTAGGGCAAAGTACAAGAAATGCTCTCGATCACCGCGGCACTCTTATCACTCACCTGAACTGTCTCGATACTCCACTCCCGGAATCTCCTGAAGAGATGTTGCGATGAATGATACCAGATGATATGGCAAGGCAGTTTATGATGTGATGTCCACAGGGAAGCAACATCATTCTCTTCCAGGTTTCAAACCTTAGTGCGTCATGAGGACCAAGATCTTCAACAAGTAAAAGGCTAGTACACTTGCTCTTTCTGACCAGGCAGTGCTGTGGCTGCTCAATATCTACTCAAAGCCACAATCACCTTCTGATCTGAGGAGCAGGTGACTTGAGGATTTTCTTCCATTCTGATTGCTATGCACAGACAGTCATGAAAAGGTAGAGTTTAAACGATTAAGTAGTATTCTGGTCACCCAGACAGTTTATTTTGCCCTTTTGAGAACTGGTCCAATGCATCATCATCTATCATAAATGGCTTATAATATGACAGTACTGGATCTTTAAGGTTATCTATGCTTGAGTGCTAAATAAAAGTGCAGCAAAGCTCAGAGCAATTCTAGTCGGCAGTAAAGGGCTGGTTTCCTTTCCTAATAGGCATCCAAGCCTTAAAGTCCAACAATTCAAATTAATCCTGTGCCTCAGAGTATGAAGCAACCTTTCCTAGTTACCAAGAACAGAGCAAAAAAGAGATACAGTGCAAGTTTCTGTTTCAGATATACAGCCATTGGTTGCTGCTATAATAAAGTTAACTGACCAAAATCCACATTTTGGTCAGTCATTTCAATGTATGTTTAAAAATTAATAAGGTACAATCTTTGCATATTTGCATATTTTTATGAAAGCAACTTTTCATTTTACAACATCCAGTACATTATAACATAATGATTAAACTAAACCAAAAATGTTTCTAAAAACATTAGGTTAAAATAGCAAAGCATTTCAGTAATGTTTTAGTTTTAAGATACATATTCTTTAAAAAACAAAACAAAACAAAAATAAAAATTAGAGAGCAACTACCATACTCTGTTGCCAGCTATAAAAATCTTAAAGGAAGTCCGTAATAAATTGATTTGTTTTTTTATAAGAGACTATCTTATAAGCTCACATTCCAGATTTGATCAAGCTAGAGCTTCTTCTGAGACTTAATACTCACATACAGTTAGTTCGGGTTTGTTTTTTGGTTTGGGTTTTTTTTTGTTTCTTTGGTTATTTTCTACCAGTACATTTTCTTCCTCCTAAGAGTACAATCATCTTATGCTCCTGGCTCAGATTAAAATAAACACTCATAGGGAAATTATCTCCTGGTTTCTCAATCTCAAGATAACCCTGCTGACTAGGTGTCTCTTTTATCAGTGCAGACAAACTACCTGGTGCTGAAAAGATATAAAAACATAACTAAAAGAAAATGCATGGTTGAGGTTGCAGTGGTGTTTTTGCAGGGGGATTCTAAGGCATCAGCTCAGGAATTTTTCTCAGCCTTGTGATCTCTGAAAAGCAGTATATATATACCCAGTAATATAACATCAAATATGAAATTAAGTATTCAGATAAAGAGGCTTTAGAGTCACTGCCAAATTAAAAAAGTTCTTGATATACATTATAAGGAGGACAGTTTCTAAGGGGTAGCAATTAGAAATGTGGAAATGCATGCAACCAGGTTAAAAGTATAACATCAATACAGCTCTCTGTATCAATTTAATGTGCTGCAAAATTACCACGTGAAAATAATCACAGAGCATTTTTGTGAAAAAGTGTCTCTAAAGTACTATCAGGAGTCCTCAAAGTCTTCTGAAAAAAGCTATTGAAAAGTAGTCACATTTTACATAAAGAACAGCTTAAAGAAGCAGCAAGCGATCAAAACAAAGATGCAGAAAAACTTAAAGAATATGCTAAAAATCCAAATTATGTCATTCTCTTAAAAAAAAAAAAAAAAAAAAAAGGTTATAAGAACTTTTCTACCTTTTGTTAAGCAGATTATTTTAAATTTTCCCTCTAAAATCTGGCATTCTTTTTTCAGGTTGAATTACTAACTTCATGCAAACCTTTGCTACATTACTCAGTGCAATAAATGAGATTCAGTGCATGGTATCATACCCTGTCTTCACTGGGGCTGGGGGAAGGAAAAAGGCACAGATGACCATCTGTATCAAGAAGTAATCCACTGTTAATTCATATATTACTAAATAAATATAACCTGCATCAGCAGAAAAGAAAGGAATATATAAGTTGATGGAATATAAATCTGATGGAAGTATTTGAACATCACCCTTACTGCAGTACTGCAACTAGAGGTACCTTTCTCAAGGCAAAATGTCTGTTTATTCACCAGTAATTCATCCAAATACAAGTTGATAATGTACACAAAACAGGACACTTTGAATTTACACCATGATCACATTTGTAGCATAGAACTTACATTTCTGCTGAATTATAAAATGTGAAGTATTTGACTAGTAGTAATGTGCTGCTGCTTCAAAAAAGGTGCACTAACAGTATTGCAGTGCCTAAAAGTTAGCTGCTAGAGCTAAATTCAAAATCAGGCCCTTGATTTCACTGTTACTGATTGGCAAGATATAAGCCACTAAGGAGAAGCCTTGCAGGAGCAGCATGCTGCACCAACCATTTGAGAATAACCACTGCTGTTTCTGACATTCACTCTGCCCTAGCTTAAGCACCTAACTCAAGAGTAAGTTAAACACCTGTGATAAAATTAATCATCTATATATCTAACTGTATCTTAAGGCCGGCAAAACCATTAATTTGAAGGTATAAGGGCTGAAGAAGCGGTCACAGCTATCATTTGCTTTGAAACCAAATTGTTATTCACTAAGTGGGAGACCAGTTTGCCCTGCTCTTCAGAAGGAAATCCAGTCTACATTTCCTTTACCTTGAACAACCCTAATCATAGGGCTGTAGGCTACTTTGAGGAAAAAGAGAGATATCCTGTCTAAAAAAGGGGAGAAGGATGATTGCAGCCTAGCTGCTAGCTCACTGATTTGGGTAACAGGCAAAACAGGTGCTGGTTCTTTTCCTTGCTCTCTGGAATAGCACCTCTCCCTAACACCTCTGACTCCTTGAGGTCCACAAAAAAATGAAAAATAACAATTGTTTCATTCTCTATAAATCCATGGCGAGGAAAAAAGCCTTTAACAGAGAGACAAGAGAGCTTCAAATTTCTGTGCTTGGACATAAAACATAGTAATGAAGTTGCCTGATGTATCTAACAGAACTGTCATGCAGAACATTTTGGCAAAAATGAGATTATTCTGACAAAGCTTTCTGAAAGGTGGTCAGTAGGTTGTTTAACGTGAAAACTATAAACTTTAGTTGAAGTATGTAATCTGGCAGTTTAAATGTTCAAATTAATTTTCTTTAGTTATTGAGATCAGAGATTTCCATGGAATTTTTAATCAGTTGCTATGGAAATGCTTACATGCACAGCTGTGCACCTCCAGCTGTGAAGACAGTCTTGAAGCACTAACCCTGTTGCTATATCTTACTGTCTAACTGAATGCCAAGATTTACTTGTCCTGTAAGTCCAGAAGCTACAGCACTGAATATATTTCGCCTAAAAACAGAAAAGTGTCATAGAAGTGCCTGTGGTCTTTTTCACATTCTTGCATGACTTGGAGGGTTTATTACAACTTCAAGAAGTAAGCTCATTTAAGTTATGGACAAAAATTGTTGAACAGCGAAACCAAGTGTGCATGTTCATATTCTTCATTCTCTACCCTCAGTATCTTTTCCACTTACAAGAATTTATTTCTCTAAAGGACAGATCAATAATAAAATTACGATTATATGCATTCAGCGAGAAAAGAAACACTCTGCAAGAGAGAGTCTAATTCAGGGAAAGAGATCAACTAAATTCTGATAAAAGATTCAGAGTCTCTGCTCAGCACTATAGCATACTTAGCGCAGTATGAGAGAAGTCATTAATATTAATGTAAGGAAGTGACTCTTGAATAACCTCATAGATCAGGACTGCAATAATCTCCCTTCAAATCAAACTAAACCAAAGATTAAAGCCACTGATTTTTAATAAAAAGTTGAAGATCTGGAAGAGAGCACAAGCTATGCTCACATCAGTTCAAGGTGTAATTTGACACAGAAAGAGTGAACGCCCAAACTAACACTAAACCATTTGCTATCCAACTAGCTCACCACTGGGGTAGAGTGTTAATTAGCTGACAGTTGCAAAGGATTCAGCTTTAAATTTTGCTAATATAATACCATTTGCAAATAATCTCTTGATGAAAATGTGGCTTCGTACCAACCAAAACAAAATAACAGATAATAATAATAGAGCTTGAAAGGTTCATAGTACTGAAAGATTTCGTTTTCTAGAGTAATAAAATTTTGCATTGTAAAGTTAGAATTCCTACATTCAGGTAGGTAAAAGGCAAAAAGTACACAAATTAAATGGCATATTTCACCTCATACGGAACAATTTCATTCTCAGCTCACAGTAATAATATGAAAAAATATGAAAAAAGAAACATATGTCAGATTCTGATTTTGAATAGAAAATTGGACTCAAAAATCATATCAGTTTTATAGAGGCAAAGATGGGATATCCTTTAATGGTAAACTTAAGGTTTGACGTATTTAGCTTTCGAATAAAGTATACAGAAACCTTAAAAAGCAAACCAAAAATTCTTACAAATTTGGATATTCAGATTAATTCTATCTCTCTATATGGCAATTTATTTGCTCACCGCATGTCCTTGTGGCAGAATAATATGGGACTGACGCAGCATGACTTTTATGACACTAAGAAATGAACAGCAAGGCATTACCTTTTTTAAGGCATGAACAATTTAGTGTTTCATATTCTTGTGTAACATATATAGAGCAGTCTGATTTTCTTAAAACCAAAGATATGGAGGATGACTGAAGAGTCTGAATTAAAAGGTTCCTGAAAACCTCTGGCAATTTTAAAGGCAGACTCTGTCAAACTTTTTTTTTTTTTCTCTACTATACAATCCACACTTTTTGTTCTTAGACCCAAAAGTGTGCATATGGTAACATTCATACAAACTTATGGTTATCACTTCCTTTCACAGTTATTTTTTTGATACTGCTGGTCACTCATTTTTAACCAATTCTGACAACATCTTTTGCTCCAGACTGTTTTTTTTCCAAAAAACTTTCATACTTATCCAAAAAACTTTCTTATTTTTCCATTTAAACAACACACACAAGAAAGATGTTATATTTTGCCCATGGTTACATTCCGTGGATTCTAATATTTCAGAAGCAATTTCTGTGTCCCACAAGCGGCTTACTTTGGCAAACTTGTGACCAAGTATAATAGCGTTACAAAAAAAAAAAATGCTGAGGTATTCATATAGACAGAGCATGAAATTGTTCATATAAAGAACATGATCTTCAGATTATAAGGTCAATATTGACATGGATAGCTCTTACCATTAACAGAAGATGGTCAAAAGTAACAAGTGTAAAAGTAAATTTAGTAAAATTCTAAAATGATGCTCTACTTTTGTGAAGACTGCATTAAAATAACATTGACAGTCCATAATTCCAATTACATTAACTTCATTTGTAGGAAAAAAATATCTGTATTTCATTCTTATCCTAAAAGTGTTTGTGGATTTGCTTTCCATTTATTAACTTGGAGTAAGTTTCAGAAAGGCTAGCTGGACCAACAAAACCAATGTTCTCACTGAGCTTTACCCAATTGTTAACCCTTTAGGATGAGAAAGCCTAACCATGCTCTGAACTTTCAGCATAGGCCTTCCAGCTCTCCCACAAACATTTTGGCAAGGACTCCAGTGAATATTTCAGAAATCATCTCCCTCATAGTATCAATGCTGATCCATTTGAAAGAAAAAAAGGAAACAAACCCAAACAGATATTAAAAAATTAGGAGGGACATAGTAAGCTGGTAGCTGTTCGTTCAGGATTAGATATCTGGTTACCTGTCCTTGAAAGCTGTCAAATAAGAAGGGGGTTTTGGCGTTGAGGTTTTTTTGTATGTTTTTCAGGATTCTTTTAATCATACCTGTGCAGGTAGCTGATATCCCTGGTTGTTTAAAACACACTGTTAGGAGTTGAGAGAAACAAGTTCATACCAAAGAGAAGAAGAAAATAGACCCAGATCCAATACAACCTCCTACTAGATTTTTCTGTGATCAGTAGAATATGTGCCAAGAATGTCATTATAAATCACACTTTTACAGCAGTGTCTATCTAAGTTTAGAATTTCATTTTACTGTTTTGATTAGTGATACTCAAATTGTAAATGAAACAGTTTATTGAAACTTGTCACTAAATCAAAGCAAATCTTCAGTTGTTTTGTTATATTGCTATGGTGCCCTTGGGTAGCTGCCAATGTATATATGTACAATGTCTGTGCACTGCATACGCAAAAAAGAAAAAATATTCTACATCACGTTGTCAAAATTCGTTGTTCATGCAATGTGACTGCCAGGCTGCAATCCCCATTCTATCAACACAAGCAAGAAAACTGTGTGAATACTGACAAACCCAGCAATATCTCATTTACAAAAACTGTAATTTTCTTAAAAAAAAAAAAAAAGTCAAAGCAGATTGCCAAAATGTGCTCTTTTTTTTTTTTTCTAAAATACTTTTGCCAAAATAGAAGAAATCAGTGCAAAATGAGGGGTTAGACACTAAACAAAATAAAAATATTCTGTGATTTTTTTGCACATTATACTTTTATTAAAGACACTGAATTATTTTTATTAAAGATGCTGAATAATACCATCATTGATTTCCATTTCATCTTTAAATATTATCTTTTCAAAAATATAGAACAAAGATAATTCCAGAGCTTTACCATTTTACCAACACCACCAGATTTTGTGATCTTGCATGTGCACATAAATGGAAATCTTGTTACAGCATGTCCAAACTCCTGTATGAGCATACAGCCAGAAAGACGTTACAGAGGGCTAATAAAGTAATACTCTTGCAGCAGGCATGCTGGTTAGATTTACAACTCTATCAACTGCTTTTCCAGAACTACATAAAGTGTTAATTCCTATGACAGTACTTGACAGTACATTATGTCATGTACATGATTGACTCCTTACACTGCAAACAGTGCACAGAAAATCCAAACCGGATTTAATTAGTCTAACTGCAATTATGTGATGCATATACTTCATAAATGGCGTATCTACTTAACATGTAGCAACACTAATTACTACGCATGGGATATGAAATAGGATATGCACAGGAGCATGCATTTTTTAGTCATGCTAGATGGGTCTCAAAGGCATGTTATCTTGTATCTACCAAAATAAGGAAGAAGTATGTGCTTAGAGACATTAACCAAGCTGAAATGCCAGGCCTTTCTTGCTAGCTATGACTTGTATGACACCATAAAGCCAGATGCAGTTTAGTCAAGTTTTTCTGTTTCATGCACCACAGAGGTATGGAACAACAATAAAACTTTACACCCTGTGGTGTGCAAATAAAAAGCACATAGTTTTGCTACCCAAAATTAAATCAGTTAGGATAGTAACAATTGATCTTCAGATACTGTTTAAATCTAAATAAACTACAGCCATGTTCTCAACTGTTCCATATGCAAATGTAGCTTGTATGTTTATGTAAATTGCAAGTAATATAAATACATAAACTAGATTACGAGTATACAACTTTATATGTCTGTTTAATGTAATAGCATATATTTTTAAGCTTTAGGTGAGATAATGCATCTATTTGGTCTTATGAAGCAACTTCAACAGAAAGCAAAAGTACTCAGAGATGGTTGTATCATAAGCCTGCTGGAAAATTTCAAAGGCATGTTTCAGTTTCATATGCTATCACAATATAGATAAAGGTTCATTCATTCCTTACACACTGGAAGAAATTTTCCTTAACTTTCTGAGCATTATGCTCTGCCTTGTCCATTTGCACTACCAGTACTTAAAGTCAAAATAATCTTTGTATTTGAGCTGCATGATGCCTAACACTGTTGGGCTTCTGGACCTGTAAATAATACATCTCCTCATAAGAGAGACAAAGAATTGGATACATGAAATTTAGCACACCCACCCCCACCCCCCCCAAAGTAATTGAAGAAGAAAAGAATAACAAGTTTTAGCAGAAATACTGAAAAGGGCCTTCTCAGTGATCCTGTCTGTATTTGGTCTCATGTTTCTGCAATCTTTTTCTATCCACTAGAAGCCCCCCCCCGTCATTGGTATGATAGTACGCATAGGCAAAATAACCATCTGACACTCATACTTCCTTTCCATCAGTAATCTTTATAGTAGACTATGTGCATTAGAAGGAGGTTTGAGAAATCAGTCGTTACACGCTTGGAAAAATAGGAAAACAGTTGAATATACTTATTCTTCATTTAAATAAATTCTCTTTACATCTTTAATTTTTTCCTCAAGTTCCCAGTATTTTCTATACTCTCTTCAACATTACCTAATAAACAGTCACATCCTCTAGCGCACACGTTTAAATTGGTCCTATGGAATGCTACCACATAAGGATACTGCTACAAAACCTTCTTGACTGTGTAATGAGGATGGAAAATAATTCTTCCTAAAAAAAAAAAAAAAAAAAAAAATACTTATCATGGTTAGGAATGCATTTGCTCACATTATATGGCAAGGGGTAATAAATTTAAACTGACAAAAAGTAGATATATATATGGTATAAGGAAGAAGTTCTTAACTGTGAGGGTGATGAGGCACTGGAACAGGTCGCTCAGAGTTGTGGCTGCCCCATCCCTGGCAGTGTTCAAGGCCAGGCTGGAGCAACCTGGTCTAGTGGAAGGTGTCCCTGCCTATGGCAGAGGGGTTGGAGCAAGGTGTTCTTTTAGGCCCCTTCCAGCCCAAACCATTCTGTGATACTGTGTGATCCTGTTTTCATCCCTAGTATGTCTACAGAAAATGTTTTATACAGTAAAAAATATGATAAACCATCCATTGTAACAAAACTGCATTTCTTCTAATTGTAAACAATGACCACGTTATATATCTGTCTATGATGACACGCTGTGTTTTTATGTTGGTGGGCAGACCTTGATAATTGGGGTTGTGCCCTCACTGCTCCTGCCTACCTTTGAGTCTGTAACACTGTTACATCTGTTAGGTGCTGTACTTGAGGCAACGATAACATCATGCATGGCTTCATCAAAACAGGGAGCAACAGCAGTCTTGGGACAAGCGTGGACCTGTGTGCATGAGGTCAAAGTTGAAGGATTTGGGGTTTTATTATTGTCGTGGTTTAAGTCTATAAACTCACACAGTCGCTCTCTCACTCACTCCCCACTCTTTCTTCCCTCTGCTCCTGGAGGGATGGGAAGGAGAATAGAAAGAATGCAACTCCCACAGGCTGAGATAAGAACAGTTTAGTAACTAAGGTATAACACAAACCACTGCTGCTACCACCAACAATAATAATGACAAGAGAAATACAAGGAAAAAAGAATACAATTGCTCACCACCCGATATCAAGGCAGAGAAAGCAGTGCACCCCCCACCGTGCACCCCCATCATGCAGCGAACCCCCACCACCCTTCCGGGTCTCTGCTCTCCGTTTCTACATCCTGGACATGACGTGCTGTGGTATGGAATAACCTCTTTGGTCAGTCTGGGTCAGGTGTCCTGTCTCTCCTTCCTCCCGGCTTCCCCTCCTCCCTGGCAGAGCATGAGACCCACAAAGTCCTTGGCCAGCCTAAACATCACCAAGCAGTAACTGAAAACACTGGTCTTATCAGCACTGTTCCCAGGCCCAAAATCAAAAACACAGTGCTGCACCAGCTACCAAGAAGGAGAAAAATGACTGCTGCTGCTGAACCCACGACAATTATGTATAAAATATTTTAAAAAAAAAATCTTTGCAACCAGTGTTGAGTGGGGAAACTAATAAAATTAGGAAGATAGTAGCTCTTTTAAGGGGAGAGAAAGAAAAATTTGCTTTGAGGTACCATGCATTTCCTAAATGAATAGAATCAAAGTTACTAGAAGAAAGGAGCCATTCATGCTTACAAAAAGGAGACGTGAGAAAATGACACTGCTGATCATGTATACATGATTTTGTTTCAGCTTTCTTCCTCTGCTCCTCAAAAACTTCAGGTATATTTCACTTTCGAAGGGAAATAACTGCAGGAGTTTATATATGAAAAAAGTATTGGCTACTCCAATGAAGCGAATTCCACTCATCACTTTCCTTAGGCATCTTTTGAAGCACACATTTAAGTATACGCATGCATTTTCTGAAAATTAATTCCTGTTCTTGAAAAGATAATATTGGCTGTTAATGTTATAATCTCAAAGGAAGAAAGAGATTCTCTTTTTTCATTACACAGAAAAAAATCACACAAATCTTCGTCCCTCTACTTAGCTTCAGAAAGAAATGGTGCTTATCTGGAGCCTTGGCTTCAGGTCAGACTGGGTAACAGTGGGTAGGAGATAATAAATGAATGAATAGATTTGGGAAATGATAAAGCAGATCTGAGGTACCTAAAATGTTTTCTACAATGTTACATTTACAGTTAATGTGGTTTAGGCTGTGGATGAAGCGCACAGTTTCTTGATTAGATATGTGTTCAGGAAGATTAATGAAAATCCAGTATTTTCAAAATAATATATTCAGTAGAAATAGTCAAGAAAAGTGCATAAATTTCTTAAGTGCTTTCCATTACAATGATCTTCTCCAAACTAAGCTAATTCCTTCTCCTTTCAGGATTAGTTGAGGGCTATCACCTTCTTTTGTACCAGTGTGGCTTTTTATCATTCTCATAGCAAGATATAAATATATGTATATGTGAAAAAGATGACAAGATTCTATAGTCAGATATGAAAACTACTCATGTGCATAGAAAATGAAATGCAGAATTTGTGACAGGTGATTAAATAGAATAAATTGCTAGTCAAGTTCGGAACAGAATCATCCTACTGGCTCAATGCAAAGATTATACCAAAATGCGGAGAAAATATTGGAAATTAGTTTTTTATTGAAGTATATCTTCATACCTCACATCCACCCCCCGGAATAAAAATGGTGGGAGCGTTCAAAATTTACCCAACTGATTTATAATTATTTTTATTAAAATTTCTGAAAATTTGCATATAAAGCCTGACAAATATGAATGGGTAGATACTCTCTAGTACAGATTTAGTCTAGATTTTTTTTTCTGCTTGATAGTATTTAGATGCATATAGTGCATGTTTTAAAGTATGCAACAGTGACACTGATGTAATTAGGATCACAGCAAATCTAAATAATCATGACATGAAGTGGAAAAGCAAAGATGCTAGAAAAATTATAAAAAATACTTTAAAGCACTTAAGACTTGCCTCTAGAAAGCCTTTGTGTTAGAGCAATCCATATAAATATACACATATATATATGCAGCATTACATTTTCAGATACATAGCTGCTAGATAATGTGAACTGGGTTTAAAACTGAGCACTGTAAGCAAAAAGGATATAAAGCTATTTATGTCAGTATGTAGTAATAGTAATTATACTGCTGCCTAAAAGTGAGAATTGTCTTCTAGTAAGTCATATTTTCACAAAAAAAGGTTATTTTACCTACCAGTAATTCTATATAAATCATTAGGAATTTCACATGAACGGGATTACTTTATGATCAGTAAGTACAGCCTCTACCAGAGATAATAGTTCTGGCTCACGTTTACATAACAGAAAAGGTAAGAATTGAATTCCACTTGGATGATCATAAAATCATAGAATAGTTAGGGTTGGCAAGGACCTCAAGATCATCGAGTTCCAACCCCCCTAACATGGGCAGGGACACCTCCCACTAAACCATGCCATCCAAGGCTACGTCCAACCCCACCTTGAACGCCACCAGGGATGAAGCATTCACAACTTCCCTGGGCAACCCATTCCAGGGCCTCACCACCCTCACAGTAAAGAATTTCTTCCTCATATCCAATCTAAACTTCCCCTGTTAAAGTTTAAACCCATTACCCCTTGTCCTCTGACCACAGTCCTTAATGAAGAGTCCCTCTCCAGCATCTCTATAGGCTCCCTTCAGGTATTGGAAGGCTGCTATGAGGTCTCCACACAGCCTTGTCTTCTCCAGGCTGAACAGCCCCAATTTTCTCAGCCTATCTTCATACGGGAGGTGCTCCAGTCCCCTGATCATCCTCGTGGCCCTCCTCTGGACTTGTTCTAACAGTTCCATGTAAATTTCTTTAATTTCTCTTTGCAGTGAGAGCTACATAATTTTTTCTAGTCAAAAGGGAAATTTGTTACATAGAAATGGAAGAAACATCATATCCCCTGAACAAGAAGCCTCTACTCAATTTCATTTCAAAAAGCTGTACCAATGCACCCAATAACAACACAGAAGGAGATAATAGTATTTGGTTCTATTCTGGCATTAGCACAGCTGCCATGCCAGGCAGCCAGCTAACTCTCCCTCAGTCTCACAGCTGCAGGCGCCACAGAGAGCCCAGGCACAGGATAACAAGGGCACAAGTCTACTTCCACCACAATGAGCAAAGAGTAATCCTTTGAGCAGTGCTCTGCAAAAGCAGCTGTCTCAGCAAATCTGGTGGAAAAGAACATCAAAGCAGCACTTTCCTTTTTTTTTCTTCCCCCTTCCCCCCCTTCAGATCATTATTTCCCTAATATAAGGCTCTTATCAGCAGCCGAACAGATTAGCATGGCAGAGCAGAGAGGACATGACACACAAAATGCAGTCTAGGAAACAGAAAATGAGGCAGAGCAAGCAGCATTTCCTTTTCAAAACGCACAGAGGTGAGGTCCCTGGAAGCAGCAAACTCCAAACACTGTTGTGACAACCACTTGCCTAGAGTACCTTTTTTAGTTTCAACTTTTGAGCTAGTAGTGCAATTTTTATTTAAAAATAAGTAAATCAGAAGATAGAAGCAGCCAGAATACTGAAGAATAATGGGATACCATAGAGCACAATATAAACCTCCTAGGAGTAGGCTGAAGCCACTAGGAAAGTTGCATCCTCATACAAACAGGCATGTTGAGAACTGTTGCCAAGAAATCAGACAGATTTAGCAAGAGGTATATTAACCAATGTCAAAAATTGCAAATACCAGTTTTCTTTCTTTCTTTACTCACAATTGATAAAACAAATGGCAGTTGCATTTTCTAGTCAGTTCTGCAGCCATTACCAACATACTATTAGATACTGAGCAAGGAACAGAATAAACTGGCTAAACACAAGCTTATCTTTGTCACTTGTGGCATTGTTTTATTTGCTAACTGCTCACAGAAATCCAACTGATGTTCTGGAGCTTTGGCCTTTTCAAATAAGTGAACAGCATCTAGTCAAGTTGCAAATGCACATATAATTAGATTTCCACAGAAGTACCAAGAATATAAGGTTTCTCCCCATTTAAGAAGAAAAAGGAGCCTTAAATTTGTATTCAAGCTCTGCAAAATACTAACTACAAATAAAAATTAGAGAAAAGCCTATTAGTGTGACAGCTTAGAAAATTCCGTAATATTTTCCTTTTTCCCCTCAACTCCTCCTCCACTGAAGGCAAGTCATTCCACCATGATAAAAAAAAACCACATTTCCATTAAATTGGTAAATTCTCTCCTGAGGCAAATTCGCAAATATTACTGTTAACAGATTCAGACCAGCATATATAAGGGTGTTAGTATCATTTTCATCTTGTAAAAGTCTAAGGTGGTTGTACTTGACGGAAAGCTACAAGTTCTGTAGAAACATCAACACATGTTCTGCTATGATATGGTTATTGTGATAACATTCTGATCAGATTGATTTATGCCAGGAAACTTGGAGATATTTTTGTAAAGTCATAAGGCAGGACCACAGAGGATTTTTGAAATGTCTCTAGGTAACAATCTGAGAATCAGGCTGTAGATGAAATGCACCATAACAGCTTGCTGTCAGGTTATAACTAACTCAGAACTTCTGTGCAAACTTTCTGGTTCAATAAATATATGAAATAAAAGAAATAATTGATATTTAGGAGAGAAAACAAGAGTCTTAGCTTCATGTTTCAATTCATTGCTTTCTAACAGCAGGACTAAAATATCTAACTCAAATGCTACCTAGTAGGGCATTGGGAATAGTGTAATGGAATGCTGGAAGAGTGTTCAAGGCCAGACTGGACAGGGTCTTGGGTGACATGGTCTAGTATGAGATGTCCATGCCCATGGCAGAGTGTTTGGAACTAGATGATCTTAAGGTCCTTTCCAACCCTAACTATTCTACAATTCTACACTGACAGCTCCTTTTATATGATGCTATAGCTCACAGCAATCAAGAACTAACTGTACTATGCAAACAGGCACTAAGAGGAGAGTCCCTATCTGGACAGCTTGTATGTGAAGAGGTGTCTGACAAGGGACCACATAAGAGCCTTCAAATACAGAGAAAACTACATGGAAAAAACAAGTTAAATTCTTGTCAATGCTCACATTAGACATCAAAAGAAGGGGATCATACTTGAACTCAGGTTAGGCATGAGGAAAACATTTCTAAAAGGGAGAACAATGAAGTAAGAGAATAGATTGCACAGATTGATTGCGGAATTGCTATAATTGCAGGTTTTGGTTTTGGTTGGTTTTAAGTGTTTGCTGTTTTATTGGTTTTTATCTCAGAAAATACAAAGCAGATCCTTACTTGGGTAGGTATTCAAGCAGAAAATACTATTAAACTCCCTAAGATTTTATTCTCAAGTGTTAAATGTATATCTCTAAATCCACATATGCAGTTACTTGTCAATACCGAATATTGAAATATATAGTACAAAAGAGCAAGCTTATAGTGAAAGCTTAACAACGCTTCATTAACTTGTTTGAACCAAAAGTTTTAACAATAAAAAGTACTGTAAAAATATCTGCCAGTGCCTAATGGTATTATTTCTCTGCATACATACAGCATCACCAACTCAATGAAACTATTATCTCTTTGAAAGAAGCCCTAAGATGAAAATCTTTTTGGCTTTTTTTCTGCCAAATCTTACAAAAAGCAGAATTCCTGTCTTCAGCTGAATGCAGAGACAGATGACAAATGTAATATAACTTTGCTTTTGCCCATCCCTAACATTAGGATTTACTTACTTTCTGGTCACTGCAACATCCAAGAGGAAAGTACATCATCAGAATTGCAGGCAAGAGAGGATACACAGCTGAGACCTGAGTGTCTTCGTTTTATCTGCAGAGACCATTATGCAGCTTAACTTCCTTCACTCTGTTCCAGAGAAAATTAGAAAACTGTACTATTAATGTACTGAAAGAAACAGACAGAAACACTGAGAGACTAGAAAGCTCTATTTTTTGAAGTGCCAAGCACTTGAGAGCAGAAAACACAATTCAAACAAGAACTGTGAAGAACTGAACCTAAGCTGCTAAATACAGACATAAAATAGGAAAGCTCAAAGATTTTCTCGGGAAGAAACCGGCAGAGTTTCTCAAGCTATTTGTTTCTAAAACCTTAGCCATGAAATTTATTTTTGTGCTGGATTTTTCCTTATACTCTCTGCAAAGCATGAAAACCAAAGTAATTCATGTAGCAATTTCTCTGAAGCTCACATAATTATGATAGATATAACTTATTAAAATGGGGTGCTAGTCTGCATAAGACTTTTGGCTAGCTGTCTCTCTGTCAGAATCTGATAAACACTGTTACATGCTGTGTTTGTTTAAACAGACTTGCTATATATTTTTCATTAAACTGTTAAGGCCATATTTCCAGCAGTATGAAACATCTGCAGTTTGTGCTGAGTTGTTGGGATTAGTGGATATATAGTACCTTTGAAAGTCATCTTGTTTTGAATCTAAATAAAGCAAAATAAGTGAATCATTGTCTCCATAGATTTTTAAGTACATACCTCTGTATTTAAACTAACTCCTTCGGGGCAAAAGGAAAAGCTCTGATATCAGTAAGTATGGCATGTTTTCATCTTCATGACATATGGCTTTAATTCAACATAAAATTAGATAAATTTAGAACTTTCTATTTTCTTAGCAATGCCCTTCAAATCCTGCTGAGCAGAAACTGTTCTCTGCTTGAATATTTTTACTGGATATGAAGTCTTAGATAGACAGCCCTGTTTCATAGGGAGCTTGAGGCTTTTCCAGCTTTCAAGACCATGCAGAGTGCCAAAAGAAATTAAAAAACTAGTCAAAAAGCAAGCATTTCCTTTTTGTAATCCAATTCATATATTAAAAGGTCTTGATCCCATGTTGGGTAGCAGCTGCAGTAACTGCAATTAAATTAATACCTCAGTATATTTTTTCTTATTCAGATTTTTACCATTACCATCCGGCTGTAGTGCATGGCTTCACTAACGGGAAATCCTGCCAGACCAATTTGGTGGCCTTCTCTGATGGAGCTACAGAACTGATGGACAGGGGTAGAGCAGTTGATGTTATCTACCTGGACTTCTGCAAAGTGTTTGACACTGCCTCACATGACATCCTTCTCTCTAAGTTGGAGAGATATCAATTTGATAGGTGGACCACTCGGTGGATAAAGAACTGGCTTGATGGCCACACACAAAGAGTGGTGCTCAATGGCTCAATGTCCAGCTGGAGACTAGTAACGAGTGGTGTCCCCCAGGGATCGGTGTTGGGACCGGTCTTGCTCAACATCTTTGTCGGTGACATGGACAGTGGGATTGAGTGTGCCCTCAGCAAGTTTGCCGATGACACCAAGCTGTGTGGTTCGGTTGATACGTTGAGAGGAAGTAATGCCATCCAGAGGGACCTTGACACGCTTGTGAGGTGGGCTGATGCCAATCTGATGAAGTTTAACCATGCCAAGTGCAAGGTCCTAGACCTGGGTCAGAGCAATCTCAGGCACAGCTACAGGTTGGGCAGAGAAGAGATTCAAAGCAGCCC
Organism: Amazona ochrocephala; assembly: GCA_039720435.1. Lineage (NCBI taxonomy): Eukaryota > Metazoa > Chordata > Aves > Psittaciformes > Psittacidae > Amazona > Amazona ochrocephala. The sequence goes on from CM077879.1 coordinate 32,221,994, forward strand.
TACGCAGAAGGACTTGGGGGTGTTGGTTGATGAAAAAATGAACATGAGCCGGCAGTGTGCGCGTGCAGCCCAGAAAGCCAAGCGTATCCTGGGCTGTATCAAAAGGAGCGTGACCAGCAGGTCGAGGGAGGTGATCCTGCCCCTCTACTCTGCTCTCGTGAGACCTCACTTGGAGTATTGTGTGCAGTTCTGGTGTCCTCAACATAAAAAGGACATGGAACTGTTGGAACAAGTGCAGAGGAGGGCCACGAGGACGATCAGGGGACTGGAGCACCTTCTGTGTGAAGGTAGCCCGATAAAGTTGGGGCTGTTGAGCCTGGAGAAGAGAAGGCTGTGTGGAGACCTCATAGCAGCCTTCCAATATCTGAAGGGGGTGTATAGTGATGCTTCATGAGGGACTGTAGTGATAGGACAAGGGGTAACGGGTTCAAACTTAAACAGGGGAAGCTTAGATTGGATATGAGGAAGAAATTCTTTACTGTAAGGGTGGTCTGGCACTGGAATGGGTTGCCCAGGGAAGTTGTGAATGCTCCGTTGCTGGCTGTGTTCAAGGTGGGGTTCGACATAGCCTTGGATGGCATGGTTTAGAGTGAGGTGCCCCTGCCCATGGCAGGGGGGTTGGAACTAGATGATCTTGAAGTCCTTTCCAACCCTAACTATTCTATGATTCTATGAGATATCAATGGAAGTGGGCAGGGTGCTTCCTTCAGTGCCGTCCAAAGCTCTTTTCAAATGCTATATTTTATTGAAATGTCTGCAAGATGACACGACACAACAATTTAACAATAAAAAGGAAAACTGAATGCACAAGAGAACCACTTGTGTGTTCTGAGAAAAGAAAAAAAATATATAATTTATGTGTAAAAATTTTGCACATGGACTTCTTGTTTACCTTGATGAAATAAGTTATTTTGGAACCTAGGGGTTCTAAATGGATATTTCTGTTTTTAAAGAGTAAAATTACTTTAAACAAGAAGAAATATGTTTATAAAGAGTCAACACGACATTCCTAGCCTTTTCGGAATAAAGTTATAATAGAATGGCAAACTATTTTAAGACTGAATACTGGTTAACTCGCTCCTCATTTTTAGTTACTTCAATTCCATTTTCTCACTTAGATACGATAAAAGCATTAAATATAATAATAGTAATAACAACAATAATAATAATAATGGCATCTAGTATCATGTTTTGGTTTGGCCTTTTCAGAAATAGGAGCTTTCTTCATGGTGGTTTAACCTTATTTGCACACACAGTTCTAAACTTTATGGTATTAAGTTTCCTGAGTTTTAAAACTATTATTTTATTAGCTGATATTTCCATGAATACTTGACACACTATGTTGTGAGACAGTGAACATAAAAAAATCAGAAAAGCCACACATGACTAAATACAGTGTATATTGTCTCTAAAAACCCCACAAAATGCCACCACTGTTTCCCACTTGTAGTGAAGAAAAGTGAACCTGCTCATTTGCTACACATCTTTATTCTAGCTCATCAAGCAATGTACCTGCTATGAGCTTTTCAAAATAGTATAGTAAGGAAAATTAATTCTAAATTTCGCAGCCTCAGTCAGAAGTAGTAAATGACAAGTATTTCAGATTGGCCTTTACACAGACTTATTTTATTACTGTGAAAATGATTTAAAGTTGGGTTTGGTTTTTTCTTGTTTGGATTGCATGAGGGACTTCTTTTTTTAAGTAAGGTTTTACTTGAGTTCCTTTTCTGTTCTTATATATTTTGCAGTGTAAAAACACATTGTTATAATTGTTTGAGGTAGGAATTAGGTGAAAACTTCTGCTGTGCATCCAATTTTCCCCCAAAATACAAGTGTTCAGATTCAGGTGTTTATATTTAAAACAAACATGTATTTTCTTTTTAATTTATATTGACCTTAAATTATGAAGCCAATAAAGCCAGCTTCACTACCCCTAAACCTAAACAGCAACACCCACCATGGGGATGTCAGAACACATACAAGTCCTAGTGGACTATATTGGCTACTCAGGCATTTACAGTTATACAAACTAGAATACAGTGATACCAGCCCATGAACTTAAGAGTCACAAGTTTGCACACAGTGTTTTGATTCACTGTAAGCTGTCAGCTGCAAGAGCATGTTTCCAGCTGGAAAGAAAACAAGAAACGCTCTATGCTATGAACAGAAGCTAAAAATAAATAAATAAATAAATAAATAAATAAATAAATAAATAAATCAGGAAAAATGCCATACATTGTGAGGAAATATGGGATGGAGTTTGTAAATTAACTCTGTACACAAAGGGTCTTGCAAAGTACCATTTTCTGGTCTCTCACAAAGTACAAAACCTTGATCTGCAGAGACAGGTGAACTCTGAGCGGAAAGGTGCACAGTTCATCACAGAGTTGTGTATTTCCTGGATAGAGGTCTTAGAAGATGTGGAAGATGAAACAGAGGCAGAAGCAGAAGAATCACAACTCCGTGTAAAGCACACTCTCCCATCATTGAATCTGTCTGCCTTTCAAAATTATGTTTGTCCATTTGCCACCTTTATCTCCTGCAAGGTCTAATTAGACCATTCCCTCCAGAGCCAGGACATTCGCAGCACTTTTTATAGAGCCTTACAGAGTTTGCATGCTGCATTGTAGAAATCTACCCAATAACACCCCAGAAACACACATTGTGCTTCATGTTGCAAGTCAGTATGACTTTCTAATGTTCACATTTGCGTTTACTGTTGTTTGTACTTACCTACAAGCTTGTATTTTCTGACTTTTTTAACCAGCCAGATTGACATTGCAACATGAAACCAAGCTAAGAGAAAAATACTCTAGCCCTCTTAATCTCTCTTTTTCCAGCTTTTACTCAAATACAACTTTCCTTGGCTTCAGTCTTTTGGGGACAGCACAGATAAGCAGATCCCCACCAGGGAACACCACTGGAATTAAAAAGCTGCTGCTCCTTCAACACATTGCCCTTTAACAGAACAAACTACAGTTATTAATTTTGTATATGTAGTTCATAGGACATCCACTCATCCTATCTGCTGTTACTACTAAAATATGTTTTCATATTTTAAACTTTTAAAGTAATAATGTGCTTTAGAATCTAATTAACCACCTCAACTGAAATCAAGCCAGCCAAAATTGCTGGCAAATCTGAAGATTTAATTTACAGCATGTTTCAGTGGTGATTCCTATATGAAGTTTGGGTGGGTGAATTGTTCTACCAAGTATATTAGCAGACAGGACAGCATGAGCAATCCAGTCTTTTTACACACACAGCATCAGAAACTAGTCTAACAGGTAAATGCCATCCAGCAACTTAAATTTAACACAAGATACTCATTCTTCTTCCAGTATCAATTTGCTAAATTATATTATTAAAGTGCAAATATTATACATTTACAAAACCAGAAGACATGCTGCACTTGAAATTTGCTGTGGAAAATGCAAAAAGGAACAAGATCTGTGGAGCACTTGTACATCTTGATTGTATACCTTTATGACACACATCTTTGGCTAGGTGAAGCTCTTGGAATGAATCCACTGCCTATGTATTATAAAGAAATATAGACTACTAAATAATTTCTCAGAAGAGTACTTTTAGTCATGCAGTTAATTATTACGGATTTTCCAAAAGGCAATTTTTGCTGTCCAGTGCACCAATGTAAGACTGATAATGACTATTTACAATTTCATTTGTTTAGGGGAAAAAAAAATAAAATTGGAACCTTATCACCATTACAGATGTATCATGGATAGAAAGAAGAACCAAGCTACTTCCTTAGACTTTTTCAACCCTGTTTGCTTTAACTCTCAGTTGCAATAATGTTAAACACTTCTATATGCCTACAGTTTTTCTACCATCTTTTAATCCTTCTTAGGAACCATGGCTACACCTTGATGTTCATACACTCCATTAACTAATCTAGTCATATATTCAACTCCAAAAAATAATTACTTTGGTGCTGTGATAAGTTGAGAAAACTGTGTGGCCCCGATCATAATGGAAAGTAATCTGAGCTAGTTAAAAATTCATATAAGTTCTCCACATTTCTAAGAACAGAACAAAAGAAAAAGTCTTTGGTGGCTTGAACAAGCAGTTAGTTTGACCCAAACCGTTCTATGATTCTGTGACATACCAGTAGGCAACACACGCTGAAGCAGACCTTTTGCCTTTTATCAATGATATGACACCTTCAACAGCTCAATAACTTGGTGATTTGACAGAAACCAGAAATTGCTGAACCAACTAGGGTATCGGTAACAGGCACTGCAAGATCGGAGAATTTCTGAAGCCTTGTTCTTCCCTGGGCTCAAATTTAGCCTATAGCTAACCCTGGCTGTCGCAACTAGGCAACAAAATGACAAGACCAACATTAACTACAGCCTTTCTTCTGAGTGTCTTGCAAAAAGAAAAAAAAGTTCAAGGATATAATATATGGTAAATTGGATTAATACAGGCTTAATGATAGAGAAGAAAGTTCCTATTTCAGGCCAAATCTCATAAAGAGCAGAATTACATAGCTACCAAAGAAACAATATAAAAGCATCAGGAAGAGTGCTACAGCGAGATGAACAAATAGCAGCAGGCCAGATACTTCAATCAAGAGGGACTACAATATTGTGTTCCGTAAGGCAGAGAAAAATACAATAATAGTTTGTGCAACAGAAAGCTAGTGCACTTCTTGTTCATAATTTGAAGCATTTAAAATTGGTAAATTGGTCCAAATTTTTTTCCCAGGAGTGTTCTTTTTGCTGGTTATAGTTAACACAAATATTTTCACAGCTACATTTTATTCCTATCAGAATTAATAATTCCAGAGAAACAAGGGAGCAGTCAATTTCATACTACTACTGTGGATAGTTAAAAGACCTCCCTCCCTCTCTTCTCCCTCCACTTTTCACTAGTACTGCAGCTATAATTTGAAAGCAAATATCTCATAAACTTCGCAGCTTTTAGCTCTCAAGTCCATTAATTAGCTGGTTAATAAAGCCTTCACTTTTGAAGTGTCTTCTATATTCTGAAGTCGTATGCTTAAAATACCTTCTTTGTCTTGAAGCCAGAAGTAGTAAAGTAGTAGAAGCACTAAATTAAACATGGTAAAATTTTGGACAAGCTTCTTAACTCTATGCCATGGTGAAGTCCAGAGGAAGAGATTTTTTCTCCTTACTGAAATTTTAATCTCAATCACAATTTATCATTTGCTTTTCAAATATCATGTTGTACAAGCACTTAATCTAGTTCACATTGCAGCAAATCTGTAAGATTCACTTCCGACCGCCAGAACAGAAGCCTTTTCTCCTTTACCTGTCTTCTCAACTTTTTCTGTTGGGCATGCCTGTGTATGCACACATCACAGAGAAAAGAGATTCACTGTAATAGAAGAAAACTGTTCAGATCTTATAACATCTCTTGCATGCAGCTGAACAGATGCTTACATCAGCCTTTCAATAAATAGCTCATACCAAAATTGTACTAGCACTGCAGCAAACATTAATAACAACATAAACATTTGTTTCGTTTTTATAACAGAAAAGATAGATTTTTCCCATTATTCAATTTAAGCTACATTAAACAAGTGTTGAGGACAGAGTCCTTTGGCGTCCCAATGATTCTTAATTCTGAATTCCCTATTCATTATCACTCCACAATTCCCACTTGATAAAGGGCTTCTAGCTAGTTGCTGCAAATAAAGGCACCTTGTTGATACATACTATAGTCATTTGTTTCCCCTTTTGATACAGTTAAGGATGCACCCTGAATAATAAGTTGTACCTTCTCAAAAACATTTGCATTCAAACCAAAAGAAGTAATTGAGTCTTAGGGATTTATGTAAAAAAAAGAAAGTCCAATTATATGTCAAATATGTCTTTTTGTTAATACATTAAAACTATGTGTGCCAAAGGATATCACATTAATTCATAAATGAGGAACAAATAATCTCATGTAGAAAATTAAAATAAGATGTGCCTACCACATAAAGACTGAAATTTCTCATCCACGTGTGTGTATACGTGTGTTTTTTTGTGTAGCATTTTAAAGAAAAGTGACAGCTTCCAGTAAACTGTACCCACTTCACATCAGTTAATTTCCTGTATGCTCTAGAAAAATGGTTAACGGAGTGAATACAGATTTTTAGCTTAAAATGCTTTTTTTTTTTTTTTCTTTTTTTGTCCTAGTATGACCAGATTTTTTTAATCACCTAAGGAGATTTTTTTAATTGAAGAACTGCCATGTTGTAATTCTTGCACTTCAACAGCAAGAGCGATTTCTAGCAGGATGCATTTATGACAAAAAAAAAAAAAAATAGTGTCAAATCAGCATTACTACAAAGAATAAAAATTAAACAAAAGGTCATCATAGAAAACATGAAAGGAATAAGACAAAAATTGTGCATAAGTTTAAAAACAAAATACCTAAGCAAGAATAATAAAAATATTCTTGACTTTTATTCAGGAAGTATTGACATGTTTTGGTACTGCTTTTGAGTATATCATACAAGTTTGAGATGAACAGTACTAGGATGGGACAGTATATTCACTAACATTGCAGATTAGAAAAAAGTTTGAATTATTGCTGAACTCAAAGTATTACTTTGACTTCTATTCTTCAAATACTGAATACAGAAATTATGAGAACAAAACAACCTTCTTAGATGCCTGTCCTGGTTTCAGTTAGGATACAGTTTATTTTCTTCTCAATACTTGGTATTGTCCTGGCTTTTGAATTTAGAATGAGAACAATGTTGATAACACACCGATATTCTAGTCGCTGCTGAACAGTGCTTAGACTAAGTCAAGGACTTTTCAGCTTCTCATGCTACCCTGTCAGAGAGTAGCCTGGCACGCACAAGAACCTGGGAAGGGACACTGCCGGGACAGCTGACCCCAACTTTCCAAAGGGATATTCCAAACCAGAGCATCATGTTTAACAATAAAACAGTGGGGAGTTGACTGAGAGTGATTGATCACTGCTCAGGGACTGGTTGGACATCAGTTAGCTGCTGGTAAGCACCCAGCATTGGGCATCACTTGTTCCGTATATTCCTTTATCATTATTATTTTCCATTTCTTTTCTGTCCTATTAAATTCTCTTTATCTCAACCCAAGAGTTTTACCTTTTTTTCCAATTCTCTCCCCATCCCACTGTAGGGGCAGTGAGTGAACAGCTGCATGGTGTTTAGCTACCTACCAGGTTAACCCACAACGTTTTACCTGAAACAATACATTTTCACCTCTTTTATCTGTTTTACTATTTCTTATGGAACAGCCTGAAACAAGTATTGCACAGCCACATTGGTCTCACTATTGATAAAAGTTTCTTGTGGATCTGAACTTCCCTCAAAAATCTTTTATTCCATTACTCTGAAGATTTACTTATCAGTGAGGACACTCTCTTAGGATGTAGAACCCAACAAGTCAAGCTGATCACTCTCTAAAAAGTTCTCCTCAGCTTTCAATGAGTTTCTTTCAGCATCTAAGGCATATTTACCTTTAATTAATCAGTTAACATCATGTTACAAAAAATTTATAAAATAATATCAGTGCTTTCCTTATCAGAAGTCAACTAGAACCTAAATTTGTGGGTGCAGTTACTGCAGTTCTTAGTAAAGTTTGTGTATCTTTTCAATTTTCTTTTTTAATTCTGGTGTAATTTTGTCTATATAGGTTTCTTCCTTTGGAACAAATAGGTACCGATTTCTGAATGAATTTGTGTTAAAGCATATGGGGAATGTTGCACAAAAAGCTGCACCAGCAGACCTGAACGAGAGCAGAAACATCCTGACCCTCATCAGCTGCAAACCATGGGAGTCAAGAGGAGTCGAAGTTAGAACACCAAAATAATCTCTGAGGACTGTAGATATTGAAACAAAGACATTACTGAAGACAAAGACGTAATGTTGCACCCAGGACTTTCCCAGGAGTTAATGAAAGTAGCCAATGTGGACCGAGGGGACAAAAGAATGTGTGTTCAAGGAAAATGGAAAATAATAATGTAGCAGAAAGTGGCAACCAAAAATGTGCTTATACATCTAAGAACAAATAAGCTGTTCAAGCAAAGGTGCATGAACAATAATGTCATTGGCTGGGAAAAGTGTATGATGTTGCAAAAAGTACAGATAAGAAACTAGCCAATACTAATAATTACTAACCGCTAGGCAGGGGTCTATAAAAAGCCTGTAAGCTTGCTCAATAAATGATTTTGTTTGTATCATAACTGGAGTCTCTGCCTCCATTGCCACAAAAGCATAATTACAGAGCAAAAATATTAAGAAAAATTTAGCATATTCAGTATTCCTACATTTTAAATATCAAAGATATTTTGTTGAACATGTAAAACTGAAATCATTCAATATGTTATTGTTCCTTTTTTATATTTCAGGATTGATTTGTGATACAGCAGGCAGTTTTTTCTTCTAGTTATTCCCTGCTGGAGATTTTAGAGGAATATTTTATTCATCTGAAAGCTTTGATAATATTTCTCCTTTGTAATTAAATGAATGAACAAATCCACATGAGTGAATACACATTTAAAATTAACTTTCACAAGTATTCACAGCAGAAGTTAACTTTGAAACCTGATTCCTAACCCTAACTCAGAGAGAATTTTAAGTATTAAGACCAAAATAATGTATTCCATCTCTCAAGACAATTGTACCAATAGAGATGCCTTGCCGCTCAACTCGCTACAGGCATTTCATGCACAGATTTAATTTTGAAGGCAAATGACTGTGAAGCATTTTTCAGCATTTAGGTAGCAGGTATACCCTAAAGTGTCACCAGAAAGTAATTCTTGTGGACTACTGTCTTTCCAAGAAATAGAAAGGTCAGTCCTTTGGGAACAATTCAAAACTTTCAGTCTAGAATACAGTTGGGAAGTCACAGAAATTATTCCCAGGTTTGTATATATATATTATTTATCAGTTTGGGGCTGCTCGGGGGTCCCAAATCATGTCGGTTAAGATCTGGCAAAGCTCCTCAGGCTGCCTGCACCACATTTTATGGTGAAGAGAATGTCCAAAAGCAAATTTACACACAAGAGCCCTGTGATTTCTGAGTCTTACATCTGTATCTCTGGTTTTTCATTAGGATCAAAGTGTTCATACTACACATAGGCAGAGTTCAGTACACCATGTTTTGATGGACTACCCTGCATCATACTCTGAAATTCTGCGTCTCTACCTTCCCCAGTCCATATGGCCCAAATACATTGCTAGGAGCCTGGGTCTAGATTAATTCAACCTCAATCCATCCTAGGCTCCTGGGAACGCTCTGAAGTCTGTCCTAAACTGGCTTTTGACCTGGGTGCATGAATGTCAATGAATGATGCAGCACCAGATTTTATATCATCCTGGGTGACACACTGTCACTTGGTAATGAGCACTGTACGTCTATCCCAGGCAGAAGTCTGGATCAGAAATGTTTGTTTTGTACAGGTTTGTACAAAGCAGAAAGTTTACCAGGGAAGGTAGTTTACACTGAAAGATGCGCTCTCAGCCACTGCGAGAGAGAGGAAAAATGCACTACCTTTCGTAAGCAAAATTTCAAGGGTTAAGTGGCTGGTCAGTGCGGTACCTGAGGTGACGTGAGTCACCATAAGAGCTGAACAGCTGAGTGAACAGCAGTATCACACCAGTGGTGAGATGAGGATGAGGCTTCAGGCAGCTGTGAGGGACAGAGGCAGAGCAGACTGGCGGAATCTAGACAGCAGCTCAGGGGTTCATTTTCAACATGTTTCAGGTGACATATTTTGAGCTCTGTGAATCAGCATCTACACATGAAATGTTCACTGGGACATTTCAAGTCAGCTGTAGTAATAGGATTTTTGTGGAGTCATTAATCATCATTATCACATAGCACTTCAATAGTGCTGCAGACCCAACCAAGACTCTGATAGTGCCCTGAGACGAAATAGCACTTATCTCCACAAGTATGCAGTCAGAGTAGATAATTCCAATAGCAGATATGAGAAACACAGAATGCAAAAACAGATTAATAACTTTCAAAGGCCGCAGACACTTGCAGAGACTTTGTAAGGAAAGTTGCAAACTAGCATAAGGAAAAAGCAATGAATGCATCAAGATAAGGATCAGAAGAGAGTAGTGCAGAAGGACAGGGGCACAGCATAGAACCTAGAAATCCATCAAAACATCAAATCTGAGGTTCCCTGCAGGAATTTGTTTCTCACAAAGGAGAGTGTGGTGGAGGCAAAGCCTTCTCCTCTCTCTAATCTTCCTCTTTTTCAGAAATATTCTGAAAAAGACAACTATCAAGCTCTTAGATAAAATTTAACATTTATAACTGTGTTGTGGTTTAAGCCCAGCTGTAACTCAGAACCACGCAGCTGCTCTCTCACTCACCCATTTTGTCCCCCCCACTCCCAGAGGGATGGGGAGGAGAATCAGAAGAATGTAACCCACACAGGTTGAGATAAGAACAGTCCAGTAACAAAGGTATAACACAAACCACTACTGCTACCAGCAATAAGAATAATGATAAGGGAAATAACAAGGGAAAAGAATATAACCGCTCACTACCCGCTGACCGACGCCCAGCCTGACCGAGCAGGGATCGAACCCTTCCAGGTAACTGCCCCTGATTTATATAGTGGGCATGATGTGCTGTGGTATGGAATATCTCTTTGTTAAGTTTTGGTCAGGTGTCCTGTCTCTGCTTCCTCCCAGCTTCCCCTCCTCCCTGGCAGACCATGAGACTCAGAAAGTCCTTGGTCAGAGTAAACATTACTGAGCAGCGACTAAAAACATTGGTGTTATCAGCTCTGTTCCCAGGCCGAAAGTCAAAAACACAGCACTGCACCAGGTACTAAGAAGGAGAAAAAATGACTGCTATTTCTGAAGCCAGGACAAACTGTTAACATGAATTCTATTACTTCCCTAATGATACTTTATACTTTCATGTCTTACGTCTATAGAAATAAACCATTCCATGCATTTTTACATCTTAACAATGCAATGATATTTTATCTGAATTTACTGCAAGCATATAGTGTTACTTAAGAGAAAAGGATATAATTTTCTAATGAATGTCTATCATATTTATGCAGATGCTTATCTGGTAGATCTGGTAAGGACTAATTATTTGAGGGGAGGCTGTTTGATTAAAAGGATCAAAATAATCAACAACAGATACAAGAACTGAGCAGAAGAAAAAGTTGTGAACTACTTAATAATTCTGTCACCAAATTTTTAGTAGAAGATAAGTAATTCTTCAGTTTGGTTATGTTAAAATATTTTGAGCTGGATACTGCAAACTGACATCAAATTGCCAACCACTATCTTACAGAGGTGTTGAATTGCGCCCTGGTTTGCACAGATAAGATAAAAAAGATAAGCTTTGCATCTTTACTATGCTTGATTAGCTATTGTTATCTGCTCTCCCAAAGATCTTCCTCTTTACAGAGGAGGTCCAGGATAGAGAGGAAGCAGGAGGGAGGAAGGGAAAAGCAGTGCCAAGTCTGTGTATTAATGTAAAACTAATCTTTGCTACTTCCACATACCACCCAAACTGAGACTCTGACACAAATACTAAACTGCATGAGAGTAACGTAAGGTATTATATTACATGCCTCCTATTTATAATTCAATATAAAGTATTGATTAAAAGACAAAAGTCATAGAATCATTTCTTATTGTATATACTATATACATGTATTTTCGAAAATCACAGAATCATTTGCTATTGTAGATACTATATACATATATTTTGTATATATGTTATATATATGATATACAATAAAATAATAATAATAATCAGAAATATCAGCTACCACAAACTAAATACTGAAATGTCACGGACCAGAATTTTAAAATTAAGCTCTATGCATAAGTTTCAGTAGGAAAGTTTAGGATGGAGTCTAGAATATGTAGTATACAGTAACTGGCTTAATAATAGTACTTAATCTGCCCAATGCAGTATCTTGCAAAGAAGAAATCTGTCAGCAGTACTTTCAGAGACTAAAAAAGAAAGCACGCAAAAATTAAATAACTGAAGACATTAATTATAGATACTCTAGAAAATTAGAGGGAATGAACAAATCTTACACTATTGTATATTAAGAAATTCTCCCTGTCATAAAGTCATTCTATAATATATCTGCAGTGCCCTTGTACCTTCTATTTGTACATCATCTACTGTCAGGAACTGCATATACAGACTCTATATATCACTGGGCTTTCTTCTCAGTTCAGCTCATATCTGATCAGCATGAAATATAGGTAATGATAAAAAATTAAACATAATCAGTAAAAGCTAAGAGAGAATAAAAATCTCTCTGTGCTGCCCTACTCTTCAAGTAGAAAGGAATGTATGGGCAGAATTAGAAAATCAGTTAGAATATTTTAGCTGTAACACTGCTTGGTATGAAGATGCATCATAGATCCTAACAAACAGTTTCACACAAAAAAAAACTTTTTAATGGCAGTGAAAATCAGGACATCTATTTGAGGTTTAAACTAGTGTTTATATTCCCTCATCTTCTAATTAATTTAAATCCTCTAATTATTTCTAAAAATAGATGAGTTCTTTGCTTTTATTTAGTTTTCCATATGAAAGAAAAACTTAATTGACTACTAATGACTAATCTGGGTACAGTGCCAAGACAGTTTAATGTTAACCTGGAAGATGTATTTGAATTCTGTTATATGTCTAAGATCAACAAATATTACTCTAAGGTATCAATTAATAAATTCAAATTAATTCATGAAAGTTTACACATGTGTTTATAACTGAGGTGTTTTTTCAAGACCAGCTTTTAAATTGAAGTATTTCCTAATACCTCACTTGGAGAAGGAGCTGGAGTTTTTAAAAAGTAAACATGAGTGCAGAGGACAAGGCTTTAAGGCCTTTGTTCTTTAAAGAAATCTAGAAAAAGTTATTATAAAACAACACATGAGATGGGCTTCAGGGCACACCGATCACCCAAAGCCCTCATTTTTGATGGCTGTAGGTTCCTGGAGTGCCCAGTATCTCCACTTCCAGCTTCTCCCTTCCCAGCCATCCCCCAGACAGGGTGGTTACCTCCCAGGAAAAAAAAAGGAGCAGCATCCAGCATTAAATCCAGAGACACCTTCAGATTTATGAGTGTTATCCTGAGTGATAACTAGTTCACCAGAATGACATGCGTTCACTAACAGAAGTACCATACATTTGCAAAATTAAGCACTACAAGAAAACTAAGATACCATGAAGCTTATTACCATGAAGCTCATTACAATCCATCATTTCTTTACCACAAGAGAGTCAGATAAATCTGGGCTCATCTAAGGTGTACAGCAATTGTTTTTCTGATAGCAAAACAGAAAAAAGGTGGGGAGAACTGCGCTGCATATGGGTGAGGTGGAGAGAGAAGGTGGTTGAGGGCTGCTGAGGGCCAGTCGTGAAAACCAAGCTATGATCCCAGTTAGTATCTGCAGAAAGACACAGCCAGGTTCTCCCACATTTTCCTAGTAGAAACCCCTCTGTATGAAAGACATTCCCCCCTTTCTCGCCAGCTGATGCAATAACCATATTGAGCTCACTGCTTGCTTCTTCCAAGTGCCTCTCGAACCCATCTCTTGTGGGACTTTCAAGAACCGGGACACGGTTTCCACTTATGATAGCATTTTTCCATTAGCCCTCTGAAAACAAAGTAGGAAAAATAAAAATCAACAATAGACAACAGAAGAAAAAAAATAATGAATGCATGGAATTCCTTCCTTGGCCTACCTCATAGTAATGATTATTTCTATTGGATAAATTAGTAAAAAAGTTTAGCTATTTCAGAATGACTAAATTTGGCTAAACTTAAAAAAAACAACCCTATAGGAAGATAATGTTAAAATCAAGACTTTTGATTTAGGTGTTTGTGAGTAGCAGTAATAATAATACATGAAAATAATAATGATTTTTAAATGATGGGTATTTGTTGCACAGACAATTTTTTGAGAATTAAATATCAACAACTAAATCAAGCTTTATATGAGCACATATTTTCCACCTAATTAAGGCTGTCCCATTTTGTTTGAAGTAGATAAATTGAATAGACTTTTTGTTAGTTTTTCTGAGTAACATTTCATGTCCAACAAGAAAAATAATAAATCTCCTTCCCCCACCTTTCATTAATATCAAAATGGCATTATTTACACAGTCCTACCTATGACAGTAATATATAGTGCTTGTCTTAATAAGCATATTTATCATAAGACCTTCCACTATGAGCCATTTCAGTACTCTAAAATCCTTCTGAAACATTTGATAAAAATTATTATTGAAAGACTTCTTGCTTAAAAAAAAATAATGTTCTCGTCAGTTAGCAAAAAAGGAAATTATATGAATAATCTAGACTACCAACAAATCTCTTGCCAGCTTTAACTCAAGGTGACATCTTTTCAATGACAGTGTCTGGCAGAATCAAGAAGTTTGTATTTTATTTGTTTTCGCTGTAATAAAACAAAGTATATAAAATGTCACCCTCAAACGTATTCTTGGGAGTACTTGAAAACTTCTAACATGAAGTATAGGCATGCAAAGTGATCATTTCACAAATTCTCAGAACAGTCTTATTCTTTGCAAACACCACTCTTCCAGAGAAGTTAGGATTTTACTAAATCACAAAACAACTTACTCCATATTTAGATAATACTGCTGTAATAACCAGCAGTTGTGTGGACAGTTGCTGATTCCATTTAAGAATATCTCAAGAATTAAGGGAGAAGTGATGATGGAATGACAGTCTCCTTAGGAACTCAATTTATCCCTGTTGATAATGTTATCAGTGTGCACTCTATTTTTTTGCATGCAATTTTCAACCTCATTCAACACATCTCAAAATAGATGCAAGATAATTATCAAGGTGACCCAACACTTACATGGCTTATGAGTTTCCTCTGCACTGAAATCAATACATTTACACATTTACAGTTACAGGATATATGTGGAGCTGTGGATATTTTGCTCGGTAATCTTATTTTTGCAGAATGAAAGAAACAGGGAGTGATGAACTCGCAACTTATACGAGATGATAACTCGGATACTGTTTCATCCACAGGAAAATCTTTCCCGTACAAATTCTTTTATTATGTTATTTTGAGGAACAGCATGAGGACTACTGGTGTTGTCTAAGTAGGTGCTGTCTTAGTAGGCATGATTAACTTATGTGTGTCAATCTACAAATAATGAAGAGTTAAAAGGATACACAAAGTTTTTTTAATTCTTGTTTGTCATCCTTCTACTTAGCAACAAACAAGGAAATACAAGAACTTAATAACCACAATTCTGATATTTTAGAGAAATTAAGTTGTTTAGATACAATGACCTGGCTTATTTTAGAATCACAGAATAGTTAGGGTTGGAAAGGACCTTAAGATCAACTAGTTCCAAATCCCCTGCCATTGGCAGCAACAGCTCACACTAAACCATGTCACACAAGGCTCTGTCCAGCCCAGCCTTGACCACCACCAGAGATGGAGCATTCACAACTTCCCCTGGGCAACCCATTCCAGGGCCTCTCCACCCTTACAGTAAAGAATTTCTTCCAAATATCCAATCTAAACTTCCCCTGTTTAAGTTTGAACCCGTTACCCCTTGTCCTATCACTACAGTCCCTAATGAAGAGTCCCTCCCCAGCATCCCTATAGGCCCCCTTCAGATATTGGAAGGCTGCTGTGAGTTCTCCATACAGCCTTCTCTTCTCCAGGCTGAACAGCTCCAACTTTCTCATCCCATCTTCATATGGGAGGTGGTTCAGTCCCCTGATCATCCTCATGGCCCTCCTCTGGACTTGTTCTAACAGTTCCATGTCCTTTTTATGTTGAGGACACCAGAACTGCACACAATACTTCAAGTGAGGTCTCAAGAGAGCAGAGCAGAGGGGCAGCATCACCTCCTTCGAACTGCTGGTCACGCTCCTTTTGATGCAGCCCAGGATACGCTTGGCTTTCTGGGCTGCAAGCACACACTGCCGGCTCATGTTCATTTTCTCATCGACCAACACCCCCAAGTCCTTCTCCGCAGGGCTGCACTGAATCCCTTCCCTGCCCAACCTGTAGGCTTGCCTGGAATTGTTCCGACCCAGGTGTAGGACCTTGCACTTGTCCTTGTCGCCTCCTCTATTACTTGCAGAAGGAAGTTGTCTTCCACACAATCAAGAAACCTCCCGGATTGCTTGTGCTTTACTTGAAAACTGTTTGTCTACAAAACATCTATGCATAATAGCTTGTTTAGAAATCAGAGTTAGAATTGGAAAAATTAGATGGATTGTTTAGATTTCTCTTGAAGTGGAATGAAGATGTCATTGAGCTGATCACAATAACAGCAATCATTTGGGAAAAAAAGAGAGGCATCAAACACCTAGATTTATTTATTGTGTAAGAGCTGAGAACTATGACAAAACAAATGTTCAAAAATTGTAATTAGTAAAAGAACTATTTCTTTGCAAATCTAAAGAGGACAATATTGAGCAAAGGTATGCAAACAAGGAAGGAAACAATTTAAAAGAATCAGTGAGTATAAAATTTGGTCTCTTCATTGCAGAAATTACATCTAAGGTTATATGTGAAAGTGACATAGGGAAGAGATTTAACTAGATAATAAAAAGATGACAGCTAATAAAAGCTGTTACTACTCTTTTTTTTCCCAAAGCTCTCTAACATGCACTCCCAAATAAGCTAAACCAAGTGTTTGCATTTTACCTTAAATTAGCAAAAGACTAACAACAGTTAAGATCACATTCTTAAAGAAAATAAGGTTTCGTTATTACTAAAGCTGAAACAAACTTGGATTGTTACAAAAAAGTCATAAGATGTTATTACATGTATTCATAAAGAAGCAAACACCTTTAAAGAATCAGCTATCATATTAGTGGACTGAAAACTTATTAAATTAATGCATTATCTTACTTGGAAGGAAGACAAGAAGAGAAGAAATGTTTAAGTGTATAGGAGGAATAAAACCAACTGCATTATTATCCCTGGAGGTGTTCACTGCCAGGTTGGATGGGGCTTTGAGCAACCTGCCCCTGCCCATGGCAGGGAGGTTAAAACTAGATTATCTTTAAGGTCCCTTTCAACCCAAACCACTCTATAAATCTATGACTATTAGAAACAGGAAAAGACCTTTGGGCTGAAATAATGCTTCCATAATAAAGGTAGAGATACTGGCTGGTGGTGGAAACTATGGTGGTTACTGAGTATGAAATCAGCCTAAATGTAAGGTGTATAGTGATCAGAGCCTCTTCTGGATTATGCTTTCAGTCAAAGAAATCAATACACTGTTTTTCATTAAGGAAAACTCTCAGGCTCGGAAAATAATGTTGATATGACAGAGTGAAACTAAGAAGTGTGCTGTGAATTTGAATTTATGATTCTTAGCATGTGCTAGGAATGTGTGGCATGTGCTATCTGCATTGCTTTCTTTGCTACCAATATACACAGTTCTCTGAGAATGGAGAATCTTGTTCAGCAGTTTAAGAGTGCAAAATACTGAAACACAAGCAAGGAGAAAATACAGATTTTTAATGGCAATTGAAAGGAAAAAGATTTACTGACCAATAGAAACAGATTAGTATGAAAGATATACATATTTTAAAAGAAATCTGGCATCATTTTGTATTCTTAAACTGGGATTAGATACCAAAGTTGGTGTGAAAATTCAGGAATTTAAAAACTTTTGTCAGAAACTGAATTAATTTCCATTAAATCTCAGTCATTATTGAAAATCTATTTTCAATAATAAAATTAAATACTAGACTGACTTTGCTTTGCAAATTGTTATAGTCATTATTAACTTGAGCCACATTGTGAATTTAAACCACACTGACATTCTCAAATAAGTTGTCTACCTACCCATGACTCTCGCAGCCTCAGAAGAGATCCAGGGTCCTTTGTGATGGAGATGAGAGGGTAAAACAAGGAGACCAAGGTTGTTCATCGGATAGGCAATAGGAAGGGGTTTGGAAACTAGGGTATATTTTAAGAAACAGAAAAGCACTACTAAATGAAAAGCTTCTGCCAGGGTACAGCAACAGGGTTTAAGTTTTGATAGCTTTCATTACATTTCCTACTAATGGCAGAGAGGGGAAACAACAGGGCTCTCAGTAATGCCTCCTCCCTCTCTTCGCCTTATCTAACTTATTGTGATCTAGAACAGGGCAGCAATGCAGAGAATGGGCTGACAGGAACTTTATCAAGGTCAAAGACAGAAAGTCCTTCATCTGCAACAGATTACCCTGTACCACAGTACAGTACCAGCTGGTTCACTAGTGTCTCTGCTAAAAACAACCCCTCCAACTTGAATCCAAGTCAGTAGTGGAGATGCGGTGCGGAGATGCTTGCCATTCTGTCTGCTGGGTTTCTGGTCCCCCCAGTATTGAAACACACAGATCAATGCTTGCTAAGGCAGCTAATCATGCAAAACTGCAGTAAGAGTTTGCATGCTGGGGACATATCCCCAGCTTACATTAGGACCCACAAAGCAATTCCTGATTTCAGACTTAGAAGACACGTGGCATAGTCAAACAAAGTGTCCTCGGTTCAGCAGCGGCAGGCATTTTTTCTCCTTCTCAGTAGCTGGTGCAGTGCTGTGGTTTTGACTTTTGGTTTGGGAGCAACGCTGATAACACCGATATTTTTAGTTGCTGCTCAATAATGTTTACTCTGACCAAGGACTTTCAGAGTCTCATGGTCTGCCAGGGAGGAGAGGAAGCCTCGAGGAAGCAGAGACAGGACCCCTGACCAAAACTTAACAAAGAGGTATTCCATACCACAGCACATCATGCCCACTATGTAAACTGGGGGCAGTTACCTGGAAGGGTTAGATCAGTGCTCAGGTCGGGCTGGGTATCAGTCAGCAGGTGGTGAGCAGTTGTATTCTCTTCCCTTGTTATTTCCCTTATCATTATTATTATTGGTGGTAGCAGTAGTGGTTTGTGTTATACCTTTGTTACTGGACTGTTCTTATCTCAACCTGTGGGGGTTACATTCTTTCGATTCTCCTCCCCACCCCTCTGGGAGCCGAGGAGGGGAGAGGAAGTGGGGGGAGTGAGCGAGCAGCAGCGTGGTTCTGAGTTGTGACTGGGCTTAAACCATGACACAAAGGTAGGGGTTTAGGGCTGTAAGGTTTTCTGGAGATACTCTGGTTCACATTTATGGCTAAGACGGAGTTTCTACTAGTAAGACTAGGAGAACATTATAAAAAATACAATTTTTCACATTGAAAAAAAAAATGTTTAAACTTTGGTACATAAACACTGCCTGAGCAACTAATTATCTCCTCTTATCTGCTCGAGCACTGCTGCTGTTGCTTCAAAAATAAGATGCAGAACAAGGTATGTGATTTTACTCTGTATCAATTTTCCAAATTATATTTACTGTTAGATTCCCATGTGAGGAGCCTGAAAACCTTACAAAAATCAGGCCAGCACTATTCTTCTGCATCTAGAAAAGCTTTCATCTAGAAGTCTGTATTATGCTGATAAATGTCAAGAAAAAAGACTATTCTGTAGAACGCCCTGAGAAGTATTTATTAGCCTTCTCACAAGATGATACTATTCCATTACTATATTCCATTCCAGATCTACTTATAGCTCTTTAATAAGTTGCTTGTTCTTAATGAGAAAATCTTTTACACACCTCTTTGATCTTCAAGTAATTTCAGGTAAAACAGATGAATGCCGTTTCATATAATTCCTGTTAGGAAATGAAGAATGCAATAACCTTAAACTTTAAGCATCTACTTTCTAATACAAATCTATCCAGTCACAGGATCTGCACAAACTTTATGTGGCAAAATTTACATACTGTTTCTTCAACTTCTGTCAAAATCATAGAATCATAGAATCATAGAATAGTTAGGGTTGGAAAGGACCTCAAGATCATCAAGTTCCAACCCCCCTGCCATGGGCAGGGACAACCTCCCACTAAACCATGCCATCCAAGGCTATGTCCAACCCCACCTTGAACGCCGCCAGGGATAAAGCATCCACAACCTCCCTGGGCAACCCATTCCAGGGCCTCACCACCCTCACAGTAAAGAATTTCTTCCTCACATCCAATCTAAACTTCCCCTGTTTAAGTTTAAACCCATTACCCCTTGTCCTCTCACCACAGTCCCTAATGAAGAGTCCCTCCCCAGCATCCCTATAGGCCCCCTTCAGATACTGGAAGGCTGCTATGAGGTCTCCACGCAGCCTTCTCTTCTCCAGGGTGAACAGCCCCAATTTTCTCAGCCTGTCTTCATACGGGATCATTTCATAGTTTGACAGAAATGCATTTTAGTAGGAATAAAAATGTATCATGGCTCCTTAAAATGGAAAATGTATTTGAAATGTCTATGTTTAAGAGATTAATGTCCAGTTTGGTACTTGGATTTTGAATAATTTAAACCTTAGTGCTTCATTGTTATATTTTCAGTTGAAAAAAAAAAAAAAAAGTATTGGAAATGTGCCAACCTGCAAGACTTGTGTGTCCCTTTTTTCTGCTTAGAACAGCAGCTTCCTTAGAAACATCTCCTACTCTCAGCATATGAAGGCATCATTTTTATACACTGCATATTTTGATAGGCAACTTCACCTTTCTGTTTTTGCAGCACTTGATATGGTAGGGATTCTATAGAATATAATGGGATACTAAAAGTGGCCAGTTTTGCCGGTATCAAATAGTTCAGTGGTGATTTTTCAAAAGCCGAGAGAAAACTTAAGTATAGCAGTGGTGCTTAATTCATTTTCCTATATCGACCGAATGTAGAGAGGTGCTTGAGATAAAGAATGTGCACACTAACTTTTATCAGTCCCAACATATTCTATGTCCTCATAAAAAGCAAGAAAATGCAGGTGAAACAGACAGTAACCTTTTCAGTCATGAGCCACACTTCCCAAGCAGGCAGGCACAGCACACGGTTTTGCCCAGAGTATTAAGATTAATGCTTTGAGACGGAAATCCTTTTACACAAAACATATGGTACTGGTTTCCATATAGGAATTCAATGAGGCCTACAGTGAGAATAATACACTTCACAGAGAACAGAGAAGAATTTGAGCAACGTGATGAATAATACACTTCGCATCATTGTCTCATCTTCCACTCCTTTTGCTGCTGGAAGACCATAAACAGAAGGAAAAGTTCATGTTAAATGGAACTCCTCTCCCTGTTCCTGTAATACTGAGGTAAAAACAGAGGCTGCAACAGCTGTGAGGACTGTCTAGAGAAGTTAGTTATTCTATGGTCATCCCACCTAAAAGATCTGTGTGATCTAAAATGTAGGTCTTAAATCACAAATGACTCAGGACAGCAACCCAGAATTGCCAGAGGACAAAAACAAGTCACTTAGTGACTTTCTCAAGAAGAGAGTTATGCTGCCAACTAAGTACATCATGGTACCAGAGTGTTTAAAGAAACAGGTATCATCATAAAAATATTGAATGCATATATGCTGTGGTTATTGATATGAATTTAAAGGAAATGCAAAGCAAAGTATGATCAAAGTAGACTGGTTGTGTTTTAACACCCACTTTAGGTTTCTTTGGATACTTATGCACAAGTTCCAGATAATGATAAAGTACATCTTCAAATACAGTAGCATCAAAATTAGGCACATGCAATACAGTTTAACAAGACACCTTGTATCTTCGTTAAAGATTTTCTGGAGATAGTGCGAGATACCACTTTCTGGAGTACAGACCTTCAGAGATTTCTGCAATATCACAGAGCTCACAACCACGTCCGTGAGGGCACCCTGGCTCATACCTGGAGGACTCTGTACGCTCTCACCCCCGACACAGGCTGTAATTTCACAGCCATAAACACTGTAAAACATGATTCTTCTTTGCTCCCTTCTCCCCCCTACCATTAGCAGCAGGACTTTGAAGTTTTCTTCTATCACAACACTGCATAATAGAATGGTTTTAGGCAGGAAGAAAAGTAGCTCATAGCAAGGCAGCAATTAATTGGCCTATATTCCTTCAAGGAAACATTGTTTATAACCAACCAGTTGATTAACAAAATTGTAGCTGTGAGGTAATCCAGCCTGACAGTTGCAGAGCTCATGTCACTAATTTGATTCATTTAATTTTATTTGTTGCCAAAAGTTTTAATTATTATTTGTTACAAAGATCAGAAGTTAAAGGTCTGCAAGTTCTAAGAATCCCACTATGTAGGAACTGCAAGCAGGTTTTCAGGCTTCTGGAAAGTTTTCTTTTTTTCTACAACAGACACTTGACTCAGCCTCTATGCCAATGCATGTAGTGTGGGAAAAAGCAAGAGGAACTAGAGGTGTGCACACACCTGAATGGCTACGACCTCACTGGCATCATGGAGACATGATGGACACAGGACACCTCCAGTGACTGGAGTGTTGGAACAGAAGGACACAGGCTTTTCAGGAAAAACAGGCTGGGGAGAGGAGGAAGGGGTATCACCCTCTACATCAATAACCAGCTCAGCTGGAGTGCACAGAGCTCCACCTGGGGATGGATGAGGAGCCAACCAAGAGCATTGGGGTCAGGATTAAAGGGATGGCAGAGACAGGGGACATTACAGTGGGGGTTTGCAACAGGCCACCTGACCAGGAAGACCAAGTGGATGAGGACCTCTCACTGTCAGAACGGCTTTTCTTTTGCTCCCATAAATAAGCTAATACAATTATGCTCACCATCTGATAATTTTAGGAGGTATCAAGGCTAAAATAAATATATTCTATTTATCTTAGAAGCCAATCCAGGTTAAAATAATTTTGCTTAGGTATGCTGATTTAGATCCAAGAATTTCTACTTATGAATTTTCTGGATGATGTTATATGTACATTAGAACTATTCATATAACAACTTCAGGCGCTAGTTGAGAGTAACATGCTACTTCACAGCCACTTGTAGTACTCATTTCTGTTCATATCTGCCCAGCAATGTCTTCTTCTGAATAACTTGGGTTCTGAATAACTTGGTGCTCTGTTCTGGATAAGCTACACGCTATGAATTCAACCATGTGTGACACCAAGTGTTTATACAGCAGTTTCTCCCAGTTTAGGCTGCCTTGTATGACATGCTACCCAGCAGCAAAGGAAGAAGACTTCAAGTCATATAGAAATAAACAGAATATGCTACTGAGCCAACAAACCATCCTGAAATGAATACTGTGGTATGCTTGCAGTTCTATTTGCTAGGCAGAAAAGTATCTTTAGCCTTCTAGGTATGGTGGAGCAAAAGCTATTGGTTCATTTAAGTCCTTTATAGCATCAGCATTTCATGGAAGCTTGACTTAATATGCAGAAACACTCCAAAGTCACATTCTGAGCTGCCAAACCAATCTCATACATATGGACACAAGCTGAAGAGTGTTACTAAAACATTTTCCTGAAGGACCCTACAGGAATGCTGTTTTGTTTTATAGGCTAGAAGAAATGATCCTATGAGCGATCATAGGTCATGCAGTGATTCAGTGTAGAATTACATGTAAAATGGAGTGATTTCTCCTATTTTCTGACTGCAGGTGAAAATATGTTATTTCAGGGAAAAAATAAAAGCCTCACAAGTCCCTTCAGCTGCTTATCTCTTTGCAGAATCAGCATATATCTTCAGTATTTATGTCAATTAGCAACTATTTAAACACTGTCAAGAAAATATTGAACTTATTGCAAGAAAACCTGTTTTATAATGAGTGGCATTTCATAATCGTCTTTGTACACTGCAGTATCTTATCCTTGGTATTATTTATCTTCAATGCATTAAAGCTTTTGGGAATTTATTGGTAAGAGAAATGGAGACAGGAAATAATTGTCCCTCATGAACTTCTATACTCCAATTAAACAATTTTATGTTGTACCATCACAACAACCAGTGAGTATCAAATAATTCAATTTGTGCTTTGACTTACATTAGAAGTGTTCTTAGGTACTGACTTCCTCAAATACAAATTTTACTACTCTCTTTGGATTGTTAAAAACAAGGTAAAAGAAAAAGGAACATTGTTATATTGTAAGCATTCCGAGACCAGGACACAACAGGTTCAAAAATCTACCCAGCTTCAGCAGAAGCAGAATTTGGTCCCTTAACATCAGCAAGCTATTTTCTTGTGCATTTAGCTAAGTCATTCCCCAGCCTCACAGCCCTAATGGACATAGGCTGTCCTAGCACAGCTACCTCACCAGAGGGATGAGAGAGGCCCTACTGGGAACAGTCTTACAATTGGCACAACCCATAGACATTTGCAGATAATGCAGTTTAGAATCACCACAAAGTAAAGAACATGGCAACAGCAGATCTATTTCCAACATTCCTTTCATAGGCCATACTTACCAACTGGTGGCCATAATACATGTGAACAGACTCTTCTCTGCTACTACTGAATGCAAAAGTTAATTTCAAGACTAAAAGTCAACTTAAACATGAACCACAAGGCCATTACAACTGCTACATATAGTTGGACAGAAATATTGCTTGACTACTGAAGTGACAATGAGAAGTTAAATCTCGCTCAGGGTGACATATTTGGCATACTTTTTGTCATACCATGCTACATAAATGTAAAGTATGGTTTTGGGGTTTTTTTCATGGCAAAGTTATCCTGTTGGTATTTCACTTAGAGGTCAACAGGCTTTCATATTCATTTGCTATTGATTTGGTGGTTTCAGCGTCTCCCAGATGAGTCATACGGCAAAAAGTCTTGATTTCCAGAAATCTAGTTACTGAGTTTTGCTTTACTGACACTTTATCAACATGTCAATAAAAGTATTAAACAAGGACAGTCAAGAAAACATTCATCTCCAAAAAAAAAAAAAATCCATCAGTTAAAGTAAAATTTATGCTTTGACAAATGTTTGTGAATTGGTACATCAGACGTCCGTGTGTACTTCAGTACATAGTTGTTAGCAATAATAAACACTGTTCTCATAAGCTGCTTCTGACTAGGCATGCAGGGTAATATGAAGGTATCAATCCAGCAGAGTGACCTCCAGTTCCTAAGCCATTTTCCAGATGTTTTCGGACAAGATAACAATAAGTTCAGAAAGCACGCAAAAAAGTATTTTTTAAATATACAATTTGTAAAATTATACTTATGAAAATAATTGATACAAAAAGCAATTGCTTTTCACAGTGACACTGTGGCCAAAACATGACAGAACATAAATTCATTTCATTTTAAACAAATCTTTTATGCTACCTTTCATACCTTATGGAAAACCAGGCTCAAAATTACAAACATATATAATCACAAGGCTCAAATGAACCTTTAAAAAACAAAAAGATTTATTGACCATGCCTACTGTGTCACCTTGTTTGCTTCACCTGAAGTAACTCTTTCTAGAGCATTAAAAATATCTTAACTTTTCTGAAGCCCGTAACTGGAAAAGAATATCAGCTTCATTCAGAATGCAGAAAATTTCAGGTGTGTATATTTTGAGGGTTCTAATAGAGCTATTTATTTTTCAGTAGTTTGAAAATCTGATATATTGTACCCCCTTTATTAAATATTCCATTGATTACATATTAATTGGCTGTTCTTTAGACTCTATTCATATATATTTACTATGAAGTTGAACTCTCCAGTAAGAGATATCAGATGAAATAAAGAATAATAATGAGACACAACAGAAAATAATGTCTTAGACTGGTTCATTATGCCAGTAGTCCTGTAGTCTTAAAGACAGTCATGGACATGAGGCACATTCTCGGTCATAAGGTTGTTAGCAAATTTGTAGAAAAGTCTAAATAGAAATAAGAAGAGTCGTTCATCTTTCTGAAGCTTTTCCAGGAAAATGCACCATATTCAGTAAGGATCTTACTAGAGAGGGTTGCTTCCTTTCATAGAATCATCGAATACATAGGGTTGGAAAGGACCTTAAGATCATCTAGTTCCAACCCACCTTCCAGGGGCAGGGACACCTCCCACTAAAACATGCCACACAAGGCTCTGTCCAACCCAGCCTTGAACACCGACAATGATGGAGCATTCACAGCTTCCCTGGGCAACCCATTCCAGGGCCTCACCACCCTCACAGTAAAGAATTTCTTCCTCATACCCAATCTAAACTTTCCCTGCTGAAGTTTGAACCCGTTACCCCTTGTCCTATCACTACAGTCCCTCAGGAAGAGTCCCTCCCCAGCATCCCAATAGGCCCCCTTCAGATATTGGAAGGCTGCTATGAGGTCTCCATGCAGCCTTCTCTTCTCCAGGCTCAACAGCCCCAACTTTCTCAGCCTATCTCCTTACAGGAGGTGCTCCAGTCCCCTGATAGTCCTCATGGCCCTCCTCTGCACTTGTTCCAACAGTTCCATGTCCTTTTTATGTTGAGGACACCAGAACTGCACACCATACTCCAAGTGAAGTCTCACAAGAGCAGAGGGGCAGGATCACCTCCCTCCACCTGCTGGTCACACTCCTTTTGATACAGCCCAGGATACGCTTGGCTTTCTGGGCTGCAAGTGCACACTGCAGGCTCATGTTCCGTTTGCCATCAACCAACACCTCCAAGTCCTTCTCCGCAGGGCTGCTCTGAGTCTCTTCTCTGCCCAACCTATAGCTGTGCCTGGGATTGCTCCCACCCAGGTCTAGGACCTTGCACTTGGCATGGTTAAACTTCATCCAGTTGGCATCAGCCCACCTCACAAGCCTGTCAAGGTCCCTCTGGATGGCATTCCTTCCTCTCAACGTATCAACCGAACCACACAGCTTGGAGTCATCGGCAAACTTCCTGAGGGCACACCCAATCCCACTCTCCGTGTCACCAACAAAGATGTTGAACAAGACCAGTCCCAACACCGATCCCTGACGGACACCACTCATTACTGGTCTCCAGCTGGACACTGAGCCACTGAGCACTACTCTTTGCGTGCGGCCATCCAGCCAGTTCTTTATCCACCGAGTGGTCCACCTATCAAATTGATGTCTCTCCAACTTAGAGACAAGGATGTTGTGTGGGACAGTGTCGAATGCTTTGCAGAAGTCCAGGTAGATGACATCAACTGCTCTACCCCTGTCCATCAGTTCCGTAGCCCCATCATAGAAGGCCACCAAATTGGTTAGGCAGGATTTCCCCTTAGTGAAGCCATGCTGGCTGTCACCAACCACCTTGCTGCTTTTCATGCGCCTCAGCATGCCTTCCAGGAGAATCCGCTCCAAGATTTTGCCAGGCACAGAGGTGAGGCTGACTGGTCTGTAGTTCCCTGGCTCATCCATTTCCCCCTTCTTGAAAATGGGGGTTATATTTCCCTTTTTCCTATCATCGGGAACTTCACCTGACTGCCATGATTTTTCAAATATGATGGACAGTGGCATAGCAACTTCATTTGTCAGCTCCTTCAGGACCCACAGATGGATTTCATCCAGTCCCATGGACTTGTGTACATTCAGGTTCCTAAGATGATCTTGGACCAGATCCTCTCCTACAGTGGGCCCAGGGTCTTCGTTCTCACTGGCCTTGTGTCTGCCTTCCAAGACTTGGGTGGTATCAGAGCATTTGCCGGTGAAGACCGAGGCAAAGAAGTCATTAAGAACCTCAGCCTTCTCCAAATCCAGGGTAGCCAGTTCTCCCTGTAGCTCTGGGAGGGAGCCCAAGTTGTCCCTAACCTGCCTTTCATTCTCTATGTATCTATAGAATCCCTTCCTGTTATCTTTAACATCCCTAGCCAAGATTAATTCTAAGTGGGCCTTAGCTTTCCTAATCTGGTCCCTAGCTTAAATTCATGGATCGAATTCATAGATATTCACAGAATTCATGGTAGATTTCTGCTCAGATTCATACCTCTTTGCAGACATTTGGTCTAGACTGTGGGAATTATAGAAGAATCCTATCAATGCCTAAATTATCCCACATCAACTCCATCCCTTGTTAATGTTCAAGTAACAGGGAGGGGGAAGGTGCTTCTTGTCTAGATCTACGACAGGGAGGTAAGGCATTCTCTGACACTGCTGCTGAGAACAGAAGGTAGCTTCTATTCGTACTAAGAGAGATCAGTGTGCATAAGGCTATTAGTGTCTAGAAGAAAAAAAGATTTGCATCTAGCTTGTTTTCTGTTTCTACAGTTCAAGTGCCCAGAATGCACTTCCTTTGATCTTTTGACAAGCTTTCACCAGTCCTATTCACCTCATCCTCTCAAACTTCCTGTAATTTCTTCAGGCTTTTTTTTTTTTCAGTTGATTTTTTTTTTTTTTAATGTGCTATGATTGGATTTTGAAGCCTTCTATTCAGTGTTATATATGGAACACGTCAAAGCTTTGATTTCAATTTACCACCAAATAAGAGATAAAAGTAAACACACATGCGGTAAACGAGCTCCTTTTTAGTGGAAGTACACTACAGATGGAATGTGGAATTGATGAGTACACATTATCAGCAATGAAAAATTCTATTTCGTGTTTAGCCCAACAAAACTGTGAAAGATCTTTTATCTAACCAGTGCTCTCACTGACACCTGCAATATAATTGCATAGATATCTGTTCTCCTATTTTACTTTGCATTTACATTCCTCCTACCTTTCATACTTTCTATTGCTCTGCTTTTTTTGTTGTTTGCTTGTGGTTTTTATTTTTTAAATAACTGTAACACACAAATGATACTGCCCAAGTTCACTGTTTCTTCAGTTTCTCTTCCCATCCCCTCCTAGCAATATTTTTCACTTTAACACAACAGTAACTATGTAGTCTAGTATTTCATACAAATTAAAATAACTCCCAATTCTAGTAGGAGTCAAAGTAGTATCCAAATTAAATGAAAAATCTCTACTATTTCTATTGCTTTACCTCAGCATTGGTCTCTTTCCATTCCAATAACCACTAGATGACAACATGGAAGGAACACTTATTCTGTACATCAAACTCTAGATTTCAAGTAACAGTCATTCCCTCAGCCCACTAGCTCCTAAAGATCCTATCTTAAGTCAATATGGTCTTCATGTTTCTAAGCTTCTCCTAAGCCTAGTTTAGATATTCTGATTTTCACCAGTTTCTGGTTTGGGGGTTGTGGATTTTTTTGCTTGTTTGGTTGGTTGGTTTTTTGTTATTTTTTTGGTTTCACCACTTTTGGGCCTCTCATTCAGGCAACATTGTAGAGATCAACTCTCTCCTTTGATCAACCCCTTCCATCTGATTCTTAAAGCATCATTTTTTTAAAGATGCTGTTTACTTGTGTATGGCAAGAATACTAAGTATATAGCCATGACATCATTTATCAGGCATTTTTCTACAACCCGCTATAGTTATTTTTTCCTCTGCTAAGTTATGATCATTAAAAGAGAAGGTCTGGTTCAGTTACACCACTCACACAGAGAATTGAGATATTCCTTTTAAATACAAGCAGGAAATACCTTTTATAGCAGATAAAATTTTTAGGTTGCACCCATCAAAAAGTATTTATTTATTGAGCAGATGGTGCTTAAGCTTCACAGAAGTATGCCCAAGGAGGCCTGCTTAGAAATGAAAACCTAAAGAAAATCCAGCCTGTACTAAAGCATTACATCAAAGCACTTAGGAGGACACAAACACTGAGGAAGCCCATCACCCATCATTAATATGCCTACTGAAAGTGCAGCAGGTCTTTACCAGCAGATTGCAATAAGGATTTAGATGAAGATCTGACTTTATTTCAGTTTAAGTATTTCACATTCTCTGAAATGCTAACAAATGCTGACAAAGATTTAAGCATTACTTTATATGCTTTCTTGGCTGCCTCTGTGTAACTGTATTTAAATAGCCATGTGAGGAAAAGTGCGAAAAACAGTTCCAATGAAAGCTAGTTATGACAATGTGTCACTAGAAGAGTGGCTTCCCAATAGGCCACATCGATATCTACAAGTCAAACAAGTTCAAATGCTTTAGAGGATAGGATGCATCATACGTAGAATACTCATGAGTTCATTCACATAAATCCATCATCTTAATATTCACAAACAATCCTTGAAAATTAACTGCAAAAATTGTTAGGGATTTTTTTTTTTTGTTGTTTCTTCGGGTTTTTTTTTTTTATAAAACAAACACATGTCAATTCAAGAGAAAAATCTTACAATGGCAGAATTTATACACAATAGAAAATTTCAATTTTAGAACACTGAGCATATGACATACTTAATCTAACAGATAGACTAAAAGCTTTTTCTGTATTTGTTTTAAAAGTTTGGATTGGGTTTTGTTTGGTTGGTTTCATAGGGTGTTTTTTCATTTTTTGTTTATTTGTTTGTGTTAATGTTACAGGCAGAATTCATTCAGCTAAAATAAAACTGGAAAGTCTTTTTGATGAAAAGCAAGAGGACCATATTCAATGTTTGTCACCGAGTAGAATTCACATCTACTGCTTCTCACCCCACCCATTTTTGTTCTTTTACTCAAATAAAACAGCAGTATACCAGTGTTTAGGACACAAGTCCCCCAGGCTCTGTACCTTCAGGCTCTATTCTTCTGCAGGTCACTACCAGCCCCTATATAGTTGTGCAAACTTGAATAACACAGATAATATAGCACCCTAGAGGATAATATGCTTGTTAAATCAAAATTATCTTTATTTGCATGAAGAACATTCATTATACACTATTACAGAAAGTTAAAAGGAAGCCTCTGTTGGGAGGGGGGAGGCAGATAACAATCAGTTTTGTGCAACCAGAAACATGTATGTGGTACAAAACGCACCAAAGATGTTGGCATTTGCATTGATGAACAGATCCATGCTTCCAGATTTGTTTTGTCTAATGTTTACTCCAGCAAGCATTCAAAGTGAGTGGTTAGACCTTTCTGCAATGCTAATATTTTTCATTCATTCTGAACCTGGAAGACATAAATGGTCTCTGCATAAAGCTTACATTAGAAAGGAGAACTCTCACCATGGGATGGATATTATTCAGCAATATTTTTTCTTTCCATAGCTCCATGCCCAGGCTCCGGGCAGTAAGTGTGCAAACAACAGTTGCTATTTACATATCACAGGGAAATGTAGAAACTGCTTTTGTTATTTTTAATATTTGTGAAATTTAAGCAATAAGTTCAGAGTGTACGCAACAATTGTCTGCAGTAAATTGATTCTCTAGCACTTCCATTTTAAAAAGTGGCACCTGCAGTCTTTCCTTTCTGCTCATTAGTTCTCTTTCAATTATAAGCACCAAAAACATTTTTACTCCTCAAATTGCACAAGACTTATGAACATAGAGATAGAGTTCAATGTGTCCATTGATTAGAGTACTCTACTTGTGTATTACTCTTAGTCTAAAAGAATCACAGATGAAATACTGTGACAGCTGCTAATGAAACTGATTAGCGGCTCTATTATATGTTGTAAGTGCTTTGGAATATCTGGCATTTTTCAAGCCTTTAAAATATTCTGGTTTTCAGATTACTGTAAAATAATTTTAGGAAATAAACTAAGTGAAGAGTCAAATAAACATAAGCAAGAATACTGATATTAATAAAACCAATTTGCGTATAACCCCAAAGTTCCAATCTTAACATACCTGATTTTTATAAGCGCTTAAAATGGCTTAGAATTACTTTTTTACTTTTTTCTATTTAAGATGACTATTGAGTAAAAGGAAGGTTTTTATTATATTTTAGAGCACTAGCAGAACTTGAGTTCCCCTTTGTCACACTTTTATGCAAAGCCACAGAAAACAATTTTCTTGCAAAAGTACCAACCAGCATAAACACTTTATTTTACAGAAACTCATTATATGGGGAGAAATGCATAATGGATCTTTTCATTTTGTTTAGTAAATCATACTCAGTCATGTCTCCATAAAAATATATGAGCTAAGATGCCACTTTACTGACAAAATCAGCAGTTTCATTAACCGCAACTGATCGTTTAACCCAAAGGCTATTAACATCTGGCAAAAAGCATCTAAACATTTACTGCAGTGGTCACTTCAGAATAACACAAAATCGGAGACCTTATCTGAAAAAAATATCTTGAAAGTGTCATGTATTTTAAGTCATTTGGGGCTGTTTTAAGACTTGAGAAATAGTTCATAGAAATTTCTTTCATAACATATTGTCCAAACATTATCTGTTAATATCTTTGCTTCTAAATATGTCCAGTAAATACACGCTAACATTCTATGTGGTGCACAGAAACTACAAAAATGTGTCCTCTGCATGACAGAAATTACATGGGTTGCTGCGGTTTAACCGAATAGGTATCTAAACACCACACAGCCACATGCTCAATCCCGTCTTCCGCTCCCTTAAGTGAGATGGGGAAGAGAATTGGGAAAAAAAAGTAAAATTAATGGGTTGAGATAAAGACAGTTTAATAGGACAGAAAAAGGGAAAATAATAATAATAATGACTTGGAATATACAAAAAAAGTGAGGCACAGCGCAATTGCTCACCACTGATGCCTACCAGCTCCCAAGCCATGGCCTTCAGACAGCATTCCCCCAACTTTATTGCTAAGCATGATGCTATATGGTACGGAATACTGATTTGGTCACTTGGAGTCAGCTGTCCTGGCTGTTTGTCCTCCCAGCTTCCTGTGCTCCCAGCATGCTTGCTGGTGGGGCAGTGTGAGAAGCTGAAGATTTCTTGACTTAGTTTAAGCACTGCGCAGCAACAGCTGAAACATCAGCGTGTTATCAACATATATTCTCATCCTAAATCAAAAACACAGCACCATACCCGCTACTAGGAATAATATTAATTCTATCCCAACTGAAACAAGACAAATTCAACACAGAATTAGTGAAACCAACTGTACAGATGTATATAAATAAATACACACACACTTTCTTTTTTATAGTATCCACGTTTCCCAGATGTTGTGATATTTCCTCTGCCCTTAGTTATACACAAAATTCCTGGTGCTACCTCCCTGGTAGTTACCCATTTTTATGTATGCCTGTGTAATGGCTCAAACAGAATCAACAGTTTTAACGACTGTTCAAGGATGAATGTTACCCAAGTGCGGGTTTAGAGCACAACTGAATGTACATACTGGTGCCTCAGCTTCTTATATTTGTCCAGTGAGATTTCCAAGGGAAGCATAATGAAGGGAATGTGCAGCAGTGAATTAAGATATCAATGAATCCAGAATACCCATGGATTATTTTGTCAAATAGTCTATGCTCATAGATAATTATGAAGGAAAATATTAATTTTGATTCCTAATTATATTTTGGTATTGATAATTAGACTTCACTTGCACAGAATCTCAATTTAATTAAATGGACTATTTAAGCATTGATTTCTCAGGTAAAATAAATGAAGTATAGAGCACGGATTAACACTTTCATAAAATATGGACAGTGTTGCAGTACTTTTCCATGTTTGTCTTCAGAAGTGGCTTGTCAAGAATCAGCTACATCTCAAGGAGAACTTACCACTGCAACTGAGCAAATACTACTATTATTAGTTACATCCATTATCACTACATAGTTATCACATATTAGAACTTCAGGAATGCAAGTATGTTGACGTGGGTTTTCAATAACTAACTTTATGAAATATGCTATTTTCCCAAAAGTTTTGTGGATCAAGACATAACAGGTAGCATCAGGAGAAAGCAGTGATGTTTCCAGAATCCATTATATAATGAAAGTGCTAGCAGTGACTGATCCTGTAAGAAAGCATTCTGCAAAGAGATGGTTTAGCCTGAAGTTACTTTCATTTTTCTCCCCTAAGAAGCAGCTTACTTCAGAGTCCAAGCTGATGGGACTGGAAAAACTCAGAGGTAGCAAAGATGAAAGAAGAATTGGCAAACCTGGTACTGAAAACAATTACTGCACAAAATGAGTATGCACGTATACCATAAATCACTCCTTGTCATGACCACAAAATGTCAAAAAGTCTCAAAAGTCAATATTGTTGAAATCTATGACCAATGGTAACTCCAGTTATTTCTAGGGATACCCTGAACTCCATGACATTAATAAGTACAGACCTGTTGAAACTATCTTACAATTCTATTAAAGCTTTGTAATTTAATGTGTTTTTAGAAGTACCAATAGTCATAATTCTAACTGAGAGTTGAACTAAGTCCCACCTCAATTAAGAGAAGATCTGCATATGTTGAAGTAAAAACCACTAAAGGAATATTTATTTTCCCAGTTACTACTGAGGTTCTAACAACATACTGATTCTACAAACCATCTTCATCCTGCCTGCATCTGTAGGTCACAACTGCACCACTACCATTCACAAGCATGTTCTTGGCATAGTCTGTAAAAATGCACAGCTTCATGTTTACACAACTTGGGATTCCTCAAGTTCCCAGTACTGAAGAAAATACAGCTGGGCTTGGCTAACACCATATTTGTCATCTATTGTGAGTGAAATAGCTACCAGTTAAAACCAAAAATTTAGGGGCTTTGCCCCACCTCAGGGGTGCTGGTTCCTTGGTGCAACCCCGAACAGCAAAACTAATACTAATATATGTTAAAAAACCCAGTAGTAGTAGTCCCAGTACCTGTCTAACCATCAGGTAAATCTGCTACATAGCAAAGCAAAAAAACTGAACATGAAACATTATTTGAATATATATTCTAAATAAAAGCAGGAATGACTGGCTGAGTAGCTACTGAATGCTCACCTACATATTGTGGCAGATAGTCAACATATTCTTTCTCTTTTCTTTTTTATCTACTACATAGATAAAAAGAAATCTGGGTATTTACTCTAGTTCAGAGCAGAATTTGGAGCTGGAAAGACTATACCTCCAGCAAAGGGGATGGCACTTTCTCTAGCACAGCCAGAAGTATAAAACCTACAACATATTTTTGCGTTCAAACATTAATTACAGCTTTCACTTAATAAGTATCTTACACATGAGCTTCAGAATAAAGGATCTGTGAAGCAACTTTGAAAGTACAGTCTGTAGAAACTGAAGATAAATTTGGTAGTCCATTACCTGTAAAAATTTTCACAGCATGTACTCAATTGCAAGTTGTTCACTGTTGGCATATATTTATAATTTAAGGTTTCTAATGACACAAGTCACAAAATTCTTTCTATTTCAAGGTTATAAAATATTCAACTGCAGTCTGCAAATATTTGTACATGAGGTTAGTTTATTTTGCGTAATTAAATTATTACTGCATATGCATTTTATATGCAGACTGTTCGTATGCATACTGATATACTACTTATATGTTAAAATAAAACATCAACAGCTTATGCAAAAAGTTTAGGTATTCAGGTTTAGTGAGACCTGAAGATGACTTTAATAATGATGTTTTCCCAGTACTTTCTAAAATACTACTTAGACTTTAATGCCATGTTACTATAGCAAAAAAGCACTACATAATAGTGCTTTTTTAGTTGTTATATATATTAGTTATTATAGATAATAACTAACCTGACCAGTTAGTTAATGTATATAATAACTAACCTGACCACCATTACTATGGGGGGGGGGGGGGGGGGGGGAATAGGCAACACACATCTTAAAAATTACAAGAACAAAACCAGCGTTCTAAAATATTCCATTAACAACACAGTCCTGTTCTTGTCAGCAAAAGGTTTTTAATTTTATCCCTAGAAAAAGTTGTGCTAAACTTCAACTTGAAATTATAGAAAAAAAAATAGGATTACCCGCATCAAGAAAACTGAGAGCCAATTCCAAACCCACCATTTTTAACATACCATGAGGCTTTAGAGTTTGACAGAACGGCTTACTGTGCACTGTACCAGCAGTTCTATCTGTAACAGTTTCTATTACAACTACAACTCGCAAACACTCAGAGAGCACATTTGCTTGTAAAGTGTCCTAGTTATTTCGTACGACACAGCATACGGGAGAAACTTCTTCAAAATGTACTCCAGAAAGATAAAAAAATTAAACCAAAGGTTGTTCATGGCTCTTATGTACCAAGCAATGAGAAACAGAAATAACAGAGCATCATTCTTGTTTCCTAATCTGCAGCTTGACTCCTAGAAGTTGTGCTGCTAAAATTAAGTGATTTACAACAAAAGCTTGCTAAATAAGTGTCCGGGTTCAGCAGTAGCAGTCATTTTTCTCCTTCTTGGTAGCTGGTGCAGTGCTGTGTTTTTGACTTTTGGCCTGCGAACAGCGCTGATAACACCAGTGTTTTCAGTCACTGCTTGGTAATGTTTTGGTCTGACCAAGGGCTTTGTGAGTCTCATGTTCTGCCAGGGAGGAGGGGAAGCCATGAGAAAGCAGAGACAGGACACCTGACCAAAACTTAACAAAGAGGTATTCCATACCACAGCATGTCATGCCCAGGATGTAAAAATGGAGGAGCAGAGACCCGGAAGGGCAGGGGAGGAGGGGGGGTCGCTGCTGGGTTGGGCTTGGTATTGGGTGGAGAGCAGCTGTATTCTCTTTCCTTGTATTTCTCTTGTCATTATCATTATCGGTGGTAGCAGTAGTGGTTTGTGTTATACCTTAGTTACTAAACTGTTCTTATCTCAAACTGTGGGAGTTGCATTCTTTCAATTCTCCTCCCAATCCCCCTGGGAGCTGGGGGGAAGAAAGAGGGGGGAGTGAGTGAGCAAACTGTGCGGCTGAGAGGCTTAAACCATGACAGTAAGAGACAGAATATGATGGGTTATTTACGTGAGAGTTGTATGGAATTAAACCATCCAGAATGTCTTGTTTTCAGAAAATTTAGATTCAGTGTGAGATAAAAGGAAGAATAAAACCTTTTCTACTTCAGATATTTTGAACATTGCATAAACATTCACCCTCTAAGTGTTCCAGCATTGACCTCCAACTATTTTACTGTTAAAACATCTGTTAACATTGCTTGCAACACATCACTGATGTATTACAGAAAATGAGCACTGCATCTCAGCCCATGTCCTACTCTGACAAAGTAAAAGGCACATTGAGATGCAGACCCTATTCTACAGTGCAGGTATTTATACAGAGATTACAGAAACTGGTTGATTTTCAGTTAAAATTACTTGTATCATTAATACAGAACATTTAGTCAACAACATCAGTTCTATGTTATTTTCTCTGATACAGACATACTAGGCAAAACAATGATCACGTTAACATCATAGAATCACAGAATATGCAGGGTTGGAAAGGACCTTAAGATCATCGAGTTCCAAACCCCCTGCATGGGCAGGGACACCTCCCACTAAATCATGTCACCCAAGGCTCTGTCCAGCCTGGACTTGAACACTGCCAGCGATGGAGCATTCACAACTTCCCTGGGCAATCCATTCCAGTGCCTCACCACCCTTCCAGTAAAGAATTTCTTCCTCATATCCAATCTAAACTTCCCCTGTTTAAGTTTGAACCCATTACCCCTTGTCCTAGCACTACAGTCCCTCATGAAGAGTCCCTCCTTAGTATCCTTATAGGCCCCCTTCAGATACTAGAAGGCTGCTATAAGATCTCCATGTAGCTTCTATCTCCAGGCTGAACAGCCCCAAATTTCTCAGCCTGTCTGCATATGGGGGGTGCACCAGTCCTCTGATCATCCTTGTGGCCTCCTCTGGACTTGCTCCTACAGTTGCATGTCCTTTTTATGTTGAGTACACCAGAACTGCACACAGTAGTCCAAGTGAATTTATCTTTCAAAAGAGGTTTCTAAACTTACTTTTATACTCTATTTTTTTGTTAGATCGACTTAGAAGTGTAGTTTCAGGACACAGTCCTTTGTCAAACAGGTGAATTGCAGTGATCATATGGTGTTCAACATCAGGAGAATGTCAAACATACACATTAATGTGGCATAAAACTGATTTATGCTGCTTGAAAGCGTATTCTAGCTCCTGAGCAAAATAACAATGGGGGAATTACAAATTCAGTGTCCTGTCTTCCAAAGAAGAGACATTTTTGTTGTTGTTACCTTCATACTTTCAATAAAAACAAAAGTCTGTTACAAAAAGTACCTTTTTAAAAAGAAAAAAAAAAAAAAAAACAAACAAAAAAAACCAACAAGAATTAACTTTGACAGCAGTCCTCTAGTCATAAGCAGCAGCAGAGGATGCAGTTTGAATAAATGAAACAAGATGTTCTTTCACGTGATTTTGTTGTTTAGGGTTTTTTTTTTCCTCTCAGTCCTAAAAGTTTTTAAAGCATAACAACAAAATAATACAGAAAATATGATAACTTAAGTACACGCAACTCACATCAGTTGCATCAATTCAGCCAGCTTTTACTTAGGTCTAAGAAGGAACCTTACATTTCTACCAAAGACCATAATATACAGACCCAGGTTTGTTTTGAGTAATATTCATTATAAAATTGACTTCTTTTAGATTTGTTGTGCTTTCAAGCAAGCAGAGTGAAAAAGAACCAGAGCTAGCAGTGGGAGGTGAAAGGGTCCCCAAAACAAGAGTTTTAGTTGCTGACATCATTATGTAGCTTTTATTTTCTTCCTTTTGACTTGTTTTGTATGTTTTCTGGAACTCTAATGTGACATATTGATGCTGGTTCAGTGTTTTCCTTGAACTTACAGAGTTCAGTCCACAGGCACACTGACAAAAGCAATTTAGGTTCTTCCTTATGCAGAATTCTTGAGTTGAATGCTGAGAAATATCACAAGAGAAAGCTTGAACAGAAAAGAAACTGAACAGCAGACTTTGACTGGTCAAAAACTTGCTGCTCTCTACAGCATTACTGAATTAATGTCTCTATCAACCCCAAAACTGTGGTTTCCCCTTTTCTGAACCTGCCACACGCACTTTACTGCTTTCTTGATGCTAAAATTACACAGTTGCAAAAGGCATACATAAATTTCAGATATGTAGGGCTCTTCATACATAAATTTAATGTTTATAACAACTGGAAAGCTTCTTTCTCCTTTGTTTCTTTCAAGATTTCCAAGTCATTGGTTTCCTAAAACAATTCACATGTCTAAAGGGCAGCTAACATTCCTTGGAGTTCTTATTTTGGTAGAATTGGTTTTAGCTTAAGTCTACTGATATGTACTGCTGTATAAAAGCTTTTGGTAGCCTATTATCACCAGGTAAAAACATGACGGCAGAAATTTGTAGCTGGGGTCTTTTACATGAAGCCACCAAAGTGATCCTTCATTTGAGAGACAAATAATTATCTCTTAGCAACTAGATGGTGTTCACTTTCAACAGGTAATTTTAAGGAAATTGTCCTTGAATATCTACTCCTGCTTGGGGAAAACAAAAGGCAAAGTGGAGACTGAACAAGTTCTTTTCAGTAAAATAGAAGAAAGGCACAGGGAAGTCTCAGTGACTGAGTCTAATTTCTTTTGTCATTTTCAGCTTTTGTTTTTCTGGCTAATACCTTGTGACTAATGTATCTGAACAAGTTTTAATGATAATTGAGGATTAGTTTAAATTAATTTCCTCGTTGATCTGAAGCTATATTAAACCCCCAGATGTGATTTGGATATGTTTTACTATGCAAGTCAAATCCTACATTCAGAAAAATAAGTCACCTTTATGCTGCATTATCTTCAGATCCTGGGCTGCACCATAGTTGTTTCTCAGTTGCCAGACAGCACAGATCCATAGCAGTGGTAAGAGGATTAAAACAGCCTAATACAGAACAGACATTTTTAACATGCAGGAGATTGCTCAGCAGCATCTGTAGTGGAAAAGTAGAAAGGGGATATACTCAAAGGAGGCAAAAGTGTTTTAACACTGAATTTGGGCTACACTACTAGCTATAGTACATAAGACTGAGTAAAAGGACTTTAACAAAGTACATGAATAGGAGCAATACACTGAAATCCCCAAAACCTCAGGGCATCACCCAGCTACGAGGGCAACAAAACACTTCAGCTAGGCTACTATATCAAGTGTTACTGATAAAAAGAGTTGAATCATGTTCCTTGCACCACATTGAGAAAAAAGCTGAAAGAGACAACCATAAGGCATGAATCATAACAGCAAGGAAATGAAAAGTGTCCTAAAACCCCAGTCTTAGTTCAGCATACAGCAGAAAATACCCTTCTTCTACCAGGTGAGCAGCTGCTGCACACTTCCCTGTGATTTAAAAACACAACTATTAACTAAATGCAATTTAGTAGAGGTATCCACTGAGGCTACCACCAGTTTGCACATGCTGAGACACTCGAACTGTGTCCCATTAGATGGCTTTTAAGCTGGTTTTGCCACTCGGGTGGAGTTACAGTCCCTGTAACCCTATACTGGACAGTACTGACAGCATATAGAAGATCAGTAGCGGGTTTTCAGCATGAATGACAGTGGGGCTAGTATCCTTAAGCAGTAAACTCATAATAGTAAGACATTCAAGAAATTCATAAGAGGGAAAGAATGCCAAATAAACAATATATGGTTATGTATCATTATTTGGTACCCTCAGGTTTGATCCAAAACTACTAACATCCACAAAAAAGATTTGTTGAATAAATGTGTGTCTTAGCATGCCCTTTCAATCAACCACTGCTACAGAAATGTTTTTTTGGCCTGAAAGATTCACCTAAATGACAGCATGTAATTAAATGTGCAGACATCAAGATAAGCTGATCCTCATCCTCTCTTTCACCTTCACATCACTTGAATGTGCAAAACTATCCCACAAAAAAGAAATAAAAGAAAAATTGCTGTTTCATAAAAGTCGATGTCATTTATAGAAAAGTTCTTCTGTTTATGTCACTTAACTCCATATAGATGAAGTCTCTACAGATGAGTTGATTCAAGAAGACTTAATGGGCAATCACTGGTTTGAGATGGGGTAGTATCTACAGTGCATGACAGAGGTTGCTAATGAGTTACCTCCATGAAGAAAGGACTCATGAACCAGATGTTCAGGAAACAGTACTGTAAGTAGTCTTATTGAAGCTGACTTGTTCACACAACACCTTACTGCTTGTGTTAAGAGTTATGGGATTTCATTTCTGGTTTATAATTTAGAAAAAAAAAACTTTTCCTTGTTTCCCTTGCTAATTATTTTGTGATGACATAAACTGTATCAATCAGAGCAAAGTACAGGAAGATTTAATGATACCCACAACTTCTGAGTGTGCATGGTCCTGTAATTCAGTGGTGTGGCACACAAGATACTTATTAATAAGACCAAAAAAAAAAAACCAAACAAAAAAAAACAACACTGAAGAATCCAGCGTACCTGTTGCAATGCTACTGGGAATACAAAGAAGGGTTTGCATCTGCTATCAGTCAACATCTGCTGTAAAAGATGTCTCATCTGAAAGAATACCTTCCCCTATCCTTTCACTATGTAACTTACACAAAGTAGGAGTGTCCCTTAGTAGAGAAAAAACACAGAGGAAACAAGTTTGAAAGCATTTTCTCCAAATAATTCTGAATAACAGGTTTTGGTTTATTCATATTCTTAAATTATGAACTATTAAATGAGTGTGAATGTTATGGCAAACATCTATGTTTCAGATATTTCCTTCCTTTGTACAAGGATTTGAAACTTCTGACCAACTGACCTCTCTGCATATAGGAGAGATCACAGGAAGAGGTGATATAAAGAGGACTGGGGGATAGAAGACTTCCTTGTAGACGATCCAGAGCCACAGTTAGAGGTGAAACCAAATATTGCTCCATATCAAACATCTAATTTTGTAGTAATTAAAGGAAAGACATTATTATTGTGTACCTCATTTACAGAAGTATTTCTTTACGTTGTCCTTATAAGACTACTACATAATGACAGTAAGTATTACAAGGAAATCAAAATAAGAATAGAGAAATAAAGTTTAAAGAAAAAAGTTTTAAAATATAAATTGGCTTTGAATGTACAAAAGTTAAATGGCTTTGAATGAAACTGTAAAGGTAAATTGCAAACTAAGTTATGTTTTCTCTCTGAATGGAGACAGTAGAAGGAGCATAAGGAAAGAAAAGCAGAAAAGCAGCCCAATAACTAGCTGCACTTATGAGTATGCGCTTGAACACATGTAGGTTATCAGAGAAGATCAATAATGAGCATGGACTGAGCATTAGTGTTAGATGATATATGGATTTTTAGTTCTTTTTTGTTTAGGGATGGCATTTTGTGTTTTCTGAACTGAATTTTTAATGTCAAAGCATTGATAAAAATACATAAATCACTCGTGAAAGAAGCACAGTGCTATCAGCCCCAGCTGTCATTGCTACGGCAACCGTCAGCTTTGAGAGAGTCTCCTTTACTCCTTTCTCTATCCCTAAAAAAGCAGAAATCTCAGAATTAATTATGTAAGTTGTGACGTAAGTTAATTATAGCAATTAACATGAGGATACATTTGACCGTGAAGTCACTTTAGCCTCCAGCCTCTGACGGAAACAACCATCTGTACCAGTAACCTGCTGTAAATTACATCCTTGGAAAAAACAGCAGGTTAGTATCTTCATCATAAATACCCCTCCTTTTTTAATCATAAGTAGTATATTTCCATGCAGATGTGCATATATATAGACACATATAGATACATAAATATGTATCTATATACACATCTACATATATATGCACATTCATATTTATGTATCCTGACCAAGGAAAAAGTGTCCTTTCATTTGTAGAGAGTTCCAAATTTTTTTTTGCTTTTAACTACTCGTTTTAACTTATTAGTTTTAGTAATGCTGCAGTTATGCTTATATGATGACATTCAAGAATTACCTGTCCTATGAATCAGTAACAGCAATGTTTTGTATGTGCACTCAGAGGGTCAATGCAAGCTCACTAGCAAGCTCCAGCTGAGAATCGAGCTCTTTATGTCTACAACAGTCAGTGAAATCAGGCAAACACTTTTTTGGCAGATGTAATAGAACACTCTAATATACGGGTTTTGAGGGCTTTTTTTGATAGCTCCTGTCTAAAATGCTGGTTTTAGTGCACTCAGTGAGATGTTTACTTCCAAATAAGAAATTAGATTCTTGATAAAGAATCATATTCTAAGCTAGAGTGTCTAAATATATTTGGTCTCTATTCTCTATCTGTTCCTAGAAGAAAAATCTAGTCATGCTTCAAAGATTATATTAATAGATCCATTATCCTATGACTTTTAACAAAACTACAGTTTTGAGAGCCTTTCAAATACTTTTCAGAGGCTGCCAATACAGATTTCTTCTTGGTAACACTGCTGGTCTCAATTGCTTGTATCAAACAGCAGTCCACAGCTTTGGTACATAGATAACTCACCAAATAGTGACAGCACAAAAGTGCTGTCTGTGAATTGGGCATACTCAGTTGTTTTAGCTTAGTTTGGAGTTCCAGGAACCTGGGACAATTAACTGTCCTTTTTCATGACTCTGTATGATGCTCTACCACATGCAGTTAAGGGATTCTTTCTGATTAGACCCTTGGGCATCATATCAACTGTTAAGAACAACCCAGATTTCATAGTACCATTGTAGAATTATAGTATGTAACAGGGATAAGCACAAGCAATTTCCAGGTGGCTGATGGGAAAATGAAATTCTTCCTTTCTCATTCCGAAAGCAGTTGCTTTAGAGATTTTGTGCTAGATGTCAGGTGGGTGTTTTGACCTGCATGCAATCCCACACATAGGGGTCTTTTGTTAAAACAAAAATTACTCTGCAACACTCACTTCATGCTTGATGAGCATGCTGTGATTGATTGCTCACTGCATAAGCAAGAACTCCATTGGCTCAATACAACTTTATTAGAGTCTCACAGCAACCGTCTTCAACAACAGCATTCTGTATCTTGCTGTATTTTGCTAGTTGCACAAGATGCTTTCTCTGAGATGAAAGTCAAGTGAAATTACTGGCCAAATT
This sequence comes from Amazona ochrocephala, assembly GCA_039720435.1. NCBI lineage: Eukaryota > Metazoa > Chordata > Aves > Psittaciformes > Psittacidae > Amazona > Amazona ochrocephala. Next base: position 32,265,544 of record CM077879.1, read on the forward strand.
GCATCATAGCAGGTTAAAGCCAGGAATATAGCTAAGTAACCAAAGCCACTGGAACAAAAGAGATCTGGCTTTGCTATAACCTTCATATCTATAGCACTGCATAAAGCAGGTCTAGAATAGATAGCAATGTAACAGCAGCATTCCCCTCTCTATGCAATGTGTAGTACTATGCACAACTGAAGGCAGAGTTAAGGTTATATGGACAGCTACAACTAGCTTTTCTTCACCATAGATCACTTGAGTCTAAGACAGCAATATTACTTTAAAATATTTGGTCTGTATTATGTATGTATTGTATAGTGTATGCATATGTGAGATATATATATATTAAAGCTTACACTTTGATACAAAATATGAAAGCATTCTTGGCTCAGTCTTTCCTTGATCAGTCTGATATGAATGTATTTCATTATTAGATCATCTGGAGCCTTTGGGATTTTTGACTATTTAATAGAAAAAAAAAAAATTTACTAGTGAAACAAATTTTGGAGCAGTTTGGTAGTATTTTTCAAGTACTTTCTGAGAAGTTTCTTCCTGAAGTGTATGGTTTATTTGCCCAAGTGAGCAGTGAATCTAGTAGCTGTAGGATAAAGTTGTTTAGCCCCTTTGTCAAAAAGATCCCATTCTAATGGCTAAAAAGAGGCTACTGTTATAAGGTGCCCTCATCCATAAAATAAGCTAAAAAGGTATGCTTTTTTTCCATTAAAACATAAACTAATACTGCATAGTAGTTACGTTTGAGACTTGCAGTGAGATAGTTGGGTATTAAATAAGACTGTAAGATTAAGAATATATTTTACAATAGTATTAATAGAACAGCAAATGAATAGCTACGAATCAACTATATAAATCACCCTTTGCTCTCCAATGAAGACAAAATTAACAACAACAAGAAGAAACCTGTGAGAAGGGAGCCTTGATTATCCAAGCACACACTGGCCATCTGATCTTAGATGTTGGCAATAAATAGGGTAATTATTTGGATAATTATAGTATTTGTTGCCCAGCACTCCCATATGTTCCATTAAACAAACCTTTGGCATTATTATCTGGCTGTAGGCAGATCTGTCAGAACTGAAATAGAGATACCCAAACTCCTAAAACGGGTGGAAAAGCTTAATGAGTATTAATGGCAACATGTGATCCCAAATATCAGCTAAACCAGGCAGGCCCTTGAAGGCTTAGCCTTGGAAAGACACAAAGTGATTTCAAACTAATGGAGAAAATCAGGAAAGTGGCAAATTCAGCAATGGACCTAAGTTTGGCTTTTGCTTTGTTTTGTTTCGTTTTTTTAAATCAGATGATATACAATTTATGAAATAAAATAAAGTTCCTTGTTATAAAGCCTTTCATAAGAAGTGAAGAGTCAAGAACATTTAAAGTCATGCCTGTTGTCTCAGATATTTAATTAAGAATCTTATATTAATCCACTGTGTTCAAGACACTATTTCTACAATAAACTAAGCTATCTGCCATTCTATAAAAAAAAAAAAATTAAAAATCCAGAGGTGATTAAATAAATCAATAGCCTGGATAAATATTTTAATACAAATGCCAATAAATCTAATGTATATGTACGCGTACTCTTTTACAGATAATCAGAAAGCATCCTGCAAATGGACCAGGATTTATTTTAGAGGCGTGCAAATTTTACTGAAGTGAAAAGCATAGTTTACTTTTTCTGAATGGATTGACAACTTTTATAAAGGTAAAAGAAATATGCAACATACTTTGTGTTGGTTAGATACAGATAGGAACTACATATGCAATAATTATAACAGACCAATTTAAAAAAATACACATTGAAGACTCTTACAAGCATCGCTTTCACACGCTTACACAGTTTGTTGTGGCAACCCAAAATATTTTTGACATCTTTATCTCACGATGCTCAAATTGCTTTATCATCACATGAGGTACAGCCGCAAATTCAGAGGGGCCTATCGCTGTATCAGCCATGATGGACTCCAGCCATACACTCAGATGCCAAATTGGTAGTCAAACATTCCCTACAGGCTGGATGTGACAATTGCTACTTGATCCGAAAGATCTTTAATTGTCATGTCGCAGCACACTGATCATGCAAAACTTGGTAGAGTGCTCTAACTTATCATTTTGTTTGGCATAAAGCACTGCAATTATACTTTGTTTCTGTTCAAATGTGGGTATCAGGTGTCATTTTAATTTTCTCCCAAACAGCTCATGATTGTGGGCTCCAAAGCTAACAGCATGCTCTGCTGCAAGGGCCATTCACCATATGTTGCCCAGGTGTCAGATGCACAGAAAATTTCCACGGGTTAATCTTTCTTGTAAACCTTTGTTTTCATTAAGATTTCAGTAGAGTGGCACAGAGCAGATCATCCTTGAAACTTTGCTAAGGCACATGGACTATAAGGGGGTGATTGGTGACAGCCAACATGGTTTCACTAAGGGCGAATCATACTTGACAAATTTGGTAGCCTTTTATGATGGGGCTAGAGCATTTGTGGATAAGAGCAGAGCAACTGACATCATCCAACTGGACTTCTGCAAGTCATTTGACACTTTTTGTGCACTTCATAGAATCACAGAATCATAGAATAGTTAGGGCTGGAAAGGACCTTAAGATCATCTAGTTCCAACCCACCTTCCAGGGGCAGGGACATCTCCCACTAAAACATGCCACACGAGGCTCTGTCCAACCCAGCCTTCAACACCGACAATGATGGAGCATTCACAACTTCCCTGGGCAATCCATTCCAGTGCCTCACCACCCTTACAGTAAAGAATTTCTTCCTCAGACCCAATCTAAACTTTCCCTGTTTAAGTTTGAACCCGTTACCCCTTGTCCTATCACTATAGTCCCTCAGGAAGAGTCCCTCCCCAGCATCCCGATAGGCCCCCTTCACGTATTGGAAGGCTGCTATGAGGTCTCCACGCAGCCTTCTCTTCTCCAGGCTCAACAGCCCCAACTTTCTCAGCCTATCCCCTGATGGGAGGGACTCCAGACCCCTGATCATCCTCGTGGCCCTCCTTTGGACTTGTTTCAACAGTTCCATGTCCTTTTTATGTTGAAGACACCAGAACTGCACACAATACTCCATGTGAAGTCTCACAAGAGCAGAGTAGAGGGGTAGGATCACCTCCCTCGACCTGCTGGTCACACCCCTTTTGATACAGCCCAGGATACGCTTGGCTTTCTGGGCTGCAAGCGCACACTGCAGGCTCATGTTCCGTTTGCCATCAACCAACACCTCCAAGTCCTTCTCCGCAGGGCTGCTCTGAGTCTCTTCTCTGCCCAACCTGTTGGTTTGCCTGGGATTGCTCCCACCCAGGTCTAGGACCTTGCACTTGGCATGGTTAAACTTCATCAGGTTTGCATCAGCCCACCTCACAAGCATGTCAAGGTCCCTCTGGATGGCATTCCTTCCTCTCAACGTATCAACCAAACCACACAGCTTGGAGTCATCAGCAAACTTCCTGAGGGTGCACCCAATCCCATTGTCCGTGTCACCAACGAAGATGTTGAACAAGACCAGTCCCAACACCGATCCCTGACGGACACCACTCATTACTGGTCTCCAGCTGGACATTGAGCTATTGACCACAACTTTTTGCGTGCGGCCATTCAGCCAGTTCTTTATCCACCGAGTGGTCCACCTATCAAATTGATGCCTCTCCAACTTAGAGAGAAGGATGTTGTGTGGGACAGTGTCGAACATTTTGCTCAAGTCCAGGTAGATGACATCAACTGCTCTACCCCTGTCCATCAGTTCCGTAGCCCCATCATAGAAGGCCACCAGATTGGTTAGGCAGGATTTCCCCTTAGTGAAGCCATGCTGGCTGTCACCAACCACCTCCTTGTTTTTCATGTGCCTCAGCATGCCTTCCAGGAGAATCCACTCCAAGATTTTGCCAGGCACAGAGGTGAGGCTGACTGGTCTGTAGTTCCCTGGCTCATCCATTTTCCCCTTCTTGAAAATGGGGGTTATATTTCCCTTTTTCCGGTCATCGGGAACTTCACCTGACTGCCATGATTTTTCAAATATGATGGACAGTGGCTTAGCAACTTCATTTGCCAGCTCCTTCAGGACCCACAGATGGATTTCATCCAGTCCCATGGACTTGTATATGTTCAGGTTCCTAAGATGGTCTCGAACCAGATTCTGTCTTACAGTGGGCCCAAGGTCTTCACTCTCACTGTCCCTGTGTCTGCCTTCCAAGACTTAGGTGGTGCGGTAAGAGCATTTGCCAATGAAGACCGAGGCAAAGAAGTCATTAAGAACCTCAGCCTTCTCCAAATCCAGGGTAGACAGTTCTTCCCATAGCTTCCGTAGGGGGCCTATGTTGTCCCTAGCCTGTCTTTCATTCTCTATGTATCTACAGAATCCCTTCCTGTTACCTTTAACATCCCTAGCCAATTTAAATCTAAGTGGGCCTTAGCTTTCCTAACCTGGTCCCTAGCTTCCCAGACAGCATCTCGGTATTCTTCCCAGGCCGCCTGCCCTTGCTTCCACCTTTTATAAGCCTCTTTTTTCCTTCGAATTTTCCTCAACGGCTCTTTATCCATAAAAGGAGGTCTCCTGCGCCTCCTGCTAAACTTCCTTCTAGCAGGGATGTATCACTCCTGAGCTTGAAGCAGGTGATCCTTGAATATCAACCAAAAGTCTTGGGCCCCCCTGCCCTCTAGGGCTATATCCCATGGAATCTTACTGAGCATGTTCCTGAAGAGGCCAAAGTCTGCTCTCTCGAATTCCAGGGCAGTGAGCTTGCTGCACGCCCACTTGATGGATAAGGAATTGGCTCAATGGTCACACGCAAAGTTGCTGTCAATGGCTTAGTGTTCACATGAAGACAAGTGACAAGTGGCGTCCCTCAGGGGTTGGTGTTGTGACAAATCCTATTCAATGTCTTTGTTGGCAACATGAACAGTGAGATTGAGCATGCTCTCAGCAAGTTTGTTGTTGATGCTAAGGTGTGTTGCGTGTGATCTTTAAGGTCTATTCCAACCCTAACCACCATGTGAGTCTATGATTCTAAGTTGTTTGTCCTTTCCCTTAAGGTCCAATATCATCACTGTGACAAAGTAAACAAGTAGCTTTCTATTTTTATGATTCAGTAAAACACATGCTTGAAATTTTCTGCCTGTGCCTAAATGGGTGGAATATGTCAGGTAAATACCCAAGATAGTAATCTTTAATACTCCCTTGTTATCTTGCTCTTATAGGTAAGTTTGCCCTGGTGCATACAGTTTTGTCATATCTGTCTAATTTTTCTGGGTTTACCAGTGAATACCACAGACTTCGGCAGCTTTGCATCAAGTTGACATTGTGGAAGAAACAGTTATATAGCTTTAATACTTCATGTTACAATTACCAGCATGTTGTGAAATCTCATTCTCATAAAACTCACTGTGACTTTTTTGAAATATAACAGTTCATGAGCAGCTCTTTGAAAGGTGACCAGACAATCTACAGTTTTTCCCATTTTAGTAGACAGTGGAAATTAATAACACCACACAGGTCACAAAGGTTATAGCAAAACATTACAAATTTTAAGTGAAATATCAGACCAGCCATTCTGAATTCTAATGTATCTCTTGATGACTTCCTTATCCCTACCACTTGGTAATAAGCAATTAAGGATTTTGTCATTTCAAAAACGAGTACTCCACACTTCAGAAAGTTGCAGTCTTACACAAAGTATGAAAAAGAGCCTTCCTTAGAAAGGCACTATTTGGATTAGTATTTCAAATGAGTTTCTAATGTTTAATTATTAATTTTTCAGATAAGGGTGCCTAAAAAGCCTGAAGTTGAAAGGCCAGGAGTTAAGTACTGCTGCTAGCTAGATTCACAAAACAGGTTATAAATATGGCACTGAGATTTCATTTAGTGCTTCCTGTCATGTCAACAGCCCTCCATGTTGGAAATTACTATTCTAGGGAAGAAACTGTAATAAATACTCACTGCTATCTTTTGATAGCCACTGTTATTAGTTCACACAAAATCCAGTATTTTTTCTTCCAAGACCACACATCCAGTTTCAGTTTATGAAATTCCCTATAAAGGTTACAGGCTTACACAAGCACTAAATAAGAATCTGTTTTTTTCTGTCCCACACTGCTGAATGAATGGCAAGTGCCTTCAGCACTTTAGGGTTAAGACTATTTTATCTTGACAATTAAGGGGCCATTTCCATTTCCTTCCATTCCATTTTCTTCCACACCTTTCACCCACCTTTGCTCTTCTGTTGTTACCTTTTCCAGGATAGCCCTTTCAGGCAGAGCCATGGCAGTCCTGTGGGCAAAGAAATTAGGGTAAAGCCCCATGATCTGAGTGAGAGTAAAGCTGTTCCTTGCCTTAGATATGCTGATGCTTGTCTTTCTGATCCAAGACTTGAAAGTAAAAGGCAGATTTTCAACAACTGGAATAGTATGACCAGGTGGCATTAAAGACTGTCTGCAGTTGTACAGCAAGTGCACCCATGGTCAGTGAAATGGAGGCTATATTCATAAGTGAATACACTCTCTCAAGTAGCATAATGAAATCTGATTTGAGAGTTATGTCAGCATTTCAGAGACGCACTACAACACCTTGAATATATAGACTTCTAATAGAACGACTGCTTGCATTTAAGGCTGCTTAAGTAAAATCTTAACCAAACAACATTACCTCCTACACACCCCCTATACCCAAAAAAGGAGGAAAACACACCCAAACAGGTAGGGTTTAGATCCTACTGACTGCTATAATTCATATATAACTTCATCTGTCTTTTTTTCTGAAGACACTGAATAAAAACAGAAGTGGGTAAGCAATATTAAAGAAAACTGTCAGCCTTGGCAACACCTCAGCTTAAATAAAAAGGCAATTTATCAGATTAAACTTTTTTTTTTCTTTTAATGTCTTGGTACACCTTGAGATGTCAGAGAGGAAGCAAAATGATTGTGCTTTTTTTGTATAATTGCTACCAGAATAATCTTACAACAAAGAAGAAATACCTTCATCAATAGCAGCTAGCAACTACTCCAAACCATCTGGCATTTCAGAGAAACCGTTCCAGTAGGAAAAAACTACAGGTTAGGAACAGTACTCACCTCTTTGTGAGTTTTGCTGATAAGCCAGGTCATAACATTATTTAAACATGGACATTTACGTAAAAAAACAATAGATAGAACTGTGAAGTTTCATTCTGTTATTCAATGCACTTTGATTTTTTTCTCCTAAAAATTAAGACCTAAATGCAGAAGTAGCTAAATGTTGCTAACATTAAGCAGCACAGAATGATTCAGAGTGACACAGAAAAGCCACTCTCAGAGAAATAAAGAAACTAAACTGAAAAAAAAACCCGCAAACCTCCTCCACCAGAAGTAAAAATTGGCATTTTCATCATTATCGACTGCTGACACAACTGTGGAGATGTCAAAAGCAACAGCTGGAGCTTAATATGGAGATTTAGCTTGCTTAAAGACTAGCTGCTGATAGCCAGTACACAGCAGACACTTTTAGAGAAACTTGTGCATTTTACTATTGACAGCAAACAACCTAACATTCCCCAGCACACACTAAAACTTCACCTTTAGTCAGGTTTAAAAACTTAAAATACTAGAAGTTACAAGCACTCAATTAGTTTTTCATAGCTATCTGAACACCCTGACAGTGTTCAAGGCCAGGTTGGACAGAGCCTTGGGTGACATGGTTTAGTGTGAGATGTCCCTGCCCATGGCTGGGGAGTTGGAACTAGATGATCTTAAGGTCCTTTCCAACCCTAACTATTCTATGATTCTATGAAAGAAAAGGATCTGGTGGATAACAAGTTGACCATGAACCAGCAAGTTGCCCTTCTGGCAAAAGTGGCCAATAGCCTCCTGAAGTTGCTCAGTGTTGCTAGCAGGTCAAAGCAGGGATCCTTCAGCCCTGGTGAGCCACATCTGGAGCTCTGGTTCCAGTGTTGGGCTCCCCAAAACTAGAATTAATTGGAGAGAGTGGAGCAAATCCAATAAAGGATCACAAAGACATTAAAGGGACTGGAGCAGCTCTCATGTGAGGTCCAAGCTGACAGAGCTTGGACTGTTCAGCCTGGGCAGGAGAAGGCTCAGGGGCATGTCATCATGTCAGATATTTATGTCTGATGGGGAAAGGTAAACAAGATGGAGCCAGACTCTTCTCAGTGGCGTCCAGTCACAGGACAAGAGGGAATAGGCACAAACTGAAATGCGGGAAATTTTGTTTGAATGTAATATAACATTTTTCTTGTGAGGGAGGTCAAATATAAGCACAGGTTACCCAGAAAGGTTGTGGAGTCTCCACTCTTGCAGATGCTTGAAATGTAACTAAACATGGACCTAACCTACTCTGGCTGACCCTGCCTTGAGCAGAGGGGTTGAATTAGATGATTTTGTGAAGTCCTGGTCAACCTCTTTTGTAATTTTGAACAAACTCGTTCTGCGAAAAAATATGTGTGAAATATTTGAATACAACTAATTGATGTAGCTGCCAGGGGAAAAAAAAAAAATGTTTCTGCATACAAAGAAGTGCTTTTTCAAGTATTTTTGTACCTTTTAAGATAGAGAATTCAAACAAGCATAATTTTAAAGGAAATGACAAGAAAATGTCTATTTTTAAGCTTGTTACAGAATAATAAATTAGCAGTCATATAATGAAACAAAGCTGTTCAGCTAGTATTCTTCTCTTCTGAGTCTTGCAAACCAAGTTCACTCTTTCAGGAATTCAGATCTGCAAGGATTATTCAATGTGAAAATGCATTTGAACTTGCGTACAAATATTCCCAAATAATCCTCTCCAGGGTTTTTTTTAGGCATTCTGTGGTTGGGTTTGATTATCTCTCCTGTATCATAACCCAATTCTGTTAATTGTGGAAAGTGTAAAATAGCAGCCAGTTGCATGCTGAACCAGAAAAGAATGAAAGAGAAACAAACTCATGCAACATTACACATAGGTTGTAAGATTACAAGATGTGATTGAAGTTATCCTGGTTTTCACTTGAGAATGCCAGTTAAAAAAGGCGCAGAACCATCTTGGAAAGTTATTTCTTTTAGGAAATCTATAAATAATGCAGCCTGTACTACTATGACTGTAGAATATTAGCATCTGAAAAAAATAATTAGTTTACATCAGGAGTTATTCATAGTATTCAAGTCTCTGAGAGAGTAGCCCAGCCTTGTTAAGTTTTCTCATTGAAGAATCAGAGTGAGAACATTTGAAAAGAGTCTAAAATAAGAAGGATGAATCTATTTATTCATAGACTTGACAAGCTTATGTGTTTCATTTCAATGGTAGAGAATAAATGACTTATTCCTGTCTCTATTGAAGTTAGTGGCAAATTTCTTGTTATCTTTAATGAAGGGAGGGACAGTCATTGTAGGTCACTGGGGATGAAAGATTCATTACAGTAAAGGAATCTGGGTCTCTAGAAAAAGACCAAAGGCTTCTATCAAGAACACACAGAAAGACACTTTGGTGCTTGTTTCTCTGCAGAACCGTGTTGTACACTGTCACTTTTCTATGGAAATCAGTCTTCTCTCTTCAAAGCCTGACTGCCAGAATGGCACCGCACAGGCAAATAATCCAAGATACAAATATTTTAATGGGGTAACTGTTGCCCAACTTCTTTCCCTTCCAAAAGAAATTAACTATATCTAAACATAAACCATATGAGCAGATATTCCAATGCTGGCCTCTATTTCACACTGCACAAGTACCTTGTTCCTTGTGTACATTACTCTGCCATAACCACCCAGCAAAACACTGCTGCGGATGGTGAGAAAGTAGACCGGGGCTTAACTCTGTAATGCTGGGAATGCATCTACAGAGGCTGAAGATGTGGCAGAACACCTTGGTTTCATGAAGAACTGTGAAACACGTGTGTCCCACTAACATTCCTGATGTTTGCTTCTGTATGGGAAGATAAAAAGTGCCTCTATCCCAACAATTTCACAGGGTCAAGGAGCCTGATACAATGCAAGCATCACAAACATTTAAGACATTTACAATAGAAGTAGACACACATAATCTATAGAGCTTTTCACTGCTTTTCATAGCAATCATTTTCATTGAAATGTCAATATCTGTTTAGGCTGCACATACTAGCTTCTGAAAGCACTCTGGTAAATACTTTTACTCACTCTTTAAAGGAGTGTATAAACTCAAAATGTATTAACTGGCAACATTTCTGTTCACCTATTTTGAGAGAATAGCACATAATTTCAAGTGCTTACTCTCCCTGAAGATAATTTAAGGTTACTTTAAATGACTAGAGGATAAACAAAATTCAAACTATGTTATTTATTTATTTATGTGGAGTTTAGATATGGAGGGCCAATCTAAATATTTTTAATTACACACGAATAGCAGGTTCTTTTGTGTTTTATACATCACATCAGAAACCAAATTTACTCATGGTTATTCCCGTAACCTTTCAAAAGGGTCATACTGTGAAGGTGTTATTACTAAAAGATTTTTAAAGGGCATTCATTGGGGGTAAAAAAAGGAAAGACCACTACGAAGACAGAATCCCACAAGAGATGCATGCTGATGCCCTGCAGACAACCAGAGCTGTACCTGAACAAGGCAGGCATGACTCAGAACACTCCCTGTCAGGGTAGGACTTGAGCTGATTCCCATCATCGCTGCAGAAAGGGAATATCTTCATTGCCCATCCCAATGAAAAAACACTTAACTTTTTCCTCAGGATTGCTTCTTTACTGGCATGCAGCAGGCATCTGTGCCAGTAAGATTGAATGAATCTGCTGTGCAGAAACTATTTTGGAATTTAAATAGTAATAGTTAGACTTAGCACCATGTAGAAAGTCTCTTCACTGAGGAAATGTTTAGTCATATAGAAATAGAGAGCTCCATTTGTTTCACTATGGCATTCAGTAATTAGCTTTTAAATATTTCAAGGCTAAAATTTTCTCATGGTAATGCAATTAACTGTAGTTACTACGTTACTTAAGTCAGCTTTAAATACGAAAAAGAAAAGTAGAGAGCTACACCCAATTTCCATTATAGCTGTATTGGCCATAGGTGATACACATTGGGGTTTTGTGCATTTCAATAGTAAAACTGTTTTGTTAAGCACTTTTTCTAATATAAAAAAATCCCCCTTAGGATCGTTAGGGAATGTATTTATATCATATCAAGTAAAGCCCACATAAGAAACACAAAGCAGAAGTGCAATAAATTAAGAATAAACAGCAGCTTTTCTGGGGAGTCATTGAATCTTTTATGTAGGTTTTCAAATTAGGTAGAATTGATATTAGAAGATGCATTCCTTGCAAACAGGGACAATAATATTGTATCTCAACAAAGATGATCATGATGTTGTCGCCTTACAAATAACTACTTATGCAAGCTTACATTAAAGGCAGGTTTTAAAAAACATCTTTCAGAAGTTAAAAAATAAAAGTGACTTTGTCTGCAGAATTCTAGAAGATGTTTGTGCTCCTGCAGCAATAAAATCAGAGCTTCAGCCACATTCAGTTATCTTGTGACATCCCTGAGCACTGAATTAAAAAGTCTGTGCTCTCAGAAAGGCATATCACGAGCTGCACCGGGAGAAAGGAAACTAAGCAATCAGTACCTGAACTTTTTTAGAGAAATTGTTAACTTAAAAAGGTAACTGGGGTCTGTCCACATGTAGATGTCTATTTGAACTCTTTGTCCACACCTCTGCTATATCCCATGGAAATGAAAAGGATTCAGCTCAATCATTTGCCTTAGGTGCCAATCTAAAACAGTTAATCCAGACATCATCTCAGGTACGGAATCACTCTTTGCAAAGTATACCACTGTCCAGGGACATATGCTGATTTGTGACCTGAACAATGTAAGACAGGCTGTAGACTAAAATTTTCCAGTGTCTCAAGAGCTTTCCAAATTGAGAACCGCAGAATCCAATGAAAATGCAGAAAGCTTGCCATTTGAATAAATTGCTCGACATCACTCATTCAGAATTCTTTGTTTCGTTCAGAGACACTGATGGATAGATTTTTTCAGTCCACCCTGAAAATCCGGGAAAAAAAAAAAAAAAAAAAACAACTAAAGATTCACAAAGTTGGGCCAAAAATATTTTTAAAAAGCTGAAATGTCTGATTTAATTCGCTCATATGAAAAACAGACTTTCTGAAAGAGGAAAATTTCAGAACTGAAAACCAAAATATTTTGTTCCTGAAATTCTGGAGGAGTCTATTTGAAACAGAGTAACTTATAGGAGCAGACATGAATTTGCTATGCTAAATATTTCAAGTTAATAAACAGTCTTTTTGAATTTTCAGTGTTGTACAAATATAGTTCTGCTCATTAGACCGGCTGAGCAGAAGGATTTGTACAACGCTACGTGCTCTGGAGTTGTAACTGAAGCAGTAAGGGAAAGCATATTGCATTCCTTCCAACAATTTAAGTGAATGTAGACCTGACACCTTTACTCATTTGGCTGCTCCGTCTGAAATATTTTTGTTTACTCTTTATCTCTGAGCAACAATTATCACAAAGGCCAGTTTCAGAAAGTGGCAAACTAAAAATAGCATTACATTTAGCCTAAAATTTTTCTCTTAGAAGTCTTGCAAAAAGAGTTATCAAGAAACTGAACCATTACTGAAAACTGTATTTCCTTATTCTTCCTCACTCAGCCTAGCTCTTTGCTTTGAGGACAGCCTTTGAAATTAATAGAATAAAATAGAATAAAAATCATATGTGCAAAAAAATTCATATAATTGTACATTATTTTCCCAAAGCCACATAATTGGGTAGATGTGCTGATATATCAATCACAATATATGTCATTGCTCCATTGATTTCTCTATAAAAAACTATTACACAGTACAACAGATGATGCCTGGTTGTACTGTTCTTATTGTTGTTATTGTGAAAACAGCAATAGTTGTAACAGAAGTAGATATACCAGTCATAGCAATATCATCAACATCACTGATTTTTTTATAGAATATCCTAAAAGATGGACAGGGCATCTCTGAATAACTATTGCATCAAAAATAATTTCTGCTTTCAAATAACTGTTCCATGTCAATATGATGAAGCAACTAAGTACGGAAGTAGTCTGTAGACATTTCTGCAGCCCAGAGTGTATTTCTAGGTCTGGGTTTTTTTCCAATAATGGGCTGTCATGACCTGTTTTTTGATGTTGACAATCACATTAGTCCTGTCAAGTGGGGAAGAAGGAGCATGGAAGGTGATGGGAATAGATATTTGCAGGGTCCCCCAGTAGAGGGATTCCTACTCTTCCGCATGAGAGGCGTGGAAGCTGCAGGGAGAAGTGCAGAGAGTTCACTAGAAGTAATGGAATCAAAACCTGATCTCCCTTGCTGAACATTCGTTATGTAAACATAAAGGAAATTGTTACTTTTTTCTTGCCCTGCCGTTGTGGTTAAGAAACATTTTCTCCATAACCTCTGAGACTTTACTATATATTAGCATTCACCTTACCTACTGCTGTAGCTCCCTTTCTGTTACAATTGAAATAACTCAAATCCTTTGAGTGCATTAATGCACAAAACAAATGTACAGCACATAATTTTCAGAAATTTTCTGTTATACTTTGAAACCCTATCTATGCTTTGATGGAGTCAATGCCTTTGTAAAAATGCTTAGACTGTTATCTGCACCCTTCCAAACTTTCACTATTTTCCATAGGACTGTGCTGAAAATATGGCACAAGAGAAAAAAAGTTGGTAACATTCACCCCAGGTTTTTAGAAGCAGAACTTGGACTCTTGAGTAGTATGAAGCTGAGTGACAACAAACAAGCTCCACACAGACGAGGTACCCTTTCTTTGTTCCTTAGGAGAAACTGAAGATAATTACAACCTGGAGAACTTGTGGCACTGCTCTGCAAACACCTAAAGGCTACTAACTGCAGTGACAGTGACTTGAGAGATGGAAGGATGCCCATACCACTCCGTTTACTCCACAAGGTTTGTGCTCATTTCAGCACATCAGCCAGGGAGAGTAGAAAGTTTATTGTAACTACTGAGTCGGAAACGGCTGGACTGAATAGGTGCCAGTGGCAGGCAGAGGGTTGAAGCAGGGGGTAAGTGTATCATGTATGCACGAGGGCATAACCATAGAGAGTTATCAAAATCATACGTCCCCAGAGTAGAAAGAAAACACTCTCTGGTTATCAGCAGCCCTCCACATCTGTCCTGGGTTCAGCAGTAGCAGTCATTTTTCTCCTTCTTAGTGGCTGGTGCAGTGCTGTGTTTTTGACTTTTGGCCTGGAAACAGCACTGATAACACAGATGTTTTTAGTTGCTGCTCAGTGATGTTTACTCTGACCAAGGACTTTCTGAGTCTCATGCTCTGCCAGGGAGGAGGGTAAGCCGGGAGGAAGCAGAGACAGGACACCTGACCCAAACTATCCAAAGAGGTATTCCATACCACAGCATGTCATGCCCACGATATAAAAACTGGGAGCAGTCACCCAGAAGGTTTAGATCAGTGCTCGGTCGGGCTGGGTATCGGTCAGCGGCTGGTGAGCGGCTGTATTCTCTTCACTTGTCATTTCCCTTATCATTATTATTATTGGTGGTAGCAGTAGTGGTTTTGTGTTATACCTTATTTACTGGACTGTTCTTATCTCAACCTGTTGGAGTTACATTCTTTCGATTCTCCTCCCCATCCCTCTGGGAGCAGGGGGGGAGGAAGAAGGGGGAGTGAGAGAACAACTGTGAGTTATGGCTGGGCTTAAACCACGACAACGTCACACAGAAAACTTGCTCAGTGCAACTTGTTAGGTGGTAAAATGCAGCAAGTACTGCTTCTTTCCCTAATTTTTCAATGAAAAAATCCCTAGATACAAAAGCCCAAAAGGGTGAAGGAGCCAGTTTAAGAGCACCTAAATGTTTTTTTATAGGGCTTACAGTTTCAAGAACAAGATCATCAAAATTAAATTAACTGCTTCCAGTCTGGTCTGATCAGAAACTTACATACTTTAAAGGATAAGTTTTAATTTCTGAGGCTAACATTAATAATGCACCAGCTACTATCTGTGCAATATTTTCAAATAAATGATAAAGCAATTAGAACTCCTCATGATATTGAACGAAATGCAAGCAGCTCATAACTGTAAATTTTCTCAGGACATCAATAAAGTTGGATTATAAAAGAAATTATTGTAATATGCATTAAATCAAAGTTAAATACATTATAAAAATAATTATCATGTTCATATTCTTAATTGCAATATAATGCAATATAAAGCAAGCTCCAAAATCTACATGTGTTTGCATTTTTCATAGTATTTGTAGGCAATTAAAACACTGTCATTCAGCTTTTGGTCTAATTTATGCTTCTTTAATCCAGATTAAACAAGTAGAGTCAAAGTGATAAAAAAAAGAATTAGACATTAAGTAAGAATTAGATCCTGTGTTGTGTGACTTTTTTATTATAAAATACCCTTTAAAAATAAATGTTCTTACAGATTCTTAAAAAAGCCCTTTTTGGCAATATAAGAAAATCATATGGATGAATTCCAGTTAAATTATTTAGCTCATAATTGTTTACGTTCTTTCATTGTTTTATAAGTTTTATTTCAAGACTTGATATAAAAGGAGAATAGGAAGAAAAAGTGCTTCTAAAAGTCTTTCATGGTCAATACTTTTTTGCAAAATACAGCTTTTCCTAGCTACCACTTCACTTATGGTCCTGTAGTTTGAGATCAAGCAAAAAAAACCCAGAAGTAATTATTATTTCATATTCAAATATGCCAACAATGACTGTTCCCTACAAATTATTTCAAAGTATGCTATAACAAGATTCTTGTATATACTTTAATATTTCGAAAACCAACCATACCATTCATATTTTCTGAAAACTAATAAACAGAACTCTTAAGATACAACTTCAGGTTACCTTCCTTTTAAAACTGAGCTTTCTGCTTAAGAATCACCTATATTCTTTTTTGCCAAGAAAAACAATATGAAATCAAGGAGGTGTAATATCTATTATATATGTTGCATAGAATTGCACAGCTTCCACTAAATAATGCATTTACCACCTAAGCATTAGCAGAGTAATTTTTGCTTTTTAGAAGATATGGCCTGATTTATGTTTAATTCCTGCTGTCTTTTCAATAGTACTACATAGTCACTATGGCTTATACTAGGCGTATGTGTTATTTCTCTTGCTACTAGAAACAATTCTTTTATGCAAAGGTAGCTGACTTTTTATGGTTTATGTTGTTTTATTGCTTTCATCTTACATCACGATCACTGCTTTCTGTCCTATTTTAAACGCACAGATCCATTTTTGGACTACACAAAGAAACAATACGCAAGTTTTCAAGTACAAAAGAGCGTAAATAATTGCTACAGAAATTTAAGAAATTATTTTTGCTAGAGGAATGCATGATCTTTTAATTTTCTATTCTCTTTTATCCTAGTAACTTTTGCTTTGAAAGTCCATGTTTCCAGGCAATAACAAGGGCAGAAAGATACTTTCTGCAAATTGTGCAGTTCTAGCAATCTTTGTTTCTCTTAAGCATCTCTGCTGAAATGGTTGCATAAGCGTTTTCCAACTATAAATCAAAGTCTTCAGTAGTTCTAAGACATGCAAAGGCCACAATATTGCATACGGTTCTCCATCAGCTTCTTACTTGATACATGCCTTATTAACACTCTTAGAAGAAGAGGCGAGAAGCTCCTTAATAGTAAACACAAAAAAAAAAAAAGGTAAGGAAGTGGAGGGGAAACATTTTAGTTTTTAAAGATGACTTACTGATATTTATAGCAAGCCCATAGTGTTCTGTATGGCTCTTACAGATGCTGGCATAAAAGGCCGCATTTGCCTCCTACCTTTTCCTTCCTCCAAGCAGGCTTCCCACAAGTCTGAGCCATAATGCCCGAAACAGATAAGACCTCTATGTAAAAAGACTTGTAATCTTTTTGAAAATTCCCCTTCCTTCTGTAGTCTCCATTTCTCCTGTTCTTATAAAGACAACTTAGAAATTCATTAATACCTGCAGGATCAATTGTGTCACACTTTTCAGTTGAGTTTCCACTTCAGTTCGATCAAAGAGGGAGGCAAGATGGGTCTGGGTCAGGCTGACCAAAGTAGTTCCTTCAGAGGCAGTTGCTGAAGCTGCGTGGAAGCAACTTATAAAAGAGTCAGCAGTTTCATCTGTGTCCCAGGAGCCACCTCACAATTTCACATGCAAAGTGAGATTTCACCTTTGACCCATTTGATGTGGTTTATATGGATGGAAAATCTAGTATCTGTACTGCAAGGCTACTGAATTTGAATTACACCTTTATAACTAGGTGCACCATGCTCCAGAAGAGCAGATGTAGCCAGATTGCATGTTAAAACATGTTTATGATCTAAGCACATTCAACGTAACAAATCAGTATGTAGACTGCCATCTCCCACTGTACTTACTTAGCAAATGGGAAACTTTCTTGAGAAAAATCAGATAAAAATCAGATAAAACCAACTTGTGTTAACTTTCCAAAAACTACTCTTAATCTACAAAAAGTTCTATTTGCAGAAGAAAAATTAATACTTTGAGTAATGAATAGTCTGAGTTGTAGAAATGTGTGGGATTGATGCCTTTCTTTTCACTCTTTAAATACTTATAACTCTACATAACATTTAACTATGCTTCTCTATTTTTCCACTTATAAACTTGCCTTTCATGTCCTTGGAGAAAGGCTCATAACTCACTCAGTTCATATGAAAGTGTGCGAAAGCACCAGACAACAAGACTGATTTCCTTGCTAACTAATAAGCTTGTCACTGTTACTAGATACTTCAGAATTTGTAGTATAGATTTAATCTTCATAAATTAATATTTCAAAAATGTATTTGCATATTTTCATATCAACTGATGACCTTGCAAATTGTTTCTCTGATTTACAGTTGGCCCACCGCAGGGACTACAGTCAAGAAAAGCTGATGAATTGATGTGTTCTTGCAACTTGATTTTAAGTTTTACATTTGTGCTGGCTTGGATAAAGTTAATTTTCATCCTGGTAGCTGGTATGGGGCTGTTTTGGATTTGTGTTAGGAACAGTGCTGGTAACATAGGGATGTTATGTGTTGTTATAGTTGTTGCTGAGCAGTGCTTATGCAGAGTCAGGGCCTTTTCTGCTTCTCACCCCACCCCACCAGTGAGTAGGCTGGGGGTGCACAAGAAACTGGGACGGAACACAGCCAGGACAGCAGGCCTCAACTGACCAAAGGGATATTCCATACCACATGGCTTCATGCTCAGCTTATAAAGCCGGGGGAGGAAGGAGGAAGGCTTGTTCAGATTTGTTTGTCTTCCCAAATCTACTTTCCTGGAGGCAGCTACCATGGATACTTAATCAATGCACACATCTGAATCACTGCCAGCAATACAATGTCATCAAGTTGAAATAAATTACCTGAAAAGTGCTATTTTTTTATGAATGCTATATGAATAATGAATAATATTTTCTGTCCCTGCCCATGGCAGGGAGGTTGGAACTAGATGATCTTAAGGTCCTTTCCAACCCTAACTATTCTATGATTTTATGATTGTTTAAAGTTTTACATTTGTACTGTGTATTACACAAAATTAGGAGCTCTAAGTAAATTAATGTTATAAGAAAATGTTCCAAACAAAAAGAAACATAGGTGGAAGAGACCTGATATGAAACTCATTTTATTCTTTTGTGTCTTAGCTCTTTTTTCTTTCTCCTTTCCTCTTGACAACTCTTTTCAGTATAGTCTTTCGTCTTTCTACAGTTATCCCTTTCTTCCCTCTGTCTTTAATCTTATTTCTTGCAATCCTTATTCTTTCCTGCTATTTTTTGTTACTCTGCTCCTGTGCCTTTTTGCAACCATTATTTGGGCTCAGCAAGAGAGCAAAATCAACTCACACAGGGAAAGAAATTAAGGGAAAAGAATAATTATTTCCCCTCTCCCCCCCCTTCCTCCTCAGTCTTCCTAAATGAATATATGGCTTTTCCAAGTGAAAAATACACTTGAAATTAGTTGCTCAAATTCACTGATTTAACAGGGAAATTTGCATCCATCTATTATTTAAGCAGTAATGTAGCTCAGAAATAATTCAGCCAGGCAATGTAGTTCTCATGGCCACGCTAGTGAGAGTGTTCTTGAATTTGGAATTTATGGCAAACCCTTATCTCTTAATATCTAGTATATGGAGAGTATCTGAGGCTTGCTAAAGATTTATTCTTTCTTGGGTGCATATTCTTACTGTTTGTTACAGATGCAAATTCAGAAAAACATAAAAATGAATGAAAAAAGCTAGAAAATTCTTCTTGATCACCACTTTCAGTTTTACAGTTGTGCATTGGACTAACCCAGTGAAAAATGCTGTAGAAATGGCACGAAAAGGTAGAACAAGTTTCAGAAGATACTTGATGTTAATGTTTATTATATGACCTGATTTTTATGTAGTACACAGTTTAAACCAAACATTTCCTTCTAGAAAAAAAGTTTTCTTAGATCAAGTTCACCTCAAAGGTTAGGTTCAGGATGTTACATGTTCCTAAGTCTTTGATAAATCTTCCCTGAGAAAGACATGATCATTATTACAGTAAAAGCACAAAATCCAATATGATATTACTTCTTCCAATACTAGGTAAACATCACCTTTTGTGTGACTGAATTTCCTTCTCCCACTTCCCCCACAAATGATGCACATCACCATTTCTAGATTTCTTGGAATTTTAATTCAGTGCATCTCAGTAGAAAGTTAATAATTTTAGTTGTGATGTATACAGTTTATTTCTGAGTATTAGGTAACTGAGACAGATGTGTACAGACAAATACATAGAATCACAGCATAGTTAGGGCTGGAAAGGACCTTAAGATCATCTAGTTCCAACCCACCTGCCATGAGCAGGGACATCTCACACTAAATCATGTCACCCAAGTCTCTGTCCAACCTGGCCTTGAACACCACCAGCGATGGAGCATTCACAACTTCTTTGGGCAACCCTTTCCAGGGCCTCACCACCCTTACAGTAAAGAATTTCTTCCTCATATCCAATCTTAATTTCCCCTGTTTAAGTTTGAACCCATTACCCCTTGTCCTCTCACTACAGTCCCTAATGAAGAGTCCCTCCACAGCATCCCTATAGGCCCCCTTCCGACACTGGAAGGCTGCTATGAGGTCTCCACACATCCTTCTCTTCTCCATGCTGAACAGCCCCAACTTTCTCAGCCTATCTTCATACAGGAGGTGCTGCAGTCCCCTGCTCATCCTCGTGGCCCTCCTCTGGACTTGTTCCAACAGTTCCATGCTGTACTTCTCTCAATAAACAAGTCCAAGCATCTGTTTTCCCCTTGCTGACTTGCTTCACTACTTGAGGATGAAGACACACACTACCAGGTTAAGTTAAATGAGATCTGTATCCAAACATACTCACAGAATTGAAAATAAGTAGCCAAAATGTCAGGAAGCTAAAAGTTTCTTTTAAAAATAATCTATTTTATGATTTTCTTGATATGATGAAAAGCATAGATCTGTTTAAAATCATAATATGCAAGATAGTCTCCAGGCATTTTTTGCCTTTGTGATCTGTGAAATAGTCATTACAGTACATTGTATTCTTTGCCCGTGAGATTTGACTTCATAAACTAACTTGAGTCCGAAAATCAGCTCATGTGGGCACATGTTCAACAAGCTGTTCAGAGCATTTGCTAAGGTTATAAAGATTTTCACACTGCCATAAATAACTGCTCTTCCTCTCAACCTAGATAACAAGAATTTGAACTATCTAACTTTTGTTTTTCACAATCAAAACTTTCCCAGCTTTATTTCCTCCAAGTAAAGTCTAGGTAAGACCTGAGTTTATTTTTTTATGTAGCTAGTTCTGGAAGTATCACATGGATTATCTTGAGTACTCTCAGCTACATAAGAGTAGCCTTTGCCATTTATGCTCAGTATTGATTTTGCTGTGACTGAGTTGCAGTTGTAATCTGGATAGAGCTGCTGCAAGTAAGCAAACTCTCTTATCACATGACCTGTGGTCCTGCTAAAGCTAGTTGCTAACACAAGAGGCAGTTAGCCCACACTTCCACATCTCCTTTCCTCTTTGATAAGCATTCCTCTGACAAGGATAACAGTGGTAGCACTATAATTTCTTCAAATGTGAAAGGACTACACAGATGTGATTTTACATGCATGTTTTCCCAGCGTGTGCAGCTGATCAGTAAAGTGACTATAAGGAATTTTACTTCTGAAATAATTGTCTACTTTGCCAGCCTTTCCTTAGGCAATCATGGTATTTTCTTTGATTCTCCTATTTTCATATCATCTGTGCATTCCAGTGCTGCCCCTCTTCAGAATTCTGTGCAGGTGGGCTATGATCAGTAGCCACATCACCGACAATTATTTTGCCTCTCTGACCAGAAGTCATAACAACAGGGAGCAACAAGCAGACTGGTAAGTGATCTAAAAATGCATAGGGCATTTATCCTTAAAAAGTTAGGATTATGCCCATAAGGGGGGAGGGGGGGAGGGGGAAGGGAAGGAGAAAAAAAAAAAAAATCAACCTTAAACTACACCTTTCGTTACTGGGAACTTGCCTCTGACTCCAATCACAGCAGTATTATCCCCAAAAACAGATTTTCACCTTCAACCTCCATTAAGCGTCTGTCATTCAAGTTTAATTACAGAAAAAAAAACCAACCAACCCAAAACATGTTCTTGCAGCCATATATAAATGTTAAGCAGACATTTTTCTTTGAGAAGCTAGCATTATATATGCCAAAAGAAATAATCTTTCACTCTCCCACATACACACATTGGAGGGGAGCTTTCCCATTTTCACAGTCTATTTATATACAGAGGCTGATAGAGAAAGGAATATTACTACAACAAAATGCAAGTTGTTATTGCACGTACACAGTGGAATAAGTAGAAGCTAAAAATCTAAAGTTTTTGCAATGTTGTCAAGCTTTTCACTGCAAAGGCAAAGAATTTTTTTCTTTGCTTACTTATAACTAATTATTGAATTAAAACACCAGAGCACCACCTTGCTTTTCCTGTTTATTTTCCTTATTCAGATAATAGTTGCCAGTTTTATTGTTGTACTGCACCTTTAATTTAATCTGAGCATTACTTATTTGTCAAAGACTTTTCCCATCTGACAGTGCTGTGAAAAATGCAATTGTACAAAGCTGATATATTTTCTTTGTAAGAAATAAACTGTCACATTTATTGACTCTGCATGTAGAAGCCTGCACACAATTATGTCAAAATGTGAAGATATTATGGACAGACACTGGCAGAAATATTTCAGGTCTTTAGTGTGTCCAAATTATGCCTAGATCACCAACGTAGCTTAGAAAGATTAAAAATGAATGTTTTCAAGTAGAATAAATTAACACCTCTACTCAAAAACAACTGTAAGGAAGTTTTCCTCTTTACCTGGTTGCTGTGTACTTTAAAGCATTATCTTCACAGTTTAATTTCTCTCTTCCCACAGCAAAAATGATGTAAACACTGACAGAACTAAAAAAAAAAGAAAAGGGGAGGGGACAGTAGGCTTTCATTTTCAGCAAAACACACAAAAAAAAAAAAAAAGAAAAAATGAGTTGAAAAGTAGAACTGAATAAAGTTTAACTTGAAAACCTGAGACCTGAAATGGAAAATTTTTGCAGAGCTGTTAGTATAACACACTGGCTAATATCCATCACTAATATCAGTTAGAGAGAAAAGCAGATACACTTAGCATGTGGTTAATGGAAAGTTTTTAATTGCTGTCACAAGGAGCTCCTTAGGGAACAGAAAACTCCACATCTTCCCTTTTTGAAGTTTCAATGGTTGCAGAATTATTGCACTGCAACAGGTGGGGATCATCTAAAACACTATTAAGTGGCTCTGTTTCTCTTTTAAATAGTTAGAGGGTTTGATGTCCAATGTGGAGACATGCTGGTCAGAACCATGCACAGAAGTGTTCCTGCAGTGCCGGAGGCCTCATGTGGAAGATAGTGACAAATCCCTACTGACTTCAACAGCAGCAGCTGCAGCAGCAAAGCCCTGTCATGTCTAACGTTGCAGCCCAAGACAAATATAATTTGTGACTTCTTTCCCCACCTCTTTCTCCACCAGAACCACTCCCCAGCCACTGACTGAAGTATGGTCCTACGAGCAGGCATTGTGCCTTTACCAACAATAATAAGCAGCCTTTGCACTTGGTAGCTGCCGTTACACTTTAGTGGCTGGAGTGGTGCCTCAACCATTAGGGATGCATATTTGCACCCCTAATGACTAACTCCCCTCAATGTCATGTCAGTATTGTTTACTGAGCTACTAGATTAAAATCTTCATATGTCTTTCATATTGGTGAGAGTCTGTGGCAATGGATGAACCCAGGACAAGCTTCAATGCTGAAGTAAGTTCCTAAACAGATATGAAGCCTAAAGAGCTTTGGAAATTTTTTTTTTACTTTTTTTTCAATTCCAGCAAACTTCCATTAAGCAGTGGAATCTAGAGGTATTTGGACACCCCAACCAAGCAAAATTGTTTAGTGTATTCATTTGCTACTGTTCATTTTATACTGACATAGTCTAACACACAAAAGTTTTGAAAAAGGGTAAGGCTGGAAAATCATCTGCTCAAGATGTGAAAGTTGCCATAAATAAACACCATCAGGGCAAAGCTTGCCTCATTTGCAATTTAGAAACTAACAGCATATATATATACTTCTCTCTAAAGATAGAAATATATTCTGTATTCTTATATTTAGCTTTGTCGATGGTTTAAGCCTCTATAACTCACGCAGTCACTCTCTCGCTCACTGCCCACTCTTTCTTTCCCCAGTTCCAGGGGAATAGGGAGGAGAATCAAAAGTATGCAACTCTGAGAGGCTAAGAACAGTTTAGTAACTAAGGTATAACACAAACCACTACTGCTACCACTACTACTACTAATAATAATGACAGGGCAAATACAAGGAAAGAATACAATAGCTCACCATCAATCCCAACCCGACCAAGCCGTGCACCCCCCCCACCGTGCACCCCTCACCAACAGCAAGCCCCCACCCTTCCAGGTCTCTGTCCTCCATTTCTACACCCTGGACATGACGTGCTGTGGTATGGAATAACCTCTTTGGTTAGTCTGGGTCAGGTGTCCTGCCTCTCCTTCCTCCCGGCTTCCCCTCTTCCCTGGCAGAGCATGAGACTCAGAAAGTCCTTGGCCAGACCAAAATGTTCTAAGCAGTAACTGAAAAGACTGGTGTTATCAGCACTGTTCCCAGGCCCAAAGTCAAAAACACAGCACTCTACCAGCTACCGAGAATGAGAAAAATGACTGCTACTGCTGAACCCATGACAAGCTTCTATAAACCATCTCTAGAATTTTTGCCATGTCTGCAGAGCTTGGCACCAGAACAGAAACATTAAAATCTATTACAGAGCTGTTGCATGAGTAGAGGGAGGATTAACTAGGAATTTATCACGTGGTCTAGCACAGGTGGTGGAACAAGCAACATTCATCTGTAGACTTCAAAGATGGCCTGCAAACAGCATGAAAGTAATAGCTTTCATACTACATATTTGTCGTGCTCTCCAGAGCAGTCAGAATCAGTCTCCCTATTCCATTCTTATTTTGACCTGGCTGTGTTCAAGACTTCTCACAGCACTTCCACTATGCTCCAGCCCAGCGCCTGTCACCATTTCTCTATCTCACCTCTGTCTCCAGTTCTATCACATTCTTCCTTCTGGCTGCCACCAAATTTTTCTCACATGGCTTTTCTTTTCCATTGCTTGCTTCAACTCCCTGAGACTATGTCTACATGAAGTAGTAGATTTGTAGGGTGAAACACACCTGAAGACCACACTGTGAACAATTTATATTTCACTACTGAAGCAAATACACCATTCCATATAAACTCACATGCTTCTGGATGTGAAATCTGTAATAATCTCTTCACTAAAGTTTTCTGTTATATGGAGCAGTCATTTACCATGACACGCTTTTGACTAGAAAGCACACCACTAGCAAGTTACACAGAAATACATTATGTCCTGATACATCCTTATGAAAGCCATCTTGCTATTTATACTTTAGTTTATTTGCTTTATTAAAAGCACAATTAAGATATATTCTACTCCAAAAGTTGAGAACTGCCTGGAAAAAACACCAGCTTTGACTTTGTTTTATGTGGGCAACAGGTCTAAGTAGACCTATTATTTAAAACTTTTGTTGTAATTTTGTTGGTTTGGGTTTTTTTGTGGGTATTTTTTTTTGGGGGGGGGGTATTTTAAGTATCGTACAGGGAAAATGACATTTCATTTTCTAGCAGAATATTTAGATCATAAAAAAGTAGGTCAGCAATAGCTTATGAATCCAGCTCAGTTTCATTCTTAAATATGTCTGCTATTGGTAATGTGTCTCCTTTTGCGTCCCTGTCAGATGTTTCCTGTTCCAGCCTCATGTGGAAAAAATGCTTCTTTTCCCACCCTTAAATTCAGTTTAACGATTTTTTCATCACTCTCTACTCCCATCTTCTTGCTCACTCTCTAGCAGCCTTCATATCTCCACAACAACCCTGCTCTTTCATTTCTTATTAAAGTTCCCCAATGAAATATTATGAAGAAAAATAGGTGCATTACTGATTTAAGAGGTTACCATTGTTATCTGCTATATTTAAGAACATTCATACTAAAAAAAGTAGAAATCTCACCTCTCTACATCCTGAGGGAAGTTCACATGGAGTCTTGAGAAAGCCTGGATTAGGATATTCATATATTGCATTAGGTGTGAATAATTTAAAGCATGAAATGCTCGAATAGCTGTAAGACTTTATTTTTTTATATTCTAAACAGCAGCATTCACTGTTAAAGAGGTTTTGATTTCCAAGCCTAATAAGAGTGAAATAAGATTGATGCTGTATTTTGTTTACTAGCAGGGGGGTTGGAACTAGATGATCTTAAGGTCCTTTCCAACCCTAACTATTCTATGATTCTATGAAATATACATTTTTCTCTTAAAATGCAACACATCTGCAGATGTATATGGATGGACATTTCTCTCTGACCTGTCCATCATATATTAAGACACTCAGTGATTCAATACTTGTGTTACATTTCTCCAAAATTACTGTGATTTTGAGTAGAAAATCTGAAAAAAAATTAGTGTTATACTAATTTTTTCCAATAAATGTGGGTTTTTTCCTACTCTTTTCTGACTGTGAAATTAAATAAACTATGTAGTACACTGCAATATTGATTCACAGGAAGCTGGAAGTTTGGAAGATACGTTAATCTC
This sequence comes from Amazona ochrocephala, assembly GCA_039720435.1. Taxonomy (NCBI): domain Eukaryota; kingdom Metazoa; phylum Chordata; class Aves; order Psittaciformes; family Psittacidae; genus Amazona; species Amazona ochrocephala. Next base: position 32,291,769 of record CM077879.1, read on the forward strand.
AGTCTGTAACACCTATAAGGTAGATGAGGCCTTTCCATTATGTGTTGCATAGATTTAATTTTCAGTTCATAATTCTGCAAATTTTCAGGGAAAGTGAACATTTGCACATTCAGTTTATTTGCATATTTTATAAAGGCTAACACATTTCTTTACATATTTTTCCAGAGAATAAAAAAAAATATCCAAGTCCTATTTTGACACTTGGGCAATGTGTCAGTATTGCTTCAACAACATTTTTGAAAACCAAGTAAAATGAGTTCAAATGGGGGGCAGGAAATCAGGTGTAGTCATATAAACATTGCCCAGCTCACTTTTCAGGTTTTATGAGCACTTACCAGAGTCCAAACCCCATACATTTCTCTAATTAATTTTCAGTTATAAGTGACTTATCATTTATTCCCACCTCTGTCCCATACATTTGTTAACACAAACAACATGACTTTCCAAATACATTGAAAAGTATTTGAGTATAACTTATAAGTTATACAGTTACACAGAGTCAAACCAAAGGCTTAACTTTTAGGTTTATAGTAGAGGCTATCTTTGCTTTTTGTGGTTCCATACAGATATAATAAAACTGATACCTTCCAGTTTCCTAGAAGCATAGAAATAGTTATCCACTTTTAAATCTATTTAGTTTTAAAATATTATTACATAGAAATTAAAATATTAAAATATAAATAATAGATTAAAAAAAAGATATTTACAGTTTGCCAAGGAATTCCAGGACATCAGTGTCATCCAAGGTATTGAAAGGAACTCTGGGGTGGGGTGGGCACATTCTTACTCTTTCACAAATGATATTCCTATATAAATTGACTATGATGAATGTTGGTTATGAAATGAGAGAGATTTTAATGCTACTCTCAGCAATTAAACTGAAAAGATTTAAATAGCAGTTCTAAAGTCACTGAAGCATAACTCAAGTAAGTAATTAGGTAACGCATAAAAATGCTATTTCAAAGTTATGATAGACACAGATCAATTCTATGGAAACATTCTGTGGGGATCCTTTTTTCCAGTTCTGTTTCTTGCACAAGGGTGAGCGTAAGAATAATTACTTTTTTCACTTTTTTCTTCTGCAGTGATAAGCCAGACTGACAATTGCTTATAGCAACACTTGTTCAGAACATGGAATCTGTAAGATTTGGGGTGCTAATCCTGTTTTTACTTCTGTCTCATCTGATATGGAAGTACGTGTGGAAAGGTTTCTGTTAATATTTTAAAGACCATTTTTAAAAAGCAGCTGTAATTTTAATGGTTTTTTTCACTAGAGTAAGTTTACTCCGCACTCATTTGCATCTCATCTTTTTGCTGTTTATAAGTTGGTTAAAGTATCTCTGACATAATCAGATTAGAAATGCTGAATATTTATGCCTATATATTATATACAGAAAAAGAGGCATGACCTACTAAACCCAAATGTTTTAGTAATAGTCTAAGATTTTTCAGCTTTTGTTCTGTTTTAATCAGTAGCATGATTTCCCTTGTTTTCCAAAGCAGTAAGAATGCAGAAGCACACAACAGGAAACGTAGTAAAGTTGAGGCAACGGCATAACATACTGGCATACATTTACTGATATGAACATTACTGTAAACACATCAAAAGCATGACAACTTTTACCCAATTCTGCAGTAACTGCCTGCAGCAATGCTAACATGGTATTTCAGATCTGGCACATTAAGTGGAGACAGAGCAAACAGAAAGATCTCTAAAGCCCAGGGTTTGACTTGAAAATGATTTAGTAAGCATATCTATTTGACCTGAAGATGATTTACTATTTCCTCTGGGGCAACACCACCCCAAATATAAGTACCAACTGAAGTGCCACACGCTTGTGAGGTGGGCTGATGCCAACCTGATGAAGTTTAATCATGCTAAGTGCAAAGTCCTACACCTGGGTCGGGGCAATGCCAGGCACAGCTACATGTTGGGCGGGGAGGAGATTCAGAGCAGCCCTGCGGAGAAGGACTTGGGGGTGTGGGTTGATGAAAAAATGAACATGAGCCGGCAGTGTGCGCTTGCAGCCCAGAAGGCCAACCATATCCTGGGCTGCATCAAAAGGAGTGTGACCAGCAGGTCAAGGAAGGTGATCCTGCCCCTCTACTCTGCTCTCGTGAGACCTCACTTGGAGTATTGTGTGCAGTTCTGGTGTCCTCAACATAAAAAGGACATGAAACTGTTAGAACAAGTGCAGAGGAGGGCCACGAGGATGATCAGGGGACTGGAGCACCTCTCGTATGAAGATAGGCTGAGAAAATTGGGGCTGTTCAGCCTGGAGAAGAGAAGGCTGCGTGGAGACCTCATAGGGATGCTGGGGAGGGACTCTTCATTAGGGATTGTGGTGAGAGGACAAGGGGTAATGGGTTTAAACTTAAACAGGGGAAGTTTAGATTGGATGTGAGGAAGAAATTCTTTACTGTGAGGGTGGTGAGGCCCTGGAATGGGTTGCCCAGGGAGGTTGTGGATGCTTCATCCCTGGCGGCTTTCAAGGCGGGGTTGGACATAGCCTTGGATGGCATGGTTTAGTGGGAAGTGTCCCTGCCCATGGCAGGTGGGTTGGAACTCGATGATCTTGAAGTCCTTTCCAACCCTTACTATTCTATGATTCTATGATTCTATGACAAAGTGTTCAGTGGTCTTTAGGGATGCCACGGTTATTTCCTGAAGGCAAAAGGTGTTTATATGCTGGGGAAGCAATTACAGAGAAAAACGGCAAAAACACAAGTTACAACATCAACTTTAACAAAGGTATATAAATCAAGAACATCCATAAGAAAAATGAATTTACATTTATGTTACATTTACATTAAAGGTTCTTCCTCAGAAGAAAAGCAGAACATATTTTATCTGGGGCAAAAATGGAAAAAGATGCTCAAACTGGGAAACAGAGGGTCAGAGAAGCACTAAAATTAAAGTGTCGTTGTCATTAAAAATAATTCAGAATTGTTACACTGCTGTACAATTCTTTTTGGTGACCAAGTTTTCCACTGCTAATCAAAAGGGTACAAAATATAGTAATATTGAATAATAATAATAGGAACAAATTTGAAAGACCAAGGTACTGGAGTAAGCCTTCTTCTGAACTCTAGATGTCAGCATCAAGTGACAGGTTTTGAGGAAAAACACTTCCTATCTGGCAGACACATGCCAGCAACTCTCTGGCAATAAGCAAATGTCAGAAATACAACTGAATGTTCTGAACATTTACCAAGAACATCACTGTAATTAAAAAGCCAAATGAAAGGCCAGAAGTTACTCTATTAAAGCTCAAATCTGCTATGAGAAATTGGTCAACCTAAACTGAAGTGGAAAGAGACACTTTTCTCACAAATTTCTTCCAAATTGTTTTGCTTCTCTCTCAGCTTTGCCCACTCAAGCGAGTGCTTAGCAACTACCGAAAATGAAGTCTCACTTCTTTGCTCTGTTCTTGGGACAGGTAGGATTAATTACTCAGTCTTTGAAAATTATTTGATCAGAGGGAAAGACTTAGTAGGATTAAGCAGTATCAGAAAGAAGACAGTTAATACAGAAGAAATTTCTATCTTTATCTTTGGAATTTAAGTCATGAACTAATGACATTTCGGTCTGAAGAAAGGAGATACAGGGATATCCTGCTCCATACAATGCATCTGTCCAAGCAGGTTATAATAATATAATGTTTATTATATTATTATATATTATATTCCTATTTGTCCTACTATAACTTCTTAATATTCCTAAACTGCATACGTACACAGACGTGCCCTGTGGAAACCTTAGATTAGAGCTTAGTTTTCAGTTCTGAAGGCTGGATTCAAACAATAACACATACGAAACAACATCTCAGTTATACAGTAATAATAGTGCAAAGGCAGTACCCATCTATTTATATAGGGTTACAAAACTGAAAGCTGCATAGTATCAGTTTTAACAGCACTTGGACTGAGCATATCCCACTAAGAACGGTTGCAGTTATAGATTGCATATGTTATTTTATCTATGACTGGTTAATTTGCAGACAATTTTATCAGCTATTATAAAATTCTCTCACACTCAATCACTCAGAAATCTCCTATATTCCTCTGGGCTCTCAATTTTTCTTACTCTAAGAGGTACTTTGGCATTTAAAACAGTATTGACTTCAAGAGTTGCCTGTAATATGCATCTAGAAATCAGAGAATTTGTGCCTCAACATTTTAAAATGCAGCTGTCATGTCACTTTGGTGTCAATAAAAACAGTTACTGAATGCCCCAAACAATATGTGTCCTGGGAAAGATGAACAATATTGAAGTTATTTCTATTATATCACTACAGAATTTGCCAAAAACCACACTGAGTTGTTATCCATTTGGCAATACAATCGGGACACTTTTATATTAGTTGTCCTTTAATTTAGCAATCATGTTTTTAGTTTATTTTTTTCACATGCAAACTTTTTCTAAAATGAATAATTTTTATTTAATTTCTCAGACTATTGTAGTGCTAACAAAAGTTACCTTCAGAATTTTCTAGAATAGCAAACTTCAGTTCTAGTACGAAGTCTCATTCTAGCAGTGAAGTGCATTGGATTACAAATGCAAGACCCCTGGACAATAGGAGAGAACAAAATCTCAGCAGCAATACCATATCCTTAGAGGGGAGGAAATAAAAAAGAAATTCCAGGGAACAGTCAAACGCTGAGACAGGCTACTTGGAGAGGTTGAACAATTTGTCCTTGGATATATTAAAAGCTCAGCTGAACAGCGAGGACTGGGCCTGCTTTGAGTAGGCTGTGGGAGCAAAAAAGCTTGAGGCCCATTGCAACCTAAAATATTCTGCAGTGTATGAGTCTACTTTCACTAAGTCTACGCAAGTAATTTTCTCCAAATCACTCTATTAAGAGAAGAAATACAAAATAATTGGAGAACTGAGCAGAGAAGCACAGGAAGAGTGAACAGGTTGCTCAGAAGTAATTGCTTAATTATTACCAGAACCAGAACCACCAGATAAGGAGTGTTGACAGTAAAGACAGCGAATTAAGCTGTTTATTCAGTAGTATTTCTAGTGAGAATTTAATACTATCCTCTTGGTAGAATTAAATCTAAAACAAAGAGTGAAATTCACAGAAGCAAAGCAGAAAGCACTCAAAAGGAAGAAGTACAGGGAGAGATATACAGAGTAATTAAGATTCCAAGTTCTTCTCAGATTATATGAAATCATGATGTGTTTTGTATTAGAGTGACAAGCAGAGGGAACAAAGGTAGCGGAAAAAGACCGATGTTAAATAAAAGCAGGAAACAGTATGCCGCAAGAGTGAAATGGTAGAAGAAGGAAACATACAGTCAATGCCTGGAGTGCATATGTGAGGGAACAATAAGTTTATTGGAGATGGCAGTGACTAGTGGCAAACTGCAAAAGAAATTAAACCTAAGATCTCCTTATGCATATCGGTTTTGCTGCTAAAGTGGATCATATTAATTGAGTCAATACGCCAAAGTGATACTAAATAAAATCCACTACTGTTGAGATGCTACAACTTGCATCAGTTAAGAAAACATTTACTTAACTGAATAAGTTATAGTACACTATTACAACTACATAATAAATCATTTAATTCCATACTGGAGGACCTTGAGATTTGTCTAGCCAATGAAGGAGCTATTGCATTTCTTATTGATACTGGCACAACCGACTACAAAAATTCTCCTAGCCATGCCAAGGCATCATAGAATCATAGAATAGTTAGGGTTGGAAAGGACCTTAAGATCATCGAGTTCCAACCCCCCTGCCATGGGCAGGGACACCTCCCACTAAACCATGCCACCAAAGGCTATGTCCAACCCAGCCTTGAACACTGCCAGCAATGAAGCATTCACAACTTCCCTGGGCAACCCATTCCAGTGCCTCACCACCCTCACAGTAAAGAATTTCTTCCTCAGATCCAATCTAAACTTCCCCTGTTTAAGTTTGAACCCGTTACCCCTTGTCCTATCACTACAGTCCCTAATGAAGAGTCCCTCCCCAGCATCCCTATAGGCCCCCTTCAGATATTGGAAGGCTGCTATGAGGTCTCCATGCAGCCTTCTCTTCTGCAGGCTGAACAGCCCCAACTTTCTCAGCCTATCTTCATATGGGAGGTGCTCCAGTCCCCTGATCATCCTCGTGGCCCTCCTTCGGACTTGTTCCAACAGTTCCATGTCCTTTTTATGTTGAGGACACCAGAACTGCACATAATACTCCAAGTGAGGTTTCACAGGAGCAGAGTAGAGGGGCAGGATCACCTCCCTCGACCTGCTGGTCACGCTCCTTTTGATGCTATACCTTCCAATACCCTTGAATACAATTAAATACCTATTAGTTGAAATTAATATTGGAAACAATTTTAGAGAATGAGGCAAGTCATTCAACAAAAAAAAAAAAAAAAATGTTTTTTTTGAGCAATTGACAGCGATCTAGGCAATATGTTGTGTACATATGTTTTGGATTATAGGAGTCAGATATTTCCTATCAGAGCTTATAGCAGCCTCTGCCCAGGCTCCTCATTACCATGATGTATGCTTCGCTTTTCGTCACCATTCCTTATTCACTTCTATCTATTGTATGGTTTAATTATTGAACCTCCCTGCTCTCTCATCAGGCTTCTATAGCCTGAAGTAGTTTTCAGAGTTTCTTACAATTACATGTGACTTTGAAGTAATGTCACATGTTTCAGGTTAGTCTTTCTACAAGACTTGTTCTTCTGTTTTTATTTTAATCTTTTAAAATGCTTATCCAGTGACTCAGAAAATGTTAAAATACTTAATTTTACTATCTTTAGTAACAACCACCACAAATGTCTGTGCTGAAAACTCAGATAACTTTGCAGCAGAAAAATACTTCTAGCAAGCTGAAGAAAACAGAGCTGTGGGATGGACTAATTATAACTATTCATCATATATATTATAGATCAAGGGCAGATTCATACTTATTCCACATTCAGTCATTAGTCTGCCACTAACAAATTTCTCTGAAAACATTGAGAAAATAAATTATGCTTTGGTTAGAGGAATCCTTTCTATCAGAAAAGGCTGCTAGCACTTTCTGTTCTTCATGTTTTCTTCCTTCTAATGACAGAAGGAATGGAAAAACTATTACCAGTTACAACAGTAGTCTTTGCCATGTAGAGGAGCTATTAGCACCTTTCCACCCACACCAAGAAAGGATGCATGATCAATCTTGTAAAAGTCCTCTGACTGCTTTCCCTGAAGTGCTCCTGGTCCTACAGACACTAAACATGAACAATCTGGTTGGATTTAACACAAGAAAATTAATTAAATTAGTGGGCATTTCCCTGACAAATGCATGGGACTTTGTTGGTTTTTTGTTTGTTTGTTTTTTGTTTGTTTTTTTTTTTTTCTTAAATCAGACACAAGACTGGGCCTTCATGAGTTTTCACAACTGTAACACATTACATTCGTATGTATGGACATCCTCCCCATCCCCTCACAAACCCCAGTTGCTCATCCCTAAAAGTTCTAATAGTAGAGGTGTACTCCAGATTTTCCATACACTCTTGTTTTGCAACTTCCATGTGTGCTCTTCAATACACTGAATTTGGGAAAGGCATACCTCAGCTGATGTAATACAGCTCTGTCCTCTTAAATGGATCTGACATTTGCATCAGTCAAATATCTTCTAGGTATCTCTTATTTCCTGAGGATGCATACAGTTATTTTCTTTTTATTACCTGCTTTTCACTCAGCACTAAGAACATGACAGTCTAAATTTAGGATCATCTCAGTCACAGGTACAGATATGTTAATAAAAATAACCATTTTTCTTTTTGTCATACCAGCCTGAACAGATAAGCAACAGAGAAATTAGGGGATTAATTCTGTAATCCTTTGTAGAATTTTGTTGCTCAGCAGCTTCTTTGTGAATCAAGGAAGGTGACCCTGCTATCATCACAGCTCATCAAATTTCACTTAATGAGAACTCAAGAGGGCACTGGTGAGAAATATGATATAGAGGGATAACCAGAATGAATTTGATCATACTACTTTACAAATTGCATCAAGTGTTATTCAATTAGTTTGATATGCTGAAATCTCAGAGGAAAACTAAGCCAGGCAAGATTCATAGGTAGAAGAGACTTGTTTCAACTAATGTTCAGTACGCACAAGCAAACTTTCAGGTCAGAAGAACTGCATCTGATAGCTTCTGCCTTTCTTCCAAACCAGATCAGATGGTCAAGCAGTCTCTTCCTGAAAGCTAATCTTTTCCTTATACATCACGATAGCCACAGCATCTGAAGGGAGAATTGCCAAAAAGTGTGTGACTGACCCATTCATCTAGTAGGACCAATTCACAAAGAGTAGTTAGCAAAAAAGCAAAGAGGTGCCACTGCCACACTCCCCTCCATATCCCCCATAGAGCGCACACACTCATCCAGAACTTTTACTAGCAGCAGAACAGAGGTACTTCAACTGCGGCAACTGTAAAAGACATTCATTGATTTGAAACTAAATGGCCCCAATAAATGTCAAAATGTTTGCTTTCTACCTTATTAAGATTTGCTTCTAGCCTCCTGTATGCTTCAAGTGTAAGACATATTTTTCAATTTTTAAAAAATCCCTACTAAAATTTAACAAAGATTTTAAAATAAAAGCACTTTTTTTTTTATATTGTAATTATTTTTAAAAGCAGTTTTCTCTAGCCCAGGAGAACATTAAGTTCTAGTCCTCAGAATGCTGCATGTGACATATGATACGAGTTCACATATCTCAGAAGTCAGTCCTGTTAGTTCCAACAGGATAATGAAGGAAAACATGGTTAGAAAGCTTCAGTGACCCTTGGAAAAGTGATTTACTTGGCAGGAGTGGGGTTTCACAGTAATACAGGGTCTCTGCCAGTTCAAATGTAGCTTTTCATGAGAACTTTCTCAGTAAAAAAAAAGATCTTGTTTAACTGGAAATTACTTGCAAGAGCAATTTATTTTTGTCTACTGAATACTATGAATTTTTGCAACTTGAACATTTTCAAAATATTTGTTCTGATACCAAACCTGCTTATTTGAAGAAAAAGCTGATATTATGTTTTATCTCTCTGATCTCACACACAGTAACATATCTCCAAAGAAGTTATTACATTTTATGTCTCACGTATTAGGCATAGAATTTAAAGAGTCATAGGTTAGTCTTCCTAACTTGCCTACTGATTCTTCAAGAGTAAATTTGACTGCTGTGTTTATACTAGAACTTGGGTGTTACGGTTTTGATGCTACGTGATCAACCAACAACATCATGTCCATCTATCGTACTCGAATACCAGCTTTGGTTTCACAGACATAATTAGCTGGAGACTAAAAACTTTAACAGGCAATACAATTGTTTGTATATTAAGTTATTTTTCCATACAAGACCTAAAATACTGGATTATACGGCATCAAGTGCAACATTCCATGATCCTTTTGTCATTTTTTTCTTCCAAACGTAGAAATTATTTTTTTTTGCCTGAAAAATCCAGTGTCACTGTCTAAACATTTATTAAGCCTACAGGTTGAATTGAATTTTGAGCAGAAAATACTTTGGGCCCTTGTGGTACAAGGGTGGTTTTCTGCAACCACCAGCTTCAGTTCTGAGCACTTGAAAGGGGTTGTTCTTTGACAGCAGCTTGTGTGATAAATATGCCATTTAATTGCAGAAACCTGCAAGCAAGTCTTCAAACTGATACCACACATAAACTATAATTATTTATTAGTACTCTAGCTTGATTCAGGTAAGTCACTCTGAAGCTTTTTCCCCCAGTCACAAGAATTTAGTAGCACAGGCGGCTTTTTGAACTGACTGACTGCAGAGCTACAAGTGCCCTCTTCTGGATATCTGTTATTACTCCAGTTTATTCTAGGAATAGCACAGATGACCACTCATTTTGTGAAAATGAAAAGATTTACTGAATTGTAAACTTGCTAGTGCAAGCTACACAGACTAATAAGCATCAGGCAAATAATTTCCTAAGAAAATACCTGGTTGTGTAGTTTAGCAGAGCTTTAGTGCCATTTATAGATGTCTCTGAATAGGTTTCTTAACTGAGCACACAAAATTGATCTTTAATCCTATCATTTTCAAGCAGAATTTAGATTAAGAATGCACATCTTCCTTTTTTCCTTCAAGTCTGACAAAGAGTATTCCAATTGTTTGTCTTATCAATAAGAACATGAAGGAAACGATTAGAATGTCAAAACCCAAACATTAGTATAGCTTATACTTAGCCACTAATCCACAAAGAGGTAGATACAGGTTCCCAGCTGTGCTAGGAGCATTCACAATTCTGAAATGCACCAAAGCACATCTATAAATCATTATGTGTCTAAATATGGATTTAAGATATTTACTATAAGTTTAGGTATCTGCATTTGACAATCCAGGCATATACATTCACATACATTAAAGATTAAAATAAATGCTGTGGATGGCAGCACAATTTGCATGTTAATGATTACACAGCTATCCAAAGGAACATTGTAAACATGGGTTTATGCTATAATTAGATGCATATGGAAAGTTATACATGAAACAGAAGCGAAATTGGGAAATTTTAACCTGAAGCATCAACTGTATTCCACTTCAGCTAAGAAACAGTCAGCTTTTGATTTTGAGTTACAAACTAAGAACAACCAGATGTTCACATGAGCTCTAGTCAAGCTCATGTGAGCTTGCTTGGTCTTCTAGTAGACAAAATGATATGGGGGAAAACAAGTTATGAGACCCAGAAATTCTGTATTTTATTCTGTTTAGTGTAAGTCCATATTATTCAAAGACAGCGCATGCAGTGCAGCAGCCCTTCCAAGATCTGCACATTAGAAAAACTTTTCATCCATTTCCAATTTATCAAATAAAGGCAGGCTTTAACCTTCTCAATTTAAGAAAGGAACATACACAGTCAAAAAGCAAAGGGTGAAAATCACACTTTGAATGTGACAGTGTCCCAGACAACTGTGATTACTCTCATCAAGTGTTTCGAGATTCTTCTTCTCAGGTGACATTAGAATGTCTTTCTTCAAGCTGAGAGTCTGGAAATCAACATACAGCAGAAAAGTTCTTTCCATTGTCACTACTAAGTGATGTAGAGAAGCCAACCGGCTCTACTGTGTGGCCTCATAGTTCAGTGCCTTCAGATTTCAAGTGTTGAAACACCATTGCACAGTCAGTGAATGGAAAACATAAAGTATAGATGATGTCAGAAAGCAAAGAAGACGGGCCATTATGGACATGATGGTAAATGTGGAAATGCTAACCCACATCTGTGTGCAAACACTAGAGAGGAGAGCCTCTAGGCACTCACCATCTTCCTCTTGCCTGCGACACAGACCTATTTGCGGATGCATGGCACCTATTGATCAGGATTGCACACAATAATTTTCTTGTCATCCCAACCTTAGGTGTGCTTTTAGTAGAGAAAGTCCAGAATTATCTATACTTTAATGATTTTTCACCACATAGGAGCAAGCTATTTGATCTGAGAGGCCGCAGATTGTGTATTTTTAACCTCTCTAGATCTCTGAGCTGCCTTGATTGGTCTGTATTGCTTCTTAGCACATCTTTGTCTGAGAAAACTCATTAACATGCTAGTTACATCATTTGCTAATCACTAATGAAAATGTCAAATTAGATCAGACATAAAATTGATCTCTGTGACATCTCACGACACACTTCTTGCCCTTCACATCCCAGCTCAATATGCTGTTGCTTATCGTTATCTTTTGTTTATGGTCTTTTGGACAGTTTTCAACCCTGTGTTATTTGGGTCAACTCTCATTAATTTTTCAACGAGACTTGCAAGCCTCTATTTTATTAATTCCTGCTATCACAAATGTTTAATTAAATTCTACATACATTAAGCTTCCTCTATTCCTACGTTCCCTTTGTCAGCTATGCATTATATGATTTAAGAATTACACGACTGATATTCTTTGCTCTTTACATATTCTGTTGCTCAATAAGGTCTGAGTCCTTGCAAGAGCAATATTTGTTTCAGTATATTACTGTGACATAAAGTTAGGACTCTTGCACAGTGTTGTAATTTTCAGACTCATGCTTTCAATCAGCAGCACGCTTATCTCAGTGACAGTTCCTCAGATCTCCATGACTTTTCCTGAATCACAACAGGTGGTATGCTGACCACGAAATATGATCACAATCCCCTGGATTCTTGGTTATATACTCTTAGAATAACCAACCAAAATTCACTCACACACACCCTCTAACCTCGAGTATTTTCTTACCGGTTATGATTTGGTTCCTTTCTATAGCCCTCCTTAGACAAAAACCTGTATTGAAAATAGACTTTATCCTGGAATGTCGTAAGCACTTTCTTTTCTGTTTCTTACCTTTCACTGGTTCTGTGCTGCAGTTAATAGCAAAAGTAATACATTTCCTTCCTTTCTGTGGAAACAAATAAATTACTGGTTTTGTATATGGCTACTTAAACATCACTTAAAAATCCACTGATACACAGCACAAATATGGCCCATTTTTTAAACAAAGATTAATTATATTTATAGAAAATTTTATTAATTACTACAATTATCTTATAAATCCTTTGCAAAACATTAATCAAAAATCTGATTAAAAATATATTGCTTTTATTTAACTGCATAATAATCATCAACTATATATAACCAATACTTTGATACCAAGATGACATTATTCATTATTTTGGAATTGGCCTGAGTGATTAACTTTCCAGTGTATGGAAAAACTAATCCTTGTGCAACAAAGTTCATGAATGTTCTTAACTAAAATTAATTGCAGCTAGATCCAATTTTATTTGTGAGCTTTCAGGGAAACTGTAGAACTGATTCACTAGACAATATGCGAGCAATTAAGCAGCAAATATGTCTTAGAAAGGCAGAACTCAGGAATGAGGTGCATCTTTTATATATCCAGGTATCAGCACATCATATAAAAAAAAAAAAGTCAGTGAATATTTCTATGGATTCTAATTACCCTTTAGTAATTAATAAAATGCTAGTAACTGTAGGATTTAAAACAGATCCATACAAGAAAATTCACCAATGCTGTATGTTATGACTATGTGAGAGAAAAAGGACAAACACTTTTTTTTTTCCAATATATGGCAAAACCACCAAAACCAAGCAGAGGAAAGGTTCAAATCTAGATATTTTTAATTTTTTTTTTACACTGCAAGTAACAATTTTTTTTTTTAGCTACCTAAAATCTAGATGTTTAGTCCAAGACTGTCATTTGCCTGACTTTATGCTCAAGAGAAATTCAGTCTTAGCTAGCTGGGGGAAGAAAATGGTGGCAGGTGCCGAAATACAACCTGCTTGTGCCATTTCAGCTCTCTGCATAAGGCCATCACATAAGACAGGGGACCATGGGAAAATCCACAGTCTCCTAGAGTAATAGATGGAGTCATGCAAGCAGCTCCAAACGCTAGAAACAGCAATAGACCTTCATATAGGGATGCTGATGGAGGGACTCTTCATGAGGGACTGTAGTGAGAGGACAAGGGGTAACGGGTTCAAACTTAAACAGGGAAAGTTTAGATTGGATATGAGGAAGAAATTCTTCACTGTAAGGGTGGTGAGGCACTGGAATGGGCTGCCCAGGGAAGTTGTGAATGCTCCATCTCTGGCAGTGTTCAAGACTGGGTTGGACATAGCCTTTGGTGGCAAGGTTTAGTGGGAGGTGTCCCTGCCCATGGCAGGGGGGCTGGAACTAGATGATCTTAAGGTCCTTTCCAACCCTAACTATTCTATGATTCTATGTATCAAAAGCAGATAGTAGGGGGTGAGCTTAAACTTGATGCCTTTGTTTTAGATGATTACAGACAGGTGAAAGTACTTTCATTACATGTGTATTACTTCATATATGCAAAACAGAAGAGGAATATAACATAGCTTTAAAAACAGATGCAAAAATAGTTAGAATGTAATTTTGAAAGTGAAGGTGTGCGAAAACTTGCAAGAAGCATAAGGTAGTGTTGCATGGAAGTCTCATTTTAGGGTGCCTAGAAGTAGAATAGAATCATAGAATAGTTAGGGTTGGAAAGGACCTCAAGATCATCGAGTTCCAACCCCCCTGCCATGGGCAGGGACACCTCCCACTAAACCATGCCATCCAAGGCTATGTCCAACCCCACCTTGAACGCCGCCAGGGATGAAGCATTCACAGCTTCCCTGGGCAACCCATTCCAGGGCCCCACCACCCTCACAGTAAAGAATTTCTTCCTCAGATCCAATCTAAACCTCCCCTGTTTAAGTTTAAACCCATTACCACTTGTCCTCTCACCACAGTCCCTAATGAAGAGTCCCTCCCCAGCATCCCTATAGGCCCCCTTCAGATATTGGAAGGCTGCTATGAGGTCTCCACGCAGCCTTCTCTTCTCCAGGACGAACAGCCCCAACTTTCTCAGCATATCTTCATACGAGAGATGCTCCAATTCCCTGATCATCCTCGTGGCCCTCCTCTGCACTTGTTCTAACAGTTCCATCTCCTTTTTATGTTGAGGACACCAGAACTGCACACAATACTCCAAGTGAGGTCTCACGAGAGCAGAGTAAAGGGGCAGGAGCATCTCCCTCGACCTGCTGGTCACGCTCCTTTTGATGCAGCCCAGGATACAGTTGGCTTTCTGGGCTGCAAGCGCACACTGCCAGCTCATGTTCATTTTTTCATCAACCCACACCCCCAAGTCCTTCTCCGCAGGGCTGCTCTGAATCTCCTCCCCGCCCAACATGTAGCTGTGCCTGGCATTGCTCCAACCCAGCTTTAGGACCTTGCACTTGGCATGGTTAAACTTCATCAGGCTGGCATCAGCCCACCTCACAAGCGTGTCAAGGTCCCTCTGGATGGCATTCCTTCCCTTCAATGCATCAACCAAAACCACACAGCTTGGTGTCATCGGCAAACTTGCTGAGGGCGCACTCAATCCCACTGTCCATGTCACCCACAAAGATGTGGACAAACATGAACAATACCGGTCCCAACACTGATCCCTGGGGGACACCACTCGTTACTGGTCTCCAGCTGGACACTGAGCCACTGAGCATTACTCTTTGAGTGCGGCCATCCAGCCAGTTCTTTATCCACAGAGTGGTCCACCTATCACATTGATGTCTGTCCAACTTAGAGACAAGGATGTCATGTGAGACAGTGTCAAAGGCTTTACACAAGTCAAGGTAGATGACATCAACTGCTCTACCCCTGTCCATCAGTTCCGTAGCCCCTTCATAGAAGGCCATCAGATTGGTCAGGCAGGATTTCCCCTTAGTGAAGCCATGCTGGCTGTCACCAACCACCTTGTTGGTGTTCATGTGCCTTAGCATGCCTTCCAGGAGAATTCGCTCCAAGATTTTGCCAGGCACAGAGGTGAGGCTGACTGGTCTGTAATTCCCTGGCTCATACGTTTTCCCCTTCTTAAAAATGGGGGTTATATTTCCCTTTTTCCAGTCATTGGGAACTTCACCTGACTGCCATGATTTTTCAAATATGATAGACAGTGGCTTAGCAACTTCATTTGCCAGCTCCTTCAGGACCCACAGATGGATTTCATCCGGTCCCATGGACTTGTATACATTCAGGTTCCTAAGACGGTCTCGAACCAGATCCTCTCCTACAGTGGGCCCATGGTCTTCATTCTCACTGTCCCTGCGTCTGCCTTCCAAGACTTGGGTGGTGTGGTCAGAGCATTTGCCGGTAAAGACTGAGGCAAAGAAATCATTAAGAACCTCAGCCTTCTCCAAATCCAGGGTAGCCAGTTCTCCCGATAACTTCTGGAGAGGGCCCACGTTGTCCCTAACCTGTCTTTTATTGGCAATGTACCTATAGAATCCCTTCCTGTTATCCTTAACATCCCTAGCCAAGTTTAATTCTAACCGGGCCTTAGCTTTCCTAACCTGGTCCCTAGCTTCCCGGACAACATCCCTGTATTCTTCCCAGGCCGCCTGACCTTGCTTCCACCTTTTATAAGCCTCTTTTTTCCTTTGAATTTTGCTCAGCAGCTCCTTATCCATCCAAGGAGGTCTCCTGGCCCTCCTGCTAAACTTCCTTCTAGTTGGGATGCATTGCTCCTGAGCTTGAAGCAGGTGATCCTTGAATATCAACCAACAGTCTTGGGCCCCCCTGCCCTCTAGGGCTGTATCCCATGGAACCTTACTGAGCAGGTTCCTGAAGAGGCCAAAGTCTGCTCTCTTGAAGTCCAGGGCAGTGAGCTTGCTGCACGCTCTTCTCACTGTCCTGAGGATCTCAAACTCAACCATCTCATGATCGCTGCAATCAAGGCTGCCCTGGAGGGTCACATTCCCAACCAGCCCTTCCCTGTTGGTGAGGACGAGGTCAAGCATGGCACCTCTCCTTGTCGGCTCCTCTATTACTTGCAGAAGGAAGTTGTCTTCCACACGATTGAGGAACCTTCTGGATTGCTTGTGCTGGGCCGTACCACCCCTCCAACAGATATCAGGGTGGTTGAAGTCTCCTATGAGAACAAGGGCCTGCGAGTGTGAGGCTGCTCCTATCTGCCTATGGAGCGCTTCGTCCAGCAAGTCCCCTTGGTCAGGCCATCTGTAACAGATCCCCACAATAATGCCTCCCATCGCTGTTCTCCCTTTAACCCTGACCCACAAACTCTCTGTCAACTGCTCACCTGTCCCCAGACAAGAGTTCCATACTCTCTAGCCTATGCCTAACATAAATAGCAACTCCCCCTCCATGTCTGCTGGGCCTGTCTTTCCTAAAGAGCCAGTAGACTAAGAACTACGCTTTGGAGACATGCTTCAATGTACTGAAATAATGCAAACTCTCTTATCTAAAACTCTATTCAAATTTCAGACACTTCCTCCAGTCTTTTCAGCCTGGTTTAGCTTCAGAAACTTATCTTGAATTTGGTGATTATTTTAAACTATTAAAAGGAAATTATGTGTTTGAAAGGGAGCTTTTATTAAAGGACTTTTTCCCTTGAGGGAAGTTTATACATGACTAAAGAAGCTACCATTACATTAATGGAATGTAAATTTTATCTATTTACATTTCTGAATTCATTTTTCTTACATTTTGATTAGATTTTTTTTCTCCATGTTTTGCTTTCATTATGATCACAATTTGCCACGCAGCTGCCATAGTTGATTTTCATTTTTAGCTCTTTGTAATATTACCCCCAATTGTCATCTGTTACTTGCACTTCTTGTGATCCCTTTGGAGCAAGGAAAAAATATTCCTATCTTTATAGGCAGCACCAAGAATACTGCGGGAGCTACCAAAGTACACACTAATAATGACAAGACTAACAACTTAATCTGAGCTATTTTCTCTTATCTGCTTTTCAGAATCAGTTCACCCATCTAACATTAGCACTTTACTAACATACACCAATGAGCTGCCAAAATATTTAACTTTAAAATTGACAAACATGTCTTGGCTGCACACTCTCAAGTATTAAAACCCTGGAAAGCAAGCTGTATGCTGTCTATGTGCATTTTATATATACACAGCCCAAAGCCTCATTATTTGCATTATTATCAGCCCAAAAGTATTTCTCACACTCAATAAAGTTTTGGCTAGAAAAAAAATCAGTATTAAATAAAAGCAGCCACTTATATTCACAGATACAAGATTTTAAATAAGAGAGTATCAGAAGACATGAAACCTTCAACATAGCAACAAGCAAGAGTGAGAAGAGACAGAAATCTTTCTATGACCAAAAATACAGCCAGTGAGACTTTTTTGAATTACCAGCCACAGAGTGCAAGAGATTACTGTGAAGTAATATAATTCTTGACTGCACAGAATACTTTAATAGAGAAAGAGAAAATCTTAGGCCCACATTAAAGACTGGGTGGCCAAGGCAATTTATTTTTCTTGGAAAAGTGTATTGGAAGAGCTGTTCTTTTTTTTCAGCCTTACAGTTTACTACTACCAGTTGCATCTGCATACTAAAAAAAGGCCCAGCATAGTGAAAAATATGTAATCATGAATTTAGAAACTTAATTTGCTTACAAACCAAAGTGGCACAGCCAGCCACAATTGCAGTGCTCTGTCTTTCTGTGTTTGACGCTAAAGCCTTAAACTCTTCACATTAGAAGATCTTCACATTAGATTTTTTTAAGTGTTTAATAGAAATATGCATGTGTAAGAAGCCAAATTGTTACACAATGTAACATTTGTTTCTTATAATTGCTACCAAAACTAAAAAGCCTGCAACAAGGTACCACCAGAGAAGCTCACAGGTATGCTCACACAGAATCAGGAATCAATACCAGCAATCCACGACCTCGCTGCTGGAGATGGTTATGGAGCAGATCATCTTGAATGACATCATGTGGCACGTACCCGACAACCAGGTGATAAGGTCCAGTCAGCTTGGGTTTATGTCCAATACTGTGTTAGGTTTGGGGCCCCTCATTACAAGAAAGACATTGAGTTGCTGGAGTGTGTCCAGAGAGGGTCAATGAAACTCATGAAGGGTCTAGAGAACAAGTCTTACAAGAAGCAGCTGAGGGAATCAGGGTTGTTTGGTCTGGGGAAAAGGAGACTCAGGGGATACCTTATCACTCTCTACAACTACCTGAAAGAAGGTTGTAGCAAGGTGGGTATCAGTTACTTCTCCCAAGTAACAAGCAACAAGACAAGAGGAAATGGTTTCAAGTTGTACCAGGGGAGGTTTAGACTGGATATTAGGAAAAAATTCTTTATCAAAAGGGTTGCAAAGCATTGGAACAAGGTGCTCATGGAAGTGGTTGAGTCATCATCCCTGGAGATATTTGAGACATGTAGATGCAACACTTAGGGACACGGTTTAGTGGTGGACTTGGCAGTCTAGGCTAACGGTTGGACTCAGTGATCTTAAAGGTCTTTTCTAACCTAAACGATTCTATAATTCTATGAATCTGAGCATACAAAAAGTAGCAAATGAGCTACCAAATTCATAAATATGTAGAAGCAATAATTTCCACTATCTGTCATAAAACCAGAACTGAAAGTGACAACACAGGAAACAGTTCCTAGAGTCATCATTGATGTTTCTCTGATGTTTCAGCTCAACATACAGCAGGACTCAAAGTGACACAACTAAGCACTGCACATCCCTCAGGAAAAGTATTAATAAGGCAGAGGATACACTTACAAAAGGCCCCTCCGAAAAACACTAACAAGCCCATATCCTGAGCAGTACAGGCAACTCCACATCTCAGGAAGGATACAGTTGAATTAGACTCCAAAATATGGTGGACTTCAATGAAATACAGACAAGGGCAACTAAAATGATTAAAGGCTTGCAGTTCCTACCCTATAATGAAAGATTAAGAAGGCTAAGACTCCTTAATTTGAAAAGAACAACACAAAGAGAATATGATTAAGCTTTAAGAATTTCTGAATGCAGTGAAAAGTGCAAAATCATTGCTCACTAAAATGCATAGAACTAGAACTAAGAACCACTTGATAAAGCTAGCAAGAGACTATTTTAAAGCAGGCAAATAAAATGCCATTCAGAAACTACATTAGTCCCTATAGTTTGTTGCTACATTTCAAGGTCATGAAGGTAAACAGTACCAGTATATTAAAAAATAGAGTACCAAAAACCCCCTCATAGTTAATGGATGCATAAAGTGTAATTAAAAGGCATAAGCAAGACCTTAACTGCCAACACCCCTAAAAAACAGCAGTTCTGGGACACTGAAAAAGAAGACTGCTATTCCCTAAATATCACTTCCCATTGCTATGCTATCAGCTGGAGAATACTAAGCTGGATGTCCCCTTGCTGTGACTCAGCTGAACCTTCTTACATCCTCATTTGCTTCACCTTTTACCCTGAGAAATTCTATTCCTTTGCTGCAAGTATGAAAATGCAACTATTAATACGAGCCAACACATGCTTATCAGGCAGTGTGTTAAATCAACTAACATGATATACAAACAGATACAAGAAAACAAATGCTTCAAAATAAAATGGCAGAATTTACTTACTATAAGGAATAAAAATAGTTTAAATTACGTAATCATATTATGTTTGATTATAAGTAATCTTTGCTTTTCTTTAGAAATAGACAATTTTCACAAAAGCACTTCTTTTTATCAACTGTTAATTAACACTAAATACTCTAAGTACCATATATGAAATGTTATGATACTTCACTAATTTTGGAAAATATAAAATTGTTAAATTCCACCTTGTGTATTACTTTATGGGGTTATTAGGTTTTATGCCTGTGAAAAAGCCTAAATTAACAGAAAGCACACCGTGTCACTAAGCATTTTTCACTAAATAAACTGACAGAAATGTGGGAATGAGTGCAATCTATTCATGACATGACCATACTTCTAGAAAATCAGGCACAGCTATTGATGACTTCTAGGAATAGTGCATGAAGGCTTCTGAGGTAATTGTAATTGGTGAGGTTTTCTCTTAAAAGAATGAAATTTAATCTCTATACTTGTGATACTGGACTGCAGTGCTTTCTCAGAGATAAATATTTTCAAAGGGATAACTGTCTGCCTAAGGAAGAACAAAACACAAAAATTATATTCAGATAAAAACTCTTTCATCTGGGAAAAAAGTCACAATCCAATCCAGTCCATATTAGTAACATTTTCTGCACCGCGTGTTGCAGAAAAATCTTCAAAGGGCATCAGCTCTACATCTACAGTGACAGTATGATAGTACCACACAGAAATTCTATAAGTAGAGAACAGGGCTAGCTAAAGCAAAACAACAACAATACAGCTCCAAGCACAAAAAGGCAAGTTGTTATCCAGGGCTATGGAAATTCTTCCAGCACCAACCACTCGCCAAACAATATACTTTTTTAGTTCTCTGGTACAGATAAAAAAAAAAAAAAAAAAAAAAAAAAAGGAAGAATAAAAATCTCTACTGAAGAGTTACATATTTGATGGTGAACTTTTGTCTTCTTTTATGCAATGCACAACTTTTTTAAAGTATTTCTCCTTATAGACACTAGGTTATATCTACTTCAGCACCAGCACCTTATCCCTTCGGGAGCTAGAGAATATAAACCGCTGTTCAAACCCTTTCCTCCTATCTATTTGCACCTGAAATTGTTAAAAGTGGAAAATAGTAAGCTCTGTGCCAGCAACCAATCCTGCAGATTGCTAGCTGATATTGCACTCTCTGTTGCAGTTTTATTCACATTTACTGTGGTCTATACATACTTTAACTATTTTTACTTATAAATATAAATCCGATGGAAATTTCAGGTCCAGATGTCTGGTAGAATTATGCAAGTTCAACCGTTTCTCCAGAGTTGGTGAAACTAACCCTCTTGCAGTCACACCCTTGGCAAGTCAGAATACACAAAGCGGGAGATTTAAGGTCAAATAAGCCACTTCATGTTATCTCTTACAAGAAGCAGCCCAGGAAGCCTAAAAAAACAGAGCCCAGACTTTGTGGTTTGATACAAAATTAAAGGTAAGACCAGCCTATTAAATATTTATTAATTCACAGATGAAGATAGAACCTTGAATTCACAAATTCTGGTTGTGTTTACACAGGAGATTTTACTTCAATCCCTCATATATCCTGAGGAATTATGTAGATCACAAATTCTAATACGTAGTAATTGCACAATGTCAGGGACATAAAAATGGATGCTAAGCAGTAATTGAGATTAGGCTGGGTCAGAAAGCTTCTAGAAAAAAAAAAGAATCTATTAGTGATCTGAATGCTGAAAATTGCAGTCTTTCACACCTGTACACCTCATTAAAGACACTGGTTTTTAGAAAATGTTCTTTAGCTTCTTCATTTTGATTTAAATCAGATCCATACAGCATGAGATGAAAACAAAACAGGTATTATACAGTTTGTTTCTGGCATTTCTAAATTTTCAAATAAAAACTCAAAAAACCCAGGCCATTTGGGAGTATTTGCTTTATGAACGAAACAGTTTATTACAGTCCTATGCCACTGGTTAGCAGTTATATAATTAACAGTTAAAGCACCAGAAATCTTTGAGCCAGCATATAATTAGGATGAAGAACACAACTATGCTTAGTGCACATAATTAGGCCTATGAAAGCTGAAACAGGCAAAACCATTAAATCAGTCAACGCTTAAATCGGATGGGCACTGCACCTACTCACCACATTGTTTGCACATGATGTCAAAGTTACACAGCCAAATTGCAGCTCATACACACTGTGCAGACATTTTTGCAGAAAGCACCCTTAATTAGCTCTTACACTGACTTAAGAATACCACCTACTGTGTTTCAAGTACTGTAGCAACTTACTGTGAAAAGATAGCATAGCATAGTGAACACACCAATAGCTTTCTGAGTAAAATAGGTAGTTGAAGTTTACAAAAACAAAGCAAATTAGTGCAGTAAATTTTTGAGTTTACCTATATACTAAACTATATAGTTTACCTATGCAATTGCACTTTCAGAACAAATACAGCGCTACCTCCAGTATAAATGGAGAATGTCATTAGAGAAGACCTGGGGTTTTGTCTGACTATTTTCTACATGCAACATAGAAGAATTCATTTAATGTATTGGTATGTGTCAAAAAACCTCTTAAAATCCTAGGAAAGTTGAAACAAAATGAAAGTTATTTACCCCAGACTAAGGGCTTTATTTCTGCTCTTTCTGCAATGGCAAATATGATTCCCCAGCACACTTGTGTCACGTAAACACAAAGATCTGCAAAAGGGACCTCTACATACTGAGGTCCCAGGACTCTGAATTGTGACACTAACAAATTACTTATTTACTTTTTCCTGGAAAGCAATACCTGAACAAAAAAAAAAAAAAAAAAAAAATTGCTATTAAGTATATGGACTGAGCAACACACTGAGAAACAGAAAAACCCAAACCCTAAACTCCATCTAATTGGATATTAAAAAACCCTTTTCCACAGTGAAGACAGTGCATCAGTAGAACGGGTCCCAGAGACATTGTGCAAAACCCAGCTGAGCAAAGCCTTGAGTAACCTTGTCTGATGTCCTTCCATGAATTTGGGCTGCAGATCTCCTGAGATCCCCTTAGTCAATACTCGGTAGCAAATATAGTAACAAACACACACTCAAAAGGAGGAAAATACTGCTTTCTTTTGAGGGTCTTTTATACCTGTTACATTTACACCAAATGTGTTTCAATATAATTTTTGTATATTTACTTTTTCAGCACACTTAAGAGTGAATGGAAGCAGACATTAGCAGCATAAGATATTAGGGTATGAAATATGTTCTATAGTTCCTGTGTTTTACTGGCAAAGTTAGAGCAATCCCTTTGGAGGAAATTTGTTTATCTGCTTTATGCCAAAAATCAGGAGGCAGACTGTAATATTGAAAGTAAAATAACAGGAATATAGGGTCCTTCTGACAGTGATAAGACTGGTAAAAAGACTGGGAATTATGCCTGTGGCTATCAATCTGGTACTGAATCGTAAGTAATCTATGTTGATTGGTCTTTCATAGCTTCTGTATATCTGCCTTTATACCTGCCTAAACAAAACCCTAATACAACTGGACATAGAAAGACAGTACTTCATTAATTTCAATGTATTCAATGTGTTTTAATATATTAGCTCTACAAAAATACTGTTCAATTAGGGAAGATTCACTCAGTAAATACCTTATATATTCTTGGCTCATAAAGAGCTACACAGTACTGCAGGGAGCAAACTGTACAGTTATTAAATGCTATTTTGAGATATGTCGTATTATTGCTGAAATCTGCACAAAGCAAGAAAATGAAGAACCCTCAGTATTTGAACTTTAAAATTATACTGTATTTCAGTAGCTACATTTTCACTTCATAAATCCAAAAGGTCCTGATAGCTAGAACCTACATATAATCACAGCCCAAGTAGAATATATTACAGTAAATGTGACAAGATAGATGATAAATGTGGTGTTACGGTTCAAGGATTCACAGTCACAATGTGAATACATTATGTACAGTGACAATTTTCATAATTTATTCATCATTTTAGGCATACTATGAAAGATACAGAAGCACTTTAAAAATCAGATCAATGACATGTGCAGCACTGAGTAGTTGAAATACATATTTGCTGTGTATTTTCATGTGCTTTCATGTATTATTTTGCTGAGGCACAGATTCCAGGATAGTAGCACTCCAATTTTCTCACTGCTGAGGCTCAAGCTTCTGTTGTTTTATTGAAGCACTCATAAAAGTTTGGATTCTCTAAGATCTTTTGTAACATATGCCACTGGGTAGCAGTTAATATCACTGATACTCAGTAACAATGCACAAAGAGACAGTTTACTGAAAATATGCATTAAGCTCACTGTGCGAGTACAAACTGAAAAAAACATAGGTTTATATTAAGTATTGGAGAAATCAAGTCATTGTTTCTTTGCATATTCCTTGTTGTCAAGACTTGGTACCACACTAGAGGACGTCATATCAGCTTTCTGGTCTGCATGACCAAGGAGACAAACGCCACACAGGGGAAACAATGCAGGTTGTACCACACAGCTGCAGTATGTCACCCCTGAGGTAGACCCTGCAGTATATCTGACTTTCCCACTCATTGGAAAGATCTCAGTAGTTCTGGTGCTCCTTTCTCAAAAGAGATGCTGAAAGATTGTGAACTATATTAAAAGAAAACCAAAAATAAAATTTTAATACCTACAAACCTGCTTTACAATTAAAGATTCAAAGAGCTCAAGCTGTTTCTTTTAACAAAAAGCATGAGGAACAACTTGATTACTCTATGAAAGTATCTCCACAGAGAGAAAAAAGTAGATGGTAAAGAGCTCTTTAATATGGCTGTGAAAATGAAACAAGAAGCAAAGGTTAGAAGCTAAAATGACACATATTAAAATTAGAAATTAGGCATACATTTCTATCACAACAAATTAGCAAGTACATTTGTAAGTTCTTTTGCTATTGACGCCTTTCAAAGAGCTCTGTTTTAATCTGAAAAGACACAATTTTATGAGAACTTCTGATAATACTTCCTGCTACTTCTCCTACAGGTTAAAATGTAAGAACTGATTCTATAAAATAAAAGGCCACCTATCACAGAAGAGACAGGGAGGAGGAATACCATTTATTCCCCCCTATGATAGAAGAATGAGCAATTTGGTAAAATGCTAACTTATGTAAGTTTCACTAGACATGTCATAGGTCAAAGAAGCTACCCAATTTATCAGCAGTGTCCCCATAGAATGAAGTTCACTGAGAACAACTTCAAGCCTGAAGTTCTGAGCTGCTTAGGATTTGGAGTGTTGCGGTCAGAATTTTTAACTCTAAGTGAGCATTCAACAACTTTTTTGAGTACTTTTTGACTCAGTTACATTCAAAAACAGAAATGCAAGTTCTTGCAATCTTTTATAAAAAACTTCTGCTATTTAATGTCAGTCATTTTCTGTTCTGAATCTAACAAAAGACACCATAATGAAACGTCTTACCAGTGACTGAACAAACTGAAAAAAGTACAGTCAAGCTTTCGGTAACATTAGGCAGACAACATTAACAGATTATATTCTATATTGAAAATTGTAACAAGAATAATAATTGAAGTCAATTGCCAAATCCAAAGTAATGTAATTCTTGTAATTTTGCAAGTACATTTACAAGCTTAAAATAAGCTGATGAACTAAAAGCACCTTCTTTAAAGAACAAGAGAGTAGACAATTTTTGATTAAGTGGCCATTTGCTATATGCTAAGTGCAGAAAGATGGATAATAAAGAATTCATGCTGTTCTGAAGCTTCCTATGTTATCATTAAAGAATCTAAACTAGAACAAGTTGGTTGAGTCAATTTATTTATTGCAAATTTTTCTCTTTCCTAATTGATCTAAATTTGTCTTTTTTTGAAGACAATATTCTATTTCCCATGGCAGGAAAAACAGCTTTTTCATCTCTTCACAAGAAACATATTATGTACATATTCCAAATTATTTAGTTATATCTCTTTTCTTCCTCATTTTTCACATAAATTATCCATTAGGTGAATTAATATTCGACTATACAATTAATCAAAAGCTAAAACCTATTGTTTCTAAGTTAAGCAAAAGAAATTTCCTCAACTGTAATGTGTAATCACTAGAAGTCATTTTATCTCTGGAAGCTATTTCATCTCTGGAAGCTATTTTAATTTTACAATCTGCTGTCTTTTCACCTTTACCCCAATAAATGTTACTTTTACACTTTTACAAAGTTTTGACTCTGTGGTTATTCAGCCATATATCCCACTGGATTTCTTGAGTTACACAGTCAATGAACAGTTTGACAAGAAAGTCAGACTCTTCAGTGTTGCTCAGGTGTGCCTGCCCTGCAGCTGCCTGGTTGTGTGGAGTTTCTGATGCTCCAGATATACCAAGAAGCCAACAGTGAATGTCAGTCAAGATCTGCCTTAACAAAAAAAAAATGCATATATTCTCATACAAAGAGCTTCAAAAATGTGGCTCTTCTCTTTCTTTCTCAGTGATCTGCCTAGAGTCCAAAAATGGGGGAACTGCACAACACAGAAAATAGCAAGAGAAGCAAGGTGTGCCATTTTTAAAATACTCTTTTTCACTGTCATTTGTCTAGTGTTATAGAATTACATTAAAACAATAAGAAACACATAAATTTGGTGAATTGTGAGAATAATTTCAAACACTGGCATAATAGCATCATGAGAAATGTGTGTGTTGCATGTGAGGAACTATACTTGGGTTTAAAGATCTTTGGTGGAAGAATGCAAACCCCATTAGCACCCTAGAATTTGGTTTGTCTTGATTTTTTTCCAGATTCTAGCCAGAAAGAACAAGTTTATCAAACACTCTGATTTTCAATTTTTTTCCATAAAATTTGTACCAAAATTATATCCTGGAAAATTCTAATATTTTCTGATCTACAACTGAATTATAAAGATTGAACAGAGTGAAAGAAGGGATCTTGGTTTTTGTTTTTTTGTTTGTTTTTTTTTTTTTTGAGTGTTCTATTGATTAGTACTGCAGAATCAGTACTAAAATCTCCATCAAATGCAAGAAATTCATGGTTTTCAGGTGTGGTGGGTTGATCTTGGCTGTACACCAGGTGCCCACCAAAGTTGCTCTCTCTCTATCACCCCCCTTCTCAGCTGGACAGGGAAAAGAAAATATAACAAAAGGCTCGTGGATCAAGATAAGGACAGGGAGAGAGCACCCATCAATTACCATCATGGGCAAAACAAACTCACCTTGGGAAAATCGGTTAAATTTCTTGCAAGTCAAATCAGAGTAGGGTAATGAGAAATAAAAACTGACTCTTGAAACACCTTCCTCCATACCCCTCCCTTCTTTCAGGACTTCACTGCCAAATTCTCTATTTCCTCCCCTCTCAATGGCAGAGGGGGATGATGGGGAATGGGGATTGCAGTCAGATCATCAAATTCTGTCTCTGCAGCTCTTTTCTCCACAGTGGACTCCTCACACTCTTTCACTGGTCCATTGGGGAGTTTCTCCCATGAGAGACAATCCTTCACAAACTTCTCTAATATGAGTCCTTTCCATGGGCTTCGGTTCTTAATGAACTGCTCCAGCACGGGTTCCTTCCACAGGGTGAAGCCCTTCAGGAACAGGTTGCTCCTGCCTGGGCCCCCTGTGAGGTCACAAGTCCTGCCAGTAAACCTGCTCCTCTCTCCACAAGGCTATAGGTCCTGCCAGGAGCCTGCTCCAGCACGGGCTTCCCACATGTCACAGCTTCCTTTGAGCATCTCCCTGCTCCAGTGTGGGGTCCTCTATGGGGTGCACGTGGATTTCTGCTCCACCATTGACCTCCATGGGCTGCAGGGGGACAGCCTGCCTCACCATGGTCTGCACTATGGGAAGACTCCACTGCTGGCACCTGGAGCACCTCCTCCCACTCCTTATTCACTGACCTTGGTGTCTGTAGAGCTCCTGGCTCACCTATTCTCACTCCTTTCTCTGGCTGCAATTGCTCCTGCACAGTAACTGTTTCACATTCTTAGATATGTTATCACAGAGGTGCTACCACCATCACTGACAGGCCTGGTCTTTGTCAGCAGTGACTCCATTGCAGTCAATGGCATTGGCACTATTGGACATAGGGGAAGCTTCTAGCAGCTTCAATGCCACCCCCATAGCTTCCCTGCTACCAAAACTTTGCCACATTAACCCAATACATGGGACCAGAAGCCAGGGTGATGCTTTTGAGTCAGACAAGCTTGGAGATAAATTTATGGACGGCCTAAAACATCTAAGGAAATTACAAATTGAAAAACTGTTGGTCCTTCTTTGGTAGAGGAGAAAAATATTTCTCATGAGCTAGGAATTGGTAATTTTTTTAACTTGGGTACATGCCACAAAATTATAGTTTAATATCTGTGACTGTGGAAAGAAATATGCCAGTATGTTCCAAAAATTAAAAAAAAAAAAAAAATTAATTAAAAAAAAAAAAAAAACAACAACAACAAAAACCAAACAAATCCATTTCTAGCAGATGATCAAATTTGTAACCACCTGGCAAATTACACTTCAGGAACCAAAAGAAGCAGATTGCTTGTGATAATGGGCCTGCTGATCAGCTCTGGTTTAAAGAAAGAACTTCTTGGTAAGTAAGTCAACCTTGATGCTCTATCACAGACATTCTTCAATTTCTCACTATTTCTGCATGTCTGAAAAGGAAGTCCAATAGTTATCACCAGTTAAAGCAGTCTCCAAAGTCAAATAAAGGCATCTCCACACTGACATCATCTTCTTCTGCACTAGAGAAGAATATATATAGAACAAGACTGACCCAATATGATGCTGATTACTGCTGTGTAATGAATAACCTCATAGATAGAGATATACCAAGTTGCCATAAAGAAATTTCTTCCAGGCTCATGACTCACAGCAATGGTACTTATAGCACCAGGTCTTCTGACTTCCTCACTTATAATTATCCACTTTTTATGAGGGAACAGAGACCATGAATGAGAAATTCAGTCTTGTGGAGTGTTTTTATTCATGACTTCCATAAAAGAGGAACTCTGTTATAAAAGGTTCCTCTCCTTTTCTTTCCTTGATGCCATACTCCCACTACCTCAGGAAGCAAAACATACTTGGCTTCCTGCTAAAGACAGCAAAACAGTGTGATATAACACAGAAGTGCTACTCTGCATCAGCAAATCATGACCCATTTTTTTTGTTACTCTTTTTCATTACTCCTACTTTTTAATTTTTCCCCCCAGAAATGTGTTTCTAAAACTCTATAGGCTTACTGGACAAGTATATTTCTCTGCTTAGGGATTTATCACAGCTGTGTGGAAAAAAACTGTACCTAGAGCAATACATGCAGCAACAAGCAAGCATTGGAGATGCTGACTTGTGGGAGCAAGTTACAAGGACTTAGTTCTAGGACTACTTTTCCTGCCTGAGAACCTGGAGACAAAGAGGATTTAGAAAATAGGGGAAATGTGAGGTGGGCATTCATTGAATGGCAGACTAGAAATGGCCTGCAATTCTGGCTTCAGAAGTGTAGTGTTATAGCATAAGGATAGAAGAGGAACATGAGCTTGGGAGAACAGAGTAAAATAAAGAACTGGAAAGGGTTGCTTTAGATGTCAGTGCTGGATCTGAGAGGTTGAAGAATGGAAGTTCCTTTCATTTGTTTAATTTCTCTAGAATTTTCACAATTGTAAATTATAGGCAATCTTAGATCTAAGCAGCAATTGAGAACATTACACTACAGCACAGCATGTGAACATGCAATTTCCCAAGGTAATCTTGCCAAAGAATTCTTTCTAAAGTGGCAAAAAATCAAAGAATGTTGAAAACATGATCAAGGAAGAATAAAATGCTGGAGTAATACAGTCTGAAGGAAACTGCAAGATTAGAAATATTTTCCTATGTTCAGAGTTCCAATTTGTAGTCCACTCTTTCTGAAGACCATTCAGCTCCATTTTCTGCTTTCAATACATTTTGCCTGGAAACACACATCAGCTGACAGAAACAAACTCAAGTGAGCTGAGACTTGGACTTTATAGCAATATTGATGAAAGCAGTGGGCATTCCTGCTGGAACATTGGCATTTGGCCTGGAGACAGTATTTTGAGAGATTTCTCAGATTCTTCATACATCTAAAGACATATTATTGTGCTGCAAAGTAATAAATGTGGAAAGGGGGGGGAAGGGTTCTCCCTACGGAAACCACAAAATAACATTTTTTCTTACAACAATCCAAGGGTGTAG
Organism: Amazona ochrocephala; assembly: GCA_039720435.1. Taxonomy (NCBI): domain Eukaryota; kingdom Metazoa; phylum Chordata; class Aves; order Psittaciformes; family Psittacidae; genus Amazona; species Amazona ochrocephala. The sequence continues at coordinate 32,321,876 of CM077879.1, forward strand.
CTTACTGTAGACTGAGTAAGCTTCAGAATCATCACAATTTTTAAGGAGAAATATAGGGGAAGGTGAAATAATGCCTATATAGATCTCTATGGACAGTACCTGTCACAGAGGAGCTGTGTAGGAAAAACCTGTGGTGACACTTGATGTTGGTTTAACGGGCAAAGCATAAGCTGAATTACGTAGTATGAAAGGTACAGTGAAGTTATTCAAGGAGGGTCATAATTAAAAAACAAAAATAGTTAAAAAAACATAAATATTTTTAACTAATAGTTTTTGCTTGCTTCTTTTATAAGATTACTCATTCTTCTATCTAATTTCATGCTAGAATACCCACATATGTGTTAACTGCATGAACTGAAAGTATCTCATAAGATCTCTATCTATTTCTTCCTTGTAAGTCAGTGCGAACTGCACCAAAACCATCCTCACAGGCCTTTGTGTAAGCCAGTAGCAAAAAAAACTCCAGTGATGAATACCCCACAACAGCTGTCTACAGTCTATTCCCGATCTTACTTAGAAAATATTTCTTAATGTCTACAAATCCCTTGTTGCAACATTAGCTCATCCCTTCCTGTCACTGGATGCCAGAAACAGATTTTTTGCTTCTCCCTCAGGTCATGTTTTCTAGACCTCTGATCATTCTCCATGCTCTTCTTTACAGTCTCTTCAGCTGGACAGTATTTTGTTTGACGTGTAATAACCAGACCAGGACACCAGATGTTTGGTATTTTTTCTTTTTCTTTTTTTTTTTTTTCCCCTCACAACAATATGAATTTGGCAACTGGTGCTCCTTTCAATAAAACATCTCCACATATTTTTTTCTGCAACTTTTGCCTAGCTAGCCAATTTCTATCTTTCACTGATTATTCTTACTGAAGCATAGTAATTTGCATTTGTCCTGCTTGAACTACATCCTGCTTTTGAGACCAAATCACCAATTAACGAGATTGCTTTAGATCTTAAAATTGTCCTCCAAAGTACTTGCAGATATGCCCCCACCCTTTTCACTTTATATAAAGAGCACATCATCTTACACCATTCTGAGATGATTCTCCCTGGCTTTCTTTGGTTTAATAAGTATCATACAAGAATTGTTCATATCACCACACTGAGGTATTAGTTTCCTCCACAATTCTGCATTCTGGGGGGTTAATGCAGGTACTGTTGCAATTATTTTGCATATTTTGGCTGATAAAGTAAGAATTAACATTAAATCTTCAATCAATAACATTTACCTATTTCATTTAAAAAAATCAAAAATAGCTAGAAGTTCAGATTTGAATGTAATAAAAACTTGTTTAAAATTTACAGCCAGAAGAAAACATGGTTTTCCCTAGTATCAATCACCTTGAACATACATCTGGATTTTCAAGCAGCAGAGTTACAATGCTGAAAGGAAAAACAGGAAAGACAAAATTTGTTGAGTAATAATTCAGGTGTATATTGAGAGCCAAAGAGAACAAGTGCACAACACAACCATGTTTTAATTGTCTAATATAAACATTTACATTTTGCATGAGGATTAATGGATTAAGTTACTTTAGCATGGAGGAAAAAAAATGCTAGTTATGACCTAGTGTTAGACAACAACGAATGGCTTAATCTGGCTTTCTCTGAAGGTAAAGTTATACTTAGTAATGGGTTTAAGAGATAAGTACAGAAGTTTCAAATTTAATTTTATTAGCACATGAACTATAAAAAAATTTTGCACACATGTATATTTATAACCATTTATAACTGGTATTTTGTCTTCAGTATTTCATGGTCTTATTTTTTGTTTACATAGAAAAATACTCTGTGCCAACAGAAAATATGATGAAATAGTCCTCCTAACACTGTGCTTGAATGCAGTAACTGGATTCCTAATGACAAAGTGATGATATGTGAACGCCAACTAGTATGTGAATCAGCAAACTCACACAGAGAAAACCCACAGCATTCAAAGGCCATAACAATATCCTGGGCTTCAGGTTACCTTCCCTCTGTATCTTCTTTGTGAGACAGCACTCAGCAAATAAAAGTGCAATATAATTTCCGTGTTGTTTGATAGAACACTTAGAAATGCTGTGTAATACTCCAGATATATTCTGTTGTGTAAAAGAGAATTATTCAAGTGTAACAGCTCAGAATTTTGAGACAAATACGCAAGTTTTGTCAGCAGAGTGTAACGCTGAATTTACCTTTGAGCTTTGTCTACATAATCCTTACATTTTACGCTACATTTGTTAAATACAGTCTTGCCATGAGCCAAACAATTAGTTTGGAAGAAAAAGTTTGGAATTTGCATTAATTTTAGCTAGATTGGAACCAAAATTAGAACTTGGCTGCATAAACATCACTACAAATTTGGTTATACTACAAAAATAATTATATTTAGCAGCATTGCTCAGTTTGAGGGATCAGACTTTAGCTTTCCAAATTATTTGTCCTAAACTCTCTTTTATTTTCTTATCATAATCCAATTTATTAAGAAACTGAAAATGGACTGCATTTCTATGCTACATAAAGAGATTCTTGAGTTCTTGATTTCAGGGTTTTGGAAAGCAGATAAAGAAGTTTTAGGTAAAAGATGTGTAGTGAAAATGCCATGAATATTTAGAAAACATGATCTGGATAAATGGTGCTTTTTTCTGGAAAATGCAAAGCAGGTCTCTTAAATTAAGAATAAACAAACCCTCTTCTTTGTAACTTGGTGTTAATGAAATATAATTAGTGTCTTAAATAGAGTTAGTGTCTGAATGTTCAGGAGAGGAAAAGCAGAAGTATTTGTGTTTTAGGAAGGAATAGCCCAACATCTTACATCAAACCACCTAATCCAATTGAAAAAGTGGTCAAATTTTTGGAAAGTATGTAATGGATTTTGTACACTATGTATTCTATACTACACTACATTACACTATTCATCAGTATATTCTGCTATGTAGAAGAATAGGCCTATTTATGCCTTTAGGCCATCTACAGGGATTGAATTGGGGACCTGCTAACCCCACCTGGGTCTACTGCTACATTCTGAGCTTCAGAGTCAAATCTCTACAGCCTGAATCTGTAACAATTTGACTCAGCTCATCATTGTTACAGATTGTAACAAAAACTTGTAATACATGTGAACCAAAAGTTTATACTTGTAGGCTTGGTGCAACAGAAAATGACTGTAGAAAAAATTGCTTCTGACTTTTATGTACTCCAATTTATTTCAAATGATTGAAAATTAGCTTTACTCTTACAGTTAAAAATCCTAAAATTTCATACATAGTATATATTTTGGTTCTCAATCTCCTATTTATTTACCTTTATTATTTCCCAAGTACCAAAAGGTCTTAAAAGTAATCCTGTATATTCCTTCAGACAAGAAATATAACCTGCATTTAGCTAAAGTCTAACAATAATTGTAGAGCAAGGTATAGCTAGTCCTTATTTTTCAAAGAAACAAAAGAATATTGTCCCTTTTAATGGAAAGCAAATGATTTGACTGTAGAAACAGAAAGGGAATCTTTTCACTTGTGCCCCTGAAAATGCTGCTTTTCTGCAGATTAGTTCAATGGTCCAGATAATAAATGAATAATAAAATCACTACTGTGCATGATATTTTTAATTAGGGAATATATTACAGCTCCTAAATTACATTTTCAAGCAGCGAATACAGTGCTCTGGATTTCTGCCTACAATACTGTTACCGATTGAAAATACTTTGTATTAGATTCTAGAAAGACATTTTCCAAAGGAAAGATGCTATGCCTTTTTGACAAAGGAATGTCGTACAAGTCTATTTTGTAAATCTTTGTGCAACTGAATTTTTCTGAAAAAGTCAGCAAGAAATTGAGCTTCATAGCAAATGCAATCATACTCAAATCATAGTTGCATTTGTATACTATACACATGCACCTGTGAAAGGTGCTATAGCACATATATTCAGCTGATTTTAGAATGGCCACACTATCTTCAGAAATGCAATCTATCTTTTCCACAATACCTTGGCCAAAATAAAAAGTGGGAAAATTAATTACTCGGTATGTACCTACAAAAAAATCTACAGCCCATTTGAAAAAGTGCTTTTGGCACTTGCAAACATTGGTTCATTTTGTTAATGTTTTAGTCAGAGACTTTGAGATCACTCCATTTTTCCAGATATTTAATGTCTTAAGAATCAATTAAATTATTCTCAATGTCACAGGTTTGTTTCACCCATTTACCTTATTTACTCATATTAAGCTGGTAACATAAATTAGAGTAAAGCATAATTTATGACTGCCTTAGGCATATCATCTTGAAAGGCATTCAGTCTCAACTTGTAAACGTCAAGGGACAGACAATTCATCTCTTTCCTGGTAAGTTTACTCCAGCAGCTAATCATGCTCCTTTTTCAAATTCATGTGTGTGTTTGGGATGTTTCCATTCATGCCCTGAGAGCATATTATTATGCCCTTCTCCACTACAATTAAGTCCTTTAATATGCCCAAGTTACTCTGCATTCTATCAAGTCTCTCTTTTTTTGTTTGTTTGGTAAATTAAACAGGCCAACCTCATTCAGACTTTCTTTCACTGGGGGGTATTTTTCAAGATGCTCGTGTTTCAAGATACTTTAGTTAGTGCAGGCATGAGCAGCAATGTTGTTCAGTCATTTAGGACAACAAAACCAGTCACAATAGATCAAATAATGGGTCACCACAGAGGATACCTGGGGACACCACACAAAGACAGGACAAGTATGTAGGGATATTTTCTTCTATTTTCATTTCTGGAGAAGTGGCACTGCTGCCATTCATGAGAGGATTCATATGTTTAACAGTTTAAAGAACCTCTACTGAAGTACCATATTAAAAGTATTTCAAATGAGCATATTAGGCATCTTTAAGAGATGCCTCTGGTTGTCTTAGCCAACACTGCTCATCACCAGATAAACAGACCCTGAACAGCACATGGTGTTACTTCCAACATACATCAACATGAGACCATCTAACCTTTGAGTGGAGCTGACTGGGCCTGGGAAGGATTTCAAGTACAGTTAATTTCTCCTGAAATATATAGAAGGTGAATACTGTGACAAATTGCAATGGAATAAAAGATGAATTTGCATATGGTTAGAAATACTTATGCAGACTACTAACGATGCTGCTGTCATCCAACAGTATGGCTATTACAGAGCTGTTCAAAACTTTCATACAATATTCCAGAACAATTATTTGGACAAGGGTGCATTACAATGCATAAATGGTCTTTTTACATGTGAATAAGGACTTAGAACTAGCTAGATTGTTTGGTTCCAACATGGCTAAAATATAATTATTTCACTTGCAGAATGATTCCCATTGTATTTCCCACAACTGTGTGATACGTTTTCAATGCCCTATATGGCATCTGCATGCAGAGCACTCCTAAACAGTCATTGTTGATATAATTATCACACATTGCCTGTATATATGCCACAATCATGGGTGGATTCACTTGCTGAAGCAGAGAACTTGTTTTCCTTCCTGGAAACTAAGAGAAAAAGGAGACTTAAAATCTCTGTTCAGTGAATAACAGACTGCAAATGGCTCCATGCAAGAAAGACAGAACATTTTTGAGTACATGGCTGCAAATGCTGTAACACTGCCCTCTATGACTAACCTACATTTTCTTCTATCCACTATAACTAATGATAAGCTGTAAAATATATGCCTGTGCTTGATTTTCTGAGTTGAAGCTGAGCTGAAGCTTAATCTTCTGAGATGAAGATAGCAGCAAGGAGAATATATCCTCCATATATACCAATTCCCCACCATCTTGTTAAGGAATACTCAGCCACCTCCAAGCAGATAGGGAAGACACTTCAAGGAACCCAAGCCAGAGAAAGGCAGAAAGATGGACTGCTTTCCTTTGCAGTTATCATTAAGGGAGAATAACATGCCCCGAGACCTCATTGTCTTCCCAGCAGAGCTGCTTTTAAAACCTGGAAAGGAAGGGTATCTGAATCAGAACCTGCTGAAAAGACATGGGTGCTGCATCCCCAGGGGAGATAGCTGCAGCAGAGCCAGAACTGCCCTCCAACACCTCCCTGGAGCATGGGTTAGTCTTTCCATGGCACTGCTGGCAAGCAAAAGATGCATGAGAAACCAAGCCCTCTACCTCTTCAGAAAACATTGGCTGAGGAAAGATTGAATCAAAAGATCTTCACAGTGATTAATTGCTACAGCAGTTACTGAAAACTAAGGTGTCCTCCCGTTATTGTCGAGACCTTTGAATTTTTATGCCTATTGTCTTTGTTGTTAAGCTCTTGGCTACAAAATGCCCATTATCGCACATACGCACACTGTTGCAGTAATTAGACCCACATGCTGCCTTGGTACTACGTGTTGATTGAACTTCTGCTGCCATTAATTAGGGTGTGTAGAGGAGAAAGGCCCTAGACAGCAACAAGGTCAATGAACACAAATCTGGTACCTATCTCACTGATCATGACATAGGAAAACTTTTCTCATCTCCTGTGAAAATTTCTTCTTTTGCAATCATGTCACCACAAAGGGCTCATATTTCGAGTCTTAAAAATTAATGTCAATCTAAAAACCCAGAAAAAAAATATGTTATAAAATCAGACGCAAACCGAGTCTAGTTCTACAGTAACATACCTTTTAAAGCACTGTCGTCAAAAAGAAGTTTAAAAAATAAAAATAAGAAAAAATGGAAAATTTTACAGATCTATAAAGCTGCATATGCATATGGCTTTATATGTACATATATGCACAGTTTAATACACATACTACTTAGAAAATTCTTGAGGAATTATACTTTTAGGAGAGCAGAATTCAAAGAGCTTTGGTTCAGTTAATATAGGTCACTACATTAGCAAATTGGCCATCAAATCCCTTTTTCTCAAGAATGTTGTTCAGGAAACTACTGAAAAGCCACTAAACTAATTCAGAAGAGGAAACATAAAAAATGGACAATAAAACTAAACAAAATCAAATATCTTGTGTTATCCTTATTATGCTCAGTTCTCTTTATCCATGTCAGCTGTATGCTATTGAAAGGAAGTATTTTTCTGCTTATGTATTTGTAAAACGGAACATGATCTTCCCTTCTAATTGTGTAGATAAAGCAGATGCCTCACATAGAGCTTGCCTTTTTTAGAGAAGATCAGAAACAAAAGCCTTTCCCAGAAGCAACTAAACTTCCTAAATATGTGATGCAATGTATTAATTTTAATTTCAATTTCTATGCCAAAGAAGCTTCAGAAATAGAAGAACTTGGGCAGAAAACAGGCCTGGCATCCACTAACTTAGAGGCTCATCTCATTACCATAATCTCATTCACAGCAGAGGCATGGCCCACCTGATGGTCACTTCAGATGGGGCTGCTTCTTCTCTTCTGCTTCTTCAGGGAGAGCTACAAGTGGGCCTACATATATCCCACAGATGTAAGAACTAGAGGAAGACCAAGAACTGATACTATGTGAATATAAGCCAGCAGCATGCGCTCACAGACATTAAGTTTCAACTGTATCTGGGCATCATCAAAAGAAGCATGGCCAGCAGGTTGACGGAGGTGATTCGGCTCTGGGGCCTCCAGCACAAGAGGGATGGGGATCTCTTGAAGCAGGTCCAGAGGAGGCTACAAAGATGATCAGGGGGCTGGAGCACCTCTCCTATGAAGACAGGCTGAGAGAGTTGGGCTTGTTCAGCCTGAAGAAGACAAGGCTCAGGGGAGACCTTACTGCATCCTTTCAGTACTTAAAAGAGGCTTATACAAAAGATGGGGACAAACATTTCAGCAGGACCTGCTGCAATAGGATTAGGAGTAATGGCTTTAATCTGAAAGAGGGTAGATTTAGACTAGATGTAAGGAAGAAATTTTTTACAATGAGGATGGTGAAACGCTGTAACAGGTTGCCCAAAGAGTTGATAGGTGCCACATCCCTGGAAACAGTCAAGGTCAGGTTGGATGGGTATTGCGCTTTAAGGCCAGCCAGCAGGTAAGGACCACTCAGCTGCTCGCTCACTCCCCCCCACCACAGTGGGATCAGGAGGAGAATTGGAAAAAAGGTAAAAAACCTGTGGGTTGAGATAAGAACACTTAAATAATTAAAATAAGGTATGATATAATACTATTCTTGTTGTTTACTACTACTACTGCTACTAGTAATAATAATAATAAATAATAATAATAATGGAAATAACAAAAAGAGGGAGAAACCAACCAACCAAAAAACAACCCACCCACCAGCCCCCAACAACAGCTATACACAATACAATTGCACACCACCTGCTGACCAACACCCATCCTGACCCTAGCAGTGATCTAGGCCTTCCAGGTGACTCGCCCAAGTTTATATACTGGGCATGACATGCTGTGGTACGGAATACCTCTTTCACTAGTTTGGGCCAGGTGTCCTGTCTCTGCTTCCCCCTGGCTTCTTGCACCCCTCCTTCAGGCAGAGCATGAGAGACTGAAAAGTCCATTATCAGGGTAAGTGGTACTCAGCAACAACTAAAACATCAGTGTGTTACCAGCATTGTTCCCAGACTAAAGCCAAAACACAGCACTGCACCAGCTGTTAGAAAGAAAATTATCCCAGCCAAAATCAGGACAATGGGGCTTTGAACAATGTGGTCTAGCGAAGGTATCCCTGCCCATGGAAGGGAGGGTGGAACTAGATGACCTTTAGAAGTCCCTTTGAACTCAAACTATCCCATGATTATGGTATTTTGGCACAAACCATTTTTCTTTGCTGATACTTTGCAGCAATATGAATTATTTGGCCTAGCTAGTGATAGTCTTTCAAGATGACTGTTCAGAAAAGTTTCAAGACCAACACTCTTGATAAAACTACAACTTCCCTGAATTCATTATATTCTAAATCATACCTAAAATCAGATTTGCTGTAGTGCTTTCCAGGAATCAATGGGTAACTATATTATCTTCCACAAATCTTATTCTTCTACATAACTTAAAAGGTTCAGAACTATTTTCTTTCTGAGGCTGACAGTCAAAACAGATGTCTAGGAAACAGAACTTTTCTTAATTTGCCTTATGACCTTGAACAGAAAAACCTTCTCTACCAATCTATGTGGATATTTACTAACGTGATAAATCACTGCATACTCAAAACAGAAAATGTAACAAAGAGTGTCAAGTGAAAGCAGGTTCCTCCCTGCACCGCCAACACTGGGCTTCATGAAACGCAAATAAAGATACACTTGGATGCCAAATTGGCATTTTAATTAAAATTTTTAAGAAAGGGTTAAGTTCCATAGATTTATTCCTTCACACAGCCTTGCCAAAATTGTTGGCATTTGGTCAGAAACATTGATTTAGTCATGATCCAGGACGGTTCTCCCAAGAGTACTGAGGTGGCTTTACTGACATCTCTGTATTTTACTTTCCACTGAGCCCTTAGCCACTTTAAATGTTATAGGCTGTGAGCACTAAAACTGCAAAATGTAAAAATGGGAAAATGAGCCCGGTTTCTAACCGTCTTACCTAGGCCATAGTCAATGTACATTGGCTGAACTGACATTTACGTTTTCAACTCATCGACATCCCCCCATCACTGAACAAATAGCCTGGTGAAAGAGATGTTTTAACACTAGGACAGGAAGGGCAGAATTTTGAGTGAAAGGCTATTTCTCTGTGCCTTGTCCTTCCCCTAGAAACTCTCTCTACCCAGTGAAGAACAACAAGCTGACCCATGCACTACAAAGAAATACACATGTGTCTATGTTCATGAGTAAGTGAACAAAAGAATTCAATATCTCACAGGTTAGAAAGAAAAACAAGGCTGTAAGGTATGCAAGCCACATCCCTCAATGTATATTTTTGGGTGTATACTGATTGACTTGTCTCAGCGTTTAAAATTAAGTTGCCTTTAGGCAGTCAGGTCTCTTTCAGGAGCTACTGATGATATTAACCTTTGGTATTGAAATTCTGTTAGTAATACCTGATTTATCCCAGTAAAAGCATTGTCGTCTCATTCTTATACCAGGCCTGTGAAAATTTAGATCTTTGCGGTTTTCATTTGCTTGATTTTCTCAGAAAACAGTACCAACAAAAGCAAACTACCCATCATAGAATCATAGAATAGTAAGGGTTGGAAAGGACCTCAATCGACTGATCCTGACACAGATTGTACATGACGGATGCATTACAATTTTACCTCTCCCTTAAAAGATATGTTTTTTTTTAAAGTCTGGGTTGTTGTTGTGTTTTGGTTTATTTCTAAAAAAAAAAAAAAAAAAAAAAAAAAAAAAAAAAAAAAAAAAAATAGAAAGTCATTCTAATTGATTAATTGATTAATTAAGATTTAATTCTAATTCTCTTCTCCTGGAAGGCTCACAGAAGGCATTTTCTTAACAAAAATGACTGAGTTGTGATACAACTTGTACTGATGGATTAGATTTATTGAAGAGTAATAACAATCACAAAGATACTCATATTAATCCTAGTTCAACTTTTGAATATAGGTGTGTCTCAGCTCTCTATGAGACGAATAGCTGAATCCTGTGTATTCTGGCTGAAGAAGTTCAGAAAGCCAAATAAGCAGGATTTCTTTGCTGCACAGGAATATAGCATTTCCTTCTCTTCATTCAAATCACATTTTTGTAACTATTTCTGAGCAGATGCTTAGGACACAAATCTTATTGATACTAAAATAAAGAGATGCCTGGTTCTTGAAATGTGTGGTCTTGTTTACTTGCAGTTGACAAGGCATTTTACAAGAACATATTTGACTTTTTACAAGTTTCCAAAAGCAGTAAACTTTATTCCTGCTGACAGCAGAAGTAATTGCTATGTACAGAATAAAATCGATTGTTTAAAAAGTTTAACTCTGTTTTCTTGTTTCATGTTTTGTACTCTAAGGTTACATTTAAATCTGTTTCAGATAAATTTTTCCCAAAGAACAATTTTTTCTATGTTACTGGGGTAAAAATACATGGGTGAACACCAAAATCATTGCAAGGTAAGGAAAACGGGCTTTTCTCTGAAGTGGAAATAGCATTTAGCTTCCCACTCTTTTTATAGTGAAACTTTCAAATTTTTCATTATATTATTTTCAGTTTACAACATCATAAGGTAAAAAACACTAGTGCAATTTTAGACCTCTTTATTTAAAACAGTCATCTAAGGATAAGAATAAAAGAAGCAAGAAATCAAACCACCATCATAACCTTCTGCAGCGAGCAGGCAATTTCTATAAAATATGTACCAACCATCTGTCCTTATACCATGATTTTTGGGCCAAATTCTGGAATAATGTGAATAGTCAATAGGCAACTCATGGCATACATACGCTCTGAAAAGTATATGCAGAAAGAGCTCTTAACACTGTGGTTGCACACTTCTGTTTTCTGTGTAGTGATCCAATTTAAGATGCTTCAGCTACCAGCTGCCTACCACCAGACCTCCAACAGAGCATACTATCTCACACTACTGCTGATTCAGCTGCATTTTACTTTGGATCTTGGTTTATAAGTGTTCATGTCCCCTAAAATTAAAATTTATGTCACTTTATCATTGCTAGAAAGGTTAAGCACACTCAATCTGTGCAACTTGCTAGCAGGTCAGATAAGGATGTGAGAAAAACGCAGAACTAGAAAGCACCTTCATTTGGCTCACATTCTGCTACTGGCTTCTTCCCATAGACTTGCATCTTGTCATCCTCTCCTGTTCTCTTCCTCTTTATGTTACTGGTTTTATCTGGGGGAGAGTCATGTGAATATGCAGGAAACATTTACATATCAATGCTATAGAATATTTTGTCATTGTGATAAATTATTTTTAAATTCACATTTTAAGATGTAAATCAGTTTTCTCATGCACATACACAAAGATGTGATGATAGTCACAGAAATTGCAATTTAAGTATACTTTTGTTTTAAAGACAAGTATGAGTCTATTTGTTTTATTAACTTTAAGAGTAAACTTAACTATATTCTCCACAGACAGAAATAATATTGATACCTGTAACTGCTTGTCTGCTAGTACTGTTAGCTCTTTATTAAAGAGTGAGGGAGCAAAAAGTTGTTTGGCATTTTAAGAAACAGAAAAGAGCACCTGTTCAACAGAAAAGGACAGGTTTTCTCTAGAATAATAGCCACTAAAAGCTAAGTGAAGTGGATCCCATGAATAGATTAAGGGGAAATTTTCACTGCCTAGGAGCCCAGGTTTAGAGCTTATTTTTAGATAAGAAAACTATAAAACACATTGCATGCCAATTCAATTGTAACATTCCATTGGGACAGTAAGACAGTTTCGGTCTTAACACCATCCAACTCAGACTGACAACAGCAACATCAGCTGCTTTCATGGGTTCTCAGAATTTTCTGCTTCCGTCAGCACATATGCAAGGCCATGTCCACAGACAAGTGCTTCCTACAAATTTTCTGAATAGCCAATTGAGTTTTCTAGCACCAAGAGAATAAGTTTTAACCATTTATTTTTTCATGCATTTAAATGTTGCACATGCTACACAAATCATTTACTGAATTATATTAGCACAGTAACATCCCATTATCCTATTTACAAAATATTTTAAAATGTAGCACTAAATATGTGAATAATAAGGGTCTGTCAGTTAAGCATCATCATGAACAATAGTGCAGATAGCCATACATTTTCACTCAGTTTGCCACCAGCTCAGCACATGATCACTGCGCTGTCATTTGTTATTGCACCGCTCAGCCTTCCCTTTTGACTTGAAATCTTTATATTCCACTTGGCTATTCTAAAACTGCTTTGGCAAGCTCTGCATGTCTGTTACAAATTAACAGCATTGTAGTCTGATGCAGCAGCATATGCCCAAAACTGAAATGAATTTTACTTAATATAATCTATAACTCTTGACATATCAGGTGCTAGGCTCTCCTAGGTGTTCATCATGCTGCAGTTTGCTGCCTACTAGATACATTCATTCATTGACCAAAGCTCACAAAAGTCCAAGTTCAATAGAACAGACAGCACCTTGGCAAAGAATGCCTTCTGTTTTATGCCTGTCAGCAATATGATGGAAATTTTATCATGAGACACAGAGACACTACTGACATAGCTATAATTTTATTAGGCAATAGTGCAAGTGGTCTCGGTAGACTGGGTAGATGACATATTTACATGAACAGTGAATATAATCTATCTCATCTAAATTAACACTGAGCAAAATAGGAAGCTTACCTAGGTAGAGGTCTCTTCTGGGCATATAGATCATTTTCCAATCACATACTCACTTGCACCTCATGATAAGTTAGGGGAGAAACGAAGGAAGGTATGAGTTCAATTCTAAAAATAGTAACTTATTCCCCTGAAAACAAGATATACTTAACAAAATGAGAATGTCAATGCCAGTATTGGGGAAACAGCACACACTAACTAACCTGTTGTTAAGTCTCTGAAAAATTATACTCTTCTGCCAACTTTTTCAGGAAAATCTAATAAAACATTGATGAAATGGAATGATAACTTTCTCTGCAAGAAGATTAAGTGAGAACATGAGTCTACACAAGAGGCAGTTTTTGCATTCATCTCGTGTTTGCTCAACTGCTGAAGTCATTGAGAAATGGCATGTAGAATATTTCTAAACTGAAATATACCTGAAATAGTAGATGTCAACTTGAGTTCTACAGGAAGTGACAGTCAACACCAGCTTGTTGCTAGCTATTTTTGCAACTGCCTGCAAAATTTGACACAGCTAGGCAGTCTTGTGTTAGGACTGAAACCTATTGTTTCAAAACAAATAAAAGGGAAGATAATTATTACCAATATTTACACAACAGGTACTGTATCTGAAGGCATAATTATGCATAAACCTTAATGCTGGTACCTACCTGAACCTTCAGAGGAAACTAAGTTTCTAACAAAGTGTATAAGGTTAGAATTAAGGGTAGACACCTTACATACCCCACAAACTGAAGTAACTCAGCTGAGTGATTTCTAAAGAGTATTTGCCATCTGTTGGTGATGACTCAAACAAAACAAAGCACAGATGGATCTTAGTCCCAGTTTTCATCTTTTTCTTTTTTTGGCTGAACTCTTCTAAACTTCAGAGTGGATTAGGATTTTGTGTTATTTTGGAGGAGTGTATTTTTCTAGTAAGTAGGTCCTAGTTTGTACTTACAACTAATTTTCAAACTACAGGAAGTAATAAATGATGCCATGAATTTCAGGTTTAAGGCTAAGTATTCTTCTTGGAAAAACTTCCAGTCTCTTTTTAATGCATTCTGAAATGCTCTCTTCTGTTTATTGGGGCATAGATGATTCGATTTCCTTCCTCACACATATATTAACCAGTGATCGGGATTTACAATAGCCAGCCTGCTCAGCAGGGAGACTCCCGAATTAGCCAAGACAAATTAACACACACACACAAAAATGCGTATTGAAATCTTACATATCTCCTGAAGCCTTACAACTGTGACAGGAGTTTCTTTACCAGACTGAGATTCACATTCTTAAATGTTCTACTGGACCACGATGACCAAGCACTCCCGCTGAGTACAGTAAATTGGCTCAATCTTTTCTTCAAAATAAAAACAAGTCCTCCAAGTTGCGCTAAAATCACCAGTTATTGTTAAAAATACATGTGGTGTAAATTAAGTACCATTAAAAGGAAGACTATGGCATTTTTACCTCACTTGGCCACTTTTCAAGTGAAAGCCACTGAGACTACTATTGTGCGCTGAACTCATGCTTACAAAGAATTCATCATTTGAAAGCTCTCACTGGGTCACAGGTTTGAGGAAAATTTAACGTATCTGGTAGATGAATATCAATGCGCCTAAGCAGGATAAATACTAAAATACTCCTCCCAGTCCAGATGGGAAATATGCAAGCAAATGAGTTAGTCATTAGTGCGATGTGCCTAAGCAGCATTACTAGAGAAAACTGAGGCATTTGCAGACACTCGGTGCCTGGTGGGTGAAGTGGGGGTCTTTGCAGACTGCCTTCCAGGATTGAGCCTCTGTTGCACTGCAGGCACCTTCCTTGTAGCAGCTCCTAAAGGAAGTAATTAATGCTCCTGGAAAATACAGGACTTGGAGCTCTCATAATGAGCCTGTTATCAGCTTAACTATTTCCAAAGCTGCTTACAGCCAAACCATGCTTATACTCAAGCCACAAGTGCAATCAGAAAAGCCAGAGAGTAGAGAGGGGGCTACCCAGCCTTGACTCCCCCCCAGCACACAGCATGCAGGCTGGATATGTGATAGCTAGGCATCTTTCCAAGTTCAGATTTAACATCCTTTCCATTGTAAGGTTTTAAATTGAATTTGAGGTAAAAACCAGATTCTAAGGCTTAATTCAGCTGGTGGTCATCTCCTTTATTACAGGCAACTCCTGAAATTTTAGACTGCCTTTCAATTTTTGTCATCTCTGTTTATCTATGTGCAGAAACATACTAGTTTATAAAGCAGCAAAGGTGCTCACTTTTTTTGATTTTTCTTTTAGTTTTGATTGTTTTACGTACATTGGTAATTTGTTAAATGTAACTCTAAGTTGAGCAGACATGAAACATTCCTTTAACACTGTTCATTTACTTGTCTTCAACTAGTTAAAAGAGTAGAGCTTCTCAGACTGCTTTGGGCGTGTGAACTAGCTTTAACTAGAAATAGTATAAATTAGTATTACTGAACAACTTCATTTGGAAAGAATACTGTAATTTCAATGGTTAATGGCATCTTTTCTCAACTACTCCAACACACCACAATATAGCAACTATCAATGTACCAATCAGATAGTTTTGCTATTTTATGTAAATTGATTTTCCATAAAGGTTTTCCTCAATGTGCAGAGATGTGTGCTTGCAGCCCAGAAAGCAAACCAAATCCTGGGCTGCATGAAAAGGAGCATGGCCAACAGGTTGAAGGAGTCAATTCTGCCCCTCTGTTCTTGTGAGACCCCTCCTATAGTACTTCATTCAGCTCTAGGACACCCAACATAAAGGTGAGGATCTGTTGGAGTGAGTACAGAGGAGTGGCATGAATATGGTCAGAGGGCTGGAGCTCCTCTCCTACAAAGATAGGCTGAGAGTTGGGCTTGCTCAGCCTGGAGAAGTCTCAGGAGAGACCGTATAGCAGCCTTCCAGTACCTAAATGGGGCCTGTAAGAAAGCTAGAGAGGGTATTTTTATAAGGATATGTAGGGATAGGACAAGGAGGAATGACTTTAAATTGAAAGAGGGGAGATTTAGATTAGATATTAGGAAAAAATTCTTCACTGTGAGACTGTTGAGACACTGGAACAGGTTGCCCAGAGAAGTCATAAATGTCTGATCCCTGGAAGTGTTCAAGGCCACGTTGGATGGGGCTTTGAGCAACCTGGTCAAGTGGAAGGTGTCCCTGCCCACAGCAGAGGGGTTGGAACTGGATGATATTCAAGGTCCCTTCCAACCCAAACCATTCTATGTTAATTAAAACCTATACTGATTTTAAAAAGCTGTCGTGCCACGTAGCTGCTGCACCAGGTCAATTGCATTGCTTCTGTTAAATATGAAGTTAGCAAGTTTTTCTCCTTTCTTGAATCCAACTCAAAATACCTTATGAACTATTCTGAGCAGAAGATGACCTACATAACTGAGAAGTACAAGTATCATCAACAACAATCCTAAAGAGCAAAAATAGCAAAAACAGTTCAATAATCTGGATTTTCCACCCTGATCATGGTACAAAGGACAACGTATTTAGAAAGCACAAATTCAAATTAATTGGTTTTTATGTGTTTCCACTAAATGAACTTATTTACAACCTGGAAAGGAAGTGAGTTTTCAGTAGTAGCAGCCTCCATTTACTAACATAATTTGTCTGTTCAAGACTTGTAGGAGCAGGAAAGTGGAACCTATAAATTCCAAACCATGCTGCCCAGATGAACTGAAGAGGACTGATAAAACAGAAAAATATGGCTAACAGCCAGATTTTTATGCCTGAGGTGTTCTACTGCTTGTGGCACTGATTTTAGACATATCACCGATGTACTTCTGCTGATATAACTGCACTGATTTAACAAAGTATTGCTAATTTAGAATTGCAGAAAGGTACTACTTTTATAGTACTTTTCAAGCAGTGTAAATACACAGTGGTTAAATCAAACAATCCTACTTACCGTGTTACCTAGAAATATAAGAAGAGAGGTATGGACAGAACACTTCTTTAAATAAAAGTTGTTGAACACCACAAGCTTGCTTTTACTTACTCAATACCTCTGTAAATCTGGCTTAGTGTGATTAGCTGCAGTAATACTGCTAACCCAGAATAAAGCCTCAGATTTTGCATCTCTCACTGCTGTGCCTTCCCCAACAGTCAATTTTCCTGCAACAAGTAACGAAATCCAGTGCTCATGGATAGCAACCTCACAACATCTTTCTTCACAAAGAAGGGGGTTGTTGTGGAACAAGGAGTTAACATGTAATATTTTAGAATTAGCAAAGGAACTGATGGCTTAGTAGATAAATGTCTATCTTCATTCTTGGACTGATGTAATTCCTGGTTTACAAACGACATTATTATATAGGGCTGCAGCCAGAAGTACAACAGGGTATTAAGTAGGTTTCTGTAGGCTCTTTAAACGTACAGAGTAGTTCAAAATAAAGAATGGTGCAACTTCTAAGCCATGTTATCCAGGTTTCTTTTGAAGGAAATGAGAGTGCTTTATGGAGAGACCCTGGAACTCCCATGTCAAAGTGAGAAAAGAGTCTATTTTTAACTCAGTGCACTTTCTTTTTAATTAATTCCTTATTTTTGTCCTTTGGAATGCTAGCTCCTTAGAGGATGCAGAAACAACTATGCTGGACATGATAAAGTTTATATAAAATAACATGAGGTGAAAAAATTTCACAAGAAAAGTCTCTTGTGACATTTGCACCATAATACTTTACAAAGAAACTTGTTCATGGGCTAAGCAGGAATCTGTGAAGGCAAAATCAACATCCAAATACTTAAAGGACATAGTAAGAAAGCATGACTGGGACACCTGAATATGTCTTCACATTAGACTCAAGGGTTCTTGCATGTGTTATACACTGTCTCCAAGTCTTACATTCAGACCTATAGAAACAACCCAGCTTATAGCACCATCACATACTAACCTCTTCCATTTCAGAAAGACATGTAAATCTCTAACATCTATTTTTTCCAAAGTGTAGAATACAGTGGCAGAGGAAAACACAGCAATATTTATCCCAAAAGTCAGGGAGAACAGGAAGATAAAGTGCTTTTTTCCCTTTAACCAAGCCTTCAGATTTTGATGTATTTTCCTTTTAAAGAGTGTTGAGCTTAGCAAAGCTGTAATGTACAATGTCAAAAAGCTCGGCCACAGGTTAGTACTGTTTCTTGGTAGTGATAGTACAAGAATGATTTCTAAAGTGTACAGCGAGAGCACTGCCATTGACTTGACCTTTTTTCTATGTCTGCTGAACAGCTGTATCTTATGTATAGAATTCTCTCCAGCCTCCTGAACTGTGTCTAGTCCTTATATGTACTGGGAGATGGAAAGGAGATCCCACAATAGGAACACAGAGAAAAGGAATTTGCATGTATATTACTCTAAAACTGTTTCAGTTTGACCTTTCATGAAGAATGGTTTAAAGGCTGAATTCTCTGACTGGGAATGCAAAGATTCATTGTCTTTATTGAGTATTGCTGATAGGGCCCTAGTAAACCATGACTGTTTCTTGGAGGTACATAGAAAGGGAAGGGCAGGAGACAGCAGGTTTTCCATTAAAAAGACAAATCCATCCACACTAAGATGTCCAATGTCCCAAGCAGAGACATGAATAAATGAAGCAGACTTTCATAAGAATATGTAAAGCGTAATAGAGTACTATACTTTTCATTATGGAATGACTAACTTAAAACAGAAATATAGCCACCTACTTAGTCTCATCAAAGTCCTCCCACACCACACCAAGCACATGAGTTTCCTGGATCCTTCTTTTTGGAGGAAAATAGATGAAAATATTGAAGAACTCCTCTGGGCATTAGTTCTCCCATTTATTTAAGTAGGAAGTGATTTACATGTTGAAGACCACAAAATTACTGACTCTATCTCTTGTTTAAACTCTTGCAGTTTCTTTGTTTGAATTTCTTTATCAAATAATTCATAAACTACATAAATTGCATTGGAAGATTATTTTCACAAAACCTCATCTGTGACCAGCTTCATGTGGATGTTGAGTAAGTAGGTTTATATCACCAGGAAACATAAAACCATAAACAGACTATAAATATTCTCTCATGAACTGAATAAAGAAATTCAGCTAATGTTTACAAGATGAATCAGAAATAGTGTACAGTGTTTAACTTTTTTTGCACATTAAAAGTGATAATTTCAAGATACTTAAACACAGTATTAAAAATTACATCTTGGGATAGTTTCTCACTGAACCAGCATCTTCAAGTAATAAGAAATGTTTTCTAGGGTATTTTTTATTCCATCATGCTAATCATCTAACTGTTATCATATGTTCCATTAAAAAACAACTTTCTTCCAGAAAAGCACCAATATTTTACAGACTACAAGGAATATATGTCTCCCACAATCTAATTCTGTACACAAATTGTGGTTACTAAACAACGTAAGAGAAATGGTTGTAATATACGTTAAAGGAATTGTATGCCAAACAACTGGACAGATGTGAAGGTCAAAACCTGCGACAACCTATCCAGTGTCAATGAAAATCATAAGTCAATAGCTCTCCAGCAAACACAAGTCTTTCCACCCTTCTTTGCAAGCCAAACTGAGGCATTTTCAAGTAATTAAATACAAATTCTTCAAGTTCTGAATACATTAAATGCAAAGTAAGTTATCATATTTTATACACATGTTCAAATTGCAAAGCCCTATAAAATATGTAACACTTGCAAAGCCATAGTTTCATGTAAGTTCCAAAATGTAGGTATAGACAAACATATATACTTCAGGTAACAGAAAGTGCTTCACAGCACTAAACCCAAGAGTACAGCACAACTAGGATAGTGTTATTAAATCTGTGTTCTCAGTACTACTCCTTTAAAACAAAAGCCCCACAGGCCTGTGAATTAAAAAGTCAGGGGAAAGTTCTTCTATGCATCTGAGACAGAAGAGACAGATCAAAGGAAAATCAGAACAGCTCAAAATCTCTGGAAGAGCAGTCTCTCTTTTCAGTCCTGATCTGTTTCATCAGGAATTCGTGCATGGACTAGTAAGGGAAAGCACACCTACCTTCATTAGCAGGTGTTGCACGTATGATACTTGCTCAGTTTTTCATAAAATAACCTTTCAAAACGTATATTCATTATACATATTATATATAAAATTCGGAATTCCTTACATTCAGTGCAGTAACTAACACAAAGATTTGAAATTTAGATTTAACGCCTGATCTGAGATGTATAAAAAGCCTTATTACATATTTTGAATATCTTTATTACATATTATTATTAGAGCTAGCACATTTTACTAGTAGTATTAGTAAGGAAGTTATCATTAATTCTTTTTTATTCTTTTTAGCATATATTTGTTATAATGGACAAAACCCAGTATCATGAAAGACAGCGTCCATCCCATTTCCAAAATTCTTGGCAAGTGATTCTATGACACCTTGCTACCTCAACTGACATTCTTCATACAAACCTTATGGGCAGTATAATGTGGAAGAGCTCACTCGACACCTCAGGACCTACAGCTGCCTGCTCCCTGCACACAACTGGCAAGGGACTGTGTTGGATACGGGGAAAAGGAGCAAAACACTGAAATTACTTCCATGCTCTGAGGCTAGGTAGAAATCGACAAAAGCTGTCCTTGACTTTAAGCAGCGTTGGAGCCGCTCTTTATTGTGCCCAAGTCCAGCAAAGTCACCAGCTGGGAACTGCTTCAGCCCCCAAGAGCTTTCCCCTCTCCATCCTCCTGCCCCTTTGTATTCCTGCTGGTGAGGAACTGGCTGGGCTGTTCACACTGGGTGAAAAACCAAAACTGCAGATGTAAGGTGCTGGGCTGTTTTGCATTACTGTTTGGCACAAAGAGGGCCGGTTCGGGCGGCGAATCCACCCGGCTGCCGCGGGCCTGGGCGAGGGGCGCGGGGCTGGGGCAAGTGGCCCCGCTCCCTGCCCCCGTTTGAAACCACTTCCCAGCAGCAACGCGTCAAGAAAGCACCTGGGAAAGCCGGGATAAACATCGTACCAAAGCGGCTCGTCCTAGAAGGCTACCCAGATCCTAATAGCATCTACAAAAACGCCTCTTTTTGAAGCTCTTGTGAGGGGAAAGGGGGGAGGCGGGAGGGATGAAAGTGTTGATGCTTAGGAGCAGTGCCACTTCTCAGCTATGCCGCGCTGCTCAAGGTCGCTCAGCCTGTACAGGCTGCAAACATTAGTCTTAATTGCCGCGCAGATGACTACGAGGCGAACGGAAACTCCTTCCCCTACAACGCTAGCAGCGGGACGTGTCTCCCAGGTTGTAAGGACAATTCACGCCACGTGCTGTGTCCCCTTTTAGCACAAGCATGTTTTCTTTAAAGACCTTTTAAAAATTATCCGTTAAAATAAAATTTCCCCCCTTCCCCTAAGTGGAAAGCTCGGCTCCAGTCTTTCCCGTACCAGCCGTCTCCAGTACATCCTGGAAAGGCTAGGGAAGGCGGGAGAGGACTCCCCGGTTTAAGCCGGCAGGTTTGCGGCGTGGCCGTGCTTGAAGCGCTGTGAAAGCAGCGGTTCTCAGACAAGAGATTGTTTTATTACCTTCTCCGTCCTGCGCTTCCGTCACATCAAATACTCAGGCAGGGCTATACTTCTGGTGTGCATTTCCTTAGGGGATTTACAGCGGTTGCGAGCGAGACTGGGGGGTGAATCTATTTATTCACTGTTGTCTCACAGGCAAGTATACTGAAGTACTTTCAGATCTGTCTCGGCAGAGAAGGAAAAAAGCCCACGGCAGCACTTCAAGGCTCACCGGAGTTTGCTTCTCCAGCGGAGAGCGCTCCTCAGCCCCGGGGGAGCCAGCGCCGCGGCTGGATGGGTAGCCAGGGAATGGCTAGGGGATGGCTGGGCTTGCGCCGGGGAGGAAGACTACCTTCCCCTTGCTCTCCCATCGCTTCCTCAGCTCGTGACGAGGTGCGTGTGTGTCCCCCGCTCCACCGGCTAGTGCTCGGCCGTCACTTCCCTCCCCCCAGACGACCCCGCTGTACCCAAACTTCCTCCCTCTCCCCCGCTTCACCCCGTATAGATGGCTAGAGATGTTTATGTTATTAGTAGTATTATTTGAGCCAAATTCCGCTCAAGGCTGGTGGGGGGGGGTTTAACAGCAGGTGTGGGCAGGCTCTCCATCTCCGCAAAGGAGCATGCTCAGAGATCTCAGGCATGCTCCTTCAGCGGGGAGGGAGCCAGAGCTGGGCCGGGGTGAGTGAGGGGGGAATCCTCACACTCGCACCATCCTAATGCAAAGTTTTATTGTTCAAGCGGCCCCAGGTCCCCCCTTCCGAGGGGAGGGGACCCTGGCGCCGCGCCGAGGGCTAGCGGGGAAAGGTGTTCCCCCTCGCTCCTGGCAGGGAGGGAAGGAAGAGAAGGAAGAAGAGGAGATGCCCAGGCGAGAAAGGTTTCAGAGCTAACTTCTGCAGGGAAACCCGCAGGTCTGCTGCCGCCTCCTCCCGGGGCGAGACCACTGCTGCGCCTGACACTGCTCCTAGCGCTGATGCAATGCTAAGAGCACACGGGCAGCACCATTACCACCATTATCATCGTTATTATTATTAATATTATGACAATGCTCGCGGCCGCGGAGGAGGAAGCAGCACTCGGCTCTGGCAGATGCCCTCCGGCGCTTCCTTCCCCCACCCCCCCACGGGTCCGCGGGAGCCCCGCGCACTGCTCCGCGCCTCCCCACGCAGCCCCCGCCCAAGCAGCGGCGGAGACGACAGGACGGGGTCAGACCCAAATCATAACAACGGCACCCGGCGGTTATCCTACCTTGAGCTCCTCTGTATCCAGGTTTGCTGATCTGTCCATAGAGCGAAAGTGAGCGGAGGGGAAACTAGGGAAGTTGTGCCCTCCCCTCCTCCCCCCCCCCCAAAAAAAAAAAAAAAAAAAAAAGAAAAAAGGAGGAAAAAACCAAACAAACAAAAAAACCCCACCACACAACAGCAAACGGAGGTGGCAATCTAGTCTCTCAGTTTCCAGCCTAAACTCAGCCTTGTCCTCCAAACCCTGGCAGCTGCTCTCAGTTTCATTCTCCGCGATCACGCCTCCACCGGTTTGAATAAATAAATAAATAAATAAATTTCACTTTTTGGGGTGGGTTTTTTTTTTTTTTTTGTTTCTAAAGAACTCCCTTAAGGATTCAAGCGCCAGGTGATCTCCGGTAAAAGAGATTCGCGTCCTCAGGCAATGGGAGGAGAAGACAGGAAAAGAAAAATCCACTCAGTTTGAAGATTATTTTTTCTTCTGCAATAAGCTCAGAAACCGGCGAATCGCTGCATCCTGAGGAAAAATCCTGCTTCTCCGGACAGCATCATGCAGCAGATTTCGAGCAAATGTGTTCAAACTGAAGAGAATAGTCTGTGATAAAAGCCTTTCTCCGTCATGCCTACTCCGGTAGCTAATTTAGCACCCTGTGAGTGCAAGACATTAGCGATGAACAATTTTGCTGGCAAGATAACAAAATCCCCCAACTCCTGCATAGACTCAGAAATTCTTTGTAGCTAAAGGTATTTCCTCAATAATAACACTAGGGGGAAAAAATAGGAAAGTCTGTAGGGAATGGTCTTCTTTGAAGGTTATGCTAAGAGTTGGGAGGAAAACAAGAGGTGGATCTCTTGCAGAAGAGAGACAGAAAATTCCCCCCCTTCGCTCCTGTTTTACTGTCCTTCACCGCCAGGTGACCGACTTTCCTCCTCACGGCCCACTCGAAGGGGATTTCTCCAGCTCTCCAAAAGCAACAATTCCCTTTCCGAGCAGCCCAGCCCCCGGAGCTTAACGTCGACGGCAGGCAGCACCTCCCCGGGGGCGGGCACGGACGCGGACCCACCCGCGCACTCCCCGCGCTCGCCAAATGGCTCTTCTCTCTAGCCACGCGTGTCCTGAATAACAGCTACGCTCACCAGCATAAAAACCACCACTGCCTCCCCATCTCTCCCTCTAAAAAACATATATGTATATACGTGTGTGTGTGTGCGTGTGTGCGTGCGTGCAGGTATGCTTAAATTAACAACATGATGTGAAACTTCTCCATCTCTGGCTGGAAGTGCATGGGTGTTATGCAGCTGTTGAGCGTATCATTAGTGTGCTGCAGCTTTGGCGGAGCAGCATTTCTGATGGCACATGGATTAAGTCTTGAGTCTCTCCCAGGGTGTTACTTCACTAATCTCCTTTTCCGAAGGATTCACTGTCTTGCAGCTCTCGCATCACTCCAAAGAGAATCAAAATTAGATTAAAAATTCAAATTCCTCCCCACCGAGATCCTAATTTTATCATAGTCCTTTATCGTAAATCTGTCAGTTGCAGTTTTGGAGAACAAGGCTGTGATTTTTGATCCCCTGCTATCAGTCTTTGGAGGCCTTATTTATTTAACCTCATGAATGACAAATTCAAAACTCTCACTTTCTGATTCTATCACCTCCTTTCTACACTGCTTGAAATAGAATTGATATTCCTGATAATTTGACATAAGTAGACAGATCTAATATCCCAAAATGGATACTCTGTTTCCAGTGCAATATATATTTCCTTGCAGCTTCCAAGACTTCAAAGTTAACATAAGCTTGAGGGCTGGGTGATGGCCAGTGATAGCTATTTCTGAGACCTGAATATAGCCATCATCTTCTAGAAAACTAAAGATGTGATGTAGGCACAGGCAAATGACAATTCTCCTCTTAGCACAAATTATATATGACTTCCATGTTCATTGTGAATGTACTGTAAGTATCATTATTATCATTAATCTAGAACTGCAATTTGTAAAGATTAAAGACTTGGCCTGGTGTTCCCGTGTCAGCCAACACACTTGTGTCAAAATAAAAGATGGGCAAAGTGGACACTAAATCTAGTTGCTGTAAGACCTATAGAAATTTGTTGTGTTTTTTTTTTTCCCTGACAAAAAAACCACCACCCTACTCCATTCATCCCCCAAATGAAAAGCCTGGAGAGACTTCTAAAAGACCAATCTGAAGGAAAACATCTCAGAATGCATTTCTAGGGTTCCCCAAATGTGCCAATATGCACTACTGGGAAGAGGAGGGGATTGCCGCAGTATGTAACACCAACCAGGCACATAGTCTGGGAGTACCTTGGTGCCATGGTTGGTGCCAATGGATAACCAGAAGACTCCTGATCTTCTCCATGCATCCACACCTGTTTACATGGTGATTAGTAGACCAACAAGTAACTGCACAAAATGCAGCTTTATAAAAACAGAGGGCCTGCAGCACCATGACTTTTCTGCTGTCTTGTTGCTGCCGCACCGCAATACTTTCTTGGACGAGCCATTCCTCAGTTTGTTTTCATATTGGCACCAAGTGTGCTGGGATGAGATATATTTGAGAATCCTCTACTGAATTTTGCTGATAGTGGTCAAGGGTTCAGGGAAGAGACAAGGAAAATTGACAGCACAATCATATAAGCCTAATTTCCTTAGAAAGCAATACAAAACAAATTGATTTTGGCAGTCACTTTAATAATACTTTGAAACACATTTCACTTTTCATAGGTAATATAACCTAACAAGTGGCTTTTTGTTGCTAAGACAGGCACTCCAAAGTTAATTAATACCAGACTTCTAGTTGCTTCAAATATCTAAGATTTTTATCTTGCATGTAAACTGTAAGACCTCTCTTTTGCCATTGCAGGGCCCTAATTCAGAAGACACCCCTGATATTTTCGTCCTCATTATTCATATGTGGCCCTATGTCTTAGTATTGCACACAATGTGGAATTATTATTTTCCTTAAAGAGGGCTTTCTGTTTCATTTAGCACAGTTAACAACTGTATTCTGCATAAGTGTCAACACAAAATTTTACTATACAGGTAAATATTATTGTTTGCGTTAATAGAGGGGAAAACCAAAGCCAAGCTGAGAGGCTGGATTCAAAGAGGAACCAGTAAATCCTGAAGCAAATCAGAGCCTGAGCTCTGAAAATGAGGCCTGAGCCTGGTGCTTGCAGAAAAGGGTGTGTGGAAATGAAGAACACAAAGCAAGCAGCAGTCTGCAAACTCACCAACCACTGGCTTTGACCTTAGGCCTTTTGTGCAGCAGGTCAACGGGTGAAAGATCAGGGACAGAATTCTGTTATTTTGTATATATCCAATTGCTTTAGCTACTGTATCACTTATATTCATGTATTCATCTTTTTCATTCAACTGCTAAGCCTTCCAGCTTTTCTCTTTTTTATTTCAACTAACAAACCATTGTGCAAATGTCATTCACTGCCTAGTCCTTCATCTTTCCTGTGCCCCAGCCTTCTTGTGTCAGGCATTCCTGGTAAGCATAATTGAGGATTATACATAGGTTATAATTAAAGGTTGTATTGTCAGGACTTAATTAAAGACTCTGTGAGAGGAGAATCCTGGAAAAATAAGTGTCCTTAAAAGCCAAGTGTTTAACTTTGAAGTACTTGACCAGCTTAAAGTCAAGTTTAGGTTATTTTTTGGTATTTAGTCTTCTGTGTTATTTTTTTGGTTGCTTGCTCGCCTTTCTCCCTCTTCCCCCTTTTAGTGAGGCTAAAAAGACTTGCTCTCCACAGATTCTTGCTGTGCATTTTTGTAGGAGAGTTGACCCCGAAGTACAAGAGCAGGATACAGAGCAGATACTGGACTTTGCTACGGTCACCCAGGTTAGAGCAGGGTTTTACCCAATACAGAAAATTTGCCTCCATTACTTGAAAAAATTAAATTCTGCAGTCACTTAAGACTGCATGCAGACAACAGGGGAGCATATTTTTCTAAATAAGGTCTGCAAAAACATCTTTGTAATCATAAGGTATTAGTAAACTAATGTGGGGACTGCAGCCAGCTCCCTCTGTGACACTTCAAAATAGTGAACAAGTGCAGTTCAAACCTATGCTGGCAGCAGTGAGAGTATACAACTTTTTTAGCAACAAATCATGCTCTTAAACAGACACAGTAGTTGCAGTAGATATCTCTCATGGTTTCTTTACTTTTCCAGAGATGCCAAGATGGGCATATGTCCCGTACAATATGGCACAGAGTGCTTTGTCCTCTAGTCTGCACATTCATCTTACCCTTGATGGAGGCTTTTTCTCAGATTGAGGGGTTTCTGAGATTGGGTTGCCTAGAAGACCTTCTTGGGTGGGTTTGTCTTCTCCAAGTACAGATAATTTACTGGGTTCCTTTAAGCTCTTGGTGTAGCCCATGAAGGGAGGTAAACACTACTAAAGGCTGACTTATTTTGTAAAGGTCTGAATCATCTCTGGAAATAACTGTTTCCTTCTGACTGTACAGGGAGTTCCTGAAGTTGAGTGGCTGAATCTGGGACCACATGATCAGTAACTTAATACAGGTATGATTGAACTCAACTCAGAGTTACACATATGTATCTGGAAAAAGATGTCAATCATAATGAAAACATGAGAAATGGTGGATTCATTCATAGTGAAGCCACAGGTGTTACTCTGTCATTTCACATTGTTTTAAAATAGAGAGGACAATTTTCCTAAAGTACTGTTAGTAAGAAGGAAAGAATAATTCAAAAGCCAATACAGAGCTTCTGATACATTTCATAGATATTTTCCATTCTAAGAAAAACTCCAAACCCACAAATCCAACATCTAAGGCTAAGGATACAGAATTCAGCATCAACTATGAGAACACATGAGTACTACTATAGCTCTTAAGCAGAATTACTACATTTTTCCCAAGTTGTAAGGGAAACCTGTATACCTGAAAATGTTTTCATACTGCTCCAAAATGTGTAATTTATTTTCTTTTTATAAGCGAATGTTAGGCTAACTTAGGTATATGTACGTTACATTATAATTATATCTTAGTAAGAGTATTCTGAGTAACATAAAATTGGAAATTTTTGGGCTGAAATCAATAAAATACCAAACCGTATAGTAATCCAAATTGTAGCCTACCAGTCTGGATATTCAAAAAAGAAGCACCGTTCACATTTCCAGCTTAACAAAGTACAACATCTCTGTAGCTCAAAGGATTTAAAGTATTCTAACAGTTTATAATCCATATGCATAATTCTTTTTAATGCATATGGATTCCTGCATAACCGAGCTTCCTAGCAAAATTATTTACAGATCTCTGGGAAGTAATGTGAGCATTTTAAGTAAATAAGCAAAAAGATAATTAGGTTAAAAAATCTGTAAACCTTTACCTGTTATTAAAATAAATGTAATGAACCAGAAAAAAAATCGCACTTTGTGTAGGAAAAAACACTCATTTTCTAGTGCACTGCTTAGAGAAGCTGGTCGTTGCCATAGGAAAGATATAGTTTCAGAGTACGTTCAGTTTTATCAGGAAGTAAATGCTTTTTACAACAATGGTATTTGTACTGTAAGCTCTTGAGGACAGAGACCTTTTCTTTTTAATACCTAGCAAGTGCCATGCAAAGATGCATGTATACATTAATATTTAATATACAAATATTAATAACACCTCCAAGTGAGGAGCATACTTTCTCACAAAATCATGTTAGATTACAGCTCTGAATGTAAATATGACAGTCTTACAATTATAACTAGAGCTATTCCACAGTAATACCAAGAAAGACCTGAGTGCTGTGTGTTTGCAATCAGTACATATTTGTAAATCAGATTTCTGAGGATATGGGATTTGTGTGGTTTGAGATTTGTGTGTGCTTATACATGTGTATGGACATCTCTCTGAGCCCCATTGGTAACCTTTGAACCTAATAACCAACTTCAACCTGCATTAATAGAGGTCTAAAAGATCCTCCCACTTATTTGTAAAAGTAAACAACATTATACAGGAGAGAACAAAGACGAGGCTAATACCTGCGCTCAAGGGGGGATTGCAGAGTAAATTTGGTGTACCTTAGTAAGTATCTAAAAACCTACAGGAAAATGGTAGGTTTAAAAAGCTTTAATCGTGTATTTATCAGGCATGAGAGCAGTCCCTGTTCAGTCAAGCTTAGTGCCCTTTGCTGATCTTCTTGTGTCTAGCAATGAAAAATTTTTGACAAAAAGCTTATTTTGCAGTTATGTTTATCTCCTCAGTGGATTCTGTGCTAATTAGGGGTGAGCTCATGTTGCAACCTTAGTACAATTCAGTTAAAATGTCGATCAGCCATAAGGCAAATCTAATGGAAACCAGGCTTTATTAGGAGCAGTGCTCAGACAACTTCTTTCTATAAAATTTTAAAAGATATTTCTATACTTAATACATTTATATATGAAATTCCCATTGTATAACATTTATATATACATATATGTTATTATCATAGAATCATTGAATAGTTAGGGTTGGAAAGGACCTTAAGATCATCTAGTTCCAGCCCCCCTGCCATGGGCAGGGACACCTCCCACTAAACCATGCCACCCAAGGCTCTGTCCAGCCTGGCCTTGAACACCGCCAGTGATGGAGCATTCACAACTTCCCTGTCCAAGGCTCTGTCCAACCCGTTCCAGTGCCTCACCACCCTTACAGTAAATATCTGTCTCCATGTTTTCAACGGCACTACTTGTATCACCACAGATTGTAAACAATAGCATGTCAATTGTATTAGAGAATGTACGAATCTGGTTCTGTTTCTTACTAAAACAAAAACAAGCCACCCAAACCATATCAACAAGCAAAAACTCCATAACAACAACAAAGAAAGAAGAAAAAGTAGTGTCTCTGTTACTGAACTGAACACAAAGAAGAGGTTTGGAAGAGGTATTGTTAAGGAACAGCAGTTCTTCAGGGAGGCTGTTGTTAGCCCTTCCAATGCATAACTTATTCCTCTTTTCAGTGCTGTGCATATTTGAAGGCATCAGCAAGTCTTAGTGATGGAGGGAGATACTTTTTTTTTGAGAAATTAAATCTGGAAAGAAGTCATTTTGCTCAGTTTCTGTGAGTCATTACTCTTAACATAAGCATTAAGGAAATGCTCTGCAGTTTCACCATTCTTTTCAGGGTCATGCACACACTGAGAATTTCTTGAACACCTCGAGACAGATGAAGGCTCCCATACTCATCTTAATTTACTACTTATGTTCAGTAAACCTGCACAGATGGCGACTGGATTGTTCTGAGGGTTTTAGTTCACTGTGGACTCTTGCTTCCTCAGGCCACCAGCTCAAATCCTACCTAGACCTAATTAATAGCTATTGATGACTGTTTAGGGAAGTATCTGCTAGGCACTAATAAGCACATAACAACTACAGAGCTGACCATTACTACCAACTACTACCATACATACAATTGCACCAAGGAGGCTGCTGTCCCAGAAGAGCAACATACACAAGTTACAACTGAGCAGCACAGTTCATTTCAGACTTTTCCCCTTTTGCACTCAAATAATATAAAATCTTAATGATCAAAAGATCTGTCTTAAAGATAAACTAAAGGGATATAAGATGCTGGGAGAGTTCAGGAAAACAATACATAGCAACTCTTATAGCAGTCTGACATTTGTTCACAGCACGTATCAGTTTTAGAGGATCAGGGTTTGGATAAGTTGAACTAAGAGGCCGAAATAAAGGAATTTTAGGTGGCAGCAAGAGCAAAACTACGATGTCTTTGTACTTGTTAAGAACTTTCTCCATAATTGTCAAGGCAGCACTATCCACAAATGGAGAAAGGCTTAATTTCAGCTTATTTTGAATACTTTATTGTGTGTTCTCTCCCCTCCAATAAAAGGAAAAGCAGATAATCAATATTGCTGATTATAAAAATAGGAGGTTTATGATTGAAGATGAAATGTGATGAGTTAACCTTTTCAAGAAGGCTGTGTTTAAATAAATTATTAGCGCCTGTTCTTTTATCTGCTTTTTATGAGCCATTTGTTCAGGTCCTAATATATAGAAAGTGTGCATCGGGTTATCTCTGACAGCCAAGATTCATAGTAGTAGTTGGTCATTCTTTAAAGAGTACAAAGCTTGATTGTGAAAGTTAAATCCAGGAATGACAGAATATTAACTGCACTACTAACTTCTCAACTGATGCTAATATTTTTCCATAATCCTAGCCCACTTTTTCTCACTTCTTTTCCAGAGGACTAATCCTACCTCTTTGTGAGAAGAATATTGGCAGAGGCTCAGATTTGCAGGAAACAAAAGTGTGCGACATTTCCAAAGAAAGGTTTTATGCTAAGGAACAGAACTTAAAAAAAACCCAACCACCAAACAAAACCCTTTTGCAATTCAAGATGCACCTTATCTAAACTATGCATCCAAATGATCTGTTTACAGGTTTTTTTAAATCCTCCTCTGCACTCACATTTTTTGCTACTCCTTTTCATTGCATCATATTTAAATTCAGTGCTCTAAATCCAGGGAATATATTTCTTAATTTTTTGGAATAACTGAACAAATTAATAATAATAGTACTAATAATACATCAGTGCTCTGAAATATTCTCTGACTTTATGCTAGCACTGAAATGTGTTACAAGCAAATGTGAAACGATCCTCTTCTTTGATATTCATATGACACAGACACATGGCACTTTCATGAGTTCCTCCATCTGAAACACTAAAGGTGCTCCCTGGAACAACTTTAAATATTTCTAATGATGTTAGCAATTCCATCTATTTTGTTCTGAAACATTGGCCTTCTTGGCAGCTGTAAGAGCACTATCCAGCATGTATTTTATCAGCATCCCACCAGATCATAGAATCATAGAACAGCTAGGATTGGAAAGGACCTTAAGATCATCTAGTTCCAAACCCCCTGCCATGGGCATGGACACCTCACACTAAACCATGCCACCCAAGGCTATGTCCAACCTGGCCTTGAACACTGCCAGCAATGGAGCATTCACAACTTCCCTGGGCAACCCATTCCAATGCCTCACCACCCTTACAGTAAAGAATTTCTTCCTCATATCCAATCTAAACTTCCCCTGTTTAAGTTTGAACCCGTTACCCCTTGTCCTATCACTACAGTCCCTAATGAAGAGTCCCTCCCCAGCATCCCTATAGGCCCCCTTCAGATATTGTAAGGCTGCTATGAGGTCTCCGTGCAGCCTTCTCTTCTCCAGGCTGAACAGTCCCAACTTTCTCAACCTGTCTTTATACAGGAGGTGCTCCAGTCCCCTGACCATCCTCGTGGCCCTCCTCTGCACTTGTTCCAACAGTTCCATGTCCTTTTGTCGTGGTTTAAGCTTATAAACCCATACAGTCGCTCTCTCACTCACTTCCCCCTCTTTCTTCCCTCTGCTCCTGGAGGGATGGGAAGGAGAATCGAAAGAATGCAACTCCCACAGGTTGAGATAAGAACAGTTTAGTAACTAAGGTATAACACAAATCACTACTGCTACCACCAATAATAATAATGACAAGGCAGATACAAGGAAAAGGAGAATACAATAGCTCACCATCAAATATCAAGCCCTACCACCCAGTGCATCACCACCAGTAACAATAATGACAAGGCAAATACAAGGGAAGGATACAATTGCTCACCACCCAGTATCAAGCAGTGCACCCCCACCAGTGCACCCTCACCACCCTTCCAGGTCTCTGCTCTCCGTTTCTACATCCTGGACATGACGTGCTGTGGTATGGAATAACCTCTTTGGTCAGTCTGGGTCAGGTGTCCTGTCTCTGCTTCCCCCTAGCTTCCTCCCTTCCCTGGCAGAGCATGAGACTCACAAAGTCCTTGGCCAGCCTAAACATCACCAAGCAGTAACTGAAAACACTCTTGTTATCAGCACTGTTCCCAGGCCCAAAATCAAAAACACAGCGCTGCAGCAGCTACCAAGAAGGGAAAAAAGAAAAAATGACTGCTACTGCTGAACCCAGGACACCTTTTTATGTTGAGGACACCAGAACTGCACACCATACTCCATCTCATGAGTTCTCATGAGAGCAGAGCAGAGGGCCAGGATCACCTCCTTTGACCTGCTGGTCACGCTCCTTTTGATGCAGCTCAGGATATGTTTGGCTTTCTGGGCTGCAAGCGTACACTGGCGGCTCATGTTCATTTTCTCATCGACAACACCCCCAAGTCCTTCTCCACAGGATTGCTCTGAATCTCTTCTCTGCCCAACTGTAGCTGTGCCTGGGATTGCTCCTACCCAGGTGTAGGACCTTACACTTGTCATGGTTAAACTTCATCAGGTTGTCCTCAGCCCACCTCACAAGTGTGTCAAGGTCCCTCTGGATGGCATTCCTTCCCTCACCGCCACCAATTCTTGAGTGGCCTAGCACCTTATTTTTCCTGTTTGCACTAGTAAAATGCACTGTTCAATAAGTCCAGTTGAAGATAAATGTTAATCATCTAAAAATAACCCATATGAAGATAATTTGCTTATCTTTTTTTTTCATGTAACTACAGATGGACCAAAAATAGAGAAGGAAGATATTTTTATGTATAATACACATATGTCTTCTGGAGCAATGCCTGCGAACACGGTCTCACACACAGCTAGGGCTCCTATGCACAAACTGATGACAAAAACATGCTTGTACTTAAGCTAGTGAGGAATGGGTAAAGTACAGAGATGCTCACTAGGAACAGGAAAAAATATGTTCTTCTAATTGTTGCAGTTTATGTTAAACAAAACCAGAAGCCAGCAACTTCTTTAGCTTTATGCTGATTGTCACTAGGAACAGGAAGAGATCTTTGATCATAACTTCATGTCCACTTTCTACTGACTTTTAAAAAAAATGGCTAAAAATATTAAGATTCTGACTATTATGAAAATTCATTTTTACTTATTGAAAAAGGTAATAATCACTGTCAATAAGTTTAGATTGTAATTATGTGTTACGTAACTGAAATGTGAGAAAATAGTTCTTTTTCAAGATGTCTTTTTCCATTTTGAGGTGGAAATATAAAAAAAGTTATCTCGTGTCATTACTATTTTTTAATATTTGAGGCAGTACTTTTCTAGCAATTGTCAGATATCAGATGAAAATCAAAACACTCATCTCAGAGAAACACAAAAGTGTTTTATTTATGTTCTGTTACACTTCATTCCTCTTCCCAGATTTCAATGTTTTTGCTAATGTATCTCTATGTTAGATGACTTAGCTTTTAAGTTACTCATAACAATTCACGGTGAGTCAGCATATGTGATTTCCAACCTGTTCTATATTTTATAACTTGCACTCTGGATTTAAGCTCACACAGGACAAAAGGCAAAACAACAGCAGTTTGAACTGCACAGGTTTTTTTCCAAGATGTTAAAACCTTTTGGCTGGTTTTGAGATAGACAAGTAAGATAATTCTTCATGAAAGGGGACACAGTTAGCATGTGCCACAAAAACCTCCTTTACACTGCTGCTATCCCACCTTTCAGTTATTTCTAGCTATTCTCACATCAGAAGCCTGGCAGCAGATGTTCAGGGTAGAAGTCCAGCTTTAAAATACTGAGGAAGAAAAAGAAATATTCAGACAGTATCTTGGTTTTTTCTTGCTAAAAGTGGGAGTATTTCCAATTTTCAACATCCTTTCAGAAGATTAAGGAAAAAAAGCAGCAGAAGCATAGTGGTGCCAAATTACAAAGAACTGGCTGTACAGGCGATCCCATTCTTCACTCCCTCTGCAGCTGAGAGGTTATGCCATTTGCCCTTTCAGCCTACTGAGCACTGTGATGTTCAAAAGACTCAAATTTGGAGTCCTTTGTCGTCAGAGCAGATGCAAGCCATCATTATATGCTGGTATTTGCTAGCATCTAATATTTGTGACATTCCAGAATCAAAAGCTGCCCCTCTCTTATGGGGCATGGGTTTTTTTTTTTTCATTTGTCACTGGTGAAAAAAGAAATGCAAAACCACTTTTCTACTGGGTCACTGAAGGATTAGGTGACTGTGGCTATCATGCCTAATAGATTGGTTCATCATCCTAGATCATATATACTTGTTCTATAATGAAAATATTAGCATTTTTATATGACATGGGTAAAGAGAGCCATGCCCTGAATGTGATAAAGTGGAATGGCAGCAACACATTAATGGGAATGCGCAGGTTGCTGCTAGTGTATCATGCCTCTCTAAAACAGCGTGGAAGACTTTATAAGGCTCTCCTTGCCAAGGAACTTGTTTTGTTCTGATTGGAACAAACAATGATTAAAAGCCTGACAATGTATTAAGAAAATAAGGAGATTATTAAAACCTCCACTTTTACTGCATGTTCAATTTTGAAGAAGTTTCGTAGGGAACTGAGGGGGATGGCAGTTGGTTGTGGCTTTAAAATGAGTGTGTGCAAAACGAAACTGTTGTCAAAGAGATACTTTAGTGTGGTTTTGTTGAAATAAAATGTGCGTTTGCCTGTGTCCAAGATGCTTATTTCATTGCCTTCTCTGATGCCCTTTCACCTGCAAGAGACCTTTGCAAGGGAGGGATACCATCTACCCCACCTCCAGCTGGTAGGGGGGTGTGGTCCCTGTATTTTGATATTCCAGGAAATGTGGTGTAAAGTGGCCATTTTGCATCTGCTCTGCTTGTTTGTAAATAACTGAATTTAAAGTGAGGCGTGTTCAGGATAAGGGTGATGTCTGCATTGCATGTTGTGTCCAAGAGATGTGTTTTCATTAACAAAGAGCCTTTAGATGAGATGCTCTAAAAAAGCTCCTTTTGTAAAATAGAGGGTACTAGAAAGTGTGTGTCACTGCCACTGTCACCTAATAGAGGTTATGTGTTGATAGAAGGAACAAGGGAGCTGGCAGAAGCCTGTCTCTCGCTGTCAGTTCCAGGCTGCAGGCTTTTATGTTCATTTGTAATGCAATCAATAAGGAATAGCTTAAATTGGGCTCTGGAAGCTTGATTTTATAGTTTGCTAAATTTCTCTTTTAAATTTGTTTAAAATAAAAGAAGAGTTTCTATGGAAACCTTCCCTTTTATTCAAAGAAAAAATCTCCAAGTCCCCCAGGCACTGTCTGCCTCACACAACCAGAGCTGTCTGGATCCATGCCAAGAGCCACCACACTCTTCCAAACCTGCCACACTGGCACAGCACTGGGCAGCATGGTAAGCACCTGCTGCTGCCTGGTGATGTAATTAATGTAGCCTCTTCCATGACCTACCATAGACCAGGGAGGTGGTGCCCCTAATCATATTCTTACAGCTCCCAAAAGAGTTGGCAACAAAGGGAGTTCCTTGCTGGCCTGGGAAGCACTAGCAGTGAGCTGGATGTATCCTTGCTGCCATGCAACACTTCCCAGAGGATAGGCACCCAGGCTGAGTGAGAGCATGGTTCTAGGTAGTAGGAGACGCTGGCCACTTCAATCTTGCTAGGAGGGTAGGTGTCCTCCAGGCTTCCAGGACTTGAAATCCATTGTTCAGATAATTATTTAGGTGGGGGGAAACACCAAAAACCAAAACCCAAACAGCTTTCCTGAGATAACCTCTGTTTCTAAAGTTAGAGCTCTTAGGGTCTTTTTCCCAAGTAATGAAAAAATATCTGTTGAGATCAAAGACAAAATAAAACCTGAACTAATTACTTTGTTCTTAAAATATTGTTACTCATTATTGTCATTAGCATCCACTGATAGGGAGGATTTCTTCGTTTCCCTGAACTCAGAGAACTTAGGGCAGTTTGCTTGCTTGGAGGTCCAAAAAGCTCTCTCTTCCTAAGCTTATCTCCCCTCTCAGTTTATGATATTCCAAGGTTTGGGGTTTTAGGCCTATTGATGCAAACTGTATGCATTGCTGCTGTGCTCAAGATCTTTCTTCGGCCTACACTCTCATCACCCTGCCTCTGGCCAGCCTTTCATAGAATCATAGAATCATAGAATAGTTAGGGCTGGAAAGGACCTTAAGATCATCTAATTCTAACCCCCCTGCCGTGGGCAGGGACACCTCCCACTAAACCATGCCATCCAAGGCTCTGTCCAAGCCAGCCTTGAACACCACCAGCGATGGAGCATTCACAACTTCCCTGGGCAACCCATTCCAATGCCTCACCACCCTTACAGTAAAGAATTTCTTCCTCAGATCCAATCTAAACTTTCCCTGTTTAAGTTTAAACCCATTACCCCTTGTCCTCTCACCACAGTCCCTAATGAAGAGTCCCTCCCCAGCATCTCTATAGGCCCCCTTCAAATATTGGAAGGCTTCTATGAGGTCTCCACACAGCCTTCTCTTCTCCAAGCTGAACAGCCCCAACTTTCTCAACCTGTCTTCATACAGGAGGTGCTCCAGTCCCCTCATCATCCTCATGGCCCTCCTCTGCACTTGTTCCAACAGTTGCATGTCCTTTTTATGTTGAGGACACCGGAACTGCACACAGTACTCCAAATGAGGTCTCACAAGAGCAGAGTAGAGGGGTGGGATCACCTCCCTCAACCTGCTGGCCACGCTCCTTTTGATGCAGCCCAAGATACGCTTGGCTTTCTGGGCTGCAAGCACACACTGCTGGCTCATGTTCATTTTCCTCATTGACCACCACCCCCAAGTCCTTCTCTGCAGGGCTGCTCTGAATCTCTTCTCTGCCCAACCTGTAGCTGTGCCTAGGATTGCTCCAACCCAAGTGTAGGACCTTGCACTTGTCATGGTTGCACATTGTTATCCAACCCAGGAACTGGTTTGAACTACCTGACAGAAATCACACTTTAAGAGTTTTTTAAACCAATCTTGAACTTATTGTGACTGTGTACTCATCAGCTTCACCCACTGTTCATTCAGTCTGAGCCACAAAAATTACGTATGGAGAAAAAAAAAAGCTACAAAAGTCTGTTCTGAAAGAATCTATACCAGTTGTTACCTTAAAACCATAGTAGAATATTTGTAGAAAGATAAAAAGATAAACCATGGCTTCTCATAACTTTGATAAAATTAGTCAAA
Organism: Amazona ochrocephala; assembly: GCA_039720435.1. NCBI lineage: Eukaryota > Metazoa > Chordata > Aves > Psittaciformes > Psittacidae > Amazona > Amazona ochrocephala. The sequence goes on from CM077879.1 coordinate 32,359,712, forward strand.
GGTAACGAGCTGTATAACTGCGCACAATATTTTAGAATGTGCTGCATTCAATTTCTTGTAATTTATTTTCAGCACAGTGCATCATTACATGAGCTGTTGAATAAAGAAAATAATTCAATTTTGCACCCTTTTATTTTTAAAGTCAGGAGGAAAACATGTTAGATTAGAGGCATGCATACAATACATATAATACATACAATAAAATATGATGAAAAGATATGCATTAATATCAGTATTTTTCTATACTTTAGTTCTCTAGGAAAAACAGAGGTGGTGGCTCAATATATACATACTTGACTTACCCTGGATGATCATCCCTCATCTCTTAGATGAATATTGCCAATAAAAAGTTCCTATGCACAGTCTTTATCCATTCCTGTGGAAATCAACTGCCCTAAATTAACAAAAAGGAGGTATTTATTTACATGAGGAAAGGATTTTTTTATTATTATTTCAGTTTTAGATTTTATGTAATGATGCTTGAATAAAAGATCTCAGAAAACTATCTGATTACTGTAGGGATTTTTTCTTAATCCCTCCGATGAACTCCGTATTTTTTCTGAAGCTCGCTGTAAGGTAGCTAGCATAAGGATGATATGAAACTAGACTGTTCAACTTTTTGTGACAGCTATGGCCAGATTTTGTTATAGCAAGTTGCTCATGGACCAGAGAACAAACAAACTTTATAATGTGATGAGTCATCTGGGAGATGAATTCAACCTTTGTGCCAGGAGTTGGACAGCAACATTGTAATACATTAAGGGCTCCATTACACTGTAGAGATACCATGTGAACAATAGCTGGAAGTTGGAATATTCATTTATGCACTTAGTAAAAGATGTAGTAGTTCTTTCTGCATAAACACAAACAAAATTAAGGAAACAAATGGCAAACATTAAATCATTATTATTAGCACATAGTCTGTTATTTTGACTGTATTATTCTTGCATACTTGTCTAATGACTTCGTGATTAAAGCTGCCAGAAATAATGTTCTTTAACCTCACTGTCATCAAAATTCACTCAAATTGTGTCATTTTTAATTAAAGATTATTTTAATTTTTCAGTAAGGGAAAAAAAATCCCATTAGATAACGGTCAAAAGCAAAAAAGAAATTGCTATGCTTATCAATCCCACATCACAGGTATGTTTAATTACTTCTTGTCCTTTGGAGTCCCTAGATGAAAGATCAAAACAATAAATTTCATAGTTCAAAGCCAAGATACAGCAGTGGGATTTGCCAGGGTAAGTAAACTGCTCAAGAATACATGTATGATGATACAGAGAGCTAGTTATCACCTGAATGCAGGAAGTTTCAGAACACTCTTTATCTCATTCAAATGTCCTTACAGCTTTATATTCACTCCAAACAATAGAAATGTCTTCAGACTCACTGGAATACTGTATCACAGGGGTTGTAATAACTCCTGCATTTCTCATGTATAACAGCACTTTTTCATTGGCTCCCGACATCAGTGAGAGCAGATAAATGAGGGGGGAAACCTCTCTGGACTTCTTTTCCTTCAAGTACGTGTGAAACTCATACGGAAATGCTGCAGCATCTTTGCACAGGAAATTACTCAAAAAACTTGGGCTCTGCCTCCTTAGCCTTTAACTTCGGTCTCCTGCTTGGGGTCTTCTGGCTGCTCAGTCCTCTATTGTTACAGAAATGGAGAGTTCAACTTCTGCAAGCAAAATACTTTAATTTTTACTAAGTGACTTTGGGTGCTGAAAAAAAATAGAGTTTGATGGACTTAGACATGAGGACGACCACAAAAAGAAAACAGATTTGCTTCATATCCAGTGATAAGGCTTTCCTTTGCTTTGCCCTTTTCTTCAGCAGGAAAATTGTGAGAACGCAGAGGGATGACAATTTGCAGTTCCTACCACAGGAGGCCTGAAGGTGAACACTCCCCTTTGTTACTCTTTTCTGAATCTCCTCTTCAGGCTTTTAACCACAGATTCTTATGAGTCCTTTGCTTGCCTTGGACAACTTCTGCAGGTTTTCCTACCCAGAGAAACCCTCAGGTCCTCCTACCTTATTTTACAGGCATCTCCCCAGCACCCAACTCAGCTTTTGGCCCTTCAAAATACTTTCTGTGCTGCCCTTCAGGCTTTGCAAATCACCACCTCTGTTTGATTAGACAACACCTGTTATAGAAAATATCATGTCCCAGCTGTAATTCCATTGTAAGGGCATTTTACAAAAGATATGTCTTTTTATGTGCATACAGCTAATGGATAATGGCCCATTATCAAGAAGCTGTGACTTTGTTCACAGGTTTTCTTCCAGCAGTGGAATTCTTTATTGTTGTTAACACACAATTTTCTGGAGCATTTACATTGAAGTAATTAAGACCATATTCAGATAGGCGATTATTGTACCTAATGGGTACATAATAGGTACTTAATAGATATTTAGGCACCTACTATACTTCCCGGTTCAAAAGAGCAAAACTATCAGGTTCTTTTCCCAGACCGAATAAAGGAATTGTCATGATGACTAGGACTAACATACATCAGGATTTTCTTATGGGCTCAAATTTATTGTTTTGGACAAAAGCACACAGGTTTATCTGTGCTTCCTCTGAAGTGGTTCTTTTCAAAGCAGAGCTCTAGGAATTTTTGCACAGTCCTGGACTTGGTCCTTGTATGACAAGACCTGATGTAAGGAGCAAGTAACTGATGAGATGAGGGGTACAAAATTACAAAATGAAATATATAAACCTTTAGAATCAATTTTAAGTAATGTTAAGTTTGACGACTTTGTAACAGTAGAAATGGAAAATTACTGAGACTCATGATATACAGAGAAAAAAATAGAGTACAGCTAGAGAACATACTGAGAATTCTTGTACACGATAAACTGTTGTAGTTGACGTAGTTTAGGCCTTTATGACCTTAGTACAAAATGAGTGTAAGAAAAATAGGCTAGAAGAACAGGACACAAGGATAAGGAGTATCTGGAATGGCAGGGGTCCAGGATGGGCTGCAGTTAAACTAACTGATAAGTAGAAGGACAGAATGGTTGTTATATCTATGGTGTTAACGAACCAATTAAGCTGGTATAAGCATCTACTGTGCATGCTTCGAAGGCTGCCAGAAGTGCTGAAGACTGTTGGAAGAAGTAAACGACCCTCACAGAACACCACCACCACATTTTTGTACGCATGTGGGGAACTTTCTGGAAAATGATATAATCCATACATAGCCTCATGAATATGTATGCATGCCCAGTGGCTATATAAGGATGGCTTGTGTAACAATACAGGGACACACGTTAGGAGGAGCTATCCCCCGTGTCTCCTGGCGCCACAATAAAGAATACCTGCTTGTCAACTTTAAACTTCGTTAGCAAGTTTGTTCCTGGAGTTTTCTCTGAATCACTTATCACAATATGTCACTAGTTTCTTTGAGTAGACTGAAAAAATAAAGTCTTTTTCCTTAACATTGCAGCAATCATTCACCCCTTTATCTTACGACAATCTATCAGAAAACTTTCTTCAAGGACATTACCTTATGAAAAGTCTTTTAGAAACAAAACTCAGACAAGAATATATTGCTATTATTCTGATCATAACTTGAATCAAAAGAAAGACTTAATTGGTCCACATAAAAAAGACACCACACTCCTATCCCTGCTGCCATTTTTATTGCTCTATGATGTAAACCAACTAAGCAACCCTGAGGGAGATTCAGTTTGAGCGGAGCAATTTTGAACAAATTGCTAACAAAATCCTATTATACTTTCAAGCATTAATTTTCTTAAAAAAATTATTATGCTGCTGCTAGCTCCTGTAGAAGTCAGACTGAATCCAGAGAAAATGCCCTTACCTTGAAGTTTTTTGTAACTTACTAATGTTCCCAATATTGCTATCTAAACTCAAAGTACAGGCTCTGTATTTTAAAACAAGAATTTTTTTGTTTCATTTAAACTATGAAACGTGATATGAACATTATTGAAACTTTTTTTTTTCATTTAGATACTTTTTAAATGTACACTTTGAAAAGAAAAATGTGAAAGCTGTTAAAAGTGGAGTTGTAAAAACTTTTAGGGTAACCTTTTTTTCTTTAGTATACAAAATAGATCACAAGCAGAAACTGCTTTGGTAACTAGTAGAAAATATGCACTTCTTAGTCTTCAACAGAAATATATTACAAGATTGGGGCTGTTCAGCCTGGAGAAGAGAAGGCTGTGTGGAGACCTCATAGCAGCTTTCCAATACCTGAAGGGGGCCTATAGGGATGCTGGGGAGGGACTCTTCATTAGGGACTGTGGTGAGAGGACAAGGGGTAATGGGTTTAAACTTAAACAGGGGAGGTTTAGATTGGATGTGAGGAAGAAATTCTTTACTGTGAGGGTGGTGGGGCCCTGGAATGGGTTGCCCAGGGAAGTTGTGAATGCTTCATCCCTGGCGGCGTTCAAGGTGGGGTTGGACATAGCCTTGGATGGCATGGTTTAGTCGGAGGTGTCCCTGCCCATGGCGGGGGTTGTTGGAACTCGATGATCTTGAGGTGCTTTCCAACCCTTACTATTCTATGATTCTATGATTAATTAGTCACATTCCCAATGCATTCATGCTTAAACATTTTAAAACTTGAACAGATTTTACCTCTAGAGCAGCACAGGGGACTACCCACTCCCTTTCATCCTCCCAGCCGGTCTGGTCATGCAGATTTAAAGTAGCTGCCAGGAAATGGGCTGCCATCCAGAGCACTAAGCAGAAGCCATTACACTGGAGAGCAAATATGTCACAGGTCCTTGGCAACAGTCAAATAGCTTGAAGGAAGCATTTTCATTGGCAAAAAAAAAAACCAACAAGCAAACTGACCAACCCAAAACAAAAGGAGCAAGCCCCCAACAATCAAAAAAATGCCTTTTAAAGATGCAAAGTCAAAACAAAAGAAAATAAACCCAGAAGCTTTGTAAAAAAATAAATCTCCCACTCTCCCCAGATTAATTATAGTCAAGCTCAGGCAAGGAGTTGGCCACTTTCAGTTCACAGGTGGAAATTCAGGTTCCCTCCTCTCTGTGCTTTCCCCAGCAGGTACTTTGTGATGCCTGGGAGCAGCCGCACCTGTGTTCTCACACTGCCTTTTCTGGAATTGGGAAAGAGCTATGCTGATTTTTCTTGGAAAAAGTGCTGTACTAATCCCAGCTGTGGGATCAGGCTCATTGCAGATGGAATGGAGGTAACCTTTTGCTTAAGCTGTGGCAAAAACAACCTCTGTGTGGTTTTCAAGCACATCATCCTTACAGAAAACCATAGCTCTAATGATAAAATATTTAAACCCAGCTCTCACAGGATCTCTTAACTCTGCCTGTGGATCCCCACAGAAGCTCTCAGACATTTTAGATGCTTTGTTAAATCTCCACAGAACTTGTTTTTACTGTTTTTCGGTTGTGAAACTCTACACCATTCTTTTCAAGCTGATGCAAACTCAATACTGACATCAGAATGCATGATTTTAAACTGAAACATGAAGTCTGAGCTTCTAATGCTCTGGTAACAACTCTGCTTTGGCAGCTTGCAAACCAAATACTACAAGCCAAGAGATAAAGCAGATCAAAACAAAGCCCAAAGACCTAAACTTTCAGCAGAAACAACACATTTCCAAAACTGTTTCTGTTTTTTCCTTCTGGCCTCTTTCTTGACTAGAGAGAAAGACACACAAAGTCTCAGGTCAGAGGAGCCACACCCCCAGGAGAGCCAGGTAGCTCATTCATCACTGTAGTGAGGAAAGCAGAGCTCATGAACTTCTTTGTCTACTTCATATTTAGATAGCAGAGAATAACTCTCAAGTCTTAGTCGACTGAAGTTGAAAGTATTTTTAAACAACTCCTAACTTCATACATCCTTGATTTGTTTCTGGATTCTGGTCACACCCAAAGTACTTTTCAAAGTCAAAGGCATACTGACATGGAAACTAAAAAGTAGAATTCATATTGTGTGGTTGGCAGATGAAAGTAGTTGTTTCTGTTATTCAGTTTGTCCAAGGAGAAATGCTGTGGCACGGTCTCTAGGAAACATAACCTCTTATCTTTTTAACACATTCCTTATGGTCCCATAATCACTATAGTCAAAATAATCACATATTTTGATGTTAATAAAAGGTGCGCTAATAGGCTTTTCAGTGGCAATCCTATTAAGCTATCCCCATCCTACCTGGGGATACACTTTCAGTTCATGTACATGTACTGAGTAAATTGCAGTCTCAATTGAATATACTACGATCCTTAAATAACACTTTCTTCATTTAAACATAGAACCATTGAATGGTTCAGGTTGGAAAGGACCTTAAGATCATCTAGTTCCAACCCCCCCACTGCCATGGGCAGGGACTCCTCACACTAGACCATGTCGCCCAAGGCTCTGACCGACCTGGCCTTGACACTGCCAGGGATGGAGCTTTTATCACTTCTTTGGGCAACCTGCTCCAGTGCCTCAACACTGTCACAGTAGAGATACTGATCCTTTACCCAGGATTATGCATATAAATAAATAAATAAACAGAAATGAAATCCTGCCAAATCATCCAGATTTATTGCCTTAGTAGAAACTTCAGAAGGCTCCTCTTATGTTTTTTGCAAAAATTTCTGTTCACAAAAGATAAAACTGTAAATCTGCTCAGTGTCTACATCTACAGTATTTGTTAATGAAAGGGTTTAGGAGTAGAAGCTGGTATCTGTGGGACTGAAGCATAAAAAAGGATGTGGGAATGATGCATACAAAAGGAGGCAGTGTGAGTTAAAAATCTACTTGACAAATACATGGTAAAAATAAACACAAAGACCTCTACTCAGGAAATCCAAGATCCACAGATTGTTAGGAGTATGGGGAAGAACCACTGCATGCTGCCCCTGTTCTTTGGTTTGTTTGTTTGTTTGTTTGTTTTTCTCCAGGTGTGCACTGTTGGGCTATGTGGTAATTTGAAAACTAGATATATGAGAAGGAACAGCTACAGAAGTAAAATGCTAATGACAGAATGAAGATTGATTAAGAATATATATTATCCTGCACATTGCTTCTCAAAATTCATCTTAAAACCTGAAGAAGCAATCAAGCAAGGAATTTATTGTACTAAAATAGCAAAAGAAGCTTTTAAAAATTAAAAGAATTTTCACAAAAATTAAAATCATGTCCAAGAAAAATAAAAATATAAAATAACATGAAAACCTTTGTTCACTAACACATATTTATTTTGCTAAGTCTAAAACCCTTATAATGAAAGGCAAAAGAGATTTGAAGGAACAAGCTGTTAATTGTATAAAAGTTACCAAGGAAATAGTATTTTATTCAAATTCATCAGAAATAAAAATCTAACCAGAAATAAAGTTTCATTGTCTACTGAAATATACTGACTGATCTTGAGAACGACAAGGCTATAGTGTAAAAGTTAAATTAATTCTATTCACCAATACACAAAAAATGAGGAGAAGGAGGGAGAAACTGTCACATATGCAAGTGTCAGATGTCAGAATAATTCAATAGAATATTTTGTAGCAAAGCATCAATACAATACATTTACTAACTAGGAGAACAAAGGAAATTCAAATATCAAATTGCTGAAATACTGACTATGGTAAGCAACCTGTCAGTCAAATCAGTTTCACTGAAGGGCAGCAAGAGGTATCCAGATGTTTCTAGACAAAATCAGTGCATGACTTCAGAACTGAGACTATCAATAAATGCTATGAGAAAGTTAGACTTATGAGATAGTGAAGTAACTATACTGCATTGGAAAAGGTCAATGGGCTTTATGCAAAGGCAGTGTGATTTGGAATGTAGTTTTTGCTTCACATACCTGCTGGAGTCCTTTGATGAAGTCAGTGGTGTGGGTAAAAAATACATTTAGAATAGTATGCTAAAATCTACAGCTGACTGTGAAGACCTGAATAAATATCTTGTGATATTAACTCTGTAAATGGGAATGAAACGGCAAATAAAATTCAATGTCAATAAATGCAAAATAATGTGTTTGGTGGGAAAAACACAATAACCATACTATAGACGCACAATAACGAGCTCCAAAAGACCTTGCAGTCATTATGAGTAGATTTCTGAAAGCATCAGTTGAATGTTCAGAAGCAGTTACAGTGGTAAATAGAGTTTAGGAAATATTAAGGTGTGGGTGTAAAGGACCATGATGTGATGGACTTCTGAGCTAGACTAGCTGCTGGGAAAGCTTTGAGATAGCAGAGGAATGTTGCTGGGAAAGTTTTGGGAGTATTGCAGAGAAAGGTAGGCAAGATAAGAAGGAAGAAAGAAGCGAGAAGCAAGCAACCAATCAAGGCAACCAGTGAGCAAAATATCAACCAATGAAGAAGTGAAGATACCCACGTGGGTGGTGTTAGCTAACCAGTTGTATTAGCCACTCATACCGCAGGCACTTCGTATAGCTGATATCAACCCTGGACCTTCGGGTAATAAACGATTTTGTTTCCTAACCAGAAATGGGGTCAGTGCCTTGTTCTCCACATTAAGGAAGTAATAAAGAACAGAAATTTTCATTATGACACTATATAATGCCTGGTGAGTCTATGTCTTAACTTGTGGGTGTAATTCTGATCATCACAATTGAAAAAATGCAGCAGAACTGCAGTTTCAGTTTCAGAGGTGGAAGACAAGTCAGATCAGAAATATGGAGATTAAAAAAACTTTACTTTGGAAAAGAAATGACTGATAAGAGGATAGGATTATGTAAAACCTTAAACAGTACAGATAATACAACCAAGGAAAGTTTACCCTTTACATCTCATCACAAAATTGTAAGGGAACAGGCTTAAAACATATTAAAGAGAAGACCTTCTACATTCATAGTAACTAAAGACAATCAAGTCACATTACCACAGAATGACAGAGCTGAAAAATAAGTCTAAAAAAGGAATTAAGAAATTAAAACACAGTAGGTTTACCAATAATCAGTGAAAGCAAAGACCATGATCAAAAAGTTTTTAAATTGCTGACTACCAACTACTAGGTGACTGTACCAGGAGAGGTGCAACTTCCTTTATACTTGCACTGTTTTTATCATTTCTCTTGAATTGTTCACTACACGTCACTTCTGAGACTGCATGAGAAGTTTTCTGGGCTTGATACAAGAGTGATTCTTACTGGCATTTGTATTGTCTTTTTCTGACCTGTGTCCAAACCCATATTTTTTGGTGAGTCACATCCTGTAAATAAATACTACCCATCATATTAAAGATGCATCAATAGACAGGAATCTGCAAAAGGGCTGTAGTAATTAACCACAAAGGTTCTTCCTGCCCTAACATTTAAGAATCTTCACTGTCTTTTCTATAACCACTCACAAGACTCTGAGATGCAAGTTTTCCTACTGTAAAAAGTATCCAGTTTTATATTTGTTTTTTTAAAAAATAATCTTGTAAGACAGAAGCTTTGTAATTCATTGAAATGGGGCTTTTGTGAAGCATCTGAAAGAGAATTTGTTTTGACAGATAATTTACTGATCACATTATCTAAAGCCTATCCTATTCCTCGCTGAATTTTGTTTCTGATATGGTGGGAAATAAGCCACTGAAAAAGCATACCCTTCATTTGTCCTATTGAACCTATTAAATACATAACATATTGAAATAATATGAATTTAACTAACTTGGAAAAATTTCATCCTTTAACAAAATCTTGCATAAGTTCTTATAAAGCAAAATTTTATGTTAATGAGAAAAGGATTTTCTGTACATGATTTTTTTCCTCAGACTTTTTGTATTGTATCAGATTAAATTACTAAATGGCTGTCACACTCTGCCTTAGAGATAGCTTTATTTTAGTGATGAACATTTAGTTTCTGAGCTGGATGATGCCTTCCAAAACACAGATGTGTGACTGCACACTGGAAGAAGAGGAGGTTCGTATCAAATATGTTGTTGTATCTCCATGTTTAAATTATGAGTAATTTCAAAGAAACATAAAAATATAGCTAATGAAACTTAAAGGTCACACATAAAAACTGGGGAAAAATAAACTTCATTGGTGATAACAAAAAGTTGCAAAAGGCGACTTGATCGTTTGTTAAGCTGGGCACTAGCAAACAAAATGTATTTTAATCCCATCAAGCATGTGGCTGCATACTGAGGACAGAGGAGCAAAATAATTCATTGCAGAGCAGTGATTGTACCCTAGGAATCAGTGAAAGGAAATATTTTGGGATGTAGCAAGAAGGAAAGGGGAAATAACATTACTTACACAGTAACCAACCATTCATGCTCCCGCTCCCCAAAAGGGTGAATGTGATCTTTGAATGAAGTAGGAGGACTTCAAAACTAGAGAGATTTTATACTAGTATAGCAATTATTGGAACCATCCCATGTTATATTTTAGTAACATCTTTAATTTTAAACAAAGGTCTGCATTTTTTAATCTTCATGGACAGATTGGATGGTGGAAGATTGTGCTGTCTCAGCCAGAAACAAACTACGGGTTGGTATAATTCTTCTGTTAAATTTATATTTTACATAAAACTATACAGAAACAGTCATTTTTTAGAGATCATATGCATAGAACCTTTCTAAATAGTTTAAGTTGACATGAATATTTATGCAGAATTTCTAAATACATTATCTCTTCTTGTTTTTATAATATGTATAGCCTGTATAGATTTTCTATCATGTTATGAAATGATAAAATTCTACTGAAATATAAAAATATATATTTCTGGGAATTTGAATATTTAAAAAGTAAATTTATGCTATTAAAAGGAAGTGTCAGGATTTCTTTATGAATTGAATAACATATGAAAACAGTTTTTCCTAATTTTCATTGTTTTGCTATTGCACTGCCTCACATATCCACACATTTTTCCTTCCCAGTGTCAGTCATCACTAGAACTTACTGGTACTGATGAAATTAATACACTGCTGCAAACTGTCCTCTGGTGGAGCCCCATCAGTGATAGCTGTTGATTCAGAAGTATGTGTTGTGACGACTGCTATGTATCACATAGCCATGTTTCCTTCATTTTGCTTTTTGCTTGGGCTCAACTGCTCTTCAAACCAGCTTTCTTACCATAACTGAAAAGATTTCAATTTTATCTAAAACAAAACTAGCAATTCGACCAATTTGACTTCTAAAACAGTCTTACATCCTTATTGTTTTTGGATAACGAAAGCTTCCAGACATAAAATCTCCAATTTTTGTGAGAAAAGATGAACTCTTTAAACTATTGGTATCCCTGTAGACTCTAGAGTCTACAAAATGACAGTATAATGTACAGTGTCTGAATTTAGTATCTGAATATAATAAATCATAGCTACTAAAAGTGTGTTTGAGATTTTATTTGCTGAAGCTCTGAAGAGAGCTGATTCTGCAGAACTAGATATTGTACACAATAGAGAGATTCATAGGATAATCGTCTGTAATGCAGGAAAATATCTGTTCATTACTGTCATTATGTATATGCTCACAATCACAAGCTCAACTGCTATTATATGAAATACATTCTTGGTTTGATCAAAATAAAGAGATAAAAATATGGTGGAAGCACTTCAGCTCCAATTTGTATACCACGTTATTTACCAAATTAAAATCATGTTCATTTTTTCTTGCTACTCCCCACTAAGGCAGCAATGCTGAGGCAGCATCAGTAGAGTCTTTATTTTTAACAGACCTTTCTCTGGAGCCACATAGGATACTGGGTCTTGCTCATTGTTTTGCAAGTATTTGGAAAAGGTGATCTATCACCATCTGAGTACTATATGCTGATTTTTGTCTACCCAGTTCTGTTTTTACTTATTCCCCTGAGCTCATTCATGACTTTTACTGATTAAAATGAAGTTTCTGAATACATAACTTATCAGTGGACTACAGCATTTTCTATGGTCAGAAATTAATCATATTTTACTCATTTTGTTGAATGTATTTCCTTAAAATGTTCTTAAGTTCAAAGAACAAACTAAGATCTCATTCTGATACCTTTAGTGTTTACTAATGTATATTTGTACTTTAAAACTACAAGTATAGGAAAGCAGTTAAGGACAGACCCTTTATGTCATGAAGTTTCCAGGGCTAATTTTGAGACTTTCACTAACTAATTGAAAAAGTGCAGCTAATGACTTTGGGATTCTTTGTGGATCTCCACAACAGATTAAATTCAAATATTAAAATAAATGCATAAACATAGATATAAATAATAATAACAATAATAATAGTAATAATTATAACATTTGGATTATCACTCTTTTTATAACTCAATTGGTTGTTAAAGGTAAACCATAGGAAACACTTTTAATTATTATTATGATGTCAACAAGCAGTCAAAAGCCAAGAAGCTTGCTGAAACTGTAATGTTTCAGTATAGATATAGTAAGAAAATATTTGCACTGTGTATGTTGATACAGCATTGTATATTTCTCCAAGGTTAAGTATGAAAGATTAGATTTCTGGGTTGCCTGGATACACTATGATTTTGCTCAGTGATGATGCAACGGATCCAGATTAGTATGGAAAAAGGATCAGGAAAGTATATGTTCCATTTTTGAAATATTGGTCACGTAAGCATACCCCTGCTTGCCTTCATTAGTTCCAGGCTTAACACCAACACAAGATTTACTTCCCTTTCAATGTTATTTTTATTTATGTTTTTTTCCAGCTTGTCTCTTTCTATTTACAGTCAGTAAAGCTTAGCAGAAAATGCTCTAGAAGTTCCCCTTACACACCTACCTATCTGGGTGAAGGTTTTGATGAAGCTATATGACAGATTAAATACATATTCCTGATTCAGTTTAAGCAAGTTACCTAATCCAACCCACATTACAATAGTTCAAGAAAATCATCTTCTCAGAAATAAAACCAAATTACCTTTCCCATTCATTTTTGGGTGTGGATGCCATATAAATGGCTGTGTGTCCACCGGTCAGGAGATGGTACAGCACCTGCCACCTGCTTGACATTGTGATTTTCTAAAGGCGACAGGAAGAACTGACCACCAATTGGAAAACCTCCAAAATCAATTTCACAGGGAATTTGCAAAGCCTAATTCTCAGGATCTGATCACAAAACATATGCCTAAATCCCATGCACAGCAAGATTTGGCAGGTATTCTCAAGTGTAATAGTTACCAAATAGCACACAAAGTAGTTGTACAGTAGACTTCAATAAGGTGCACAGTAGATTCTTTCAGAAAGTGGCAGCCAGACAGACAACTGCTGATACTACCACTGTTTTATCTACTTGTATCATTCACCCAAGCTGGGAAGACCACAATTCATTTCCTTCACCTGTCAGGAGGGATTAAAATTCACACTTTATACCTCTTCTGCAGGTGCTTCTTCATTACTGTTTTATTTTGTATTGGTGTTGTGCTCTTGAAGAGCCTTTCCTTGTATCTCCATTTAGTGCCTTGTGGCTAGCATTGTATTTCCAGTTGTCCTAAAGTGTGTTTTCTTATACATTTTTGGGTAGTGATAAACCAGAAACTATTCCAGGAGTACCCCTGTGAACCTGAAGAGCATGTATATGTCAGCCCTTAGCACTGTTTGCTCTATTCACATGTACTGCTTAGTGCAGCCTGAGAGGTTGGCAGGCAAATCCTTGCACATAGCATGAAATGTTTTAATGTCACAGCAAAGAATTCAGAATTTTTTTCATTGGAGAATCACAAGTGTGCATACACACGATTGTGAGATAGTGGTAAGTGTACTTCAAATAAAGCTGTGATCTGAGCACCTATTCCTTTCTATAAGAACTATTTCTATGGTGTCAATTTAATTGCAAAAAGTGCTGGGTTAACCTCTGAATACTTTCTGTTCGAGTAGCAGCTGCCACGCTCATGGGCTTTCATGTAGACTGTTGTTTTGCACTGTCTGGCTTCCCTTTGTATCAGCTAAACAGCATCAGCAGAATTAGTATCTTCAGTCATGCCTCCTTAAGTCAGATATAATTATTTTAGAAGATAAGCCACAAACCAGTAATAAGGTTATTGTAATGATTTGAGGAGTGGTGATAAGCATTCCCAGACTATTTGCAGGAACATGCATTCACTTCCAATGCAGTAGGATAGTTTGGATTTTCTTTTCTGTTATATCCAGAGTTTCTCTTTCTAAATGTAAAAAAAAAAAAAAAAATAAAAAAAAAGTAGGTGGCCCAAAATGTAAAATATGAATAAGACTGTTCTTCATATTAGAATAGAATTGACTTTGTGATTTCTTAGAGTGAGAATAAAGTATTTCAGTTGGAATGGACCTACAGCAATCACCTAGTCCAACTGCCTGACCAGTTCAGGGCTAACCAAAAGTTAAAGCATGTTGTTAAGTCATTGTCCAAATGACTCTTAAACACTGACAAGCTTGGGGCATCAACCACCTCCCTCCTTAGGAAGTTTGTTCCACTGTTTGACCACCCTCTCAGTAAGGAATATTTCCTAATCTCCAGCCTAAACCTCCCCTGCTGCAGCTTTGAACCATTTCCATGTGTCCTATCAGTGGATACCAGGGAGAAGAAATCAGCACTTCACCTCCTCAGGAAGCTGTAGAGAGCAATGAGGTCGCCACTCAGACTCCTTTTCTCCAAACTAGACAGGCTGAGTCCTTATCCACTCCTCATAGGACATTCTTTCCAGCTCTTTCACCATCTTTGTTGCCCTCCTCTAGACACATTCAAGGATCTTCACATCCTTCTTAAATTGTGGGCCCCAGAACTACACAGAGCATTCAAGGTGAGGCTGTACCAACACTGAATACAGCAGGATAATCACCTCTATAATGGCCTTTTAAGGAGGTAATAACTTCTCAGACCACTATCTACACTATGAGACTTATCTACCCTGACCTATTTTAGTGACTGATATTCAAATAAAATATGCAGTAAAAACTAATTTAATAGAGGTTATAGATAATCATAAAGAGCAAATTGTAAAAAAAATGTGACAGATAAGAAATACGACAGACACATTGTCAATCTGCTAAACGTATTTTGCTGTTGTGTAAGCTCTCAGCATCCAAGAAATATACCTATTCACTGCTGGAAAAATTAATAACTTGGCTTGCAACATCTTTCTACATTAAGAAAATGCTACTACTCAGTATGTTTTTTTTATTTAATTGCAGTCAGATCACTGAAAAATAGACTGAAAAATCACAGGCACAGGTATAAAAGTTTTTTTGCTATGTTTACTCTTTGCAACACAGAGTTATTGCCTAGGATTAACTGATGATTAATTGATGAATCAATATTTCATCCAGACAGTTCTTGCATCTTTACAATAGGAAGAGTAATGAAGTTCTGATACAGCAATTGGAACAGCTAATCACTGTATTTTTACAGCACTGGGTCAAATATTACTTGCATAGTCATACAAATATAGTAAGTTGGAAACAGTAATGAGTATTTATAACTAAAATATCATGTTAAACCATTATACTGACATCCTGCAAGAGAAGGAGGATCAGCTCCGTGCCAGACCTGAAAAAAGTGACCCATCTGAAATAGGAATGGCAGGAACTCTGGAAACACTCTTCCTACTTGATGCCTTGCTTTCTGAAAGTAAATTGACATCAACTGATGTGATCTAAATCCACTTGTACATAGTCTTCATGGTTGACCAATCCAGCATACTGTAAACTTCTGTGATACAGTCTACTTGACAGAATAAGAGTTACTTCTGAGATTGCTGTTTTACATGTGCAGAATCACTCTCAATACTGCAATCCCTTAAGAAAAAGCTTTTATCCCATCAGAGACTTCAGTTCCAGCCTTAAAAATAGATATCCATGCATATGTATCTACATCTGCTTATGAGTAAAACAAGACCTCTTATCTCCAGAATGTGCAAATATTGAAATTAAATGCATTATTTAAACCAAATATTAAATTAACTGAGTTTAATTTCATGGTTGTGTATATTAAATTATTAAACATTTCGTATTCTTCACAAAAGTCAGTGAGAGGCATACTGTCACTTTTTCCAGTAAACAACCTAAAATGTAAGACTTTCAACTGAATTCAGAATTTTTAAAGAAAACTTAGCTTCTAGATCATGACAAAACCCCAGTGACTGATCAAACAATTTTGCATGAAATTGCACAGTTCAATGAAGATGCAGATGTACTATAAATTATAAGTACTAATTTTTCTTGCAACTGAACTACGCCTGCCTCTCTAAAACACCATCTAAGTTAAATGCCAGTTTAAAAAATGGTGTAACAAGGCAGTAACATTTTCATTGGCTATTCTATTACTATGTTAGTTGGAGCATGTAAAGGAGAGAAGTCAGAAGTCACTATCATTTTATCTAACACCATGAAATTTCAAGTGATGGAGACTTTCAGGACCTAGTTAATTATTGTATTATACCTTACATCCAGAAAAATAATCTATTAACAAAGCATTAATGGAGTAAAGTGTAATATCCAACAATCCGAAAACAGAAGGTGGACTTGTAAATCTTAGTTATATAGTTTTTCTGCACATGCATCAATTTGATAATTACTCCATGCACTTGAGTTAAGGGAGAATCTGAAATACACTGAATGGTTTTTAAAAACTCCCCCTTAATAAGCTGCGGTACTTGACAGGTCTGTGGAACTACTTAGAATGTAAGAGATTCTGGGCTACACACAACTGATGGAAACCAGTGGGAAGCCAAATTCAGACCAGGCAAATAAAAGTAGACCCTTTAGACTACAAACAGAGATCCAGACCACAAGCCCTCAGGAGATGAGAGCAAACCTGATTGCACCTGCCTAGCTGTAGTGTGAGATGAATTCTTCATGGTCTTCCTAAAGGTCATGCTACCAATCAAACCAAACTCATAGACCTGATGAAGGTGGATGCTTTCAGTTGATACAGGTCTGTTTTAAACTGCAGATAAACTAAATGGTTATAATGGTCACTTCTGGTTCTGAAACCCCTCAATCTTTTGTCATGTCACAGTTAAAAATTGCAGGAATCTGTTTAGATTTGCTCGTTTGTCTAAAATTATGATTGCTGAACACCTGCTAATGTTCTAAAACTTGTTTTAAACTTCATAGCTGACAATGGCTTATGTGTAATATTTCATGCTTTTTACTGTTCAGTAAGGATAGTTTTAAGGAGCAGTGGAGTATTCTCTGCCTTCTCCTGTTTCTTCCTTTTCCCTTTGTCTCTTTTCTCTCCTCTTCATTTTTCTCACCTTCATTTTGAGAAGTGAAGGAGGGAGAGCTAAGCCAAGAAGTGAAGTTTTCACTTTTCTCTGAAGCCAGGGAGATTTGTGGTCATCCTAATCTCCATTGGTAATGAGCTCCCAAACCCAGGTACTGCTGCTGAGCAAGACATCTTCTGCTCTTATGGGCTCTGCTCTCATGATTGACAGCTTCATCATTCCTAAGGAAAGCAGCTGTCAAGGCATAGCTTTCTTGCAAAAATACCAACAATCCCCAAATCAACCAGACAAATAAAAATGTACTGTTCGGCACATCTAGAGGTAGCACCTTGGGTAGCTTAACATGTATTTGAGGAGAATAGAAACCAGTGTGTGTTCTTTTAGCACATTTGTCCTAAAAGACCTGTGATAGAAATAAATGGGAAGCTTTTTGTGTGCTTTTTTTTTTTTTTTTTTAATCAATGAAATACGTTGTTATGAGCTGGAAGAGATACATACTTATAGGGGCCAAACCCTTGACTAAGAAGGTACTATTTTTACATCCTCATTTCCTGAGTGCAGCTGCATTTCCAAGCCAAAAGCAGGAAGCCTGAAAAATAAGTCTAGAATTCAGTTCTTAAATCCATGTTTAAAAGACTAATAAAGAGCCATTTAGGGGGTTTGTTTGCAAATTTGAGTTAATAGAAGTGCTCTAGGTTTGTGACTCAGAATACTCCTTCAGACACCCAAACTTGGTCCTGAGAACAAACAGTGAGAAATCTTCCTCAAAACCTTTGCTTAGCTGTGAATTTCTTCAGATGTTTTAGGTTGTTTTTGGGTTTTTTTTACATCATAGAAGTTGCTTCAATTTATTACTGAAAGACTAGGAAAGATTTAGGGGTTTTTTAGATACCTTTTGTCTACTGGCACATTACAGCCAAACAAATTAGGGATTGAACTGAACAACACCCCTTCCTAACCTTTACTGCAGTGAATAGCTAACGAAAATGCTTGTTGTGCTTCATTTTCCTAACTTCTGTTGTTTCAAACAAATCACTAGGTGTTTTCAAGGCTATTTGTCTTCGGTTAACCACTTTTGTTGTATTTTGTAACAGCAATTTTTAATGCTAAATTCCCAACGCCACATCCTTTACCATTTCAAAAAATTATTTCAAGCCTTTGCATGGCAGCCACGGGTCTCAGCTGCTCAGCTGTAGACAGCATTTTCTCCAGCAGCAGCAGGAGCAGCTGCTGGCTGCTTGGCAGGCTCAGCAGCCAGATGCAGGGCCAGGGTTGCCAGCACCGCTGGGGCTGCGATGTGGCAGCAATGCACATGCGGGCTGCTGCCGCGCCGACAGGCTCCAATAGTCCTCTTAAGCTTCAGCAGAAGACTTTGTGCACTTCCCTCCGTTTCAGCTCAAGAGTCCTCAGCAAGATGCTAGATGATTTTTTTTTTTAATCGGTACAATAAAATGGGGTCACTGCCAGGTCATCATCGTTCCCTTCCAGAGTTCCAACCTTAAAGACTCACCCTCCTTGATTGTTAAGCTTTCTTTGCTTGCTAGGCAGGTTGCGGGCCAAGCCAGAAAACCCTGCTCTTTGTGTGCGCTCACACATAACCCATGCGTTTGTGACTAGGTTTTCAATGATGCCCCGAGGAGCCCCGATGCCTGTGATTCACTGCCACCTGGAGGAGGAGCTCAACTCAAGCTGGAAGAGCATCTCTACCTCCATTTGTGTTTTAACTTCAGAATGGCTTTCAGATTTCATTTGACACCCTTGACAGAAAAATTATACTGGAAGCTAAGTTTAAATATCAATAAAGGCGTATGCATGCGTGTGTGTGTGTTTAAATCATGGTTTATTAAAGCAAAAAGAAAATAATTGATATGAATAAAATATGACTTCTCAGTAAACCATGTCCACATTGATTTATTACCTTAATCATGTAGTGCAAACACAGCTGGAATTCTTTATTTCTCCACTTCCCTAATTTTAAAATAGGCCTATTTATTTTGTTATTATGAATAATATTCATGAGATAGGTAAAAACTTTAGCATTTTATAAACTGTGCTGTATTTCTGCTTACTTAGTCTTTTGCAAATTCAAGTAGTTTTGGCAAACACTAAAGCTCTGTTGTGTCTTTAGGCTCTTGAATATTCAGATTGTGAAAAAGTCCAATAGTGTTTTCTAGGATGATAACAGGCATTCTAAGAAAAAATATTTTCTTAGCATTCCAGAGACATTGAAAGTGGCAGTGTTCCTCCACTCCTTTTCCTGCATTTTTTCTATTTACTGTTTTCTCATATTCATCTTCCCCTTATTCTCTGTCCTTACTTCTTATCATTTGTCTTTATTTTGGGGAATTATGAACACTTGCAATTTGCTATTAGCTGGTGTGTCATGAGGGAAGAAGGACTCAAGAGTTATATTTAAGACTAGTTGAATCACTTCTGCCTAATGGTGGCAAATAAACTGTCCCTACTCACCTGGAACTTGGGGGGCTGACCTTGCACCCTTCCTGCCTCTAGGAACAATGATCTATGGCATGCTTTAAGCAGACATCCTCATATTGAGTCATGACTGGAGAAAGCCATAGCACAAATTGCCTTCGCACAAAGTTAAATACATCATCATAGAACAGTTTGTGTTTGAAGGGACCTTAAAGATCATCTAGTTCCACCACTCTCCTTTCCCCCTCACCCCCATCCTCTCCACAGGCAAGGACACCTTTCACTAGACCGGGTTGCTCAAAGCACCATCCAAACTGTGCTTCAGTGAAGGAGCCTCCAATTACTTCCCTTTACTCACCTGTGTCGTGGTTTAAGCTTCTCAACCACACACACTTGCTAATAGAGAGCTGGTATGTCAAACAGTTGAAAACATGAAGAGTCTGGGGAATTTCTTGAGGTCAGACTTTGTATCAATATGTGTAATAATGGTAGCAACTGAGGAGGGAAGAGGTGAGGCTTTTTCCTTCTTTTCTCTTTTTTTTGGGGGAAGGGCAAGGAGCATGTACGAAATGCTATTTCCTAAGTGGAATGTTGTTGCCTGAAGCTAAATCTAGCAGAATACAAGACTTAATTGCTCTTACACAGGCAGTTCTTTTGCTTAATAAATTTTCATCTTCATTGGAGGGCATTGTTAAAGTATGCAGACAGGGGACCCTGGTCTGAGGTTTGCTGGACAGAAACTAAGAGATTACTGGGCAGAAATTATGGACATAGCAAATAAAAAAAGTGAGAAGCTGACAAAAGTTACCAATGGTGCTGTGGGATGACCAGCTTCAGACTGTTAAGTGGGAGTTATATGAGAAATGGACAGTCTTTGCAGATAATTAGATGGCAGCAGTGAGGACCTTCTGTTGCCAGCAGTCCCTAGGTAAATGTGTTAGTAGTACCAATCAGTATTGTCAAGATAACCATATAAGTACTATCAGTAAGTTGTGCTACATAGGGCTGATATTGATGAGGGAGCAGTACCAGAAATACCAAACTTTGGTACAAATGTAACAAAAGCCAGCAGCAAAAAAGTGATTATGGTTGGCTTTTTGCTTAGGTGGATTCAAGAGCAGAGAAAGGGGAGAGGGTCAAGGTGTTTGGAGGAGGAACAAGAATTGGAAAATGGAGAGAAGGGAGGACAAAAGGGTCTGGTCTTGTGTAACTGATCATAAGAATGCCTTTACTAAACACTTTTTTGTGCCTAAGGCTATAATATCCTGTACACGTGTGTTTGTGTACTTACGTCACCTAAAGGTAACACATCTCTTCTTTCCCTTAAAGTTTTGTGATGTAATTTGACAGCAGAAGAAGATGATTTAAAATCTAAGAAGAGGAAGCACACTTCATAAAGTCTTGACAAGGCAAAACTGAATTGCATTTTATAGATTTGATAGAGGGCATGTCTCCTGATACAACAGCAGCTGCAGAACAGACTGATTTATAAACAATAGAATTAGAAATCCAAGTTTACCAAAATGGATGTGTTTAGCCTGCATTAATAGTTGATGTTAGGCACCACGTCTTGGAGATAAGTTTTAAAGAGTGCTTCAAGTTTTTATTGACCTAATTTATATATTGTATGAGATATATTTTATTGCATATAAGATGAATAAGATGAATAATAAGATGAGTCTATTAGTTGAAAAGGCATTATTCAACCTCATGTTAAAAAATGTTTCATTTTCTTTTAAACACAAGTACCTCATTGGAAGTATTTAACTGTTATTTCCATTACGTAACAGTTATCTCCTGATATAGGCTTAAAATTGATTTCTTTGAAAGCATTGTCTAAATGTGAATTTGTTGTTGTCATAAGTAGACTTAAAATACAAATAATTTAAAAAGGGATTTGAAAATATTGAAGACTTCTAAATATTATTGATATAAAGCAGTGTCAAACTGCTTCCTCTAATCGTTAAACCCCTAATGTTTTGTTGTTTTATTTAACTTTACTATTACTCATTTTCTGAATGTGAGCTGAAATGACATTATATCTACTTGAAAAATCTGCACCTGTAATAGCTGTGCTAATGTTTTTTATATCCAAGACTTAGGTGTCTTGGGTATAAAGCAGGTAAAGCACCTTTCAGATTTGAGGGCTGTGTTTCTGTTAACCACAAGTAGAAGCACAGCCGGTGATTTCATTCAGTTTGCATGTGATATTCATTTCACAGTGAAGAACCCTTACAAAATGTAGCACATTATTTATGACTGTTTGTTAGTCTCTGGTTAGAAATGTCTCATGGCTGAGATCAGAACAAGTAATGAAGGTCAGGACTAAAATACATTCATTTTTAAGAATGCAATACAAAGCTCGAACTTTCATGTGTGGGAGGGGATGTCTGAAGTCTCTAACTTAGCATCTTACATTACTTTAAGAGTCTTGTCTTAATGGCAATTTTTGTAAACAGCAAAGTACTTCTTTCTGTGTTGCTTTCCCTACAGTGACAGGAAACATGGTTTTATGGAGGTGATTTTTGGCCTGGAATTCAAAATATTGAGACCACTGTTTGCCATTTGAGACCGCAAGGGTTCAAAGGTGTGGATTGCTATGTAAATAGTTAATATTTCTAAGAAACTGAAACTTCCTCCAGTTTATATAGAAAAGGAAACATTTCAATATTTTCCAGATGAGGAACACAAACCACTTTTGCTTGTATGTATATAAATAAAAATACAGAAAATATATAAACTAAGACAATGCAATGCGATGGCAAATTACAAACTTTATAAACACCATCAAAACATCTATTCTTCTAATTTTTCAGTTAAAAACTTGAAGTTTTTATCTATGCAACAGGTAAAGTCCTGTAAATAAGTATACATGCAACTTTCCTGAGATAAGTAAACCAATCTACTATGATGGAACTCATTAAAACAAAAAACAACTTGTATGAATAAAATGGTACACTTTGGGATGTTCAGTTTTCTTACCCCTGTAAGAGACTGATTTTTCAAACTTTCACAGAGGTTAGAGGTTTTATGATCAGAATCCAAAGCAACCACTCTGGCCATAACTGTAACTGCTGGTTGGTGGAGAAACACAGAGATAGGAAAGAAAAATATGGAAGAAGACTTTCAGGAGGAATTTCTTGTAACAAAAAAATTTATTTTAAAAATGTTTAGATTTTCCAAGTTCTCATGGGCTGGAAGAAACACTTTCTACACTGGGTCTACTCTTTCTACACTGGGTCTGCTATTGGTTAAATGAATAAACACTAAGTGTGTTTGTGGAATAGAATCCAAGTATAATATACAAGGTGACAACTATATATGAAAAAAAACAAGCACAAGAATCCTTAAAACATTTTTGCTGTTTAACACACTTTAAAAGGGATAACAAACAGAAGTCTAGGTAACATTGCAAATCTAACTTTAAATTGATTAAATTCTTGTTTCAGGTGACTGGATTGCACAGTCATTTTTGGAAAAGAGAAGTGTGCCAAGCTTCCAGGAAAAAATTTTCTAAAAATATAAGAATTTCTGAAAGTGATCCATGTGATAAATGTAAACAGTTAATTTGCTGATAAATTGTAATAATGATAAATTGTAATAAACTTGAATGATCAATTTGCCAGTTAGCTTAGAGAAAAATGTTACAAGGCTGTGAAGTGGAGGTGGCTCTTTTGCAATGTTGCAAGGCCGTGAAGTGATAATAGCCCTTTTACAATGTTTGTGTTGTGGTAATGAGATTTAGTAATTCCCCTACAAACAGCGTCTCCCCTAAATCTGATAGCTTTGTACTCCTCATCGGCGCATCTGGTTTGCTTATCGCTTGCCAACTTGCAGACATGGCTGGAGGCCTTCGACCTGCTAAAGGTGAAAAGTGCAGCCTGAGGAAGACCACTTCATCTTGGAGACCCCTGCCCACAGGGGGAGGACTTCTTGCTTCGTCTTGAAGACCCCGGCACACAATTATCGGAAGGCAGTGTGCAAGTGCCAAAAGAGGAGGGAACTTATGATAATGAGTACCTGAACTAATTGTAATATCCCCGCTTGTGTAATAAATACCTGCTCGTTTAACCCACCCGGTGTGCGTGTTGGTGGAGCGGAGACTCCCCGCGCACCCAGTGCTGCTTTGCACCCAGCACTGTTTTGCTTACTGCCTCTTTGTATTAAATTACAATAAATTACTTTATTTTTATAAATTGGGCCTTGATCATTTATAACAATCCATATGCTCATATTTCCAAGGTTAAATGTGTTCTCTGAACCACAGAGACCAAGGGATGGACCAGACTTCTAAGACAGATTTCTGACCAACTATAGTTTTATTATTTACTTTAATGTAGTTTTTGATTTCTGTAGCAAAGGCAGTGCCTTCATGAGGCACCATCTAATATAGACTATTCCTTCTAGGAAGTTTTGGTTGTTTTAACAGTGCATAAATAGAATTATTTTAAAATAAATAAAATTAATACAAGCTAGATTGTAATACTTTTATTGAATTTCTAAAGAAATGTTGTCTGTATTTTCATTAAAAAAAATCTATATGTTGTATAAGAATCCTTTTTCTTTTTGCAAAGTGAAAACATAGTCCATCATGTTCTTACTCATGTCAGTTCTCAGTAATCCCAATTAAATAATGTAGCACTATTCCCATGTGTAAGGCTTTGTCATGTTGTCATAAGACTGAATACATAGTTACATAAATATATTTGACAAGAGGATATTTTTTCCCCTTAATTTGATTATGCTATCTGCTCTGCTTTTTGTTGTTGAAAAATGCCATCAGTCAGTAAATTTTGTCATTAATTTTATGCACATAGCTATATATGTTAATTTAAATACTTCTTGCAGCCATGTCTGGCTAGCTCCAGTGTCTCAGCCATTGGACATAAACTGTAAGGAATGTAAACTAGATCATAGAAAAGCAAAGAAAAGTAAAATGCAGAAATGAACAGAACAGCATTCTGCTTCAAAAAATTACCTGAAGGGTTTTATTTTTTTTTTTTCCTAATGAGGTAAATTATAAATGTTTGGACCTATTAATAATGTTTAAGTGATCAGCTAAAACATGAAAACTGAGAATGCTTAATTTATTCTATTTGTATGTGCACAGATACTTAAAAAAATAATGCCATTTCCCAGTAAGTATTGCTCGACTGCCTATTTATTGATATTTCTCTTGGAAAGTAATGTAAATTCTCTTTTGCTTATGCAGCCAGAGCTAATCAGTTTTTTATTCTCTATTAGAAATATTTTTAAAATTCCACGTGTAATATTTCAAATACAATACTTTTAGGATGTGTTTTATTGGTTTAGGAAAAAGGATTATAAGACAGTTATCTACTAAAGAAGAATCAGTGACCCAGAAGACCCTCTTTGTCTTGTGCATCTTAATAAACATTCCAGTCAGATTACAAGAATTCTGTTGCCATATACTTAAAATCTTGCTAGTTGATGAAATAAGCACTCTTCATAACACTTATTAGTATTTTTCTCAATTTTTCAGTATGAAAACATTGGGCGCCATCCTGCTGTTCTTATTCTCGGAAATATTTCTGTTTAATCAAGCACACAAAAGGATCCCAGCATAGCAATATACCCTCAAGTGCCTAGTTTCATTTTTTTTGAGAAGTTCTGTTGATTTCAGTGAATGATTTGGATATATAAGATGACTCTCAAGCTCAAGTACCTGCAGAAATTGTGATCTAGGGAAAGAAACACAGCTTAAGAGCATTTCCTACACTTCCCCTGCAGTTAAATTCTATACATAATTTAACATATTCCACTAGTACAGCCCATATTAGTTAGTTTCTATTAGTTTCTCTAGCATATCTAACATCAATCTAGATGTACAGAGTTACGTATCTCAAATGTATAGTATATTACAGTATTATAGCATAACTCAGGTGGGAAGGGCCTTTTGAAGGTCTCTAGCCCAGCCTTCTGCCAAGGAAGCAGGGCTAGCTACGACATCAGTCCAGGTTCCTCAGGGCTTTACCTAGTCTGGTCTTGAAAACCAAAAATGGAGCCTGCCCAACCTCTCTGGGTGACCTGACAGACTTTCTGCATGGGGAAAGCATTCCTCTCTACATACAGTCTGAACCTCTCATTTCAGTTTATATCCATTGTTTCTCATCCACGTACCACCATGAAGTCATAGAATCATAAAATCATAGAATCATAGAATAGTAAGGGTTGGAAAGGACCTCAAGATCATCGAGTTCCAACCCCCCTGCCATGGGCAGGGACACCTCCCACTAAACCATGCCATCCAAGGCTATGTCCAACCCCACCTTGAACACCGGCTTCATCTTCTCAGTGACCTCACTGAAGGAGCTGAGGGGGCTGCTGTTAGCTCCCACACAGGAAAAACTCCTCCAAGCTTCTCAGAGGGTTAGTGACAGTTCGCTTGCTGTCCCCTAGACTTGCATCTTTTTTATACTGGAGGATCCAAAGCTGGGGGCAATGTTCTGATTGTGATATGAGTGAGTGCTGCCTAAAGGGGGATAATCCCTTTCCTTGTCTGATTGGCTGTGACCCTGCTAATGGAGCCCAGGAGGCTGGTGGCCCTCTCTACTGCCTGGACACTTCCTGTCAGCACCCTCACAGTTTCTTCCACAGAGCTGCTGCAGCCCAGCAGTGCCCAGGCTGTGTCGTTGCAGGGGGTTGTTTACAGGTTCATGACTTTGTCCTCTTTGAATTTCCTAAGGGTGCTGTTGGCCCATTCCTCCCACCTGTCTGGGTCCATCTGGATGATAGTGCTGCACACAGGCATGTCAGTTGGTGACCCAGGGTGGTGTCATCTGCATATTTTAGAAACATAAGAGCCATAGATGCATTTAGGTTGGGAAAGACCTTTAAGATCATCAAGTCCACCACTAAATGATGTCCCTAAGTGTCACATCTACATGTCTTTTAAATACCTCCAGGTGTGTATGTGTTTGTGTGTAGATGTGTATATACACACATATATTCATACTTACACATATTACAGTTTATCCACCAGTCTATCAGGCATAATAACTTATACATAGCATCTAAAAAATAACTGCATTTTTTGGTCCTGATTAAGATGTGCTTAACTTCTGTTGAAGTGTAGTAGTGCTAAATGAAATTAGAACTCAAAGTGAATAAAAACCATGTTTCAAAATTCACACACAAGTTCATATTATTAATAGTCTTCTCTAAATGTTTTCTTTTCTCCTCCATGCCTTGTATGGAATTTTACTTTGAAAAAGGGTGGGTTTGACAGAGTTGGTGGAATGATAATTAGCTCATCATTGAATAGGAAAAAATTTAAATCTATAAAACAGCAAAACACAATCATGTCTATCAGAGATAAGTAGGCATCTCTTACCTATAGGAGTCTTTATAAGTCAAATCAAATTTTTCTGAAAGTTCATATATCCTTTTAATTTTAACCCACAAGCAATCATTAAGTTTAATGGGCTACCAGTGTCCCACTAGGAGAAACCTTTACAGAACATTCCCAACTTGAATTTCTGTGGAGGATCCTGAAACATGTACTGCCCTGTAGAAGGCAAATCACAAGTGGAGGTTTTCACTCTTCATCGAAGATCTATAGTAGTATGGTGAACAAAGACACACTTTAAACAGCTTCCAGCAGAGTTAAGCTTCTCATGTTAGCTTACAAATTCATCCTGATTTAAAGAAACACTTCCTTACACTCTGTCCCCAAATGCTTTAAAAATTTCTGAGAGCCTAATTAATAGGTTAATTGCATTCAGGGATTTAAAGTTGTCCTATAGTCTTCTTCATGTAAATAGATGCAATTACACTTACCTATTTTACTTATCTTCTAGAAGCATATTTTTCATATTTGATCACATTCTGAACTCTCTCTGTCCTCTCTTATCTTCAATGATTTTAAGAAAGGAAAAGATTTCTGGTTAAAAGCTGTGAAGTTGTAATTCTAGCTAACTGATGCAAAGTTGTCTTAAGGCTTCTTATCATCAGCAGATGACCTAGATTTTCAGTGATCCTACATGGATTTTCTCCCATCAAGGAACTGCTTGTTTTGTTTTCTTGGTATCCCTGAACAATGCTGAGTAGAAAACAAAATATTTGTCTTTCTCTTTCCCCTCAGCTGACTGTCAAATCATGGCTCATGTTCTTTACCTGGCAGTTTCTGACTTTGTACAACCCAAGGGAAAATAAAGAGTGGAAGGGGACAAAGATTTTTCTGGAGTTTGCAGATGGGGTCGGTACAATGAAAACAGACTTTCATTCAGGTAAAGAGGTAAGAAGAAAGGTTATAAATTTGGTCTTAAGGACTATTATGTAGAGTTACTAAATGTGCAAAGCAACATTTAGCGATTTGCCTCCTAATAGAGATGTGTTGCTAACCTATTCCAAAAGCAAACGAGAAGCAGTCAGTTACTGACCAAAGGAATGTTTCACCAGCTCTAGGGATCACAGACAGCTCCTGAGCATTTTAAAAATGAAAATGATAAAGTCATTCATTTCAAGCTCTGTATAGTGTCAATAGCTTGCAGCACATGTAATCATGTTATGGAGACTAGCAAATCAGCTTTGAATACAGATCAGAAGACTCTTTGTGTAACTGTATTTTATGTTCTTGTGGAAACTGATGTTTAGTGTAAAGAGCAATAAGGTGCCATAGATTTTATTAGAAATGCCAGCTCATCTACTAATTGCTACTCTTTAAACTAGATTGAAAATAATCTGTTCTAATAACTAAATAACTAAAAAACTATTCTATGATTCTGTGATAAATGGTACACAAAATATTTTTGCTATTCCTTGTTATTAGTTCATTATTTGGCAAAACGAACACATGATATTCAATCTTTAAAGAATATAAGAACCATAAGAATCAGCATGTCAAATGCAGGAATGCAAAACCTCTAGAAAACAACCAGTTCTGGCCTGTATTTCAGCAAAGAGTTAAACACTGCTGAAGAGGACAGAACTACAAAATTAAAGTTGGTTTTGTGTTTTTATGTCTCTCCATACTGCATTTAAAATGTACATCCAGCTGCTTCATTTTTTACCACTTTCCCACATCTCTCTGCTTACACTATTTAACATAATTCTGTTCTTTTCAAAAGTTTTCTTCACTTTCCCATGTAATTTCTGGATTTTTCCTCAAGCTTTTTATATCAAGCGACAGTTTGTGGAATACTTGATTTGCTGTAGCACTTTCCAAATCTATTACTTTGTGTTTTAGTTCTTTCTTCATGACTTCACTCTTTGTGCCTAATCAGTCTATCAGATCATCATAGGTATTTTTAGAGAGCTGGTATCTAGGCACCCTATTACTATTAAAGATATTAGAAAATTGCTTTAAAATAATGCTATATAAAAAGAAATATTCATAAGGAGGTGTCATGCTACAGAGATACAAGAAGTGCTGACAAAGGGCTGGTCATTCCAGCTCCTGTGCACTACAAACCTGCAGGACAAATGGCCTCACAATTAAGTGAAGCAGAAAATCAGGCATAATTCCATTTTCCATATGATGCCTCTTTTATACAAACAGTGATAACAGGCATTTTCCATCAAGTAAGTCCACTAAGGCACCTAGATGTAATAATAGCCTGAGCAGCTATTTGGAAGGTATGTGGAGAGAATCTGATCATCCACCATTATGAAGTTTGTCAATGAGGATGAGACATGGTTTCATTTTCTCACCTGTGCCATGTCACTCCTAGGAGAAAATTTTTGCCATATCCTGCTCACATGACTAACACAGTAACACCCATTCCAGTATGGAGAAAGCTGAGTACAGCCTGACAATGCACACTTGGGTGACATGGTTTAGTGTGAGGTGTCCCTGCCCACAGCAAGGTGGTTGGAACTAGATGATCTTAAGGTCCTTTCCAACCAAAACCATTCTATGACTCTATGATTCTATGATACAGTGCTGTCATAGCTCCACAAGAGTAATAGATGGTGTTGCACTACATGGAGAAGCTCTCATTCCCATATTATTATTATCAACAGCTTACCCATGCAAAGTTATGAAAAGTGTTTATAATTTGTCATCAGAGCAACTGCCTGCCTTAGACAAAATCAGTCCTGATTCTTCCTTTTGCTGCTAGGACTTCAGCTGTAAAACTTCCTGATAATCTTTTCAACTTATCAGACCTCAGGAAGGATGGGATTTCTTTCATGATTTTGCTACTTGTAAGTAGTTCACAAGATTACTACCCATCCTGTCGCTGCTTTATCTCTGAGATGAAATAAGAGAAGTTGCTGTGGTGATGCTGGATGGATTTCTTCTCCAAACCTGAGTTAACTACTGCTTCTCATCTCCATTTTTCCACCCTGTTAAAGAGATTAAATGCAAAAAGGTATCATGGTCTTGAGCTGATATCAGTGAGTAATTATTTCTTGATAAAATATCACTCAACAGCCTGCCAGTGCTGAGATAATCTGGCAGCCCGTTTTGGCTAGGATAGCCCTGCTGCTGCTGCTTCCTTTATATTTCTGTCATTAGAGGTGCAGGCAAAGAGTTGCCATCCAAGTGTAAAATCAGGCACGCAAACCCTCAGTCACAGGGTGAGCGTGAGTTCAAGAGGCCCTGAAGCACCTCAAAACACTATCAGTTCACCCAGTGAAAAATCACAAGGAAGATAACATCTGGCAGGATGAGGCTCCCAACACCACGTCAAATTATATTTTGACCACAGACACACTCACACAAAAAATTGATTCAAACAGCTCAAAGCACATGTCACTGTCAGTTCCTTCCAGGTTTCAAAAGTGTCTGAGATGTCACTACAACATATCTTGTTATATTCTCAGATAGAAGTAGAGAAAAAAAAAAAAAAAGCTTTTCTTTGTTTTTCTGCTTTTATTTGATTTTCCATCTTTGAGTGAAATTGTTCCTGAACTGAATTAGTTGGAAATTGAACCAAAGAATGTATTCTTTCTCTATCTGAAGAAGAAGAAACATCTGACAAAAAAAGGATTAGTGCTCCAATAAAATAATTCCAAATATTAGGCTAATAATTTCTACTTCATTGTCATTAGCGCTTAGAGCAAATACTTCCTGATTCATCTTTTTTAATTTAAAGGGCAATTTAATCTAAATTTAGAATTTTACCTGCTTCCCATTTTTATTTTTAATATCCATTGATTTTCACCTTTTTATATATTCATTAAAACTTCCTTGTTCCCACTCTTTTTGGTTTTTTTTGTGTTTTTTTGTTTGTTTTTTTTGTTTGTTTTTTTTTTTTTTTTTTTGTTTTTTTTTTTTTTTGTTTTGTTTTTTGTTTTTTTGGTTAGGAGTTTGGTTTTTATTTTGTTTGGGGTTATAATTCCATGTTGCTATTTCCCAGTTTGTTGCACCCTGAAGCACTATTGGAATTAATCTTGAAACTTACTTATAATCTAAATTTACCCTTTTAAATATAATAGAGCCACGGACTGCTGTCACGTCTTACGTGCAAGTGGTCTTGAATGGCTGAATTAATGGTATATTGAGCTGTTCCCTGTCCTTCTATAGGCTCCATGCAGTGCCCATGTGCCCCTAAGGGAGACTGTCTGTCTGTTCATTCTGGGGTGGATATTTTCAGTCCAGAGTGCCTGACATGAATGTGACATCTGTGTTGCGGCACCACAGAGTGGTATTTACCTACACCATAGCATTTTCTGGGGTATGGTGGGAGGCTGTGTAGGAGACTTGAGGCTACAGAGTCTGCTGGGATAGTACAGAAGACTCTTTAGCCTAAAAGGAAACAAACTTGGTTATGTCTTGCCATAATTTCTTTTGAAAAATTATGTTTTGGAGGCAGGAAGTATGTTAATAACTAAAAAGAGTGAGCAGCCAGTGATCCCATGCTTTGCCTTTGTTTCTGACCTTGCTTTATTTAACAGTATTAAATGTAACTCTTTTGTAGCAAAGGCATACTCTGAAATAATGCTCTTTAATAATCCTGTGATGTGCAATCGCAGTAGGGAAGATTCCCAGTGACTTTCTGATTTCTGGCCTCCTTGCATAGGTAAGTTTGGATAGGCACTGACCAGCGTGTTTCTTATGTTGACATAATTTGATTGAGCCAGTACTCTTGAACTGGCTCATGATGCGAGTCTGTGGGGGTGATCACCGTCAGCCCTTTGAATTCTCCTGTCTTGACTGTATCTTTGCCTCATTCATCAGGCAGAATATCTGTTTTCTTCCTGATTTTGGCAAATACTTTTCAGATTTGGTATAGGTTATTAAAATTAATGACTAATGTTGCACCAATATAGAAAGTATCACCATGTCTTGCATAGTGTGTGTAGTATTTCAAGTGTGTAGTACACTAGTTGAGAATTGGCTGGCTGTGAGTCAGCTTCAGATGCTCAAAGTGTGCCCAAAGATCTTACAATGTTGTCCTAGTTCAGATGTGGGATTTAGGCACTCCATGCCTTGTCAAATGTCTCATAGAAATTCTGATCTACTGGTACTTGTTCTCTAGAGTTCATTTAATTAATTCTGTCACCCACTGTGATTTCACAATCTAAAACAATCCACATATTGTTGCTGTTGTTTTTAGGCTGATACAGAAATTGGTTTGTCTATCACCTGGCAATTCTGTACTTGCCTAAAGATAAAGGCAAATGTGGCAAATAATCCATACACACTTGGTTTTGTAGATGAGGTTACACTAAACATGCCTAAGACATGCCTAAGCTGCCAACTATACAGATCACTTTCATATAACAAAAGTAACACAAACCGCCCTTTTCTGCTTATTTCATGTCCTTCTGCTTGCAAAAATAAAAAGACTTGAGTTTTTGCTTCTTGATCCTTTCTAGTTTTTATTAAAGCATATACATTTTGGAGATCTAAATGTAGAACTGATTCCATCCACAATGGTTGCTCAACTTGTTCTGCTGTCAGGAATGTACTGCACGAATTTGCTCAGATTTTTTATTCAGATAAATCAGTCAGTGTACAGGAAGACGCAAAATAAAGTGAACAGAAACACAAGTTATGATGGCAAAGAGAATATCTTTTTTAGATGTGTAGAAAAAAACAAAATTTAGCATAAAAGCCTTGGAAGGTTACATACAAGTGAATGGTTATGAGACCCAACATGCTTCTTTAGGAAAGGGCCAAATACAACTTTGCAATATTGGGAAATCTTAATATACCAGGGGGAAAGCACTCATCTTTCCTCATGTGCATATTACTTAGGAATAAGCTCTATAAAACTTGCACAAGCCCCTTTGGTGATTAGTACCGAAAAGAAGAGGAGAGGAAGAGGTACCTGCTAGTGGCAGCAGGAAAGCTCTCTGATATAATACAAACCCAGATCCATTATTTAGGAACCCCTATTAGATGTAAACAACATGGTTTGTAAAGCTGTTATAAAAGGCTGTAGTTGCAATGAAACAGATCATTTTATCCATCCACTGAGAAAATCTGACCAGCGTATATGAAGTTTCTTTTTGCGCTGTTTCAATTACACTCCATTTTGTTTCCTCTTTTCTTGACAAACTGTACTTTCAAGTTAGGGCTGTATAAGCATGCTCTTCAGCTAACAGGTGGTATTTAAGTATGTTTTAAAAGTTGATTCCTCCCTTTACACTTTTGTTTTCTGCCAGTTGTTTGTGACCAACAAACAATTACTTTGCTCAAACACATCCTTATTTAGTATCTCTACCTTTCTTCCTAACAGCTAAGAGGGCTAACAGAAACTAAAGAAGGTCATAGTATACATGAAGAAGCTACAAAAGGCAGTAATGGACAAGTTTTGCTGTACATTACTGAAATACCAAGCTGTCAAAGATAATTTGCAAAATGAGGCAGGTTGGCAAAAGAAGGAAGAAGAAGAATCATAGAATCATAGAATAGTTAGGGTTGGAAAGGACCTTAAGATCATTTAGTTCCAACTCCCCTGCCATGAGCAGAGACACCTCACACTAAACCATGCCACACAGGTTCTGTCCAACCACTCCTGGAACACCGCCAGGGATGGAGCATTCGCAACTTCCCTGGGCAATCCATTCTAGTGCCTCACCACCGTTACAGTAAAGAATTTCTTCCTCATGTCCAATCTAAACTTCCCCTGTTTAAGTTCGAACCCATTACCCCTTGTCCTATCACTACAGTCCCTCATGAAGAGTCCCTCCCCAGCATCCCCATAGGCCTCCTTCAGATATTGGAAAGCTGCTATGAGGTCTCCATGCAGCCTTCCCTTCTCCATGCTGAACAGCCCCAACTTTCTCAGCCTATCTTCATACGGGAGGTGCTCCAGGCCCCTGATCATCCTCGTGGCCCTCCTCTGCACTTATTCCAACAGTTCCATGTCCATTTTATGTTGAGGACACCAGAACTGCACACAATACTCCAAGTGAGGTCTCACAAGAGCAGAGTAGAGGGGCAGGATCACCTCCCTCGACCTGCTGGTCACACTCCTTTTGATGCAGCCCAGGATACGGTTGCCTTTCTGGGCTGCAAGCACACACTGCTGGCTCATGTTCATTTTCTCATCAACCAACACCCCCAAGTCCTTCTCCACAGGGCTGCTCTGAATCTCTTCTCTGCCCAACCTTTAGCTGTGCCTGGCATTGCTCCGACCCAGGTGTAGAACCTTGCACTTGGCATGGTTAAAATTCATTAGGTTGGCATCAGCCCACCTCACAAGCGTGTCAAGGTCCCTCTGGATGGCATTCCTTCCCTTCAACGTATCAACGGAACCACACAGCTTGGTGTCATCGGCAAACTTGCTGAGGGTGCTCTCAATCCCACTCTCCATGTCACCAACAAAGATGTTGAACAAGACCAGTCCCAACACCGATCCCTGAGGGACACCACTCGTTACTGGTCTCCAGCTGGACATGTGCCATTGAGCACTACTCTTTCCGTGTGTCCATCCAGCCAGTTCTTTATCCACTGAGTGGTCCACCTATCAAATTGATGTCTCTCCAACTTAGAGAGAAGGATGTCATGGGAGACAGTGTCAAAGGCTTTACACAAGTCCAGGTAGATGACATCAACTGCTCTACCCCTGTCCATCAGTTCTGTAGCTCCATCATAGAAGGCCACCAGATTGGTCAGACAGGATTTCCCCTTAGTGAAGCCATGCTGGCTGTCACCAAGCACCTCCTTGTTTTTCATGTGCCTCAGCATGCCTTCCAGGAGAATCCGCTCCAAGATTTTGCCAGGCACAAAGGTGAGGCTGAAGGCCTGACCTTGAGGTCATAATGTATACCTTGGGGCACAGAAGCAAAAGAAAGTTGAGCTCTTCATAATACCTCAGGTGGTTCAAGAGGTGTGTTCCTTGTACAGCCTTATAAAAAGATGTTGGCTACATCATGCCATTAAGGCAGAGAGAAACACTAAATTTCAAATGTGCTGAGTAAGTTTGTGGCAGGTTTTCTCATTATGAAGGATATTAAGTTTGGGACCGTCAGAAGGAGTTCCCTGTTTGATCCAGATGCTTTTTAGTTGAGCTTCTGAGGTTGGAGGTTTTTATAAAGACAGTGAATGGCTGCAGACTTGAATGCAATCTTAACATTTAGAATCTTTCAATATATGTGCTTGGCGTTTGGCCAGTAAATTCTTTGCATTGTTTTACTCTTTCTTGCACAGACCACAGCAGAAATAATTCTAGAATTGCTGGAAAATTTCCGTCTTTGTAATTTTAAAAGCTGGATACTAAAGCAAGGCAGATATCAACCTACATTGTAATTATTTTGTCATGACTATATATTTATGCTTAGCCTTTTAAGAAACATTATAACTTTATCTTGTGTTGACGCAGAAGTCCCGGACACAGCACACAGACCAATATGATCAGGCTGTGCTAAGTTTATTGCACAGATAGCTCAGTATATATAGGCATTCTACTTGTCTATCATTAACATACACAACTCTAATTGGATACATGCACTGTTCACGCGACTAAATACAGAATAGGATTTGCTCAGACCCTCTGTCCACGCACATAGTGCTCTCCACCTACATTCTGCTTGGTGTCCTGCTTAATATATGATTGGTTAATATCTCTCAGCTAAGTGTTAGTAACAGCTTAATGATTGGTTAACTATTACAGCATGTGTTTCAAGGTTACAGTTATCAGTTCCTCCTGCACATCTCTCTCAGTAGCTTTCCGTGCTAACTTTCTCAAGGCTTCTGCACGTACATGAACTTTAGTAACCCCCAGGCAAGGCCTCAATGCCTGGGAGTTACTACCTTACAATTGTCAAGCAGTTGTCTGGATTGCTCACATGCCCGTTCACAGCCAAATAGCTCTCCACAATCTTGTATCCTTGTTAACGCACTTCCATTAAGTTTTGCATTTTCTTAATTTCTAGATTCTGTTAGAAGCTCTTTCTTAGCTCATTTATGACACCACTGGGGCTAGGTGATACACATTTGCATTTAAAAAGAAAAGTCTAAAGTTTGGTAGTATGTATTATCCTACAGATAATGAATCTGGGCACATACATACATGCATGTGTGAATGAACATGCTTATTGCCTTAATTAAATACTGTACACAGTAATGTCATAGGAACTTCAACTTCAGAATCTCATGTGTTGAGTTGTTCTATACTGATAATGTGTATTCAAATTTACTTCTATAAAATAATCTATGAAATTGAGTCAAGAGCTCATGTTGTAAGATTAAGTTAGATTAGGTCTAAATATGAATCGTTACATTTTCATTTCCTCTCTGATGTACTTAATTCACTAATTTTTCAAGCAAAAGGGTTATATGCATGTCATTAATGCTTTTGAATATATGCTTATTTTCAAGGTGCCTATAGACTCTCAGAAACTGCTGGAAAATGGGTATAGAATAAGTTCAGAAGAAGCTCAAAACATTGAATTAATTGTTGTTAGTTGCCTTTTTGCCGGTCCTGACAGGGGTAAGATTAGCTGTATTTTGTGCTACTCCTGGAATAAACAAACATGAGCTGACAGTGTGCACTTGCAGCCCAGAAAGCCAACCGTATCCTGGGCTGCATCGAAAGGAGCGTGACCAGCAGGTCAAGGGAAGTGATCCTGCCCCTTTACTCTGCTCTCATGAGACCTCACTTGGAGTATTGTGTGCAGTTCTGGTGTCCTCAACATAAAAAGGACATGGAACTGTTAGAACAAGTGCAGAGGAGGGCCACGAGGATGATCAGGGGACTGGAGCACCTCCCGTATGAAGATAGGCTGAGAAAGTTGGGGCTGTTCAGCCTGGAGAAGAGAAGGTGTGGAAGCATTTCTTTCAGCTAATGGACATGTGAGCAATCCAGCCTTTGACTTAGCTTCACTCTAGCAGTGGGTAACAGGCTTTGTGAGGCGTTGCAGGTCGACGAAAGGGTTAACAGAGGGACTGAGCCGGACGCCGCGGAGCCGGATCAGGTTACCACAGAGAAAACCCTGCTTGCAAGCCGGAGCCTGCTGCTGCGGACACTTTAAACCGCAACCAATCGTTAAACTGTTGCGAGCACTCCACCGGGTGAAGTTAACCAATAAAGTGTTATCGAATGTTCTAGTGTTCTGAAACTTTTCTATATAAGACATGCTTGCGCACATTAAACTGTTCAGCGTGATCATATTGGTCAGTGGTACGTTGTTCCTTATCCCCTGCGACAAGTGGCGCCCGAACAGGGACCCTCAGATCTGCCTCCTGAGAGCTGCTTCGGTGGTGAAGATCAGCGCAGACCTGACGGGTGGGAAGCCGACCGAAATGCAGCTGGCAGCAGCCCTGCCGATGTAGATGAAGCACGCGTGCCGCAGAAGAAGAGAGTCTCTGCGAAAAAGGTCCACTTCAATGAGGCAAGTGGCGGTCGGGGAGGAATGGGGGCAGCTCAGACAAAGGAAGAGATAGCTGTCCTTCATCTCCTCCAATGCGTCCTCTCAAGGAGAGGGATTAAATATGAAGAGATATACTTAAAGGACTACTCCAATGGAGTAAGGAGAAGGGGCTATTTAGCGGGGTTGGAGTGGCACTTGAAATATCCACATGGGAGGCAATAGGCACCCGGCTCTGGGACACTATAACTGATGGGGGGAAGGCAGCGCGTGAGGCTCAAAAATACTGCATGCTGTGGAAGCTTATCCGAGGGACTTTGTGAGATATGAAATCAGAGAGAGCTGCAGCTGCTTCGGCGGCTGAAGTCTTGTCCCTGGTAGTGCCATCCGTGCCTCCGCCTGAGCCTCCAGCCCTCCCTGCCTCCCAATTACCCGCAGGGCCCCTGACTTTGGGTTTGAAGAACCCCACTCGGAATCCCTTCGATCATTATGCCGGGGGGAGGACTCACCCAAAAATTGCAAAGGCAGTCAAGAAGGGTTTTCAATCCCGGCCCAGTGAGGAGGGACCAAAACCCGATATTGTTACTGATCCTGACAATGCTGAACCTCGCTGCCAGGTGAAGGCATCCACAGATTATAGGCCTGGCGCATCAGAATATTCCCTTACCTCCACCCCAAACCGCTCCCCCATTGACCTTAATGTTTCTACCCCGGAAGAAACAGAGCAACCGAAAGAACTAAATGACTCAATGAAAGAATTATTGCAGGAGGTTATAGAGAAACTCATGGCGGTGACTCAAAAGGAAGAATTGGGATCGTTCATGCACAAGGGAGCTGGTGCCTCTCCTGCTCCTGCGGCTTCGGTGCTAGCTCCCCCACCGCACTTGTTTAATTCCTCTGGTCAAGATTCTGGTGGAGTGTCAAAAAGGTGGAAGGGAGTTATTAGAGACGCTATCCTAGAAGGGAGTTTTGTTCCACAAGCCTTTCCAGTGTCGGTTACACCACAGGGCACCAACCAGTGGGAAGCAATTGATTGGAAGCTATTAGAAAAAGCTCAGACAGCCGTGACTCAATATGGGCTACACTCTCAAATGTCTCGGCAAATCATAACATACATCTTACAATCAGACCTCCCGGTCCCCCATGATACTAACCAGGTAGCCAGTATTTTGCTGACGCCATCGCAGAAACTGATCTTTGACCGTAATTGGCAGAGACTGTGTGATATTGAACAAGCAAAACCTAGACAACAAGGGGACCCCCTTCGTGGAGTCCAATCACAGATGCTAACAGGATCAGGGCCCTGGGCACAAGCTAATCTCCAAGTGGACTTCTCCAATGAGGACGCAGAAAAATTCGCCTTTTCTGTGCCCCCCATAAACAAGGCAGAACCAGCTAAAAGATATCATTGGATAGTGTTACCCCAGGATCAAGGCGTTCGGTGGATACCGGCTCGTTGGATACGGCCCTGGCAAGATTCAGCAGAAAATAACTTGTCTGCACCGGAAGATGTCAGCGATGATCAAGAATCTGTTAGCGGTTAAGCTGCTAATTTTGCTGTTTGTATACAGTTCTGTATCTCTGTTACACGAAATCAATCCTAGAAAGAATTTGTGGGTAACATGGGCCAGTGAGAGTGGGGTGTCAGAGTTTTGTCTTGCTATGGCATCAGCCACAGATCCATTTCAAACATGTTCAATAGAAGTATTTGGGTATGAGAATAGCCTTTAAGATACACGGGCTTACTCACAAGCCTGGGTTGACGCAGGGTCATGGCTGTGAGGACTTTGAAGGTATGTGTTGTCAGAATCTGTCTGATCATAGCAAGAGCATTCATAAACAATTGACCTATCTAAATGAACACTCTCAAAAACTCCAACAGGATGTGAATCCATTGGATGACTGGCTCCGTAACGTTTTTTCAGGATGGGGAATAGGGACTTGGATTCAAAGTTGGATAATTATTGCTTTGAAGGTGTTAGGCATTGTATTACTAATTTTGCTTGCATGCACCATTGTATTTACACTGTTGAAAAGGTTTGTAAACAGAATGCTGAGTCAAATCTGGATTGCTCAAAAACAAGAAGAGGGTATTGTGGAAGCATTTCTTTCAGCTAATGGACATGTGAGCAATCCAGCCTTTGATTTAGC
Organism: Amazona ochrocephala; assembly: GCA_039720435.1. Classification (NCBI taxonomy): domain Eukaryota; kingdom Metazoa; phylum Chordata; class Aves; order Psittaciformes; family Psittacidae; genus Amazona; species Amazona ochrocephala. The sequence continues at coordinate 32,399,122 of CM077879.1, forward strand.
TTCACTCTAGCAGTGGGTAACAGGCTTTGTGAGGCGTTGCAGGTCGACGAAAGGGTTAACAGAGGGACTGAGCCGGACGCCGCGGAGCCGGATCAGGTTACCACAGAGAAAACCCTGCTTGCAAGCCGGAGCCTGCTGCTGCGGACACTTTAAACCGCAACCAATCGTTAAACTGTTGCGAGCACTCCACCGGGTGAAGTTAACCAATAAAGTGTTATCGAATGTTCTAGTGTTCTGAAACTTTTCTATATAAGACATGCTTGCGCACATTAAACTGTTCAGCGTGATCATATTGGTCAGTGGTACGTTGTTCCTTATCCCCCGCGACAAGAAGGCTGCGTGGAGACCTCATAGCAGCCTTCCAATATCTGAAGGGGCGTATGGGGATGCTGGGGAGGGACTCTTCATTAGGGACTGTAGTGATAGGACAAGGGGTAACAGGTTCAAATTTAAACAGGGGAAGTTTAGGTTGGATCTGAGGAAGAAATTCTTTACTGTAAGGGTGGTGAGGCACTGGAATGGGTTGCCCAGGGAAGTTGTGAATGCTCCATTGCTGGTGGCATTCAAGGCTGGGTTGGACATAGCCTGTGTGGCATGGTTTAGTGGGAGGTGTCTCTGCCCATGGCAGGGGGGTTGGAACTCGTTGATCTTAAGGTCCTTTCCAACCCTAACTATTCTATGTTTCTATGATTTATGTAACAATAGTGTCTAGTTGCCCTCTCGGGGATTAGAGTGCTAAAAATTCCTCTAATTTAATGAGAAATAGCTTCTGCTCTTGGAAGGTTACCATCTAAGTAAAATATATGGCAAACTGTAGAAGAAAGGAAGTATTTTTAACTACATATTAAAGATGAGAAACTGAGGCATGGACTCAGGAGTTGCATGAATAATATCTTCTGGTGCAGAGCTGAAGGGAAAAAGCCCCACGTTTGTACCAACTGAAGACAAACTTCTTTTTGGTCAAAAAAGTTTAAAAGTATTTCTTTTATATTGAGAAGTGTGTTTCATTCAACATAAAAAAAAAAAACCTTTTGTTGTGGAAATCCATGGAAAGAAAGCACTAAATGTACAGAGTGCTACTCAATTTCGAAGTTATAGAGCTCTTCTAGAATGATTTTTCTCTTTATCTTAGCTCCATCTTACCAGTAAGTTCCTAGTCACAGTACTTTTGTGTATGTTGAGGGGGAATGAAATGAGATAATTTCCTCTCCTTTTCTTTTTTTTTAAATTCTTCTGTTGCCTTCAGTTCTTCTTTATATAAATATCTAAAATATAAAATTCTGTTGTTTCTAGTTATTATTAGCGTTAGTATCTCAGTGCATATGTAAGTATTGCATGTAAGACGGAATGTCTTCAGTAGAAAGGAATCTAAACGAAGCTGTTATGCAGTACCTTAAAGGATAAAAAACCTGTTCAAATTCTTCCAAGATGAGGAAAGAACTGAGAGGGGCTCAAATGATTTCCAGGAAGTTATGTGTTATATAAATGACAGAGTTTACATTCTAATGGATTAGAGAAAGTAGACTATTTTCTCTTACTGTCATTAAAAATGTTTCAGAATTGTCAGCATAAGCTATTTTGATGTTTCTGAAAAATTTAAACCATTCAACCTCCTCCAAAGGGCAACTTTTGTTTAAAAGCATGCAAACCTTTTGGTGACAAATAAGACATTTTGCTCAAGTCACACGTGAAGTTTCTGGTAGGGACAGATTATGAAGAATATGTTTCTTTGCTCTAGTCAACATCACTTGTCCACTGATTATTGAACTCAAGGTACAGAAAATGTGACATATAACTTATAATTGCAATTTCATGAAGCTTCTTGTTATTCATATTCCTCACAGACACCAGGTTTCATTTTCATTATCTAATTTTCTGTTCCATTTGGATTTTTCATGTCATATCAGAAAGAGATGTGTTTGACTCCAGAACTAGAATACAGCATGACTAAGAAGAGAGTAAGAATCCTTTTTAACTTCAAAGTTTTGAATGGCATGAAATTTTGTTTCCAAGGAAACTATAGATTTTACTTTGGTAGAGGCTACACCACAAAGAAGGCATAAAAGCCATCTTGTAAATGGTCTCTACAGATGTAAAAGCCGTGTAGATGATTCTTTGGTTTAGTAATCGTCTTCTTCATGCCATGGAACTGAAGTGAAGCTAATTTCATTCTTCACATGTAAATGAACTAACAAAGACAATAGGTCTCTACTGTCAAAATGTGAAGACTATCAGAATTCAATTATTATTTTTACCCATGAAAGATGAAACTAAATCCTGAAATTATTTCCAGAAATCATAGTGAGGCCCATTCTCCTCTGTGGAAATAATGAGAATCTATAAAAAATCCATCCTTTTGAACACAATCCCATTCTTGTCTTTATTCACAGATTTCACATGCTGGAAAAAGCCACCACCAGTAAGAACCCATGCCACTCTACTGAAGTTTAGTGTTGTACTGATTCATATCAGCTGCAATGTTGACACCTAGATTATGGTTTCTCCAGTATTATTCGAAATAGGCTTACTTCGCCACTAAAACGAAAAAAGCCTAAAGGAAAAAAAAAAATACAATGTTTATATTCTCTGCCATTTTTCTTACCAAAAAAGACCCAGTAGTTGGTCTTCTCTGCTAAGAATAATTTTTTTTCATGCAAAACCTCTCCCTGTTACTGTTATAAACTGCTGTGAATTCCAGTTTGTTTCTTCCCCAATTGATTCCCAAAACCAAATCATGTAACATGATGTTACAGCAGTAATTAGCAAAATTATGAGTCAGTGCTTTCATTGGTAGTGCAGCGTGTTGAGATCATACAGTACACTTTTCTCTTATTGCTATTTTTCCTTAAAGTAGGTTGGGTCCTGCAGTTTACTAAGGCCTCAGATTCGGTGAACCAAACTCTCCTATACTGGAAATACTCCCCATCTTGAAGCAGCAGCAGTGCAGATTTACACCATTTCTGAATCAACCACTCAATATGAACTTCAGATTCCTCTAGTGATTGCCCCAACACCATCAGGCTGTTACTGCTTGCCACAGTTGCATGTAAGTTTTATTTCAAGTGTGCATTGACGTTAACTATTACTTTGATTAACTCTGAACAGCAAATTGCTGTCCATAACATGATTTGACCTTGTCCACAAGCAGTAACTAGTGAATGAATGTCTTCAGAAACTCCTATCCTTACAGCTAAAATCTGACCTCTAAGTTGCTGACATTTTAGTGATAGATACCAAGCCCTCTTATCATTCAAGCCAAGAACCTTCATCATTAGTAGCACTGGGAATAAACATTCATCATGCAGGCTTTATTGTCTGCAAGGGCTGTTTTTATGCACTTAGTTTTAGAGCTCTCTTTAAAACAATTTGGCTGGCATTGCAAAGTGAGAAAAGGCACTGCCTTTCCATTAGATGGCAAGACCTCTGTTTTGAAATCTGGCATCTCATGATAACTCTCTTCATCAGGCTTCTCTGATAAAGATATAAATATTCTTCTGAAAGCAGTGAGTTCCTGAGACAGAGAGAGTAGAAGTCATCATATAGCAAAGAGCAATTTCAGTTGTTGGGTTGGTTATGTCTGGAATACATGTGGTTCCCTGAGTACCTTAAGGAAAGATATAAATCTTTGACCAGTGCCCTTCTCATTGGAATACATTCAAACAATGAAAATCATAGAATCATAGAATCATAGAATCATGGAATAGTTAGGGTTGGAAAGAACCTCAAGATCGTCGAGTTCCAACCCCCTTGCCAAGGGCAGGGACACCTCCCACTAAACCATGCCATCCAAGGCTATGTCCAACCCCACCTGGAGTTAAATTTATATTTCATTCTATGCCTTAAATGATATTTTGTGATAAGGATGGAATTGCACTTTTACCCCTGAGTAGACTGTTTGAATGACCCAGATTTAAATCACTATTCCAAAAATTGTTGATCAGGATAATAAGCATCAGTTTTCTCCTAGCTGGTGCTTGTCTGTTTTGGGATGGCCCTCCTTTTCTTGAAATTCCTGAAAGCAAAAAAAACATATGAAATACCATCTTCAGTAGACAACACCACATTTGGAATAGAAAGAATGACCCTAAACCATTGATGCTTTCTGTGCTTCATTTGGCACTGCTGATAGGTTCCATCACATTAGATGGTTATTGGAACTTCTCCTTTCTTTTTTTTCTGACAAAAATATTCCAACCCAGACAGTTACATAACAGCATAAACAAACAAAGAAAACATAGCCTCAAGGCCTTAAAAAATTAAAATCCTATTTTAAGGAGAACAGTTTTAACCTGATGCTCCATTAAGGTCCTATGGAACAGCACACAGATAACTGAGATATACTACATATCCTAAAAAACAAGTCATTATGTGAGAGATTTTTAGTTCCAAAAGATTGATTTATTCGGTGATCTCCTTGTTCCTTTCTCCATTACCTCAGTGCATGTCTCAAGTTTGGCACTGAAGAACAAAGACAATATTTTTAAAAGTGTCTGCAAGGGCCTGGCTGACTTCTTGGCTGAAACAGCAGTGCAGGTGGGGCCTGATTTCATGCAGTACAGTGGCCTTGTACAACACAGAATTGTAGAATCATAGAATCACAGAACGGTTAGGGCTGGAAAGGACCTTAAGATCCTCTAGTTCCAACCCCTCTGCCATGGGCACAGATGCCTCATGCTAGACCATGTCACCCAAGGCTCTGTCCAACTTAGCCTGGAACACTGCCAGTGATGGAGCATTTGCCACTTCTTTGGGCAATCTGTTCCAGTGCCTCACCACCCTTACAGTGAAGAACTTCTTTATATTTAACCTAAACTTCCCCTGTTTAAGTTTTAACCCATTCCCCTTTCTCCTATCACCACAGTCCCTGTGGAAGAGTCCCTCCCCAGCATCCCTATAGGCCCCCTTCAGATACTGGAAGGCTGCTACGAGGTCTTCATGCAGCGTTCTCATCTTCGGGCTGAACAGCCCCAACTTTCTCAGCCTGTCTTCATATGGGAGGTGCTTCAGCCCCCTGATCATCCTCGTGGCCCTCCTTTGGACTTGTTCCAACAGTTCCATATCCTATTTATGTTGAGGACACCAGAACTGCACACAATACTCCAAGTGAGGACTCACGAGAGCCGAGGAGCAGGACCACCTCCTTTGACCTGCTGATCATACTCCTCTTGATGCAGCCCAGGATACGCTTGGCTTTCTAGGCTGCTAGTGCACACTGAAGTTAGCTCATGTTCTGTTTCTAATTGACCAACGCCCCCAAGTCTTTTTCTGCAAGGCTGCGCTGAATCTCTTCTCTGCCCAGCCTATAGCTGTGCCTGGGATTGCCCCCAACCAGGTGTAGGAGCTTGCACTTGGCTTGGTTGAACTTTGTGAGGTTGGCATTGGCCACCTCCTCAAGCTTGTCAAGGTCCCTCTGGATGGCATTCCTTCCCTCCAACATATCAACCGAACCACACAGGTTGGTGTCATCAGCAAACCTGCTGAAGGCGCACTCAATCCCACTGTCCATGTCACCGACAAAGATGTTGAATAGGATTGGTCCCAACACCAGCCCCTGAGGAACACTACTTGTTACTGGTCTCCATTTGGACATCGAGTCGCAGACCTCAGCTCTGCATACAGCCATCCAGCCAATTCTTTCTCTACTGGGTGGTCCATCCGTCAAATTTATGTCTCTCCAGTTTAGAAACAAGGGTGTTGTGTGGGACAGTGTTGAACGCTTTGCACAACATAACTGTTTGTGAATACAAATTCCAATGAGGCATTCCTGTGAGCACTGTTCTTTGCTACAATTTTAAATGCTCTAAAAAATATATCCTGCCATTCATAGTAATTTTATTAACATTTACCCTAGCTATAATTGAAACAGTTAAAGAGCTGGAGGCGTTCTTCTGAAATTACTGTCAGCTGTGAAGAATATGGTAAAGCTTGTGAAACTGTTCCCCTTAGTGATTTCAAGACCAGCTTTTGAAAATATGAAGAGTATCTTGTCCTACACAAAGTGGGGAATAATTTCTGTTGAAAATACTTGAGAGGAGATATGTATCATGATGGGTACAATAGGTTTCATTCATTTCATAATTGTGTAGAGGTAAAATATATTAAAGTAAATGGGAAGAGCGAATAGAAATTTATATCAATCTCTGTTGCTGATTTTGTTTAAAAGTAAAAAACAGATCTTCACCTACTTGAAATGTCTGTCCTGCTGTAGCTATGAGAAGGGTAACCCATTTGTAGTTGCACTATTCTAGAGCTTGCTACCAACAATGTAAGTGATAAAAATGTCTTCAACAGCTCAGAGTTACTCTAGTTTATTCTCAACTGCAAATAAATCACTTCAGTTTTTCTTAAAGGAGTCAGTGTAGTAGCACCATGTAATGTTCTTGCCTCATTTACATGTTAACATAATAGAGCCCACTGTCTAGCCAGGGAGGCAGTGCATGTGTCTCACTAGTCCTGGATGTCACATTTGTTCAATCCCGGTCAGACTGTTTGTATCTGACTGTGGAACGTGGCTCTGAACTATCCAAATTTTTGTAAGTGGTTAGGCTAGGTCATAGATAGCAAAGAAGAAGCAGCACTGCACAAACATCAGTGTATAGAGTTCACAACTTGCAATCATGATGAAAAGGAGTTCTATAATCACAGCAATAAGATCTAACAATAATGTACATCACATACGTCAAAATGTAAGAAGCTTCTAATACATCATTTCTCATATATTAACACTATGGGCAGTAGACTTTTTCACTCCCCTTTGAAAATTTTAGCTGTGCTATAATAGTTATGCCTTCTATCTCCATCTTAACAAAGGAACCTTTCAGAGAAATTGAATCCCTAGGGTTTTATGAGAAAGTTTCTACCTTTCATTTAGGAAGTCAGAAACCAAATGGCACAATGTTTATAAGCCAAAGGGAAGAAGTATGTGCTAATCTTATGCCTTCAACCTCCTGCTTTGCTGCTGCAACAGATTCAGAATAAAACACCTAAAATACACCTAGAAGTGATCCTTAAAGAACCACCAACAAAACACCCAACAAAGAAAACAGTTGAGGTGCACTCCCTGGAAATTTCAAAAGTTAACAACATTTTACCTGCTTGCAATACTATTATCAAACTGGCATCATGCCCTCACAAAAAAACATTTTAAAAAGCTCCTGATCAGAGAAAAAGTGTCACAATGAAAACTACATATATATGTGTGTGTGTGTATATATATCTCTGTGTTTTTTTTATTCTGGTGAATTTTGGGAAGATGCTAAAACCAGAACTATTTTAAGGGTTTGTTTGCAGGGTATCTGCTATGTAGGGGGATTTACTCTAACACTGCTTTCGTACATTTGTGTAAGAGTTCCATCATTTAAAGCAGAAGTTTATGTGAATGTAATCAACATGCATCCCTTTTCATAAAAAACAGTGCATCTTTAATTTGTGGAAGGAACTAGAGGCTTTGGTTGGTTTGGTTTGTTTGTTTTTTGTTTTTTTTTTTTTGTTTGTTTGTTTGATGGTGTATATTCACATACAGAGACTGAAAAGCAGACCAGAAGTTTACTTATGTCTGTGTGTCCCTCTTTAGCTAATAGCAGAATGGGAATGATATAGCTAATTGCTACTTATTTTTCTACAACAACAGTAACTAACATTAAAATACACCTTTATAAGAGAAGAGACTGAGTTGATCAAACATCAGAAATACAATTTACACTTGTTATGAAGCTGCTTTTGCTGATACTCTTTATCATATGGCTTGGTGAAAATAAGGATAAGTTGTCTGCAAAATTATGAACCTGCAGTTGTAACAGAGGCAATTGTAGCATTGTTCTGAATGTAAGTTTGTAAATGAAGGAATTTCTTTTCTGAGGATCTTTCAAGTGTTTTCAGCAAGGACTGTTCACACAATCATTCCCTTGCATTTGTAGGTTTAGGACCATTGGCCAAATGAAAAGGTGCTTGCTTTAAATGAATACTGCTAAGCAACAGGCCTTGAATAAAAAAATAAATATTTTCTTTATGAAAGCAACTGTATGTATGCAGAGGTTACAGTGCATAGAGTAAGAAGACTGGAAAACAGAAAACTGTTGAGATAGAGGAAATTAACTCCTAGAGGTTCCAGCAATTCTCTGCCTACACTCACTAAAGGTTGGGTATAATAAAATGAATCAAATTAGATTAAAAAAATAAAGTCTACACCCTGTTTAACTTGAAATACAGTATTTGCATGACAATTAAAATTCTCATAACAGTAACAACAAGAATTCTTAGAGTTTATGCCACAAGAATGCTAAAAAGACATACAGAGACATAATTTAATCTTTTTAGAAACCCAGATGGTTGGATCTCTCCTTCAAATATAAGACTTCATATATGTAAGTAAAATTATAAAATGAAACAATGCAAACACAATGCTCCTGGGCACAAACATACAGGTCCTGTACCTGAGGTAATATAACCTCATTCCTGGTTACCCTTTACTATCTCCACAAAAGTAGTTTGATATTTTCTGATGACAAAACATAAGTGGGGTATTAAATCTTTGCATCTGTGATGCTGTATTTCACTGGATTTATTGCATCTTCTCTGCCCCATTATCTTCCCAATGTGGTATGGTCTAGAGTATCATATTTTTTCACATAAATGCAGAAACTTATACTTGCAGTACTGAAGATCCATATACTCCAATTCTTTCTATATGCTTATTTTTTGACAGTTCTTTACACTGAATCTCTGATTTTCATAGCTGGTGTTGAGTTCATCTTCCAGAGCCTATACACTAAAAAATTAAATGTCATTCTGTTTAGTTCATTGCATCTTCTGCTAATGTCCTGGTTTCATTGTATATTCATTGGCACTGCTATTTTAATACAGTACCATCTTTGCTGTGGGAGATTTCCAATTCTAAGGTTTGTTTCATAGTTTTTCCTGTTTGTTTTTTTTTTTTTTTTTTTTTAAATTGTTTTTTGTTTGGTTTTTTTTTTTTTTGGTGTGTGTTTGTTTGTTTGACTGTTTTTGGTTTGTTTGTTTTTTTTTTTTTATAGGAAAAAAACATGTAAAAACAATGCATGAAGGAGGAGAGAGGGATGACTTACTTGAATGATTTATAGTTGTACACATCTGAGATTTATATTCAACAGAACAGTGCCCTTACAATAACATACATCTGCATTGCCCTTGAGTAAATCACTTGCTGTGTATTGGTAGACTTGGAAGGCTTACTATGTTGTTATTAATTTAATTAATCATATAATAGTTTGGGTTGGAAAGTACCTTCAAAGGTCATCTAGTCCAAACCCCTGCAATGAGCAGGGACATCATGAACTAGATCAGGTTGCCCAGATCCACGTCCACTGTTGAATGTCTACAGGGATGGTGCATCTACCACCTCTCTGGGCAACCTGTGCCAGTGTTCTACCACCTTCTTTGTAAAGAATTTCTACCTCATGTCTGGCCTGAATCTCCCCTCTTTAATTTAAAACCATTACCCTTGTTGTATCACGACAGGCCCTGCTAAAAAGTTTTTCTCCATCTGTCTTATAGGCCCCTTTTAAGAACTGAAAAGTTGCAATAAGGTACCCCCAGACTCTTCTCTTCCTCAGGCTAAGCAACCCCAACTCTCTCAGCCATTCCTTATAAGAGAGGTGCTTCCTCTCTCTCTCAATTTTGGTGGCCCTTATCTGGACTGTCTCCAACAGGTGTATGTTTTTCCTGTACTGAAAACTCCAGAGCTGGATGCAACACTCCAGGTGGGGTCCCATGAGAGTGGAGTAGAGGGGCAAAATCACCTCCCCCAGCCTGCTGGCCATGCTCCTTTGGACCCAGCCCAAGATACAATTGGCCTTCTAGGCTGCAAGCACAAGTTGCTGGCTCATGTACAATCTTTCACTCACCAGTACCCCCAAGTCCTTCTCCTGAGGGGTATTCTCAATCCCATCTTCCCCCAGCCTTTATTGATATCAGGGGTTGCCCTGACTCAGGTGCAGGATTCTGCACTTGTCCCCGTTGAACCTCATGAGGTTTGCGTGGGCACACCTTTTGAGCCTGTCTAGTCTCTCCAGATAGCTTCCTGTCCCTTTGGCATGTCAACTGCACCACTCAGCTTCGTGTCATCTTCAAACTTGCCAACGATGCATTCAATCCCACTGTCTACATCATTGATGAAGATATTAAAGAGTACTGGTCACAATACAGACCCCTGAGGAACGCCACTTGTCACTGGTGTCCATCCAGACACTGAGCCATTGACCACTACCCTCTGGATGTGACCATCCAGCCAATTCTTCATTCACTTAACAGTCCACCCATCAAATCCATTTCTTTCCAGTTTATAGGGAAAGATGTTTTAGGGGACTGTGTCAAAGACTTTACAGAGGTCCAGATAGACAACATCCATAGCCCTTCCTTTGTCCACTTATGTAGTAACTCCATCATAGACAGTTACTAGGTTGGTCAGGCAGGACACACCCTTGGTGAAGCCGTGCTGGGTGTATCAAATCACCTTCCTGTCCTTCATGAGCACCAGCATGGCTTCAGGAAGGATCTGTTCGATGATCTTCCCAGGCACAGAGGTGAGTCTGATGAGATGGCAGTTCCTGGGGTCCTCCATTATAACTTTGTGATATTGCCCTTTTTCCAGTCACCATGAACCTCATCTGACCACCATGACTTTTCAAATATCATGGAGAGTGGATTAGCAATTACATCAGCCAATTCCCTCAGCATTCTGAGGTGGATTTCATCAGGTCCCATCTACTTATGTACATTCAGGTTCCTCAGGAGGTCACGGACCTAATCTTCAATTGCAGCAGGAGGGGATTTGCTCCCTCAGTTCCCTCCTTACAGTTCATCCACTCAAGAGATGTGGGAAGAGAAAGTGAAGACTGAGGCAAAAAAGTTGGGTTTTTTTCAGCCTTCTCCTTGCATTGTTACGAGTTCACCAGTCTTGCTCACCAGGGGTGCCCGCTTTCTTTGACCTTCCTCTTCTGGATGGCATACCTGTAGAAGCCCTTCATGTTATTCTTTTCATCCCTTGCCAAATTCAGCTCCAACCCCCACCTCACCCTGACCAACAAACGACACTCCCCATTATTCACCACCCAGGACAGTGTTTCCTTCATTCAGGGATTGTGTTGTTGCTCCTGACACTGCTCCAGTGAGTCAGCTGCTGAGTCAGCAGAATTTCCAGCTGCTGGGCAAGTCCTGACAAAGACTTTGTGGCTCTTGCCATTCAGGAACAAGCCAAGAATGTGTTTGGATCAAGCCTTGACATATTTCTGAGTTTTTAGTGTGCAACAGACTTTCTGTGTTATCTCTGATCATTATTCCTACCCTTCGCCCTCAGTGTAGCCTTTCCCCTCCATTACCAAGGAATCTTCTTGTGACAGATGTGAAGAGTTCTCAGAGCAATAATTGTTTGTATGCCCTTATGGATATTACACTGAATTATACATCAGCCTCTAATTTAAACTTTTTCCCTCTTGTTATCTCTATAAACATTTGGTCTGTGCTTGGCTGAGATACTATAGCTAAAAATGTTGCTGCTGCTGAGCTGGCATTGGTGCCTGCTTTCACACAAATATGTTCTCTATTAAAGCTACTGAAGCTTCTCATTGAGACCATTTTTTGTTTATTTGTTTTTGGGTTTTGTTTGTTTGTTTGTTTTGTTTGGTTTTGTGGTTTTGTTTTTTTTTTTTTTTGTGGTTTTCATCTCTCTTTTAAAATATTTTTACCTTTTAAAAATTTGGTGGACATTCATCTACTTTACCTGTTTCCCACATTTTCAAGCCCACTTCCTTTACCCTCCCTTTCAGATATGCAAATTAGCTGTTGGTTTATACTGTAGCTTTTGTAGTGGACCAAAAGCTGCTTAAAACTATGCATATAAATTTTGTTCCTATTTAATTAGAAACAGAACTTGAGGACTGTTTCAACTCATTTAGAAATATTTACTACTCCCAGCAAATAAAACAGCAATAGTTCTTTGACTTTGGAGATTTAATTTCAAATATTATTCTGGCTGAAGTAATTTTATACATACCACAAACACAGGCGTCAATTTTTACTTTACTATCAAACTCAGATATTCTGACATCTTCCATTTAGTCACAAAAATGCATGTCATATGCACTTTTTCATGCTGACACTGGTTTTTATCTCTTCAGCTGGCACATCATACTAAATGTCTTTTTTCTCCAGTAACATTAGGCCAGTAACAGAATCCACCTCTGTATGCTTGAATTTTATGACTCAGTCTATATTCAAAATGAGTAATTGCCACTTCGTTAGAATGCATACCATCCCATGGTTCATTCCTAGCAGTCAAGTTTGAGTAGACTTGGGTTACTTCAGCATTTTTAAAAGACTCTGTCATGCTTCAGTATTTTTATTTGGATAATGCAATGATTTAGAACCTGTGTCTCTTAATTAATCTTGAGATTATGATCCCATTTTTTCATTATAAGAAAAAAGCCATGTGTTCATATGTCCTGTCCTCCTGATTTTCATTTTCCATTTGAACTAAAATTATTAAGAAGTTCTGACAGAGAATAACAGTAGGTCAATGATTAATTGTTAAAGTAAGCTTGATGGTAACTCCTTTAATAGTGCTGGGAGCAAGGTGGGAAAGTCACCTTAGAAAAGAAGTTTCCTAGTAAATGCCAATCATTCCCTGCAGCAGACTTGTTAATGAACTAGATCACAGCTGGAAAACAAAGTACAAGGCTAACCTATGGCATGTAGCTGCTGAAATCTGGAGGAGTTCTATCTGATGCAAATGTGGTAATTTTTCCCCTTCTGAAAATAGTGTGTTTTTTTAAAAGAACCCTGGAAAGGAAAACCACTCAATGATGTCTGTGGTTTCCTCTGCTTTAACTTTTTTAAGCAAAGCTAACAGTAGCCGCAGAAGTCTACCTGCCTCAGTGTTTTGTTTGTGCATAACAGAACAGACAAACTTATAATTAAGGTGGAAGGTTTTGGTAAGATATAAAATGCACTGGGATGGAACTTGAAAAACACTGTTGGATTTCTAGTTGAAGTTCTTAAAAAGGATTGTGCTGAAAAAAAAGATCTCTGTATTCCCCACTAGGCTGAGCATTGCCTCATCTCCCCATCAAAGCTCAAAAACAAGCAGGTGGCAACTGAGTCCTCTGCGGGGTCTCCTGACAATAATTTCATGCAAATAAATGCAATGTTAAGCAAAAGCCCTCTTCTGTATTTTTTTTTTTTTTACCATGATATCTGTCTATGGAGTGTACTATTACCTTATCTTTTAACTTTGTTGTGACAAATATGAAAATTTTTTGTATTTTCATTATAAGAAAAGAAATAACCTCTATAACGAGGCATAAATTACAAATTGGTTGAACTGCACATAAATGATTTCTTGTTTTCGTTACTGCTTGTTTAAAATAATCAATTTCAAACAATTACATGCATCACTTTCATTCCCTTAGTCTTCATATTTATGCCATGCACTTGCTTTATTATATAAAGCATTTCTAGATACGGTTTTAATGTTATTACAGTAGTTGCTTGAAGATCACTCATTACATTAAGCATAGCTCTATTAAAATTTAATAAGAATCAAAGTCTAAATGTCTCAGGAACAAAACTCTTTCACAAGTCTGTTTATGGGTAAAATTCTGCAAACTGCATGTTTTGCCTGGGCACTGGATACAGGCAGAAATTTTTCCTCTTCTGATTTGTAATAAATTAACTTGCATCTCTTTTTTTTTTTTTAAAAAAAAAGAAGAGAGTCTAGAGGTCCTGCAGAGTGCAGATTACTCTATTATAAATACTCATTGTTAATAAATTTACAACAGAACTTAGAGTATATGTAAAAGGATCATGATGTTTTTAGGAAAAACTATTAAAATTATATTTAGTTATAAAAAGGAATTTGAAGGTACACACCCTATTTTGGCTTTATATATCCATCTTGTGCATGACATGCAGCCATACTTTCTACATTATTCTTCAGTAGAGGATATGGAAAGTTGTAAACAATACAGGCAAATGTGACAACACATCCGGATGATGTGGAGTACAAGGTAACTGCTGTTGTATTTTTACACTACAGACAATCAGTCAAGACAAAGTAAATGAGTAGACTCAAGCTCAGGAATTTTTTTTTATGATGTTTGTTGATGTCTGCTAAAGAAGAATAGAAATCTTGACTAGAAGGCAATAAAAATGGATGTATGTGTGTTGCAAGAATTAAACACATCATCAGCTACAGTATTCAAGACTTTCACAATTCCATTAACACTCAAATAAGAACACCCATTAAAACAATATTAAGTGAGAATTTTTGATCTGTGATAATTAACAACATGAATCTAGTAAACATATTTTCAGGAAGCTTGAAAAAAACATAACTTTATTTGGAAAGTAGAGTCAAAGTTATTGCCCTGTCTTTTTGCTTAGTGGAAATAATGTTAACAGTTCCATAATAAATGCCTTTTTAAGGATGATTTGTGAAGTAATGGTTAGTAGTTCTTCAATTCCTTGCTGGTCTAAACAAAGAAATGCTCATGGAATTAAGGGGCTGATAATTTTGAACCTAATAAATACTGTTCACATTCCTGAAGTATCAGAGAGCAGTTCTTTCCCATGCAAATTATAAATTTAAAAATGAGAACTAGCCTAAGTTGAAAGCATCAACTGAAAGTAAATTATTACTTTTCCAGAAAATTAACAAGATTTTCCTACTCTTCAATTAATAGTCTTATCCTTTAGGGATAACATTTATGAAGCCTGTGAGGCTATTTATCTTTTTTGTATTCAAAATCATATTTTAACTGTCTTTAGTTCCATGAAGGCATAGAAACTTCACAGATACAAAAACTGAATCAGTCAAACCTTTATCAGCTGCTTTTGCTTTTTTATCTTCTTTCCTTCCTGGAGGATAGTCTTGTAAGGACACTTAGTAGATTGTTGCGAGATGCTTCACTCTTCAGGGGAAAAAGAGATAAGGGGTAGCTAATACTACTACCTTACTATCACGTATTCCAACCACCTTTAAGAGTCTCTGAAAGATTAAGCTTCTGAGTTCATATAAAATTAAATCAGAATTTTACATTGCGTAACAATTTTCTGCAGTGAATGAAGAGGTAAGCTAAAAGATATGATCCTATTTGCTCTAAAAATGACAAAACAAATTAGTCTTTCTCACAAATCCACTATTCAAATCTATTAATTTTCATTACTTGGCCAAGTATTTTTACACTACCGAGATATGTAAAGTTCCTCTGATTTTTTTCTTAGCTTCTCACTGCTTAGTTTGATACAAAGAGAAGCATTCAGGACACAGAGTGGTTAACCTTTAAATTGTGGCATTAGCTATTTAACTCTGTATTCAAGATTATAATGTCAGGAATTGCTTCCTGTTTGAAGATGAATGCAAAAGTGGCAGCTTGACGCATTGCAAGTTTCAGTACTGTAATTGCATTATTGAGAGGAAAAAGATATCTTAGTTGACCTAGAAATGAGTGGTATAGTGAGTGACAGTGGACATCTCATAGTAGTCTTCCTGGTGATCTAGCTTTCACCTGCATCCTGCTGGTCTTTGAGACGTTGGTTAAAAGCTTTATTTCCTTTTAGTAGGATAACATGGGGAAAGGACAGAGAATAAAGATTGCACGACTTCTTGAACTCCATAATCATAAGGTAAGTACTTTCTCATGAAGACAAACAGGAGGACTGGAAAAAATAGAAGATATTGTGGAAAGAATGCAACAGAAAGAGTGAAAAAACCCTAAAACAAATTGAGAAGAGAGAGAAGGAAAGCTAAATCGTTATCTGATGAAAAGGCTCAAAAAATACAGAAAATATCATGTGATCAGTCTTAGTCATTGGAAGAGAAGATACAATGACTAGGGATTCAACTAGAGATAATTAGTAAGTTTCAGACATGACAAAGGAGAAGAATAAAGGAGGGATGCCATTCATATTCTACATTACAAGATCTGTAGTAATCTACTGAACATATTGAATTCAGTACATTTCAGCATCCTTTATTAATAACAACTGACAATCTAAAGAGGATACAAAGGACAAAAGATGCAGAAATATTTAGGTATAAGTATAGCACAGAAGCTGAGAAGGAACCTTGTTTGGAGCATGGGAAAATTCAGTGATCAACATTAATGCTGGGGTAAATTGAATTAAAGGAATAAAATGCATATGCCCAGTGAATTCAGATATTTACAATGTGACAACTTAGGTGATATTCAGTTACATTTTTCCAAGTTCTGTCAAAGTTGATAAGAGAGTAACAAGTTCAAGGATTAGTATTGTAAGGAATATATTACTACTGGGACCACTGATGGAACAAAGGAAACTTTCTTGATGGATTGATCCTACCTGAGGTATCAGTCATTTAGGATTGAAGCTTGCATGAAAGAACTCCTTTTACTAAAGAATATAGAGAATGGCATGAGATAAATTAATGATTTCCACTTTTGGCTGTAATGATCAAGATAATAGAAATAAGAAAAATGAGGGTACACTGAGGAATTCAAGAAAGAAAATGTAAGCAATGTGGAAGATCTGTTATAGTAATGTGGATACCAAAGACATGACAAAAGAAAATTGCAGATAAGATTTAAAAAATAAGAAATATATATATTTATAAAAAGGTTAACTTGGTGATGTTCTATTGTATGGTAATGATAAAAAAGTTTCTAGTAACATAGAAACATAGAATCTTAGAATCATAAACAGCTCAGGGTAGAAGAGCTTAAAAGATCATCTGGTCCAACTTTTTCTAACCTTTCATAGCAAAAGGAGACTAGATGAGATTATCTAGCACCCTGTACAATCACACCTTGAAAACCTCCAGTGATGGGAACTCCACCACTTCCCTGAGGAGGTTGTTACTGTGACTTGTTCTCACTGTAAAAAATTCTCTTATATCAAGATGAAACCTCTCTCACTGCAACTTGTACCTGTTGCCCCTTGTCCTTTCCATGTGGCTTCTTTCAGTGAAAAAGACTCTGTCCTCTGTAGCTTTCATTTAAGAACCGGAATATTGTGATGAGGCCCTCCTAAACCTTCTCTTAACATGGACAATTGAAGATCTGTTTGATCATTTTGGAGACGAATAATGAAAGATTATATGATGATATTGGTAGGTACTGCAGGAGGTTTTGTGACTGTTGTGTTCACATGTAGATGAAAGTTTATGAAATACTCACTGGTGGCAATTGTCAATATGAATGAAAGGAAACAGTGTCAGGTTTGGACAAAAAACATCACAGCTTTATAGCTAGAATCAACAAGAATAGACTACTGATTAGAGGAAACTGAAAGATTCAGTATTTAAAAATGAAAATTTGAACGGAAATATTTTTAGTTATTTTTGAGACTGCCTGGCTGAAAAGTAACAAATATAGTCCTTACATTTTGTGGAGGGTGTGGGAAAGAAGATAACATGGAAGATGATACTTTTAGCAGTCCGATCCTGCATGCAATGGTACTGAGAAAGATTTCAACATGGAAATAAAACCAAAGTTTAAAACCTGTAGTGTAGGTTTACCAAAGATAGTTCATTTTAGAGTGTATTCTTTGGCTCTGAGAGAACAATTAATTTTTTAAGATAATGAGAGACTTTCTATCTCTTTTAATTACCACTTTGTAAAGTTTTTGATATGGTGCCACACAGAAGACTACTAGTTCAAAGACGGAAAGCAGTATTAATGCAGTAACTTAGAGGAGAAAAGCAAGTTAAGTAAAGGTGAGACAATGGATTGTATAGAAAAGACAGTTATTGGGCTATGAAAGTCTACCTTTATAAGAAAGACCAAAGGTAAAATTGTTGATTATTTGAAGCCACATGGCCATTGTGTAGATGAATTCCAGGATGTTGAACAGAAACAAACAGATTATCCTAAGATTTGTCAAAATATAAATCAGACAAAATTTTAACAGGTAAACCCTTAGGAACTAATCTGAATTTACTGTGTAAGTTTCAGTTCATCAGTTGGAGAGTTCACAGTGCATTTGTCATTTCCTTGTATAAATGTCTGTATTATATATATGTATATATACATGTACACACAAATATATGAATTACCTTTTTTACGCAGCTATGAAAGGCTTGAAAAATATTAAAAACAGTTGCAGATGTACAACTGATTGCATACGAAAGAGTAGGATGTCAGTGGTCCACTGAAGGACTAATGAGGATCTACGCAAGACATGTTGTACCATGCAGGGAGGATGAGCAGATCAGGAAATGGACTAATATAGCATGCAAAGATTTAAACATTTGGCATCTGACCTTGAAAACATGCTTAGTGTTTGGCTAATCTAAATACCTATTAAAATGCATGATAGATGCATGACAGAAGACAGTATCAAATAAAAAAACATATGGATATAAAGGATAGTCATCATTTGCAATCCCTGCTTGCCAGCTGCTGAAACCTCCTGTGTGTTGTTTAATCACTGCTACACAATATGATGGCTCATTATTTGTCAGACTGTGGGATAAAAGACACTGAGTGACAGAGTTGGTATTTGGCCAAGCTTTGTGGCTGAACAAGGTTAAATGAGTGTTGGCTCTGGATTAGTGTTAGAAATAGCTTCTAAGAAGTCAGTTGTGGTCACTGAAGAAGTCTCTGCAGTGCCAGTAATGACTAGTGGCCAGAAGAAGACATCCTGGAAGAAGCCACCAGCAAAAATGCCTGGTTTTACTACTGATGGGGAAGCATTAATATGCTTGTTTAGTACATTTGTTGACTAATCTTTATCAGTTCCAAGACATTCATGTACAAAAGGGAATTCCAGCTGTTTTTGGTACAGAGGTGGGGGAATAGGAGAACCAGAGAACTGGTGATCTCCTGTGAGAGTAAACAGAGAGGCTGGTTTGTTTGATCTAGCAAAACAAAAGTCTGATGGTGAAGACTGAATGTCCCAAGGGCTACACACCAGTTATGGGGAAGACTCCTAAAATTCAAAGGAGCAAATTCAAACCGAGAAAAAGTAGAAGTAGGTGTTTCAAAAAATAACTTTGGTTGGAAATTAAGGGGAAAAAATATTTCGTACTTTCAGTGCAGTGACCTTCCAAAACAAGTAAGAGTGGAGTGGAGACAAGCTACTTAAGCTTTGAGGTAGACCTTCACAAACACAAGAATAAGTTGCAGTGTGATAGCAAGATAATGCAAAGTTCTTTTTACTGTTGTGCTCTGTATTTCTGTCCCAGGTCCATTAGATATTCTTTTCCTTATAACCTTACTCTTTACAAGTAAATAATTTGCTTCATTCATACCATGCTCTAAACATTTACCTTTTGTTTAAAACACAAACCTGGTCCGTACCTCTGAGTCTTTACTTCTGTGATAGACCTGGTGTTTCTTTCTAGCTGGCACAAATCAAAATCCACCATTCAGTGAAGTCAATGGTGAAAAGAAAAAAAAAAGAGAGGCGTCAAAGAAACAAGGAGCAACCTGTAGAAAATCTCCAGCTTAGGATATATTACAACATGGAAAACCTGGAGCTACTAACACACTCTTCTGTAGTCTACCATAACCCTTGAGGGCAACAGAAAGCAAGACTCAGTGTAAATTTTATCCTAAAGACTATGCAGCTAAACATCAGACATGTAAAACTACCATGATTTCTGTGATGTTGCCAGATGAGTTTTCCCACGCTATATTTATTGCAGTCTTTCACTGCATGTGGAGATGACTAATGCACATGTATCTATGTAACAGGTTCTTTGCCGTATTTCCTACTGGAAACATGATGATATTAAGATTAACAACCTCCTGAATAATGATGGAGAGCACATTTGCAATCAAATGGTCTACATTAATGAAGCATGTGGAGAACATTTTGTACATGAGGTCAGCAGTTCATGGAATGGTAGCATTACTGACATAAAACCAGCCGTTATTCACCTCATGAGCTCTGTCACAGTATTTCAGGAAGCTTAATCTTATATAAAATGGTGTTTCTCATGTCTTAAAACAGATGCTTGTATAATGGTTTAGAATTTTCACATGGGCAGCCAACCTTGACCACCCTGTGAAACAGAGTGCAATATAACCTGATGAAGTTTAACCATGACAAGTGCAAGGTCCTACACCTGGGTCGGAGCAATCCCAGGCGCAACTACAGGTTGGGCAGGGAAGAGATTCAGAGCAACCCTGTGGAGAAGGACTTGGGGGTGTTGGTCGATGAGAAAATGAACATGAGCCAGCAGTGTGTGCTTGCAGCCCAGAAAGCCAAGCGTATCCTGGGCTGCATCAAAAGGAGTGTGACCAGCAGGTCGAGGGAGGTGATCCTGCCCCTCTACTCTGCTCTTGTGAGACCTCACTTGGAGTATTGTGTGCAGTTCTGGTGTCCTCAACATAAAAAGGACATGGAAGTGTTAGAACAAGTGCAGAGGAGGGCCACGAGGATGATCAGGGGACGGGAGAACCTCCCGTATGAAGATAGGCTGAGAAAGTTGGGGCTGTTCAGCCTGCAGAAGAGAAGGCTGTGTGGAGACCTCATAGCAGCCTTCCAATACCTGAAGGGGGCCTATAGGGATGCCGGGGAGGGACTCTTCATTAGGGACTGTAGTGAGAGGACAACGGGTAACGGGTTCAAACTTAAACAGGGGAAGTTTAGATTGGATCTGAGGAAGAAATTCTTTACTGTAAGGGTGGTGAGGCACTGGAATGGGTTGCCCAGGGAAGTTGTGAATGCTCCATTGCTGGCGGTGCTCAAGGCCAGGTTGGACAGAACCTTGTGTGGCATGGTTTAGTGGGAGGTGTCCCTGCCCATGGCAGGAGAGTTGGAACTCGATGATCTTGAGGTCCTTTCCAACCCTAACTATTCTATGATTCTATGATTCTATGATTCTATGATAATGCGATCTCCGCTCCATGACTGCAGGCAGAGGACTACAGAAAAAGGTCAGTGGACATTTTGCCTATTATACAGATGAAGACACAGATACAGAAATGAGCTGTTGTGTTGC
This sequence comes from Amazona ochrocephala, assembly GCA_039720435.1. Lineage (NCBI taxonomy): Eukaryota > Metazoa > Chordata > Aves > Psittaciformes > Psittacidae > Amazona > Amazona ochrocephala. The sequence goes on from CM077879.1 coordinate 32,420,081, forward strand.
TTTAGAAAATGAAAATCGCCATTAGCACCGTACAATACAGTGGAGGTTTTTGCTACTTCTGCCATTTCTGACTTAATCTTTGGAAACAATTATTTCGTATTGTCCTTAGGCACAATTTATGAAACAGATTGCTTTGAAAAACAACCTAATTGACTGTTTTCATAAACAAAGAAGATTCTATTTGATTTCTTTTTTAAATATGTATGATTTCTTTTTTCTAAAAGTGTTCAAGGCCAGGTTTGATGGAACTTTGAACAACCTGGTCTGGTGGAAGGTGTCCTGGCCCATGGCAAGGGGATTGGAACTAGATGATCTTAAAGTCCCTTCCAACCCAAACTATTCTATGATGTTTCTATGATTAGTTTATTTTGTAAGCAAGGTTTTGAAGCAATTAATGACAGATTTTTCATTATTAATTGGACAATCATTTCAGATTTAACCTTACACTGCTCTTCTAAAAAAATGTTGTTGAGTCATGGAGGTGCACAGTTTTGTAGTATTTCATAAAGACTGTGGTAGATTTTATGCTAGCAATTATTTACCAAGAAGAAGTAACTTTAAGAGTAAAGCATGCAGATGCTTTGCAATCTGTTCTAGCTGTATTCATGATCTCAGTTACTGCAGCTTGTCCTTTTCTATATGTCTGTGAAAACCAGAATTATTATGGGGCTTGTTAATAAAAAAAAGAAGTCTGTATATAACACAAACAAGTAGGTATTAGATTAAAGTACAAGTATATAGCAGTGAATAATGCAGGTCATTGTTGCTGAGGTTTATAAAACCCACAGCTTCAATGCCAGCTCTGTGCCTTCAGTTCTATTCAAGGATCTCTGATGAGACCCTCTCCCTGAAATCCCTGCCATGACCTCTGGGGGTTTAGTTGTGTGGGACTCAGGGTCCAGCCCTGAAGTGGCTAATCTGTGTTACCTTGACCCAGACAGTAGAGAAAGAGCCATGAGACAGTTTGTAGAGATAGAAAAAGGTAAAAGTTGCAGAAATAAAATTGCTGAGACAGGATCATTAATAAATCAAGAGGAAAAACAACAGCAAGGAATGGTATAAAGCCCAAAAGGAAAACAGGGAATCAAGTTAGCTTTGCTGGGGGTCATTGGGTCAAGTTGTCAGTACTGCCAGCTGATGGAAAATAGCTGCTCAGCAGCATCAAGGGCCAACGCTATCTAGCTAGCTACAGAAGATAACACTTCTCACCTGGAAGCCATCTTTTTGGCATGTATGCTGTGTTGCACGATCTTGGTGTGCTCTATCAGGGGAGGTGAGCATGACAATGCTCGGCCAAATACTCCCTCAAACTCCTTTATATTTTAAAGTTGTGCATACCCCACTTGCACCTGGCTAAAGATGCCTGGACAAAGAGTGACAGACGAACAGCTGTATGGAGGGTAGGTGGCAATACCTGGTAAGGCTCAACTCCTTAGAGCACATGGCTTTTTGTCTGTCAGGCAGGATCTTAGTCAAAGAAAATTGATAGACCCTTTCTCACTGTGCCTTACTGAAGTGCAGACTCAAAGGGCAACAGGTACTTTTATATTTATCACCCAGCTGGTGCCAAGCTGCAGCTTTCCTGTTAACTACCCACAGTATAAGGACTTTTCTGCCTGAGCTCAGCTATAAAAGCACTGCAAACCTTGATGTTTCAAATGTCATGAACAGTGGCTTTCAGCACTGAGCAAGTAGAATTGTTTCTCATCTAGAAGGAGAGAGGGACAACTGTAGAAAAATGCAATTTCAGTTAGCACATTGGTAAAAAATGCTGGGTCTGAATACTGAAGCTTTAAATGAAGCAAAAAGAAAGATGTATATACAGGTTTTTGAGCAATGACAGTTGAGCACTGGGTATATTTCTGAATGGTTAAAAAATAGGGAGAGGTAAAGAAATTATTGTAGCAGGATAAATTGGTAACTGAATGTGGCATCACACCGAAGGCTTGGGAGCCTGGACTAAAACGTGGCTGAAACTTTTCCTTGCTTATTACAGACAAACTGCTGCAACATCCTCTAAAGCAGTATAGACATGACATAGTTTAATGTATAATGCACTTCTGTGAATTGATGTTGACCTTACTCTTGGCATTTGGCTTTAACATTTTATTTCTTTCCCTTGTTTCATTAATGATGAAGCTTTCTCCCTCTGTGATTACCATTGGTAATTGATTACACACCCAGAAGAAGAATACTTTTTATTTTTTGAACACTGAGTGGGGCTGGAGGCTTTATTTTTTGTCCATTTGATTAATATAATTATAACATATGTATATGCCTCATTAACATAGCAGATGATCTACTTCATTGTCACATTTGAAAATGTCAATTTCCAATCCAATCTTCAGATCCCTCTAGTATAGCGATTTATCTCTATGAACAGATACAATTAATCTAAAGTGTCATAGTAACTAATCGCCTTTGCCGCTGGTGTGTCTTCTCTTTGGTGGCATGATACATTCTCTATTGCCTAAATTACTCATGTAATATAGATTCTTTTAAAGAAAAAGAACAAAAAACATATCAGTAAATGTTATTCGCTAATTTCAATATTTATTTTCGGGAAAGGGTCTTGGTCTATGCTTTCTGATACACAGAGAAACAACTGTCTTCCGTTCGAAAACTGTAATGATACATACGTCACATTGGGCCAACTTGGATTTTGAAAGTGCAGACAATAATATAGCATGGTTGAAAGTTTCATTATCCAGCCAAAATAATTTTTTTGCTTGAAAATAATATATGTTCCATAATTTTCAATAGTTACATGCTTAAAACCACGTTTGTTTATTCCTTAACTTTCATACAGAGCAAATAAACACATTATTGGAGCTCCTTATGATCAGTGATGAATAATTAGTAATTTTGTGATAAAACTTGTCACCTAGAAACCAAATACGGATTTGTCCAGGTAATGTGACTCAAAGTGGTGGCATTATGTAAAATACTTGTGATTACAGCTTCTTACTACAGATATCTCTTAAATTTTCCAGATTATGGCATAGAACCAGGTTAATGATTAGGATTTGTCAATAACACAACTTTTTGTGTCCTGCTTGAGATACCGTGTCTCATCCATTGCCACACTTTATGCCACTGACATACTGCGGTCCATAAGGAAAAAGAGGACCATTCACAGCCAGAATTTTGTCCTTGTCACTGGGGAAAAGCACATGGAAATAGGTTGACTGCCAATACAGGACCTTTCCATAACGCTACCTGCATCCTTCTTTCCCTTCTGAGAGCCATAAATAGGATTTTAGTGTTTTGGTGAGGGCTTTCCTATGGAGTGCCAGAATAACATTTTAAAGAGTCAGAACTGATATGTCCTCTACCACATACTGATCTTGTCTTTTCCTCATAGGGAAAAAGGAATAAATTTAATTCTTTCAATGTCAAAACCTGAATACAGTCGCAGCACAAGAACTCTGTGTTCTGTTACTTTCATAGAAAGAAAAATACATTATTTTCTTAATATGGTTGCCCTCAAAGACCAAAGCATCAAATCTGTGTGATCACAAGTCAAATATTTTTTTATTTCATTATCCTGTGGGATATTTGCTATCGCAATGACATATATGTAGACACACATACATATACAGGTATATTGTTTTGCGGAGTAAGTTTTTCTTCAAAATTATAGATACAAGAAAAATGCATTAAAATGTAAAAATACATCAGCCGTTTCCTTAGTCTTTTGAATATGTTGTTGATTTTAAAGTAATTTGCCTTATTTATAAGGCACCTGGCAATACTGGGCTCTAGCTCTTCAATTTTGCTTTTCTTTCTTTTGCTATTGATATAATTTTTAGGTCAGAATACCCTGATTCACGATTTTGTCCTAAATATAATCTAAAGACTGTGGGTGTCTGAGCTTTTAGTGTGTGCTTTCACAATGAAATGAAATTCCTATTTATATTTGGAAAGCTGGTTGTGACTTTTTAAAGCAGAATTTGAAAGATCTATTTTTTGTGTTGCTCTCACTTGAGATACTGTCCTGGGTTCAGCAGTAGCAGTCAGTTTTTCTTTTTTCCCTTCTTGGTAGCTGCTGCAGCAGCACTGTGTTTTTGATTTTGGGCCTGGGAACATGCACTGCACATGGCCTCCCCTGCTCTGAATGACTGTTACTAGAGATGGAGCTTGACGTCGCGGACTGAATGGACTCGGAAGCTTTGTAGGGATTGATCCATGCACTGAGGGATGATCTCTCTCCTTCTGTGTGTGTGTGTGGATGTATACATATATATATATATGATGGTGTATTGAAAATGTGGGATCTGAGCGTAACGTGAATGGTATGGAATAAGGGGTGGAATGTCCTGGGTTCAGCAGTAGCAGTCAGTTTTTCTTTTTTCCCTTCTTGGTAGCAGCTGCAGCAGCGCTGTGTTTTTGATTTTGGGCCTGGGAACAGTGCTGATAACACCAGTGTTTTCAGTTACTGCTTGGTGATGTTCAGGCTGGCCAAGGACTTGCTGAGTCTCATGCTCTGCCAGGGAAGGGGGGAAGCCGGGGGGAAGCAGAGACAGGACACCTGATCCAAACTGACCAAAGAGGTTATTCCATACCACAGCACGTCATGTCCAGGATAAAAATGAACTGGGGGCCGGAACCTGGAAGAGTTGTGGTTTTAGTTCACAGCTCGGTCGTCGAGCTGTGAGCAGTTCTGTCCTCTTCCCTTGTATTTCTCTCGTTGTTATTATTATTGGTGGTGGTGGCAGTGGTTTGTGTTGTACCTTGATTGCTGGGCTGTTCTTGTCCCGACCTGTGGGAGTTGCGTTCTTTCGATTCTTCTTCCCCCCCCTCCCCCCCCCGGAGTGGGGGGGAAGAAAAAACTCTTCCCTTGTATTTTTCTCTTGTCATTATTATTATTGGTGGTAGCAGTGGTGGTTTGTGTTACACCTTAGTTGCTGGACTGTTCTTATCTCAACCTGTGGGAGTTGCATTCTTTCGATTCTCCTTCCTACCGTCCAGGAGCGGAGGGAAGAAAGAGGGGGAAGTGAGTGAGTGAGCAAAACTGTTTGTGGCTGAGAAGCTTAAACCACGACAGATACAAAACTCCATGGGACTCTGAGAAAGACACTTTATAAATGAAATTTACTATTATTTATTTTCTTCACAGTAAAAACTATGTTTAGTGACAACTGTGTTGCAGCCTTACAGCTCCCTGTCTCTTATGTTCCACACTTCTCTTTTTGAGCTCAAGCACCATATCCTTAGGCTAAGTTAAAAAATTTTGGTTGACTGATTGGCTGAAGTTGGTTTGGCTTTTTTATTAGCAAAACATGTTTTACAAGAAGTTTCTGTATACAAACAAAACAGGATATATTTTTAAAAGCTCAGTTTTATTAGAACACAAATAACTTGAAGTAGTTTAAATATCAAGGTCAGATGTTTAGCTTCTGTAAATATTGTCATTTCATTCTTTTAAATGAAGCTTTGCCTTTTCGTAAATGGAAGCCCTTAGATGCCTGTCCCCTACCAAGAATGTCGCAATGAGGAGTTATTCATAACGGGTTGACCTTATGTAGTGAACAGCAGTTGGTATATATGTGTGATTGTGAGTGCTAGAAATTACTTGGAAACTTGTATAATATTACACTTTTGAGATCATTGAAGCATATTCAAAGCAGAAGTTTTAAAATCATGTTTTGTTCTTATTTCATTATTACTTAACATTAGACAGCAAGAAATTCAAGGGTTCCATTCTATATAAATTCCATACAAAATAATTTAGTGCATCAATATGTAACCTTTAGGTTTATGGATTACTTCTTAATGAAGTAGCATTATTTGTTACGGATGAAATTATCTGGGAGATTCTGTTAACTTTGTGAATCTTATATGATTTACTGTGTTATAACTGTATAGTGCTGTAGGCTGCATGACTAGTTAAAAGGAGCTTATGAAGACTGTGTTAAGAAAACTGAAAGACAGAGTAAGCAGCCAGCACAAGTCAGTCTTAGGTGCTCTATTCCATAAAATTTCAGAACGGATAAGACAACATTTTGGGTAGAAATTGTTTAACTGCCTATATTCACTGTAGGAGCCTTGATGTAATATAGAAAATGTTTTCCTACCTGATAAAATAATTCTTTAAAAATAGTACAAATAACTACTTTTAAAGAATTATTAAATTTTGAACATTACTCAGTAGTTTCTCCTGAAAAAAAAAGTAGGAAAAAGTAGGTTAATAAAACTTGTAAGAAAGTGGAAAGACATGGAACTGTTAGAACAAGTGCAGAGGAGGGCCACGAAAATGATCAGGGGACTGGAGCACCTCTCGTATGAAGATAGGCTGAGAAAATTGGGGCTGTTGAGCCTGGAGAAGAGAAGGCTGCGTGGAGACCTCATAGCAGCCTTCCAATACCTGAAGGGGGCCTATAGGGATGCTGGGGAGGGACTCTTCATTAGGGACTGTGGTGAGAGGACAAGGGGTAATGGGTTTAAACTTAAACAGGGGAGGTTTAGATTGGATGTGAGGAAGAAATTCTTTACTGTGAGGGTGGTGGGGCCCTGGAATGGGTTGCCCAGGGAAGTTGTGAATGCTTCATCCCTGGCGGCGTTCAAGGTGGGGTTGGACATAGCCTTGGATGGCATGGTTTAGTGGGAGGTGTCCCTGCCCATGGCGGGGGGCTTGGAACTCGATGATCTTAAGGTCCTTTCCAACCCTTACTATTCTATGATTCTATGATACAGATTCTGTAACTTTCTCTACCCACTTAGTAGTTAAGGCATTCATCTCAGTTGATGGAAGCACAAAATCATTTTTCTCCCCTGCTTGAAAAGGATTAATCCCACATTTTAACAAGGACTCCTTCCCACAATACTGTGATGTATTTTGGGGTGGTTTATGCTCAACATCACCCCTTGACTGTGACCCTGTCAATATTCGATATGTATCAAGAAGACCAGCTCTAGAAGCTGATGGTGTTAAGAGTGTCTCAGTCATTCCCTCAGGCCTGATAGACTTTGCCTTCTGAGCCTAGTAGCCTACATTAACTGCAGATACATAGCAAATGCTGCCTTTTGAATATCTTCCAGTCTGGTGATTTGATGTGAGACATGAAAATCTTACTCAGAACAAGAAATTCAATTAAATATGTCCCAGAAATACAAAGAGTATGTGAGATAAGGGTTGTCATCAGCATCACCATATATATCCTTCAGTTCTATGAACGATATTCTATGAAGAATAGTTCTATGAAGGCTCTTTTTTTTCAGTAATATTTTCAAAACAGAAATACAATTACTGTTTTTCATATCGCAAAAATATTTCATCCCGTCTACAGCTATTATTGTTTGCTTCTCATTTTAGAATTTTTATGTATATATCTACTTTTCTGTGTGTGCAAGATTTATGTATATAAGCATATATATGTACAGAAACATCTATATGTATATGCTCAAATCAATCTTCTATCTTTTTTATGACTATGGTGGATAGAATTTTTTTTTTTTCTGTTTGCAATGTTTTGCCCTGCCAGATTCCTTTAAGTCAGGAAGCTTGGATTAACTGTAAGCCTCTGAAATAAAAGGGATTTTGCACATTTTTATTCACTTGCCCCATTAGCCGCCCTGGCACACAGCAGGTACTAGCTGATTGTGTGGGAAAGGAAAGCTTCCCTGGGGCAGGATGTGTCTCACAGAGGAGACTGGGCATCATAAAAAATACGAGAGGTGTAAAAGGGTGACACAAAGGCAACTCCAGGTCTTGATGGTGGGGAAAATTGATGTTCCAGGAAGCAGCCAATATGGTATGGAGCTGTCTGTGAACTGTGTGGCCACAACATAGGAAGTCCCTGAAAGGGCTGCTGGGCTGAGGGAAAACCTGGAAGAAAGGGTATACCCTTCAGAGACAAAGTTTGTGATGCCTTTAATTCTGTCTCACAGAACTCCTCACAAGATTTTCTGTTTTAAAAGACATTTTTAACATTATTTCATTTTTTGCTCAAATAAAACCAGGATTCTGAGCTTAAAAATCCTGGTAGCTTTTTGGACGTCACAGGCTGCTTGAGTAGATTCAGTCAAAGCAGTGGCAAGTTAATGGGTCATCCTAATGGCAAGACAAGAAAGTACTTATTATCTGCTGCATCCTAATTTTGTTAGTCTCAAAGCTATATTAAAGTACACACAAGGAACCAGGCACAATTCAAATCCCTTTACTTTAGAAAAAGTTTAAGAAGATGGTGGGCTGAAAGACCTTGAGGAGAATAAACTCTATGAGCACTTTGGGATGAGTATGTCAAAGTAGGAGCTGGCTAGGCTGATAGTAGCACAAAAGGTCTAAATCATACAGGTGCATCAGCAATCAGCCCTCTTTATTCTAAATGTTTCATACCCTTAAGAAATGAGCAGAATGTGCTGTATTTGGGAAAAAACTCTATTAGTTGCTTCAGTCAACTTTTGCCACAGGCTCCCAGAAAGAAACCCTTGAAGGAAAACTTTAAACCACCTATATTAATTCAAATTAACACACAAAGGTAACTCAGGCTGTGGTCTGAGAAGTGTTACTGTAATGTTCTCTTCTGAAGGTCACACACCTGAGTGGGGTGTTCAGGGATTCTGAATGGTGTCTCTTGACTTGGTAACAATATCAATAGCCTTCCCAAATACTTTCTGCTAAGGAAAAGTGCTAAATGTTCCATCTCCTTGGCTTTTTTTTTTTTTTTTTTTTTTTTTCCAGTGTATTCTATGGATATCACCAGTACTTTCAGAAATGGAGAAACTGAGGACAAGCCCGGTCCTGATCAGAAGTCCAGGTGCTTGTACACTGGGCATGTGACATGGGGCCAAACTGGGAGAGAAAGAGAGGGCTGTTTAGTGGGAAAGAGGGGAAGAGCAGTCTAACTCCTCACCTAAACTAAATCACAAGCAGCCAGACTGAACACAATCTGATCTCGTTCACCTACAAAGACATGTAAGCTTTTAGGAAGAAAGTTTTTCTGAATTATTACCTTAAACAGCAGTCAGCAGTGTATCCAGAACCTGTGTCCAAAGCCAGTCCCCAAGGGTTGGTTAACGTCTGTCCAACAGGACCTTCAAAGTCTTTTTATTACAAACCAGAAAGCTTGCTCCTCCTGAGGGATAATGGGGGAAAGCAGGTGCAGGTTGCATGTGGAAAGAAGTCTGAAAAGTCAACACTGACCCTAGGAGATGGGTAATTGCATCCTTGTCCTTGGCCTCAAGAAGAAAGTCTGGTGAAAGCTCAGGGTCCTCCCAAAACCTTCTAGGTTGTGCTTAGATTGCAGGGACCCCTGACACCCTCCTCCTCCCCTCCTGATGGCTGAGTCTCATAACCCTGTAGCTGTGCAGGGTGAGCAAGGAGCCAGAGTGATGCAGCACCATGCGACTTTTGCTGGAAAGCCTTCTCCAGTTGCGTGCCAAAGGAGGCATCCTCAACATAACATTTAGGCATCTCTGGGGTTTCCTGCTCCCAGCCTGCAGTGCCAAACTGCTGCCTGCAGCTGTGGATGTGGTAGTGCCTGACCCTCAGGAAAGTTGTGTCACTTTTTAGTCACTGATATTTGAATTAAAATCCAATAGCGTGTCAGTCCTCACAAACATTTGTCCCTGATACATTTTGCCACCTGTTTTAACAGCTGCAGAAAAAAGCAGTCCTTTTCCAAACATGTATGCAAATATCTAGTGTATCCACCTTCTGTAGCTGCTTTAAGCTATTCTCTGCTAGTGTTTATGTATAAATGTATATATATATTTATATAGGAGTATATAATTTAGAAGGCTAACCTTCCTTTAAAAGATATTACCAGACACAGAAGGGAAATACCACATAAGTTATCATAATTACATATCTTTATATACAAATAAACATTGTAAGGTTTTTGCTGGATGAAAAGATACACAGTAAAAGGAAAATCTGACTGTTAATGGTGCGGTGGACCGAGTGATAGTTACCAAAGAGAGTTCTTGATGGGGTGGAGGAGGTAGTAAGAAATTAGCAACATTTCTGCAATATTTGAAATAAGAGTGAAGGAGAAAAATAACTGTTACAGCTGAACCCAGGACAACTTGGCATGTTTTTTTTTTTTTCCATTTGAACAGATGCTGTTGTCATTTGTCAAGGTACCCCCTTATAAGGTCAATTCTAAAACATTAGGTTTACCTCTTGATTCATGCCCTTATTGTTTTCTGCATAAGTAAAGCTATGGCTTCTTCCTTCCAGTTAATCTGCCACTAGTTTAATGAGCTGTAGTAAAAACATTAGGGACTGACTGAAACTATTTATTAAAAAAAAGAGTAGAGCTTTTTATATACTTTGGAATAACTGCAATAAGTAAATTCAGTAAATCCAGACTAAACCCAGAAATTTATGATATATGCCTATCTACATATAGGTATTGTAACCCAGGAAAAATTCTGATGTAAGCCTGAGCTCTGTGTTTAATTCTATCTTTTAAAGAGTTCATGAAACTCCTGCCTGTAAATGACTTTGCCATTTTGAAAGCTAACATTTCACTTATAGCTAAGAGAGGCATTGCAGTTAAAATTTTGCTGTTTGATGGATCTACACTTCAGGGATTACTTTGTCTGTGCATAATTCTATTTTCTACTCTATTTTTATATTACTAGTACCCAAGTGTCCCAGTTAGATGGCCATTATGCTGGATACCATACATTCATGTATATTCAAAGCATGTACATTTATATATTTTACTTCCGATAGGGATGGTAAGTATTGTCAAGAACAGTGGCTAGTATGAGATAAAAGTATGCTTGCCACGACTTAGAAGAAGGTATCAGGGAAAGACCTTCAGCTGACAACATGAAAATCAATTTGCAAGTATCTTTTAAAGCCTGGAAGTAGGTTATAAACAGAATTAAGGTGTTGCAGCATAGGTTCAGAAAGCTCAGGAGTGAAGTGCTTATCCACAGTGTGAAAAGGTAATATACTTATGCCATATCGAAAATGAGATAATAAAAGTGATGGACATACGGTTTTCTATCTGCAGAAAGAAGAATGTAAATACAGACTTGCACAGTAAAACCAAAGAAAATCTGAATTGACTCAGGCATAACATATGCAAAAGAGAACATCAACTTTTATTTAGCAAATGATATGACTCCCATGACAACCAAAATTCCATATGTGCAGTGGTCAAAATAAAGTTGGATGTCAGCAGTTTTTCAGTTTGTGTCCTGGGTTCAGCAGTAGCAGTCATTTTTTCTCCTTCTTAGTAGCTGGTGCAGTGCTGTGGTTTATGACTTTTGGCCTGGGAACAGCATTGATAACACCGGTGGTTTTAGTTGCTGCTCAGTGATGTTTACTCTGACCAAGGACTTTCTGAGTCTCATGCTCTGCCAGGGAGGAGGGGAAGCCGGGAGGAAGCAGAGACAGGACACCTGACCCAAACTAACCAAAGAGGTATTCCATACCACAGCACATCACGTCCACTATATAAACTGGGGGCAGTCACCTGGAAGGATTCGATCACTGCTCGATTGGGCTGGGTATCGGTTGGCGGGTGGTGAGCAGTTGTATTCTCTTCCCTTGTTATTTCCTTATCATTATTATTATTGGTGGTAGCAGTGGTGTATTGTGTTATACTTTAGCTACTGGACCGTTCTTATCTCAACCCATGGGAGTTACATTCTTTCGATTCTCCTCCCCATCCCTCCAAGAGCGGGGGGGGGGGGGGGAAATGGGGAGCGATCTAATGACTGTGTAGCTGATTTATGGCTAGGCTTAAACCATGACAGTGTGTTATGTAAGACATTCCGATATTTCCTCTTGTGAGCAGTATAAATTGTTGCATTTGTTTGATGGCTGAAGGCCTCAAAGTGGCTTCCAATAAATAAAGGTAAAGGAAATCTGTTATGGATTATATAATTCCTGGCCACACTAGGAATTCTCACCATGATCTTTCTCTTCTGGTTTTGCCATCCAACTAGGCAATAATAGCTAAGCAATAGTTCTAGCACTAGCTAGTCTTTCAGAATTTGACCAGCTCTTTTGCCTTGGACCTGAAAAAGAATTTGAGAAAAAAAGACAAATTGGTACTGTTTGTTACTTGTGGAATACACCTGCTATCTCTACTCTGACATTCACAGATAAATATTATCACATAGTTGCAGCTTTAACATCTGCAGAAAGATACCATTACAAGGATGTGTTCTCTAAACCTCAGCAGATGGGAAACTCACAACTTTTCAAGTGCTAAATTAAGCTTATAAACAATCATGAAGGACTTTTACTTAGCCTTGCATATGATGTGACATATGATCTCAGGACTAAAGTACTCAGACCATTTAAAATATGTGGTGTCCCTGTGAAAAATAAAAATAATTTTTAGGTATAAAATGTATTCTAAAACTCTCACCACCAATATCTCTGGAATGGAAATAACACTAGTAAAATAGAAGGAGTAAACAGTCAAAAATATATCAGAAATAATGTTTATACAGTGAGTAATGTATAAAGTAATGTATGCTTTGTGCTAATGTTAGTATGCAATTAGTATACTAACATTAAACACTAAACAGTGAAAGATTTCTGCATGTCTTTTCTGATATAAATCCAGAATAATTGTAAGCCAGTTACAATAGATTCAGTCTAAGATTTCTGTTCAAGTAATGTAAATTCACACATTATTTAGGCCTCTACTGGGACTAAATAAATGCAGTGTATAAATACATAAATTTAAAAAATCCACAACAACAACAACAAAAAGACACCAAAAAGGGAAAGAAAAAGAAATCTATTATCTCCTGGAACATAAGGAAACATCAATATTACCTTTATTTTACAGTCCCAGTTACCCAGCCCGATGATCTTTGGAGTTCTAATATTTGGCAGAGATTATTTCCATAATGATTTCTATTGATGGCAAAATTGTAAATAACTGTATGTGAGAAAGAATGTGTCCAATTCAATATTGCTATATACAGTATTGTGCATAGTTATTAGTAGTATCGCCTGCAGCTAGCATTTTATATTTTAAATTCATTTTTACTTCAAACACTCCTGGTACTTACAATACATTCTGGAGCTACACTTGAATTTTAGACCGTCATTAAACGACTTATTTCTGTCTCTACTAATACAATTTTGTATGACAGGACCTGGAGAATGTTTGTCTGAGCACCTTGTGTGGTGACTGTAAAACTGATACATCATTCACAGCACCAGCAATACAATCCATTACAAATGTGGAACAAGAATCAGTTTCTGTTAACATATATTTTTTTTCCAAAAGTCAAGACATTCACCAAAGCTTGCAAAAGCAGATATTATATGAATGATGCCTGGTGTCGTTTTAAAGATCATAAATACTTTTATCTCCCTTAACATTTTTATGTTTCTGTAAATAAATTATATTGTTCATGTGTTTTTCAGACACTCCTTGATTGAAAACCAGGGAAGTATAATGAATACTAAGTATAAGGGCAGAATTAGAAGATGACTGGAATGAATGCTGTATGAACTGTACAGTTTCAGGGTGAGGAATAAAATTTTCCATCAACAATATTAATAATTATTACAGCTCTGCTACTTTAGGAAGGAGTGAACAACTGAAATATGGCTCAGTTTTGACTCAGCACTTGGTCAAATATGTTGACTTCAGTAAGGAAGGGCACGATACATATTCCTCCTCAGCAGAATACACTAAGCATATCCAATGAATGCAGCTATCAGAGTTTCTGTCATGGCACTCTCTGCTGGGGACCAGAGTGCAGCAGCCTGGGGACAGAAGTGATTTTTACCAAATGGCATGTGTTCCTCTAGGTGCTGGGTGGCCAGTTCTAGTTCTAGTCCCTTCCACATCCTTTCTGCTATGAACCCCAGAAAGAGAGAAACAGTAAACTGTCTTTCCTTGCTGCACATGTGATAGAGGATCCTGTAAGAGGATGGTGAGGAAATTCCAAGATACCATACTGAAAAATGTTCCTAACTCCCCAAACTAAAATTAATTGACCAAGTCCTCATCAAGAAACTTTAACAGTATCCTCATTCTGCTTAATGGTTCCCCTTCTGACACACATGAAGAAACAGAGATTCCATATCTGAAGTATAGGACTTGGTATAATATTTTACTGTACCCAAATTCAGGAGGTGTTTTGTTTGTGATGTAAAACTGAAAACTGTGCAATAATCTGGTTCTGAATTTGTTTATGAATAGGAAGTGGCCTCCTGTCTAGCTGCTTCTGGGATTTTGTCAATCTCACGATTAGAAGTTGTTGTGGTTTAAGCCCAGCCGTAACTCAGAACCACGCAGCCACTCGCTCACTCCCCCCCCTTCCTTCCCCTGCTCCCGGAGGGATGGGGAGGAGAATCGAAAGAATGTAACTCCCATGGGTTAAGATAAGAACAGGCCAGTAACTAAGGTATAACACAAAACACTGCTGCTACCACCAATAATAATAATGATAAGGAAATAACAAGGGAAGAGAATACAACTGCTCACCACCCACCAACCGATACCCAGCCCAATCGAGCAGTGATCGAACCCTTCCAGGTGACTGCCCCCAGTTTATATAGTGGATGTGATGTGCTGTGGTATGGAATACCTCTTTGGTTAGTTTGGGTCAGGTGTCCTGTCTCTGCTTCCTCCCGGCTTCCCCTCCTCCCTGGCAGAGCATGAGACTCAGAAAGTCCTTGGTCAGAGTAAACATCACTGAGCAGCAACTAAAACCACCGGTGTTATCAATGCTGTTCCCAGGCCAAAAGTCATAAACCACAGCACTGCACCAGCTACTAAGAAGGAGAAAAAATGACTGCTACTGCTGAACCCAGGGCAAATTCTTTTTCAAAGATATTCTGCTCTTGTTAAAATGCATTTGTTCCTTCACAAACTGTTTTATGATTTCTTATATGACTTTCCTTCTGATTATTTATATTTTCTATGTGTTTACTGAGGACAGGGCAATGCCCTTACAACCTCTATTTTTTTTGGCTAGGCTAAACAAGCTTAGTCTTCCCTTCAGAATTTCAATAGTCTTCCTCTGTAGCTGATAAGGTATAAATTCATCTTTTTTTAATATAGCTGATCAGATTTATATATGATATACCAGATGAGGCTTCAACAGGTCCTTGTACAATAACAGTAATGTTTTGTATTATCTAATAGAATTATCTTACTATTTAAGTCTCTACACCTCCTTCATGGTGTAGCAGTTTGATACATATTAGTTGTCCCATAAACAAGACCTATGAAACTTGGAAGATATTTAAACTGGTTCCACACTGGCAGGACTTTTTTTTTAAAAATCCTATCCTGTTGTTTCCAGGTGATGGGCACTTACTGGTAGAGGCCAGTAACAAAACTATGGTCTGCTATATTGCATTAACTTTGACTTTGTAATAATAAATGTCATCTAATATCTACCACTAAGGTCTAGTTTTTCCTATTGAATACTCCAATTCTCTAGTGTATTGGTGATGTCTGTCAATTTAGTAAGCAGCAAATTTCAGAACTAAGGTTCTTTGTTTTATGACAAAACAACTAGTGTTAAGATTTGTCCTAGCACCAAACCTTTCATAACTCCACAAAACACCTTTAGCCTATTCATAATTCCCCTATTCATACATCCTATATGATGTCTAAAGTTCTCTTTCCGTATCCTGTACACAGTTGCAGCTCACAGTTTTGCATTTCTGAATTTAGCCAGTAATTTCCCATATGAACATGTATATGATTTCTTCACATAGATTAAACATGCAACCAATAAGTTATTGCTTAAAAAAGACAATGTGCTTATCCATCATTATTCACTGTTGGTAAACACATTTTGCATTTGATTACTTTTTCCTTTAGTTTTTATGCCTTTAAATTGTGAAAATATTCATTGGCTCTGTCAGAATTAGCTGACTTTTTTTTCCTCTCACACTCAGCATGGAGTGCACTGAATTCTGAGGCTTCTTTCCACCTGACTATAAACAATTCTGTTACTTTTAACCATCAAGGTTTCTCTGTCTTTCCTAATAGCATATTCCTTATCAAAAGCTCAGATAAAATCTTTATTTAGCTTTTCAGCAAAACTTAGTTTGACTTTAAAAATTATTGACTATATTTCTTCTTATTCTCTTTTTGTTTAAATAGTTGCATTTTTTTATTATTGTTATATTTATTATATTCAAGATCAAATATGTTTTTGGAGTTTCTTCTTGAACTCTGCATTTTCATCTTTTTTATTTTGTGTCAGTGCTGCAATTCCTAATGTACTTTTCAATACATTAGGTCTGGAGTCCTTTTTTAATAAGTTGAGGTTTTTTCTTCTTTATATGAAACATACTTTCCAGAAAGTCTCTGTGCCTTAAAAGCTTTCATGCTGAGGTTTCTAAGCTCTTCAGTTTAATGTCATTCCTAATTCCTTTAATTTCTCAAAATTTTCCCATTTGAAGCCAATATTTAGTTGCAGACTAATCTTTATTTTCATTAGGATAAGATAACTGAAGTGGGGTGATTTCCAGCTGGTTCACTGATGGACTGCAGCAGGCACCACGCCTTAGAATACCCAGACTACACTAATGGTCTTTGTTTTCCAGTGTCTATTTGGACAACATTAATAACAGGGAGAAATGTCCTAGTAGGATATAACCCTCTAGAAACAGAATATTAAAAGAATATATAAAACAGAAATAGAATGCTCCCCCCCCCGCCCCTACTGACAACACCCTGTCATGAGGAAAAACTTATGGAGAGAGTTGAAGAACATTCTTTTAATCAATATTATCAACATCACAACAATAAGTAAGTAAGAGTAATTGCAAGCAGAATAAGAAGAACATTCTTTGGAAAAGAAGGAATACTAAACCCTTAATTGAAGTGTCTGTTAAATGCATATTCTTCCTGAAGAGAGTAATGATACTGGTTTTTGATGGAAGCTACACATTAGAACTAGAGAAAAATATTGACCTGTTTGCTGTCAAAAGTTGTAGTTTTGACAAGACCAAGAGGTTTCCATGGAAGTATTCCAGTTTCAAACTCCATTATAAATACCCAGGGAGCTAAAGGGTCTGGTCTTTCCACATGCTAAGCAGCATTAGTGTGAGTGAAATATCTTACATGGTTTGATCCTAAAGGAACTATATAGCTGTCTACAGTATCTCAGAATAAAATTCCAGTTATGACTAAGTCTCTGGAGACTGACAGAAATGAAAGAAGAGGCTCTGTCAAATAAGAATACAGGCTACACACTGTCTTATGAATCCATGATCCAGAATAGTCAGTCCTGCGTTATTACACTTATGGTGTGTGGAGGGGCCAAAATCCCTTCATCTGAAAAACTAGATAATACAAGAATCCACAATTTTACCAGTCAAGACAGATTGTGCAAGATACGAACTAGAATTAAAAATATAGTCTGACTGGAACTTTCCCTTAAAAGCTACTCAAGAATAAAAGAGCTACTCTGGAAGAGAGATGAAAATTACATACAGAATATTTTTTACTGAGAAATACTGGTCACATCCTTATTTTTTTTTTCATTAAATAGAAAAAAAAAAGCAAAATCCTGTTACAAGCATCTGAAAAATGAAAATTGGAAAAATACTTTGCAAAAAGAAATGGATAAAAATCACTACTGGTGAGGAGATAGAATCATAGAATCATAGAATAGTTAGGGTTGGAAAAGACCTTAAGATCACCGAGTTCCAACCCCCCTGCCATGGGCAGGGACATCTCACACTAAACCATGCCACCCAAGGCTCTGTCCAACCCCACCTGGAACACCGCCAGCAATGGAGCATTCACAACTTCCCTGGGCAACCCATTCCAGGGCCTCACCACCCTTACAGTAAAGAATTTCTTCCTCAGATCCAATCTAAACTTCCCCTGTTTAAGTTTGAACCCATTACCCATTGTCGTCTCACTACAGTCCCTCATGAAGAAGCCATCCCCAGCATCCCTATAGGCCCCCTTCAGATGCTGGAAGGCTGCTATGAGGTCCCCATGCAGCCTTTTCTTCTGCAGGCTGAACAGCCCCAATTTTCTCAGCCTGTCTTCATACGGGAGGTGCTCCAGACCCCTAATCATCCTCGTGGCCCTCCTCTGCACTTGTTCCAACAGTTCCATGTCCTTTTTTTGTTGAGGACACCAGAACTGCACACAATACTCCAAATGAGGTCTCACAAGAGCAGAGTAGAGGGGCAGGAGCACCTCCCTCAAATCTGCTGGTCACACTCCTTTTGATGCAGCCCAGGATACAGTTGGCTTTCTGGGCTGCAAGCACACACTGCTGGCTCATGTTCATTTTCTCATCGACCAGCACCCCCAAGTCCTTCTCAGCAGGGCTGCTCTGAATCTCTTCCCTGCCCAACTTGTAGCTGTGCCGGGCATTGCTCCCACCCAGGTGTAGGACCTTGCACTTGGCATGGTTAAACTTCATCAGGCTGGCATCAGCCCACCTCACAAGCGTGTCAAGGTCCCTCTGGATGCCATTCCTTCCCTTCAACGTATCAACCAAACCACACAGCTTGGTGTCATCGGCAAACTTGCTGGGGGTGCACTCAATCCCACTCTCCATGTCACCAACAAAGATGTTGAACCAGACCGGTCCCAACACCGATCCCTGGGGGACACCACTCGCTACTGGTCTCCAGCTGGACATTGAGCCATTGAGCACAACTCTTTGCATGTGTCCATCCAGCCAGTTCTTTATCCACCGAGTGGTCCACCTATCAAATTGATGTCTCTCCAACTTAGAGAGAAGGATGTTATGTGAGACAGTGTCAAACTCTTTGCACAAGTCCAGGTTAGATGACATCAGCTGCTCTACCCCTGTCCATCAGTTCCGTAGCCCCTTCATAGAAGGCCACCAGATTGGTCAGGTAGGATTTCCCCTTAGTGAAGCCATGCTGGCTGTCATCAACCACCTCCTTGTTTTTCATGTGCCTCAGCATGCCTTCCAGGAGAATCTGCTCCAAGATTTTGCCAGGCACAGAGGTGAGACTTGACTGGTCTATAATTTCCCAGCTCATCCATTTTCCCCTTCTTGAAAATAGGGGTTATATTTCCCTTTTTCCAGTCATCGGGAACTTCACCTGACTGCCATGATTTTTCAAATATGATGGACAGTGGCTTAGCAACTTCATTTGCCAGCTCCTTCAGGACCCACGGATGGATTTCATCAGGTCCCATGGACTTGTGCACGTTCAGGGTCTTAAGATGGTGTCAAACCAGATCCTCTCCTACAGTGGGCCCAAGGGTCTTCATTCTCACTGTCCCCGCGTCTGCCTTCCAAGACTTGGGTGGTGTGGTCAGAGAATTTTCTGGTGAAGACTGAGGCAAAGAAGTCATTAAGAACCTCAGCCTTCTCCAAATCCAGGGTAGCCAGTTCTGATAGCTTCCAGATGGGGCCCATGTTGTCCCTAGTTTGTCTTTTATTTGCTACGTATGTACAGAATCCGTTCCTGTTATCTTTAACATCTCTAGCCAAGTTTAATTCTAACTTGTCCTTATCTTTCCTAACCTGGTCCTAGCTTCCCAGACAACAGCCCTGTATTCTTCCCAGGCAGCATGTCCTTGTTTCCATGTTTTATAAGCCTCTTTTTTCCTTAAAAGTTTCCTCAACAGCTCCTTATCCATCCAAGGAGGTCTCCTGGCCCTCCTGCAGCACTTCCTTCTAGTTGGGATGCAACACTCCTTAGCTTGCAGCAGGTGATCCTTGAATATCGGCCAACAATCTTCCCCCGCCCCCCCCGCCCTCTAGAGCTATATCCCGTGGAACCTTACTGAACAGGCTCCTGAAAAGGCCAGTGTCTGCTCTCTTGAAGTCCAGGGCAGTGAGTTTGCTGCACGCTCTTCTCACTGTCCTGAGGATCTCAGATTTGACTATCTCATGATCGCTGCAACCAAGGCTGCCCTGGAGAATCATATTTCCAACCAGTCCTTCCCTCTTGGTGAGTACAAGTCCAAGCATGGCAGCTCTAATCATGCTGTGGTGCATTGCTTGAAAATACTTTGATATAATTCTATGATTCATCTGATGCTTTCAAGGCATTCTATAAATCAAGCAAGTAGTTGTTTTCTGGAGAAGTGGATAACCATAGTATCATCTCTAACACTGTATGGCATGTGCTGGCTTTTAAAAAAGTGGCTTCCATAAAAGCCAGCTTTGGACCATTACACTATGATTTAGTAGAATCTTATTCAATGAGTATTCCCATTTAGCCAGATTATGAACCACTTATTAACATTCATAGTCAGTAATTCACATGTTTTGTCCCACCTAAAGCTTTCAAAATTGTGGTACTATGTCAGTTGTGTTGCAAGTGTAGTATGGAATTAATCTATAAAAGCACTGATATAAAAATCTGATTTAGAGTGGTGTGGCTGAATATTCTGAACAATTTAGAGTCTGAGATATTCTGAAACTAGGATGGTATTTCTTACAGCTGCATTGTGTACTTTTTGTAGGATGCATGAACAGCCCAGACCTCTTGACTTACTACTGCATGCTACTCAACCAGTTCATACTATGCCGAGTGTACATATTCTACCCACAAAGGCAAGTCAATTAATTCCAGAACTTTGTAGTCTAGAACAATATAAACATTGATATATCTTTACCACATTCTCATTACTTCTGTGTGATAGAAACATTGTCTCCCCAAGTCTACTCTCGTACAAACAGGAGAATACTATCAATAGGAGGGATCAATCTCAATAATGACAGATTTTCAATTGCCTTAGATTGGTTAACTATTTAATTAGCACTTGTTTAACATTAAATGAAGGAAAATAATTTGACTGATGAAATCCTTCATTTCCTTTATTCCACCACACTTCAAACCTATTTTGTTTCCTCATAAAATAGATCATTATTGCTATGCAGTGCAAAACAACTGATGAAAATGATCAGACTACGGAGATTAACAATGCATAGTGAAGGATGTTTTATTTTATTTTAGAATGCCTTTTATGACAACATCCTCTGGCAGAGCATATTGATTAAACAACTGATAATGCCACATTGTAAAACGCTGAGGTTCTTGGTACTTTATAAAGAAGTAGCACTAAAAACTGAACTGGACTTCTCCTATCTCAATATAGTCTTATTGAAAATACTTCAGTCAGAGGCTCATTATTACTACTTCTCTGCGATAACTATGCAGTATGCTCTATCTAACTTTGCAGACAGACAAAAAATGAAACTGAAGTCTGCTCAAATGTCTCTAGCTTTCTGGTAGTAATGATTTAAAAAAAATAAAATTCTGATGTCATGCATGAGTTCAGTATATTGAAAGAATGCCTTTATGTTGCTTCAGTTCATTACTCTGTGCTGATCTTATCACAAGAATGTTATTCGCTCCTTTCTTTGATAATTAATATTGATTGCATGTTAGTCTGTGAGCAAGTAAAATAGCCTTCAGTCCCAGTCAGTAGCAAACCTACTTAGAAATTTAATAGATATTTCTTTTCACATCTTTAAGTTTGCTTAATGGTGCAACTCTCTTGCTCAAAGCAGTTCTTATTATAGTTAGAAGGTGACGAGTAGAGGAGGTAACTAGTTTTATTGTTGCCCATCCACAATTTCATTTGCTTGCTAATGCTTCTACCTGAATCTTTCCAAGCTGCTTCCCCTGAAAGAAGATGCAGCATGAGAAAAAGAAAGAAAATGTGAATGGATGTTTTTGAAGCCCCAAAGACCATTGAAGATTCATTGTTTGATTATTTTCATTTGTTCCTTTCAGTGTTCTGTCAAAACTACTATATTCTGAAAATAGGAGCCCAAGCAGTATTCTAACTTTTCGGGAATGTTCCAATCAAATCATTTTATTTAAGAAAAAAAAAAAAAAAAAAGGACTTGCTCTGGTGAAAGTAGAGGAGGACCTGAACTAAAACCCCAGATTTGAAGATTCCTGAATTGTACTAGCATTATCTGACTCCTAATTTTTCATCTCAGTTGCATCATGACATTGTTGGAAAATGTATAACTTACCATACAAAGCAATAATCTGAATAAAATAAACTGGTAGACCACATGATTTTTACATTACAAAGAGTAAAGGAAGGGAGAAAATGTGAAAAGACAAGTAAAAAATTGTACAATCTTATGAATTATAACATAAAATTATTAGTACTGGAGAAATACTTTATTTGATTATTAAAAAGTTTTATATATTTTAACTAGAAAATCATCTATCTACATGCATTTGTAAAGCAAGTTATGCACCTAATGGTTTCATGATAAGAGCTTAGGATTTTGATAAAGATCAAAGCACATACCTTTGAAAATTGGGATTTAGTAGGTCTTAAAATGATGTCTGTTTTGCTAAGCATAGATTTGAAACAGTCATAGAAGACTATGTCACTTGATTTAAACATCACAGAATGTAGTCACCAGTCAAGAAAAGACTACATTCAAGTATATTTAGGTAGAAAAGAGATATCCAATGAAAAAGAATGTTAATTAATAAAAAATAGACTTTAATAATTTGTTTACCACCAATGGCCATTTCCTCACAAGAACACTATCATTTTACAAATGCATTTTATATTAACCTATATGCAGAAGAAATCTAATAGGTACCCTGCAGATTTGCGGTGACATTTACATCGCTAACAGTAGAGCATGTCTGCTAGTTATTGTGTATGAACACCATTAAGGTCCTTTCTGCCTTTGACAGAATGGCTGATTCTGCCTTTCCCACAAATGTAGATCAGCCGAGGGATTGAATCAAAGGCTATATTAGTGTCTAGCTAGGCAGAAAACTATCCTGATAGAACACAGAATAGATGACACAGGTAGAGAAAAAATGATACATCAACATATAGCACAAATACAGGGGTTTTTTTGAGTGGATAGCATTGATGGATAGGCACTGGAACACCTGGCTGGCCACAGTTCCCCAGAGCACTCTGAAAATAGCTGACCTAATTGGAGATGCTGAGATTGCTGTTAAAGTCAGCAATTGTCAGCGGTTTCCAAAGTAGTATGTAAGGAATTTTGTTAATTTCAGATTGTGGTAGAGTCAATTCAGATATTGTCATTAGCAGAAATTATTTATGTTCACTTTAGTGGTCTTAAGTGCATGTTATTTTCTTTTACTCTGCCAGCAAATTGGCTAATCTGCCAGAAGGAATATTCACACGTGGAAGGAAGGAAAGAATAAGGGCTGCCTGTCAGCTGGTGTCATGCAAGAGCAAAATGCCTGCAAGGATACAGTCATAATAGAAGATAGGTGGCCCTCCAGCTATTTCCGTCTTCGTCATGGCCCTCCAAAGCACATAAAAATATACTGAACTGAAAGAGTCAGGTGAGGACCATTATGCTTTTATGAAGCATCAAATAGAAGAAAACATTGTATTTTCTAGAGAAATTTAATTTTCTAAATTCACCCATAGATTTTTATAGCTAGAAGGGGCATTAAAAATGCACAATCTGAATTAACAAAGACCATAGAATTTCAGGGAGTTCTTTGTTATCTGAAAAACACCTTCTGGATGAGATAACAGTCAGATTAGAAAAATAGCTATTTGTCTGGACTTCAATTCTCCATGGAGTTGAGGGTACACAACCTCTATAAATAAAACATTTCAGAGATTAATTATTCTTATTGTTAAAATATGTGCCTTATTTCTAGCCTTGATTTGTATAACTTTAGGTTGATTGTTGATACGTCTATCCGTAATATTACCAGCCAGACAGCAAACAGATCTTTTTCCAACCTCTCCAACTCAAATATTCTCCTGTCTTGGAAAGGATAAATTTGAATTCTTAACTAGCACACCTCTATTAAATAGATTTAAGGCTAATAAATAACTCTACAAATTCTATCCAGTGCAAAAACATGTCTGATCCCCTGCACAAGAATAAGAGAAGTATAAGAAGTAATGCATAGATGTTCAGAGATCAGAATATTCTTACAAGAATCACAGGTTGCAGAAGAGATATTTTTCTTTAAATAAATGCCAGACATTCATCCTGATTTTAGTTAATCCTATATAGTGTAACCACATGATGTATGTGCTTATAGGCACATTTTCTCCTGGACAAATCAAGACAATTGTGGGGTTGAGATGTAATGAATAATATCGCTAAGAGAATGGTGAATCTATCTATTAGGAGTCTGACACTATCCTAAGATAAGAAAAATTGAGAAGCTTTTATTGGGACATAAGAGATTAAATGTTTTCCCATTTCTCATTTTCTGGTTTTCACCATCCATATATTTGCCCTCTGAATCCAGACACAGAAGAGTGCATCAGATTACCTCTGTGCATTGATGTGGTTATATGTCAGTCATTGGTACTGCAAGCTGAGAGACTGAAATGGAGACTTTTCACTTTAAAACACTGGGTTATTCAGGGAAAATATTTTAAAATGTAATGTGATGAAGTGGGAATTCCTAAAACCTGGGCTTTTATAGTAAAAGTGTAGCCATTTCTGTGCAGTTACTGAAGTATTAATACTGAAGTCTATGAGTCCAAATGAACACAGTGTGAGAGGAAATCCTTACATCTTTAAAGTAAATAGAATTTTAAGATAGATAGCAGTAGAAATTTTTATTACCAGACCAGAAATTTTTAAAGCAAATTTAAAAGAGCTTTTAAATGCCTATAAGCTCCTGAGAGAACTGAGACAAAGAAGTTTGAAAGGCACACCCCTATTTGGAGAGAAAAAGGCACCAAATTTTATATTCCATTATTTGGATTTCAGTTGATAAAGCCAGTCTCAGGATGACTGCTTGTCGTGGTGAAAGAGTGCAGGAGCTTCAAATGCTTGAGTTTAGTGCAATATAGCACTGAAGAAAGCTTAGCAGTATAAAAATTCTTCATCTGACAACAGTATTTTTATCCTGTTATCTGAATATTCAGGCACTCTTCTTAGAACAAGAAGTTTATCCTGAGAAGTAAAAGATAAGGCTATGAATCAGCTGGTCACTTTTTTAGCCAATGAAAATATTGACTGAGCCATCATTCTTGGATTTTATTCTCCAGATATACTTGCATTCCAAATCCACTGTTATTAAGTAAAGAGCCTATTGAACTCATAGCTAAACAAAGGAATCTGCTCAGCATACATATCTCCAGAATTTATAGGAGTGCAGCAGGATTAGTGAAATATCATTATTTGTTCCATCATTATCCTGTGCCATAGAGAAAGCTATTCTTTTTAAATTCATAGCTATCTATTTCCTTCAGTCCCAAATGGAATATTTTTCTGACAGTTGTGTAAACTGATATGAAATTGTTCACAGCATTTTACTAAGTAAAACTACAAATATCAGTGCCTGTAATAAGTAATCCCAATGCTATCCAACAGAAATATCTTTTGCTGTCTGAATTAGGGTGCCTTATCTCCCTTAATTTTGGATTTTTTATTTTTTTAATACCAGTGTGATATAAAAGTGAGCACTGAATTCCAGTGCTGTCTCACTGATGTTTTGAATGCTGAAAATTAGCACTAGTCATTCCATCAAGAACTGTAAATCTACTGTCACGTGTGGTACTTGGAAAGCTGGTTCTTGGCTCAAGTGTCTTATCATAAAACAGTTTTCAATTCCATATACTGACATTTTAATTTGTCCGTTCTTTACTGCTCAGAATTAAGGAGGGGCATCTTTCCAAGCTATTTCTCCAATATCATTTAGAAGCAACATGCATTTTGACCTCTGAATTAAATTGCAAATCTCTTTGCACACACAGTATTTTGCAGTGCTGAGTTACTCCTTACATTAAATCTCCAGTTGGTTTACTTTGCCACTGAGAAAATGCAACCACTTGTTCAGCAAAAAGGAGATTACTGTGAAACAAATTACTGTTTTTTCAAGAAAATTAAAGGTTTATGAACACGGTGATTCAATGTAGAGCTTCACCAATATTTTAGAACCTGCTGGCCAGCTCAGAACAAAGCATCTTCATATATTTATATATATTTATATTTATATTTTATATTTTATATTTATATTTATTTTTATTTTTATATGTATATTTTTATATTTATATTTTTATATTTATATGTATATTTATTTATATTCATAACAAGGAATATCAAGGTCAAAGTTTCTTCCTGGAATGAAATTATGTGAAATTGCTTAGTTTATTTACTTCTCACAGTTATGTTGAACATAGTTGATTATGCCTACTATATGCCAACCCTTAAGCATCTCACCAAAGAACTTTCAAAACTTCTTATCTATTACCTTTGGGTTTAAGCCAAATGCAGATTTTTTACTAAAAAAAGGACTGTGTGCTCAGGGACACATAGATCATAATCAAATATGGTATTTTGCAATCATGATAGAGTGAAATAATTCATAAAAAAGGAGGAATGGGAAAAGTTGGGACTGGGAAAACAAAAGGGACATCTCATTGTAAACCCCAACTCAAAATCATGTTATTTATCTTTACAGAAAAATCCTGTGAAACTTTAATGGTAATATTGCAATAACAGCTTGGTCGTCTTAGTAGTAGAGTCAATACCAAAGCTGTAGTTATTTTTCAAGCGAGTAGGAATAAATGCATATGCTGTATCTCTAAGTAACTTGTAGATGGAGTAATAGCAGTGTGCGGCTGTTTTCTTTCTAGAAGTTTGAGACAGATCCAGAGCTGGGTCAATCAACTGTCTCTCCAGTCAGGGGAGCTCCATTCACTCTGTTGTCTGTTCTCATCAGACAGGAACTAAATAGTGTCAAACGCTTGGGGCTTATTTAAGCTCTTACAGGCTTATAAGACAAATCCATCTACTTTAATGTCTAAACATTAGTCCTATAGCAAAAACAGTCATAGGGAACATGGTCTGCCCAGAGTTTATACACATAAATTAAGAAAAAAAGTTATTTGTTGGTTCACATACATACATGGGGCTGTAATTGCATACACAAGTTCCTGCAGGGGAGACAAGGAATCAATCACGGATTGGTTTGGGTTGGAAGGGACCTTAAAGATCATCTAGTTTCAAGCCCCTGCCACAGGCAGGGACACATTCCCCTAGACTAGGTTGCTCAAAGCCTTGTCCAACCTGGCCCTGAACACTTCCACGGATGGGGCAGCCACTGCTCTGGGTAACCTTCCGGCGTCTCCCCACCCTCATAGTGAGTTTCAAGTACAATGCATGTTCTATGGTCACCACTCACATATGTTGCTGATCTGTTTTAAGTGGGACTGCTTTCAGTAAAAGGAGAGAATGTAATGGAGGACATGAGACCATCTTTAACAACTGCTTCCTTCAATTTTATTTTCTAGTCTGCTATAAAGAGATTTTTCCTTTGTATACTTCAACTGAGTGCAATTTATGTGTGGTCCTACAAGATTGCCTATAGCAGAACTCAATATGCATACTTTTGTCACCTGTTTACTTTTGAGCTATTCTAAAAAAAATATCCATGCATCCATACATGTGAAAACAGTAGCACCCCTGTTAATGAAACTGCAGGTAGATGAAAAAGAAAGGGATTTCTTAAGGCCGCATGCGAAGAGTAGTGCTCAGTGGTGCAGTGTCCAGCTGGAGACCAGTAACAAGTGGCGTCCCTCAGGGATCAGTGTTGGGTCCGGTCTTGTTCACCATCTTTGTCGATGACATGGACAGTGGGATTGAGTGCTCCCTCAGCAAGTTTGCCGATGACACCAAGCTGTGTGGTTTGGTTGATATGCTGGAGGGAAGGAATGCCATCCAGAGGGACCTTGACACACTTGTGAGGTGAGCTGATGCCAACCTGATGAAGTTTAACCATGCCAAGTGCAAGGTCCTACACCTGGGTGGGAGCAATGCCAGGCACAGCTACAGGTTGGGCAGGGAAGAGATTGAGAGCAGCCCTGCGGAGAAGGACTTGGGGGTGCTGGTCGATGAGAAAATGAACATGAGCCAGCAGTGTGTGCTTGCAGCCCAGAAGGCCAACTGTATCCTGGGCTGCATCAAAAGGAGTGTGACCAGCAGGTCGAGGGAGGTGATCCTGCCCCTCTATTCTGCTCTCGTGAGACCTCCCTTGGAGTATTGTGTGCAGTTCTGGTGTCCTCAACATAAAAAGGACATGGAACTATTAGAA
Source organism: Amazona ochrocephala (assembly GCA_039720435.1). Classification (NCBI taxonomy): domain Eukaryota; kingdom Metazoa; phylum Chordata; class Aves; order Psittaciformes; family Psittacidae; genus Amazona; species Amazona ochrocephala. The sequence goes on from CM077879.1 coordinate 32,448,030, forward strand.
CAAGTGCAGAGGAGGGCCACGAGGATGATCAGGGGACTGGAGCACCTCCTGTATGAAGACAGACTGAGAAAGTTGGGGCTGTTCAGCCTGGAGAAGAGAAGGCTGTGTGGAGACCTCATAGCAGCCTTCCAATACCTGAAGGGGGGCCTATAGGGATGCTGGGGAGGGACTCTTCATTAGGGACTGTAGTGAGAGGACAACGGGTAACGGGTTCAAACTTAAACAGGGGAAGTTTAGATTGGATCTGAGGAAGAAATTCTTTACTGTGAGGGTGGTGAGGCCCTGGAATGGGTTGCCCAGGGGAGTTGTGAATGCTCCATTGCTGGCAGTGTTCCAGATGGGATTGGACATAGCCTTGGATGGCATGGTTTAGTGTGAGGTGTCCCTGCCATGGCAGGAGGTTTGGAACTAGAGGATCTTAAGGTCCTTTCCAACACTAACTGTTCTATGATTCTATGACTCTAAGTGCGGCAAAGTACAGCATAGGGCTGAGTCAACCCTGAACAAATTGACTACATTCAAAAGTTTGATGGACTTTCAACATCACTTGCAAAGTCTGGTAGAGATACCTGCAAGAGTGTGTGTGATCTCAGAGATGCTCAATTCAAATACAACCTCATTTTGGGTTTATGAAAACAACAATGGCTGTGGCTTGGCCATGCACTAATGCAATTATACAGCTGTTTTTTAAGAGAATGCATGAATTGATTTGCCGTGCTACTGACAATTCTCACATCTAACGTTTGTCTGTTCCTTATTTGGTAAAATCCACACGCTGCTGTGCTATATCACATGTTGTTACTGGCTCTGATTTGCATTGTATTGTTTCTACTTTTTCTGACGTGACCACTGTAAAAAAGTAATACTCACATCTAGGAACTTATCTGCAGCCACGACATGTTTTGGATGCTTTTGATTTTTATTTGGTTTGGGTTTTTTTTAACTGAAATATTCAGGTATTCCAAAAGCTTAATCTTTAAAATACTCAAGCAGGTTGTCATAGGCTGGGCCAGACATGGGTTGCTGGCTTTGGACTGCAAGAGACATGGTAGAATGATTGGAGACCATAAAGCAGAAGGAAAGGTTGCACCGCATTTCTTCTCCTTTGCATAATCTGTAATTCAGGATGTCCTGGATGGGTTCTTTTACTGAATATTGCATCATTGAGAAAAAATCTAAATTATATATGTAGTCATATTAATGTCAGAATGTGACATTGAATCAGTGTCTGTATGCTAAGGTCTTACCTATAGGTATGAGACAGTCAATATGGTATGACACACTCATGTATAAACTGCAAATGCTTTAATGGGTAAATATCAGACACTTGAAAGAACAGACTTGAAGCCGGTAGTATTTAAGATCTTAACTGTCTGCTTGGTAAACAAACAGCAATTTTCTATCACCATCTAATTGTTCTTCCATGCAAGAGAGAGAAATAAGATCAAGGAATGGATCTGAACACCTTTTACACTGAGGTTCCAATGAAAGTCTTCACATACAAAATCACAAGAGGTGCATGTTGTCTCACCTACTGCACTCACACAAGTTACTTATGATTGTGCCTTACAAAATATATTGTTCTGTAACAAGCCTACTAAGACAAAGAGTAATCTGTAAATTGTCAATATTCAGATAAAGCCAGAAGAATTATCTTCTGATTACTGGTAAGATTGGGGCACTCCACAGAATCCCTTTCTTCATCAGTCTGTGATGGGTTGACCCTGGCCAGTGGCTACACAATGCACAGCCTCCCTCTCCCCCTGAAACAAAACAGAGGATAGTAAGAGCATAAATGAGAAAATTTGTATTTCAAGCTAAGGACAGTTCAATAAGGAAGAAGAATAAAAATACACCGAAGTGATACAAAGGCATACACTCACCATATCCCAGGAGCAGACAGATGCCCAGCCAGCCTCCAAGCGATGGTTACCTCCCACAGATTACCCTGTCCCCAGATTTTATTTTTGAACGTGGTGTTATACATTCTTTTTGTCAATCTGGGTGTGTGCTGGCTGTCTCTCTTTCAAACTCATTTTCAATACCCAGCCTACTTGCTATGGGGGATAGAATAGGAAACAGAGAAAGCTGTGAGGCTGTGCAAACACTATTTAGCAACATCCCAAACATGGTGTGTTATCAAAACTGTTTTAGCCACAAATCCAAAACACAGCACCATAGGTGCCACTATAAGGAAAATTTACTCCTCCCCAGCCAAACCCAGTATACAGTTTGATTCTTTCCCTTTCCAAAATTAATTCATGTATTTCATTACAGCCCACCCATTTTGTCATTTAGCCAGGTTAGCAGCGAAACAATAGCAACCTAAAAGGTTCAGGGCCATCTTTGCCTTTGTACATGACCCATCTATATCTAGAGGAGTGATGAAGATCACTGCATCAAGGTGTGCATCTCTGGTTAAGATAAATTATATTCTCAATCAGTCTTGGAAATGCTTCCAGAGTTTAATATAAAAATTAAATGGACTGCTAAAACTTGCATGTCTCCTAGAATAAAGAAAAAACAGTTGGCTTCCGGAATCTGGGAAGCCAGAAGCATCTGCAGATATCACTTGGTAAGTCAAGTTTAGTTACATATTGGCCATTACCAGAGCCCAGTGGCATTTCATTAATCTGAGGTATTGGATGCACATCTGAACCACGTATTACATTTAGCTTCCAGAAATCAATACAGAAATCAGATATGCTGGTAAGGTTCCGGAACTAATGTAATTAGGCTGCAGCATTCTCTATGTAATGCTGTAATGACTAACTGTAGCATCTCCCATAATTTGCCTTTTACTATATTCTATAACTATTCAAGATCTGAGTCATTTGTAAAGCTCTTCCAGGTTCAGGTGTTTCTGCTATGAAAGTAATCACATCACATTAATTAGCTATCTTTTTCATGCTGCCCAAGAGCTGAGTAATCCCAAATGGTATTTCTGGTCCTTTCATCAGACTTCTGAGGTTCCAGCTGCTTCTGAAATAAGCTGCTTGCCATGTATCTTCTATGTCTACCGCTGTTTCAGGGTAGCAACATGATAAATCTGAGCCCTTCACCATTTTCTCACTAGCAAACTTCTTTGCTATATTTCCTTACGTGCCCATACCTTCAAAAAGGTCTGGGTCAATTATTCATTTTCTCCAAGGGGAAACAACAATACCTGATTGCCCGTTTCTGTATCAATAACAGGGTAATCCTGTTAAAGAACTGCTCTGAGTACTGCTGCTGACTGTAGATTTTTGCTAGCGAAAGGATAGAAAATTGTTTGTATTTTCTTCTGTCCTAGTATGTGCTTTAAAAAATTCTGATAAGTGGTCCCTTGTTTCTCCCAGGATGGCTGAAGATGGCTCAATAGTGCCTGAAACTTGTTTTCCAAATAGTAACATAAAGGGTGAAAACCCTGTTAAATCCTCCAAATTTTGAAGGTCTTACTGATTCTAGCATTTGACAACCATCTGCCTTTGAAATGTTTTGTTTAGTGTACATTTGCACCATGTATCAGGCACCATGTATTCAGACACAGTATAAGGAAAAAAGAAAAAAGAGAGAAAAAAAAAGAAAAAGATTAAATCATGAATACTAAAATAATTGAAAATATGTGTATATCCAAAACTAAAATACACACAGATAGTAGAGAAACGTGATGTAGGGGCAGCATAATAAAAGCTAAAGCGGCGTCAGAACAGCCTTTGCAATGGTGTTGCAAGCCCTTTTGGCCTCAGCTACCCCATGTTTGTCACTCAGCTAATGTGCACAGATCCCAGGGACCACCTGCTCATTTTCAAAGGGACTGTACCCTTTCAGCCTTTGGCAGCACTGGTGAACTGGTAGCAATTCATTCCAGTAGGCTCCAGGATCTAGTAAACCCATTTAAGGATGCAAGTAATAGAAATAGGATGTGTCAGAACTCAGTTTTGTAAATCTAAGTCTGTGACCCAGCCTGCAGCGCCTCATTTTCATGATACATGTTTCTTGTATGTTTGCTGTATCTTGTCTGATGAAACGCTGTAAAAATTACCTCAGTTACTGTAGTGTTAGCAGGTAACATACCAGAAAAGAGATTAAGCAAATTCAAAATTTCTGTAGCTGGAATATCTCCACAGGGGTGAAGAGGGAAAATAGATGTTTAGCTATACATTCATAACCAGTCATAATTTGAATTCCACATGTATCCATGCTTTAAACAGAAAAATCATAGAATCATAGAATCATAGAATCAAAGAATAGTTAGGGTTGGAAAGGACCTTAAGATCATCTAGTTCCAACCCTCCTGCCATGGGCAGGGACACCTCACACTAAACCATGCCATCCAAGGCTATGTCCAGTCCAGCCTTGAACACCACCAGCGATGGAGCATTCACAACTTCCCTGGGCAACCCATTCCAGGGCCTCACCACCCTCACAGTAAAGAATTTCTTCCTCAGATCCAATCTAAACTTCCCCTGTTTAAGTTTGAACCCATTACCCTTGTCCTCTCACTGCAGTTTCTAATGAAGAGTCCCTCCCCAGCATCCTTATAGGCCCTCTTCAGGTATTGGAAGGCTGCTATGAGGTCTCCACACAGCCTTTTCTTCTGCAGGCTGAACAACCCCAACTTTCTCATCCTATCTTCATTCTTGTCACATACTACATACTGTTATACACTCCAAATTTATTGTATAGTTGTTGCCTGTTGCTAGTGCTGTGTAAAGCTGGACATTGTTGTTCATGGAATTTGGACAATTTGAATAGTCTCAGTTACATGGTTTTCTATCCAGTTAAATACTGGTAAAGCACTTATGTAACAATGACATCTTCCTCCAAGACTTGCTGTTCAAGGGGTTTCAGATTTCCATCAGATTGTTTCAAGGATGAAAACAAACAGTCTTTACTATTTACACCTGGTAACACTAGAGAGCCAAAGAGCTGAGATAGATAAAAAGCTGAATAGTGTGATAGGGAGGGTTGTCCATCTCATACACCTTCAACAGAAATGTTATCTGAATTCCACTAATGGTGCCAAATTCTACCTTCAGTTATACCTGTGAAAACTAATGGAGAGAACAGCTCTTGCAAACTTTGGCCTTGCAGACACTTTTTTTTGCCAGCAAGTATATGACAACCTGGAAGAACATACCATGTCTGAGATCGTGTGCAGTTCTGGTGTCCTCACATAAAAAGGACATGGAACTGTTAGAACAAGTGCAGAGGAGGGCCACGAGGATGATCAGGGGACTGGAGCACCTCCTGTATGAAGATAGGCTGAGAAAATTGGGGCTTTTCAGCCTGCAGAAGAAAAGGCTGCGTGGAGACCTCATAGCAGCCTTCCAATACCGGAAGGGGGCCTATAGGGATGCTGGGGAGGGACTCTTCATTAGGGACTGTGGTGAGAGGACAAGGGGTAATGGGTTCAAACTTAAACAGGGGAAGTTTAGATTGGATATGAGGAAGAAATTCTGTACTGTAAGGGTGGTGAGGCCCTGGAATGGGTTGCCCAGGGGAGTTGTGAATGCTCCATTGCTGGCAGCGTTCAATTTGGGGTTGGACATAGCCTTGGATGGCATGGTTTAGTGTGAGGTGTTCCTGCCCATGGCAGGGGGGTTGGAACTCGATGATCTTGAGGTCCTTTCCAACCCTAACTATTCTTTGATTCTATGATTCTATGATCTCAGGCTGACCATGCAGGGCTGCAGCTAGGAGAATTTTATTTTTTAACTTAGAACCTGAGCAAATACAATACAGAGTCAGAGATTATAAAAAAGTCCTATCAGTGTTACAGCAGCATGACAGAAGTCAAGAGTATTCTACAACTCAAGAAATAAAGATTACTCTGTTGTCTCATGGTCATTGTATTCTAGCTTAAGTTAAATAATGGATGTGTCATGAACTCAGTTCACATCACAAAACCTACACTTTTGGAACTATTACATCATCACTTCAAAATTAGGTTGTTAGGTGAAAGCAGAATAAAACTTGCTGTTTTTAAGAAATGGCAAATAGAATGAATATATTTTGTAGCCCTCCTGAAATACAACTGAAGAGTATATTTAACAAACTCACATAGAGAAGAATGGAAAGACTGCTGTGCTGCCACTAAAGGATGATCAGGGGACTGGAGCACCTCCCGTATGAAGATAGGCTGAGAAAATTGGGGCTCTTCAGCCTGCAGAAGAAAAGGCTGCGTGGAGACCTCATAGCAGCCTTCCAATACCTGAAGGGGGCCTATAGGGATGCTGGGGAGGGACTCTTCATTAGGGACTGTAGTGAGAGGACAAGGGGTAACGGGTTCAAACTTAAACAGGGGAAGTTTAGATTGGATCTGAGGAAGAAATTCTTTACTGCGAGGGTGGTGAGGCCCTGGAATGGGTTGCCCAGGGAAGTTGTGAATGCTCCATCGCTGGTGGTGTTCAAGATGGGGTTGGACATAGCCTTGGATGGCATGGTTTAGTGTGAGGTGTCCCTGCCCATGGCAGGGGGGTTGGAACTAAACGATCTTGAGGTCCTTTCTAACCCTAACTATTCTATGATTCTATGATTCTATACTGTAAATCTAAGACACTGTTTTCATGATCAGTGGGAGATTTCTTGAAGATGCTGTAAGACTGGAAATTAAGAGACACTTGCCTGCTAAATAAGGTCCAAAAAGGAAAAATGGCTTCTGCAGTATATGGCTAATCCTTTGCTATCACACATTGCTGAAATATTGCACTTCAAAGTTACCTAGAGAAAATATTTATGAAGTTATTTACATTTTTTGTATGAAACTCCCATGACAGCACTGCAGGAAAGTTTTGATGCAGTTGCTGTATCTTTTCATAGAGCCCTACAATGTGGATTTCAATGATTCTATAACACTTTTAGCAGGCACTTAAAAAACCAAAGGAAACACATTATGTCAACTTCTATTGACAGTTGCAAAGATCTCACTGCAGACACCCTGCAAATCTAAACCCCAAGTGTTTATAATGCAATAAAAAGAATTTCCACATGTTATTATTTTTAGGAGAACATGATTTTTGAAGGTGTAAGTTTGGGAGTGTTGAAAAAACAGAACTCTTCCATTTCTTGGAAATCAATTTTATTTTACAGAAACATTTGTACTTATTGATACAAATGCCATTCAGAATTAGCCAATTACAGACAATAATAGAATAGAATTACAGAAGATAAACTTGTGGAACACAGATAAAGAATTTTAATATTGAGAATAATATTGAACTGCAAGCTCCAAGACACTACATAGGAGTAACTTAGAGAGATATATATTCAGATAGGTATTCACAAATGATCATACAGAGTCAATCACACTCACAACAACCAGGGAAAAGTGCATGGAAAGAGAGATATATTCAGCTTGCAATCCTCCATGAGAAGCCTTCTAGCGTGCACTGATAAACACTACCACCTCTGCTATTATCCAAATGGGACTGAGACATCTGTGCTAAAGGTTGTCTGTGGCAGCCACAGCCCCAAAGTCCTGCCCCAAGCACTTATGGAACATGGAAAAGAGCTGGAACATGTAGGAGCCTTCACCTACACAGCCCCTTCTCACTGGTTTGGCAGCTGCATTTTAACTCCTGTCCTGTCCTTACTTACTTGCTGCCTTCCAGGCATGTATATGTGCCTAGTTTTCTAAATTATTCATACTTGCTTCACCTCACCTTGCCTTGTTGATTTGATTTCCTGGCTGGACTTCAGGCCTGCCTTGTTGCTAGAAGCTTTTTCCAGTAGTCCCTGAGCTGTGGTTGATCCCAATTACTGCTGTGGGACTTACTCTGGTTTTGTCAAACTATTAAGGACTATTTTGCTTGCTAGTGGGCCTACCTGGCTATCATTCTCAGATCCTGACTTGTCCTCTGTTGAACAGCAACTTAACTCTGTATGTTCCTACTGCCTTCCCAATAAGTAAGTGCTTCTGATGTGTATAAACAACAATCTTTACAGAGCCTGCTGAATCAGTGGGGAGCCCACCAGGCTAAAGAAGGACTAGGAAAGTGCTAAAGTTTTAGTTCTTAGTACAACTTAATGTGGAAGTAGCACTTCTTAGTACCAATATTAAAGTAATGTGTCATCAAGCGACACATTTAGTGTATGTAAGATATGCTGCAAGATGGAAAATGATAAACATTAGCATAGAATTATAGAATCATAGAATGTTTAGGGTTGGAAATGACCTTAAGATCATCCAGTTCCAACCCCTCTGCCATAGGCACAGATGCCTCATACTAGACCATGTTGCCCAAGGCTCTGTCCAACCTGATCTTGAACACTGCCAGGGATGGAGCATTTGCCGCTTCTTTGGGCAACCTGTTTCAGTCCCTCACCACCCTCAGTAAAGAACTTCTTGCTGCATCTAAGAAGTGGGATTTCAGTTACCTCTCTGTTCTCTTCACTTAAGAACTATATAACACAGTAGCATGGCAAAATTTTCTTACTTCAATTAGTAAAAACAGATTCTACAAAACCCAATTAACATTTAAATTTTACAGTCATATATATGAGTCCGCATAGCTACATAGACCTTTAAGGGCTACATATAGATGTAAGAGATAAAGGATTTATCAGTTAGTCTTTGCCATTATTACATACCTAAATGTTTAAGAGCACTTCAGAATATGCCTTTTGCAAATGCAGTGCTGATTTCTGAATAGAAACAAGCTTCTATATAAAACCTTTAAACATTGATATTAGTGCTATAATGTATATCCCAAAGGAGACAGACTTTCTGCCAGTATTAAAAGATTCTGAATGTTTGACATAGTTATCTCCTGTAGATATTTCCTTTAATGCCTGGAAATACTTAAAACTTTCGAGACAAAGAATGTGGTCAACCATTGATAGCCTTTTAATTGTAATATTTGACTTGTAGCTTATAATAATGACTGCAGCAATAAGTACTCAGAAAAGTTTAGAAGCTGTTTACTTCCCTGTTATGCTGGGTGGAGGCTCCCTTTAGCTACTTATCAACTTAAAAGTTTCCATTACTGCAAGCTGTCTTTTTCTGACACTTAGGTATAGGAAGCACCTTGTGTGTTTTAGAGTTGTCATCTAATAGTAAGTTTATTAAAGCCTAAATAAGATTATATTAACAGCTGCCTATAGTACCAGTAAACAGGCAAGAAATTCAAAGAGAAGTAGGAATCTGAACAAGCTGTGTATAGCCCCTGTAGACACTTGCGTGTTTCACTTCAGCTGAATTTTGCTTCTGGTTACGAAACTGCAGCGATCAGCCATCATTAAAACTGCAGAAAGCAAGCTGAGCAAGTCATTGCAGTATTAGCCTACACTCACCCAGCTGAAACCACAGCACTACAGCTGCTGTCATTTATTTTCATTCATCTGTGCCTCTGTTACTCTTCAGTAGGCCACCCACTGCTTGCTTGCATATATCTGTATATGCACATTGGAGATTACACACTATCATGCTCTATTTCTCTAATTTTTTCTTTAAATAAAAAAAGCCCTGAGGTTTTCTGGATGCATGGCTTTCAAACAGTATAAAGCTTGGATTTATGATTCCTATAAACTCACCTTTTCTCTGATAGGTGTTTCTCAGTTTAACGTGCACATTGGCTAAAATGACAAGTTCACCACCTGTTGGATTTATTACATAGTACTGGTGTCAGTGTAAGTGTTGTTTGCTTACCAGAAAGATTCAGATTATCAGAATATGAGAAATGTGGGGAAACTCTAAGTTATTGAGTGGGTCAGATAACATTCTTAAAAATTAAATATTTTCCATCAAGAAACTATTAGTCTGGAGCAAGTACAGAAAATGAGCTACACTGCATCTACTAGTCTGACAAAACCTTATAGTTTTCATGAGACAAGTAGTTTGAAGGACTGATATTATGCTATTACTACAACTAATTAACTTTTATATAAAAAAACAAAACAAAACCAAAAAACCAATTATGTCAAAAGGGTTTACTGAAAAATGAAAACTGAAAGAATAAACATATTCAATTGCCTGACTTTAAAAATTTTGTCACAGTATTTATGCCTTTCTGACAAAGGCAATGAATGTGCTAGCCAAATCTGGATAGTGAAGTGACTACTACCAGCCTATATTTGCACTGAGGAAGGAGGATTCCAGGGTTTTATTTATTGGATTTTCTCATAGTCCCCTTCAAATGTGTTTATGGGGATTGTACTTATGTACTTGTAAAATCCAACATGCTTCAGTGCACTGAATCTATCCTTCCACACTAGGAGAACCTTGCATATTAGGGTTTAGGCTGAGAGAAGGTTCAGCTGTAAACTGTCACTTCTGGTCCAGCTGACTAGGATTTGGACTACAAAAGGTATTAGCACCATTGGACTGTTTGATATTCGGACTTCTCTGGTTTTGGCTAGACATTTCTCACATTTGCAGATTAGGAACTAAAATCTTGCTCTTTTCTCTCTTTTGAACACTGTTGCAGCCTGGAATGTCAGAATGATGCTTGGCTTTCTGGTCATGTTTCTTATGCCAGCAATCAAAGCAGGCAAGGAGCTTGAACTGGAAGTACATTGTGGCTATCAAGGAGCCAAAACAGGCATGCAGACAAGACCCGTATGCATATATACAGATATTGTAAGTAAGCTGAGGCATCTGTGCCAGTAGTGGAGTATAAGTTTGTAATGCACACGGAAGTTGGCTCTTACAAAGATGCTGTGAGTCTAAGATTCACCATGGCACTCAGGTGGATTAGAAAACTGAAGCCAAACTGGTGCACACCATATTGAGAGGCAGTTGATGTGTAGCCTTTCAGATTCTCTATGCCTCCATTATGTAAATACTAATAAATTTAGCTTCTAACTTGAAACTACTTACATGAAAACACAGACACTCTTTATTGTTTGTGTCTGTTCAATAAATGAATCAGTAATTGATTTTTCTCTAAATATGTACATATTTCAGAGAAGTCAGTACTAGATTTACAAATGCAGGGACTGGAGTAATTTTTTTCAACAGGCTGGGTGGATGACTCTTACAGCCACATTATTCACCTTATGTGTAGCACCAGCCACACGTATATGGTGTTATCAATATCCACTTGCACCCTTCTGAGCCACACATCCCCTCAAGAATTTAGTATGGTGTTTTTCCCCAAAACCTGATAGCAGTGCTTCATGATAGAGCAACCTTAACCCAGCATATTTCAGAAAATTAACAGACAAAAGGCTTAATACTGTGCAAGATTTCTTCAAAGACTCTCTGAAGGTTTTTTTTATTTAAATGTTTGTGTCAGAGACTTCAGCTCTGCAAATTTAGTATGAAAGGCACTAGTTAGCACATTGCCCCCTGAACTAGTAGAAGTGGGAAGAAAAAATATTAATCACAATATAACATATAACTTAGCGCTATGATCAACACTGAAGCATACTATGTAACAGCATCAGATTGGAAACTGTAGAAAATGAGGGGAGGGGAAGTTCTGACTAGTGTTGTAAAAGCCTTTCTGTTATCACTTTATATTACACATTACACTAATCCTTAACATCAATTTAAAAGCGCCGCTTTCCAGACCCATCTCCAAATTCTACAGCAATGATCCCATAAAGTGGCTCTAGTTATTCTGGAGATTTTTCTCATTATTAAAATATGATTAGCATATAGACAGTAGCAGAATATTGAAACAGTCTGAAAATTTATATATTAGATATTTTTTTCCTCCCAATCTGTTTGACCCATTTTATGTAGTTCATAAGAGAGTACTGAAGGAAAGAAATTCATTATTGATTTCTGTGGCATACTTCATAAAACTTTTACGATGTTTTCTATTATTCTAGAAAATTCTGTCTTCCAAATAGTGTGAATAAGATTTGACAGGTGGAACTAGTAGTAATAGCTAATGTTCTTTCTTTCATTTTTAAAAATCACTGAATATTTATCTATGCTTTGAATTCTAATTACCGAATTAATAGGGTACCTAACCTTCTAATATTACTTAGACACAAGAGCTACTCATTTCTGTGCATTCAGAGGAACATATTAACTAAATCACCAAAAGTTCAAGCTTACAAATTATTTTTTTTCATCATACAAATACATATATCTTAACACTCTTGGAGCTTTGTGGCTTTTATAGAACTTTTGTTTTATTTCTCCCTTTATTGAGACTTTCTAATCTCTCAAACAGGCATATTTTTGTGATTTTATTGTAGGGTGGCACTGTAAGAACTTATCTTTGCGTTCTTTTGTTGATTTTTGCATTTACTGTTCTAGACAGAAAGACTTACTGATAACTCTAGGAAATTACTCTGAGAAATAATAGCCACCCACAAGGAAAAGCTCAAAAGTGAAAGGGGAATAGTTGAAGGTTTTCTTAGGAACCGAGGCTTGGAAAGGAAAACAATAATCTTGTAAGGATAAGTTACATAGGAAAATTTTTAGGACTCCAGGGAGATGGACACACAATATAAAGAAACAGAGAAGTTCAGGTTCAGAAATAATACTGCAGGACTGGGGATTTCTGAAAAGTAAAAACTAATAAGGGTTTTGGCGTATTCCCTAATACTTCAAGAGCAAAATGAGAGAGCAGAGCCCCAGAACAGATGAAGGAAGGATGAATGAAGCCCAGCCTTTAGAAGACAGAGGCTTTCAGAAAAATCTGGGATGAAAGACTTGTTTACACGTAGCTCAGCAAGCCTGCAGTCCTTTCAGACTTTAAATTGGATTTAAGGAACTGCTAAGATACATCTCTAGCTAAAGCCACTGAAAACTGATGAGCAATTGTACTGACAAATAGTAAGCTTTTTTTTTTTTTTCTATAAACATGGATGCTAAATATTTTTCCTAATTCAAAAGAAAATTCTCAAGTCCTGAGAGACAGGCTTTATGGAATTAGTCAAATAACAGACTTTAAAAAGTCCATTTCTTCTTTTAATTGCTTCTTCTGTAACTTAATCTGACAAACTGGATAAGCTTCTGAAGATTAATTTCTCAGTTTTAGAGACCTCAAGGAAAATTGTTATATTTGTGTAAGCAGAGCCAGCACTGAATTGCTTTTTTAATTTTTAGGTGTATTTGCATTCATATTTAATTTCCAGCTCCAAACCTGAAGTCATATGAACTTTAAAAAAAATCAGGATTTATGGTTTTAGTTAAAAAACTCACTACAGTGTCCTTCCTATACATATTTTGGACTTCTAATACTTACAGCAGCAATTGAATAAGATCAAATGTTACAGATGGAGACCACAAAAGAATCTGTGTATGGATCTATAGAACAGATATTTTGGTGTACTACAGAACTCAATCTTGACAGCCCTGGTGGCAATATTCAGTTCACAGTTATGCTTAGAAGAATGTAATGAAGAACAAGAACTCCAAAGATGTGGAGAAATTATGTGCTGAAAGTCTATCCCAAGAATACTATTTGAACATCCAACTTTCTACAAAGTGTTCTGAAAGTTTATTATTTGATCTCCATTGTATCCTTCTAGTCTCTAACTCAGTGTGATGACAGATGTGCTGGACAGACACAAAAAAACTGCTGGCATAATTATCTTTTCATATACATGCAAATCCCACTCATGTGAATTACTTTACAGAGCATAGGATTTGGGTCCATGCTCATAATTCTGTTTGCATTAGAAACAATTAGCTTTGGATTCAGAAAAGATGTTTATGTTTAAAAATACAGTCCTTGAAGAGAAAGTCCAGATTCTTGAATACCAAGGAGGAAGAGTAGAAATATATTACTTGTGTTCTGCCAAGAACTAGGTGAGAAGCAGTAGTATTTGGATAGTGAAAAGGAGTTAAAATTTTGAGGGCTTTTTTTGTAATGCAAATCAGTAAAGGAAGGAGAAAAAATATTCTACAATTATTTCCTTCAAAGAGTTCCATGTCTTTGTAGAAAGAACCACATACGACTATTGTGCTACAAAATCCATGAATATTAGTTTAGTTCTTGAAAGTCTCTTCATGGTACAGGAAGAATGATCAGACTGTCTTTCTGTGCCAAGCACCAATTCCCTCATCAGACTCCTTTATAAAGGCCTGGTTCATCCCTTTTCCCTGTTCCCCCTCTCAGCTGGAGCCATTCAGTAGACTGAAGGAGTTGTTGTTGCTGCCTGTTTTGGGAAGTGGCAGATAATAAATGGAATTAGAACCCACTAACATTCTCAAATACCACAGCTGGTGTTTAAAGTGAAGTGGGGTATCTCAGCCTTCTGCTTTCTGCCCCATTATTTTAGAGTATTACCCCTTTTGTTGAGAAATAACTGTGCCATGATGTTTCTTCTTTCAGACACTCTAAGTGGACCTCTATGGCTAGGACTTTCTCCAGTTGAGTCAGAAGACACTTTTGTCATTGTGTGAGAAAGTGATGGTCACCTCCCCAGCAAAAGGTGGTGTAGTCTATACTATGCTGTCACTGAACTCAACAGCTGCAGGACTCTCTACAGGAGTCAAACTCCCTGCGATCACAGAACTTGGCCAAGCTGTGACACAAATCAGCTGTAGGCAACCACATCCTCCAATTTTACCAAATAACTTGGTGTACCCAACTTTGGAAATAAAATTTGGAGATAACACTCACTGTCTTTATTTCTACTGGTTAGATAGAAATAAACTAAGACTTTGCTCAGTAAGGAACAAAGTCTGACCTGAAATCACCTGAATACTGATGAATACAGATATTATCTCACATTATATCACATTGAATATTACATGAGTTATATGTACTAAGTTTTATTGTTCCTAATTTGGGGGGACTAGAAAGAATTAAGTAAAATGGCTACTAATAACCTTGCAACACCGAAGGCAGTAAGAACAGTATAGGAAAGGACTGGAAGAGGTAATGCTTCGAGAAGAATAGTAAAGGATTGATAAATGAAGGAGGAACAAGCGTTAGCCAAGTAACTCAAGTTTCTCACTTGCCCTTTCAAAGTGATATTTTTCTGCCAGAATACTTTTCTAGGTATCAAATTAATTTCTATGCATGGATCTTCCTTCACTGATTTGTGTGGCACTTATCCAGGAACCTTAAGTAACTGTTTCATATCTCACTGCATAATTTTAGTGCTAGACACATGTTTTGTTGTGATATAGCTCATTGATTGCAGAGATACATCACATTTCTGTCATTTTATTTCTGTTTCATAAAACTAGAATTTCAGTAACTTTTTGAGAAAGAGTATCCTTAATATAGAGAACAGTGAATCTTAGGTGGAGAATTTTTTCTTTAATGAAATAAGTTGTTTAGGATGCTGTTTCATAATATTTTGTTGCTTTCATATCCCATACCTCCAGCAAATGATGACAGGCATTTCTGGGGCTCGAGTGATAGTCTTGAAACACTCCCAAGAGCCTGGCAGCTATCCATCCCTATAGATCTCTGCTGCTCTCTGAATGTGCCATTTTCAGCTATCTATTTGGGAAGCTTCATTTACATATGATCCAGATTCTAGTAATTCCAAATATACTTTCCCTGCTAATGGAAAATAATTTCATTTCAAAAGTTTGCCACATAAACATAACTGGGGGAGGGGGGGGCAGGGGGGAAGAATCCTAACAAGACTGAAAATCCCTCCAAGATTTTTTATTGTTTTAAGTCTTTGTCCTCCCTTTTGGTGTGAATGCCCTGCTTAATACATTGACCCCAAACTGAAATGGCATCAGTTAATGGCTTATGATTCTTTTTAAAGTAAAAACTCCTACTTACTCCCTTTCCCCTTGAAATGATGGGAAATGACAGTGGAGTTGCAAGAATCCACCACTAACTATCACAGTGTTTGTTAGTGCATGGACAAAATTTAATGAGTTTCATTTCTCTATTTTACCAGTGCAAAGAAGTTTCATTTGAATTTCAGCTTACTGGGCAAGAAGCACAGGGAAAAGGAGGAGTTTCACTCCTTAGATCACAGAGATAAAACCCATATAGATGCTAATCCTAGAATTTCCAGAATATAGGTCCTTAGCGGGTGCATTAATTAACTGTTACTGGCAAGGCTGCAAATGACTACTTCTAAGACTATATTTTCAAGCTGTCATTTCTCTACAGCATAATGCTCATGGAGACATTTTCTCATGCTAACTTTGGCTCAGTACTGATAAGGGAGCACTGCAAATGGGGCATATGATTACCATCAGAAAGTTTGCTGTTGTTTTGTAGATCTATGTCTGCATGTTTAAACAACTCAAGCTTTAAAATGCCAGTGTTAGCCTCCTATCCCATTGACAGAACTGCCACACATCTGAGCTCTCCCAAGGAGTTTTTCCTACACAGGATTGCTTTGGATTACCTTGAAGACAGTGTTTGGGATTTCCAGATATATTTCATCTCTGTGTCCTCAGGTAGCTTCTGTGAATCCAGGAAATCCTGCATGTGTTCACCACATGTGGTTCAGTTTGAAGGTGCATACACCATACAGGGGATGCTTTTGAGAGCTGTCACACTAACTATGGCATTCCAGGATAGTAGCTGGTCCAGGTTATAGGATACCCATCAATATTTTGAAGAATGGAATGAAATACTGATGCACTGCACTTGTATAGTGGGACCGACAGTCTGAAACCCTGCAGCTGACTGCACTACTGGTAAGCTGTTGGGATACCTACTTGCAAAACTGAGAAGGCATTAAACAATTTTCTGGCATTTAGAGGCTACTATAGACGGAGAGAATGAATTGTTCTCTATGTCTGTGGTACACAGGATGAAAAGGAATGGCCTGAAATGGCAGCAGAATATTTCCAGTCAGACACTGACTATGCTTTCTTACGTGTAAGAACTGCAAAGCACTGAAGTGAGTAGCTTAGGGAGACTGGAATTTCAACACTGGAAATACTTAATGACAAGTTAAACAAGTATCTGTCAGGAGATGGATCCTGCTTTAGAGAGGACACTAGGCTACGTGCTCTCCCCAGGTTCCTTCTAGGTTTATTTTCTAATGTTTGTATGCACAATAAGTCTGACATATCCCCAAAGTTTCCAATTACAGTGCACGAACAGACCATCTGTGCAAAGCAATCTCAATATGCCCGCTGCTTCCTGGAAGCATTTTACTTACTGAAACAAAAACGTAACAGTTCTACCCATTTATACAAATGTCTATCCAGACCCACTGGGAAAAAACTCTGGTAAAAACACCAATCCAAAAATGTTTTCTCTGTTTACTTAGGATCTCCTGTTGAATTTGGTTAGTGCTTGATACTTGATGTTGAAAATACCCTGCAAATGTTAAGATGTTGTCATGCCTTCCCTTGTGTCGTGGTTTAAGCCCAGCTGGTAAATCAGAACCATGCAGCCATTCACTCACTCCCCCACCCTTCCTCCTCTCCTTTCTCGGAGGGATGGGAAGGAGAATCGAAAGAATATAACTCCCACGGGTTGAGATAAGAACAGTCCAGTAACTAAGCTATAACACAAATCACTACTGCTACCATCAATAATAATAATGATAAGGGAAATAACAACGGAAGAGAATACAAGTGCTCACCACCCAATGACCGATACCCAGCCTGACCAAGCACTGATCTAACCCTTACGTGTAACTGCCCTTGGTTTATATAGTGGGCATGACGTGCTGTGGTATGGAATACCTCTTTGGCTAGTTTGGGTCAGCTGTCCTGCCTCTGTTTCCTCCCAGTTTCCCCTCCTCCCTGGCAGAGTATGAGACTCAGAAAGTCCTTGGCCAGCCTAAACATTACCGAGCAGTAACTGAAAACACTGGTGTTATCAGCGCTGTTCCCAGGATGAAAGTCAAAAACACAGCGCTGCACCAGCTACCAAGAAGGAGAAAAATGACGACTGCTGCTGCTGAACCCATGACAGCCTGTTCCCTCTACACAAGAAAAGAAGGCAAAGAAAGGTCAAAAAGGCTGAGATCTGAATGGGAAAGTCTGGGTAGGGAAGCTGTGAAGGAAGGGTAGAAGAATAAAATTGGCAAGGGTTAATAGCATCTTTGTTAGAAGGTCATGAATATTATCACACATCTACCTGCAGCTTCCAGGACACTTAGACCAGAAAACCAAGACAGCCTAAAACAAGCAGCAAAGGAAACAACAAAAATGGGGGACAGACTGAACCAAACAAAAGGTTGAAGCCAGTAAGAGATGATGGCAAGACATTAGACACCAAGATAAGGAGATAAAGGCCATTGAGTATGAACATTGTGCTCATCAGAACACCATCAAAAGAGATGTCTTGTGACTCACTGACTTGAGGACAGATCACAACCAGATGATCACTGACTTGGCAGAAGATCACAGCCACTTACAGCTCATAATGGATGCAAACACCAGCACATTGTTCCCAGTTGAAAAAGAACTCAGGAAATGTGATGAGGACTTGAAAGTCAAAGCAGTTTTTTTCTTCTGCACCCTGAAAGAGCCTTTCATCTGGCATCCAGAGCACTCCTGGGAAAGTGGCTTTGGTCCCTGCAGTAGATGAAAGGTGGGACTTAGTCTTTTGCTTCTCTGGGACGGTTAGAAGAGGGATCATAAGTGTCTTAGGTGGCATAGGCATTGGGGAAATTGAAGTGAAAAGGAAAAATTTACACCCTAGTCAAATCTGTGGTAGGGATGGGGAGGAAGGGAAAGGAAATCTTTTTCCACAGGATTATTTTGGGTGATAAATGGAGGGTCACCTTAGTGCTCTGAAATAAGATACCCAAGAGAACTTGAAGAATAGTTCCTGCATGCAGTGTTTCCTATTAACTCAATGGCTTCCTGCTCAGCTTGCTGGGTAGCTATATCCCATCCCAGGGCACTGACTTGCCTTCAGGCTGTGTTGAAATTTAAGCTCCCTAAACCAGGTGTTGAGTTTAACAAGCATCACTTGCAACTGTTTCATTAAGAAAACACCTTTTATTTTTACAAGAAACTTTAAAATCTTGTTCCCCTGCTAAAATTTAGAAACATTACCTGAAGTTGTTTGTTTTTAAATCTGTCTTTGCTTTAATTGATGATGTGACATGTCAATTACTTAATGATGGGAAAAGGTGAACACTTTGGCTTAAATCAAGTTTCTATACGTTCCAATTTGGAGTAAGGATGGTGAGAAAATATGCTGACTCTGTCCCTTTAAACAAAAAAATACATGATGCAAAGGGTGGTGATCAGAATAGAAGCAGAGTTTAGGTGGGATAAGTTTGCAATTTCGGGGAAAAATTCTTAGATTCTATGAATCTGGGTAGTTTCAGTAAACAAGACTTTTATACCCCATCAAGGATTGTATCCAGCGTTTCTTCAGTAATGGTTCTGTGACTTTTTAGAAAGAACATTTGTATGCATCTTTGGTGCTAGGATAGCTCCTCATTATAATCCTTTTAAAATAACTCAATTTGGGAAAAAGGAGAGAAATTTGTGTCTGTTGAGTGCTACTGAGCTCTGTACTCTATGTTAAGTCCAGCTACAAAGCTGCCTCTGATACTTCTAATGTAATATGAAGACTGAAGCTCTTTGCTTGATACTGTGTGTTGATGAATTACTGCTTATCACTGCTCTGTGTTTCATATATATTTTTTCTTGATAACTTGGAAGTCTTAGAGTGTGAAAGAGAATTTTTTGTGTGTGTGTGTTTTGTTTTGTTCTGTTTTTCCTTGGGGAGGGAAATCGTTGTTGGTTTTGTAGCAGCCAGCCAAAAGATAAAGTTAGGTAGTTGCATTCTATATACTTGTAAATGGCCAGATAAGAATTCTGTGTCACTCCTGTGTATATTTGATCTGCTCAGGAACTGCCTATTTTAGGATGACATTAGTTACCACAAACTAGTAACCAAGCTAGGTAAATCTGGAGGAAAATAAGAAGATTAAGGATATAGTGAACAATTAGTGTGTCTCTGTCAGTCAAAACATTCGAAATGTTTGATGATTTCATTAGCCTTGGTTTCATCCTGTGACTAACATGATAGCTGAAATTTTCAATTTTCTTTTTAAATTTATGTCATGAGTTACTTTAGATGAAGTAAGAGGTCATGTAAGAAGTATACTTAAGAAAAAAAATAGGGACATAAATTATATAGCAAGGCCCTCCCACAACAAAAGAACATTCAAAGAAACTGGAAGACAATATACCAACTAGAGTATAAGAAGCCAAGAAAACTTCTGTTACAGCTAGTGCAGTCAGTCTAAGAAAAGAATTGCATGCTATATTAAGCTGTGATATCTCAAGACTTGAGCATAGATGCCTCTTCTAATTCCTAAGCACTGGAATAACTAACGCTGATTTTTCCAACCCTTTTTCCTGCACAATCCTTCCCTTTATGACTTTTCAGAGTTTTAAATGTCCAAATGAATTATGCAAGGGAGTTTTTTCTTTGTCATCTTCCTTTTGACAGACTTCATTCTTCTGTCTCTGGCATAATTTTTCTTGCAATATTATACTGACTATTCAAGCACTCAAAGCAAAAGTCAACAGAAATCAGAAAAGGAAAAAATAATCTGAATTGAATTCATAGGATATATGTATTAAAAGTGAAGTCACAGACTTTGTTCATTTGTCCTTTCCAGAAATATTCAGGATATATTGAAATTATTGCAGAAACATTGAAAGGCTTTCAAATCACCAGGCCAGTAATCCCAAAAAGCCAAAATCCTAACAAAAAGAACAACAGAGACTACATAACAAGGAGACTAAATTTTTTGCTCTTAGCAATCAGTTTAATTTTAAAATTAGCTCATCCTTAGTTCCTGCTGTGTCTCTTTAGTAGAAATGTTAGTGCCTGGGTCTCTGTCTGGCCTTTGCTATAATTAGTGCTAAAGTTCTGTTCAAAGTACCTCTAAACAAGTTGTCAGCCTTCATTGCAGCTTCAGTCTTCAGCAAAGCTAAGTTTCCCTTCAAAGTATGTAACGTCAAATACATCTTCACATTTTCAGAAACAAACCTTAGTTTGATGCTCCCTGTGCCTTTCTCCACACAACCTAAGCACTCTTGTGGTTCAGTTGAAAACTAATTTCTTCCTCTGGGAACTTCTGCCAAGGGCTGGGGAAACCTCATGGTTTTTGTTGCAGTGTTTCTTGTTGAGAGTGAACATGTGAGCAATCCAGCCTCTGACTTAGCCTCACTCAAGTAGTGAGCTGAGGGCTTCACAGGCTACTGAAAGGGTTAACAAAGGATGCCTACGTGCCGACACGAAGAGGACCTTGCCTTGGGGAGGCACTGAGCAGGCTTACCACAAAGGCATTGAGCACCTGCATTCAGGTTACCACAAAGGCACTGAGCACCGCATTCGGGTCACCACAAAGGCACTGAACAGGATGTCTGCAGCCGGATCAGGTTACCATGGAGCAGGCCTTGCTTGCAAGGCAGGAGCCTGTTGCTATGGACGTTTCACAAGTTAACCAATCAGATAACGACTGTTCCAGTACTTTGTAACTTTTCTATAAAAGGTGGTGCTTGCATTTAATAAATTGTCAACGTTTGATCACATTGGTCGTTGCTGCATTGTCCATGTTCTCCCGCCGCAGGTTTTGATTTCTTATGCTGCAGAAGTATAAACCATAAAATTTCAAAGACCCTCTAGCTAATTTTAAGGAAAATGACATCACTCAGCAGTCCTGAAATTCTAGTTCAGTGCACATTGGGGGGAAAAAAAAAGTTAAAGGCATCCAATAAAATCTCTCTCAAAGTACTTTAGTTTTTTTAACTTTCAAATCTCGGATACCATAAAAAGTAAAGCTTTTCTGATTGCAAGCTCTATGTGTAGAAAATGTTGGCTGTTCTGTTTTTTTTTTTTTTGTTTTGTTTTTTTTTTTACCTTTATTAGACTTGTAGGAAATTTCAGTAGCGGAGATGAAAAAATGCAGTTAATTTGCTGACATAACATACCTGCATGTATTTGCACACGTTTCTATGTCCATATGTTAGCATGCAACTGCATATCACTGCAAAATCTCAGCTGAAGCATTTGTTAGACAACCCTTAAGCCAGTAAGACTTCCTTCGAGTTGCATGAAGCCCTTGATCTGACAGGTAAGCTCAGTGTTATACTGCAGTTCATTGAAGATCACAAGTAATTTGCTTGAGTCTTTGACCAAGTTACATTGACAGTACATTCAATTTCTCTTGCACTAAAATTCAGACTTCATTACTTGTGGATTGTTTAGAATGTTTAATTTGTATGTCCCTTTTACAGTTCAGCATATTCTCCTCCAAATTCTGACTTTTGTTCACACTTGATTTATTTTATGTCCCAAATTTAGTTTTAGTACTGTCCAAGCACCTTTCTCCTTACCAGCGATGGTTATTTATTGCCTCGCCTTTTTTGGCTTATGCCAGGTTTTAAACGCACTTCTGTACTTCTGTAAAGTAGTAACTTAGGATTGTTAGGTTTCCGTCCAGACAAGTAGCCCATAACATTGGTGGTAGAAATCAGAGCAGTGTTCTTAGGAAAATCAATAGGAAAATGCCATTATGCATTATGCTCCAAGAATTACAGTGTCTGTTTTGCCCTACTTAATTATGATCCTAAATGGGTAACAGTGTGACTTGCACAGATTTTCATGCATGTTTAATCTTCAGAAACAAGTAGGTCCATATGTGTTATAACTAAAATAAGTCACACAATAGGCTGTATACAAAATTATTGTATGAGATCTGAGCTGGTTTAGGGCAGGGTTAAGCTCATGCTTAATTCATTGAGAAGACTCACACCAGCTTCAGCCCTGAGGACAACCAAAACATTTTTAAATTGCATGCCACGGCATTTCAAGTGCTGTGTGACACTAGAGATAAGTTTCTGTAATGTTTCTGATATGTTTCTGTTGCTGTAATGCTTAGTCTTTTATCACTTAGACTAGGAGAATCATGATTAGTTATTAGCAGTGTTGCAGCCATAACAGAAAATCAGGCAAATCTGTTTCTTTTCAGTAGAAATTACAGATATAGTGTAGGTGAGAACACTGATCACTCCAATCCAGTATTGTTTGCCTGACAATTATTCCTGTAAGTAAAGAAATATGCTTTTTAGAAGTTTCCTTTCAAATTCCCACTGATAGTGGCTGAACATGTCCTGAAGCATGAATGTAACTGTGGAATACCTTATGGTGAATTCTGAACTTACCTATCCATACATTTATAAAAAGATATGTAGATTCTAAAATAGATTAATTGTACATCCAAGCAAATAAAGTATTTCCTTTATTAACTTCCAGTTGTCTGTCTTGTAACTGGAGCATGGCTGGTTTTGAATGACAGGATGAAGTAATTTTTATTTTAGTTAACTTTAAAAATCAAATGCTTTTTATGTAATTTTTTTCCCCTTCATTTCCTTATTCTCTGAATTGGTGGGAAGACTTGATTTTCATTTTGTCATTCATGCCTTGTGATATGAAAATAATGCTTTCATTTTTGGATGAAGGGCTATAGTGGCAATGTTGATTTCAGAAGCCCCAGTCACCCTCAAATTCCTTCATGTGTCTGTGCTTGTTATTGCTCCTGCAACTTGCCAGGTTGTCAGCTGTGTCAAACCAAATGATTCCATAGCCATGTTCAACCTGGACCAAAATGCTCTCTTTAAATATTGGTCTCTCTTCCTCTCTCTCTTTTTCCATGTGTATGCTTCTGTTTTAAGCTGCCCTCAGTTCACAGGGGAATCCGGCAAACAGCTGAACAAAGAGGACAGCGGGCTGTGACATCTTGCTAAGGTAGTAACTCTTTATTCCGTACTGTTTCCACAAACCCTGCATCTTCAAATTGAGGCTTCTGCCTATTAAAGAAGCTATTTACAAGACTGGACTTTTTCCAGAGAGTCAGGAAGAAAGTTGCATCGTTTATAATCATCCGACAGGTATGGTGATGTGTTTGCGTTAACCCCCATTCAGCAAAAGTCTCAGCAGCTCTTATTTCTAGACTTCTGCTGATATAGGTGCAGTTCTTGCAGGTTGCACATTAGCTGCAAATGTGGCTTTAACTTGTTTGAGCAGATTTAAACTGATAGCTTTCCTTGGTATAATTCCACCACTTTCCAGTTCACACCAAGTGCAGATCAGACTCTTACTGCTCTTTCAGCCCTTCAACTACAGTGCACAATTTTAATTTTAAATTAGTTGGGAGAAGGTAACTGTGCATAGCCATTTCCTAGTTTTACATAGAGCAGCCAAGAACCTAGATTGTAGTAAGTGATGCAGTAGATATTTATCTGATAAAAAGCTCTAATTTGCATATATTGATCTTCTCAAATGTCCATCAGCTTTGTATTTTATTCCACATTCTTACAACTGTTGCTTAAGGCTTTGCAGATGAAGCAGCAATGATCTGCTACCTTACAAAGGTTAAACAACAGTTGAAGCCTTCTGTGACAATTTTAAGGAGAACAAATAAAATGGTTTTACCAGCAGCTTAGCTCCTCCTGACCTGCACCTTGTTCACCTCTTTTGCTGAGATCTCAGGCAGTTTTCAGCCTGTTATTTGCATCCAGGATATGCTATTTCTGTACCATTTCCAGTGCTGCTTATCCTGATTTGTTGCTGATTTCTGTTTTTTTCCTGAAAGTTGTAAGTACTTGAATATAACCTGCAGAAGCTGCAGATCATGGCTATAAACTATCTTGGGTTTATAACTGCACAGAGAAAGAGCACCTTCTCAAACTGTGTGGCTTCAAAGATTTCAAAGTTTATAGCAACCTGACATTAAGGGTGGTCTGTTTTGTGCTAAGGGCACTTTACGGTTTTCTAGTAATCTAATTTTATGTCTGTTTTAGGCTGGAGCTGCGCTACTGGAGGTGAGAATCAGTCGTCGGAGAAATGAACTAGATCTGAAATATGGGATTTCATTCGGTTTTATCATTGAAACTTTACATCTGAACTTTCAAATTCTTTTTGAGACAAGGAGGGAATGTGGAGCACTGACACATGGAGTTTTTCACTCCATTCTTGGATCACTGAGATTTGCAGACACCTAGTCTTGTCTGTAGAGTATAACAAGTTCAACCATAGAGTGCATTTACAGTGGGGACAATGTCACACCAGCTGCACATGTACTACACAACTTGATTCAACTTGCCCAGGATTCATGGGATATATATATATTCACCATACATTTGCAGTTCATGCCTAGCTGGTCTGAATCTGTGAGAGGCATGAAGTTCACTGCATGCATGCTAAACAGCACCTGTGTACATACTCCTCCTCAGAAGAGTCCCAGCCAGAAATAAGGCAGACTTTGCTTGAAAATTAGCTGGCATGTATTACAAAATAAGGTTAATGTGGACAATAAACAAATTTACAGTGTAATTTTGCCCTGTAATTTTAATGCCAGAGTTAGCTCTACATGAAATGACTATTATTCTGTTGGCTTTTTTTTGGGGGGGGAGGGGGAGAAAGATTAAAAAAAAAGAAAAGAAAAAGGAGAAAAAAGAAAAATATTTAAGACTTACGGTTTTGGGCTTACAGTTTAGCACTGTGAGTCATCTTGTTCAGAAGTGGTAAAGATATTTTTAAGAAGAAATCACTCATTATTTAATTGATCAATTAATCCATTATAGAATACATGGACAGTTAAGAAATCATTATACTGTGAATAAAATTTCTGGTTTAATGTCATGGGTTATTTGGTGAATCAGAAGTTTTGCTGCTGGTCATACTAAGGTGCAGACTTAAGAGCTGAAAATAATACTGATGCAAGTAATAAAAAATTGAGCTTAATTGTCCTTTAAAAAGGTGTTGTGAAAGACTCATAAGCATTTCATTCTGAAATGCAGATATGGACACAATGACAGTGGCCACCATTCACTTTCTACAAGAAAAGGTTTTATTTTTCGGGTTTGGGAGAAGAATAGAGGAGAAGGTAAGAGGGAGAGGGATGCCTGATCAGAGTTTTTCTGTAGTTAAATACTTAACAACGACAATTAGCAGTTCCAAATGCATTCTCTCTCATCAAACCTTGAGTGATAGGGATACAATTTAGCAGCCTCACTGGAATTTCAAATCGTGTTACCAAATAAAGATTAACCCCCGCCCTGATTTCAAGAAAACGTGGTAATGCAATATTTCATAGTATCATAGAATCATAGAATAGTTAGAGTTGGAAAGGACCTTAAGATAATCTAGTTCCAATCCCACTGCCAGGGGCAGGGACACCTCACACTAAACCATGCCACACAAGGCTATGTCCAACCCCGCCTCGAACACCACCAGGGATGGAGCATTCACAACTTCCCTGGGAAACCCATTCCAATTCCAGTGCCTCACCACCCTTACAATAAAGAATTTCTTCCTCATATTCAATCTAAACTTCCCCTGTTTCAGTCTGAACCCATCACCCCTTGTCCTATCACTACAGTCCCTAATGAAGAGTCTCTCCCCAGCATCCCTATAGGCCCCCTTCAGATATTGGAAGGCTGCTATGAGGTCTCCACCCAGCCTTCTCTTCTCCAGGCTGAACAGCCTCAACTTTCTCAGCCTGGTGTAGCTTTTCTTTTTTTTTTTCTTCTCTTTTAATTCCTATATCATTTGGTACAGAGGGATCACACAGACTGCTTACGCATTGTTAGAAATACTAATAGTGAGGAGGACATTCTGCAGTTTTCTATGTATGTTTTTCAAACACACACACACACAAGCATATTTATTTCACTCATTTCACTTGAAATTGCAGCACATACTTTTTACCTGGGTTGTGGGGAGCACTTGAGACTAATCCAAGATTCTTAATGTGAACACTTATCTGTTTATATGCTGTCTACAGGGATACTGTTTCCAGGTGTGGAAATGGAAATGGAAGAAACTAGGTTTGGCATTTCCTCATTACCCGTGGGACCCAGATATTTGCCTAGCCTTTAAAACTCAATTAGAAACATAAGCCAGATGATTGACACTGATTTCATAGGAAAGTTCAAGACATGTCTGCACTATAGCTTGCTATATGGATGCTATGGAGACTAATGGATTCTATGTACCATAGTAGGAACCACCCAAATCAATGGAGGATGAGTCTCACAAGAAGCAATACAGCTGTTGCACTTTGTGCACAAATGCTGACCAGAGCTGGCTTTGGTGCTCAGTAACTCCACAAATCACCTCTCCTGTCCTGAATGACCACCATAGCAGGTAGATCCCAAGTCAAGGACTACATGTACTGAGTGGACATCTTATAGGAGTGGCCCATAGACTAAGGTAATGGTATCTATGTAAATCAGGAGAGAAAGTGGATTGTTGATTAATGAAAATGTATTGGATAATATGGTACCTGAGCATGATTTAAATGGTGTGGAATAACTGGTGGAGGTTGTACTTCTTTTGGTGGGATAAAGTTAATTTTCTTCTTAGTTGCTGGCATGGTGCTGTGCTTTGGATTTGTGACCAAATCGGTTTTGATAACACAGGGATGTTTTATCTATTGCTGAACAGTGTTTGCACAGCATAAAGGCCTTTTCTGCTTTTCGTATTGTCCTGTCAGTGAGTAGGCTGGGGGTGCACAAGAAGTTAAACAGACTAGTAAATGACACTTCATCTAGACATGAGCCAATAGCCTGTGGCCTTAGTAATCCAGGTGTCCATTGCTCAGATGAGTTCTTTAATTCATTTTATGGCATGTGTCTGCCTTCACTATATATTCAGAATATACAGGATGGGAATAATTTAGCTAAAGGAACTATAAACTCACAACCTAAACTAGTTGAAATTAACTTCAGATAAATTTTAAAAGGGTTGCCATTGTCATATTTGGAGATGTAAACTAAACAAACTTTTTCTTTTCTCTTTTGTAGGAGTTGTTTTAGAAAATTAGTAAAGTAGTTGCATGAACCATTAAAAACACTGCTTTCCCTATTACTGATTTTTGTGATATTTTTCTTTTTATCATAAGCCAGTTACAATATCTTCCATTGTAACCATAAAGAAAGGAGCTCTACAAAGACTTCCTTAATTACATATAGACTATTACATTTTTATTAGGCTAGAATTACCTCAAAATGTAAACTATAATTCCTATTACATCTCCATAAAGGGGAAATTAAATATAGTACTAAAGATTGGGCAGTAAGAGGACAGCATTAAACTGCTCTAAAGCAAAAGATTAATCTTTTAGATGTCTTTGGAGATAGCTCACGGAAGTAATATTTTTTTCTTGATTCAGCTGCATTTCACATATGCCTTTTGGAAAGTGCTTTTAAAAGGGTCAGTCCATTGGTTTTGGAGGAGGAAATAAGATAACAGAGAATCCCATTTTACTCTTGTAACAGGCCAGTGATTGAACCATGACAGTCTGCGTGTTTTGTTTCACAGGCAAAGATATATTCAGTCAGCAGTATCTTTGCTAATGTAGTATTAGGGATTATAACACAGTGAAGGCCTGACAATTCAGAATAGGTCAGATCAATCTTGCTAGGGCCCGAGCATGCTCACTGATAATTGAAGTAATCATTGTGATAATTCTTTAAGAGCTACAATTTCTTTTGCCACTGACAAGTACTTTCAAAGATACTGCTAAGCCAGGAAGGATGGTTTTCTTTCAAAACAGATGTATACTACCTCACAAGGGGCTATACTTTGCCCAGAAATTATGCAGATATATGCAGAGAGAGAGGGGAATTCACTTTCTCTCTTCATCCAGAGCCTGTGAGGCTTATGTAAGGACATTGCATAATTCTAGCCTTTGGACTTGGTGGAGCACAGGGATTTCTCCTTCGCTACATTTCTAGGAGTGTGAGACTGCCCTAAAAGGAAAGTGTGAGAAGAAGAGCGCTTCCTCTAAGCCATCTATGTCAACTTGAAATATATAGAGGACAGAATATAGGTGACGCACGTTGGAGATCAATTACCCAAGCAGCATTCAAGTGCTTTGGCTTTATGGCTAAATACAATTAAGAAGGTAACTTATATGCAAATTATCAAAACACACTTGATTTACTCATTTGCCCTTGAGGCATTACTGAGAAAAACCCTAAGTTAATAGTAATTACCTCTAGAAACAAACTAAGCAATGTCTCAACTTATTTCCAAGGGCAAATTCCCTGCATCAGTCTCTGAACTGTGAAGTCTTTAAGCTTAGCCACTAACATGAAATTTAGATATTGATTACGAACCCTTTAATTCTAGTCATAGAATTGCTCATCAAAATCTGCCTATGATGTTTTGTAGTTACTTCTGAAATTAAGATGTTCTGGATCTCATTATACAGACATAGGAATAATCTTTTATTGTGTGTACTATCAATTGATTTCTTTAAAAACTGTCCACTCGAACTTTAAACTCAACATAACAAATACTTCAATTACATGTTTCAAAATTCACTAAAAGAAACTTAATTCTTATCCAGACCTTATATAAAATACAATCCTAATGAGGAATACTGAAGTCTTATATTCATGTTTTGTTTCGGAGATACTAATGCTGCAATTTCATTCATTTTCTTTTCCTGTACAGGACTTGTTCTTAACTAGACTGTTACCATTTCTGTTCTTCATTCAGGATTGCTCCAATGTAGCAACAAACAGCTGACCAAAAAATTCCTATTAATTTCACAGGGTTTAAACCCTATTATAACCACTAGCAAGCTCTGATCATGTGCCTGGAAGCTTCACCTTTAAATCAGACAGATCTATAAATGAAATAGCCTTTGCTAGGAATTAGGACTTATTATTACCTATGATTTTAGATTTGGCCACAGAGAAAAATATCACCATATGATTTTGGTTTTTGCAATTTGTTGCATTCGTTCTTTTCTCTGCAAAATACTGTGCATTTGTCTATTCATTAACTTTCCATCTTTAAGGAAGTATGTGATTTGGACGAAGATCATTTTGCGTGAATCAGAATTGAAATTAAATCATTTTCAATTTTCATTTGGTTGGCAAATATTTCCAGATGTTTTCTTCTAATACTACCTGGACTAGTATTATAAGATAGTACAAGGGAAGGTGCCCAGTTAAGGTTTTAATGTCTAACTAAAAAAGGGGTTTGTTAAGAATGTTGATTTTCTTCTGGTTTATATGGCTAAATCACCCAAGTAACTGGATCAGTTCTTACATTTTAATATATAAATGACAACCAGAAGCAAAAGAACAGGAGAAAGTTAATGACTGAAATTAATTTACAGCCTTTGATCCAAAGTTTTGGACAGTTTTGACTGATTACCATTGATTAGTTTGGCATGTTGTTGTGTGGTGACAGAGTACATAAGATGGTGGGTGAGGTGGGAGCCACGCATTGGTGACACCAGCTTCCTGATGTGGAAAATGTGTGGGCATTGCAGTGTAGTCACTATAGATCTGTTAAGTATTCCTGGGCTCTCAAATAGCTGCATGAAGTTCCTTTGAAAGGACTTGTCCCTTTACATACACTAGATTCCTCTGCTGAAAAGAATATTTTGTGCTCTAGCAGGTGAGATCTGCATAAGAAGAAGAAGCAACCATATTGCTAGACAACATAATACATGTGGTAAAAACTCATCTACTGGTTATCTGCTTGCTTAGTTGATGAAGGATACAAGTGACTTGCTTTTTTTAATACAGAAGCAGAACTATATTTTACTGCACTGGGCTACTGCCACTCAGATTATGTCCTCACCACATGAAAACTCTAACTCAGTTTATATATCATTGCTTGAGCTGATTATATCACATAAATTAAGTAGCTTTGTTTGCCATAATGCTCTACTCAGACTTCTGATTGTAGAGTTCAGCACTCAAAGAAGTAGATGAATATTATTAGAATCTACTAATGAAACTAATTATTAGCATCTACCCTGAAACACTCTGATGAACACAGGTGTCATTTAGCTTCTGATACTTAATATTCATGGGGTTTTTACTTGTGTTTAAGGCCAGAAGAGAGGATTAGACCCTCTACTCTGACCTTATGTATGGTATCTGCCATTGAATTTCAGACAGTTGATGCCAACAGCTTATTTTTCTTCAAAATGCATTTGGTCTTGCACCAGAAATTATCAGTTAGAATCTGCCTTTTCCCCTCAGTTTGAATCAGTGAACAAATATCCTTCTTTTAAACATGCATATCCTTTTTCTACCTTGTTTGTCTGGCTTTTAGTTATTACTGTATATTAAAGCTTTTCTTTGCTGAGATAGAAGGACCATTAATGCCAGGTATTTGTTCCTCAAAGAAATACTTATGCATTTTGTCAAGTCACCTTTCAATCTTCTTTTTGCCATGCTAAACAGATTAAGGTTTAAGTCCCTTCCTCTAAAGCATTTTCTAAGCACTCAGTGATTGTTGGTTTTCTTTGCCTTCTCCAGTTTGTTAAATGCGAACAGCAGTAGAATATGTAGTATTCCAACATTGCAACCAGCAACATCAACCTTATAGATTAAGTCCACTCTTCTTTGTTTACAGCTACAAATCAGATTACATTGAGGTTACTGTGAACTGGTTTTCTCTTGTAAATTCTTTTCAGAATTCCCTTGTCCATGACCAAGGACAGCAATTCTTCCTTACAGATATATAAAACATTGTTTCCTTGACTATCTTCAGCCTGTTTACATGATCTAAGTGATTCAACAAGACTCTTTTGTCATCACCAGCCTCCAGGTTTTGTCAGCAGTGTGTCTAAGGACTTTTTTTCCTTAGAACAGAAATAAAAATTTTTAATAGTAGAATTCATCTGATCTCTGCAGAGCCCAGCTTGCAGCATCCTGATTTGATGATTCTTTATTGACAGATATTCTGACATATGACAAATAACTGTTCTAGATCACCTTTATTTAAGCTACTTAATGTTAACTTATTAAAAAACTTGTATGTAAAAAACCTGTCAAAAGACCAAGTTTGTTAGATTTACAGTTATCTTTATTCACCAAAACTGTAATCTCGTTGAAAACTGAATGCAATCCCTGTGGATATATTAATCCCAAATAATTAAAAAACTCCAAAGATTTTGATGAATTTTTAAACAGCCGTCATTGCCACACGCCTCCCTGCCTCAATTTCACTAGGACATTTATGATTTTATGGTTGACATTCCAAATTTTTTAATGTGGAGCTTCTTCTTTCTTTATATTCTCTCACCTGCGGTTTCTGAGCATAGTAAAAGCACATAATGCTGCACTGTTTCTCTCATACGATGCTATGTATTGCAATTTAACACAGAGAATTCCAACAGACAGAAGAAAATAAAAGGGGGAAAAAACCTTACAAACAAAACCAGCATAGAATCATAGAATCATAGAATAGTTAGGGCTGGAAAGGACCTCAAGATCATCGAGTTCCAACCCCCCTGCCATGGGCGCATGCAAGTTTATCACGTATGCCTATATCACCACAGCTTATAGTCAAGAAGTAGCTAGACAGATTTAGAAAGTAGTTGGCTATAGTTCCATAGTTTGTTCAATTTTAATGCTAAATATTAAAATAAAAATATACCAAGAGTACACTGGGCTTGCAAACTGAAACTAGTACACAAGTAGGGAAATACCAACAGGAAAACTTCCTGCATACCATTGTTTTCAGAAGTCTACCACATTTAGATTTAGACTGTGTAGCAAGAAATTGCATAGAAAGCCTGTAGTAAAGGCATCTTGCACCATCAGCATCTTAGTTTGGCACAAATTCTGTTCAAATATCCTATGTGGAATGAAGCAGCAAAATCACACTGTCTGATGCAATGGTAAATTAAGAGATGTGTTCATGTGGATGTTAATAAATAGCTCAAATACATTGCCTTGCTAATGTGTTATTTTTGACTGATGAGCACCTCAGTGCCTCAAAGGAAGTGAAGGTGGCAGTGATCTCAGCAAAAACTGTCAGTAGTGAGCTGCAGTGCCTGCACTGTTCTATATATCTGCAATCGTATCATGTACTTGCTCTGGAGAGCCCAGGCCGTGCCACTGCCAGTGGACAATCCTGAGAGTATTTGCACCACATAAAGAATCAGTGGGAGGCATTGTTAACCCCCAATGACCTGGCCAAGTAAAACGGCCAGCAAGGAACTGATAAACAGCTGATCTTGTAATAATGTATTACTTCTCTTGGAAGTAGTGCAAACATGAAATAAGATCGAGATACTTCTATTTCAAGTCCTACAACAAGTAAGAGCGGATGAACTGTTCATAGCAGATCTGCCAATGACCATGATTTGGCAGAAGAAATTAGTCTGCATAGCATCTATGGGTGACTGACATGGTAGGGTGGTGGAGATAAAGCAGTGGAAATGGTCCCTCCCTAACATTACCAAGGAGCAGTATCAGAATCTAAGGCACAACACTACCAGAACAGAGACTCCTTAAACATAAGATTAAACTGTTATCAACCACAGCATTGCATTTTGGCATTGGACATGGAGTTAATTGGAGTATCGTGTAGTGGTTGGTAGTAAAGTTACACTAGGTGGCAAAGTGTGCCACTCTATTTTCACTTCAAAGTGTCATAGAAAGCCAGAACAACTATTCATCCTCACTGTAAATTTTACTAACCAACCTCCTTTAAAAAAAAAGAGTGGGCAATGCGGCCCTGCAGTTGTCTGACCTTATGGGGGGGTGTCGGTAGCCACCAGCTAATACACAACACCTACTACAGAAAAAAGAAAGCAACTGGGGAAAATATCACAATAGATTATCATTATTCCACTAGAATGTAAAAGTCTGTTCAAGAAGTCTTGGCCAGAACATTATCTGTTATTAGCAACCAAACTAAAAGGTCAGGAACATATTTGTGCAGGCCATAAAAGTTTGCCATTTTCCTGATCCTCCACAATTTTCTAAGCCAGCTAAGAAGACTTTGCTGTCTGAAAACAGAGAGCAAATCCAGACATACCAATCAGGAGATGAAAACTAAACAAAGTAAGTAGGAAAAAACCGTCAACAGCAGAATTTTTACAATAACTGCGAGCCTGATCTCAAGAGGTTTATGGGTTAGGAAACTGCTACATTTGTTGTAAATAATTTAGCCAGTGTCATGTACAGATTATAATCTAACACAAGTGGCTTAAAATACATTGTAATTTATAGTAAAAAAAAAAACCAACCAACTAAAAAAATTCCAATATATAATTGCTCGACTTTAATCACCTGTAGGAATGAAAAGTACAAATATTAGGTAGGTGGAAGGATTTTCCAGAATGGGTAGCATTATTGAATCTACCTTTCAGCAGGAAGATATGGAAGGAAAGAAGATGGGAGGAAGATGAATTCGACCACTCAACAGAGCATAGCATGCAAAGTAGTTTTATTTAAGCCAAGATTACCCAGCAGCATATGGGAGACTTCAAACTCTGAAAACAGACTGTGAATTCTTCACTTACTGTATGTTATGGGAATTAAAAAGCTAAGTTTTCAATTTCTCTTATGTAACTCTGCTGTCTTCTGTTATTGCCTGATACCATATTCTGTGACTGGTGTGGCAGAGGGTTATAACTGTCACTGTTACATTGCAGTTAAATAGAAACAGGTGATCTCAGTATTGGAGGCTTAACTGCTGTCAGCCTGAAATTGTTTTCCGAGACTCTGAGGTGGCTGTCAGTAAAGCCTACAAGATTAAGATGCTTACATTGCACAGAACAGCCATAAGGAAAGGGCACCTACTTCTACTGATTCCACAGGAAATTCCAAGTCATTTCTTTTGACTTAAAGATTAGATATTTAACTTTGAAGATAATGCTGCAGTTCAAAAGTTGCAGATATTATTCTGTGTTGCAATAGTAATAAGCACAGAAATCTGAGTAAAATATGCAGGTACACTTGTCTTGAAGGTTAGATATCTATTGCAATGGTGGGAAGACAGATCAGCAAATACTACCATGTCCTTCTTAACCTGCACCATTCAGGTGTGACACGGTCACAAATACAGTCTTCATTTAAATGAAGGCATAATAATGATGGGGTTTCAAGAATGAATGCTTTGAGACTGACTGACCCAAAAGTGGAATAATGTGCAATATGCCTGTCACAGATATTATGTCAGCATAATTAAATTGGAAAGTATAATTAATCTAGTATCCCAAATAAATTTGTGCGGGTAATTTTAATTTACACCTGTCCAAAGGCAATGTAATAGCCTACTAAATAGCTATAGCAAAGGATATGCCCTTTGCATTGGTTTAAAGGTCTTTACAAGGCACTGTCAGTTGAGGATTAGGTACACAGATTTACCTAAGTACCCCTTTGGGATGCTGCGAATTCATCTGTGGCAGGCATGAGTCATCAAAATATTTGTGAAGAGCAAGCGTGCCTGAGTGGGTTTAGTTCAGATCATCAGAAATGTGTACCTGAAGATTAGTGAATGAGATCCAGCATGGTACTCAACTTGCATTGTCTGCAATTGAAAGACAAGACTGTGGAGGAGACACTGAAATTTAAAATTTAAATGCTTAAAAATGTAAGTGCCTTCCATTAGGAGTAAAATGAACATTAAGCAAATGATTTAACTCTTAATATGTTTAAGGACAAAACAGCTGTTTTAGATGGACAGAAATGAATACATATGATGTTTCACATGTATCCACTATGGTAGCGGCAGGCTGTAAAAAACTGTAAGTTCCACAATTTTTTTATTATGCTTTATATTCCCAGCTTTCCTAATTAATTTGCCAGTGTATAAAGATTATTTCTCCCACTGTTTATCTTTCTAAGGGACTGCAGTTTTGTTGCCAGTTGGGAAAGGATCTGAAGTTCACTTCAATTACCTTAAAGATCCCTCTTGAGTTGAAACTTTCATACTACTTCTGGAATGGAAACCAGTACGTAATTACTGACAGCTAAAACTTTAAAAAGCAGGTCAAACCATATTTCAAAATAAAATGAGTGCAGGTAACAGTATGAGACTTAGGTTGTGAATATCTGATAATCACAAGAACAATCTGTTCCAAGCTTCTTAGCAGGAAGGTATGTGCCACCCACTCTACAGAGCAGAGGTAAACCAAAGCAGATATTCCTTCCCATTGAAGCAGAACTTGGAGCTGAAGCATTCAGTTTACAAGAAAAACCTTGTTGATTCAGGCTGAGGCCCTCTCTGAACTGAATGGAGCTTTCTCAGCCTTTGCAAGCTTCCTATGCAGATACATGGTACAGTTCAGCATATTGAGCTTGTTTTTTTTTTGAGATATAACTATACTATAAACATACAAAAAAAAAAATACTTAAAAGGTATATGTGAAATAACAACTAATGGAGTTCTACTGTTCCGCAGACAAAATAAACTTTGGTTCCCAATTTCCACATTCCAGAAAAAAAATCTTAATTTCACTTGTATTATTTCCAACGTGCCCTAGGAAATCACTGTTCCAACATTTTATTTACATGACCTATTCTTTGTACAAACTTTCTAACTTCTTCCTAGTGCCTTTCAACTGTATGGTAAAAAAATTACACTTTTTTTGTTTCACTGATGGGTCATTCAGGTTTGTACTCTCATGTGTGTGCGTGTGTGTATGTGTATGTTGTGAATATAAGCAGTATCAGACAAATAGTCAAGGTCCATGCCCAACTATCATTATGATTTCTAAGGTAAACCCATTTTACCTAAATAGCAGGTAATGGTGGGACTCTGTCTACCTCTGGATAGAAGCATGCTTGAAGTTCAACAACTGAATAATGTGGATGGGGCTCTGAAATTAAAGTACCTTGCTCTGCCTTGTCGGCCTTGTAACTGGTTGGATGTAAGGCAGGCTTGGTGTGAAGCATATGTTCAGACCTGTGCTTAGAAATATAGTGCAATATATTCACTGCAGCTACAGATTAGTAGTTTTGTCCTGTATATTTTCCTTCATGGTTATTTTTGTTCTTGTCTCCTTTTATATGTTATATTTTTTGTTCATAATGATAAACTGGTAAGCTCTTCTGAAAGTTAATCCCCTGTTAGCTTTGCAGCTTCTATCCTAATCTCTTGTTAGCTTTGCTGCTTGTATTCCTGGAGCTGATTTGCATTCCCTAATCCAGAGCTGAATCTCTTTGCTCTGAGCACTTATGTTTGTATGGTTATGTATTAAATAATTAGCTGAAGGATCCTCCCCATAGAACTTAACACAGATTGAAGACATTTTATATAAACTGATGTTTAAATGGCTTTCAAGCCAACTGTGTTTTTTTTTCTGTTTCATCTTTTCACCTGGGAACAGACAAACCATATGTTTATGATTTTTAAAACTAACTCTCAGCTATTAAAGCATAATATTTTTGAGAAACTTTCTTTAGTGCTTCTGAAAAGATTGCAGCAAAATTATGGGCCTTCCTCTATCTGACTTTTGCAATTCTAAGCATAAAATTGCAACGTATGTAGGGTTGGATTTGTGAGAATCCTTTCCCTGGGATCCCTGGGAGACACAGATCTGCTACCTTCACAGTACTGTAGCCCTCGCTGCACACAGAAAAAGGGATGTGACCACTGCTGCTGCCCACTCAGATTATTTGGTTTGCATGTATTACTGGGTATTATGTTATATAATGTATTAATGGGTACCATATTCTAGTAACAGTAAATGAAAGCCAAAACTGAGGAACAAATTTAGAGAAGTTACAGAACAGAAAAACAGCAATTGTGTGTGACTTAGGGGTTATGTTAGGAACTCATACATGACCTCTCATTGCCATGCAGCAGCCAGGTGGTGGTTCTTTAACGCAAGTGTTCCATGTATAACTAGAGGGATATAAAATTGAATTAGAAGAGTATTAATGTTTTCCTGTAGCAACTAGTGAGACTAAAATTGGAACATTATATCTACACATAATACCTATACTTCATGAAATGCAGTTAAAACCAGAATAATGTATAAATGCTGATTATTCATGAGATTAATGTGAGCTATAGCTTACACTACAGTAAAGACTGAGGAAGTCCAAACTATTAGAGTACAGCATAACATGATTACAGCCAACAAGTATATGTGTAGAGGGAAGACATCTGACAATAGCTTTTTCACATGTATCAAAAAAGACATTTACAAGAATTAGTGATTAGAAGCTGAGGTTAGATTCATTCAAACAAAGTAAGTTGAAGAATGTGAACAGTATTAGCAGTGTGCTGTTTGAAAGGTTTCTCTAGAAACTCTCTCACTTGAAATCAAGATTGAATGCCATTCTTACAGATATATTGTAGTCCAAAGTTACAGCTTGTTTTAGGAGTGACCAGATGAAATTCAGTGGCCTCTTTCAGATTAATTGAAAGCATGTATATAAGAGTACTCTGTTCATTCATAATTTGTGTGATATTTTAATAATGTGGGTTACCTTGAGTTTTGTTTTCTTTCATTAATGGATATTTTATGTTTTCTTTTCAAAGCTCTTAGCCTCCAAACAATGAAAAAATTGGCAGCTTTTTAAGAAAAAGTCAACAGTAAAGAAGCTGAAATTATGTCTTTCAGCTCAAGGACATTTATGGAAAGTAAAATTACTCGCTTGATTTATTTGTAAAAACTGAAATGCTACAGCAAAACAAATTATTTTCAACACAGATGTAATCAGAAATATGTAAAAATGATTGATTAAGTACGATATCAAACTTGTTTTGTTTCACTCAGATTGTAGTCATAATTACCTAAAATTTGCCTTAGTCTACAAAACTTTCTTAGATATGTTTATTCACTAAGTACTGCTTACAGGTTTCTTGCCAAGCTATCAGAGTTTATATGCACTGTGGTATCAATAGAATCTGGAGGACAGAATCTTTGATAAATTTTATTCAGACGATCTAGAACAAAGAGAACTGCAGGAAGGAACAACTTCTGTTCCTTCGGTTTCCAAAACTCATTCAATCAAAGAATCATAGGATCATAGAATCATTTAGGTTGAAAAAGACCCTTAAGATCATTGAGTCCAACCATAAACCTAACAGTGCCCAAGTCCACCACTAAGTCATGTTCCTAAACACTACACCTACATGTTTTTTTCATACCTCCAAGGATGGTGACTCAACCATTTCCCTGGGAAGCCTGTTCTAGTGCTTGACAACCCTTTTGGTGAAGAAATTTTTCCTCATATCCAATCTAAAGCTTTCCTGGCACAACTTGAGGTAATTTCCTCTTGTCCTATAATTTGCTAGGGAATAGAGACCAGCATCTACCTCACTACAACTTCATTTCTGGTAGCTGTAGACAGTGATAAGGTAAGAAGACTTGTTGTGATTTGGATGTGATCACCAGTTTACAGAATCAATGTGCTCTAAGATCTTGAG
This sequence comes from Amazona ochrocephala, assembly GCA_039720435.1. Taxonomy (NCBI): domain Eukaryota; kingdom Metazoa; phylum Chordata; class Aves; order Psittaciformes; family Psittacidae; genus Amazona; species Amazona ochrocephala. Next base: position 32,486,996 of record CM077879.1, read on the forward strand.
ATCTCTGCGACAAAAATTAGCACAGACAACAGTAATGTGTCCCATACTTACCTTTTACAGTGCGATCATTGTTTAATTGATATCAATAGATAAAATTGCTTGAATGAAACAATTATGTCTGAGAACATATGCTTGCTACCAAAGTCATTATATTCTTTATTTCTGCCTATATGTAACTGTATGTTTTGCACAGCTATTTAGCATCTAAACAGTGTATAAAAAGAAAATGATAGCTACGTAGAAAAGGTGTGCTGGGATTAAAACTCCAAAACCACATTACACTTTAAATATTCATAGGCTTTAAATTAGCTTTTACATCTAAAGTTTTAGAAGTTGACTGAAATTAGCAAAATAGAATAAGTATCCTCAAAATCTAGTATCCTCCATCACTCTTTGACAATTTAATTAAAAGATGGGCAATGAATCTTATGTCAGCTGATGAGTGTATCACCATATACTGTGAAACAAATCCATCAGCAAAAATACAGCACTGTAAAATAGTATTGCAGTAACTTCTTGCTATATAAGCAAGTACTTAGACTTAAATTTTTAAACAAACAACTAACTATTAATTTCTTGACTGAGCTTAAGGTAACTGTCATGTCATGGTTGTCTTATCATTATCATGGCAAATGAAGAAAAATTACACTCATTACTAAGTGCCTTACTGAGAATCTTAGATTTCTCCCAATTAGGGGGTATTCAAGAAACCTGTAATGTGAGTGCTCTTCAGCTCTGTATTAATGGGATAGCTTAGTCACAATTTAGGGTTGTATAAGCATAAAAAGTCTAGAACCTCTTGAAAAATGAATCCCAGCAGCCTAATTAATCTAATCAACACAAATTATATTTTCCCTCAGAAATATATTTTCTAGTACACATAGAAATATAAAAAGTGTAATTTACAGATAGCCCAATAAACTAATCTGCTGTGTTACTGTACTGTTACTACCTCCAGTATCATGAAGCATGTTAATATTTGTTGACCTTTTTGATCAACAGCCATTCTTCTGTTCACGCTAAATACATCATAATAAAAATGTGGCCAATTTATATTGTGGAGCTATGTTGCCAGAATTCCCAGAAACAAAATAAGTATTTGGAAAAACAGATTTTACCTTACTTTTGAGATTGATTGCCTTTGCAGAGTTTCTAATACAACAGAGCTCCTGTTGTCACAGTCAATGGGGAGGGAAGGACAGGAGATGGAAATCCTGGGCATCTTTGGGCACTTCTGGTGCAGCTACACAAGTTAGAGCTGCTTCAGCTTCTAATGTAGAAGATGTTATCTAAAAATGCAAGAGGATGAAGAATAAAGCTTCAAACGGACAAGGATTTCCTCCCATGCTGTGAAGTGAATTCTATTAGTGGCAGCAGCTGTAACAAAGTTCAGATAACTAAGAACCTATTAAGCATCCCATCTGTCAGACTTTGCTTAATCATGCAAGCGTTTGAACTCTGCTTTGGCAAAGGTCTTACCATAACAGCAGCAGGTATTGGGTCACAGCACCACAGATAACAGCTGAATCATTATATAGGATATGTGTGTGATATTTATAAGAAGCTGTTTTAAATAGTTGGTTTACAATTTTCTATAAGAGGACAGAGTGTATATTAAAGCTGGCTGGGAAAGGGTGAGGTTAGAGGTCATCTTTACCAGCTAACTGTGACAGAGATGATGTACGACAGGCAATAGTGATTCTTGGAGCCCTGAATATACACAGCTTGTGGAGGCATGTTAGTAGTCTTCACTTTATGGAGGGCACTACTAATTAATCTTATGAAGTACACAAGATGCAGGTTGGCAGTTCCTACAGGTGGTATCATATTTATTCTTTAAGATACCACCCCAGCCTATATTAAGGAAACAGAATGATGCAGTGAAAAAGTTGTCCATCAGACCCAAGTCTTCATAGACTAGCAGGAGAATCAGACTGAAGAGAGATTCTTCTCACTGCTCACTATGATTCTGACACTGTATTCCTTGTCTTCCCTCTAACACATATGTCGTGGTTTAAGCTTGGTCAGCCACGCAGTCTCTCTCTCATTCCCCCACCTTTCCCGCTCCCGGAGGGATGGGGAGGAGAATCAAAAGAATGTAACTCCCATGGGTTAAGATAAGAACAGGCCAGTAACTAAGGTATAACACAAACCACTGCTGCTACCACCACTAATAATAATGATAAGGGAAATAACAAGGGAAAAGAATACAACCGCTCACCACCCGCCAACCGATACCCAGCCTGACCGAGCAGGGATCTAACCCTTACGTGTAACTGCCCCCAGTTTATATAGCTGGCATGATGTGCTGTGGTATGAAATACCTCTTTGGTTAGTTTGGGTCAGGTGCCCTGTCTCTGCTTCCTCCCGGCTTCCCCTCCTCCCTGGCAGAGCATGAGGCTCAGGAAGTCCTTGGTCAGAGTAAACATTACTGAGCAGCAACTAAAAACACCGGTGTTATCAGCGCTGTTCCCAGGCTGAAAGTTCAAAACACAGCACTGCACCAGCTACTAAGAAGGATTAAAAATGTCTGCTACTGCTGAGCTCAGGACGGCATACATACAGGTAAGCTTTAAAATGCATATAAACAAAATGTTAAAAATTTCTCTGTATGTAGGGGAGAAGCCTTTCAATGGCACGAAAGTGGAAAAAAACTCGTTTTCTTAGTATGAGTATTAAATAGTTTGCATGGCTAAACTAATGCTGAAATCATCTCAGAATGATAGGAATGCTACTGGGAGACATTCACAGCCTGTAAACTGAGCTGCTATCCCAACGGTGTTGTCTACTAGTCCTCCCATTTGGAGAATGTCTCCTGAAGACTTTCAAGAGGCCTGTCTCCAGTGGAATTGATGAGGTTTTTAGGAAATTATTAAGTATTGGAAAAAATCTCTCCCATATGAAATACTAAGTAGGAGACATAGCGGAGGTTTGAAATATGTGATCTTTTAGGAACATTAGTATTAAAAGTAACAGTAGTTAAAACCTAGGAAATTCAGGTTCATTTTCTATCCACAGTAAGTTAGAATTGCTTTCTGTGAAGAATAAATATCCATAGGGATGCAAAAGAAGTCATTAAGAAAAAGATAATATTTTACCCTGATTATTATAGGTCATTAAAATGTTTCATTACCTTTGCTTAATATCAGATGCTAAAATTATCCTCATATTTGATGCATAGCATAATTTACATATTTATATTGTTGCTTACTTTATTAAGTAAAATATTTAAGATAGTTAAACTTAAAAATCCTTTTCCTAAAGAAGTGTATATGCAAAAAGTCTCACTACGTGTGTCTACTTCTGTTATGCTGGATAGTTACCCTTGAAGTTACCATGCTTTGCTGCCGTCTTGCTAGAACCATTTGATTTTTCTAGATCATAGGGAGAGGTAAGCAAGGCTAAAACTTACTGTTTTAACTAAACTTATTGTTTTGGTTAAAACAATAATGAGCACAGAGTAGTTTCTTACAGAACAGAATCCTGCTTCCTCATTGAAGAACTTTACATTTTTTTTATAGGATCTTAAAGAGGTTAATACATTGCCTATCCATCCACGGTCTAGCCATCTCTCTGAGTCTAGGGCCCTTTATCATATTTTCATTCATTGCACACTCTCTGATGAAAATTGGACCTTTTACACTCACACAAAAAAGTCCAAAAGTGGTAAGTACTAAAATAGTGCAATTAAAATTTTGTGTGCTATTAGTATTCACCTATGAGTATGCTTAGGTGAATGCATGTTAATTCTCTCTTAATATCACTCCTTAAGAGATTATTTATAACTAATGTTGCTATTGCAGCTGACTAACTATGGCATATTTAAAGAGACTCACCACTTCTAGTTTCATCTGATATTCTTGTCACCTTTATCAATTTAAAAATTGCTTTGTCTATCCACAATAAATTAAACAATATTCAAAACTCCTTAAATAACATTCTTTCATCTAATCAAACATTCATGTGTTCTTCCATGAAAAGTACACAATCTGAACTGGCATTTAACAGAAATATTTAGTATCTTCAATTAAAACACCACTTCAGTACTGTACAGCAATAATTATTAGAACAGATCAAACCTTATTCTCTGCAATAAGACCCGTTATTGATGAGGAAATAATGTACAATTGTTTTAACTTTCCTAGAGAAGAAATAACTAGCATTCTCAAAGGTGTCATTTTTAGTTAAAACCTTTCTGCAGGGAGACATGTAAAAGAGATTGTTACTGAAATAACCACCTGTACTGTTTGACTTGAAATTTTTCTCATAGTTTTCTTTTTTAATTTGTTAATGAAATATTCATTCCTAGGACTAGTATTTTACATGTCCTGAATTTGATGATCCTCAAGACATGGTAAAAAATAACCTGTGAGCTTGGTATGCTGTGCCACATCCCTAAATTAACATCCACCATGACATCTATAAAAACAGTGATTGAAACTGGGACTGTATTTTTTCCACAATATAAATTTTTTAGAAGTTTTGTGCATTTTGTCCCTTAACATATTCCCATCTTCCTATGTTTACTGTTTTACCTCCAGAAATCAAAAGCCAGACTTTGTATGGCAAGAGAAACCTCTTCTTCTGGGCAACCATTAAGAAGCACAAGGTTCAGGGTTCTTGGGGAAGTTATTGCAGTGGCTACTTAAAATGCAGAACACTTCCTATTCATTCATCTGAAGAATTATATTTCTATGAATGGTGTTAATTTGTCCTACCAAGCAACCATTTGATGTCTACTCTGAAATGAGCTGCCTATACTGTCAATGAAAATAAGTGCTGTCAAAGAGTGATTCATCTGATCACTCCCAAAGTTTATCTAAAATAGCTGTAATCTTTGATTAGTTTAGAAAAATTTAACTTAAACAGAATTAGGTGATACAAATCAATCTTACATAGCTGGCAGGGATCACTATGACATTCATATCATGCCTGTTGGTGTTCAGGAAGAATTTGGGCAATCCTCTTGGGTACTTTTAGGTTGGTTGTCCTGTGTAGAGTCAGTAGTTAAGACTCAATGATCCTCATGGGTCCTTTCCAACTCAGGATATTCTAAGATTCATATCAAACATTAACTTCAGTCTGGATTCTGGAGTGAGGTATTAAAATGCATGAGCAATTTCACATCCTTTTTTATAATAAAATGCCAGACTTTTGAGTTTTCATACAAAATAGCAGGACTGTTGAAAGTTGAGAGTTATGAAAACATTCATTTAAGAATTACAAGTGACCATTGGCATAGATTTCATTTTGCTACCGCTGATTTTGCTTTTCATTGGAGAATTGAAAAGTTTTTTCTAAATGCTTTGGTTTTCATTTTCCTAACTCAAGTTTTTTCACAATTTGATATTGTTGATGGGTTCTTGTAACTTTTCTTAAAATTTAAAAATATTTCTATGATAATACAGATGACACACCACTGCCTACAGATTAAATAACTTTTAGAATAAAATCAGCCAAAACCACGTCAAATGAACCAAAACCAGGTTTGTTACAAGGCTAAGAAACCAGTCTGAATCAGAATCCACTCAGAATACAACTATGAATACAAAGATCCAATTATGCATTTATTCATAATAATAAATTCTTTTTCTAATTTAGCCTTTAAGTACACATATGCACAGACAGAGAAGTACACCACATCGACACTTTCTCAACAGATAACAGCTCTGTCTGCTAAAATAAATTTTATTGTGTTTGCTAACTTACTAGCACTATGACTTATTTACCTGCTTTTCACATTTTTTCCAGCCTATTTAATTTCTTTATAAGATGTTCCTTTTGAAGTCCCAAGAGATACTTGCGGAGTGTTTCTTAGTGCTTAACAGTCTGAACAGCCCCAGGAAGTCTAAATGTTGTCCCTATTGCCTATAACCCTATCTCCCCATCCTACCACTATACTGTGATTGGCTGAGAGTTATTAACAAGGGTCAGGATCCGTAACCAAAACTACTTGTGTTTTACCAGCATGGGTGCAGAATTAGACAAATCAGTATTGCAATCTGGGCTTTGGTCTTGCTCTCAAATATAAGAACAGTCATTGCTGATGTAGACTTACACACCTCTACACATGTATTTATATATTTAAATACAACATCTACTAAGAAAATTCATGGTTATACTTAGATTGTTCTTTTAGTTTTCCTGAATACATGGATTAGTCTGTTCTGTATGTGAGTCTGTTTATTGAAGATAACATGCAATGCATTCACCATAATGATATGAAATTAATTTACGAACAAAGCAGAAGGAAACTTTGCAAACCAAAAGAAATTTAAATACATGGTGCGTTATCAGAGATGTAAATAATTTTGTTGTTCAGCTCCATCTGGTATTTTTTTTGTATAATATTTCTTGGAATGTTAGTGGAAGCCAGTGAAATAGGACAATGACAGAAAAATTTATATCACTTGCATACACAAGTAAGAATTTACTAAAATGAAATGTAATGAAAAATGCCACAGTGAAGACAGTATGAGGTTTTGTAGGCAATCTGATTTCATAGCACCTATCTTTTACATAAGGGATATAAAGCATGTTAATAAAATTTATGCACAACAGCAAGCACAGTGCGCTTTGTTGCAAGTACTTTTGCTGTATTCCCAAGGAAAGGATTAGTATCAGTGCCTTGTTCAGGAAGAAAAATTATGAAAAATTATGAAAAAATTGTTAGTGTGGTTTCAACTTCAGAACTCATTTTCAGTATTACCAGCCTGGCCTACTGCTGCCTTTCTTTTTTTTAGAGTGATGTGGGGTAGAGGGTGGGGAAGAGAATGTAATAGTTCACTCCGTAAACTGGTAAGCTTTGAGGGCTGACAGGTAGCTATGCAGTTTTATTGTCTTTACTCAGAGTAAACAAACTCCAGAACAGGAATCAGCAACTGCTGCACTAACACCAATCATATGCCGCAAGAAGATTTTTTTCTAATGGCATGCATCAGGACCTGTGCAGTGCCAAAACCCAAGAGCCTCAGTATCTTGAAAAGCACATCAGTGAAAAGTAATTGTCCTATTAACAGCACCAATTGATTAATGGCAACTCGCCTCTCTGGGAGGCAGCATCTCACAGCAACTCTTAAGTTTTGTTCTGCACACTTCACCTTTAATAGGAGAAAGAAAAAATATAACTCAGTACACAACCCTTCAGACCTGACTTGGATGTGATGTGGCTCATTGGTTAGAGGGAGATCAATGGGCCATGAATGAAAAAGAACTCTCTGAAGGCTGAGGGCTTAAAGCCAGAAGAGGAGATATCTTTCCATTTGATTGTAGGAGTAAATCCATCTTTCAACATTAAAGTTTGCAACTTCTGACCTATGACTGTTAAATGACCACATAGAAGTAGTAAAAGATTGTCTTTAAGAAACTGTGTTTGTTCAGAAGTTTGTAATTTGTCCTTGGGAGTAGCCCTTGCTACTGTCTAACACTTTGTCTGTATCATGACCTACAAACTACAACTGTCTCCTAAAGAACAGGATTAATACTAACTGGATACTAATACTAATACTAATGGATAACTTTCCAAGCCTATTACCTCTATAAATTTCAGATATAGGAATTAGTACAGAAGTCTCAAGTTGTTGCAGAAAGTTCTGACACATTATTTATTTTGATCCCAAATCACAATGAAACTCACCTTTTTCATATCCTTGAAATTTTAATTAAGAAACATCAAAATTTAGCATCATTAGTTTTAAGGAAATGCATAAGTGTTTCCAGACCAAAAATGCTTCATCACAGCTTAATAAAATGACCAAACTGCTTTGTTTCAAATTAGTTCAATATTAATTTGTACTTAACAAATGTAGTTCCTTTTTCCATGAAGCTGTAGCACACAAGCATCTTGTGACACTTCTCTCATTGGGCCAGGCTGCTATTGTAATAAAATGTCCCAGTGATGGTTTTGATAAAAAAAACACACTGCTGTGTGGATGTATAGCTTTAGAGGATGTAATGCTGTATTTCTGCAGAAAATGTTGTGGGGTTGTGGAAATCTTTTCCAATTAAAAAAAAAAAGTCTGAGAAAAATATCCTAAATAAACCTGATGCTGATACAAAGAAGTAGCAGCCAATACCTGACAACCAGAGCAGGTTTGTTGTTTTTTTTTTTTTATAGAGCTGGATAGGGCAGCCTGACTGATATAATTCTTCTGTCAGAACTCAGTTGGCTGTAGCAAAGGTCAGGTTTGAATTTAAGGGGATTACTTAAAAAGAAAAAAAAACAACAAAACAAAACAGTAGCTTGAGCTTCACCTATAAACCTCAGGATAATTATACTAAAATTTCTGGTTCTGTGCGAACTGATTTTCCTCACTCATGAATACAAATTAAATAGCATGCAAAGAATATTCTTATTATAAGTAAAAGAAGTATGTACGCAAGATGAGGAGAACTAATTCTTAAAGTGTTACTAAAAAGCTTTTAAACAGCTCACACTTTATTTCTTCTAGGGAACTGTTAGGTTACTGTTTTCCCCTAATGCAGTAAGCTTCACTCACTTTTCAGTTTTTTTAAATGTTTCTCAATTGTAAGGTCCGATTTGAGCCAATCTTATCTGCTGGTTTGTCAGGTTCGTGTTCCTCATTTCACTATCCCTAGCGAAGCTTCATTTCACTGCTTGTTTGAAGAGCCACATATAGGGCAGCTGCTTGCTTCCCTACCTGTTTCCATTTGCTATTGTTTTAGGCATTGTCACTCCATTACCTGCTCCTGTAATCAACCTATAAGTTGTCCTGTCTTTGCTATCTGAGCTTCATGCTGCTTTTCTTGCTGTGATGACTAGTCTAGCCAACTCCCACAGCTCTGCTCATCGATCAGTGTATCATGTTTTTGGAGGGCTCAGGTAATCTTGAGTCTTCTAGCTCACAGAAGGCTTTTAAACACTTCTGCCTAAAATCTTGCAGGAAAGTTGAAGCTCACAAGAAATGCATAGGTCACTTTTTCTCGCTTACACCTTAAGAAGACTTTTACTCACATTGTACTACCTTTGCCCAAGGTCTTACTTTTGCATTTTCTAAGGTCAGGAGACTCATCCCAGGTACATTTACACAGTTATTTGGGACAGACGCATGCACGCTATTACAAATACAATCTCATTTTATAATTTTATGACAGAACTCAACAGGAATTCAACAGAGCTAACTCTGAAGAACAGTAACAACACAACAAATGTAAAACAATCATATTTCATGTAATCCCTTCCATTAATCTCCCCTCCATGAGCACTGCACTTCTTTTCCAGCCTTAGACTCTTTCCTCTGTCATTCCTTGAGGAAAGAGGGAAGAGAAGTTCTCCTTTCACTTTATCCCTTTCTTATTGGGTTCACATTCACACACGTCATGATAGAGCAGATATGCCTGTATACAGTATCTATGAGCCTAGTTTTATCAACACAGACTGCAGATAGCCTCAGAGTAAAAATAGGTAAGAAAATACTTTACGGTTGCAGGTTCACTGGATCACTTGTTATATAAGTACATCCTAGTTATTGCACTAGCTGTGCAAAGTCTAGAGTTAGAAAAAAAGGCTATGAAAGTTCTGATTTATATAAAACTCTGGTTAGAAATCCGAGCAGAAAAAAGTTAAAGCTGTCCATGCTGCTGTTTCTTGCTCGTGGTCAGGACCTCATGTCCCCCAAAACGGAGATTTTTAATTAAAATTACATGTAAGGGTTTTGAAAGAGTTGCATTGTGTCAAAGAAATTTCATAGTCTTTTCAGGTAATGAAATGCTCCCAGTGGTTTTCACGTTCTCAGTAATTTCAATGCTCTTTTCATACAGTGAAAACATGAGAAGCCCATGGTTTATTAGGCTCAGGAGGAGACCACTAGATTTCCAAACAATTTCCAATAAAATCACCTTCTGGAATTAGCAAGAATGGTTGAGATTTTTTAATGAAAATTTTTTTTTTTTTTTAAACACACTAAGTAAAATATTCCTCTCTTGTTTCAGTGCAAAGTTTCTATTGAATTCTTAGCTCCTAAATGAAGAGAAGGAAAAAAGGTCTTTTTTAAAACACATGGTTCTGATTGACAGATACATCCTGTCTCTATAGAGCAGAGGTCTGTATTAGAAACCTCTATAATCCCCTGTAACAATGGCTACTTCTATTATTTTTTAATCACTTCCTATACTTGTCCTCATTTTCTGGGGGAGTGGGAGGCAGATACCATGGCTGGCCTGCAATATTATGTTCACACGATGTTCACTAGGTCACTTAGTTTATTATATTCTTAATTACAAAAATTACTTGGAAGTATCTAGCATAGTATAGGGGTACTGCTTATGGGAATACTGAGATACTTTTTGCCAGTCATGTTGAAGCATTTGTGCTAAAAGCAATAATGTAAGAGAGACCATATTGGAAGTGTAGGTTTCTCAAGTGCATACTTTATCCTGCTTCCTACTAAGTTTTTCCTGCTGTTCATTTTCAGCTACACCCTAGAAAGTGGATGTTAGAATATTTGTAAGTCAGTGTTTTAGAACAGACAGGGGTTTTCGATCTATTAAAAACAAAGTCAATTGAAAGCCACACTCTTATCTGAAAAAACACCCAAGCTATCTGAGGTTAATGGAAACTCTAAAATTAATGGTAGCACAGTAGTTTCCGTAACTGAAATAGGATCTCTCTTTAGTTCACAAATAAGACAGAAAAGGTGAGGTACAGTAAGCTCCCTATCCCTTTCTTACCCTGCTGACACTGGTCTACATGCTCCAGAAGACACTGGACCTCCAAAATGCTGGAACACATGGAAAAACTAAAGCTTCTCACCTCTAATCTTCCTACACTCACTTTGCTCATCCATGTCAACCTTTTCATGTGTACTGTCTATTTCTTCATGTTATTCTGTTCTTTCTTTTGAACTCATTCCTTCCTTATTTGCAAATAGGAAGCAGTTGTTTACTGAACAGCTGAAAAACTGAAGTGTAAGTGACATCTGGAGTGTCATGATCTGTGATTTCTCTTAAAAAAAAAATTGCTGCATGGACATCACCTTTTTTGAAGACTTCTGGCGGCCCTCATGTCTGACCTCAGAGTCTACACTAAAGGGCTGTTGGGCCATCCGTCCTAAATACTTGAGAAGCAGGGTTCGGGTTGCATACTGTTTTATTACTATTATTGTCCAGTGACAGTCAGAATCTGATGGATGTGCATAACAGTCTGAACTCTCTTGAACCTATTAAGTGTCTGGTAGATTATTTGAATATGATCTACAATTTGTATGGCTATAAGTAACTTCTGAAAGTCACACTGCAAACATAACTGAAAGGAACATAATTGCCTGTTTCCTGTTTTAATGCTCAATGCTGTCAGCCATATCAAATTAGCATATATAATAATCAAAACGTCATCTAAAAATTCTGTGTACAAAATAAACAGATCTTTTGAATACTTTCAGTGCTTCAGCTTTATAATGGTGTTTAGATTATAGAATTTAGAACATTTTTGAGTGATAAATTCGCAGAAGAAATGGTTTCATCTTCTGAGTCTTCACCACAGATTTGTGTAGGTAACTAATGTAGCATAAGCCTATTGATTATTTTTTTAACACTCTGGATTCACAATTTCACTTTGTGTTTCACACATTTGTGGCAGGAAATTTGAAGCAGCAGGCAAAGCTGGTCACCCTAATCTCAGGCGGACAGAAATATCCATTTGCTTGCTGGGGCACACCACTGCTTCCGGAGCTATAGCCTTAGCCTTGGCATGATATACTGCCAATGCTAAAGCTGACAGCAAGTCTCTATCACACATCATCTGCGTGTGGAGTTGAGAGTGTGGCCTCCCGCCATGCGCCCCGCACCAAGGCCACCTGACGGCCGCCGGGCGACGCCCATCACCGCCGCGCTGCCGCCACCGAAGCCGCCACGGCGTCGAACGGCCTCAGAAAGCACGGGGCGAGGCCAGCCGGAGAACTACATTTCCCAAGAGCCTCCGCGCCCCAGGGGCTACGCGATTGGCCAGAGCCGGAGCCCATCAGCAGGGAGGAGGTGGGCAGCGGTGCTGCAGGTGCGCGCCGGCGGAGGGCAGCGGCTGGGCGGCGGGGGGAACATGGCGCTGAGTACCAGGGCGTCGCGGCGATTGTTGCTGCGCCTGCCGGCCGGGAGCTGCCTCCTCCTCTTGCTGCTGCTGCTTCTTCTCTGCGGCCAGCTAGGGGGAGGACAGAAAAAGAAGGAGGTAGAAACGTTCGCTTCTTTCACCATCGCGCTCGGCTGAGGGGCTGGGGTTGCCCCGCTGCGCTGCCTCCCCCTTGTCAGCTCCCGCGGACGCCCGCGGCGCCTGCCTCCGCCCAGCTCGCCCCGCTCTTCTCCCACCGCGACGCCGGCCGCCCTCCTCTGGCCTGCGATCTCGTCTCTCTTTTCCCTCCCCACCGCGGAGGGGGCGCCGCTGGCCCTGCGCCGCGGAAGATGGTCGGCAGCGTCTCCAGGGCAGCGGGAGCCAACGCTGCGGCGAGAGAGCGCAGCGCCGAGTTCGCGGTCCCCAGCTTGATGTCCCCGCCCAGGCGGTTGCCATCTGTGGTGGTGGGCCTTTAACTCCCCGGTTTTGAGCAAATGAAGGCGAGGAGCGCCGTGCTGCGCTCGGCTGGCCTCCGTGGTGGGCCTCAGGTGTCTCTGCAGCCAGCCGAGGGTGAGGAGCGCTGGCCTGTGGTGAGGCTTTAGGAGAATGCTGTTAAACCCCGTGTTTGTGGTGGAAAAATAAAATACATGCCTTGAGTTAGTAAGACTGAAGCTATGGCAGCAGATGTGTGCATGTATGGGTGTGGGTGCTGGTACTCTCTTCAGGATGACTTCTGGGTAAGAGAGATCTGGAGGAAGGGGCGATTGTAATGCCATTTCGGTAGCAAAAGTCTATCTTCAGCATTTAGAAAGGGAATGTGAAAAAACGCATAGTGTAAATATTAACTGTTGGCCAGTTTAAGTGCTGCTAGAGCTTACAACACTTCGTTCCCTAGCTTGTCCTCAATTTCAGGCCAGGTTGTCATATATCCTCAATTTCAGGCCAGGTTGTCATATAACGAGTGCTAAGCCAATCAGGACAGTCTCTTTACAGTTGCTCTGTAACTTCGCTTAGGGGAGGGGATAACTGTACAGAACTGTAGATTTTTTTGTTGTTGTTACTTTGCAGCTGTTAGTGTTGCCAGAGAACTTGTGCTTTGTGATGATGGAAGAGAGGGAAAGAACAGTTTTGCTAACAGATCCTCTCTTTGAACTATCTGCTCATATAGGAGAATGATTAAAAATTTGTTTGGTTTTCCATTAAAGAGCTGTGTAGGTTACTAAGGTTTATTGGCCAAAGAAGTAAAATGAAGGGTAACAGAGAGGGTGGGTGCTGATGTCTTTCCTCTGGTGTTTAGTGACATGACTTAAGGGTATGGCTTAAAGCTGTCTCAGTAGAAGTTCAGATTGGATATTAGGAAAAAGTTTTTACTGAGAGGCTGGTCAAGCACTCTAACCAGCTCCACGGGGAAGTGGTCATGGCTTATCAGTGTTCAGGAATTTTTTTAACAACTGTCTTAGGTATATGGTTTAACTCGCAGGTTGCCGTATGTAGATTCAGTGATCCTTATGAGTCCTTTCTAACTCTGGATATTCTTGATTTTAACAGACCAAATTTAGCATGCAAAATCCTTATTTAAATATGTAAGTAGCAGTGTGACTTTGTGGTCTTACCAGATTAAGTAATAACCTGAGTGTTGAGATAAATCCCTTGGGTATCAATGTAAAAAACATAAACCTTCACTCCATATGTTCCCTTTTTCCCTCTTCTGGAAAGTGTAGACAATAATGTGTTGCTCTTCTGCTGCTATAATTAACTTATTTTCAAAACTTTATTAATATATATATTTTTAAATGAAGTGTGTTTAATGTTTGACACCCCTCATTCTCTTGTACTGTGATGTGCTGGCATTGCAACTTTTGGTGACACTTTCATAGGGAGTGCCAGCTGTGCTACCATGATAGCTGAAACTTTCTTACAGTAAGCAGTTTGGAAATTACATTTTAAAACTGTTCTGAGTAAAATTATCTGAATTGAAAGAGCACAGTATCTTGTGCTATGAGAGGTTCCTGTTAGCAGTACTGTCCAGAAGTACAGTGGTAAAAGGCAAAGATAGTGGAGGTTACATGTGTAAAATGAGCCTAAGTCCTTATGTGCAAAAACTGGTAAGATTGCCATAGCTTTCATGGAAGTTGGAAAAATTGTTGAACATACAGTGAATTGTTTCAAAGTGAACATCCAAGAACTAATGTAGTAGGGTTAAAATTTATATCTCGTGAAATAAAAAGAATTCACATCTCTGTTTCCTCTTTCCTATTTGATTTGTGTGTATCTTTGTTGGAGTGGTTGTCTGGAAAGAGGTTAAGGGCTAGAGAAAGGAAACTTCTTTCGCAGTCAGCTTGAAAATGAGAAGAACTTGTGTTGTTAGAACTGGAGCTTAAGCAAGGAAACTATCCTTGGTGACAACAATTTTTTATTTTTATTTTTTTTTTTTTTTTAAACATTGGCAACCTAGAGAAGTATGTATGAAGTCTGAATGAGGTGTCTGGATCAGTTCAGTGGTATGAGCGTCAAAGGTAGAAATAATGACTTTGCAGAAAGGAGAGGACTGAGTTAAGGTATTAGATGTTTTGAAGGACTTATTGGTAGAGAAATATGAATGTGGAAATGAGAGAACATTAGTGTAACTTTTAGTGTTGATTGTTAAACAATGTGTTATAGCTGTGTTTGGAGTGGAAAATATGTAAGTTCTTAAATGGCTAAAATACTTTTCCTATGCAGTAAAATATTCTTAATGATAACTAAAGAAACTTTCTTCTCTGGCAAATTACTGGAAAGTGCTGAGGTCCACATTAGATTTGATTAAATTTGTACAAATGTAAATAACTATTAAAGAATGTATTTTAATTAGTTGATGATTAGTCATCGGTGTAATGGAAGCTATTTCTAGAGTGGCAATCTGAATATGTAAGCATACAAACATTCCTATTGCTTCTCCTTACTCCTGCTGTTCATTTTTCTGTATTGTGGACACCTATGACAGCCTTCACCACTGAGGAGATAAACAGAAAACGTTGGACCGTCTTAAAATGACCACAAATAATATGTAATAATTTTGAAATTAGATGAAGAGCAATCCTTATCCTTCTCCCATGCCTCACATGTAAGAGCTAACTGGATTTGAAGGCTGCTTTTATGATTTTAATTCTGGTGTTGAGCAGTACCTGCATTTAATGTGAAGTAAAAAAAAAAGTAACCTGGTTATGGAAATAGCAGCAAGTAACTTAATAAGAAATGTTCTGTTGGAAACTATATTCATGAACCGTATTCTGGGCTGCATCAAAAGTTGTGTGACCAGCAGGTCGAGGGAGGTGCTCCTGCCCCTTTACTCTGCTCTCGTGGGACCTCACTTGGAGTATTGTGTGCAGTTCTGGTGTCCTCAACATAAAAAGGCCATGGAACTGTTAGAACAAGTGCAGAGGAGGGCCACGAGGATGATCAAGGGACTGGAGCACCTCTCGTATGAAGCTAGGCTGAGAAAATTGGGGCTGTTCAGCCTGGAGAAGAGAAGGCTGCGTGGAGACCTCCTAGCAGCCTTCCAATACCTGAAGGGGGCCTATAGGGATGCTGGGGAGGGACTCTTCATTAGGGACTGTGGTGAGAGGACAAGGGGTAATGGGTTTAAACTTAAACAGGGGAGGTTTAGATTGGATCTGAGGAAGAAATTCTTTACTGTAAGGGTGGTGGGGCCCTGGAATGGGTTGCCCAGGGAGGTTGTGGATGCTTCATCCCTGGCGGCGTTCAAGATGGGGTTGGACATAGCCTTGGATGGCATGGTTTAGTGGGAGGTGTCCCTGCCCATGGCAGGGGGGTTGGAACTCGATGATCTTGAGGTCCTTTCCAACCCTTACTATTCTATGATTCTATGATTCTATGTGTGAAAATAATAATAGACTGTTTCCGCAGAGTTTGAAATAATAGATGTGTATTAATGTACATGCATTTTCTGTAAGACATGTTCCCAAGCATGTTTTGACGCTTTTAATGCATCTTATACAAATTCTAAGTAGGTAAAGACCATTAACATTTGAAAGGAATCAGAATGAGAATATTACACTTTGAAATATACCACTTGGCGTTTTATTATAAATTGCTTTGCATGGGCAACTTTTAAGTACATGAGAATTTTTTTGACTGAAGCAGGTAGAAGGAGGACATTGGTTTTGCAATATTAAAACCTTTTCTTATAGAGGACAAAGTTTATTTTTGAGCTTTCTTCTGAATGATTCAGAAGCTTAGTTAAATCCCTGATAGGCAATTGGAGTAGCTATTTTTCTGTAGGTAAGTTTGTCATTACTGTGAAATCTAACATAGGAAGCCTGTCTGTGTAGACCAACGTATCAGCTTCATCAAGTTGAAATATCTTATTGAGCTTAAAACTACTCAAAAATATGCTGATGATATACAACAGCATTGTAGTAATTTACACTTCTGCAGCATAAGTTTCTGTAATGCCTTAGTTTGTGCTGAGTATTTTTGAAGTATTTCAAGTCTTGTATCTCTGTCACTGTTCCTTTCATTTTCCTTCATGTGTTCTCACCCTTTCCACAGCTGGGTGTGCAAGTTAATGCCAGTTGTGAGAAAATGTAGAAGATAGAATTGGAAGGATGATCTAACTGATCCTTTATCCGAAAGCTCAACATTGCTTTTATTGTTCCTGACAAATGTCTATCTGATGTGACCTTAGAACTCTTTAGTGGTGGTGACTTCACAACTTCCTTAGGTAACCTGTTACTGTGTCTTACTGTTAAAAGGATTCTCCCCCCCCCCCCCCCCCCCCGATCTAACTTAAATTTCTGTGTGTTAGGTCCCTACACTTTTGAGGCCCCCCCCCCTTTTTTTTTTTTTTTTTGCCCTTATCATGGCCATAAAGAACAAATTATTTTTTTATATATATACTCATCTGTATTTAGACAGGGACTAAAAGTAGCTTTTTGACAGTTTTTCCAGTTTCCCCCCCAAGCCCCTCCAACTCCCCCTTATAAATAGAAGCAACTATGTATTTTTTTTTTGTTTAAGGCTTTGAGTATTAAATGTGATAATGTACCTCGGAGTATCTTCAGTTGTGAACGTACTTTCCACTGTTTTGTGTGAAATGAACTGGGATAGATTGGCAGTATCCTCTTGTTACTGCACCATGTGTTTTTGTTTTCCTTTGGGTTTACATAATAAGCTCAACTTGTTTATTCAAGGTTATTGATAATTATTACCATGTTTCTTCCTTTGCAGCCAGAATAATACCTTCTGCTTTACAGTTCCTTTCCTAGTCTTAATTTGTGGTGGCATTTCACCATAAATGTAGCAATGCTCACCCCTTCAGAGCTAGTCTGTTGCTGCAGAATGAAAAGGGCACTACTTAGTTTCATTCTGTTTCCTGATGCTGTTTTCAATGATCTGTAGCATTCTTTCCTTCTGATCGATGTTCTGCCTGCATATTTATCTGAAAGAAAAAAAAACTGTAAGAAACGTTGTAGAGCAAACAGAGAAAAAGAAAAGAAGATGATGTATGATGAATGAGTAGTGTTCAACATAGATTTGATGGCACACATAATATCAGACACATTCTTGATCTGTCAGGATGTCTGATATTACTTCAACAAAATAATGGTAATTAGAACTTAAGTTTCTTCTATCCATCTATTGGAAATAGGTATTATCATTAAACTTGAATATAAAGGCTTTTTACTTTAAAATTTTGGTTTCGGTCTTCAGGCTGTGGAGCATTGCATGTCTTTGCTTTTGAAACAGCATGCAGGAAAATGTTTGGCAGTTACACTAAGTCTAGACTCCTCTTTAAAAGTTTAATTACAAACTGTGATGTGGGAAACTAATCAGAACTAAAAAAGGAACTTTAGCTGGTATTTGTTTTAGGCCTCTTGCTCTAATCAATCTGAAAATAGGCATAATACGAAAAATATTATCTTTTCAACTGATGCTATGTGTCATTATTAGACATCTAGAAAAATATCTTCTTTAATGTTTGGCTTGTATACCAAAATGTAATAACTACTTTTTGTTAAGACTTCCAATAATGAGGGATTGCCATGAAATAAATTGAAAGATATTTTATAGTGATCCTCAAAGCTGCGTTTGAAATAGAGAAACTCATTTTTTTGTATGCAATTATTGCAAGTCTTTCACATTCAAAGAAAGATAAAGCAAACCAATACTTGCATTGAATGGATTACTTTTCTTATGATGGAATTACAAAAAAAAAAAAAAAAAGACTATTTGATGACAAAAAGAATCTGAGAAATTTGAGATGGAAAAGATTTGCACACTTGCCAGTGCAGGCTTATTCATATGAAAACTCTTCATGATTGCTCCAGTGGTGGCGGGACTTGTAGCATTTCTCTGGGGAGACTCTTCTCCCAATGCAGTAGGATTTATGGATGTTTAGGAGTTTTTTCTTCTTTGGATTGTATCCAGTAATACCGTTTTGGAATACCCCAAGTTCTTCATCTTTTCAGCAGTTGCAGACATTAACCTAATTATGCCATTCCATTACTTTTTCTTGTTCTTTTCTTTTGAATCTAAAGCAACTTATTTTTGAATTTCAGACGTATCGGTCATTAAGCTTTAGCAGAGTCTGTCTGTGTTGCATAGAATATTTGTACATCAAGTTCATAACATAAGTGGTAATTGCAGTTGTGCCGTCCCTTTGTGGAATGACCTTTTGAACTTGCAATTTTTTTCAGGGTTATAGGCTATAGCATCTGCTGCTTGAAGGATAAAAATTATTTTCTGCTCTGCTTTTTAATAATTTCATATTACTATTGCTGTCAGCATGTTCAGTTACTTTCCTTATCCAGTTGCCTTACGTAGGTCAACTATAACAGGGTCTAGTCCTGAATCTTGCACCTCTCCAGTGCTACTCACCTCGGCAAATTAATCTCACTGCAATGCCTGGCTTGTATAAGGGTAGGTCACGTTCAGATACCTAGAGAGCATTGAGAAGTTTTCATCTTCCTTTACTGCGGTGTTTGAATATTTTTATACAGGTAGAGTATGCAACCTGTTAGTTGGATATGAAGTAAAATTACTACAAGTTGCAGATGCTTGTGGTTAATGAACTTCATTACCTTCTATCCATGGATCTAGCCAGGCTTGCCTCATGCCCAGTGTAGTATTAATTAACATCCTGGTAACTTCAATGGAAATCCCATCACACTTTTCACTGAATAGCATACTTTGGAAAACAAAGGCAACTTGCTGAAGTTAACTTTTTTGATAAAGTGTTTTTTTTATTATTATTGGGCTGGGGGGTAGAAGAAGTACATAAGGAAAAACGCAAACTGTTAAAAGCTCTATAGAAATGAGGGGGGAATTAATAGCCAGAGATTCTAGATTTGTTGTATGCAGTGATCTCTGTGGTGCTATCTTGCTTTGTTTTTTTAAAGTAGTCTTAGCAGTTTTTTTCTTTTTACTACAATAACTAGACTTGCAGAGTTAATGGGATATATAAGTAGGTAATTATGACGCTAAATGCAGTGCTTTACTGTAAAAGTATAAAGAAGTGAAACTTTTTATTTGCTATTATGCTTGTACCTTTCTGACTTCATTTCCAAAAAAAAAAAAAAAAAGCTTTAGATTTTTATCTGCCATTTATGTTGTCATTATACTGTAAAAGGGGTTTCAGGCTGTCTATGAATCCAGCGGTTGGTTATTGCAAAAATCAGTTTGAAGTGGATCAGTCTTCATGGTGATGGATGACTGAAGTTAGTAAGGTTTCTTCTTACCTCTACCAGCCATATGCCTTAAATGGAATTGCTGTTAATGGCACATTAAACTTCATTAGTAACCAGATTCCTCCTGCATGTTGTCTCGGGGAGTCCTAGATTCTTCAAACTTAACCTCATGATGAAATGTGTCTTGCTTAATGAGTGACCTGATCATGTAGGCATGTTGGATCTGATCAGCTTTTTCTTTTCCATGAGCAGTTGTTCTGAATTTGAGGCAAAGTGCCTGTGAAATATGATGCCACACAAACTGTATGTAAATATATTAAAAACATTAAGATACATGTGCTTCTAAATAGACAAGTTTTGATCACCAAAACAAATATTGTTTTGATCCAGCAGGAATATTTTGGTGATGCTATTTAGATGTGTCCTTTTATTACAGTTATAACAAGGTTCAGATGGTGATATTTGATAATTATGCTCAGGAAGTTGTTCTAACAACATTTTTTTTTCTTTAAGGAAATGTTACATGCTCTTGACTTAAAAAATAGTAAAAATGTTTACCAGGTTTAGTTATTAAGATTTAAGAGAAGCCAAGTTCAATGAACAAATGTATTCAGAAGTGATGGTCCTTAAATCTTTTAGAAATCTGTTGGAGGATAGAAACCGATAGTGCCAAGTTGTCTGAATTCTATGTTATTTTTGCATCCCTTTTCTAAATAACTTAGTTATGGTTTGTACTCTCAATAGCCATATGATGGCTCAGCTTTAATACATTTTGTTGCAAGTTTTTTCATGTTTCAGTTCTGTGCCTGATTTCTACCAAAGCTTCCAACTGAAATGGAAAGTGCATGGTGGGAATTTCATTAGAATTTCAAGGAGGACACCAGTTTGAGGAAGTTTAATCCAAATTCAAATTAGGACTCTTATACCTCTTACTTGTCCACCGCACATGGGTTCAGGTGTTGACAGTGTGACAGTGCTTTGAGTTGTGAGACAGAAATTGTTAGAAATTGACAGGAATCACACAGTAATACTAAAGTAACTGTGTAAATATTTTCGTCTGTTGTGAGACACTTTCTCTTCTAGGTGTGGAGAGAAGCTCATAGATAAACAGAGATTCGATGAAAGAAGCTCTTATTAGTAGCAGTACGCTAACTTCTTCAGTGGACAACTGCTTTAGAAACTAAGATAAAACATGATTAATATTCATTAGACAGGCTCCAGATATTATCATTGGTTTTCATTTCCTTTATGCTTTTTTTTTTTTTTTGTTTTGGGACATTGCTAGTCATTTTCCACCTAAAGTGCATGGTAGGCTTTCTCATTTTTCTATTTGTTTCCTCTGAGCTGGATAAATCACTCAACACAGGTAGATTTACACACACACATTTGCCCAGGTCTATATGAAATATCATTTACTTTGGTGTTGACAGCTGTGAATTTCTGTCTTCCTGTAATTCTAAATCTTGATCCTGTAAAGTGCTTTAATCAGATCTCAACGAGAATCATAGAATCAAAGAATAGTTAGGGTTGGAAAGGACCTCAAGATCATCAAGTTCCAACCCCCCTGCCATGGGCAGGGACGCCTCCCTCTAAACCGTGTTACCCAAGGCTCTGTCCAGCCTGGCCCTGAACACCTCCAGGGATGGAGCATTCACAATGTCCTTGGGCAACCCATTCCAGTGCCTCACCACCCTTACAGGAAAGAACCTCCTCCTTACATCCAGTCTAAACTTCCCCTGTTTAAGCTTGAACCCGTTACCCCTTGTCCTATCACTACAGTCCCTATGGAAGAGTCCCTCCACAGCATCCTTGTAGGCACGCCCTTCAGATACTGGAAGGCTGCAGTGAGGACTCCACGCAGCCTTCTCTTCTGCAGGCTGAACAGCCCCGACTTTCTCAGCCTATCTTCATATGGGAGGTGCTCCAGTCCCCTGATCATCCTTGTGGCCCTCCTCTGGACTTGTTCCAACAGTTCCATGTCCTTTTTATGTTGAGGACACCAGAACTGCACACACTACTCCAAGTGAGGTCTCACAAGAGCAGAGTAGAGTGGCAGGATCACCTCCCTCAACCTGCTGATCATGCTGCTCTTGATGAAGCCCAGGATACGGTTGGCTTTCTGGGCTGCGAGCACACACTGCCGGCTCATGTTCATTTTTTCATCGACCAGCACCCCCAAGTCCTTCTCCGCAGGGCTGCTCTGAATCTCATCTCTGCCCAACCTGTAGGTGTTATACAATTTCCTTAAAAGTCATGGGCACCTGAGGTTCTGATTTTGTAAATATGGAAGAACAGTCCTAATCTGATTTGGCATCTTGTGGCTTAGCCCATTCTGTGCACAGAACCTGGACATTCTTAAGGGATTGTGTGCTATGAACTTGTAGCATTCACAGTATGTTTTAATTTGTCAATGAAATGTGACATCTCAAACTTCTATACAGTAACGTTGTGGTTGGAGTGTGTCTGGGAAACTGACAGTGGGAGTAGTTGATGTTCATTTGATTTCTGGGAAATGGTACTCTGCATCTCATAAAGTACCCTAAATGCTTGTCTGTCTGCTCCTCTGGGTGCTTAGATCCCCTTAAGGTGGTTGCATTATTGTAATTCAAAAAGCAGGTTTGTGCTCTGAAGTGTATTCGTTGCTTTTGCCCTGTATTGTTTACACTCTGAAATGGTCTCTGACTTTGTGAGCTGGATTCTATTACTGAAATTAAGCTTAAGCTTGCACTCCAGAAATGCAGGTAATGCACTGCAATTACTAATCGATCCTTGGAACCAGTTTAGAATTAGTTTGAAGCAAAATGCCGCAGGGTGGGTAATTAAGATTTCAGCACCAGCTGTTTTGCTCTGCATATCCATTAATTTGCATTGCACTAGTCGCTGATACTGATCTAGTCAAACTTCCCTCTTGCACAGCCGCAGAGTTTCAGTGAAGGTTGCAGGATTCACTGGGCCACGAAGGAGTGACAAGAGAACATGATTTTCTAGCTGAATGATGATCATTCAAAAGAGGGATAGTCTTGGGTTCCCACAGCTATTTATACATTTAATCCAATAACTGTTCAGTGTAAAACATTGTAATACAATCTGTTCAAGTAGGTTTACTTGTGCACCATCTGGATGTGAGTGCTGCCTGCCAAACCTCTAAGTTGGGGAACACATGGAGGGCCGTGAAAGAAATCAAGGTTACTTGTAAGTAGTGATGGTTCTTCAGGGTAACCTCTGTGCACTCATTTTCTCCATTTAAACTGCTATCACCTCCTCGGTTGTAATTGCTTTTGTCAATGGAGGTAGCTGAAGGAAGTAAGTGTAGAGTGCAGTATGCCCAGTGCTCAGAGCACCAGTCCTTGAATATTTATAAGTAATGGAGACCTTGCTGGTAACATAAAGATGTTCAAATCAACATTTTTCTATTGCTATTCCAGGCTGTTTGTATTTTACAAGAATGCTGAGGAGGGGAGTTTGGACAAAGTCTGGGTTGTAAATACCTGGTTGGAGGCAGGAGAAGCTTGTTCAAATCTGGAACTGTTAGCCCTTGTTCTCAATTCTTTTTTTTTTTTTTTTTTTTTTTTTCTGTTTGCTGTAGATCCACATTCCTCAGGTAACTGCTTTTCTATGTCTTAGTTAAGCTAAGTACTGTGTTACATCTACAGATACCAAGCAAAAGAGAGTATAGAACAAGATTGTAGAGGTGTTGAATTTAATCTATGAGTGGTCAGATATCACCATATTTGACTTAGTTTTAATGGAATGCTAGATGTGGGAGAGGCACTAAAGCTGATAAATTTATTTCAGTGCAAAATATGTTATGTTGTAGAAAACATGTTGGTAAGTGGGCTACACAAGAAAACAATGAGGCCTGAAGTCATCCCACTCTAGGCTTTTAGTCGAAATGTTGTTGGAGGTTAAGCAGCCTGTAGTGCCATCAGTAGCAGTACCAATGGACAGTTTCACCTGTGTAAGAACGGAATGATATTTCCACCTTCAGCCTCTTCATAAATTTAGATTAAATACGCTGATGCCTTAGGTATGGTCATTTTACAAGAGCCTCAGGTGAGCTGTGTTGGAGAGATTGTAAGTCAAAGTGTATAGTGCATATTCAGAAGACATAATTTCGTAGAAAGTAGAACTTTAATCATTAATAGCATTTTTCTTGTCCCACCATGTTCAAGTGATGTAATTATTGTTATGTTAGTGTGTTAGTATACTGGCATGTATCTTAAGTGATTTAAAAGTCTAGCTGAAACTCTTCAGTCATAGCAACATCATTTTTTGAGCAATGAAGGCACTGTGCTATCATGCAGAATTTAAGCTTGCTTGGCTATAAGGGAGAAAATTACAAGTTAATTAGCTAATACAGCAGCTTTGTTTTCCAAAGTAATTTGGAGTTTGTACTTCTCCCAAGAAGTAAAAATGGAACTTTTACTGAATTTAATGAAATGTTTTAATAATAAAAATGTTTTAGAAGAAACATATTTTCACTCAAGTCTTTACAGTGAATTTTGAGTACACAAAGAGTTAAAAGAATATGCTTTAAAATTGGCTTAGAGAGGCAGTTTCATCTGTATGTTGTCGTTAGATCTATAGTCACTTTTTCTCAGAATGGAAAAATGCATAGACCTTTAGGAATTTGATTTAATGATAATTTGAAAGTTGATTTCAGAAGGTGAAAATTTAGACGTTATGATATGTCCATGTTTATGAGAATGCAATGTTATTTTGGTAAATGTTCACAGTAAATATTTTTCAAGCATAGACATCAGTTCCACTTCCAGTTTCCTTAACGTGAGTTATTGAGCTATCCACTATAAAGTACCTGAGTTTTTTAATATTCAACGCAGAAATTAATGCCGAGTATGGGTGTTTAAATGGCAGTTTCTTAACATACTTACACCATTTGCATTAAAGCTTCCTGACCACTTGTACAGTCTTGATTTAGTATTCAACAATGAGCTTCTGCTTTACTCTTACTAGTTGCACTTTTTTTTTTATTTAGATCAGAATTATGTGCTGGTATCCATGAATAGTCTTTCCTGAAACTACTTAAGTAGATCTGAAATTACAAGGTAATTATTTTATGCTAAATTTTATGCTTAATCCTTTATCCTAAAAGGATTAAGGGCTTTATCACTAGAGATTGTCTACCTCCTGTTAGACCACAGAATCCATTCATGAATTTAGCACCATTGTCCTTTGTCTTCTACTGTATGACTTACTAGGCAACATAGTATTCTGATGAAAGGAACTGCTGCTCAAGGAACTGTGTAGTACTGCTGTCTCTTAATGTATGGGTAATTGCAAGTATTCAAGAATTTCATCTAAATGGCTGACAGAGAAAAAAGGAAAGTTTTGTAAAAGGTTTTGTTGTTTGAAAATGTGGAGGTACTAGTCACAGAGAAGAAGAATGCTAAATTTAATGGTTCTATCATATTTTTGTGGGTGTTTTTTTTTTTTTTTTTTTTTTTTTCTGAGAAATAGAAATTGCTACGAAGCTGACAAAGTGGCCAATAAAAGGGTGGAATAATAGAATAAAACTTTAAAGGATAAATGTCAGAGATGGAAAGAATGTCTGAGTAACTGTTAATAATAAAATGCCAGTGAAATAATGTGAGGGTGAAGATTTTTCTTACAATGAAGTATGTGAGTCTTGATCAAAAGAAGTTCAAAAAAAGTATTAGGCATAGTACTCTGAAACATATATTCACACAGGGATAATGGGTGCATACACAAATTGCCTAGTTTTTAAAAGTGGAGCTTACACTCAATTAATTTGATGCTTTCAGAAATTTATTCCTTGCCTAGTATTTCTGACTCTAATTGATGTGGCATCT
The DNA here is from genome assembly GCA_039720435.1 of Amazona ochrocephala. NCBI lineage: Eukaryota > Metazoa > Chordata > Aves > Psittaciformes > Psittacidae > Amazona > Amazona ochrocephala. The sequence continues at coordinate 32,512,573 of CM077879.1, forward strand.
TTTTATTCAGAAAGAGAAGGGAGAGGATTGCTTTGCATGTGATGAAAGGAGAGAAGGAAAAATCAGCAGCTTGAACTTTTATCTGAACTTTTGCGAATAGTTAGTTGTGTCATCTGAACCCTTCTGTGTTAGTTTGTCCTTTCTAACAAAGAAGAAAATTGAGAATTTGCCTTTATATGAAGTAGGATTTTTATTAATTTGATTTTTTTTTTTCTTTTTTTTATGTCATGCCATGCAGAGAGGTGCTCTGCTATGGAACCTGCCTTTTCTTGTCTTAGGGTAGATTGTCCATTAAAATAACTACATCATGTTGCTGCTGGTACCCACGCAAAGTGCTGTAGATATTGGTGATTGTCTTTGATATGTATTGTTAATGCCCTTAACTTGCTCATCTGTTTGGAGAGGCAAAGCTCACAACTACTTTCTTCATTGTGTGAACAGTTTGATGTTGAAACTGAAGTGATCTTTCACTAATTTAAAGTGAAGTAATGAAACAAGGTACTACTTTTTAATATCCTTGTAGAAAGATGAAAATTGCTATCTTGCATTCTCCACTTGAGACTCATTGCTAAGGCTGCTGCTCATGTTAAGGCATCATCTTGAGACTTGAGGTATTTGAATTCAGTTGTTAGAAGTATAACTGGTTTCCTGTGTAACTGCCCAATCTTCTTTTGTTACTTGTTCATTTTATAAAATGGAAAGGTTGGTACTTTCCTTTGTTCCTGCTTTTTCCTTTTCCTAGCCATGAAAAGGATGTGTTAAATTGATTTTTTTTGTGTTTGAGGTATAGCAGCACAAAATCTTATTAATTCTTTTTGGAAAAAGTAACAGTCTTCTTCTTGTTTGTTTGTTTGTGTGTTTTTTTTTTTTGTTTGTTTGTTTGTTTCTGCTCTGTGCTACGCAATTCTGTAAGTCCAGGAGCTTTAGAAGCCTTCAGTTAAAGGAAAAAAAAAAAAAAAGAGGCGACTTGAAAAGCCCACCTTTTGGGCAGTTCAGCTATGTAAAGTTAAGGATTTTGATATTTTTATGGTTTTCTTAGTAGCATGCAATAAGTGTCAAATTTAGTTAATTTAATTTTTGGGGAAAAAAGTGCTGTAAGTGCTCATGATAGGTGTTGTCAATCTGCGGAAGCACTGTTAAACCTGCAGTCATAAGGATCTACGAAATTTTATTTGATATGCTATGAAATTTCATTAAATGAAAGGAAATTGAATGTACAGTAAAAGTCCATCAAATATACAGGGGTGCACATGGTCAAACAAAAGCAACTTACTCTTATTTCTTTTGAGGTACTATCTGTAATTTTTTTAACAGTAATTTATTAATATTGTGCCATGTGAAACATTACCTTTTAAGGAAATGTAGGAAGAGTAATACATCCAGATGTTTGGCTGCTTTATGAATTAGTATGTAATATTATATATACTGTAGTAACAGTTGTTTCGAAAAGCAACAGTCCAAATTATAAGTGATTTTGGTCATGATTTCTGTATAGCACTTGGGCTGTGAAGTTTATGTCAAGTAATAAATTAAAGGAGATTCTGAACTTCATTAAAACCAGTTTCCAGGATGCCAAGGACCTGCTGATAGTGTAGATTCCGTTAGTAATATTCTGCATTTTTTTTCATAGAGGAGGATGAAAGGTGTTCTGCCCTTTTTTCTTCCCTCTTTATGAAGATTTTAAGCTTCACATTACTGAAACAAGGACCTGGGTGTCATGTAGATAATGGGCATGGAAAAAAAAAAGGTAAGAGAACGTAAGAGCTCAGTAAAAGGTTTACAGCCCTTCTTAGAAAGGCCTCTTTTTTGCAACAGTTTCTCTCATTTACCCCTGCTGCACTTAGTTGGATATGGAATCACTGTAAACAAATACTGGAGGAGGCCATGTGGCCCTGAGCTTTTTCTCCCATCCCACTTAGAAGTTTTCACTGCATATGTTCAGCAAGCCACCACAATGTTACAATTACACAGTTTTACCCACCTGCTTTCGGAGATCGTCTTTTGTATGGAGTTAATGTAAGTTTCGTGTATTTGAAACTGAAGTTACAGAATGATTAAGTGAAATTTGAGTCAAATGTTGCTTACATCTCAGTTATGGCTTTGTTGGAGTTGAGTTTTAATGATTTTTTTTTCTTCTGCTCATCTGAAGTGAAAGAATGTGCAGAATGTATACTTTGACATTATGAGAATCTTTCATAAAGTCTTGAAAAAGTGCTGATGAAGGATGCTTATTTTCCTGTTTCTACCCAACTCTGGCCATGATGCCCATTCTTTTTTAGCATGGTTTGCATGTGGTGTAAGCCCCTTACTGGAACCTCTTTGGGCTATATAATGTATTATCTCTTGATTAGCTAATTAAAGTACATGAAGTAGATTACAAGGGTAGTTGTTTGATGGTTTTATTTTGTTTTCATCATAATGGGTGATCCATGTACTAAGATAATCTCCATGGATTTTGATTGCATATCTGCCATGTGTTAAAATATGGCTATCTGCTTGATTAAGCATTTAGACAAAAGAGGAGGGAAATAGTTGCTGTCTACCAACTATCCATCTTGTCTAGAGGACCACTGCCAGAAAGGTGAATAAGAAAGTTAAAAGGAAACAAAACGACAAAAAAAAAAAAAAAAAAAAAAACAACCCAAAAACAACCAACCAAAAAAACCAGAATCTAGGCTTCCAGACTATAAATATTTTCTTACTGATAGCAAAGAAAGTGAGGAATTGGGTAAAGGGGAGGAGTAACTTAAGAAAAATGGAAATGATTAATTTTGAGGATTTTTTTTTTTTTTTTTTTGATCCAGACCATTCGTATTGACTGGACATTCACGACTTCTCAGTTATGGAGTTAGGATTATGATTTGATGTTGTGGGATTCACTCAACCGAAGAACATGAGCTTTTTGTTATCATTACATGATTTTTTGTTAATTGGTTCCTTGATTGATATTCAGCACAATTTATGGATAAAAAGTGTATAACAGATTTCAAGATTAGAATTGTCTGATCAGTAAAAAGCAGTAAAGGTTGAGCTTTTAATTGTGAAATGAGTGTTATCCAGAATGGATCTGTCCGATATACATAAATGTCCATTGTCAACATAAGATACATTTTCCCCTTCTTTGTATACCAGTATTCTTGGAAAATACACTGTACTTGTCCTAGTGTGAGGCAGACTCTTACATCAGCAGCTACAGTTGCTGCAGGGTGTATCTAATTTCCAGGTATCCATGAGTGGCATTTTAGGAAGTGAGGATATAGTAACAGTCAAATTCATCTTGGCCATTAGCATCATATTTTCTAATTATGTGAGTTTACTGTAATTTCTCAATCAAAGGCGATGTTATAATTCACATGATCGAATACAAACACTATATTAAATAACACTGTTTCTGCATTCTTCAGGCGTTTGATGTAATGCCAGGAATAACTTTTCTCTTTAATGCCTCAGCAGGTGTCGATTTTTACAGATTTCTTCTTCAGTTAGAAATATTGCTACACTGAATTTTTATTTAAATGGATAACAGTAGTTTTCTGTGACTTTGTGTTCACAAGAGGATATTATGTTTCACAGATTCTTATGAGTATAAATGAGCAGAAAGGTGTATGGTCTCTCTTCCAATTTCATATTGCCTATATTTTTTCATTTTTCCATTATTTTCAAGTTTGGGATAGATGTCAAGTCTTGTGTCAGTACACATAGCTGTTAAATACAGTGTGCCTCCAGAAGTCATAAGGTAGTCATATGAGTAGTCATAAGCAATAACAAAAATCATTCTGACCTGTAAACTGTGTTACAGACAGCTTAGAGAAAGTTTCTGTGCTTCACTAATGCATATGCTTGGGAATGCATCTGTTACAGCTCTGTCTCAAAAACTGTTTGGAGGATGGATAGCCATGAGTTAATATTATACCAAAAAATCTTGAGATGGGGGCTCAACTCATCCGCTCTTAAACAAAAGTGCATCTTTGAGTTTGTTATTAAGTTTCTGCTAGGCTGTTTCACATTTCTCTTCATGAATGTTTTGGTACTCATAGCTGTCTTGAGTTGGCCGAGAATGTCATCAAACTGATTCTGAAATACGGTGAAAAATTCTCCAAGCCTCCGAATATTCAGTTTACATGATTATTGTTTCAGGTCAAGGGCTTCTGTTGGTTTCTTTTCCTATGCATTTCAGATTTCTCCCTGGTTGGATTTTTTGGTGCACTCAAAGTGATTTTCATTTTACCTGCCACTGTGCATTCCTGGTTGTTGATTTGCCTCTTTCCCTGGTAACTCCACATGCTGAGCTACTGTGTCTGTGAGTCTTGCTAAGGGGCAGGCAGCCAGCTTGTATTGACTGCAGTGCAAATAAGTCCTCCTCTGAATTTATTTGTCCAGAAAAGACCCTTTAGGTAGCATGTGCACCAAAATTAGAGAGTTATTTCTTTCAGGTTCTGCTGTTTGAGTACATGGGCTGTGTATATTTAACCCTGGAAAATGGATTAAAATTTTTATTCTTACACACCTACAGACCGATGGGAGGATGTGCAAGTTGTTGCTGCAGCAGTATGAGGACTAAAAACGTACAATGGAAACTTTAAGTACACAATTTGTAAAAAATTGTACAATTTGATAATGTAGGTGAAGGCTTCTAATTCTTTAAATCTGTGTAGCCACAGAATATGTTAGCAGATTGCTTCTGAAGTCTTGTAGGAAAATTTTGAAGTCTAATTCTTCATAAAGTTAAAACCAAACCATTTTTATTGAAAGTATTGTGTATTTTAAAACTAAAATGCGTATAGCTTTAGGTGTTTATTAGTAACAGGACGTGTTGTATTATATCTGCCAAAGAGCTACATAATTAATTCTCTGAAGTCGGACATCAAAATGTAAATGGATTGGTTCAGATCGTTGCCTCTAACACCCTGTTCATTTTGGTGATGGTAAATATGTAGAAATCAGGAAACTTGTCAAAGTAGGTCAGCATGAACAGATCTAAGGTATCATGCAGTTGTGTAGACTATCTTTTTATTCTTGGGAGTTTCTCAGGGAAAAGCATTATTACTTAGCTGCAAGAGCCCCAAGGGGAGCCTCAAATCCTCGACAGGACTTGCCCAGGAGCTGGCAGCTCAGCTGACTCACAGGGGGCAGTGCCAGGAGGAGCAGCACGAGCCCTGACTGGTTAAAAACCTGCCCCAGGGAGCGTGAGCGATCAGGAGCGCAGCAGACAGGGTGGGTTTGAGGAAGTTTGTGCGGGCAGGTGAGCGGGATGGTGAGCACTCGCCATATGACCAGGACCCGGTCTGGGAGCTCTGCTCTGGCTGCCCCGGCGGTGGCCAGGGTAGGCACCCAGACAGAGCTGATGAGAGGGGAGGCTGCAGTGCAGAGCTCGGAGTGCAGAGTGCTTGCACTGGTCTTGTGAGGGAAGAGTGCACAATGGGCAGGGTTGCACTCGGTGTGCCCTGGCGGAAGTCCTCCTGTAGCAGGGGCTGAGCTGCGGGAAGCTGTTACTAGGCTGAAAGATGTCAGGGAAGCAGCACTGCTTGCTTCAGGCCCAAACTGTGCAGGGGCCTCAAGCGTCCACTGCAGCTCATGGAGGGAAGAAGGAGGCTGCTAACCCAGGAAGCTGGGAAACAGTAACAGAAAAAAAACAACAAAAAAATGGAGGAAGAGGACAATTAAAAGCAAGGGGCTTCCTCCTACATCTGTTATCCCCACCCAGAACTGCTTTGCTCTCCTGCAGGGGGCTGATGAGGAAGCACACTCGCACCAGGAACAGCTGGCTGATGCGCTGGTAAAGAAGATCTCTACTGGTGCTGCCAGGAAAAAGCAGCGGGTCATAGTAGTAGGGGACTCTACTTTGAAAGGAACAGAGGCACCCATCTGTCGGCCTGAACCAGTCTCAAGGGAGGTGTTGCCTACCAGGGGCACGGATCAGGGATGTTGCAGAGAAGCTGCCTGCTCTAGTCGGTCCCACTGACTATTGCTCGCTTCTAGTGATCCATGTGGGTGCTTCTGATATAGATAGCAGTAGCTCGGAGAGCATAAAGAAGGACTACAGAGCTCTGGGAGAAGTGGTTAGGGGCTCTGGAGCTCAGACTATCTTTTCATCAGCTCTCCACAATACAGGGGAGGACTTTAAAAAGGCTAGGAGGATTGGCCAGGAAGTTCCTCGATTGTGTGGAAGACAACTATCTACTGCAAGTAATAGAGGAGCCGACAAGGAGAGGTGCCATGCTTGACCTCGTCCTCACCATTAGGGATGGGCTGTTTGGAAATGTGATGCTCCAGGGCAGCCTTGATTGCAGCGATCATGAGATGGTCGAATTCAAGATCCTCAGGACAGTGAGAAGAGCATGCAGCAAGCTCACTGCCCTGGACTTCAAGAGAGCAGACTTTGGCCTCTTCGGGAACCTGCTCAGTAACATTCCATGGGATATAGCCCTAGAGGGCAGGGGGGCCCAAGACTGTTGGTTGATATTCAAGGATCACCTGCTGCAAACTCAGGAGCAATACATCCCTACTAGAAGGAGGTTTAGCAGGAGGGCCAGGAGACCTCCTTGGATGGATAAGGAGCCGCTGAGGAAACTTTGAAGGAAAAAAGAGGCTTATAAAAGGTGGAAGCAAGGACAGGCAGCCTGGGAAGAATACAGGGACGTTGTCCTGTGTCATGGGTTCAGCAGCAGCAGTCATTTTTCTCCTTCATAGTAGCTGGTGCAGTGCTGTGTTTTGACTTTCGTCCTGGGAACAGCGCTGATAACACCGATGTTTATAGTTACGGCTTAGAATGTTTTGGTCTGACCAAAGACTTTCTGAGTCTCATACTCTGCCAGGGAGGAGGGGAAGCCGAGAGGAAGCAGAAACAGGGTACCTGGCCCAGACTGACTGAAGAGGTGTTCCATACCACAGTACGTCATGCCCAGGATGTAAAAAAAAAACTGAGGGCACGAACCTGGGAGAATTTTTAGTTCACAGCTCGGTTGTTGGGTGGTGAGCAGTTGTATCCTCTTCCCTTGTATTTCCCTTATCATTATTATTATTGGTGGTAGCAGTAGTGATTTGTTTTATCCCTTAGTTACTGGACTGTTCTTATCTCAACCCATGGGAGCTACATTCTTTCGATTCTTCTCCCCATTCCTCCCCCCCCTCGGAGTGGGGGAGAAGAAAGAGGGAAAAGTGAGAGAGCGGCTGCGTGAGTTATAGAGGCTTAAACCATGACATCCGGGAAGCTAGGGACCAGGTTAGGAAAGCTAAGTCCCACTTAGAATTAAACTTGGCTAGGGATGTTAAGGATAACAGGAAAAGATTTTATAGGTACATTGCCAATAAAAGACAGGTTAGGGACACCGTGGGCCCTCTCCAGAAGCTATCGGGAGAACTGGCTACCCTGAATTTGGAGAAGGTTGAGGTTCTTAATGACTTCTTTGCCTCAGTCTTCACCAGCAAATGCTCTGACCACACCACCCAAGTCTTGGAATGCAGACGCAGGGACTGTGAGAATGAAGACCCTGGGCCCACTGTAGGAGAGGATCTGGTCCAAGACCATCTTAAGAACCTGAATGTATACAAGTCCATGGGACTGGATGAAATCCATCTGTGGGTCCTGAAGGAGCTGGCAAATGAAGTTGCTAAGCCACTGTCCATCATATTTGAAAAATCATGGCAGTCAAGTGAAGTTCCCTATGACTGGAAAAAGGGAAATATAACCCCCATCTTCAAGAAGGGGAAAATGGATGAGCTGGGAAATTACAGACCAGTCAAGTCTCACCTCTGTGCCTGGCAAAATCTTGGAGCGGATTCTCCTGGAAGGCATGCTGAGGCACACGAAAAACAATGAGGTGCTTGGTGACAGCCAGCATGGCTTCACTAAGGGGAAATCCTGCCAGACCAATCTGGTGCCTTCTATGATGGGGCTACAGAACTGATGGACAGGGGTAGAGCAGTTGATGTCATCTACCTGGGCTTCTGCAAAGCATTCGACACTGTCCCACATGACATCCTTGTCTCTTAAGTTGGAGAGACATCAATTTGATAGGTGGACCACTCGGTGGATAAAGAACTTTACTGTAAGGGTGGTGAGGCACTGGAATGGGTTGCCCAGGGAAGTTGTGAATGCTTCATCCCTGGCAGCATTCAAGGTGGGGTTGGACATAGCCTTAGGTGGCATGTTTTAGTGTGAGGTGTCCCTGCCCATGGCAGGGGGGTTGGAACTAGATGATCTTAAGGTCCTTTCCAACCATAAGTATTCTAAGATTCTATGATCTTGCCCATCTTATTTTCAAATATTTTCAACATATTATCAAGAATTTTGATTTTTTTTCTTTTTTTATTCTTTTCTATGTTCTGCTTTTCTTGGTATGTACAGATGGATTTTAAAAGTCATTCCCACGATGTGTTTTATATCTGTTGTTTTAAAATAGGTTGTCAAATTTTGCTCTCCTTTAAGGAGAGAGCTGAATGAAATGACAAGGTAGGATGACTCCAATTTTGATGCATTTGAAGAGATCTGTATTGTTTATGTGTGTATATATATATATATATTTCTTTGCCATCTGTATTGTTTGGAAATTTTTATTCTTTCCCTCAAAATCTCAGCATCATCCCTCTGGATTTTTTGTTTGGTGTTGGCAAGGAGGGCACATCTGCAATCATTATGGTGTCTCAAGACAAATGTGGAAAGGAATCAAGGGTTTGATTTCATTGTTTTTCTCTCCCTCTGATTTGCATGACCTACTCTAAAATCAAGAGACCTTGTACACATTAGTGCTTGTATGTACACAGATGTATCCTGTTGGTCAGGAGCTAAACAGGCCCAGTTTATATCATTCAAGAGGCAGCAGCTCACATTATGTCGTTATTCCTAGTGGTTTCTGTCAGTGAATGTCTACTGCTGTTTGAATTCCTCCCCATTGCTGAGGTGACACTGAATGTTGCATTGGTCTTACTTCAGTTATTTGTTTCTGCCTCACATGAGCTTTCTTCAAAGTTCAATATGCCTTACAAGTGAAGACAGAAACTTAAGGATTCTGTTTTTTTGGTGTTTTGTTTTTTTTTCTCGTTGTTGTTTTTTTTTGTTTTTTTTTTTTTTTTTAATGTGTTGATAGGGTTCTAAGGAGTCAACTTCACCTAAAATCAAAACATCCATTTGCTTCTCAGTTGATCAAATCATTGTCTTAGAAAGCTAGCTTATCCTGCAGAAATACTCAAAATCTGCTTTCCAGTTGCTATCTGGTGTAATTCAGGTTTTCTCTGTCAAAAATTCCTGGTAATACTACTCTGATTGTTAGCATATATGTGTGTGTCCTGCTGTCCTGGTATTTCCAAACACTGTGAAGTAAGAACAAAGACAAATCCTTCAGTACTAGCATTACTAAATGTGAAATACTAATGGATTTATAGTTTTACAGATACTCTACACAAATGATTAATCTGGAAGATATTTTTTTTCTTTTTTTTTTATTAATTCTGCTGGACCTGGTTTTTTTAATCATAACATTAAGTGAAGAAGTTTTCAGAGATTCGGCACAGTTCTCTTTCTCTGTGACCTCTTTTTGAGACTTATTAGATTCTATTTGGCTTGAAGATCTTCCTTGTGAGTCATAGGTCTTGTTTTTTGCTTATTCTCTGAAAAATCAAAATAGGCAGCATGATAGAGCTCTACAAACATTTTTCTTTTCTACATTTGGAGAAGAAAAATAACTGGGATGTCATGGCATGAAATGCTATCAAAATGAATGTGATCTGTTACGTGCTTTTATTTTTCCCTCTCCAGTCCTTACTGCAATTCCCTGATATGCACAAGGCTAGTAATGGATTCTGATACCGTCATGGACACTCTCTGCCCTAATCTATAAAAGGGATGATTCTCATTCATTAAGCTCTAATCGTTACTTTTTGTGTTATCCGTCTATTGACAGGTGCCCTTGTGGAAGTGATTTTTGTCCTATTGCTGTGTTCTGTTGAGTGAAAATGGTTTGGATGATACCTCTTTCCAGAATGGCAAATTGTGTGTGATATTGTGATAATCAGAAGAAATTCATTTTTTTTTTTCTTCTTTCCTGAGCAGTGGTGAAAAACTACCTTGTGCTTTGAATATTTTATAACAAATCAGCTGGGATCTCAGTATGAGATGGGTAAGAATGGCTTAACTCATTCAGACCGAGTTCACCTATTCCTGATACTTTTTCTCAAAACGGGAAATGTATGTCTAGGGAGGGGAGCATTACCCCCTCACTAACCCATAATCTCCCACCCTGTGTCTGTTTTCAGCTCTGGTTTTCTGGTGTCTGATATTTCCAACTAATGGAAAACTAATGGTGAGTCATGGGAACAGGTTGCCTAGAGAAACTGTTGCTGCCCCATCCCTGGCAGTGTTCAAGGCCAGATTGGATGGGACTTTTAGCAGTCTGGTCTAGTGGAAGGTGTCCCTGCCCATGGTAGGGGGGTTGGAACTAGGTGTTCTTAAGGTCCTTTCTAGCTCTAAGTATTCTGTGATTCTGTGAAGTACAGACTAACCGGTACTACAGATGGTATAAGTTTTATACTGTACATGCTCTGAGCAAGGATTCTTCCCTCCTGTGGATAACTGTCCTGTCAGTTGTGCAGCTTCTCAACTGCTAGTGAAAGATTAGAGCTGTTGATTCCTCACCCCCCCACCCCAAGAAACATGAGGTTTGGACATGTTATCTTTGTTCTAGTAGTTTGCATAGTGAAAGGAGAAGTAGCAAGGGCCATTAGAGACAGCAAGAAGTAAATTTTTGTTGGATATTGAAAGAAAAATTTCAAAATGAAGAGGATTCTCAGAGAGGTTGCAGAATCTCCATTTTTGGAGACTTTAAAAGTTCTACTGGCTGTGGCCCTCAGCAACCCAGTGTAACTCCTGTTAGCCATGATTTGAGAAGGAGGTTGAATGGGATGACCTCTGGAGATCCTTTCCTACCACATTTTTTTACCGTGTTTATGTGATAAATAGGATAATCTCCCTTCTTAAGGAAATATTCAGCTACTTATACTAGTTTTCAATGATAGGTACTTTATGCAAGGAGGAAGATTTTGCTTTAGAAGTATGAATATTTTATAGGTCATGTTTTTCAATACTGCAAATATATGACTAAAATTTATTTTTCTGACAACTTAAATGAAAGTCATTACTTACCACAAAAAATCTTAATGAGAACAACTGAATAAAAACTTTATGCATTTGAAAAGCATTATATATTCTGATATATTGACTTTATTAGAAGAAGTAATGCCCTCCCTCAGCCTGCTATTCCTACTGCAGGACAGGGGGCCACTTTGCCACAAGGGCTCATTGCTGGCACAGTGTTCAATCTGCTGTGTGCCAGGACCCCCCAGACCATTTTCTTTCCTGCTGGGGGTCCCCTAGGGTGTGCTGGTACGTGGGGCTTTTCTTCCTCAGATTTAAAGTGTGCATTTCCCATTGTCGAACTTGAGGCTTGTCAGCCCATTTCTTCAGCCTGTCAAAGTTCTGGTGGGCAGCACAAATATCTGGTTTATCAACTACTTCTCTGAGTATTGTATCATCTGCTGTTTTAGTTCTCTAAGTTCAAGTTTTTCTGTTGCAAGAACAAGATTTAAAAAAAAAGAAGTTTGACTAATTGAATGATGTAGATTCTTGGACAGTGTATGAAACATGACACTTTAAGGACCATAATACTAAACTTACGCTTTTTTTTTTTTTTTTTTATTCTGAATATGCCATTACTGCTTGCATGGCTCTTATTCATCTTTCTAAAGACTTGTAAGATGATTCTCAATTACTGTGGCTATGGGGGAAAAATAATCAGATAGTAAGAATGTAAGGAGACAGGATATAACAATTGGTGATTCGTAGCCCTGTGAAGTGTATGTCTATGTAGAACACTGCAGTTTGTATTCATCAGGACATTAGTACCCCAACAGTCAATTTAAACCTAATTGGCAGATGTGCTGTAATGATAAAAATCCTAATGACTGCATGCTCTGAACAGATTATCTGCAATGCACTTTTTAATTTTACATGGGCTCTTCATTTGCTTGTAAACTGAGAAGAGGCCATTTTCATTTCAAAGTTTTATAACTGCAAAGGTGTACTTTTTAGATGCAGCATCACAGTACATTTATTAAAAATTCTGCACTGAACATACATGCAACAGATAAATGAACAGTGCATTGGATCTGTGTATGCTCAGTGAGTGTACTTGGGATTCTTGTTGTATGTAGTAATTCTGAAAGGTCCAAAATGTAAACAAAAATGTGAAAATCCCTCTATCTGTCCAGACCAAACTTCCAGGAAAAAACATCTTTTGGGAAAAGTCACTGTTAGTGGATTTTGTCCAAAAGCCTGCATACTTCAATAGGTACCCATGAATGAATTGTAACATAAGGCACCCAATAGAAATTTTATATATATATATATATATATATATATATATGGGGGTAGGGAAATTAAGCTTTATATGGTCAATCAGTAAAAAAATGACAGTTGTCACTTGAGGTAGTCACCTGCTATCTGTTCTGAAGCTTTATTAAAAAAAAACCCGAGCAGTTGGTCTTTGTTTTGCCTCTGTTTATTGAATGTCAGAATTTCTGGGTTTTAAAGTCACAGGGATCGATTATTTGTTGTTTAAAATGGACTCTGGAATGGTGCAAGATAGCACTTTCAACGGGAGAACTTTGAAAATTGAGTGAACTTGTGATGGAGCTTAATCCAGTGTGCAACCTAACTACTTTTGAAGGTCATTAGCAGTTTTTCTTGAAAAACTGAACTAAACCAAACCCATGATCATATAACAGTAGTTCACATTAAGAACAATACAAAATATGGTTCTGTGGTTTGAATGTGTAAACTTAGTCCTGGTTCCCAAATCAGAATTTTACTTTGAACCTGTTTTAGTAACAAAAATGAGAAAAGATGGAAGCTTCGAGTGGGGAAAAAATATACTAAATAGGTCTTACACCTCCCGAGGAAAGATGCTGACTATGTGAGGCATAGAACACAAAATACTCCAAGTGTACATGATGAGATGAAATGAAATACCAAGAATAGTGCAGACAGGAAGGTCCAACTCAAAGTTCATGACACTTATGGTTAAAATTGCAATAAGTATCAAGAACAAGATTTTTGACAATCTTTGTAATTGAATCTGTTACATCTTGATAGAAAGGATGGTGCAATGGTGAGTGATAGGCTCACAAAGTGTGAGATCTTAAAGTAGCTAAGAAATGCTAATTTCACATTACCATTTTGCATGAGATGATTCTAGAAGTCATTTTTCAGCCTAATACATTGGTCATCTTCCATCAGTCTCCATTTGGACAGAGACAGGTACATTTATACATGACGTGGGTTATTTCCTGTGATTAAAACCTAATGGGGCAATAGTTCTATATGGTGAACTCACCTGCCTGATTGCCCTGTGTGAAATACGGTCATTCCTAACGTGAAACAAAGTATGAAGGTCACTTTTACAGGATGGTCCTGGAATATTGTGATGATTAGGGGTGAGGGGTGGTGGGCAGGAGTAGTGGCAGCCATTTGATAGCCAGTAGAAATTCTAAGTTGTTGTGGAGAGGGTGAGTTTGATTTCTGAATAAACAAATGAGGAAATAATTAACTAATTACATTATTGCATATGCACAGACTACTGGCACAGATGAGAGCATCGGTAGAGTATTTTAACTGGTTCTGGTATCAGTGCCAAAGAATATGGTTGACAAATAATGAAGTACTTAGGAAAGAATTACAACAAATATTTGTATTTTGCCTGGAAGGGAAAGGCTAGAATTCAGTCCTGGGCTAAAACCAAGCTGTAAGGGGAGCCTTGAGAGTAATCAAAAACTACTTATATGAAGAAAGATATGTTAAAAAAGATGTCCCTTATCTATCAAAAATTTTGTATTTGGTTTGACAGCTGACAGCTGATGCTTAGGCAAAGTGAGGTAAGAGATTAGGTGCAAGTTTTTATTGTGAGATACTTCATTTACTTCTGGTTTAATTTATTTTGTATTTTCATCATTTAGATTTAGTGATTGTAACACTTCCTTTTGGTCTAATAAAACTGCTTATAACCAGCCCAATTCCTGTAACTGATTTTTGTTTTGCAATTCATTTTGTATGCTGTGTTGTCCTTCTGTGTGCCATGTACTTGAATCAACAAAGCATAACTGCATTGCAGAGTGACAAGCTAGATATACTGCTGTCTTGTTAATCATTGGGTCTTGGGTATTTGAAAATTGGTTGGATAGAGTTTGTTAGAATATAAGCTGAATGTTTTTATAAGAGTATGTAGTAGTGAAATTAAGTGCTGACATTCTAAATGCTATTTATAGATCTCAAAGTTAGACCAGATGAATAATGTGAGTCATGCTTTCAAAGCTGTTGAATTTTCCACAACTTGAGGAAATCAACAGCTCTCTGATGTCTAATCAATAGATTCATTTGTGGTTTTCATCACAAGCCTCAGAGTTGGAATTGAGGTGTTTTTTGGTTGTTTTTTTTTTTTTTTTTTTTTTTTTTTAGTTCATGTAATTTCTCCAAAACCACTGCAGTGTTTTGCTTCTTTAGAATATTCCAACATTGTTTTGTCTTCTCTGCTCTTCCCTCCTACTCTGTCCCCTGGTGACTTGAGTATGCTACTATTATGTGAAAGTAACATTTGCTGTTACAGCAAGATTACTTGCTATAATGCAACCATCACTGTTCAGTTCATTGATGTGTCATATCTGTCTTACAGTCTTTGCTTGTCAAAAGAGGTCTAATGAATTACTCGAAGTAGATGTGTTAGATTAGGTAGTTCTTGAACTATCATGAATTTCAACAGATCTTATATCAGTATGGTGGTAGCACCACTTGAATATCATTGCCAACTTCCTCGATGATCTGAGGCTACTTTATATGCTAGTGTTTGAGCAAGAATATGAAAACAGGGCTGTCCACTTGATCAGAGTGGGTACATTTCACACTTAATTCCACACAATAGTTAGAACAGAGTTATTTTAATCAATTACCTGAGAAAGTGATCAGCTGTGGTTTGGGCTGTAAAGGTGATACCAAGTTCTGCAGACCACATTTAGTAGTAAGGTCCCTGTCATGAGAAGTAACAGATGGAATTATTATAAGAAAAGAAATTGTCAGGTAAACTGAAATAAATCTTTTCCATACCATTAATTTGGGGAGAAATGCTTTAGGGTTTGCAGAAATTTAATAAATATGCATAAGGTGATATTTTGTGTTCCACATCCTTTACATTTATACTGGCTTATTAAAGATTTAATTAAGTTTTCTAAGAAGAGAGAGGATGCAGTCTTGCAAAAAAAATGTAGATGACAGTGTGGGTTCACAATAATTAGGACTTCAGGGATAAAATAAAGGGTCTCTACAGTTAATGAATACTAAAGCAATGGCTGCTTTGAAAACTTAAAAAAATAACAGTGTTTTACTTACCACATCTGTCTTCTGCTTGTATTTTAGTCCTTGTTCTTCAATTTTTGTGACAAATGACATACCATTTACTTCTGCAACTATGGATATTAACAAAAGTTACAGAAGAAATTTTATTTGACTCTTGTGCATAAGCAAAATTTTTTTACCTACTCTTGATTACCCTGCAGTGTCTTTTTATTTATTTATTTATTTTTATTTTTTAATTCATTTAAACCTTAAAAACAAGTATCTCTGGATAAAATTTATTAATACTTCCCTATTAAAACAGCACTGCACAAAGCATTGCAAAGACTCCTGTTATTTTAAATCCCTCTTTATGTCTCTTTCATTTTCAAAGTTCCAAAACCTTGAAAGTGGTTAGACAGTAAATGTGGCAAAGCAACTGTGGACCATGTAAACCCATGGTCTTTATTGATCTCTTGTATTCTATGTGTAGACATAAATAAATAAGCAAATGTTTTGTCTTCCTTGATTTGTAGCTTCCAACCTCTTGGGGACGAGAACAGTCTGCTGTGTGGTACGCCAGTATCTTGCACAATTAAATTCTTCTCCTTGACTAGGGTTTCTTAGTGTTCTGATTACATAAATAGCAACAATACTGAAATAATAATTCCTTTTGCAAAGTTAAGAGCATAAATGAAACCAACAATATTATGCTTGTACCTTGGACAACATAATGTGCTCTATAAATTCTTTATCAGTGTAATACTGGGGAAGAACAAATACATTGTTCTGTAGTTTGAAAGGTGTGTTCAATTGTGAGTTCAGTACAGCTGCCACAAATTCTTTTACAGGCTTCTGTTTAAGGCCCTGAATGTAATTTCTTGCTGCTTTAAGCTTTATAACATGTATTATATATTCAACCTTATGCTGTGGGTATGGCAAAAGCTCACATCCTGTGTGCTTATACCATCTTAACTATTTTCCAGGTCTGCTTCTCTCCCTCTGTTGTTGTTGATCCCATGTTACTTTTAGAATATCTTCTGGAGATCTTCTGTATGTCCTCTTAGTAGAAGAAATTCTATTGCTTTCTGAATCTTTCCTTTGCATTCTTTGAGCCCCACTCAATTCTGGTGGCCCATTCTGCTTCAGCAAGCCAGTAGTCCTTTCTTCTCTTTCTTCTTGTTAATTTCCATTGGATAAGTGGGTACTTTCGTGTTAATGAGTGGTGGAAAAGGGGAAGAGAGAAAAAGAAGCTGTTAAAGGTGGTATGGACTATGAGGAAAGATCAGCAGGTAATGGAGCTTGCTCTAAGTGGTTTCTGCAGTTGATTCAGGAATTGAATTCTCTCCAGCACAACTTTTCTGTAAAACCAACAGCCTCTGCAAAAGCATTGTCTTTCTTTCATAGCTTCCTGTGTTAATGTTTTTTAGATATATGCTTTCCTGAAATCTGTGTTCATTGAAAATGTAGTTTTCACTGTCTGAAAACTGCTTTATTTGCGTCGTTTCTTCGCCCTGACAGTCTGTTTAAATGTCCGTTAGAAGTAGCAGGGGAGTAAATTCTCTTCTTGTGCTGTTTTTTTTTTTTTTTGAAGTGGAAACTGTTATGCGCCTCAAACAGGTTATTTGTTTTTGTATAAATAAGAAGTTTTATTTTAGTGTAACAGATTCTGGTAACTGATCCTGAAGACAGAACTGTGTATGTGCAGAGTGACTTAGTCACACCGCAGATTACTTCTCCCCACTCCTTTTGCAAAGAGCTGGTAAAAAGCCATCTGGCCCACAAGCCCTGTCTGTTCTTTAAATACTTGCATTTCTGTACTGTTATTTGTCTTCCGAACCATATGTTTGCATAGTTTTTAGCAAAGCAATATTTTTTTCAGGAAAAAAAATTGTTTCTTCTCACCTTGTACCACAAAACATTAAATTGCTGTTTATTTGGCCAAACCCAATGAGCCAAACTAGCAATATGTCAGGCGATCAGATGATTTTAGTCAAGTCAGAATGCTATTTGGATTGTGTGTATAAACCAGGCCGTTTGTGTGGTTGATTAGTATTCATCCAGTTGCAGTCCTGTATATGTAACTCCATGTATATATATATAGTGCAGAATATTTAACTACATTATTTTTAATTTTTATAATTAGTGTCCTAAATACATTATTTTATACATATACATGATTTTATAAATGTTTTTCTTATTAAGATGTGTTGTTTTGTTGAGTAAATTCAATTCAGTCAAACTGCATTGTTGGAGTGGGAGATAAGTATTTATGTACTACAGGAAAGTAAATTGGAAAGTTATGCCTCATGTACTTATTTTTAAATATGATTCAGACCTAAAAGTTTATAGGCAATTGTGTGCTGTTCTTGCAAAAGGTTAGGTTTCTGTCAAATGGAGATAAAGTGTATTCTCTGTCTTTGTAGTGATTAGGACAGTAATTGCGTCTAATTTTTAGTGATGCTTTCTCCTCCCTGTGGTCACTGATGCATTTCATTGAAAATGTGTGGAAAGGAGTTAACGTGTCTGCAGTGGGTTTCTTGAATCTGAATGTAATTCCTGCTAACATACATTTCATTGCTAGGCTTGTCAGAATGAGAGTTTTTTCTGTAATTTTCTTCTAAATATGGGGGGGGAGGAATTGTGTAAGTTGAGAATTTTATTTAGGGATATGCACATATATAAAGCTAATATTGATCTTTTGTCCCTCCCCTGCCCCCAGCAGGAAGGAGTTTTTGTCACAATGAATAGTACAGTTCTGTAGGAAATGTGTATTTTTGTAGCGTCCAGTTCATGAAATATGAAACCCTGACTGCTTTGAACAACATGGAGTGTAAATTGTGCCAGACTAAAATTGGAATGAGCTGATAAGTGGCATTTACTTTTTCTCTAACATCTTGTTAAGACTGTAAGAAGTGTCAATAATGATGATCTGCCCGAATGACTATGTTTAAAGTGGCACAACCAATGTTAACATTCCCAATTGACATTTTTACTTGTAATGAGGTGATTTATTGTTCGTTCTTGAATTTCAATAAATGTTCACCAGTTTTGTGGCTAAATTTATTAATGAGCTTTGCATTTATTTATCTATCAGATTTTGTAATTGGTTTTAAGCCTCTGTAATCTTCTCAACATCAATTATTATTAATCTATCAAGAGTATCACCCTCCTACTTTCCTCCTGCTCCCTAAAGTAGAATAAGTTTATCAGAGATATTTTTATTCCTTGATCTTTGGCTAGCTAGTTAACTCACTTCTTAGATCATCTTTGTAAATGAGTTTGTAATGTTAAATTGACAAATTAATAGATCAGAACTGTTCTGTGCTTTATGGTCAGTTACTGCTTCAGTTTTCGTGGGTTTTCCTTCCAACAGGAAGGCATGACTGTTTCAGCTTAGACATTGTGCTATTACAAAAAATAATAATGGCAGTGTAGCCTATCTTGTAACTAAAATGATTTGTTTCCATTTTCTCTCTAGACCCATTGGGTAGCTAACGTTGCTAGTTCATTATTGCGGCAAATGGTGTGGCATTTGTAGGGTAGCTAGGGAAGTGGCTGTCTTAGGGTTGAATGGGACAAAGTGCAGTACTGAATCTTCTCACTCATAAAGGCAAACTATTTGTAGGGAAACTGTTTCTGAAGATTCCTCGGGTTACAAAATAAGATTTGAGGTGCAATTTTTTCCTCTGCAACAGACTAGGTTGAATGGGAGTTGAAAATGGGGTGATGGGAGGTGGCATGGTTAACTAGTGTGCTAATATTGACCTTAAAGAATGCAGATTTCAAAAATCTAATGTTGAAATGTGAGATAATAAGTTGAATTAGCTGTAGTGTATCTTTTCAGCTAGCTGTGAACAAAGACAAGAAACTGCATAAATTTTATTCACATACAAATGGATGTGTCCTTTAAAGATAATGTAGCCTTTGACTTCAGTAATTTTTCAGTATTTTTCCTTTGTGGAGTTATTTTAAATACAAAGATAACATTTTCTGCCTCAGGATGTTGCTGAGATGCAAATGAGAGAATATGTACCAGGATATATAATGTTTGTTCAGTTCCCATAATGTTTAGGAGTCGTCCATTATTGAATGTGGACTAGGCTGACTTTTGGCCTGAGCTGATTCATCCTGTTATGTCCTTATGGATTCGGCTTCTACATAGGACTTCAGAATACATCTGAGTGCATTTAGGTAGTCAGGAACAATGACGTCTTCTCTTCAGCTAAAAAAAACCCAAAAACCAAAAAACCTAGGGAAAGTGCTTTGCAGAATTATCCTCCTAATTGCTTTCAAAGGAAATCTCTAGGACAGGTCTGTGGAATGTCAAATTTTTTTACATGCTTTCTTTCTTCTTTTGTGTTTTTCATTATTCTGTGTCAATAAACTCCTTAAAATCAACCACAAAACCAAACTGCCAGATATTTTTTTTCATGCATTTCTCTAGCTTGAAGTATCCTGCACTTCAAAAGCACAAGTGTTCAGATTTCCCTATCTTTAGATGCAGAATAAATAGTGGTCTGTACTGGGTCTGTTACGGAATTGAAGCTTAACATTTTTTGACTTGTATAGGGCTTGAAATTGGCATTTTTCTCTTTAGCAAAAATATAATATAGGATTTTTTGTGGAAAATCTGCATTGTTTTTGATACTGATTAGTGCAGACTTAGCAGATGTAAAAGCTATCTTTTTTTATAGTGAGAATAGTAATGATATTTTATGTGGTATTTATTTTGTACCATGTTTGTGCTTTAGAAGCTTAATCTTACGGGTTCTTGGGTTTATAGGTAAAACATGAACACCTGGAATTTAAAGAATAATAAAGCTTTTATTTGTGTTAGGTAGTTAGAAGATGTTTCAGTGCCTTTGGAAATAACTTTTTCCATTCCAAACGTTGATAACTGTTTTGTCTGCAACTTTTTGATTGTAACCTTCAAAACTCCTAATTTGTACTTGGACTAGTTTGTGCATAGTTGGATATCTTATTTCAGAAACTACCTAATTGGCTTCTCACAAAATAGAAAATGCTTATTGCTTATCACCAACACATCTTTCCTCTGCCATCAGTCTTTTACTGTGCAGTTGCTGTGAAGAAGCAGGTGAGAAATACAATTCTATTTTTTAGTTTCACAGTGTGCTAATCAGCAAGGTAATCTCTCTTATTAACAGGATAGGTGCCAATAAGGAATAGGTACTTGAAAATCCTCTCCATAATATCATGAAGGCAAATCAATGACATCTGCCTATTATCTGCCTATTTTTTTTTTTTTTTTTTTGTGAAGCAATTTTAAAAAAAAGATTTTCATTCATTATTCTTACGGGGGCTCTGTCAAAATTATTTCAGTGTGTTTGATTGGGGTTGTTTTGCTGTTCAATCAGTTAGATTTCTGGTTATCAAGCAGTGCTTACGTGCCCTTGTAACAATTTAATTTCAACCTGGTTATTCTTCTTTATTACAGTGTGTTTTCACTCACTCATGAAGACAAAGCATCTCTGATTTGTATGGTATTTAAAAATGCATTTTAAATGGTTGTTGAATTAATTTGTTCTTAGCATTCTTTCTTTTAACAGTACATCCTTCTTCCCATTCCCAGTCTTCCTTTATAATCTAATTCACTGTAAAGTCTTGATGCTTTTTCCATAGCTAGAAGTTCATAAGATTCTTTCAAAAATAAAACTTGTTTTCATGGTAGCAGTTCAGTCATCTACTCTGTACCTTTAGTGATTGAAAGTACTGCATTTTAACCTAGTGTTTGAAATAACTTAGAAAATTGAAGAAAAGGAAGAAAGTTCTTTCTTTCTTTTTTTTTTTTTTTTTTTTTTTTTTTTTTTTTTAACATTACCTGTAGTTTAGTTGTCTGGCTTGTTTGCTGTCCAGTAACGAGTGGTGTCCCCCAGGGATCGGTGTTGGGACCGGTCTTGTTCAACATCTTTGTGGGTGACATGGACAGTGGGATTGAGTGCGCCCTCAGCAAGTTTGCCGATGACACCAAGCTGTGTGGTTCGGTTGATACGCTGGAGGGAAGCAATGCTATCCAGAGGGACCTTGACATGCTTGTGAGGTGGGCTGATGCCAACCTAATGAAGTTTAACCATGCCAAGTGCAAAGTCCTCCACCTGGGTGGGAGCAATGCCAGGCACAGCTATAGGTTGGGCAGAGAAGATTCAGAGCAGCCCTGCGGAGAAGGACTTGGGGGTGTGGGTTGATGAAAAAATGAACATGAGCCGGCAGTGTGCACTTGCAGCCCAGAAAGCCAAGCGTATCCTGGGCTGCATCAAAAGGAGTGTGACCGGCAGGTCGAAGGAGGTGCTCCTGCCCCTTTACTCTGCTCTCCTGAGACCTCACTTGGAGTATTGTGTGCAGTTCTGGTGTCCTCAACATAAAAAGGACATGGAACTGTTAGAACAAGTGCAGAGGAGGGCCACGAGGACAATCAGGGGACTGGAGCACCTCTCGTATGAAGCTAGGCTGAGAAAATTGGGGCTGTTGAGCCTGGAGAAGAGAAGGCTGCGTGGAGACCTCCTAGCAGCCTTCCAATACCTGAAGGGGGCCTATAGGGATGCTGGGGAGGGGCTTTTCATTAGGGATTGTGGTGAGAGGACAAGGGGTAATGGGTTTAAACTTAAACAGGTGAAGTTTAGATTGGATGTGAGGAAGAAATTCTTTACTGTGAGGGTGGTGAGGCCCTGGAATGGGTTGCCCAGGGAGGTTGTGGATGCTTCATCCCTGGCGGCGTTCAAGGTGGGGTTGGACATAGCCTTGGATGGCATGGTTTAGTGTGAGGTGTCCCTGCCCATGGCAGGGGGGTTGGAACTAGATGATCTTGAGGTCCTTTCCAGCCCTTACTATTCTATGATTCTATGATTCTACTCCAGGGCTTTTAGGGATTAGTCTCTATGTGGTGATTCCATAATGAAGAGAGCTCTGTGTTTACAGAGAGCAAAAATATATGAATGCCATTTAAGGTTGTAAATTTTCAGAGTGAAAATCCAGTAATGCCCTGAACTTTTGTTCTTCTTTTACTTCCCTCCCTCCCCTCTTTCAAATTTTGATTTGTTGCCAGTATTCCACCAAAAGCAAAGCAACCTCAAATTTCTAAAGTGATGTACCTCTCTGTGGTGTTACCATCATCATTGCTATATCAACTTTCAACATTAAAGCTTTTTATTCCACAAATGCGCAGAGAAATGTGCAGGTAAGGGGTGGGAGGGGAAAGGGGAGAGACAGTACGCTAATTCAGCAATGCTGTGTATGTATTACTAGGAAAGGAAGAGTCTTTTTAGTGATACAGATTTCTGAATTACTTTATCTTGAGATAGAGAATAAATACACTTGGAACAAAAGGGTGATTTTTTTGGTGTCTACACTTGTTCACAGTGGTGTCTACATTCCTCTAGATGCTATTTGCTCTATAGAGTAGAACTTCCTTTACACTCGCAAAGAAAAAACGTGAAGTGGAACTACAGTTCAAGTGATGTCTTGTCATGCACATTCTTTAAATATCATGCTGCCTGCTTATTTCAACAAACACTGAAGAAGTGAATGAATAAAGAATAGGATCAAAAGTTTTTCAATAAGCACAATGTTAATTGTGTGTCTGGGAAGTCAATATTCTTTGTAGCAAGAGAGGTACACAAAGTATGTGATAGTTCTTGATTGGCTTTCAGTAGGTCATTTATAATTCTCCATTGCAAATTCAGCCAGGCTGCTGGATTCTGTGAGGTAAGTATTGTAGCAAGCAATAAATAATATCTTGGGGGTATGTGGAAGAATTTCTGAAACTCAGAATGACAGTACAAATAACAATGAACTTAAAGGCTACCTTAGCTAAGTTTACCCTTACCTGAAACTCAGAAATATTTGAAATGACAGGTTGAATGAGTATATTAATATCATAAATGCCTTGTAACTGAGAGATGGGTTCCTGGATTTAGTAAGAGTTTTTATTTTTGGAATAGTAATTGTGCATAGAATTACCTTGAAGTATCTGCTTAAATATCATAAACTTTACCCTCTAAAAGGTATGGTCATATCCAGTTCCCAGGAGTCTGAAGGTTCTGAGTACTGAAAAAAAATACAGCTATTTAGGTTTAGGAGGTTGGTCATCTCATTATTGACTTGAAGTATCTGTGTAGAACGATGTTAGTTTTTAACTTTTTTGCGTTGTTTTAATATTTTGCTGAGGATTTTTCCCCCATCTTTCAATCAAGAACTTTTCCAATATTTTTGCTAGGTCACTCTAAAGTGTTTCCTTCTGAGAATAAATGGAACTTTTTTAGTCTTTTTGTATAACAAGTACTCTTGGAATCATCCTGGTTGTCCTATATTACGCTCTCCTGAGAATAATATCCTTTCAGTGTAAAGGTGACCTAAGCAAAATGTACTTCGAGGTTTAACTGATGCTTTTGTTGTAATATCTTTTCTCTAATTCATAATTCATCCTTTTGATATTTCTCATTATGTTTTTAATCACTTCCATGCTTGTGGAAAAAAACCCAAGTAAAACAGTAGAGAAGAAGCTTACAGTTGTGTAAGGCATCTTATCTAGGCTTATTTCTATAAACTCTTAAACGCTTTAACTTGTGTTTAATGCAATACAGTAGGGACTTCCTGGAATAAATTGTGTGGCTGTATACTAGAGTTACTACTCTGTAAGTTGTATTGTTGACATTACAGACTTAAATTAGATGAACCTTATGAATACTTACATTCATTAAAAATAAAATTTATGACAAATTGTGAAAATTTTGAAAGGTGTTAATAACAAAAAAGAATTAGTTTTGGATTGTACTCCATGGAAATGAAGAATATTTTTTTAAGTCAAATGGATAAAATACATCCACGTAAACCATTATGCAGGTTACTTTCTATCTTGCATTTTCTACAGTGAAAAAGTACTAATGTTGCTACTTCCTTGTAGAATGTTCAGAAAGTGACAGCTCTATGTAACAGGAAATCAACCAGATTTTTCTTAAATTGCTAATAGAACAACTTACAGGCTAAAATAAAGTCCTCAGTACTTCTGTTTCTCTGTTCATTTATCTACTCAGTCGTAAAAGGACAGTTTTAGGCTTAATACCACAAAATGTAGGCTATTTTGCTTAAAGATGAAAATTCTATGATTCTATGATTGGTGTCTGATTCCATGAAGCAAATCCTCAGTCACAGCTAAATGACTTCAAGTCAATGGAGCATAGTATCAAGTAAGTCGTACTGTGCCAGCTTACATGGCTGCTCAGTTATGTTCAAGCAATTGCTTTTTTGCAAATAAATAAATTATCTGAAAGGGAAAAAACATCCTAACATATTTCTGTATATACTGGTGGTTAGTAATATTTGCATTAAGTCATGCTTATATTTTTCAATTGAAAAACAACATTTGAAAAGTTATGGAAAACTGCAGAGAAAAGGAGTTATTTGCAGTACTAATACAACCATTCCCAATAAAAGAAGTAGTTTATGACCTTATGACTTACAAACCAGATTGTACTATGCTTCCAGTGCCTCTGGAATTCGATGTAAATGTTGCTGATTTCTGATGCAGAAAAGTATATTGCTCACTGGAATATATAATCATAGAATAGTTAGGGTTGGAAAGGACCTTAAGATCAACAAGTTCCAATCTGCCTGCCGTGGGCAGGGTCACCCAGTTACTTAATCCTGGGGTTCTCCATTAGACCTCAGGTCTCTTGTGTTGTGAATTAAGAAGTTGCATTTAACACAGTTTGTAAATTTGACATGGCCTGTGATCTAATTTCTGATTATAAACAAGTTCAAAATAGGGAATACATATTTTGGATAAAGCTGCTAATGCTGCAGAAGAGAAATAAATTTTGACAAAAGTGAAATATGTTTTAATTATTGCCAGGTTCCAGAGTAACCCAGGAAACATTGGAAGGAAGAGTGAATATCTAGAGACAGATCAAAGAAGTTGCTCTTCGCTAGCACCTTCAAGTCCATAAGTCATGTGAGGACTTGTTTAGAAGGCTTTTGCAGGACAGTAGTCATTTATCTTCTCCCTTTTTAATGTATAGAGAGTGATATAAGTGCATAAAATTACCTGAGTATATGCAAGTATTGTTTATCAAGGTTTGTGAATGATAAGACTGTGTTTGATAGTTCAAGGATGCTGATATATTGGTAGTGTAAACATGTAGGCATCAGATGAACATGGAACAGCAGAGGAATGAACAACTGTATATTTAAATAGTCTGTAACAATGCTTTAAATGTTAATTCCACTGTCTTTCTGCCATTAATGTAATGGAGTCAGTAGTTACATATCTCTAGTTATCAGACACATTCTTAGAGGAGTTAACTATTCTTCCAGCGTAGTGCTGAAATACATTTATTGGTACAGTTTATACCATTATTCTTAGTAGATGAAAACTGAAAAAGGCTGCTAAAACAAATTGGAATTTAAGCTACATAAATCGGATTGAGAGACTTGTGAAATACTTTAAATGCCTTATTGGTGATACCTTGGTGGTCTGCTTTTCTTTTTTTCAACGTTTCTTGGGGATTTGATGCACCTAAATGAACAAAGCAAAATCTCCATCAAGTGTGGTCGTTCAGTCTACATTAGCTGGTTTTGGTAAGATACATATAAAGGAAGCCAAGCCACCTATATTTTTTTCTTTAATTTTTATTTTTTCATATTTTTATTTTCAACATCATAGTTTAAGAAATACTCAATACAAAACCAACCCCCTCCCCCCCGAAAAAAACAATGAAAAACCAATGCCAAAACTGAAAACCAAACAAAAAAAAAATCCTAAACCCTGTAGTTAATTTGTCTCCAGTGGCATATATGAAATATAGTAGCAAATCATTAATTAGAAACTCCTTGCTTTATTTCTTCCTCTACAGAAACTGAAATTTGAGCTATTGGACTGTCTTCATCAGCAAAGATGAATATCTTGGTAATAAACAATGCCTCACTCAGCCTTACTAGTAGTCAACAGTAGATTGAGTCTCTGCCTGGTTTTTTGAGGACTTTTACTACTGCTGATGTCTTGTCTTAGATCTTGACCATGCCTTTCTGGAGATAAGGTCTTCCGTGTTTACATGTCTAGTAGAATTGAGGAGGCACACTCTTGCATCAGAAAGAGCTGAAGCTTCTTGTGAATCCTTACAGAAGCAAAGTGATAGAGTCAGTGTGTTTCTAAGGAAAGGAGGCTGATTTGGTCACCGAAACATTGAATAATATTGTTGGGACTTTGTTCATTGCTTTTTTAAGTAGTCCTTTATGATATAAGTTACCTGTGTGGTGATGTTCTGACTGCAGACTTGGTAAATTAATCATAGAATCATAGTATGGTGTGGGTTGGAAAGGACTTTAAGATCATCTAGTTCCAACCTCCCTGCCATGGGCAGGGATTCCTCACAGTAGAAAGGAGGTCTAAAGAAGAAACTTAACCTGTAATACATTTTCAGTAATGTATTGGAAATACATTTATATGATAAAGACAATATGATAAAACTGTTGTGAGAACTGAGGAGAAACTTCTGTTTGCCATACTCCAGCTGTTTTGCTACGATGTTTATTTGTCAGATGAGCAATTCTGAATCAGCAAGTGTTTAAATGTTTTGTTTTAAAAATATGAGGTTTGTCTTGAAAATGTCAGTGGTATCCATTGAAGAGACAGAGCAAGCTGTGTTTAGGAAAATCTGGACTAGTTTTGTTCTGTTTTACTTCATTAGAGAGTATGTTTTTTTTCTTGTGTGTTTTTTTTTTTCTGAAAGAAATTTAGAAAATCTGGCCAAAGAAGATCAACAGTCAGCTAAGGCAAAATGTGTGCATGCAGGGTGGTTGTTATTGTTGTTTGTGCTTTGTCTTGCAGGCACCATGTCTTGGGATAGTGAATAAATAAAGCTGCATTTTGAGTAGCTAATCTGCTAATCAGAGTCTGAAAGGGAAGTCTTGTAGATGCCATGCTTTCCTGGGTTAAGAAGCAGAGAGGGAGATACGGGGGATCACTGGGAAACAATCCCTAATGGGGAATTGCTTCAGGTGCGGATGCCAAGCTGGGCTTGCAAGCATCTTCTGTTTCATAGCTTGTCAGTTTGCCTACTTTTTTGACAGATGGCATAGTTGTTTCATCACATCACTGAAAACTGGGATCTCTAGTAGATGAACTTCATTCTCTTTCTTTGTTCTTCATTCAGTGATAGGGACAACTGCAAATGGAAAAATCTAGCTAGCCAGAATTATTTAGAATTGCTGTCCCAGGCTGCTTATTTCTGTGGGGACTGCTTATCTCCTGAGGATTGAGATCACAGTGCCAATGACTCCTACTCCAGCAACAAAAACATTTTTCATAGGTGATCTCTTTATGGAGAAATCACTCTCCTAAATAAAGAACTGCTTTCCTTGTTGCATAAGAAAATTTCTGGATTATGAATTTTCTGTTACACTTCTAAGGGTTATTTAGATTTTAAAAAATGCTGTTGTGCCATTAATTTTGTTACAAAATAATGTAGAAACAGCGAGTAATATTCGAGTTCTGTTTGTTTTACAGATACTAGCATTCATATGTTGAAATAACATGATCATACAGCATATGCATAGATCATACATACTCTTTTATTTTTCTTGGGCCATCAGTTAATGAAAATAAATGAATGATACATGGGTGCCTCTCACCTATTGATTTAAGTGTTCTTTGTGCTTGTCAGTAGACTGTTATCTGTTGACCCTTATGTAGTTATTTACACCAGCAAAGCTGCAAATTTGCTTAATAAATTAAGATTTTTCTCAGATTTTTTTTTTTTTTTTTTTTTTTTTTTTTGTTGGGTTTGGTTTGTGTGTGTGTGTTTGATGGGTAATGGTCCCTTTGAATTAGCAGCATAAAGCCAGGAAATACTTGGAAGAATTCCTTAAATAAGCAGGTTTAAATAAATGTAGGGTCTTTACCTGTATAAACTGTGGAAAGCAGCAGAAACTAGAGATAGTGTCTCTCATTTTCTGGACATGAGAGACGATATGTCTCAGTCATCACAAGATGTGTTTTGTCTAGTGGATTTGATTAGCAGTCCTCTCCTATTTCTAGATTTTCTCTGACAGAAAAGTTTCTCCAGGGGTCATAAAGAGGCGAGTTAGTTTTTTGTAAATGTGTAGAATCCTAATGGGAATTTACTTTGACAGTTTAATGTATGGTTTGTATAGCTGGATGGTAAATGATAAAAGGACATATTCAGTTTCAGTATGTTCATGGCAAGAATAATTTAGGATAGATCACTGTCTTTTCTAATAATGTTCTCCTGGGTATTAATAGATTATGATGTTTATTCTTATCCCATTAGGGTAACAGGGAAGATTATACCTGTTTTTTTCTTCTGTTTTATTTTGATTTTTCTCTTTCAACACTGTTCTTTTGCACAGGAGACAATTTTTGACTGCAGGTAGAGCTCATACTTGCACCTTTGTTCAACAGTCTGTTTTTTATTTTTACACATTATTTTACCGACTTTCAATTTTCCTATGAAAACTTAAAAGTTACATAATAAATTATGAAATCCATGCGGCTGGTCTGCTAGCTTGAGCATTTGTTAAAAATACACGATCCTCCCCCCCCTCCCCCCATTTTTAACAGACTGGTCAGTTTTCTAGGTGTAGTGTCTGGAAAGTGGGTACCTTTTTCATCCAAAGCTAACTTAGATAGTTGGAACATTGAACTGCGCCGTATTTCCTGAACACAGGTACTCAACTTTAAAGTGCAATGCACAGCTGAAATGGAAACTCATTTAACACTAGATTTATTTCTTGGATTTCATTATTAAATAAGATGAGGAAAAGGTTGATAACTTACTCAGCAGCATATATTGTGCAAGTGTTTTATAAATGACAAAATACCAGACCTTCATCTGTCTGTAAAATGTTGCCAAATAAAGCTGTATAGGATATTCCATATAGGATATTTGATTATAAATTCTAGAGCTGTCAGTCCCATGGTCTCTTCTGTCCTTTACTCTGCAAAAGGAGACTTTCTGGAATAAAGTGGACTAAAAAGTGTTAGGATATCAAAGTACAGTCAGTTGCCTAAGAGAAATCTGGCCTATATCAGAATATTTCATGATGTATGTGATTATCTGCAATCTATTCAGTGATAACTTGTTGTTTGAAAAAAATAAGTTTCTTCAGAATCTAGTGAAGCCAGTAGTAAAATTGTACATACTGACATTATACTCCTGAATTACTAGCTTGATTACCTAGTGTATTATGCTTAACAGGTTAGTTTCACCACTAGCTTTACACCTAGTGTGTTGAGAAAAGACAAACCAAAATACATGCATGGTTGAGAATGTTATGGTGTGAGCTTCCCAGTATTGCATAAGAGCTACGTGAAGGTGATGTTAGACATGGCTGAATCTAGAGGAGTCAAGGCAATTGTTGGCAATGAGCTTCCAAGTAAAACAGTGTATGGGACTTTTCTGAGTAAGACTTTTCTGGTATCACGTGTTTTCCCTAAGTAAGGCCTATTCTGAAAAATCTTTTGGTTTTCTGTACAAAGTAGGATATTATGCATACTTCCTGTGTTAATTTGAAAGTTCTGTTTGGTTTATCTCTTTGCTTCAGATATTAAAGCTTTTGGAAGTACAAGTACACATCCTTTTTAGCTTCTATTGCACATTACCAGCTGGAGTGCTTCATGCAAAATTAATGAATCTTTTAAAATGAACAGAAAAATTTAATCCAAGCGCTGCTAATCTGAGGAAGTTTTACAAATGAGTATGCTGATTTTTTTTTTATTTAACCTGCTTTATGTTTTTGTTGTTATTGTTTTTTGTTTGTTTTAAAGAAAAGACCTTAACATAATACCTTTTTGAAGGTCTTTTTATTGGTATTCTCATGTTAAACAGAACTGTAGTCTCTCCTTCACTTTTGTGTTTGCAAATCTCAGCTAAATTCTGAGACTAGGAGTGAAAGCCTAAAAGATATTTTTTAAAGGGTTTATAGTCTCAAATAAGTGTGTCTGGCTCAGAAACGTTTATGATTTACATAGATTAAAGCTTCCTTTGGACTCAAAACTTCTGATGACCATCTGTGCTGTGCCTTTTAAGGGGCTTCAAGGGCCATCTTCTGCTAATTTTTAAGATGGAAGATTCGACAGGCAAAATGCAATTTTCCTTTACCCTTATAGTTCACTACTTCCTTCCCCTTATATAGCTATTGCTACTCTTTTTATAGCCGTACTGATTTGTCAAAATGTTACAAGATGAACTAATTTTTTCTTCATTCTTTTTTTTTTTTGTTTTTAAGTCGTAGAAAATCACCTTGTCTCCTTTCTTAGATTTACTTGCACAGTTTTGAAGTTTTATCCTTGTCTTGCTTGTCATCATGTTCTCTTTTCTCAGAGTATCCCTGTTTCAGTATGTTTTGTTAAGCTAGTTTATTCTTCCCTTACGCAGTAGATCCTCATCAGTTTGTATACCCCGTAACTCATCTATTTTATCAGAGATCTCACACCTTCCAGTTCTGAATTTCGTTTGTCTTTTGTTCAGTGCCTCTTCGTCAGTTTCTGTTCTCCCCTTTTTCCTTCCCACTGTCTCAGCACCCAGCTTCTGTGCAAGTCATAATATTCACATTTTCTCCACTCTTTTTTTTTGTTTGGTGGGTATAATTTGATAAAAGCAGCTTTCAGAGTGTCATTAAGCCGAGAACTAAAGAATTAAAACAAGATGAATTGTTTCATTGATCCTGATGCGCTGTAGGTGTAGCACTCAACCTAGAGCATGGCCAGTGCAACCTCACTAAATCTGAGTAACTTGGGATACTCAAAAGTCTCTGTTGAGCATGTGTGACATCCGGCTTACTTGATTAAAAAAAAACCCAAATAAGTAAATAGGTCTTCATAGGAATTGTTAGATGAATGTATCTGCCTTGAGGTTCTTATACACTTAGAGTTCAGCCAAAATATTTCTGGGGTCTCAATCTTAAAAGCAACTAAAAAAGTTGATGTCAAAATGGAATGTGGTAGATTGGTTTATAAGACAGTGGATTCCTGTTTGTAGCAAAATACAAAACTTGTATGAATTTAAATTCAATGTGACACATATTCATAATGTTCTCAGTGTAGTAATTATTTCTGTCTCTTTGTAGCTACATTTTTCTTTCATCTTAGTATTTGAGTGACTGACAATATCCTGTTGTGATTATTACTAAATATAATATAAATATAATACTGCAATTTCTAAAGTTTCCAGTTTTTAATGAAAGTTAAATGATTGTTGTACTGGTATCTTGTATGTAGACAGTCAGCCTTACATCTGTTCCTTTGCCTTCAGTAGCAACCTGTTTGGTTTCATTTTATGTATCCTTTCTGTTTAAGACAACACTGAGTTATTTTTTTTAAATACTTAAAATCCAGTTGTCTACATAAAAGACTTAGTTGTGTTACAAGCTATATAGAGGATCCCCCAACCTCCTGCCTAAGACTGTAGGAACTGTGATGATGCATAGGCACAATATAGGTATGAAGTGTTTGAAGTTTAATCTTAAGCATTCCTCATCCTTGTCCTCAATTACAGAATCTTTTGGCTGAGAAGGTGGAACAGCTGATGGAGTGGAGCTCAAGGCGCTCAGTCATCCGCATGAATGGAGACAAATTCCGAAGATTTGTGAAGGCTCCACCTCGTAACTACTCTGTGGTAGTGATGTTCACTGCTCTCCAGCCACAGCGGCAGTGCTCTGTTTGCAGGTAATTTATACCTCAGTGATCTTTTTCGCCTTCCTTATCAGAAGTTTTTCACCTTCCTTACCACAAGTTTTCAAGTGAGTCTTTTAATCAATGTGCAGTACACTGAGTAGGATTGTTCTCTGCATGGGATAGATGCTCACTATTTAACAGGTTCATGTATTTATTGCTGCATCTTTTCAACTGCGTTTTAATCTGTATGTCAAATTTTAGAAGTCTTCCTAGTTTGGGGTTTTATTAAATTACAGTTGAATGAAATGTATAGAACTGAGGAAGACTTTCTCTTTAAGAAATCTGTTTTTTTTTTTTATTTCAGTCAACCATGATCTTTGCAAAGACATTTGAAAGTGACGGAAGTGAATCATTAACATTTAATAATACCACACTTCACTGAATTTTTTTTTTTTTTTTTTTTTTTTTTTTTTCAGCTGACATGTCCAAGGCTGTGATGCAGGTGTGAATTACCCTGTGATTTCACAGCTCTGAGCGAATTCTTACATGCGAGCATGTTTTTCCACAAGGACATGTTTATTGTGGAATATTGTCTAGCACTACACTTTGATATGTTCTGGTGGTTCCTTTTAGAATATGTATTAGAGTGGCTCTGGTATTCTTCTAAGTTCAAGATCTTTCTCTGCAAGTTCCTAGTTCAATAAATTAATCCAAAAAATGACTAATGATATACATGGAAGTAGGACCAAGGGACTGAAAGCTAGTAAGGTAATTAAGTGCATGACTAAAAGAGAAACAGTGCTAATAAAATCTTCTTAGGCCAAAATATACATTAGAAATTCTTGTGTTTAGTAACAGATTGGATCATTATGCAGGGAGTTCTAAACTGTGTTTAAATAGGCAGCAAAATACTCCATAGAACTATGCAATACATAAGCTGTATGTGAAGAAATATTATTTCTTGGTTTTAAATAGATGTACTTTAATCAATAATGCAAAACTGGTAAATGTAGCAGCATGTTAGATTTTTTAGGTGTTGGAATGAGACATTTACAATAGAAACTTTTAACTTGCGTACCTGTTGTCATATATGGGTTTTATTAGATTTTTTTTTTTAATAGATTAATTTTTCATCATTGAAGTCAGTTGGTCAGTTTTGAGGGAGAGTATATAAATTGCATTCCCATGAGTTCACCCTCCACAACTGAACAGTTAAGGGGAAGGAGTAGGTACAGAAGCTCCAATGTTCTTAAGTCCAATAACAGCACTTGGTTGCTGTTATTTCTTCTTTGTGGTGCCACAGTCCAACTTCAGGAGATGAAATAGGAATTGAAATTTTACCATATTGTTTTAAATCATTTCTCTTTCCCTACAAAGTAGATAAAGCTACAAGAGATACATTAAGTTCAGCTTTATAAAGGTCGGTTTGTCATAATGGCCATAGCAAATTCTTTCCCTGTCTTACGTACAGCTTTTTTGTAGGGCATGTGAAAACAATATAAATATTGATGTTATTAAGGAAGTTAATTTTGCTTACAGCTGTATATTGTTTACTGAAAAAGAACTTATAAACTTTGTCCTGTAATATGCCAGGCTAGCCTTTTATGTAAGAACCAACTGAAAATCTTTAAGCATAAAATAAAGGAAAAAAATCAACATACTAGTTTCAGTTGGATTTGTTTAAATAAATATGAATTCGCGATCCACTTTTTCATGGGAAATAAAAGGAATTTAATGAGGTTGATCATACTGCACATAAAACCATTATCAGGAAAATTGATGTTTTCAAATCAATGGATAATTAATGGACAGGAGCACTGAAAGGATATGAAATGCATGCATTACTTTATTGTTAGTTATTCACTAGCCAGTTTGCTTAAAGGAAAAATAGATTTTTTTCTTAATCTATAGTATTCTATGAGGATACTTTTGTCCAAGATTTCAGTTAATTGCCACTCATCAAAATATTTGCAGAACAATTGCATACAAAAAGAAATCGATGTCATATTTCAAATAGAAAAAGGCACATAGACTGGAATTTTTGACTTTGAATAACTTTGTCACAGGCATTAGTACTTCCTCCCCCCTACGCTAAAATTTGAGCCTTGTTATGTTTATGCACCGCAGAATCAGCTTTTTTTCTAAAAAAAAAAAAAAAAAAAAAAAAAGGTTTTGTCTTTTCCCTTTGTGTTCTCTTTTCTAAACATCCAGGTGATGAACAGAGGAGCATTATTTTCAAAATGGAAAAAAGGTGTTTGTGCACTGCATAGAGCTGCATCAAATGCTAAATGTGAAAAACACAGCACTATTAAAACAAAACAAAACAAAACAAACAAAACAAAACAGTAAATAACAAGTTGGGGAGGAATGGAAGGAAATGTGGTCCTGTTCGGGAGAAGAGCAGTGAAAGCTGATTGCTATTAGAGCAGGCCATTGTAGATTTGCATGTTTGAGGCCAGAAGAGATCATGTGTGTCCTATCTTGTTAAAAAATGACCTTATTCTTTGTCATATCTGATTTTGCATTTAGTTATATTTACAGTGTTGTTAAAATGAGTTTACAGTAAAATCAGTAGGGTTTTTCTGGCAGGTGTTTTTAATGATTGTGCCACTGGGAATGGAGAAGTAGCTTTTTGCATTCAGGAAGTTGGTATCACTTGGCACTCTTCAAAGTGAATACAAAGTCAGTTTGGTGAACCAAGTTCTGTCAGACTAAGGAATGTTGTGCCTGTCCATTGCTGAAGGATGATGTAGTTTGGACATTGTCTAGAAGGTATGAAGGAAGGAACTTTGCCCTCCACCCCCTCCCAACCCACCCTTCCCCAGTCCGTTTTAATGCTCGAGAAGTTCCAAATTTTGGATAAAACTTGGTTGAGGTGATCTTAGCCAAGTCATTAAATGCCTGTAGGTGTAATACTTGAACATTTTAAAGAAGTCTTAGCTATCCATATAGCAAGGAGCTACATGTAGAAAGCTGACCAAATTCATCTCAGAGAATCAAAGGCTTTTCGGCGCATAGTGAGGAAGACATTGTAACATCAATCTCATGAGTCCCTTAACAGTTATGATTTGTGAAAGCATTTGGAAATAATACCAGCTTCTTCTTAAAATGCCACATATGAAGGAGTCCTTGGGACTGCAGATATTTGGATGAAACTTCTGTATGTAAAAAAATGTCCTTTCAGATAAAGGAGCTGATTTTTTTTCAGTAAAACCAAAGCATATTGTGTGTTTTGTCGGTATTCCCTAGCAAAAGTTATTTAACATAATGTGATACATACGATATTATCACACTGTAAAATTATCACTTTTAAATGTTAGAATCATGTCTGCAGCAGCTCTGTTTGCATGTTAGTAGCGCCTCTAGTCATGCCTCTGGAGTGTTTTTCAAAGGAATTCCATCTTTATCCTAAAGCAGAATTTGGAGTACATTTCCATCGAGCTTTGTGGACAAGCAAGTTTGAATTCTAGTCCAAAAAGTATTCTAAGCTATGCGATTCCTTCACAACTGTGTAAGTGGTAGCGTAAATGTCAGTTTTGCTGTTGACATAATTGTTTAGGTTCAAGATGACATAACTGCTATTGAGATATGAATTAACCATAGCATGCTTTTGAATGTGAAGTCATTGGTGGGGATGGGATGTGTTTGTAACAGTTGAAGATAGGGGGTTTTCTTCATGTGTGTTTGGAAGCATGTTTGATTAAACAGTTTTGGTCCCAGGAAATCAAACTTAGTCTTAATTGATTTTGCATGTTACTACTATTCTTGGTCTATACACTCTGCACATTGGAGTTTGATACGTGAAAGGGACCTCTATGATGTGATGGTGAGTCAGTTTGGGGTTTTTATTTTTGTTTGGATGAGCAGTCAGAATCTCAGCAGTGATTCCCCTAGATGTAAGACCACTTAGCATTTTTCCTTTGTGCTGAGCTACTCACTCAACTAGATAGTTTCTCTCTGTTACCCACATCGGTCATACTACTGAAAAGAAAAAACTGCCTTATGTATGTAAGAAAGAAAATAAAAGAATGGGCACTCTGACAAAAGCATCTTCACAGAGGTGAAGACTGTTTCTCAGCCTGTACTTTGTACTGCATCCAGGCAAACAGTAAGTACTAGCCTGACTTGAATGCATTTTTGGGTGAAAATTCTCTTCAGCTTCTTTGCTTTTTGTCTTCTGTGTCTTGCAGTCTGTTCTCACATTTTATTATCACTACATTTTCCCAAAAGGTTCAACGCTATTTTGCCAACCAGGCTTCAGAGAGAATTCCCCCCCCGCAACTCAACTGAGTATTAGTGCTTTGATTTTCAGCTGCACCTAGGCTTTAGCTCTAGCCTGCTGAAACTGTCACTGTGCTGTCTGTTTCTCTGCTTCATTCGTTGTTACTATTAGCTTGTTCTTTGTTGCTGTCCTATCTGATCAAGCTATAAGCAAATTATATGAGGTCTTTTATTTTATTTTCTAAGCTTTGCTTCTCTCATCTCACTGGCAGAAGCAACTGTCTCTGTTTTGCATATCAGAGATGTCTTGCACTTTTGTGTGGTTAATTTTTCAAATTCATTACAGCGGTATTTTAATTTGGAAGGGGATATCTGCATCAGAGAAATGAAACTGATCACTTGAGTTCCCCCTCCACCCCCAAACGGAAGCCTGTCAACAAAAAGATGTGTATTTTGCTTCGTGGTGTTTTGTTTTTTTTTTTTTTTTTTCTTGTTGCCTTTTTTTCTTCTTCGTGTTTCTTGAAAACATCTAAGCAGTGTCAGAGGCTAAAGTACAGAGTTTCAGTGGATAGGGTGTATATATATATGCCTATACCTTTACCTGGTTCAGTAGTTTGTTATAATGGTTAAAATATGTAAATTAGACATGTCATCTCTCTGTGAATTTTAAGCCAGTTGAAACAAATGGATGTTGTTGTGCATACTTCTTTGTACCTGTTTATACCTGTGAATTCCCAAATGCTTCTTTTATAGGTATAACTGAAACAGTTTGAATCATTGCAAATGAAGCTAAAGCTTATGATTAGCATCATAAATGGTCAGGAGAAAAATGGGGAAATGCAACAGAGGAAGACTGTAGTAATGACAGGTGACCATCTGCAGAGACAAATGTGTAAACTGCCCAAACTGAAATTGTGTTGCTTCAGTCCTGGATTGTGATTAATAGTGTTTTACTGTGGAAGTAACAAACCTGCTTCCAGATTCTTGGAAAACACAGTTTTGTAAACACAGTATTTATGAAGAAGCTGCTAGAAATAGCTGGTAATGCAGAAGAGTTTGTGTAGACAATTTTCTTCACCAGACTGTTGCATTTTTAAAAGCATCAGAAGTTTCATTATAATGAAAGGAGCACTGATTACTCCTATTAGCTGAAGTTGCATGTGTGTAAATATACATAGAAAGTATACACATAAAATGTGAGAGAAGAGATCCCACATAATTTTATTAACATCTGCCCTATCAAGGAGATCTTCAAGGGGAAGTTTTTAATCTAGAAAAGAGAAGAATTCTGTTGGTTTCTGTGTTCAAGAAGGTATCTCTGAAAACTGTTTTCAAGTAGCCAATCAAAGAGAAGTTCAACAGCAGATAGAATTCTGACAGTCAAGGAGGTGTCATCAGAAAGAAAAAAACAGGATTCTCTGCCTTTCAGTTTTTTTTGCTGGTTGATGAAGAGCAGGTAGTGAGAAAATCATTGACAGGTCTCTTAACTGTACTGAGAGTGAATTATCTTTTGAACTTCTGTTCAAAGAAGGAAAAGGAAATGTGGAGGGAATTGTTGAAAGTTCTGCAATTGCTTTTCCAGTGCACTTCAGGAGCTTGATAAAAGTATTGATGAATCCTGTTTAACAAGGCATCAGAAGAGACTCATTCTTCCTGTGGTCACCCTTTCACCCCCCACAAAAATATGATCTAGCTTCTTTTCATCTGTAGAATATTGGAAATTTCATGGGATGCTGTAAATACAATAGCATGGGTTTTAGCTTGCTTTCTACTGCTATTCCTATTATAGATATCTAGATTGCATAAACACTGTAGTTTTCAACTAGTGTTCATACTCTCTTCATTTTGTTGTGGGTTTTTTTTTTTTGGACACATTTATAGATTCTTCAGTGCTTTTTGTTGTGACATTGTGAGTCATCCTAAACAAAAATAAAAGCAAATACGTATTCTGAATTTATTATTTTCTTGATCCTGAGAAGAAGTCAAAATATGCATTCAGCTGTCTCTTCATTTTGGGAAAACCATTGCAAACAAAAAGCAAAAGTTGTTTTGGAGATAAATTGCAGCATTGATGACTGTCTACTTTAAACAGATGGGTATAAGAATGGGTAGGTGACCTGGTAATGCATTCTTTGCCAGTTGTACATTTGTAATTGTTTTATGCAGTCCATAGTTTGCCAAAAAAGAATGCTTTATTGTTTTCTTTGGCAGATAATTCCACAGTCTCCTTTATTGTTTTCCTAATATTCTGTTTATGTTTTTCTTACTATGATGTTGGTCTTATTGGATAAAATTAATCCAGTTTAATACAGCTCAAGCTATAAAAATCTGATTATCTACCTTATATTTTAAAATAAAACTTCTAATGTTTCATGGACACTTCCGATGCCCTGGAAGAAAATTTTGTAGAGCATTTGCTTAGGAGTCTACTTTTCATTGTGTTGAATTTTCTAGGTAAATCTAATAGTGACATTCACTTTTGATTTGGCCACTATTTTCTGGTAACTGGTTAATATTACTACTGTTGTTGCTAGTTCCTGTATTGCTGTTATGATTAAATTCTGAAGAGGTGACTGTAGCAGTGATAACATTTCAACCTTCTGTCAAAAAATCCTGTCAAATGAACAAGCAGTGTTACTGTAATACTGTAGCGTTACTGTGCCTGTTACTATTCTGATGCATTCATACTATATGTAGTTCTGCCTTATGCCTTTATAGTATTTCATATAATGATAATTTCATATATGTAGCATTACTTCATAGAAAAAAACATAGAATTGATATTAAATAATGATAGCTATAGGTAGAAAAGAAGTGACAGAGTTGATGTTCCCTGATGTTAATTGGAGGTTGACTTTTTTTCCTGTGAGTACTTATGCTTTTTTTGTATCTGAGAAAGAGTAACAAATGCTACAGTATTAGTGTGATTGTATCAGCATTGTATCCATTGGAAATTACACAGTGGACTGTAGGATGTTCTTCAGTTCTGCATGTGGTAATCCTGTAGCTTTGTATTTCTGCCTCTCCTTGTTTCACTCTTGCTTCTACACAGTCCTCAAAAGCTGCAGAGGACATGTTGTGGAATGCTTTAGTGTCTTCAGTGTGAGGATGAAATTATGCTTTGAATCCGTTTATTGAAAATCTAAGACAACTTTTTGCAAAGTGATACTTTCTACCCATTATATTCATTCAGAATAGTTCAAAAATGCAAAATACATGGTGATCAATGGAAACAAGCCTGCTCTCAAATAGAGGGAAAAAACTAGAGTATCTGAATCTCTCAGAAATACTGCTTCATCTCAAGTGAAAGGTAGACCAAGAAGAATGATGGCATCAAAATGAAGTGATTTTTATCTTGTTCTTATAATTAAAATGGTTCAGCTTTAATATAGCGGGTTTAAGGGAACAGTGCCCTACAGATATTACTTAAGATTTTACAGCATTCCTTTGATGTTGTCTGACTGCCCTCTTCAGGATGACAGTGGATATGTTAGTCTGCTTAATGTTAGTGTCTATTTCTAGAAATAACTAAGCTAATGCCTAAATCACTTTTTTTCTTTTTATACAATTGCTGACTTTGTCCAGTGAGGAATTGTGTCAAATAGCAGATTTTAATCAGTCTGGCAATAATGGTGAAAGTTGAGTTTTGTATGATTTCGGAGTGATTTCGTAATATTTAAGGTTTTTTTTGGAGGGGAGGCAAGAGAGCATAAAATTTCATTTCAACTGTTTTTCTTAAATGATAGATTTTTTTCATGTACAGCATATTACTTGATACAACACAATTCCACTGGTGTTGTAATATATTTCATGCCTAAGGATGATCTCAGGAAATGGGGAGGTTCTTGACATAGAATCATAGAATAGTTGGGGTTGGAAAGGACCTTAGGATCATCTAGTTCCAAACTCCCTGCCATGGGCAGGAACACT
The DNA here is from genome assembly GCA_039720435.1 of Amazona ochrocephala. Classification (NCBI taxonomy): domain Eukaryota; kingdom Metazoa; phylum Chordata; class Aves; order Psittaciformes; family Psittacidae; genus Amazona; species Amazona ochrocephala. The sequence continues at coordinate 32,552,742 of CM077879.1, forward strand.
TCCCAATAAACCATGTCACCCAAGGCCTTGTCCAGCCTGAACTTGAACACCGCCAGGGATGGAGCATTCACAAGTTCCTTGGGCAACCCATTCCAGGGCCTCACCACCCTCACAGTAAAGAATTTCTTCCTTGTATCCAATCTAAACTTCCCCTGTTTAAGTTTGAACCCATTACCCCTTGTCCTATCACTACAGTCCCTCATGAAAAGCCCCTCCCCAGCATCCCTATAGCCCTCCTTCAGATACTGGAAGGGTGCTGTGAGGTCTTCATGCAGCCTTCTCCAGGTTGAACAGCCCCAATTTTCTCAGCCTAGCTTCATACGGGAGGTGCTTCAGTCCCCTGATCATCCTCATGGCCCTGCTCTGGACTTGTTCCAACGGTCCCATGTCCTTTTTATGTTGAGGACAGCGGAACTGTACACGCTACTCCAAGTGAGGTCTCACGAGAGCAGAGTAGAGGGGCAGGATCACCTCCCTCAACCTGCTGGTCACGCTCCTCTTGATGCAGCCCAGGATACGGTTGGCTTTCTGGGCTGCAAGTGCACACTGAATGACAGGACCACAGATGCAGAGAAGAGATTCAGAGCAGCCATGAGGAGAAGGACTTGGGGGTGTTGGTCAATGTGAAAATGAACATGTGAGGAGGGTCACTAGGATGATCAGGGGGCTGGGATACCTCCCTTATGAAGGTAGGCTGAGAAAGTTGAGGCTGTTCAGCCGGGAGAAGAGAAGGCTGTGTGGAGACCTCATAGCAGCCTTCCAGTATCTGAAGCGGGGCTAGAGGGATGCTGGGGATGGACTCTTCATTAGGGACTGTAGTGAGAGGACAAGGGGTAACGGGTTCAATGTTAAACAGGGGAAGGGAAGTTGTGAATGCTTCATCCCTGGCGGCGTTCAAGGTGGGGTTGGACATAGCCTTGGATGGCATGGTTTAGTGGGAGGTGTCCCTGCCCATGGCGGGGGGGTTGGAACTCGATGATCTTGAGGTCCTTTCCAACCCTTACTATTCTATGATTCTATGATCCGAGGAAGAAATTCTTTACTGTAAGGGTGGTGAGGCCCTGGAATGGGTTTCCCAGGGAAGTTGTGAATGCTCCATCCAGGCTGGACAAGGCCTTGGGTGACATGGTTTATTGGAAGGTGTCCCTGCCCATGGCAGGGAGTTTGGAACTGGATGATCTTAAGGTCCTTTCCAACCCTAACTCTTCTATGATTCTATGATTCTCTTTCCCCCTCTTTGTTCTCTCAAACTACAATATATATATAATGTATGTTTAATGCAGTATTTCTCTTGCAACAAACAGATTTTTGCATCTACAGCTTTTAAATAAAGTTTTCTGCTCCATCAAACACATGGAACTGATTTTATAGAAACACTTTTTTGAGAAAAACTGCAGAATATATTTTTTATGCTATTTCTGCATCTTACCACATATGAAGAGAAATTGTCACATGGTAGAACCTTTTTTTGGACTACACAGATAGGATTAGTAATATGCAATAATTTTATATTTAATTAGTAATATAAAATAATTTAGTTCCTTTGCTAAAATAATTGGCAAAAGAGCCTGTGTAAATCCAAAAGTACTGCAAGGATCCTTTCAGATTATTTTTAAATTTTTTGTTAGTTTGTTTTTTTCCTTCTTCTGAATTATTCATTGCTATGGATTTTTCCTGAGGTAGAACCTGTGGTTTTGTGATTCTGTGGTTGTGTGTTTAGAGAATGTCTTTGCTGGAAAGGGATCCCATAATTCCTCTCCTGATATCATAGTGGAGGGTTACATAAGTATGTCCTTGCATGGATCTGTTAGCAGATTATGTGATGCTTGCTACCCAGGCCACTTCTCTTCTCTGAGACTTTTAAATATGAAAACATTAATTTTTGTTAACCTCATTTTGGGGTTTCTGTGCCATACTTTGCCTTAACACTTAATTTTGGAGAAGTTAGAAGCAAAAACTTGCATAACTAGCTGGAACTTTTTTTAATAATATGGGTGTTGAGAATGATACTGCTGCAAGTGTAATTCATCTGACTGTTGCAGCTGGTTGTAGAATCTTTCTTGCCAGCAAATGATGTACATGTGTTTCTTTTCCTTAACAGGCAAGCTAATGAAGAATATCAAGTGCTGGCTAATTCATGGCGCTATTCATCTGCTTTCTCAAGCAAACTGTTTTTCACAATAGTGGATTATGATGAAGGTGCAGATGTTTTTCAACAGGTAAATGTTGGATATTATAAAACATTCTTAATTTTTAGAACAACACGTTGTTTTGCCAACCGATACAAGATAAATTATTTTCTGTATATAGGTATGTACCTATGTGTTTTGTATACAAGCTCTTCCTGGTTAAAACCACCAGGCATTAGGGTTCCTGTGACATTAGCAATGACAGATTATGCCGGTAGCAACTTCTAGTATTTTCCAAATGCTGTTTATAATGTTTATTTATAGATTAGGTTATATGTATGCAAACTATTTTTCAACCCATAATTAATGTCATTTATTTGAATTAAGTACAGTGTAATTAACATTTGCATTTAAAGATTTCCTTTATTTTATTGTTAGGGGAAAAACGCTTTTTAAGTAAAAGAGCTTTTTAATTGCTTTTATATAATACAATGTTCTTCACCTCCAGTAATATTTGTATTAGTCTGGAAGTTGTTCAAGGAATAGAAAAGAGACTGGTTTAGATTTTCTACTTTGAAGAGTGAAAAATCAACTGTTGGAGAACAATCTAAGGTCCACTCTTAAATCGAGTCCTCAAGGCGAAGCGCATCACTTGAAAATAAATAATAAATACTGACATGCATTTCTCTGATATTTATCCATTGATTGAAGCTAAACATGCAGATCAAGAGGAGTGACAAGTTTTGAAGCTCTCTGTATTTTTAACCACCTCTTGGAGAAGAAATTTTCCAGGAGAAAAATTTTATATTTAAATTTAGTATTTAAAAAATAAAATATCTGATTACTGTTTAGTATTTTTTTTTCTTCCAATTGAGATCTGAGAATGTGTTAAGATGTTTATTAATGGCTTATGATTTAGCCTTAAAAATTTTAGTTCAAATAACCTTTAAAATCATTTTACATTATCATACATTGTTACAGTAATGCAAAATGTTATTTGGTCTTGCCTTAAGCCAGCCAATACATATTAGAATAGTCCAGTCCAACTTAGTCCTTGCGTACAAGAGTACAGATTCCGTTTATTTCAGGTGGTATGCATTTAAAGTAATGTAAAAGCAAGACAATTAGATAAAACAGGTAAGGTTTTGACTGTATTTGAGAAATACAGTGTTAAGGGTAAGTGATACTAATGGCTACTTAAAGGTGGATTTGGAGGAAGTGCAGTTTAGGTTTGTTTTATGTTTTTGTGTGCAAACAGGTCATGTAATATGGATGCCATAGCATTAAAACCCTCAAAAGTAATGGGACTGATTTTTCAGCTTTTATTCTGTTTGTAGAGAAATGATAAAGCAGTTGCAGAGCAACTGCCCCCAAACTCTATACAATATCAGAATATATATGTATATTATAAAATATTTTATGAAACTATTTCACGCCATTTATCATAGTCTTTCTTCCTTATTTACAAATCAGTTCACTAAAGAAGTGGGCTATTTTTTTCCTTATATGTAAAATATTTTAGTAGCTGGTGATTTCTGTTCAGTTCTGTGGTTGAGTTTTGGTAATGTGATAAAACTCATTTTGCAGTAATGAAACACGTTTACTCTGCCTTTGTTATTTAAAGCTCTCTGTATTGCATCATCTTTAATTATTGTGCTGATTATGTTAAGTTTTTCAAGTGTTTTGCTGCACTGTTTCTAAGATGAACTGAATATGGAGGAATTTGATATAGTAAAATTATGTTCTCCTATAACAAAGTTGAAGTCAAAGTGGAAAATGTAAATGTATTTGTTTATTGCCTTTGGTGGTTTTTTTTATATACTGTGCATAGTTCCAGTGACATCAAGACAGTCATGTGATTTATAGGGCAAGTTATGTAGTCTAAGCTAGTTCTCTAAGCCTGTCTGAATTCAAAAAAGACTAGTCGCTGTTGGGTAGTCTATCTTGAAGCCACTAGAAGGCTAGTTAACATTGTATTAGGCAAGAGAAACAGTGTCACAATATTCCTGCTCTAGAATTGTAGCCAAATATATTTGAGCAGATTGGATGGATGTTTGGCCTCTGTTTTACTAGTTACGGGAAAGTTCTTCCAGCGTATAAGAACTTTAAGGCACAAGGTACTCAGAAAAGTTTGGGGTTGAAATACTCTGTATAGTTAAACATCCCAATCTACTGGAAGGAATATTCTTTTTTTGCAGGACTATACTTGAAGGTATATAAAGAGAGAGTAATGTATAGAGGGAAATATTATTTTTCATGCTGATTAGACTTGTGCTGTCATGTATGTAAAAGCCACAATTTTTTTGGGATAGAGTTACAATATTTTTTCCTGTTTTTGTAGCTGAATATGAACTCTGCTCCGACTTTCATGCATTTCCCTCCAAAAGGTAAACCCAAGAGAGCTGACACGTTTGACCTGCAGAGAATCGGCTTTGCAGCTGAGCAGCTAGCTAAATGGATAGCTGACAGAACAGATGTTCATGTAAGTCTTTCGACAATTTTTAAAGTTGAAATCAAATGTATCTTTGTAGTCTGTGGCAATTTATGCAGTTTTGCAGATTATATTCCATTCTTGCTTTGCTGAATTGTATGTAGTCTTATTTTGGATGAAAACAGATAGTGATACTGTGATATTTAGTTGTTAATAAGTATATCTTACATAATGCAAACCTTATACAAAGCAGATAGATCCAAAGGTAGGTGCTCCTAATCCAGACACCCTGCAAATCTGTTGAAGACATAATATTTTGGAGTTTAGCCATTCAATATGATGCTTGAAACCTTTTTCCAATTATTTATGTATTAAAGGAAGTACTGTTTTTTTTTTTTTACTTAAATATAAGTTTAGGGTTTAATCTTTATGATGCTGAAATCAGGTTTCAGGTTCTCCGTTTGTTTATATATAAGACGATCTGTATGTATGCATTTATTGCAATCTGTATTTTCATGTATCTTGTCCAGATTAGAGTGTTCAGGCCTCCTAATTATTCTGGCACAATTGCACTGGCTCTTCTGGTATCTCTTGTTGGTGGATTGTTGTATCTGCGAAGAAATAACTTGGAGTTCATCTACAACAAAACTGGCTGGGCCATGGCAGCTCTGGTATGCAGATTTTCCTTGCTAATATATTTTTTATTAGCTCCTTATCTTAGCATATGTGTCTTCATTACTTGCACAATAAGTAAATTAAAAACCATTGCATTAATACAGTGTTCAGTATGGTACTATCAGACAGAGATTCACAATCTTAATTTTGGGGCTAATTCTCATTAGCTTTATCAGTCACTAATATTTCTAATAAAAAGTGTTGCTAATCTTCACTGCTGTTGTTCAACTATTTTTTTTTTTTTTTTTTTTTTGTAAAATCAGTAATGTTGTTGGTTTAGTGTGGGTATTAATTTCAGACTGTATCACCTTAGAGTAATGAAAGGTTAAGAAAAGTAACAAAGGCTTTTAAAATTTTATAAGAAAATCATAAAAGAACTAAGAAATAAAGAAAAAGTTGTCATTTTTTCCCAGACTGATTTGAGTAGTACTGACATTAACATTGCAATGTTAGCCTAAATGAGACTAAGATGATCTTACAGAGTTAACTCTGAGGAAATTTTAAGACTGTCCAATAGTGTGTTTGAAATGCACACTTGAGAGTGTACTGCAGTAATTTTGTTTATATTGCGGCATTCAAGTAACTTGAGTAGACTGAAAAATGTGGACTGTGCAGCATAGTCAGCTGTCTCAGTTTTAGGTAGGAGATAGCATGCAAGGATGGTAGATGAGGCAGTTGAGGTGTATCAGTAACTGCTGCTCTGCCATCACTGTGACTGGCAGAAGAGGAAAAATCTGAGTACCAGCATCTAAGGCTGGTAGGGATAAAAATTTATAGGGACACAAAGTCAGGAGAATGATTATCAATACTAGAATAGTATCTAGGATTACCAAGCAATACATTAATTGGGAACAGTACTTCTTCACAATTTGTCTGTGTATTTTGACAAAATGAGCCAAGGGTCTTTTTTTTTTTTTTTTTTTTTTTTTTTTATTTTTTTATTTTTTTTATTTTTTCATGTAAATGGTTATTTAATAATTTTAAAGACTTTGTCTCAACTTGCATAAATATGAATCAGCCTTTCTTTGAAACACATGGCTAGGATTGTAGATGGAATAGGAGTTGTGCAGCAGTATTTGTATTTTATTTCTCATCTAAGCTTCCTTTCCCATGAAAGTTTGGACCAGATGCTCTTTCAAGTTCCCTTCCAATGTGGGCAATTCTATGATCCTGTGTATTTTAGCTCTGCAAGAAGTAGGTTACTGATATATCCTCTAGTTGGTTTTGCCTTTTCAAAGCCACATCATGTTGATGGTTTTCTGTTCTGCTTCAATTCAACATGATGAGAATCCTGTAGTTGGTTTTGCCTTTTCAAAACCACATCATGTTGATGTTTTGCTGTTCTGCTTCAATTCAGCATTATGAGAAGTTACCATCTTTTTCGACACTTTCAGCTGATGGGCGCATTGGCAGCCTTTATTGTATTATATACATATTACATATATAAAGTTATATGGTACTTCTTGGGCTCTAATTCATTTTTGTAGCTAAATGATTAAGATCTTAAAGCAAACTCTTTGTCCAGAGTTCCTTAATATTACTCTTGAATAATGTCTACTGATAATGCTGTTTTCTCTGCTGTGCTATCATAGCATTTCCTACAAGTGTACATGGCATACATCCTTTGTTTAAGCAGTCTGTTAATCTGCCACATACACTGAGGAAGGAATAAAGAACAACATTTCAAATAAATCACATACAGGACTAGATTTCAAGTGGAATGATATTTCCTTTTGACCTAGAGAGCCAGGGGCAGAATGTCTTCTCTGTTCCAGGATGTCATTTGGAGGATCCTGAGCTCTAGCACAGTTTTGACAGTTCTCTTTCAAAGTAAGTCCATCATATTTAGTACCATGTATTTTTCTAGATTACCAGCATTTTTCAACGATATTTAAAGATACACTACCACCAGAAAGTTCAAATTTGATATGTACCAATCTCATTTTTTTTTTGAGTCCTAATCTTTAGAGATCACTTGAGTAAAACAATAATTAGTACAGTAAAATAGATATTTTTGTGAAACATCAAAGAAAGACATAATCAGGGGCATTTCCTTTGTTAAACCATGCAGTATATCTCTGCAGACAGCAGTTTTATTCCAATTTCATACCTCAGGGATTCAGATCAAAAGTTTAATGTTTGAATGTTTTGGGGAATTGAGTTTTTTGTCTTGCAGAGGTTAAAAATCAGTTAGTCAAATCAAGAATGATTCTATTACAGTCTGTATTCAATAAATAGTTGAAGACATAATTAACTTCCTAATTGAGTTAAAAAAATGAACACATCAATTCTTTCTTATTTGCAGTTCTCCTTAGCAGTAGCTGGACATTTTACATGTAAGTGTAAATTACAATGCTGAAAACTTATAATCACATTCAACTGAACCTGTGTGGACAGGGTCAATGTCCAAATATGATCAAGCATTTAAAGACATTACGTTGATGCCATTCAGTAGTTTCCATCCTGCTGATTGTATTGACAAGCAGTAATAGCATTAAAAGGAATTAAAATGGCATTTTTATTGTTTTTGCTAATACTGTTCCCTGTAAAATTCTTTTTACTTTAAAAATGAATAGCACTTAAGGGGTGTTTTAGAAAAAGGTCTTGCATCTGAAAGTATCTAGCAATTAATCATGGCCTTGAACCGATGCTTCCCAGTTTTATCATTGCTCTTCTTTCACCTTCACCATGTTGTCAAAGGCCCATACTGCAAAATGGTGTTTTAGCAAAGATCAGGCAGTTACCAGAAGTCCTTTTGGTTGTATTCAGGTCTACAAGTGGGCATACAAGCAAATGTTGTAAGTTCTTTTTGGTGAAATCAGCAGGGACACCAGATTGCAGGCTTTTGCACAGATAACCTTATTTCTGTAAAATGACTAGAATAGGACAAGATCCGTAGACAGATATATTCATTCAAAGGTCTTGTGTAGTTATGAATCTCCTCCATGGTGCTTTTTCTACCAGTAAAACTTCGAGCTTCTTTTTTCATAAAAGCTCATTAAAAGGAAAAACAGGAAAGATGGTATCTAGTAGAAGGGAGAGAGTCATGTCTAATAAAATGCATTTATGAAGGGTATAACTAATAAATATTCTATTTCTCATTAATATTTTTTCCCTTCTCAACTTTAAAAAAAAAATAAACCCCTGAAAGCCTGGAAAACTACAGGAAGCCCATGTTTTTGATAAGAGCTTTGGCAACTAGTTTCTTATTGGCAATTCCTTTTACAGATATTGTAGAACTGAGAATGCACAAGAGATTATTTTCCTAAAATCTGTAGGTTTGGGTTTTGATTGGTTTTCAGGAGATGTTGTGCTCTTAGGTAGCCAGCATTCATTAATCATTTGAAAAATAACATTTTTAATTTCAACAGACCTCTTTCATATATATCCTGGAATTCTGAAAACTGTGTCACTGCAAGCAAAGAAGTCTCTTGTTTACTTTTCCTTGTCTTTCAGAGCTTCTGTTTGTTTTGAAGAGCACTTATATGCTCCCAAATGTTGGATACTTCTTATTTGAATGAAAAATGCACAGTACCTGTCTATGAAATTGAATGATCTGTTCCTAAAATTAGAAAAAAATTCTTAGCATAAAGTGTCTCTGTGTTTTCATGTGGGGTTTTTTGTTGTGTGGTTTTTTTTTTTTTTAATTGTTTTGTTTTTGTTTGTTTGTGGGGTTTTTTTTTATTATTTATTTTTTTATTTATTTATTTACTGGCAGGGGAAGAGAGAATCCCAAAAATGTTGGCTGAATTTGATATCTCCATTGATACCAAAAAGTTGTGTCTCAGATATTTCCAATGCTGGTTTATGAGAATATTTAGGAATACACTTTTTAGTGATAACATGTAGTGGTTTTGGTAAACTTTCAGAAGCAAGACCAGAGCTTTCACCTCAGACGTTGATACCAATCGCAAGACTTTTGAACTGGTTTTGTCCTCAACAGTAGATTGTGCAACAGCAGTGCTATTAGTGGTTTCATCCCCTTGTAGAAGCACTGCAGGCTCTGGTAGTATCTTGTATGCCTGAGGCATTTTTCCTTGCAACATTACCCAGAAGACTCTTAGAATGGCAAACCAGATGACTGAGTCACAGTACGTAATATCTCATAAGATGTCTGTTTGAGATCACATCAAAAATTTATTCCCTAGATTATTTTAGACTTTAATTCAAATCTTACTCTTCATCTATGGACATTTTTCCCTCTCTCATGGTCACACAAAGATGAGGAAGGACTTCAGTTTTTAGATATTTGCAGAGTCCTACCCACTTATGAAAAGAAGCAATTTAGATTCTTGTCAAGACTCTTCATTTCTTAAGCAGAGAGAATAAAAGGTCAGATGACATAAACTGGGTGGATTTCTAACATTTTAGACGGAATTGCTGCATTTTAGACAACCCAGTACTGGTGCTGAGAGCTTGTTCAGCTGTCTAGAATGTGGGCTACAAGGGTGAATAGGGGTACACGGTTTTTTTTTTAAAGCATTTTCTTTACTAGGCTGCCACTGTGGTTTTCTGCATGTAATTTTTGGTTTTATATGTGTATTTCAGATTTGCCTGTATACCAGTGGAATCTGGGAAGGCAAAGTCTGCTCAGGTTAGAAGTCAGATGCCTAGGTGTTGACTCTGTTGGACAAAATATGTTAAGTTGCTTGAATTAGGAGACAAAGCATGTGCTTACAATTGTCATAGCACTTAATGGCTATGAGAAATGTATTCTATGCTGATATACTCCACAGTACTACACCGTACAGTACATTTGTCATCAGTTACTGCTCCAAAAGAGCTTGCTCCAAAAGCGTGTCATGGTTGTGAGTAGCTTCTTTACCCCCTTGTGGGAATGAGGCTAAAAAAGTAATGTGTTTTCTTCAAAGATACGGCTAGAAAAAGGCTTCTCCATATGATTCAATAGGCATCTCAAAAGAGCAGCAGTAAATGCAAGTTATTAATTTCCTTTTCTTCCCATAGTTAAAGAGGGGGAAAAAATGCATGGCACTTTTTAAAGGTATAGAAACCCATTCTCTTTGCTTCTGTATTGTACTTCCTGTCCTTGAATTATTTATCTTATATTGGACATTCTAAGAAATGGTGGATCGATATTTAGAAATTGAGTGCAGATCTTGTAATTCTGTAGCCTTCTTTGAGTACAAAAACAAAGTTAAACTGGATAGAAAGGATTACATTTCTTTAAAACAGTAACTGTGAAACGGCTAAAACTTACATATACAGAATAGTATAGAATAAGTACAGAACTGGATGCCTGTGTCTGCCTGTCTTTTTTTTTAACTATGCTTAAAATTAACTATTGATTAATGAATCTAGAATTTAATTTTTCTTGTGTTAACAAATATTTATCTGTTATAAAGTATATGACTATGTATAAACTGAGGTAGAGTGTTTTTTAAATCTTTTTCATATGGAAGAAGATTTGGCCCTAGAGAATGTAAATTAAGTACAGTAATGGGTAGAGTAACTTTTCATAGAAAACTCACTTTCAGAGAGCCACAGTTTGTGTACTCTGTCTGTTCTTTTTCAGTGCTTTACATTTCAGCTAACTTTCAGCCTTTTGAAACATCTCTTCCACCTCAGTTCTGTTACCTACATTTTCAGTTTCTCCACTTCTGTACTTTCCCATAAGCTATTTCCTGTGTGACCAAAATTGCAGTATAAATTTCTAAAACAGTCTGCAAGGCATAGAAATAGCTGTTACCCTTTTCCCAGTAATTGAAGCATACACTCTCTTCATTTCTTTGCATATTATTAATTAAAACATAGTTCATTTGCTGGTAATCACTACCATGATACTTTCATCTTCCATGTTAATTACTATACCGATATATTAGAAATCCTGCTAAGGGCAAAATGAAACACACCTTGACTATTTCAAGTCAAGAATCTGTTCCTAGTGTAATTGAAAACTTAACACTACAACAAAGAGTTATTATTTAACTTGACATGAAGATGTATGTTTTTCATTATTTTCTTTTTCTTTCTATTACAAGGGCAAAAAGTCTCAATTATAACACCACAGTTAAAATTGTTATGTACACATTTCCTAGTATCTTTCCCTTTCTCTCATGTCATGGTTACTCCTCCAGTGTTTATCTCTGGGTTTTTGAGAGCATTCATTGGCTTCACTTTGGGGTGAGTGGGTGCTATGCTGTGTTGTTAAGATTAAGTCCTAATGTCTTGCAAAGTTTGTTCAAATGATATTGCTAGAGGTGGCAATGCTGCATTTATGGGGATAAAACCTGCAATAGTTTATTTCATTAATGTGTTTCTAAACATTTTTTAAAGAAAACCCTTTAAAGGGTTTTAATAAACCCTGCTTTAGTTAACCATCATGGTATTAATCTTTACATTTGCGATCCATCTGCACAAATCATTATGACTATGCTGTGATGGTGGGAATATTGTACAGTAAAAATTAGCATATATGTAAAAACTGTACTTAAATTATCTTAGCATTTTCATAAGGATTATCTGTACTGGTAAGCCAGAAAACATTTAGATGATCTAAGTTTCCCATTTTTGTTTTTCTCATTTGGTACTCAAAAGATACTGTATTTTCTTCCTTAAGGTATTTATAATGACACTTGCTATGACTGTGATGACATGTAGATTCTGCAGTTATGACAATATTATATATATAATTTTTCAAGAATTGTCTGTTTTTACAGCTGTCATGCATCCCTAACCTAATTTCACATTTTCTTCCATAGGGAATTTCTCTTTACCAACTCAACCAGTATTATTTTTCGTAGCTAAAAAGAATCATAGTCATATAGGACACACAATGAGAATTTCATAAAATGGGGCAGACACATTTTTCTGCAATTGGATTTTTTTTTCTTATGCTTTTATATATCATTTTGTACACCTGAAGGCAAACAGGTGAGCTAAACATTTGTATTGGATCAGAGGCAGAATTAATTTTGTGAAAGGTTGTATAAATCTTTGAACAGTAGTTTGCAGAATATTTGCAATGAATGTCTTACTGCTGTGAATGCTTTTTGCCATATAGATGTGGTAATGTGGCAATTCCAAGTGCGTGTAACAGCAGCATGCTTTCAAGTGAGTTTTTGAAAACCTGTGTCTTGAGCTAACTGATTTTCTAACAGAAGTCATTAAGAATTTTATGAGAGCAGCACATCTGTAAGCCCTATCCCTAAAAATCAAAGTGTTTGATACTGTATCTGGTTACATAAATAATCTTCTGAGTAAATACATGAGCATATTTTTTTTCTCTTTTTCTAGTGTGTTGTATTTGCTATGACATCTGGTCAGATGTGGAATCATATCCGTGGACCCCCATATGCACATAAAAATCCTCAGAATGGACAAGTGGTGAGTTGTTTCTTTCATTTTGAGGGGAAATGTGATACTGATAGTAATTTCCTACACTGAGTCTACAATTGCATATAATTGCAGTTTCATGGCACTGTATCACAGTCTGTTGGAGTCTTAAGTCTCTATCTGCAAGCAGAGTCTGTTTTGGAATTTCAGGTGTTTAGAAAGTGCCACCATCTTTGATTTGAGAAATGAAATGGGTGGCCATGTTTTCCAAAATTCTCTCTATTGGGGTCCCAGCTTTAGTGCATGTGTTGTAAAAGGTTTGATACCACACAATTTCCACTGCCCAAAGATAAATGGTATCGTATCCTTTTGTAGAAATATGCTCCCTCATAAAGTGAAAAGCGAGTTGCTTGGGTTTTGGGGTTTTTGCTTTTCAGGCTTCATTGCACAGACCTTTGAGGTTTGTTACCTTCCTCTGTCTTGAGCATTTTAGTTAGAAAAGGAGATGGCAAATATTTTCACATGCTTTGTAGCATTTTCCATCACACCTGGAATTTTTCCACTGATCTTTAAGGAATGCTTTTTACTATATCTCTTTACTCCTTTGACTTATATTCTTAATCAGCTTTAATAAGAAGTTACTAATAGTTGATTACTGCCAAAATTAGTTATACCTCACTGCTGCTGACTTTGAAGGAATTCTCTTACTTGCTCCTTCCTGATCACAAATTAGTAAATTAGAATTCAGAAGAAGAAACTCACTGTCTACCAGGAAGGTAAAGAGGACCTTGGCTAGTTTTTGCCACTGTTTGTTATTTACAGCTTTTCAGGCAAGTTGTTGTGACGTAGTCTACAAAACTTGCAGTGAACTTAGTAGTCAGGAAGCTTTTTTTTTTTAACTAGTGTCTTGTCAAGCTATTTTCAGCTTTGGCTATCACTAGTTGAAAGAGACTGCCATATGTCTTAAAGAAACAATGTATTCAAAGGTCCCTTTGTGGCATGTCTTAATTGAAGTAGCAAAATATTATGGTTTGAATTTGATTACTGATCTGCTTTTAACAGGAATGTAGCAGTTTATTGATGTCATAAAATGACATGATTCCATCTGTCAACTTTGTTATGCAGAAGTGGAATTGATAATGTAATAAACAATTTGTATAAAACACTGTTTATAAAAATTTAGAGTTTTTCATTAGTGCCTTTTAGTATTTATGGTACTTTCCTATGGAGTGGCAGAAAGGAGAAATACTGCAAAGTATTTGTGAAAAATTTGTGACCAATTAGTTTTTACCATATCCAGTTTTGTACACATTGCCCTTTTCTTAAATAGCTGTTTCTGAAGTGTACCTTACATTAAGTAATAAAAATAAAATCCCTTCAATTGTTCCTGAATTTGTGCCATCTTGTCGCAGTTTTCAGAGTGTGAACTCGTCTCTTATCTGAGTGTAAAGCTACTAGTTTGGGAGTGTTAGCATACACAACTAAATAATGAAAATAATAGTAAAGACAGATTTTTAGTTCTGGATACTAACCTGCTGTATTAGTCAGCATACATGCCTTCTTTTCTGATTTTGCTTCAATATATGACTTCAGGTAAGTTATTTTGTGCCTCTGATTCACCTGTCTCTCCTTGTTCACAATGTGTCAGTACTTTTGCCTCCTTGGAGCTTTGTCTGTGGCAGTAAGTAAAACCAGGTGCAAGATCACCAAATTGTTGATTTCAGGTATCACTGACCAGTATAGTTGTAACTTAAAGCTCTTATTTTGCCAGTATTAGAAGCTTAATAAGCATTCTGTAGCCCTTTACCTATTTTAAATTGTGGATTTTTTTCAAGTAACGCTATTGAACATTTTGCTGTTTCATTTTTCTAGCACTTGTATATATTCCTGTGAATTTGAAGTCATAGAAGTGCTGATCTAACACCTCTGTGAGATTTATTCAGCCATGATAATTCACTGTAACACCGTTCTGCATTAAGTCAGCAACTGCTGTCTTTACATCTGGATGAAATTTAACTTGTCACTTTCTTTCCAATGTCTATGATTTATTATCAATTCAAAATTTGTATGCCAGTTTTGCACAACGATTACTTGTATGTAATGCTCTGAAACCTTGTTAACAGCCTTATCATGTAAAATTCTAAGAGGAGGCATAGAGTAGCTCACCAAGCTTAATTGTCTTATTGTTATCTAATTCTTAGCTTTTTTATTTCATAGGAGTTGATGTTTCAGTTTTGTACTAGCTGTAGAGCCTGATATGCCACCAGACTTTGATAATGTCTTGTCTCCATGAACTGTTTCTTGCATCAGACATCTCCTATTATTTGCTTTGTTCTTGCCATAATTTTAGATGACACCTCATTTATTTTCCTTAATTCCTATTTTTTCAAAAGATGGAAAGACATTAGTGTGCTTTTCTTAAACAACACTACTTACTAGTGCCAGTATCTTGTACAGTAACATTACCAGTTCCTAAATTTTTTTGCTTGTGCACCAGCACCAAAATGATTCTTTGATTGCCTAAACTACTTTAATTCTATGATTGTATTCTTTGAATGAAGCTTTTAAACCATATTTTTGTACTTCTGTGTAATGTGATCATTTACTGAGGTTATTGCAGTTACTTACTTTTATTCCCCATTGCCATCTGCTAATTTCAGTTTCTGTGACCACATGGAAGCAGTATCAACTTTTACATAGAAAGCTGAATCACGCAGTGCCATTGTTTGATATTTCACTTCTGGTTTAGGTTGATGAATCTGGTGCTATTTTGACACATTCTTTCTCTCACATTTTTGGAGTTTTTCATCATTTGCCTCTTACCTTTGTTAGGATCAAGCCCTTACTGACTCTGTGACTCTAAAATCTGTACCTGTTTTACTGGGATTGAGAGTGAAAACTGAACATCCCTTTGGTGTCTGTATAAAAACAATTTTGGGGGAGTTCTGATTTTTATTCAGAGCTTGGTCTGTGGTGAGCTGGAGAATGCAATTATGTATTTTTCAGCCTCTTGCAGAGGTAGTTCTGCTGTTTAATTGACCTAATGGCAAAGAATTCTCATTAGATTTTCATCAGCTTTTAGTGAAATAGCAATGTATAGGAAAGCTTTAATGTATATCTATCCCAGGATTAGCAGCCATTTTTTTTTGATTTGGATACAAATCCTACATTTTTTATTGTGCAGTATGCTCAAGACTGCATCTTTAAAATGGTTGAAATTTTGCTATAAACGAGAACAAGGCAAAGGACAAGCTTGATCTAAAATACTGAATTAAGATGGTTTCCCAAACTCATAATTTTCTTTCCTTCTCCGAGAAGAAATTATTAGGTGTCGGAAAAGCTTTTGTGTGAAGAGAAAAATACAATATTTTTGTTGCATAATAGATGGTTTTCCTGTGTAAGATGATGTTTATTATCCATGTGAAATGTGTGATGGTGTTATTTGCCACTATATGAATTGGATTTGGGGGATTTTTTTTGCATCTTATATTTTAAAAACTTGTTAAAATTGCCTAAGCGCAAGACAAATTACATCCTTTTGAAGCAATTTATATCTGTGTTGCAGATCTTCCAAATAGAGTACCTTGTAATATCAGATCATGTTAATCATTCAGTTGTGGAGTTTATTCAGCTTTTTTTTTTTCCCCTACTTTCACAGTTTTATAACCACTGATCTTTATTTGGGAGCAGTCTCTAAAATACCACTTTTCAGAAACTCGTTCTGGTACGGGTATGTGGTAGCCTATGATTCTGAAGTTAAATGAAAAATATATTTCACTGCTAGCATCGCTTTCGCATTTGTCAATGTAAAATTAAGGTACTGTGGGAAAAATTTATGCTTAGAATATTGAGGTTCTTAATTCGCATTAGTCCTCCTCTGCTAACCAGGACTAAGTGACATTTATTCAAGAATATTCCCTGTGTTTTCTCACATGACTTTTTCATTTGATTCTAATTAAAATAAATGCTACTGTTTCTTGGAACAGTTTTAAAGAACGACTCTCCCTTTCCAGCTCAGTAAGTCACAATTAATACATTGTCCTATTGGCTTTAATCTCACTGGGATCACATTTGAAGATTGTATTTGTAATGCCTGATGCTTCTGAAAGTAGACACATTTCTTGGTAGCAGTTTCAATATACACAAAAGTCACATTACTGTGTGATTTATTATTATATAAAAAAGTTCATACAGGTTCTTATATCAGTATCTAACATAGAATCATAGAATAGTAAGGGTTGGAAAGAACCTCAAGATCATCGAGTTCCAACCCCCCTGCCATGGGCAGGGACACCTCCCACTAAACCATGCCATCCAAGGCTATGTCCAACCCCACCTTGAACGCCGCCAGGGATGAAGCATTCACAACCTCCCTGGGCAACCCATTCCAGGGCCCCACCACCCTCACAGTAAAGAATTTCTTCCTCAGATCCAATCTAAACTTCCCCTGTTTAAGTTTAAACCCATTACCCCTTGTCCTCTCACCACAGTCCCTAATGAAGAGTCCCTCCCCAGCATCCCTATAGGCCCCCTTCAGGTATTGGAAGGCTGCTAGGAGGTCTCCACGCAGCCTTCTCTTCTGCAGGCTGAACAGCCCCAATTTTCTCAGCCTATCTTCATACGAGAGGTGCTCCAGTCCCCTGATCATCACATAACATAACATAAGTTATCCAGATTGGTGTCACTTTTGCTACAGCAGTATTTTGGTTCATCTCTTGACAATAATCACAACCATAGTGCTATTGAAAATACTTCTTAGTATTTTACTGGAATAACCATTTTTTATGTTAATATGCTTGATGGAAATAAGTAGGTTATTTATGTTATAACCATATTTAATGAAATGGCTTTCCTGTGGGTATCAAAGCAGTGAGTCTATTAAAGAGAAGTGAGTCTTCTGAATAGAAGCTGCAATTAGTAAAGAGTTTCTCAAGCCTTTAAATTAAACTTACATCTTGATTTATTAAAAAATCTGAACAGTTGGCAGTGTCAGATGTAGAACTAGTATAAAACTATCTTAATTTTGGTAATAGATCAATACATAAACAAATGGGCAGCATCTTATCTAAACTACTGTTGGGAAAACTATTAATGTCTAGGATACTTGTCCTAATTTTTGAGATTGTAGGAGTGATTGTAACTCTGTAGAACATGCTTCTACCGTGGTATTGGAAAAGAAGAACCTTACACGATATTTTGCATCCTTTTTTATTGTTGGAAGAAACAGAGGTTGGTAAGTGGCCATGGCAGAAGAATTGCTGAGATGAGGCATTAGAACCTCTAAATTCTTAAACTGGTCAATTCTTGAAGCACACATGCTGTAAAAGTTCAGATAGCACCTTGGTATTGCAAGCACTGCAGCTTTGGCTGAGTGAAAACGGAAGAGCTACTATCAACTAAAATTTGATTTTAAACAAATAATTAGGCAGAAAGTAGTCTATCATGATAAAATTCAATAAAATAAAATAGTGCTATATTTTAGTTGCTGTTTGTGACAACAGAAGTCAAATTTTAATTCGCTTACACCATTTTCAAATAACAAACACTTCCCCACCACCACCTTTTGCTAATTGTAGATGATCTCCTAGAAGCAATTTGGTCTCATTTGAATGAAGAACTGGTTTGTACTCAACTGTTCTTTTTGTGTCAGAAGTCGGAGAGACCTCAAATATGTGAAATTATGAAGCATCTTAGGATAGAATGATAATGCCACACAGAAAAACAATGTTTTCTTGGAACAGAGAAACAGTATGATACAAGAGAAAAATCTGTTCATGTTCTGTTATTATTCAAACAAGAGACGTTGTCTTAAATCCTGCTTGAGTGCCACGTAGGAATCTAGTTTTTCTGTGTTCCTGATCTTTACTGGTTGTGTAGATGTTAAAAAGTAAGAGCCTTCTCTAATAAAATAAATTTGATGGAAGGGCACCTCTGATGGTCTCTAGTCTAGCTGCTTGTTCAAAGCTGGTCAGGTTGCTCAGGACTTTGTCTAAGCAAATTTTGGAAGTCTTCATGGTTAGAGATTCCCCAGCTTGTTCCAGTGTTTCACCATCCACATCATTCTTTTAATTGTACAATCAAGGTAAATTTTATTCTTCTCTTCAGTGAAAGCTGATTTACCTGAATTCTTGATTAGAATAAACACTGACTTTAATAAAAGCAGACTTAGCCAAGCAGTACACCTTTTCAGAGCTCCTGACAGCATATATTTGCTTAAGTGGCACTAGTACTATTATGATATCACTACTATATCTACACTGGAAATGAGAAAATGTTAAACCTGGAGCAGTCATAGAGATTTTTCTCCATATAGATTCTGTTCCCTGAATAGAGCTGTGCAGACATTCTTCCTGTAGCTATTAAACAACTTAACCAGGTCTGTTTTCTTCTATAATCTTACAAGTTTTTACAAGAGAAGAAAGGTTTTACCTATTTTCCCTATTGCTGAACACTTTAGATGGATTATGTTGTGAATCTTTCCTGTTTCCTGCAGAAATATAATCTGTAGTACAAGGGTTGCTTTTGCTGAAGTAAAATTTCAGCAGTTGGGAATTGTTTTGTGAATTACTATGCAAGCATCAAAATATTTTCTATCATGCAGACCCTTATAGCGACCTGGTGCAATTTTCCTTTGGAGAGCTTTTGCTTCTCCATATAGTTTTGCTAGTAAGCTCTACTGCTGTCATTTCAGTGTAACAAATCAAATGTCTCTTTTGCCTGTGAATAATGTCAAGAAAAAGAATATGCATTGAAGTGACATCATGTAAATGAAGCAGCATACCTCAGACAGTCCTTCATGAACTGATGTACTCATCATCTCTGGTTCAGACAGAGACCTTTACTGAGGTTGATTTGGTCTTTAAATGATTTAAGGGCATCTTGTGTCAAGGTAATATGATGCACAGAAGTGTGTTAAGGACCAGATTTAATGTACATCACATTTTCTTAGTATTCAGTGCTTACCAAATGAAATTTTTATATTTGTTGGACTGTAGTTCTTTTCTACATGTTTGTACTGAAAAAGACATTTTGCACAGTCCCGTTTATAAGGTAATATTTATATGAAAGCTGTTTAAGGCTGGGATGCTTTAGGTACAGTAAAAATTACAAAGACCTCTTTACTGAAGGTGTTGCAAATCTAGGTTTTGAGCAATAAAGAAAAACATGAAATAACCTCCTTCATGTTCACAGGTCCTGAGGTCACTTAGCATAGTAGAATGCTCCACATGAAGAAAAAATATCATTATCATTTAAAAGAGGGAAGTTGTCTGCATTTACCAGCCCTTCATACTTCTAATATGGGTCAATGGAATGAAAGAAGAAATTGGTCTATGACTTTTTTTTTTTTAATAGTCACTGTTCTAAAAAACATTCCAAACAAAGAAATGTTCATGTGCCTTTGCACATCCCTAATTCTGTAGTTATTTTTTAAGATATTTAAGATATTAATCATCTTGAGTAATCCATGTCAAGTAAGAGAAGACATTATTCCATAGTCTTTTCTGTGTCTAAATACCAGAGTCCTAGAACTAAACTTGAAATTATTTTTTCAATTATTGTTATTTGCCTGTCGACAGAGAACACTTCAATGAATGGTATAGTGAATGAATAAACACCATCTGATCTTGTCAGATGCTGTCATTTAAGATAATACTAATGCTGGAAATAGGAGGAAAAGGCAGATTGTTTTCAGAACACAAGTAGGTATACTGCCATTAAAATGTTTTTTATGTAAAAACAAAACTTTAAAATTGACCTCTGGAAAAGTGCAGAAATATTTGGGCATAGTAGTGCTTGCAGAACTGGAGAGAATTTTGTCAGTATCAGCTGCTTCACCTTCTGAATGTGTATTTAACTAGAAATATGCTACAGTAAGTGGAAATAATGCAAGCATTGGATAAGCTGCCCAATTTAAGAATGGATTTTAAGAATCAATTTATTAACCAAATTGAATTAAATTCATGCTGTTAGTCATTTACTGTCCCAGTAATTGATCACTTGCATTATTATTAATTATCTCTGGAAAATACAGAACCATAAGGACATTATGTGAATATATATGCCACTTTAGGCAGTCTATACAAAGGGGCCGAAGTGTGCTTCTACTCTGGTCTTTCCACTGTATTCCTCTCATCCCTTAAAAACATTACATTAAATTCAGGCAGATGTTTTGCAAACCTTGAGTGATTGGAAAAATAGAAACAGTACAGATTAAATTTGCATTTTTTTTCTTTTTTTCTTGTGTTTAATTTCCTGGTCCCCTAACCATACTACTACTACAGAACAAATAACTGAAACCCATCCAAACAAGCTTCTTTAAATCTGAGGAAAAGATTCTATAAGGAACAGACTAGGGAAACATTCAAACCACTGTTACTCAGAGGATTATTTTCTGTATAAATGGAAAAATGTACCTGACAAAAATGGTACCAGATACAGCACAGGTTACAATGGATCTTGAAACAAAGAGCACAACTGAATAATAAACACAAAACAGCAATTTGAAAATGGAAAGTACAACTGGGGGGGGGACGGGACGGACATGGATAGGGCACAAACAAACCACCAAACAAACACACAAACAAAACAGCAACCAAACAAATAAAACCAGAGAGCACTTCCAGCAGAATCCTGGATTTTACTCATATAGGTGACCAGTACCCATCTGATGGTACATTTAATGTCTTTAAAATGAGCCTCTTTTGAGTGGAACTTACTCCTTTTGAGACATATTAATGACTTAATCTTCTAGTATTATTTAAGTCTACTATCAAGTCCGAGTGCATAATACTGGTTTGAGTTTTTTTTTCCCTTTTGCCCTTTTATTTTATTTGTTTTTGGCCATCTACACTGTTTTAGCTCTGATCCAGTGAAGAACATGAATGCTTAATTCATAATGCATGAGTACACAGTAGAGGGAGGGCCCCTGTACATTGTCCGCTCATGAGCAAAGTACAACTTACCAGAATCTTGCTTTAAGATTTGGCTAGCAGACTTGTTTTACAGTGATGCTCTACCACCTTTTTATTCAAATTAAACTTTCATTTATTGAGTGGATTGCAGATGCAATACTTTTTACCTTGATTTTGACTTAATTTTTTATAGGCATATCGCATTAATGAATCATATTCAGCCCATTCTTACATAGCTTATCCTTTTATTCCTAGCTGAATTCTTTTCAGATAATCAGAACATAATTTGTGGAAATCCTTCAGTCTTTTGAAGCATGTAACCTTCATTTATTCCCATGTAATGTAGTGGTGATTTTTCCTTGTTTCCTTTCTGGCATCAACTGAATTCATTAGAACCAGTTTTTGAACTCAAGTCATCAACTTGAAATGTAATAAATTAGACCCAAGATATAGGGTTCCTTTATGTGTTTTTAAACAGCCTATTCTGTCTCCCATTGAGCCAGTTATTCAACCTGCTTATAGTGCTTGTTCCAAACCCATTTTTCTCCTGCTTTTGTGTGTAACAATGAGAGGATTAATTATCTTGAGAAAGAGATTATGCCTGATGAATCTGGTATGTATCTCTTTGGAATTAGTGTGCTGTATTTCATCTAATTTTTCATGTTTCTTCAGATGTTTAATTGCTCTTTATTTCAAAATTTATTCAGAAGCATTTCATGTTATTGAAATCTAAGTTCCTTCTGTCCAGAATTTTAGTTTCTATTTATGCTGTTCTAAAGGTTTTCACTAACATAATTAGATGGAGTTGGCTAGAATGCATCCATACAAAAAATAAATAAAAATTCTGACTGGGCTTTAATATTTGTGTGCTAGTTTGGGAATTCTGCTTTTGAGTTTCCTTTTTTTTCCCCTTCATTTTTTTTATGTGATGATGCATTGTCAGCTCTGTACCCTTATATCCGTTTTATTTGTTACAAGCACTGCTTAACACAGAATTCAGATATTGGGTCATTACCACACTTTAGTGCATATTAACTTATTTGCATGTTCTCTTTTAATGGCTGAAATTTCAGCTATCTGTGTACATTTCGTTGCAGGGCCACTTCATCTTAACTCCTGGCAACTTTAATTTTATCAGTGACCTTCTTGGCTTTTTAATAGGGAAACGTATTTGCTAGTCAGTCTCTTTCCATTCTTTCTAAACTCTTATTGTTCATTGTATGCCGTTCAGGAATTCTTCTCTGAAAGGTGACTATTTATAAGATGTGTGGGATACATATTTAAGTTAGCTTAAGAAATTTAAACTGTTAATCTCCTACTTGTTCTGTTCACCAATTTTTTCTATTGTAGATGAATTCAGTCACTAATGTTTTATTTCAGTTTAACTCCTTTAAAATGTAAAAATCCCAAATAGAAAATTTCAGATGTGTCATTGTTAATATTTCAGTTTAATTTCTGAATCAACTCAGGTAATTTTATCTAAAATTATTTTGTCCTTCCTGAGTTTTTATAGCGCCCTTAAGATATTACTGCTTCTTGTTGAACTAGTCGATAAATAAAGATAGAATCTCCTAGGTGTCACATACCGATCATTGAGGTCTGCTGTTAGCAGTATCTGTTTCAGTTCTATCTGGAAAATTAGTCTTCAATCTACCAGGAGGAGTTCTTTTTCTGAATGCTTTTCAGTTCAACTTTGTAATATCTTTCTCTGTGAGTGGGGTGTGAATTCTCTCTTGACCTTGCTGTCCTCCTTCAAAACTTGAAGTGTTCACTGAAGCTCAGCCTATTTTTTTGTTTCCGTTTTTCTGAGTTCACCTGCATTAGTGCTTAATTAAGATAAGGGGTGCTGTTTTGAAGCCCCTGCCACCTTTATTCCCACCTTCTGTGCTTTGGTTCATGCTACACAGGGCACATGGGCTATGATCCTTCTGCATGAAATGAAGCCAGATAGTGGACTCCAGGAGTTCAGCCAGTACCGTCCATGCTGCTACCAGTTTATTCAGGCTTTTGGGCAAAATAGGAACTAGCGTGAAGTAGAACCACCTGAGATATGTACAGTATGGATATTGGGTTTGGAGAATTGAGATGCGCTACTCAATAATGTAAACATAACCTTCGAGTCACCAGCAGGTCAACATAAGCATCTTTGCGTCAGTGATGGTGGTATTTTTCCAATCAAATTTTGAAATTCGTTCTGTTGTGCTGGGTGATGTTGAGCAGGAAGCTCTGTTTCCATGAAGACATTCCAGTCACAGGTACATATCTGATAGTCCTGCTCCTAAGAAGAGGTGTGTCTTTCATTTTACCAGGCATATTCTGGTAATGGATCATTAAGTGAATGTAAATCTATTTCCTGCTAATGTGTGTGTGTGTGTACATATGTATACATATGTGTATATATACATATATATGTTTATATACACATGTATACTTCAATGAAAGCTACATAGAGCAATAGAGCTTTAGGTCATGTCTGCTTTCGTCTTAGAAGCTCTGTACTGATCTTTCCTCTATTTTTTGAAAAGACCAAACCTCAGAATCTAGCCTTAGGTGCTTTTCTGCCTGCTTTGCTTTTATACTTTTATGGCTTTGCTAGGCTGTATGTCAGGTGAAAGAATATATAATGGATTGTGAGCAGTTCTGGTGTCCTCAACATAAAAAGAACCTGGAACTGTTAGAACAAGTGCAGAGGAGGGCCACGAGGATGGTCAGGGGACTGGAGCACCTCTCGTATGAAGCTAGGCTGAGAAAATTGGGGCTGTTCAGCCTGGAGAAGAGAAGGCTGCGTGGAGACCTCATAGCAGCCTTCCAATACCTGAAGGGGGCCTATAGGGATGCTGGGGAGGGACTCTTCATTAGGGACTGTGGTGAGAGGACAAGGGGTAACGGGTTCAAACTTAAACAGGGGAAGTTTAGATTGGATCTGAGGAAGAAATTCTTTACTGTAAGGGTGGTGGGGCCCTGGAACGGGTTACCCAAAGAAGTTGTGAATGCTTCATCCCTGGTGGCGTTCAAGGTGAGGTTGGACATAGCCTTGGATGGCATGGTTTAGTGGGAGGTGTCCCTGCCCATGGCAGGGGGGTTGGAACTCGATGATCTTGAGGTCCTTTCCAACCCTAACTATTCTATGATTCTGTGATTTTCTACTGTATTTTTAAGTTCAGTGAGTGAATCCTGCCACTTTTACGACGTTTTTGATAAAACTATGAGAATAACTTCCTTTCTTAACATGCTATGAATATAATTTTCTTGTATTTAACAGTTCATATTATAGAAATACTTTTATATCCTCTTATTTATGGCTTTCAAATGCAATATTCAGTCCTTTAATATTTTTGTAATGCTCTATGATGCTCTTGAAATTTTAGTAGACGTACATATTGAAGTTGATATTTAGATACTAGATGTAAACCATTCAAAAGTGCAGTCGTTTAGCAGAACTAGCAAATGCCTTGGTCTGTATAGATGCATTTCCTAATTGCAATGCTTCCTCTTTTCATTTCAGCCCTATTATTCCTGACTATTTTATTTTAATTTGAAAAGGTAAAAAAAAAAATAAAAAAAAAAGAGTAGAACACTTTCAAACATACAGGAGTTTCATTTCAGCACTTACCCCAAAATAGTGCATTTCTCAAGAGTTTGCAGAAAAGGATTGCTGTTTGGTATTAAAAACACCAGTTTCAAGGGAGACAAAAGAATAACCTTCAAACTTTTTCTGACTTTGTCTCTTATCAGTCATGCAAGTGGCAGAGTCATAATGCAAATACTCAAGAAGGCTTTGAATTGTCAATAGAAGAAGCTTCCTCTTTGAGGTTATATTTGCTGGAACAGAAGAGATAACACTATTATCAGTGGTTTTATAGTGTAGCCAATTTCTCATTGCATGTACTGAAATGCAGTTTTTAATACAGTTTAGATATTAGTGTAATGATAAACATGTCAGACTGTTAAACTAAATTCTGAAGGTTGCTGTCAGTGCTGATACAGTATGAAATTCCACTCTGGTCTCTGTCAGAGATTTTTATGAGAATTTTGTGGAAAAAAAAGTAATTTTCAAACACATTTCTAACTTCCCTTTTGGGAAAATGAAATTAAATATGCATTTCTTTGTGGTATATGTGTTGAATTGTCAGCCAGTTGGAACTTCAAAGTTTAGCACTGGAGTGTAAATACACAAAATAAAAGCTAGAACACTGTATAGCAATGCCAGGCACAGCTACAGGTTGGGCGGGGAGGAGATTCAGAGCAGCCCTGTGGAGAAGGACTTGGGGGTGTGGGTTGATGAAAAAATGAACATGAGCCGGCAGTGTGCGCTTGCAGCCCAGAAAGCCAACCGTATTCTGGGCTGCATCAAAAGGAGTGTGACCAGCAGGTCGAGGGAGGTGCTCCTGCCCCTTTACTCTGCTCTTGTGAGACCTCATTTGGAGTATTGTGTGCAGTTCTGGTGTCCTCAACATAGAAAGGACATGGAACTGTTAGAACAAGTGCAGAGGAGGGCCACGAGGATGATCAGGGGACTGGAGCACCTCTCGTATGAAGCTAGGCTGAGAAAATTGGGGCTGTTCAGCCTGGAGAAGAGAAGGCTGCATGGGAGACCTCATAGCAGCCTTCCAATACCTGAAGGGGGCCTATAGGGATGCTGGGGAGGGACTCTTCATTAGGGACTGTGGTGAGAGGACAAGGGGTAATGGGTTTAAACTTAAACAGGGGAAGTTTAGATTGGATCTGAGGAAGAAATTCTTTACTGTGAGGGTGGTGGGGCCCTGGAATGGGTTGCCCAGGGAGGTTGTGAATGCTTCATCCCTGGCGGCGTTCAAGGTGGGGTTGGACATAGCCCTGCATGGCATGGTTTAGTGGGAGGTGTCCCTGCCCATGGCAGGGGGGTTGGAACTCGATGATCTTGAGGTTCTTTCCAACCCTTACTATTCTATGATTCTATAATATACAAATACGTTGCAAGCTATGATCACTGTAGTACAAATTTTGATTTTTTATTTTTTTTTTTTTATTTTTTTTTTTTTATTTTTTTTTTTTTAAATAAGGCATTCAAGTCCTGGGTTTTAGCTGCTGACTATGTGAATTAGTTTGAACTGTTCATGGTCTTGTTACTTCTGTATATTGTATTTTTTTTCTGTGGGCTAGGTAATACACAAAATCTCAATGTATCCAACAGTACTGTAGAAATTCTTGTATAAGAATAACGTACAATCTTCTTTGAAAAAGTGTCCAAAGACTGGTGGCATGGTTTAGTGGGAGGTGTCCCTGCCCATGGCAGGGGGATTGGAACTAGATGATCTTAAGGTCCTTTCCAACCCTAACTATTCTATGATTCTATGACTGGCATCTATGGGAGAGTAATTAGGATATTTGTTCAGCTTTTCTGCTGTAGAAGGTAATTTTTTTTTTCCCTTAAGTGTATGCAAAAGACTGTCTTCAAATTTCCAGATACATAGGGAAATAGAGGAACTCTACATAAATACATATTTATATTTATATATCTTTACATAGGAAAATAAAGGAACTTTATTTAAGAACTCCAAGCACAGATTATTCTTAATTACAATATCATAGGCTTTTTAAAAGGAAATTATTATGTCTTTAAGATAGCTAAACGGTTGTCATCCATATTTGAAGTTGCTCTTAGTTTTTTGTTAACCAGCTTAGCTTACCTGTTTTCAAGGATGTCATAAATGAAAAGCAAGGAACCTATGTCATGAATCTTGAAGTACTGTTAAGACTGAGACTGAAATACATGGAAATATCTGGAATGACCTCTCTCCAGAAGCATAGCATCCTTCTTTTTCAGTGATTGTAATCAACATTTTCTGAAAATGGGATGTGGAATTTGCCATAGGTTAAAGAATAGCACTAGCAACTATTTTATAGCAAACATTGCAAAATCAGTCATATGTCAAGCAACGTGGGGAAAAAATAGCTTTGTTCGTTCTTGGTTGTAGATGGTTTTGTGAAATGGGATTGCTTTGGCTCTCTAATGCTTGACATTTTTACATTTAATGTAAAAAGAAAAAGCTTGTATCAATACTGATACTAAGTCAAACACCAGTTTTAAGTCATTGATGTACAGAGCTGGTCACCTCTATTAAAGGATTATGTGAAGCTGGTGCAGATAATGCCAAAAGAATAAGAATTTATTTGTGACCATTAATCTGTGACTATGACAATAGAGTTAAACCTGAAGTTGCCTGGAAATTTGCTACAAAGTATTTATGAAGATTACTGACTAGATATTTGTATTTTTCAGTTTCCAGAGTTGCTTGTGGATTTTAAAAGTATGTTCTTACAAGCTCGTAGCAGATATTTTTATTGTAAATTCTTTTTCCCTACTTCAAGAAATATGTAATAGAGTGGGAGGAGTGGATATGAGGGTAAAAAAGATTCCACCTGATAGCTAAAGTGAAGCTTTAGCTTGCTTAAAAAATTAGTTAAAAATAATGGACTAGCTATAAAAACTTTCATATGCATATGCAAAGGTGTCTGTGTGCGTGTATACTTATATATCTTTATAAAGTATATGGTTTATAATTTTGGGGCTTTATGGCCAGTATTGGCATTCTACCTCTTACTTTTAGATTTTAAATTGTCATATTTTGGTGAGGTTACAGTGTGCCTTTGTTTCATTCCTTTAGTCATTATTAATGTTTGTGTTGTTGCTGCTGACCTGTTGCTTCAGTACCATAATTTTTGTCCAGAGTAACTCGATATCAGTGTATTTATTTTTTTTCTTTGGTTCTACAATCTCTTTACACTCTCCAGCACCTCACTGTTTATTGCTGATTCTGAACTTCTAGACTATATTCCTGAAAACATGGAAGCAGTCAGCATTCAGATATATGAACTCTTTGCCGCATAGATGAAGATATGGTCATGGTTTAACCTGGCAGCTAACTCAGCACTATTCAGTGCTCACAATTCCCCTTTCACCTCCCCAGGAGGGATGGGGGGAATCAAAAGAATGTAAGCCCCATGAGTTTTATAGGGAAAACTACTAGGAAGTAAAGTAACTGTTACAGCTGAAACCAGGACAAAATATTATTGAAAGAAAATAAACGTTTCTGAAGTACATATTTTTGATAAAGAAGGCAGCTTACACCTGGGAGCTGCGAAGTCTAAAGCTTTTGGTTTACTAGTATTTTTTATTCCTTATGTTCTAGAAAGCTGATAAAAGTCTAAAAGTTCAGGGTTCTGTCAGCTTAGTTCCAGGGCTGGATTTTTTTAGTGTGATTGTTTTTTGTAGGGGTTTTGTTTCTGTGGAATCAGCACAAGGAATGTTCTCATAGCCATAGGCAGTGCAGTATGTAGTTACTCTTGGGTAAAACAATGACATGCCTCTGTCAGGTCTTTCTTTAACTAAAATCTATGACAAAACCGGCAACAAATTCCAGTCAGCTTGTTTTCTTAGCATGTAGGCTGTATGCAGCTACTTCTTGGTTTTGATGGACCTGGGTCTCTTTGAAAACTAGTAAAAACTGAAGGGAAGTTATGTAGGAGGGGAAAAACATTATTGAGTTATCCTGTATTCACTAAAAAGCTTTTGTGCTAGCAATTACATTTCATACTTGTAAGTTTCTTTATGATACACTTAATAAAATATAAATAAAATATTTAATTCTTAAAGATACCATGTCATCTTTGGAAGCAGTTTAAAGAACATATGCAGTGCATCAGAGATATGTAGTAAGTACTTCATTTATATTGAATTAACTTTCAAGCTAAGAGTAGAATGTTGTTTAATTTACACTGAAAGGCAGTGGACAATGTGAGCTTTTAAAACGGGGAGGCAAAGGATGAGGGGGTTTAACATACCACAGCTCTATGATGCCAGGACGAGTAGTAAGGAGTAGTAAGTCTAGTTAAAGCTTGTTGCTCAAGTTTAAGTATTGCATTATTCAACTGAAAGTTACATTATGTGGAATGGACAAGGCACACATTTAATGAATTAAAAGCTTGCTTACTATTTAAAAATATTTTAATAGGGAGACATCAATAAGGAAGACTTTTTGGAGGACTTGTGTTTCCTAATAATCTAGACACTAACAGTAACCCGGAAATTACAGAGAGACTTTTGAAATAAAAGGAGGACTTGGTTTGAAAATAAGTGTGAAGGATGAGAGTTTGTACCAGTGGGGAAAGACCTTGGAGGGAGAACAGAGCAGCAGTAGCAACTACCGTTCCCGCTGTTGGAAATGACCCCACTGGCAATATGACACTGCCTGGGCCTGACAGAGCAGCCTCTTCCTCAGATGCTGCACATAGCCTGCTTCTAGCTAGTATGCTGATGGTACAGAATGTAAAAATAGGAACTGAGACATTACCTTGTGAGATGTTTTTACTGGTGTGTGCATCAATGGATTGTAGGAAGCTTCATGGATATGCATAAAGTGACAGCTCTTTACGTTGTTGGGAGATGTGTATGAACAGTGGAAACTGCATCTGGTATCCCTGATTTGGGTAAAAAGTTGTGAACAGCAGGGGCTTTTTTCCTCAAGGTTCTTGAGATCTTGGGAACTGAAAACTAGTAAGCATGATTTCTGTACTTGACAAACTAATAAATATGTGACTATATATGTCACATTGGAGAGAGCAGCATGGCAATATAAGGAAGTCTTGAGTCCTATATCCAAGTTCCTTAAAGATATCAACAGGAATGAGAGGACTGCTGCTGACACCCCACTTGAACTGATGGAAGTTTTGTCATCAAATAGGTTTGCAGAAGTTACAGAATGAGGTCTTGCAAGTTCTTCTCATGAATGAATAAGGAACTGATAGGTGTAAATTGCCACTTTTCAAGGTGAAAAGAAATCAGTGCTGTTTCACATGGGTTTGTTATGACCTTTGCTATTTACTGTTCGTCCCTCTTCAAGGGCTTGACAGTTTGCTGTTGGCCTTAAGTTATTTGAAAGGATAAAGAGAAGGGCCAGCTCTGAAGAAGAATAGTTGGAGTTCTGTGCAGAAAAGCCGTGCAAGAATGTTATCTGCCATTTTATTGCTCTGTTGGAAATAACTGTAAAGTGATGTGAATAAAAAAGCAGGTCATGTATTTCCCTATAAGCCTGTAAAATGATTGGCTGTTAGCAGGTTATTTCTATTCAGGAGTAAGGGTTTATTTTGGGTTGTTTTTTTTTTTGTTTTGTTTTTCTTAGAATAGCATAATCAAAGTAACCTCTAAATACTCAGTGGGCAAAAGACAAAGCAAGGTTTAGAATTATTAGGAGAGGAAACCACTTAAATGCTATAAATTCTGTGTTTTATGCTCAGCTTAAATACAGTCTGGAAAAAGTTCAGGAAATGATGCAAGGTGAACTAAAGTTTAGAATGCTTCTTTAGAAGGAATGGCAACAGGCTGATTGAGTGAGGTGCATTAAATAATGGCTGACATGGAGAGAAGCATGAAGGGAATAATTTCTAGTTCAAATTAAATTTGAAGATGACATTCTCAAATAAAATGTTTCTATATGTTAGCTATGGAACTCTTTGCAGGTTATTGCACATACTAAAAGTTTACAGCTTTCAAAAAAATAGTGGACAAATTTATAACTATTAAAACCCTGTCAAGGTGGTAGTTGCAAGGTAATCTGCCTAAAAACCAGGAATGTGTCTTGTGAAGCAGTGTCTCGGGGGAGATCTAAAGGGATCAAAGATCATAACCTCAACATAAAAAACTGTAATATCATTAATAGCATCTATCTTTGAGTATGTGAAAAGAAGACTATCTAGTGCAAAGTTATTTTTCCTTTGTCTGCAGCGTTTAATAAAATAATAGAATATAATTTGACTGAAAATATTTCAAGTGTGTGTACTCCAAGAGATGTGAAAATACTGGAAGTATTATCACAAGGATAAAGATTTTCTGCAGCTGGTCATTAAAAAGAAACTAGTGGACTCTTACATTGTAAGATTGAAGAGTCTTCTGTGTAGTCATACTAGAGCTGTCTTTTTGTCACACTCGTCATTCACATGGTATGTATACTAGTTTGCATCCTTTGGAGTTAGCCAGATGTAAAGAGGAAGGGAAGATGAGACGTGGACTGGTAGGGAGCAATTTATAGTCCTGATAATACATGCAGTCGTAATGCATGCCAGCTGTTCAGATTAGTTTTTGAGGGAATATGGATCACTGGAGATGGATACTTAAAACAGAAGAGATGTTCACTACTAAGGGGCTCTTAAACTTCTTAGGCAAAGCAATTAAAATGTACTTCCTAATATTGAAAGTAACTTATGTTTTGGAGTACTTTATGAAGGCAGATGCTGCATTCCCTATTGTTTGAAGGAGTTTTAGGACATGTGAAAGATGCGTAGATTGAATTGGGAGAAACTTACCTCCTACTAGCAGAAGTTGAGAAATAGAGGTAGTACTGTGACTGTTCTTGTCATGATATGTGATCAAATTTTCTTTCCGTCATAATTTTTGAGAAGTGAGCATGTACGTACATTATGTACAGTAGCTTGTAGCCATCACATTTCCTTGTTGAGATAGACATAGCAGTATAAGTCAGTGCTTCATCTGTTAGTTGCCTTTTGGAACAAGCAAGTCTCATGAAGGGGGAAGGGGAGGAAAGAAGTAATGCTAAATACAGCATGCTGGACTGGATGTGGATATCGTGAAGTGTCCCCTAGATGTTTTTTCTTGTTCAAGCACTTTGTGTTAGCCATATTTTGGTTCACTGCATGATTCACTCTCCAGGTCATTTTAAAAGGAGCTTGGGAGAGAGGCATTTCTAACCTCTAGAAATGTGGATGACAGTTTATCTGCTGGATCTCTTGCCTAAGGTTATTTGCAAAACCTTTTCTTCTATATTGAAAGCTGGCTTTTTTATGTAGCAGTCAGTTTAGTTTTCTGCAGCTAAATATTATGCAGAAATAAATACTTTAGATTGAAATTCTTTAGTACAGAGTAAATGGTTTTACTTTATAGTTCTGTGCAATTATTTGCTTTATTGTATACTATTTATCTTTGTAAATATTGATGTTCTGAAATTCTATCAGCAATAAACCATCAGAATGAAATATCAGCTCTGTTGAAATCAATAGCAAAATGCTTATTGACTTCTTTTGAATCAGCATTTCACCCAAATTATTCCAGGTACAGAGAAGAAACCTTTGTGCTCTTCTATGAATATCTTGGGACTGGAAATCTGCTTAGGTAAAAGTCACCATGACATTTGTAGCTAGTACTTCATACCATGTAAACTAAAGAGGTAGACGTATGGTGAAAACTTTGCCTCTTTCGACCCTTCTTTTTTCCACCTTAATATTCTTACTGGTCAGTTAGTATTTCTGGTTTTATTGTTTGACAAATTCTTTTCTGAACTACCTTCAACATAAAGCACTAAGTACAAAGCACCAAAAGAATATTCTGTAGTTTGTAAATTCTTTTCGCTTCCTGCTGGTCTTGGGAGGCATGTCAGTTTTCTCCAGATATCTAGGCTACATAGACTGAAAACATCTCTTCAATGACATTCTGCCTGAGGGCATCCATGGAAAATTTTTTCAGACCTGGAACTCTTCTATTCTTGCATTAATTGGGAGAACAGTATGTGCTGTATTTTGTATTTTATTTAGGTTTATATGTATCTGTGATATTCTTTAGTCTGCTTACTCAGTATCGTGTTGTGATTCTTTTTGTATGGTTTCTTACAGTGTTACTTGAGTTCTAATTCCCAACCCCCCCCCTGCTCCCATTTGCAATTTAACCATTAGAGTCCTCAAAATGTTAAACATCTCACTGCATTTAATCACTTTGCTGCTATCTCCTTCATGGTATATCAGCTTTTCAGGAATTCTTATGAGCAATTTAAGTTTTGGATTCTTCTTTTGCTTGTTCAGCCTTTTTCTGTCTTTTTTGCCTATTCATTGTGACCTTCTCAGACAGGATGCTGAGTTTTCTCTTTCCCTTATCTTCTTAGCATGTTCATATATACCTCTTTCAGGCATCATAGTAGTGCTTTCATATTGAACGTATGAATGCCGTTACGTAAAAATTGTTGACATCAGTATGGTGACTTTTTCAGGAAAATGACTATACTATTATAAAAAGTTAACCATCTGAGCTTTTTGCTTTTCAACAGCCTTGCCCAATTTAATGTTATTTGCAAACTGCCCTTGTTTCTGCAAAGCCGTGATCTGCTAATGGAGAGTTATTTCTTCTTACTGCAGAGAAAGGAGAGTAACTTTTCATGAGATATTGTATCTACTCTTTCAAGTATCTACTTTATATTTTAATCCACTTTGTTAATGAGCCCATTATATGGCCTCTGCCCCCCAAGCTTATTTGTCCACAGTAGCCTGTTTATTGTGTGTGTGCTTGAGGTTTTGGGGGGTTGAGGTTTTTTTGTTTGTAGTTTAAATTCAAAATAGTAAATGTGTCATTAAAGTGCGACTTTGTTATTTTGCTAATTCAGGCACAATAACTGAGCTGTGAACAACTCTGACTTCTCATATTTGCAGAACATGACTAAGCGTATTCTCTCCTTTCTGAGTTAGAAATGTACTGCAATTTCACAATTCAGTACTTGTAATAGTCTTTTAACTTCCTTCCATACTGTAGTACAAGTACCAAATTCTCGCATGGACAAGGGCTTATTAAATTTAAGAGAATTTTTTATTTGGCCTCAAATAATTCCCAGGTTTTCTTGTCCCAGATACATGGGCATTCAATGTTCTATTGATTTGTCTTCTTCTAGTTATTAATTTTTATGACTTTAGTAAAGTTAGCATTTTAAGTATATTTATATAAGTTTGAATGAAATCATAGAATAATAGAATAGTAAGGGTTGGAAAGGACCTCAAGATCATCGAGTTCCAACCCCCCCGCCATGGGCAGGGACACCTCCCACTAAACCATGCCATCCAAGGCTATGTCCAACCCCACCTTGAACGCCGCCAGGGATGAAGCATTCACAACTTCCCTGGGCAACCCATTCCAGGGCCCCACCACCCTTAGAGTAAAGAAGTTCTTCCTCAGATCCAATCTAAACCTCCCCTGTTTAAGTTTAAACCCATTACCCCTTGTCCTCTCACCACAGTCCCTAATGAAGAGTCCCTCCCCAGCATCCCTATAGGCCCCCTTCAGGTATTGGAAGGCTGCTATGAGGTCTCCCATGCAGCCTTCTCTTCTCCAGGCTGAACAGCCCCAATTTTCTCAGCCTAGCTTCATACGAGAGGTGCTCCAGTCCCCTGATCATCTTCGTGGCCCTCCTCTGCACTTGTTCTAACAGTTCCATGTCCTTTTTATGTTGAGGACACCAGAACTGCACGCAATACTCCAAGTGAGGTCTCACGAGAGCAGAGTAGAGGGGCAGGAGCACCTCCGTCGACCTGCTGGTCACACTCCTTTTGATGCAGCCCAGGATACGCTTGGCCTTCTGGGCTGCAAGTGCACACTGCCGGCTCATGTTCATTTTTTCATCAACCCACACCCCCAAGTCCTTCTCCACAGGGCTGCTCTGAATCTCCTCCCCGCCCAACCTGTAGCTGTGCCTGGCATTGATCCGACCCAGGTGGAGGACTTTGCATTTAGCATGGTTAAACTTCATCAGGTTGGCATCAGCCCACCTCACAAGCGTGTCCAGGTCCCTCTGGATGGCATTCCTTCCCTCCAACGTATCAACCAAACCACACAGCTTGGTGTCATCGGCAAACTTGCTGAGGGCGCCCTCAATCCCACTGTCCATGTCACCCACAAAGATGTTGAACAAGACCGGTCCCAACACCGCTCCCTGGGGGACACCACTCGTTACTGGTCTCCAGCTGGACACTGAGCCACTGAGCACTACTCTTTGCGTGCGGCCATCCAGCCAGTTCTTTATCGACCGAGTGGTCCACCTATCAAATTGATGTCTCTCCAACTTAGAGAGAAGGATGTCATGGGAGACAGTGTCAAAGGCTTTACACAAGTCCAGGTAGATGACATCAACCGCTCTGCCCCTGTCCATCAGTTCCGTAGCCCCTTCATAGAAGGTCACCAGATTGGTCAGGCAGGATTTCCCCTTAGTGAAGCCATGCTGGGTGTCCCCAAGCACCTTGTTGGTTTTCATGTGCCTTAGCATGCCTTCCAGGAGAATCTGTTCCAAGATTTTGCCAGGCACAGAGGTGAGACTGACTGGTCTGTAATTCCCTGGGTCATCCATTTTCGTTCTCAATGTCTGTAAGACTTGTGCTGCTTTGTGCAGTCCTGAAATGTTTGAGTTTTCACTATTTGGGTCGGTTTTTTTGAGACAGCTGATGGAAGGAACTTGAAATGCAGCTTGTCTTGCTGGCAGCAATATTTGATTTGTATTCATTGCAGGCTGGAATACTTGCTAAGAGTAGTGCAGCAAATAGGTCTGATGTTTTGTGTCATAACGTAAAATGTTTAGCTACTGGCTTTTATGGTATATAAAGTTAATGCCTGCCATCTAAACAGAATTTTATAAAATACATCAACACAAATTTGATAGTTGCTGAAGTACAACATGTTTAATGGCACAGTACATCCTTTGAAAAAAATGTTCTCACTCTTACGTTCTAATAATTAGGAAGCATCTGCCAGTGCATTAAACAATGAATTAAAATAAGTGACTTCCATAACTGCCTTCATAAATGATGAATTCAAAGCATTTGTCATTGGGAAATAAATTTCTATTTGTCAAGTGTGCCTACTCTCAAATTTTATATTATAAGCTTGGAGTGATTCCTTTGTTCTCAGTTTGTCCTGCTAATGGCTTAATTTTGCTCTGTTTCTGTGTCATGTCAGCAGTACTTTTTCCAATGTGCTAACTAGACCTACTAAACCATGCAAAAAATTCCTCTGGGCAACACGAAACCTTTTTTTTTTTTAAATAACTCAGCTATACAATTCTAAAGAATACAGACTTATTCTAGAATACAGTTACGAAGATTAAAAGCAGTACAGCAAAGCCTAGTAAGAATTTGGAGTCCACCCTTTTTTCTGTGCCTTCAGTTCTATTTTGAATTTTTATTCTGTCCTTTTGGCTTGTGCCTTTCCATCGTCCCTTTTCCCAGAAGGCTGCTTCTTTGTAATCTCGAGTGTTCATTAATGGAAACAAAGACCTTGGAAGAAGATAACAAGCATATACCTCTTTCCATTGAGAAAATCCTGGTGTAGATTTGAGTTTCCATCGTAATGAAAGTTACCAAGTTAACTTGTGGAGGAAAACAAAAAGGAATTTGGAAAAAGAGTTAAAGAATGTAATTAATTTTCCCTTAAGTAATGTATGGCAGCCTGAATTTTGCTTTTATAAAAATTTTATGAGATAATCTGTATCCCATGGCTAATGTTAATATGTAGTACTGTGGAGCAGTAGTACGTGAGGAACTTGAAATGTCAGTATTTTAGAGATTTTGACCATTTCTTCTTGTAACAACATAAGTTACACCTAAATTTAAACAGAATAATAAAACTCTTGCTGTAGTGATAATATACTCCCTTTTTACTGACTTAAATGTTGATACTTTATGTACTTGCATAGTTTGGTACATAAAACTTTTTAATAAAGATTATTAATTTTTCAGATTTTATTCTGGGTCACTGTGTAACATAATGACAAAATCTTAAAGGATATAAAAACCCTGGACATGCATATGCATATGTATGTGACTATGCTACATGAAATGAACTAAAAAACTGGTTGTAAAACTGATGATAAAACTTCACAGTATTTGAAACATTCACATATTTTGCACAAGTCTATTTTTTTTTATTATTTAAAAAAATCCTAAATACAAATATCTGAAAAAAAATACAAATATGACTGTTGCCCCTTAATGGCAGCTGTAGCTTCATTTTCGTATTCATGTTTTGTCAGTTAGCTGCCAGTCTTCCTCTCGAGAATAACCCAATGTTTACTAAAAAGTGTAATTTGAAAGGAGAGCAGAGACCCATTTTTGTACTTGAGAAATAAATTTCTAAATTTATGAATCTGTTACTTCATACTGTGTTCACTCAGATACCTCTTTTTAAAATAAGTCTTAAGGTTTATAAATTGATGTACAGGCTGTGCTTCAGATGGTCCTAATAAAAAAACATTTTGGCAAGGAAGGCTAGTATGGTTTTCCTCTCTGGCATGTATCTAGCTACTGAATCATATGGACTATTTTCATACTTGATTTTGCATGCTGGTCATGCCTGCCTGGTATGTCTCACCTTCGTAGTTAATTAGCATTTAACAACCAGCTTTCCAAATGTACAGATATTTCCCTTATACTTGACAAGTATCTCTGCTATTGGAAATCCCAAAAGATGACTTGACTTACTCTGGAACTTGTAGACAGTGGTCAATACAAAACCTGTAGCTGAAATAACTTAATACATATTTCTGAACACTGTGTGGTGTAATTAGAGGCACT
The DNA here is from genome assembly GCA_039720435.1 of Amazona ochrocephala. Lineage (NCBI taxonomy): Eukaryota > Metazoa > Chordata > Aves > Psittaciformes > Psittacidae > Amazona > Amazona ochrocephala. The sequence continues at coordinate 32,590,550 of CM077879.1, forward strand.
GTCCAATTTGCTTGGGGTAGGTAACTGCATCAAACACAGGGCTATTGTCACATTCCCCTGTTGTTGTTAATTGAATTGTGGCTTTGGGGTAATTTGGGATGACACTTCCTCTTGCTTCTGCTACAAAGTCCATTTTTTTTATGTTTTTCACAGCTTTTTAAATTCAGCAGTCTGTTTTGGATTTAGTGTCATAGTTAAATCTCTTTCTTTACTTCATCTTGCAATGCTTTGACATTCAGGTCAAGCTACCTTTTTTGCCTCACAGCTTTGAAATCAATTGAAAGAACACTTTGAAATTTCAAGAAAGGAAATATTACAGGTCCTGACTAAGAAATGGAGAACATCTTTGAGTGCATAAATATTACCCAAAGCAATAAGTGGTTATGGTGAAGGCTATGTCTAAAATGGCTGTAATTTCTTTGTTAAAAGAAAATACTACCAAAGACCCAGGAAAATGGAAACTTCCAGATATAGATATTTTCTGGATATCTAGAATAATATGAAACTTCATTAGTGTCAGATTCTAAACCATAATTTAAACAAAAAAATGAGCTCAACTGAATGGCCATTTTCAGCTCTTCTATCTCTATAAGGAAAACTTAGGGGCAGTAGCTGTCTTTCCTGCATTGTGCCATGACCATGTCTTTGTCTGCATACCAGTGCTGTGAAGATCATCACACTTCCACACTGTCATGGACAAAAGGATTTAGGAGATAGGATGGGGAAAAAGAGTTCTCACCCTGAGCTTAAAATAGGAAAAGTGAAGTTATTTAACCATGGTGTGGTCTTGTGGTTTTTAAGGAAAACAAACAACAGAGAAGCTAAATGATCAGTGAGCTATATTCCATATTGTGCTTAGAACCAGAATAAGGGCAAAAAGTAGAGGAATATTTTAAAAGTTCAGAAAATAGTTCTTATTAACAACATGTTTATGGTTTTTTTAGGGGACTGCTGTTCGTGAAAAACATCTCAATCTCTTTTGTTTCCTAATTAGAAGTATCGTAGTTTGGCTTCCATGTGTTAAACAAGAAGTCTGTACTCAAGAACAACTAACAGTTGAACTTTAGTTGCGGCTTTTCTTTCATTAGAATAACTGGCTTGGTTGTCCAGCTGTAATGAAATGCATGGGAATGTCAGTTTTCTCTGAGATTTTTTTTGCCATCTTTCTTAAGTTGATAAAAATGTGGTCGTGTTGTTACAGAAAGCATCACAGCTGCAAAAATTCCATTTCCTTAGGCAGCTAGGTTAAGCTGTGTCATGTAACCAGACATAAGCTGTAAGACCTAAGCTGTGTCATGTTGCAGATTCTGGAATTTTTACCTGTATTTCTGTTTAAGTCTCTTGTGTGTGTAGTGTGTGTCATAATGCTCATCCAGGGTGAAGAGATTAATGGCATGCCAATCTATTACATAACTTGGAAATTAAGTACTATAAGGTTAGCAGTGTTTTCTTCCTAATGAGAGGTTAAGTTCTGTTTTGCATTTGTTGTTTTGATTTGCTTTTTCTAAAACCCACAAAGTAATGGTTCATTGAAGGATTGCCGTATCTTTTGTCTTTTTATTATTTAGTAATTTATAAATGTGGGAAAAGTCCCTCAGAATAAATTCTTATCAGTGGTTTGTATAAAAGCCTCTGCATAGCTGAACAGAGTGTTCACAGTTTCTGGATTTGTGAGATCACCTCTACTAACTAATTTGTTTGGTAGCACTTCTAGACACCCTAAATAATGCAGTAGATCTGTAAAAGCTGTGTAGGGACAACCAAAGCAGCACCATAAACTAGGATATGTATGCTATTTAAAATTATACCAACTACCCTTTCCAGCCAGCTAGTCTGCAAAAGTAGGCAGCATTTCTCCACTTTTGCTCTCAGGCTGGGAACCCAGATCAGATTCTGTCCTTGGTGCCAGATGGACTTTGTGGAAGGCAGCCAGCACAGCCTATTTCAGCCAGCCAGTCCTGTGAAAACTGGTTGCTGTCTCCGTACTCTTTGTTTGGGGCAGTGGTGAACACAGCAGTGAGCTCAGACATGGAAAATGTAACTTATTCACTGAATTAATATATGAGTGAATTAAGAGTTTGTGTGAGATTATGTGTATCTGTATTATATAATTAAAAGAAAACAACATTAAATATTTCTTAAATAGCTTTCTAATCCATGGCTATTAACTCTTCTATCAGAAGTGGCTGATATATTTTGTGGTCTTGTTTAGTAAGTGGGATTCTGAACACCTGCGCTAACTGTTAACACCAAGGATGCGGAAGCAGGTGTAAATACAAGGGGTTCAGTGTGGATTTTCTACATTATCCTGCTACAACTTAGAGTTAAGCACTTGAGTGTAAGTTGAGAAAAATCGCTAAAAATGAATAGTTACCAGCTCTACTGATTCTATCTATTCCTCACTGTTTCCTGTGTGCATCTTAGCTGTTTTCTTGGTCCTGGTCTTATTGGCCTGTAACTGATCTAGATTGGATTTCATGTAGAGACATTGCTTAGAGAGATTGCTTGCTAGGGGTGTAATAAATGAAATTTTCACCAGAGTGGCATTCTGTTGGCATATATTTGAGTTGGAGGTGTTCATAGAGGTAATAACTGTCTAAAAAAAGGTATTTATTCTGAGTAGTTTAGTATTAAACAAAAATATTCCTGTTTCATTGTTAAATAAAATGAAGATTGCTGAAAAAAGAAGACGCTCACATAATGGATTGCACATTTCTTATTATAGTCATATATATGGTCATCATTTTGCTAGAAGCGTAAGTTCATTAATTAAGGATTTCTTTTAGCAGGGAGTTTAGATTTATTTTGTGTTTAATACTCCATTAAATTTTGAAGCAGTTAAGCATCATTTGCGGATATACCTTTTTATAGCTGGGTATCTAGAGTAAAAAAAAATGCCCTATTAAACACTTGGACATTATCGTAATAGCTGGGTGTTACTATGTGATTAGAGTAGTCATAGAATTATAGAATGGTTAGGATTGGAAAGGACCTTAAAGATCATCTAGTTCCGACCCCCCTGCCATGGGCATGAACGCCTCCCACTAAACCATGTCACCTAAGGCTCTGTCCAGCGTGATCCTGAACACTGCCAGGGATGGAGTATTTGCCACTTCTTTGGGCAACCTGTTCCAGTGCTTCAGAACCCTCACAGTAGAGAATTTCTTCTTTTTATCTAACCTGAATCTCACCTGTTCTAAGTTTTAAGTTTAAACCCATTCCTCCTTGTCCTATCACTACAATCCCTAATGAAGAGTCCCTCCCCAGCATCCATATAGACCCCCTTCAGATATTGGAAGGCTGCTATGAGGTCTCCACACAGCCTTCTCTTCTCCAGGCTGAACAGCCCCAACTTTCTCAGCCTGTCTTCATGCAGGAGGTGCTCAAGCCCCCTGATTATCGTCGTGGCCCTCCTCTGGACTTGTTCCAACAATTCCGTGTCCTTCTTCTGTTGAGGACACCAGAACTGCACACAGGTCTGCGATCTCATGAGAGCAGAGTAGAGGGACGGGATCTCCTCCTTTGATCTGCTGGTCACACTCCTTTTGATGCAGCCCGGGATGCGGTTGGCTTTCTGGGCTGCTGTCTCATGTTAAGTTTCTCATCAACCAACACTCTCAAGTCCTTCTCCGCAGGGCTGCTCTGAATCACTTCTCTGCCCAACCTGTAGCTGTGCCTGGGATTGCCCTGACCCAGGTCTAGGACCTTGCACTTGGCTTGGTTGGACTTCATGAGGTTGTCATTGGCCCACCTCACAAGTGTGTCAGGGTCCCTCTGGATGGCATCCAGGTAGACAATGTCAACTGCTCTGCCCCTATCCATCAGTTCTGTAGCCCCATCATATAAGGCCACCAAATCGGTCAAGCATGATTTGCCCTAGTGAAGCCACATTGACTGTCACCAACCGCCTTATTGTTTTTCATATGCCTTAGCATGGTTTCCAGGAGAATCTGCTCCATGATCCTGCCAGGCACAGAAGTGAGACTGGCTGGTCTGTAGTTCCCTGGATTTTCCTTTTTCCCCTTCTTGAAAATAGGGGTTATAGTTCCCTTTTTCCAGTTGTCGGGAACTTCACCAGTCAGAGGTTTCTGAACTGTTTAGTAAATGAACTACAGTCAAGATGTTTTGTATTTTTCGGTCTTTGGATGTTGCTTCATATATTTATTTACTCTATTGCAGTTTTGTTTCGGTTCTTTAAAATTGTAAAATCATACTTGAATTGCATTCCTCAGTCCAAATAAAAAGGTTTAAAATTATTTTGGCAGATCATATTCGTGTGTTAACAGATGTTCCAAGCTAGTCGCCATTCTCACAGATGTGAATAACGTAGGCCATAAACAGCATCATCTCATTGTTTCTCAAATCAGTGGTCACTATAAGGACTTTGAGGGCTGGCTGCTACAGGGAAAGTAGGTCACTGTACATGTACTATCTGCAGCAGATAATAGTATCTTCTGTGATGGAAAGAAAACAGGAAATTACATTAGGTTTCTGTTTTCAGACTTTCACAGACCTGCCTAGGCTAATAACTTCATATGAGGTCCCCAGTTGGGTTTTTAAGCAAGTTAAAACTCTGTTCTGCTTGTATGAACTGAACAGATACTACTATGCAGTGATAAAATAAGCATATTTAGAGAGCTTGCTTCAAGTGGAGCTATGTGAAACTGTGCTGGATTTAGAAAACATAATATTTAAACAGGTAACTGCAATAAAAGGGTTTGAGCCGCATATGATTTTATTCTGAATCTTGCTAGGCACGGTGCTGCTTTTGAAGTGTTACATAGTTAACATGGAAGAAAACCTCTATGAGGAAATACGATTATAATTATGAAAACACAAAACATTAATATAGCTTGGTGTTTGGTCTTGAAGGGTCTGCTTTACTGAATGAATTATTAGTTGTCTGTAAAACGTTTAACCTTTTTCTGCATTCATACTTATAATGATAAGACATATAAATGGTGTGAGAGAATGTTTTAGAATTTTTGCTTTTTAAACATTTAAATACTGCTGAAAAGCATGCTAATCCTGGTCTTGGAAAACGCCTAAAACTCTTGATGTGATAAAGAATGTCGTGGGGCTCACTCTTCCGCTTCTAAATTAAGAGAAGAGAACAACTGCTTATAGCTAGTGTATGTTCTTGGCAAAATTGATGGACTTTAATTGAAAAAGGCCATTCTGTAGGCTTAATTGTAATCAAGTAATCCATGGCCTTCCATAATGTTACTCTGTGATGAATTTCACCCTGAATGCTAATGTAGTAAAGGAAGATAAATTAATAGTATTTATCCTATTGGTATGTAATTCGTAATTTATTCTCTTTGGGGCATGCAACTAGTGTGTTGCTTCACCTCTTTCCATATATATTTGCTTGAAATTCTCCTGTTGTCTCCATCTAGAGATTTCTTCAACATGCAGTCTAAATTCAGCTTATCATTAAGAAGGATAATTATTATCATTTTTTTCTGCTTTTGATTCCTTTCCAGTATACTTTTTTATTAATTTGTGTCCTGTGTTGTAAACTGAGGGCAAGTTGTTTATCATTTATCCAAAATTATAATAATACTGATAGGCTGAGAAAATTGGGGCTGTTCAGCCTGCAGAAGAGAAGGCTGCATGGAGACCTCATAGCAGCCTCCCAATATCTGAAGGGGGCCTATAGGGATGCTGTGGAGGGACTCTTCATTAGGGACTGTAGTGATAGGACAAGGGGTAACGGGTTCAAACTTAAACAGGGGAAGTTTAGATTGGATCCGAGGAAGAAATTCTTTACTGTAAGGGTGGTGAGGCCCTGGAATGGGTTGCCCAGGGAGGTTGTGTGCGCTTCATCCCTGGCGGCATTCAAGGTGGGGTTGGACATAGCCTTGGATGGCATGGTTTAGTGGGAGGTGTCCCTGCCCATGGCAGGGGGTTTGGAACTAGATGATCTTAAGGTCCTTTCCAACCCTAACTATTCTATGATTTTATGATTCTATGATTTATGTTGTGCTATTACTAAACCCAACTTAGTTCAGTCAGCTCCCTCCACCCTCGTATCCTTCATGTACACACTCATAGGAAATAAAAATTATGGTGTTTGTTTTAGGTATCGTTCAGAAATCATGATTCAATTTTGATGTTGGGTACTCCACAGTTTAATTGTGTTGACTGAAGAATTAACATACAACTCACAGAGGCCTTATTTCTACTTACTTTGTTTTTGTTTTATTTACATTACATTAACAGGAAAGAGCACGGATTACACTTAAGTATTTTACTGAACCATGGCAACTATCACTTTTGAAGGGAAATCACAAGCATATGCTGTATTTAGGGAAATTTGAAAGTGTATTACATGATTGTTATCCTTGACTGTCCTAGTGAGGGATTATATGTATTTACCATCTGCAGTTCAGTAACACTGAATATTTAATGAGTTTATGAATAGTAGATAAATATTTAACACAGTTTTGTAAAAATGTGCATGCATTGAACAACTGTTTGTCACTGCCAAAGAAAATGGCCTGGTTTGGGGACATGATTATTTTGGTTAGCAATTCTAATTGCTTCTGTGGAATCAGACTTGAAGTAGGAGAATGTTAAAGTCGGAAAAGGACCCATTATGCGAAGTGTTAGTTGCTCATGCTTTCATTCCTCTATTACTCCTACCGGAGTGGTGTTTGCATCCACTGTGTAGCTGTCCAGCTCTTCTGCCTAAACTGTGTTTGCATCTCTTCTGATGGACTTTGCATCTTACATGGCCGTGCCTCTTGTGCCTCTGAAATGGAAGAGAAATACTGAGTTTATTAATGAATTTGTTTAAAACATTTTCCTAGATCATTTGCAGCCAGACAGACTTCACAGAGCTTCCAAATATTAAATGGATTCCATTTCAAAAAGCAGAAAAAATAGCAAAACCAGAAATCTTACTTTTCTGTGTCGTAATAGTTTGTAGCTTCAAATAAAATTTCATGAGAATATGTGCTTTGCATGTAGGTCATTCAGCAGCCTTCTTGTAGAAAAAAAAGTAGTATGAAAACAAAGAAATCTCACAAGGACCAAATCCTTTCTTTTGGCTATACTGGTCGAATTTTAATTAAAAGCTGCTGTGGAACCATCCAAAAAAATATGGAGAAAACTGGTTGAGAACTGTTGAATAGCTGATTTGTCAAAATTCCTTAAAAAAAAATTCCTTAAAAAAAATTGTCTTGAAATACATTTTGGTTTAGGTAAGTATGAGCTACAGATGGCCATGAATTTCAAAATTTGATGATTCAGTGGCCATTGCAGTGTACAAAACTGGTGTATGTGGGTATATTTGCATAAATATGTATCCTTACAAATATAATCTGTTCTTCAAGTGACCTCACAGTGTTGTCATATGCCTGTATGGAAAGACACAAGGACGAATGCCATAGTTTTTACCATTCTCTTCAAGAAAAGGTGTTTGCCATAATTTTTATATGAAGTACTGGTATTCTGTCTTCTGAAAACTTCTACTTAAATTTTTGTTTTTCTTTCTGTTGTTTAGAATGTAAGCCTGAAAGTCCATTGTGGATAAACCACATCCTGTAATTCCTTCCTTATTAGAAAAGGGGTGAGGTACTGTCATAAATTCAGGTAGTTCACATTATATTATCAAATGCAAAATCTTTTGGGTATCCGTCATCACTGGTCTTTCATTTTCTGTGCTCCACTACCATCATTCTGACTCATAGCTGTAGAGGACATGCACCATGCTGCCGCTTTGAGTATTTGGAGAACAATGTCTTGGGAAAGCAATTTAAGGAATCTATTGATTACACACAGTTATATATAATGCTAGGTAACTTTAAAGAATGATCCATCTGAGGACATTTGTAATAAAACAAAGAAGTTAGTAGATTTTTCTGTTTTGTTTTGTTTTCATTTAAAAAAGGCAATTCTGGACAGTAAACATCTGCCTTATTTAACATTTTAACTAACTGACATTCAAGTAGTGCACTGTAACTTAACCCAAGATCTCTTGCTTTCTCAAGTAAAAATGAAGCTGTTTTTTTTGAGGGGGAGGGTTTTCTTGCTTATTTAAGGTGGCTATTCAGTTTGCATTTATCCATTCCTTTCCTCTCTCTAGCAGGAGGTAACAATTGTCTCTTACTAGTTTTTAATATAAGTTTCCAGAACTAGATCAGAGACTGTCCGCTTCCTTGCAAGCAAGGCTATGCCTTTGTCAACTCACACTTAAAAGAAATACAGTTACAACATTAATCTCTATGGGACATTTAGCTAAAACTTCATATTCATTAGCAAGTTTTCAAATTGCAATCTCTGATGCAGGTATTCCAGGCAGGTTTTGTATTTTTCAGGTCTCAGTTTGCTTGGGTTCTGTGGGTTCAAGTTTCAGCATTTGCAAAACCTGTATCTAGTCCATGTTTTTTTCTTTATACTGAGTTTCAGGTGGGAGGTAGGACTCTTTATCTGTTACCTGTTTAGTAGTGATAATGAGAATATCTTTGTTTTCATTATTTTCCCAAGGACTTCATCTTTTGAGAGACTGACTGGTCTTGTGATGAGTTTTGTAGCTTGAAAGCTTCTCAAACAGCTCCTTGGAAAGCCTCAAATGAAAAAATTCCTAGACAAATAAGCACGTTTTACATCATGTAATAAAACTAATTATTTTGGAAATTTAACCAACAGGCAGGCAGAGATTTGTGATTGAGAATGTCTTTCCAATAACTGTATCCTTGTTCTGTCATTGTGATACCAAGCCTGCTAGTACATTAGATCTTACATTACATTAAATTACATTAGATTGCACCATACTACTGCTGTAACATATAAAAAACTCACCTTGTCAGGTAGGCAAGATTAAAGTTTTTTTAGTCAGAATATGATTTTAAAACAATCCATTAACAATCTGATCACTTTTTATAACTTTTAGTCTTTGTGGTGTTTCAAGTTTGAATTGGAAGCAGTCTACATGTACAAGCACTGGAAGCTGTGTTTATCTGTTGCAACCTCTAGTCACCCTCAGTTTGAGGGAGGATTTTTCAATCAGTTTTTCAGTCAATTTTTCAAGTGTGAAATTTGCTTGAAATGTTTAGAGTTGAGAGTGTATTTGTTGGCATTTTTAAAAGCATCATTAGTGTATGTGTTTGACAGCTAGGTAGTTACAGAATCATAGAATGGTTATGGTTGAAAAGGACCTTAAGATCATCTAGTTCCAACCCCCCTGCCATGGGCAGGGATGCCTCACTGTAGACCATATCACCCAAGGCTGTGAAACTCTTCTGTTTACTTGACAAAATTCATGTAGTTATTTGATATTTCCAAGTGAAACTATAAGTCACCCAAACATAAGTAATATTTTAAAATACAGTTACTATGCCGAGTAGAGAAGACTAGCACCTAAAATGCGATTCCTCCCCAGTGTGCAACAGATTTCTGTCAGCAGAAGCAGGAGCATAAAATTTACTCTTTGTGGAGGTGAGAAAGCTAAACAATTTCATGTCAGTAAAGTATTTTGAGTAAAGGAATGATTTCTCTATATAGTCTTTGCATGTATGTGCATGTATGGACATACTTGGATTCTGTTCCTTCGGTGGTGTTCTGGTGAATTAAATTGCTACCATAAAGAGAAAGAGAAAAATAATGTATTTTAATGAAGTAGAAAGCATATCAATAAAAATGATATCTCTCATCTAAATGTTTTACTAATGCAGAAGGCATTTATAGTCTTAGAAGTCATGTGGCAACCAGTTTTATTAATCATAGAATCATAGAATAGTTAGGGTTGGAAAGGACCTTAAGATCATCTAGTTCCAACCCCCTTGCCATGGGCAGGGACAACCAGTAATACAATCAGTATTACAATCAGTAATCAGTAGTAATAATGTTTTCTCTTCAACATAGTATGTATTTATTTAGTTCTCAGTGTGCATTTATATACAATTTAGCATGCGTGTAGAGAGAGAGTAGTAGTGATCATGTAGAAATGCATATAGGTATTTAATAATTAAATAGAGGTCCTAGACCCTGTTATGCTTTTCTGATGGAAGGCTCAGTTATTTTGGTTCACATTGGATTAGTAAAGGCAGTATATATTGTAATCATTGTAAGCTTCAGACTATAACTTGGTGCTGTGATAGTAAAAAGAAATAGATGTTTACCATTTTTTAGGCACAGTTGAATACAGATCCTGCAAGTATGTATGTATGCTTATGTGTATATATATATGTGTGTGTGTCTCCATATATATGTATGTACCTATATATATAGGTGTCTATATATATGTATGTGTATACATATATATAGCTTTAGCAGTTATTAGAAATAATGACAGAGGGTCCCTATTTGCAAGACAGTGGTCACAACTGAGTCAGAGTGCAAGCATTTTAACTTTGTCATTAATTTTTGTTAATGTAAAATACTGCTATTTCCTTCCTCTGTTTTATAGACGTGTGTATATATATATATAGCCTTAGTAATATTTTTAAGGAGCCCTGCAAAAAATCAGGAAATATGGATTTTCTTGTTGTCATTTCATACTGCAGTGAAATATTCTTCTGAGATGAGTGATCTTTATCTTGTTAAAAAAAGAAGATGTCTTCTTTGAGAGATGGAATCTTTAGATATACGAAGTTCTTGCCTGGTGTAGCTTTAAATTGGTTATTTGAGCATAACATAGTTGAATTTTGAAAACAATAGGTAACCATGTACTGAGTGAAAACTTTTATCGTATCTTATGAATTACATGTTTTGACAGTGCATCAACTGGAATTTAACCAGTGTGGATGAAGGTATTCTTTTGTATGCTGGAGCATTAAGAGTATTTCAAATATGAATTGTTCTGAATCTTGACAAGGATGGAGTTCAGACAGAATTATTCAGTGTAAAATTAATTAAAGCAGAGCATATGAATTAAAAAATAAATTGACAAAACTCTAAATCAGTAAGGAGGGCAAAAACTTTCTTTTTTCATTTCCTTGATAGGAGTGAGCATTTTTCTTTTATTGGGGTGAGAATTGTATCTGTGCCTAAGAACAATACGTATAAATAATACTTTGAGAACATGGATAAATTTAATTTCACATAGAATGGTAAGGCAAGCTATTCTTTGTAATTGTCGTCGGGAAAAGAGAGAACCTTCCTCTTCTTGTGCATGTTTCCAGTCCTTCAAAGTTTTGCTTCCTTTATTTGCTCTCATAGCTAGTTAACAATAAGCACAAACAACTTCTGAATAATATGCTGTATGTTCTTAATAATAAATGCATAAAATAAGCTCACTGTCAATAATTATTTTTATTAGACTGTTATGTTTACATTTAGTAGTAATATTGCTCGTTGCATTTACTACAATTCCATATAAACAAGCTATTTTATGAATTAGGATTTTTTATGGGCACAATTGTACTTTTTTGGGGAAAGATGGAATACTTTGTATGAAGAAGCTTCACTCACTCTAAATAAGACTAAAGTAGAATGAATTTTTTTAAGGCAAAGTTCAGCTTTCACTTCTATAGAAACCGTGCTGAGAAATGTCCATCATTTTATCTTCTCCCTTTTCAAAAATCATATCTGCTGAGAAAGTAGATGCATGTTCTTTATTCCACAGTAGCAGCAGTGTTAAAGAGTCCAGCATAATGCACCCCTGTATGAAATGTTACATTCACCATATATATGAGCTTTGACTAAGTACTCTATTTTTAACAGTCCTTTTTACTAAACATACATAAACTGTGCTGTTACTTGTAGCTATTGCTTTCTGTGTTTTTCTGCAAAACAGGTTTTATTTTGATTCTCAAATACCCAGTTGTGCCATTTTCAGTGGATTTCTTTGTTCTAAAGAGGATTGATTTTCTTTTTTATTTTACAGAGTTACATACATGGAAGCAGTCAGGCTCAGTTTGTTGCAGAATCACATATTATTCTTCTGCTGAGTATCCTTCAAACTGGTGATGAGTAGAAAAAAAGCAAGCTGAGGCACAGTGTCCTGTTAAATAAAATTGCTCTGGCAATGAGTACCATTGAATTTTTGAGCAGGTATTGTATTTTGGCTTATTAATATATGGTTAAATGCATATCCAGTATTGTTGCTATTTACAGCCAAATACAGCTGGCATTGTTTTTCACTAATATGGACCTTGTTGTCTTTTTTATTACTCTTATGCCTGGTTACTAATCTTAATATTTTTTCCTTTCAGTGTTATCTTTTCAGTAGCAGAAAATAATTTTCTTCTCTTTTTCACTTTTTATTATAAAAGTTAAAATTTTATTATATTCTTATAGCTGACAAGCTTGCTGAAATTAACTAGTCATGCATGAAGATGATTTGTCCCCCAGTAGTCTTTGGGTTTAGTTTTATTTTAGTTTTTGTGTTTCCCACTTAATCTAAACAGTTTATTACCACTTTTAGAAACAATTAACTCAGTTCCATTTGTTCTGACATCATCTCCTCACAGAAAGACTTCAAGAATTATTCTTTCATTCTTAGAGCAAGTTAAATTAAATCTGTGTGTCTGTGAATATGCTTTAATAATCTGTAAGAAAAAGTCATATACTGTCTGGTTTCTTTAAAACCTGCTTCTAATCAGCTGTGTTCATTGACGGAAAACTCCAGTCACCATTAACCACTGTTAAAATACAGTCGTTCCATCGCAAATACCTTCCTCTAAGGAGCACAAGAGGAAGAAAACAGCATTTCCCAATTGGAAGTAATAGCCAGATCTCAGGGGTTGATGATTGTAGCTACTTTCCTGTTCTCTCCATGAAGTTAAGTTAGTCTAGATTCTGCCCTTCTTGTGGCTTCCCTGTCTACCTTCATCTTCAGTATTTACCATCCAAAGAAAGCACCATCATTACATCTTTTTGCTTCATTACATTTATTTTCCTGGCATTAGTTTTGCAAGCTGTGAAACATTTTTTGCTCTGTAAATAGGCGTTACTAATTTAATTTCAAAGTTATGATCATATTTTGCAGAATAAATGCAATATTTGCTGTTGAACTGGAATATCGTGTCCAGTTCTGGGTCCCTCAGTACAGGAAAGATGCAGACCGTATGCTAGCTGTATAATACAGTTTATTAAACAAGCACACTAAAGTGAATAAGCACACTAAAGTGAGTAAGCACACTAAAGTGAGTAAGCACACTAAAGCAAACAAGCACACTAGCGCAAACCAGGTGTGTATCTCTATATAGTAAGTACAATAAAGCAAGTCATATCTATATATTATATATATAGATACATATATATATAAGTAAAGTACAGAGGAAAACTAGCAATGCATCAAATCATTACTGCATAGAGAGAACAGAGATTAAGTAGAAATACATCACCAAATACATTGAGTCATCATCCAGGCTCACACTTCAAGCTCGGAAGCTCCATTGCAGCCAGTGCCAGGAGTCTCAGGTAATTGCGGAAACTCTTCTGTGGTGCGTCCACCCATAGGTGAGGCTTCGGATTCAGCTACAAGAGGGTCCCGCTTTTATATCCTTAGAAAAACAACCAGTTTTATGCCAGCTCTGTCATTGTTTGCTTATAGGGCTGTGCTGTTTCTCATGATCTCACTGTTGTCCATAATGAGAACGTTGGCCAGGTGCCCTGGTGTGGCCAAGTATGAAAGTAATAGAACAGCTGCACACCTATGTTTTCTTGCCTCTTTCCAACAGTCACAATGAACATAAACATATACTGTACCAAATACACTATGACAATAAACATACTTTATGAATGTGTCTCAGTCACGAGAAGGGGTCAACTCTCAACTAGGTTCCCATCTATTACACAGGGACAACTTTATCAGTGGGAGGAAATGAAGGAGATGGGTTTTCTAGTAGTGCTTTCTGACAGGACGAGGCAGTTGGCCCAAACTGAAAATGAGGAAATTCAGTCTGAAGACAAGATGACACTTCTTACTGTGAGGGTGGTCAAACTCTGGAACAGGGAGCCCAGAGGGGCTGTAGAGTTTCCATCTGAGAACATATACAAAACCCAACTGGACATAGTTCTGAGCAGCCTGCTGTACCAGGTTGCTTGTGCAGAGGAGTTAGATTAGATGATCTCAAGACATCCCTTCCAGTCTCAACCATTCTGTGATTCTGTCAATTCTCCAGGTTTTATATCATATCCTAACTAATGCTGTATCAATATCACACTGTATTTGTTAAAGTTTTGGAACTGCATTTATTTGTTCATGATTTCTAAATTAGGGCTTCCTTTTCTTGGTAAGAGAGAATTAAAGATAAATTGCTTTACCTGAATATTGCCAAGTCAAAACTCAGTGATTATTAATTGCTATTTTTTTTTTAAAGTACACAGAGACAGCCATTATGTTTCAGATGAAAACTTTCTTGTATGATAGATACGTGCATTTTATTAATATCATCTTTATGCTTCCTTTTGTATAGCCACAATTTATTTCTTAATTTTTATTTATTTTTTTTTTGTTTGCTTTTCCCCGAACTGCCACAGTTTCAGAAAGTCTGCTATCTAAGACAAGTCCTGTTGGCTGCTTGAGAATGGGAAAAATAACCCCCCAAAACCAGCTAAGTTTAAAAGTAAACAAAACTTTTGTTCATTACATTTTTGTTTGTCTGATTCAAGCATGAATGAGCTATCTTTTTGTTGGCAGAGACTGTCTTTAAACTAGGAAGTTGGCTATCTACATTAAAGCAGCTGGTGAAAAGAATCCTTTCAGCGAGGTTGTACATTGCCACTTGCAAAATGAATTCTCTAAGGTTTCATTTCATGGCTCAATACTGTTTGAGTTTTTGGTGGCACACAAATTTCACAAGTGACTTGAAATCTTGACAGATTTTAAGTTATGCATGAAAGAATATTTCTTCATCCTTTCAATTTTGTAGTAATTATTAGCTGCTTCATTGCTTCCTCATTATTTGCTTATTCAGGAAATGTTGATAGAAAATGTGGGAATTAGAAAAAAAAAAAGCCAGATTCATAAACAGTAGTACATTCATTTTATCCTTTAAAGTTTAAAAGATGCATTGAATTTTAAAACAAGACATTACTATGCTGGTAATGTACACGCTTCATTTGGTTGCTTCTTTTCGCTTTGTATTGATAAGAACAAGGACAAGGTTGTCACTTCTTGCTAGATGTTGAAAAGCAATGTTGTGTTTCTCTTTAAGTGAATTTTTAATACCTGTGATGAGAAAAAATGTATTTCCATTGCATTTCTGTGCTGGCTTTTAGGTAGTATTTCTACCCAGTCTGCTAAATGATTTCTGTAGAAAGATCTGCTGTTTTTTTCCAGTGCTGTAGCTACATAATTTTAGGACATGGGTAAGAAGGACTTGTGAAGTTGTCAGATATTTATTTTCTATTACATTATAAAGCAAAATTAAATTCAAAATTCAGAATTTTTATGATACTGTAAACAACTAGTTTCAGTCCTAACAGATGGTTACTGCATCTTAGTAGTAGCAAAATGGAAGTCTGTAATAATACAGCACATACAGTGTTGCATCAGTAAAACAATTTTCCATCCCAAACCAGGTTCTGATTAATTCTGAGGCTCCTCATAGGTGGCTGATGGGGGCCATCTTACCAAGTCCGCAGGATCTTATACTGTGGGTGAATTATTTTTTTTTAATCAAAGAAAAAGATCACCATATTTCAACATAGACCCTATTGAATTCCAGGCTGCAGAACAGCAAATACAAATTAGAATAGGCTTTTAAAAACAGTGTGGTGGGTCAATCCTTGCTGGACACCAGGTGCCCACCAAAGCTGCTCTGTCAGTTCCCGTATCAGCTGGATAGGGGAGAGAAAATATAAGTAAAAGCTCATTGGTCGAGATAAAGACAGGGAGAGACCATTCAGCAATTACCATCATGGGCAAACCAGACTCAACTTGGGGAAATTAGTTCAATTTATTAGAAATGAAAATCAGCATAGGATAATGAGAAATAAAAGCTAAATCAAAGCGCCTTACCCTCACCCCTTCCTTCTTCACAGGCTTAACTTTACTCTTTATTTTCTCCACCTTCTTCTCCCCACCAGCCCAGGGGAACAGGGAATGGGGGTTGTGGTCAGTTCATCATGCGTTGTCTCTGCTGCTCCTTCCTCCTCAGGGAAGGACTCTTTAAGCTGTTCCCCTACTGCAGCGTGTGGTCCCTCCCGTGGGAGAAAGTCCTCCACCAACTTCAATGTGGGTCCTTCCCATGGACTTCAGTTCTCAGAGAACTGCTCCAGTGTGGGTCCCTTCCAGAGGATACAGTCCTGCAGGAACAGGCTGCTCCAGTGTGGGTCCCACATGGGGCCACAGGTCCTGCCAGGAGCCTGCTTTAGTGCTGGCTTCCCAGCAGATCACTGCCTCCTTTGGGCATCTCCCTGCTCCGGTGTGGGGTCCTCACCAGGCTGCAGGTGGATATCTGCTCCACCATGGACCTCCATGAGCAACCAGAAGGCAGCCTGCCTCACTGTGGTGTGCACCACGCAGGGCTGCCAGGGAGTCTCTGCTCCAGCACCTGGGTCACCTCCTCCCCTCCTTCTTCACTGACCTTGGCATCCACAGGGCTGTTTCTGCGCAGGTGTTCTGCTGGTGTTGCCCAGGTTTTTTTTAATTAAATATGTTATCCTAGAGATGTTACCAATGTCACTGAAGGGTTTTTGGCTTTGGTTGGCAGTGGGTCCATCTAAGAGATGCTTAGTAGTGGACATATGGTAAGCTTCTAGCAGCTTCTCACTGATGCCACCTCTGTTGCGCCCCTGATACCGAAACCTGGCTATGCCAACCCAATTCAGTGAGAAACAGACCTTTATGTAAAGTGTAGCCCCATAATTCTATTTTTTTTTTTTTTTTTTTACATTATGAAATGAGGATTTATAGATCTTTCATACTTACTTGCCCAAGCTAGTTCTAGACTGCGTTGGTTGAGGTGAAATGATTATGTGGTGTAGGCTGCTGGTGTCTGTTCTTGCAACCCTTCCCTCACAGGAACGGGATCATAGTTAATAAGTCAGCGGAAATGATCAGGTGTTGATTAAAAAAAAGAGTGCAGGGTAGTTCAACATTACTGGAGAGATAAGAGGAACTAAAGACAAGGATATTGAAGTACTGTTGCTAGAGTTACAGAGGATAGGGCTACCCAGAAGTCACAGAGGCAAAAGAGGTCAATCTGTGTAATTGAGAGCTGTCATTTTCTAAGAGGGACAATATGAAGTAAACGACACAATCATAGAATCATAGAATCATAGAATAGTAAGGGTTGGAAAGAACCTCAAGATCATCGAGTTCCAACCCCCCTGCCATGGGCAGGGACACCTCCCACTAAACCATGCCATCCAAGGCTATGTCCAACCCCACCTTGAACGCCGCCAGGGATGAAGCATTCACAACTTCCTTGGGCAACCCATTCCAGGGCCTCACC
The DNA here is from genome assembly GCA_039720435.1 of Amazona ochrocephala. Classification (NCBI taxonomy): domain Eukaryota; kingdom Metazoa; phylum Chordata; class Aves; order Psittaciformes; family Psittacidae; genus Amazona; species Amazona ochrocephala. The sequence continues at coordinate 32,607,904 of CM077879.1, forward strand.
ACCCTTACAGTAAAGAATTTCTTCCTCAGATCCAATCTAAACTTCCCCTGTTTAAGTTTAAACCCATTACCCCTTGTCCTCTCACCATAGTCCCTAATGAAGAGTCCCTCCCCAGCATCCCTATAGGCCCCCTTCAGGTATTGGAAGGCTGCTATGAGGTCTCCACGCAGCCTTCTCTTCTGCAGGCTGAACAGCCCCAATTTTCTCAGCCTAGCTTCATACGGGAGGTGCTCCAGTCCCCTGATCATACTCGTGGCCCTCCTCTGCACTTGTTCTAACAGTTCCATGTCCTTTTTATGTTGAGGACACCAGAACTGCACGCAGTACTCCAAGTGAGATCTCACGAGAGCAGAGTAAAGGGGCAGGAGCACCTCCCTTGACCTGCTGGTCACACTCCTTTTGAGGCAGCCCAGGATACGCTTGGCTTTCTGGGCTGCAAGCGCAAACTGTCGGCTCATGTTCATTTTTTCATCAACCCACACCCCCAAGTCCTTCTCCACAGGGCTGCTCTGAATCTCCTCCCCGCCTAATCTGTAGCTGTGCCTGGCATTGCTCCAACCTAGGTGTAGGACCTTCCACTTAGCATGGTTAAACTTCATTAGGTTGGCATCAGCCCACCTCACAAGTGTGTCAAGGTCCCTCTGGATGGCATTCCTTCCCTCCAACATATCAACCGAACCACACAGCTTGGTGTCATCGGCAAACTTGCTGAGGGCGCCCTCAATCCCACTGTCCATGTCACCCACAAAGATGTTGAACAAGACCGGTCCCAACACCGCTCCCTGGGGGACACCACTCGTTACTGGTCTCCAGCTGGACACTGAGCCACTGAGCACTACTCTTTGCGTGCGGCCATCCAGCCAGTTCGTTATCGACCGAGTGGTCCACCTATCAAACTGATGTCTCTCCAACTTAGAGAGAAGGATGTCATGGGAGACAGTGTCAAAGGCTTTACACAAGTCCAGGTAGATGACATCAACTGCTCTGCCCCTGTCCATCAGTTCCGTAGCCCCTTCATAGAAGGTCACCAGATTGGTCAGGCAGGATTTCCCCTTAGTGAAGCCATGCTGGGTGTCCCCAAGCACCTTGTTGGTTTTCATGTGCCTTAGCATGCCTTCCAGGAGAATCTGTTCCAAGATTTTGCCAGGCACAGAGGTGAGACTGACTGGTCTGTAATTCCCTGGCTCATCCATTTTCCCCTTCTTGAAGATGGGGGTTATATTTCCCTTTTTTCAGTCATCGGGAACTTCACTTGACTGCCATGATTTTTCAAATATGATGGACAGTGGCTTAGCAACTTCATTTGCCAGCTCCTTCAGGACCCGTGGATGGATTTCATCTGGTCCCATGGACTTGTATGCATTCAGGTTCCTAAGGTGGTCTCGAACAAGATCGTCCCCCACAGTGGGCCCAGGGTCCCCACCCTCACCGTCCCCGTGTCTGCCTTCCAAGACTTGGGTGGTGTGGTCAGAGCATTTGCCGGTAAAGACTGAGGCAAAGAAGTCATTAAGAACCTCAGCCTTCTCCAAATCCAGGGTAGCCAGTTCTCCCGATAGCTTCTGGAGAGGGCCCACGGTGTCCCTAACCTGTCTTTTATTGGCAATGTACCTATAAAATCCCTTCCTGTTATCCTTAACATCCCTAGCCAATTTTAATTCTAAGTGGGCCTTAGCTTTCCTAACCTGGTCCCTAGCTTCCCGGACAACATCCCTGTATTCTTCCCAGGCCGCCTGACCTTGCTTCCACCTTTTATAAGGCTATTGTTTCCTTCAAATTTTACTCAGCAGCTCCTTATCCATCCAAGGAGGTCTCCTGGCCCTCCTGCTAAACTTCCTTCTAGTTGGGGTGCATCGCTCCTGAGCTTGCAGCAGGTGATCCTTGAATATCAACCAACAGTCTTGGGCCCCCCTGCCCTCTAGGGCTGTATCCCATGGAACCTTACTGAGCAGGTTCCTGAAGAGGCCAAAGTCTGCTCTCTTGAAGTCCAGGGCAGTGAGCTTGCTGCACGCTCTTCTCACTGTCCTGAGGATCTCAAACTCGACCATCTCATGATCGCTGCAATCAAGGCTGCCCTGGAGCGTCACATTCCCAACCAGCCCTTCCCTGTTGGTGAGGATGAGGTCAAGCATGGCACCTCTCCTTGTCGGCTCCTCTATTACTTGCAGAAGGAAGTTGTCTTTGTTACGTTAAAAGGGGGAAAATAAACCCCTTGTTTTGTTCTCCAATATGTAACTACCAGTCCGGCTGCATTCGCTATTTCGAACCTTACTGATCCGGATTCACCGATAGTGGTAAACAAACCCCTTGCTTTATTAGAGGAAGGACAGGAACTGGCTCCAATATGCAACTACCAGTCCAGCCGCGTTCGCTATTTCGAACCTTACTGATCCGGATTCACTAATAGTGTACCACACTGTCCAGTCCAATCAGCTGCTACTACCAGTCCGGCCGCGTTTGCTATTTCGAACCTTACTGATCCGGATTCACCTATAGTGCACCACAACGGGGAAATGGGGTTGTATTCAGTGAGAAAATTAGTTTATTGACACAATAGACACAGGTTCTTATGGATTGCCGGTGATAGAGACTGTCTGCAAAAGCACGTGCGAATAATGATTACATGAATACAAGCGCCTGATAAAGTTAACACAGCATAACTATAAAACATACAGATGACAGTAAAAGTAACTCTATAGAGATTCTAAGTTTTCCCAGGGAAGCACCGAATACAGTGCAAGTCTTACCCACAGGCGTCCCTATGGGGGGGGAAGAGAGGTCCAGCCCGTCGACCGGTTCCAGGAGTCGGTTGATGTTATTTTCCTTGACTCGTCCACGATGGTACCCTCCCCAATATCCCCCTCTTTCTTGGGTCTTTTTATATTATTTTTTATCTTTAAGGTGGAGCTTGAGTGACTCTAGTCATACGTACTATTATTATTACTCAGAGAGGGGTGATCTCATTTTGGAGGGGGGGTCGCATTGGAGATGGGTGAGTAATTGCGTTATAATGACGTTATAATGAAGCAAAGTCCACACTGAGGACGGCATTCTGTCAAAAGATGACAGGCTGCTGGCCCAGGGTAGGAAGTGTGCAGCTTATCGGCTTTTGCAAGGTCTCTACCTCACTCTACCACGCAGCTTATCAGCTTCTTGCACCATCTCATTCCCGTCTTTGTGCTGAAGTTAGGACAAAGCGTAACTGCGATATTTCCACCTCACCCTACCCTTCGTCTTCGTCTTCGTGTTGCCACGGGAACTGCGGTGGAGTGCACATTACTGGCATACCCGGTGCGGCTGCATCTCGCCCTGAGAGGCCTTGAAAGTCCGTTTTTCCCTTATGTGTGGACAATGCTACATTTCAAATATAAGTTTAATTCCTAATTATCCCATATTTCCTAATTATTCCACAGTCTTCCACACAATCGTGGAACCTTCTGGATTGCTTGTGCCGGGCCGTACCATCCCTCCAACAGATATCAGGGTGGTTGAAGTCTCCCATGAGAACAAGGGCCTGCAAGCGTGAGGCTGCTCCTATCTGCCTATGGAGCGCTTCGTCCAGCAAGTCCCCTTGGTCAGGCGGTCTGTAACAGATCCCCACAATAATGTCACCCATCGCTGTTCTCCCTTTAACCCTGACCCACAAACTCTCTGTCGACTGCTCACCTGTCCCCAGACAGAGTTCCATACTCTCTAGCCTATCCCTAACATTAATAGCAGCTCCCCCTCCCCGTCTGCCGGGCCTGTCTTTCCTAAAGAGCCAGTAACCTTCCATTCCAACACACCAGTCATAGGAGCCATCCCACCATGTTTCTGCAATGCCTATTGTATCATACCCCTGCAGATGTGCACACATCTGTAATTCCTCTTGTTTGTTCCCCATACTACGGGCATTTGTGTAGAGGCATTTGAGGCGAGATCCAATTGAAGCCGGCTCATTGGCTGGAGCAGCTGGAATATCCCTACATTGCTCCGAATGTTTAGTATAGGTGCTGCCAACCGACTGGGTGTGTTGGGATGGAATGATGCCCCCCTCCCCCAACACATCTAGTTTAAAGCATCCTTGACCAGTCTGGCAAGCCTCCTCCCAAATCCACTCTTCCCCTTCTTTGTCAGACCAGCTCCACCAGCCCCCAGTAGACCTGGCCTACTATATTGAGTCCCATGGTCAAGGTACCCAAACCCCTGACTATAGCACCACCCTTCTAACCATTTATTAACCTGCGCAATCCTCCTAGCCTTTTCAAGGTCCTCGCCCTGTATCCTGGAGAATTGACGAAAAGACAATCTGAGCTCCAGAGCCCCTAACCACCTCTCCCAGAGCTCTGTAGTCCTTCTTTATGGTCTCCGGGCTACTGCTGTCTATATCAGTAGCAGCCACATGTATTACCAGGAGTAGGTAATAGTCAGTGGGACCGACTAGAGCAGGCAGCTTCTCAGCCACATCCCTGATCTGAGCCCCTGGTAGGCAACACAGCTCCCTTGAGCCTGGGTCAGGCCGACAGATGGGTGCCTCTGTGCCTTTCAGATTATTGTCCCCTACTACTATGGCCCGCCGCTTTTTCCTGGCAGCACCAGTAGTGACCTTCTTTACCAGTGCACTAGCTGGTTGCGCCTGGTGGGAGGGTGGCTCCTCAGCCCCCTGCAGGGCAGCAAAGCGGTTCTGGGTGGGGACAACAGATGTAGGAGGAAGCCCCTTGCTTTTAATTACCTTCTTCCTCCTTTTTTTTGTTGTTTTTTTCTGTTACCTTTTCCCAGCTTCCTGGGTTAGCAGCCTCCTTTCCTGCAGGGGCAACAGTAGACACTCGAGGCCCCAGAACAGTCTGGTCCTGGAGCAAGCAGTGCTGCTCCCCCTCAGCTTCCCTGACACCTTTCAGCCTGGTAACAGCTTCCTGCAGTTCAGCCACCACACTATTACTGTTGTAATTAACTGTACTTGAATAAAGATACAGTATGGTGACTATTGTAACTGAACAGCCAATGGAGTACAAGTGTTGAGCTGTAAATATGGCTGTGAGTGCCAAGGTACAGTGGGAAAGATAAGGAATAGCAAGGTTGGATAGGCTGTGTAGAATTTGAAAGATTTCTTCAGTTGTTTCATTTCTCCCTTTAGTGGACACTAATCACTATTTCTAATGAATGTCCATTTTTATCATTTTTTTATGTCATTCTCTGGAGAAATACTGATTCAAATGAAATATGTCTTTTTTTTTTTTTTTTTCCTTTTGCAGTGTCAGTGAATATTTCTTATACAGAGTAAGTTTAAAGGTTACAGTAAATATTTTTATTTTCAAATAAGTTTTGGTTATTAAGGAAATAACTTGTACAGGAGATAAATCTGAACCATTATTATGAGAGTTAGCAGTTACTATAAACCTGATAATTTTTCTCATTATTACTATTAAGCTTAGTTAACTTTGCTGATAAAACACATGCACCTAAGTAAAAGTGGAAATGTCATTTCAGTTTGTTAATTTGAATTCCCAAGACAGACTTTAATGTGGCAGTTGGCGTAGGTGGATATGAGATGTTGATTGAGAAGGAAAAAGAAATTTCATTGGTTACAAAGAAAAGTTAAAATTACGCCTATTATGAAAGATATTACCTGTCCTACAGGGTGAATTTAAATGAAGTGTATTAAGTGCCTCTTAGGTGTAGGGAAGCTTAACCACAGAATGAATTTAAATGGGAGATGTCTTTCTGTGTGTCAGTAAGGCTCGTGCACAGTCACCTATCATAAGAACCTGTAAATTTGAGTCAAAGTCAGTGAAACAATATTCATTTAGCTCTCAGTTGTAAGACTTTTATCAGTCGTGCATAATAGAATCAAACTGTGTTCCCCAGAGATCAAGTAAAAGTGAATGATGATGACAACTAAAGTAGTGAGATAAGGTTTTTGTATGCTTGGTCTTAAGGATAAGGAAAAAATACCACAGTGGAAAAAGATAGACCTAAAAGCACAAAATTATGCTGTATATAAGCATGCTTCTTAATTAACTATGGAAATCAACATCCAAAGCAGCAAAATATATTGCATGCTTTATATTATTTTCTTGCGTTATCCGCCAGTACTGTTAATACTGTGCGCTCTTCTGGCTCTTCTCAACCCAGCCTGACTCCTCCTAACTGTAACAAAGCATAAGGAGCTGATTGATAGCTAGAAAAATCAAGAAGTTTCCTTCCATTACCTCATTCTCCTACTGCTTGACCTTAAATAATTCATAATATGACCTTTTAAGAAATATACTCAAGTCTCTTCCATGTCAGAGGTATGCAGAGACCTTAAATTACAGCTGGGCATTTGTCAGTGCAGCATTCAACATAATTCTCTTTCATAAGCTAATTGAATGATCCTGGATTTCATGAATCGCCTTTAAATATGGTATGTGTCCTCTGTGTGAAATTAACACCTCTGTAGTTCAGTGATTTTCAACTGTTTTTTATTTCTTGTTTTAAAATTTTCCAGTGAAAGTGCAGACTCCCTACAAAGCAAATTTAGCTGTCTGCTGCTCTGGCAATTGCCCCATTCTTATTTGTCTTTTCAAATAACCTGGCCACTAGTCCACAGACCAAGGGGTATTTACTGACCGCAGGCTAAAGACAGCAGCATTTTTAAGGGTCTTTTTAGGCATCAATATTTTTAATAGTTGTTTTAATTGTTAAGAGACATAGTTGTTTGAGTGGCTGAAAGATGCAGAAACATAGTCCAAAGATAATGTTTTACCTTTTGGATCCACGGATAACTTAGCCAGTTGAATAGTCCTCAAGTGCATTCAGCTAAGAATAAGCTGGGTCTATTAAGATGCTGCACAGGTCTTTAGCAATGAAGAAAAGCATAATACCAACCTAGAGTGATATTGATGATGATTTATGATATAGAAAAAGAACATGTGGTATTCTTAAAAAGATTTATAGGTGCTCAGAGAAAGTAAGAGCGATGGTGTGTGTGCATGCTTAAGGATCAAGTGTGTATTAACAAACAGATGAGACAACATAGTAAGTCTAGTATTTGAAATTAAGTGCTTGAAAATGTAGGTGTTTGGAATAAAGAGAATAGTGAAAGAAAATGATGCAGCATCATAAATACTTAGAAATAGCTCAAATAGAGTTTGTTTTAGGCAATGTATGTTTAAATGTTAAGAAATGAAGATGCTAAGAAAAATTAATTCAGTTGTTTTAGTCTCTAGTATGCTTAATGTTAAGGAAACTGAAGTACTGTTACACATTTTCTTGTTCTGGAGATGTGTATAGTACTGTGATTTGTAAGCATCTAAGCAAGAAAATTTATAGACACATTATAAAATGTAAATGAGGTGGAAAAAAATATTTATTTTGTATGGTGGCAAACCACACTGTAACAATTTGTAACATGGCCAGGACTGACCCTGAAACTCCCATCAGGTGTAATTTACAAAACCAGAAAGGTCACAAATTAGAAGTATGAAATCGTTTTCCCCGGAGTTAGTTTTAGGTGATCCTGAAAGATGACACCGGTATCAATAATTAGGATGTAAATCAGGATGAAACCCGTATTTGATTAGTGGTTTAACACAAACTCAGGCATTTGATTAGTGGTTTAGCATGAACTCTGGCAGGTATCTCTATGCTACTTTGTTGCAGTTGAATTAAAATGCTTCTCGGAGTCTTTCTCTTCTCTGGAAGCTTTTTCATGGCCTTTTCCATTCTCAAGTATTTTATGACCATCACAAAAGGGATGGTTCCATCAGATTATCTGTGGATTAGAAAAGCAGTTTCATAAATTGAAGTGGAAACAATTCTAATTAATAATGAATTTTTTTCATGGTAGGAGATCTGTATTAGTATCAAATTGATCCTCTGTTAAAATGATGAAAAAGCATCAGAAGGGAAAGTGGTGTAGTTTGGTTGGCATTTAAATGGTTGAAATGGAAACTTCCAGGTACTTCACAGTTCTGAATTGCATATTTCAAGGAGTTGAGGGGAACTGCAGTGCCAAGACTCACGTAATAATTCATAAAATTCTTGAAAAGCCATTTGGTGTAACTGAAGTAAGAAGGTTTTATGGTCAAAGAATATTCAGGGTTATTGTATCAGTACAACTAGATTTCAGGCCATCAAAAAATACTGAAGTACATCTTGATTGTGTGCAATTCATGCTTAAATTGCATTCATATTCAAATAAATAATTTTCAGACTGTGCTCCAGTTTTTCAACTTCTGAGTTAAAAGTCATCCTTTTTCACTAAGATAAGACATGCAGTGATTGCTGTCTTAAACATGCCTTCTTCCTCAGCCCTCATGGCCTGTGATGATTATGGCCTAATTGAGAATAGATTGCACGTTGAATAGCATAAGTGGAATATTAGAATCATTGCTCATTGTTTCCTGAACTGAAGCAAAAATGTCTTGAAGAAAACCATGAGACCTGTTTCATTGCAGAACCATAGTTTTTGTCTTCGTCATTTTCTTCAACCTACGATAAAAATCAGATTCTCAAGCCGTAAGAAGTGGTAAATACCTTGTTTTGAAGAACTGCATGTAGCTGAAGAATATTTCCTAAATAGAATGACTGGAATACATATTATGCTTGGATTTCTCAAATATAAAGTTAAATCCACATGGAAATGGTTCAGATAAAGAACTTGTAATATGGTCAGTATTTCTGAAATTACAGCAGGTATTTTAGAAGTTTAAATATTAGTAGAAAAAAGTTAAGACATATCTCCCCATACACCATAAATTTTCCTGTTGATCTTACTACTCCTTCACAAAAAAAGTATGTGCTTTTCTTTGTTATATGTATGATAAAGTGAACCAGAAGTTTTTAAAGTGCGTGTGATAGTCTAAAAGTACTAACTACATTATATATGTTATCAATTTCTACAAAAAGCATGTACCAGCTGGGAAAAGGAGCAGCAGAAGTTTACTATGTAAAAGTGAAATAATTCCAAATTTGAGAGGACATATAATTGATTTACACAGAAAAAAGATTGCTACACAGGGATACATTTGTCAGAAAACATGAGCATCTGAATTTAAAACATTTGCTAGCTATGGTTTATCTGAGTGGCATTCCGCACCACCCCCATCTTTTCAGAATGGTTTTGTAATGGATAGTGGGGGAGATAAAGAGGAACTAGAAAATAAGTATGTCATTTGATGCTATCTTATTTTTTGCAGGTGGAAAACTGTCCAAGTAAACGCTTGCTAAAATTTTGCGTTCTGCACTGCTAGAGAAATAAAATACTGTAAAAGATTATTTTCAGAGGTAGGACTGTTGCTTTCTTTTGTAGAATATCAAAGTAACTTAAAGACATAATATACAATGTTATAAACAGGGGCAAAAAAATGCTGTCAAGCTATATATTCAGTTGTAAAAAGCTAATTATTGCATTGGAATCGCAACTCAGTAAGACTGAATTTTTCCTTCAGCATCACAGAGCTGAGGCAAATGACATAATGACATGCTCAGTCATGAAGTTATAAGGCTGTTATCGTGGAAGCTAAAAGGCAACCTGTGGGGCTGAAAGCTCAACGGTGATGGCTAAATGTGGAAAGCAGCACCTGAAGCAAAAATAGTGACAATGTGAGGGAAGCTTTAGGGGTAATGATGCGAGACTTTTTGTGAAAAAGCCCAGCACAGTTCAGCCAGCCACAGGTCTAAAATTCTTAGTTTTATATATATAAAATTTGGAAGTCTCAAACCTGAATCAGGTTGCTAATCTCTGATGACGTACGATGACATTGATATTTCTAAATCCTTTTGCTCAGGCTCACCTTAATTGAAATGATAGAACTGAAATTTTAGATGTCTTTGAGCATTTGTGTCTAGTTTTGAACATTTCTAACATGCAAAATGTTAATATGAACACTGGTAGAATTATTGCAAGCATAATGTTACAGGATGCAGATACTCCTTATGTATGCAGCATGTTTGAAATATCTCTTGTGAATTATATGCATGTAAATAGAAACATCATTCTTAAAATTTGCAATCATCCTACTACCTAGCCCTGGGATAAGTAATGCTTAAAAATCCAACCTTATTCAAGAATCAGTTAACCCCAGTGAAATTCGTATTTCCTGACATTGTGATATATAGCTCCCTTGTTCAGCCTGCTTCAGTGTGGCATTCAGGCATTTCTCCTCTTCAGAACAGGTGTTATGCACAGTAGTAACCATTCTTTTTTGTTTATACAGTTTCAAACAAACAAGTGAATGGTTTAAGATCCTGCTAAATTAGTTAAATTGCTTTATCATTATGTACTTGTTCACATTTTTAACAGTTATAATGAGGCCATGAAACACTGGAAGTGACTGAAGACTTTGCCTCTGAGATGGTTTTCTGCTAAACTATTAAGCAATGAACACTGTGACACTATGACACTAAAGAGGGAGCTAATGTCTTGTTTAAAAGCAGAGGAAGATAAAGCAGTCCAACTGCGTCAGATTGTATCAAATAATCAGCAAACTGTGTGCAATAACACTGAATTATTTCTGGTTCTTATAGTTTTCATGTTTTAAAACCCTTTACTACCAATATAGAGAATATTGTAAGCTATTGGCAAGTAGCTATTTCGGTAACAGTCCAAAATTTTTTGTGTCCTACTCAATGGCTTGTCCTTTAAAGCTTTTCGAATTTTCTTTCTTTTTTTTTTTTTTTTTTTTTTTTTTTTTTTTTAAGCAAAAATGCACAGAGAAATGTCTTGCTACACATTTTTGCCACAGGTGAGTGTATTGGTACAGTTTTATAGAGAAATTCTTTCATTTTCTGAACTTGAAAGCTTTGGTTCATAGATGTACCTTTGTGGCTTTCTGAGGTATCCACACATCTGCTGTTTTCCTTGACAATGGCAATACAGATGCTGCTATCACCATGGGAATGGTACTCCTGAATGAAGCTGCTACCTCCAAAGGGGATGTTGGAAAAAGGAGAAGTAAGTTATTTAATACAAATAAGATGATGTTTAAACAATTAGAAGACATTGAGAAATTGCAAATTAATATCTGATTAAATTTTCAGAAGGTCTCTACCTCAAACGAATGTTTACCTTTTGTAGGATGGAGAAGAGGAGAGTATAAAAATTCTGCTGATAAAACTGCATTCACATGAAGTTTTAACAGTAAAATAAATGTTTGAGCATACTTAGCCTAGGTACAGCTTAACACTATGTAGTACTGCATAGATACTTTTTAGCTCTTGAATTATATTGAAAATAAGTCAGTGACATAACGATTAAGAGTTTCAAAAGGTTGTTTTCAATTTAGGCATTTAAGATTCTTAAGATTACAACATCCAGAGAAGTGTGAAAACTCTTTTACTTGGTACACTTTGACAGTATGATGTCTCCAGAAGAAGGTGAAAGCTGAACAGTAGATGCAGTACAGAACATATCCTAGTCTGTAATGTCTGAAGATTCTTAAGAAGTTTTTTCTTAAGAATTCTTCTTCTCAAGTGCAACTTTTATGTTTTTTTGAATGTTGTCATTCAGAATATTTGCAGGAGTTTTTGGCAATGAATTGCATAAATATATAGAAGTATTTTATCTAGACTGAAACTTCCTAACTCTTATGTCAAACAAACTTCTACTGAGTAGGATACAGGTAGAAACAAATATGTCCATCTGCCTTTGTACCTTTTATATGCTTTTTCATGTCCCCTGCCACTTACTTTTTTCTCTTGTATGAAGTGTTGAAGATCTTTGAAACGTACCAGACCTCCTCTTCTGCGTCTGCTTTCTTTCTAGAGCAGCTCTTTAGCTGGTTCTGTGTATTACAGATAGGGCTTGCCAACTGTTTTCTATGCAAGCATTCTAGAATTTTTCATAATAGATGGTTGAATATTGGCTAGAGTTTTCTTACATTGATTTGAGGGTCTCCTTCAGTGAGCTGTAGATCTGGAATTTAATTTTTAATATCTTCTACAGTATCTAGCTTTAATACTGATGTCAGAAGAGGCAGTGACATGAGTTTAATTGAAATATGGTCGTAGATCACGACTGAGATCTGGATCTGTGAACATGAGCACAGTGAAATAACAGGGGGCTGGAGTACAAATTCTGACACTCTTCTTCTTGTGGCCATTACATGGACGCTTTCTGTGTATACCTGCCTTGCACTGTTAACGCTTCACAATTAATTCATCCATGCTTTGAAATCATACTTGTGAATGGTGATTTCTTTATAATGAGGTGTGTTTATAAGATTTATACATGAGTAGTTTTCTGAAAGTAACTGCAGAAATTCTATATTTCAGTTGACTGCTTAGTCAGTTTTAATGAAAAAATGGGCCATTGTCAGTTTCCCCAGCTTCATGGTTGCTCATCATTTGCTCAAAGGAAGCATACTTTTGAAACATGAGTACTGCAGTTAAATAGCAGTGGTTCAGCTAAAGTAGGAATAGTATAAGAGAAGCTTTTAAAACCAGAGTATCTGTTCCAGAGTTCAAGGATTCCAGGCAAGATAAAATGAGAGACAAATAGGAAACTATCAACTAGTGTATTAATATAGGAAAATATAGAGAATCCAACAGATACAGTAAAGGATATTTCCAAACAACGTATACCTTACCAACTCCAAGGACCCTGCGAAGGCGATCAGGAAACCATCTCCAAGGATCATCATCACCATACGAGGAGGCAGGCTCTACTGTGGCAGGCATCCCTGCGAAGGCAATGTTGACCTGGATGGTACAAAGTTCTGCAACCTCACATTGCATGAGGCTCAGGCTTTTATACTAGCAAAAATGCCCACTCATTCTGATGCAGAGGGCCAGCCTACATCAGAAGAAGTGGCCAGCAATATCTAGAAAGGTCTCCAAGGGTCAAGACTTTTCCAGGGAGTTCTAAAGCGAACTGTCTGGGTAGGAACCAAAGCAGGACCTTCCGGGGAGCCGCCAAAGCAGGACTTTCCAGGGAGGAGCTAAAGCGGGACACACTGGGGGTGGGGGGGAGCCACCACAGACCATTACCTCACTTATTAGGCTCTTCTAACACAGTATCTCAGTAGAACCAAAGCATTATCTAATGTAGATGAGTGGCATCTCAATTGTATGCATTAGCTTGTAATGTGTTGCATTTTTTTTTGTTTACATGCAATTGAGCAAGCTATCATGATCAAAAAGGATTTATGCTACTATTACACAGGGTGCCAAATGGTGTTCCAAGACTGATTTTTTTGTTTAAAGCATTTGCTTCGCTAATTCACTCTGCCTGTGAAGACTCAAAGCACTTGCATCTGGATGCTTTCAGAAGGTCGGCAGCATTGCTGTGTATCTTCAAAACCTAAAGATTTATATTGCTATCAAGTTACGAGTAAAAAGTGATTTGGCTGCCAGCCTTGGAACTTACAATAGCAAAATGTTTTAGTCACTAAGAACTAGATAAAGTAGTTACTAAATTGCCTTTGCTATTACATGAGTCGTAGATGGTTGACTAGAGAGAACACAGTTCCATTAGTCAAGGGATACTTTTATAAATGTAATTTGTTTTCTAAAAAGAACAAACAACTACCTGGAATTATGTTGGTTGATCTGTATAATTTACAGGGTTATTAAATCCATTATCAGCAGTAAGGTGTTTGCATACACCTGTATTTGAGTTGCAGATTTCTTCTCTTTTTTCTTGAAAACGCATTCACCCTGACGTATTATTTTTTCTTAATATCCATAAATGTTATTTCCATATGTGTTTGAAATCCTGTCCTAAGATACTGGGCATCAGTAATCAAGGTAGTATCATATTTGAATTTAACTGTGACAAATTCACTATAAATGATTGACATAAATGATATTCTTTGTAGAGATTCCAGTTTTAAATCTTTTATGTGCTAATAAAAGAAGTTATTTTCTTTCCAGTAATATGTCTGGTGGGCCTGGGTCTAGTGGTCTTTTTCTTCAGCTTCCTGTTGTCGATATTTCGCTCTAAATACCATGGCTATCCATACAGGTAATCTTTCATTAAATTCTCATCTTATAGATAGTTTATGTAAGTTTAAAAATAGCTTTCAGGTAAACAATCTTTATTTTTTACCACTGAAATCTATGGGAGCTGGAAGAAGCAGGACGAATGGCAAATAATTAAAGCAAAACAAAAATGGTTGGAGAGCTAATGTTGTTAACATGACTGTTAGTGCAGACCAGTTGAGCACAGACGTGTAGTGTATGCAGTATTACATGAAAAATGCAAAAGAAAACATGTGCTTGAGTTTATTAACATTTATTAGATATTTATTTGTATATCTTTAAAATGTGCAAAAGACAAGGCACAAAACCACCAAACCAGTCCACAGTGCCAAGCTGTGATTTATCACTAAAAAGTACTCTCTTTTATTGCCAGCCACACCAGAAAGAAAATAAAAGGTTATAGTCTTTCTTAATAATACGTACAGCTGTCAGTTAAGCAGTTACAATTTGTCTGACAAGAAAAAAAAAAAAAAAAAGGAAAATTATAAGGAAAATACCTGCCTTTTGTGGGTGGGTGGGTTCATCTAGGATGTCACCTACCGAGGTACTCTAGGCTTCTGATTCACATTTTGCTAATACATCATACATTTATTATAGTAGTCTGTGGGGAACAGATGGTCCATAGCTATTGGAAACTATGCCGTTCTTCCATTGGTTCCATCTTTGCTCCATTTCAACTTCTTTTTCCTGTAGAGATATGTATATATTTATACACACGTATGTTTATAAATATATACATATGTATGCAGTTGACATAATCTAAACATGCTATGCTAGGTTTTACAATAGAGATAATATGCATGAGTGCTGTTTTCCCCCCTCTAGTTGTCCTCAGTGCATTTAAAGAGATGAGATTTTCCTTACTTATAATGAAAATTTCCTGTGTACTAGTCTACAATCTAGTAGACTAATCATTCACAGAATATTTACTATTGCTGTGTATGGAAGAGTAAGTGGATGACCTGTATTGCAGTTGGTAATATTTTGCTAATAGATCTGACATGATGAAATGCCAACTAATATATACGTAAGGGGAACATTAGTACAACAGGTTGAGAAAGCTATATT
This sequence comes from Amazona ochrocephala, assembly GCA_039720435.1. Classification (NCBI taxonomy): domain Eukaryota; kingdom Metazoa; phylum Chordata; class Aves; order Psittaciformes; family Psittacidae; genus Amazona; species Amazona ochrocephala. Next base: position 32,622,910 of record CM077879.1, read on the forward strand.
TTGAAGCAAGTAGAAAAAAAAGAACTGCATCTCTTAATGTTAACAGTTCTATTGTTTTTACAGCCACTGTTAAAGAATCACATGAGGAATACTACAGTTTTCCTCAGATACTTCTTAGTGTTCAATTCTTAGACTAGGTCTTGTGATTAGTGCAGCAGCCAGCTTCATATTGTGTAATGTTCCACTAGTAAGGATTCAGCCTTGCAAAGCCAACATCTAACATTTGAGCTAATACATAACATTTTTCTATTAGATTTTGCTGCTAGACTTAAGAACTATTTTCTTATTTACTGAGCTTGTTCTCTTTATGCAGAATAATTGACAAATCATCTCAGATCACTTTTAGCATTTAATAACCTCATTCTCAGGACAAGGAAACTTCCTCTTGCAATATGCAGAGATATGCTCCTGCTTTTTACTCTTTTCTGCTAAGGAAAGAGGTCGGTAAAGGGCCCAGTAGTATCATATAGCAAGATTTTACCAGTCTGGAGTTAGTAGTTTGCCATCTGGGATAGTCTGTACAGCCTTCCAGTATCCTCTCTGGAGACTACCTTTGTAGCTCAACTGACTTGCGATGAAACGTAGGATCTGGTTTTCCTAAGTGTGGGGTATTTTTACATCCCATTAATTACCTAACACAAACTTTAAAGAATCATGAGCTTGATCTGCAGCTCATAAGCTCACTTGAGAAGCAGTGCCAAAGAATGTCAGCCTATGGTCTGATCTCTAGTTGTGTCTTCTCGCAACAAGTTTACTAAAAGGAAAAAGCAGTTGTGTTAACTTGCCATGCAGTTTAACAGCTTCTAAAGAAAACCTGACTCTTGTTTAATTTTTAGTTCTTTCATCTTAGGAATGTTCTTATCAGCTATTAACAACGTGCTTGTATGACTGTGCCTATTTCCAGACTTTGCATGGCTTTTGCAAATGTTTGCACTAGGTTTTTTTGACTGCTGTATGATACCTAGGATATCTGAGGTTGAGCAGTACCTTGTGAACATGAGTATGCTCTGTGAGTTGGCATGCCTACACAATACCTACATATCCTGTAGGATCATGTATTGTAAGCTTTAAAAATCTTAATGTAAGTAAAGCAGGGGGTTTCCATCTTGCTAATGTTTGAAGATGTATTCAGTCAAATTTTTCTTTGGAGTTTCTAACACAAGTCGGAGTCTTATGTAGATTTTGTACTCCTCTCTTAGTCTCCAAGCTAAGAATAAAGGACATCAGGAATTGGGGGTGGGGGAAAGAGGAAAAGAAAGAGAACTGAAATTTGTTACACATTAAATTTCAAGAAATTTAGCTTGATATGCGATGCGTGTGGAAAAGGAGTGCTCCTGTTGGTACGTTAAAGCTCATAAGGAAAGAAAAGAAATCCAGGGCAGTGCTGAAAAGACTGTTTCATCACATTCCTGTTAAAATGAGATAGTGGTGCATCATGTTGTTACTATGAAGGAATTATTAGATCCATAAACCAAATTCTGTCTTAAGGAGCTAAGTAGATTCAATATCACAGCTTACCAGTAACACCCATCAAGTAAATTCATAAAAGAATGAACCCTTGGATGCTTAAGTACATGAGAAACATTTAATAGCTAAGTTTTTCTTTGGTTTCTTTACAATCTACTGCTCCTGCAAAAGTAAGCAGGATCTTACAGGCTTATTTGGACTGTCCTAAGTTTGTCATGTTTTCATGGGAATAAGTTAATCATTCAGTCTTAAATCCTCACTCAATGCAGAATTACTAGAAACCATCGCTAGAGTGGATCCTTTTCCTTTGCTATTATCAAATTCCACTTGCTAGTTTCCTAAATGTGTTATTTACTTATCTGGTCCTTTCCAGTGTTTCTGTTGGTCTCTTAAGTAGTTCTGACCCAATTTTCTGTTGCATTATTTTAAATAACATACTATTGATTCTTTGATGCTTCAGTGATCTCAACCATATCGTCTTTATGACAATTGTATAGTGTTTCTTAAGAGAGACCTTTTTGGTTTATGTGCATAGTTCTTATGAATTTTAATGAAGTGAATGTGCAAAACACTAAGGAGGACCAGGTATATAAACTCTGTTATTTTTTCTTTCTCCCTTTGATTTAATATCCTGAATTTTAACTTTAGTCATATGTGCTGATACACAGTAATCTTTTTGTCTGAATTCCTTAGGATCTTCCGAGGAGTTCTGTATCCCATCAGTTGATCCCAGTGTACATATATCTTAAGATGTGAAATACGTCTGTCCTTTTGCTTTCCCTGGTTGTAGATTTCACCTTGAAGCTGTCAGTCTTTATGTGATAAATTGTCCTCAGGCTAGTAAAGCTTTGCCTTTAACAATATTAACAACAATGCATGCTAATGATCTGTCAGAAAAAAGAAAGAATGTTTATATTGGCATGCCTAAAGCAACAGTTAAAGAAAACTAAAATTGTTTTAATGCTATATGCACGATCTCAAGATTCAACTTCACTGTCCTATTTTTAAAAAAGTCAAATATATAAATTGTTTCTGTTCTCTCACACAAATAAGTCCTCTGTGAAGCATCACACATCGGTAAAAACTAAAACAGTAACACGACCTGCTGTGCATCCCCTTTCTCTTCAATGACCTACATGTAGTGAAGATAAATCAGAACAGATGCAGATGAACATAAAACAGGAGTCAAAAACTGGAGAAAGACTGTTGTTATCTTTTCTAATGTGCATAACTAAAAGTACTGGGAATGACGTTATTTCTTTGACCCTGGTAATGCCATTGCCATTTTTAATTTCTGTAACAAACAGAAAAGTGTCTAAAGAAGTGCTACATAAGAGCACAGGTCCATAAGAGTGCTGTTTAGAGGGCGTGTGTGTAGGAAGGGACAGTAACATTTTGTTTACGTTTTTTTTGTTCGCTTCAGGCATTTTCCAATTTAGTTTTTAATTATGCCAGAATTTTCTTCTTGTAGGCTAGAGGTGGGTTAAAAAATGGTTAATTAACATGCTGGTAAAATACCCTTATGCAATGAAACTTTGGAATGGGAAAGGTGATGCAAAATGGAGGTTAGTGTTGAAGGTTACTTACTGAGCAAACACAGTCATGATGGATGAGCTAGCATGTAACAAATCTCTCTGCTAGAGCCGTTTTTACAATGGCAGGGCTTTTTCATCCTGTAGTAATCCACCTTTTTTATGGGAACTACATGAAATTTTTCATTTTGCTTAAACTTTCATTTTAATTGTTGTCATTAACTATTGAAAGATAATACAATAATTTTATTTTATGCTGTTGAACATTTTCCTCTTTATAATGCTGCCTGGGTGTCGATAGAGCCAAAAGAATCTTTTTTGGAAGCCTTCTCACCCCCTATATTTAAACTGAAAAAGTGACATGTTAATCATATATAACATTATAGCAACATGGAATTTTATCTGTCAGTTAATACAAATGGGAATGACAGACTATTTTTAACTAAGCCAAAAACATAAACTCTTTAAGTTAGCTTTGCTAGTCAGGAAGGAGGTTGGCAGGCTCTCTCGAAACCTCACTTTAGGCAGTTTCAGCCCAAAAAGCACACAGAATATTAAAAAGAATGAGGGAAGATGGTAAGAACAAAACAGAAGACATCAGTACACTAGCACAGTATTATATTCGCTTCAAGACTACATTTTCTCATTTGCTGTTGTTTCAGTCTAAATTAAAATTATATGACCATCTGAAAATTCGAAGTTTTCGTACAAGTTTTCATTAATTAGCTTGTATTAAGTAGCTTTTTTTAAAGAACTTTTTGGTTCCTGTAATTGAGTGTTTTGTTATCATCAGATTGTCCTTTATAGCCCTTCAATATTTGAGTGTTATTGAAGAGAGTAATGTGATGAGTTTTTAGTTAAACCGTAAAGAATAATCAGCCTCCCAGACTATGTATTGGTGGAATAGAAAATACATATTCTGTATTGACTAGTTGAAAAAATGGACTAAGCTTCAAGAAAGCATGATAAATAAAAGATGACTCATTTTCATCAAAAAACCATAAATGTTAAGTCAGACATGAAGTATTCATTCATTGCTTAGAGAAAAATAGCCAGTACAACAAGAACAAACAAACTGCAAGACGTCCCACAGCTTGAAAATTTCTTGCATTTGCTGTATACACCATATAAGAAATATCTACCCTCACTGTAATTAAATTCTTTTCAGTAAAGAAATCCTGTATAATATTGAACAATTGAAATTGAAGTGAATAAAATTTAGTAGCTATTTCTTGGAAATATAGTGGTAAGAAGTAAGTAGAACAAACAATATTTACAGACATAAGCACTACTAATGACTGTTCAGATGTTCCATGTTGGTTTCATGCATAATTTAACTGATTCACCTAAAGTTTATGAACTAATAAATTACTTTTGATAAACAGCAAGATTAACTTTCAGCACTCAGCAAAACAGGCTACTTTTTTCACAACAGTAGAAATCAGGATTATTTTAAGACAGGAAAATAAGAATGCACATTTGTCAAAGCATCTTACATTTAGCATTTGTGTGATATTTAATGTGCCTAGGCACTGTGTTCTTCAGCAAAGAAGCTGCCTATTGAAATGGAAGACAAAATGGCTCAGTCTTTTCTGTTCAAATAAACTATCTAACAGCACACTGAGTCCACAAATATCCATAGACCTCCACATTCCTTTCTATGTGAAGAGTCCACATTCAATGCTGGTTTCTAGTCCTTTAGAGAAAAGATCTAAGTTTCAGTTGTCTGGTCCCACACTAGACCTCTCAAGAATGGTGTGCTTCTTCCTACAGCAAACAGGTTGCATGCTCGCCTATGGGTAGAATGTTCCTTCTGTGATTACTACCATTAGGAATACCTCTTTTTTGCTTTTATGGCTTTCCTGTAAGTCTTAGCTTTCCATTTACTCCTACCTATGCTACCCATTTCCAGCTAGTTCATGTCTGGAAGGGCACAGTTTGGCCAGCCTTTCCTGTTTTGCTTTTCCCTGCTTTGCCTAAGGGGACATTTTTTTCTTTTTGCAGATCTACCCCAGCAGATGTTGTCTGATTTATTATTCTAGATTTTTCAGAAACGCTAATTACGCCCCACCCCACCTTCTTTTTGGCTACTCTATTTTGTTATTTGTTATGGTGTTTTGGCTTTTTGTGTTTTTTCTGCCTTAGGCTTTTTCCTTCTTTGTGCATCTAGTCCCTAAAATGTGTGTCTTCTAACTTCCTTATAACTTCTGTATAACTGTCAGTGTTTACCTTATCTATGTTCTGTATCACATCTCTTAGCTTCTAAAGATGCAGTTCTCTTGTAGGCAGAAAGTAAGGAACAGTAGCCATGATAGTAGCGTATTCATCGCATACAACAGTGCCATATTTGTATTTCCTTACTGTTATATCATTCAGTCTTTTACCCCTCCTGAGCCTATCAACACTACGTAGCTGATTATTGTGATATTCAGCCCTTCCCACTTTTCTCCCCAAATTTTTTTACTACCAGTATTCCTCTTTCTTCTTAGTTCCTTTCCTGTATTTGGCATTATGCATCTGTCCTAGACCTGGGTTATCTTTTTAGTCTCATGTGCTCAGCATTCTCTTACTTCTCCACTCAGCACCCAACAATTCATCTCTTCCTGCATTTGCTCTTGCTGGCTGTTCCCTTTCAACAGTCCCTTCACCCTGCAGCACCCAGCCAGCTGCCATCTGTTTTGACTTGGTTTGTATGTCTTGCCTAATGAGATTGTCTGCTTTTTGCAGCAGGAAACATCTTTGTACTGATTCAGTCTTCTAAGCTTATGGCATTTGTATGTGTGTTTTGTAATGACTAATTAATTATGCCATGAATGGAAAACTGGTGAAATTAATACAACGTGTATACTAGAGCACACTGCATTTCTATAAGGAAATGGAAGATCTTCCATGCAAAGCTGAAGGCAGTGAAAAAGCCCGTCCATTCAGTAGTTCATTGCTTTTGTGTTTGCACAAGTCTTTCTGTGTTCCCATTTCCCAGTTTATGAGATGATAACTCTTCTTTGGTAAAGCACATAGAAAGGTATGACACACGATATATATCTACTTTTTTAAAATACAGAGTTTTGTTCCAGGGGTAAAGAAACAGCAGTGTCATCTGAAACTTCTTAGTTGATTAAAATATTAAGAGTTTATGTCTGCAACCCTACACAGCCTTGCCAAGTCCTCAACACCCACCTCACTCTGGGGCCACTTAAACTGTTAAGGAATGTTTTAAATAAATCTGAAACATCTCCTGGGAGAGCTAGTTCTCACTTTGAGTAGTAAGAGCAGATGCAGAACTTGATTAAAGAGAACAGATGTTTGAAGTGCATTTTGCCTTTTAATTTTTTTAAATAGGCAAATTTAAGTTTCAGTCATTCAAGTTTTATTTGATATCTTTCATGCTTGCTTAGTAATTACTAAATGGGCTATAAAAACTTAAGAGATTATTACACAAATGTCAAATAACTTTTTAAATGAATGTTTTGAAGTCCTTGTTTATTCTTTTCTAATAATTGTGATGCTATGTTTTGTATGCATTTTTCAGTATTTAATCATGTTTTCTTTCTTTTCAGCTTCTTAATTAAATGAATTCAAGAGGGATTCATTTAGAGCTGCTTACCATGAAGATAAGCTATAACTGATGTTATCTGCCCACCAATGTTATGTGTATTCAAGAATCTTTTGTTGGTTCATCTGTTTTTGTGATAATTTATATAGTATGCCAATAGAGAAATGAATGCAGTTTTATGCAATGAATGCCTAATTTATAGAAACATACAGTAAACAACACATTGGAAGTGCTAAAAAGTTATGACTATAGTATACTCAAGAATTTAAATAAATTTCATTATAATGATCTTCTGTTTAAGGCTTCCTCATTAACTTTTAGTACATGGGTCCAAACAGGTATTGCCAAAATTTTTCACCTGAAGTTTGCAGTAAGGTTTTGAGATGTGCTTTAGAACTGAACAAAATAATCATTGGTTCTTCAGCTACTATTAAGAGAAATACTGTGGTGGAAACTATAATATAATGACTACATGCACCCTGCCATCACTTTGCCTAGAAACAGTATGTATGTATATAGAGCCTCTGCTCACCTCAGGCATGTTGAGCTGTTAATACAGAATTATACTGTACATATTTTCATAGTGGATTTCTTCTTTTCCTGGCTCAGCAGTATTTGGAGTACATAGATTGCCAATTCATCTCTCTCTCATAACCAAGGGATGAAATTCAAAATGGTGTGTGGAATCTTAAAGGCAAGAAGGCTTAAGGTCAGTCAGAACTCAAATCCTGTTAAGCAGAATTAGAGGCAAAATGGGAGGATGGGGTGGGTAACAATGTTTTGTAATCTACATGCTTTTTTTCCGAAGAAGCAGCAGAAGGAATCTATTGCCCTGAATGAGCTTTATAAAGCAGTACAGATGAGTCCATTGGAGCAGAAGTTACAGCAGTTTGCCAGTTTTCTGTTCACCCAGCTTTGTGAAAAAGCTCATATAGGAATTTGTAATGCCATTTAACATGCCAGTAATTCCTCCTGGAAGTAGATTTCAAATAATGAACATTCAAAAACCAGCAGTTTGACTAGTGCGTGGGTGCCATCATAAGAGGTATTCATGAGAGCTACTCTAACAGCTACCACAATACGTAGGGTTAATACTGTTTCAGGAGAGGACAAAGTGAAATCTGTACTCATAAGTTGGAACAATGTAGTAATAAAGGCAGTTAATAGAACAAGCAAAACCAAGCAAAAATCCCAACCAAAGCAAACAAAAAACAAAACAAAACGCAACAAGCAACAAAAAAAAGGGACAGTCCAAATAGTAAGATGCCTACAACCAGCCTGGGGGCTATTAAGTACTGTATTAGAAGCCAAAGTAAAAAAAACAGAGACTGAAAAAATACTTACATGGCTCAATAGGGAACAAAAAACTTCACAGCACCTCACAGGTCAACTCTAAACACAATAGGCCTAAAAAATAAAACCCCAGACAATCTGAAGATCATAGTAGTAAGCACGGTAACCAGAATTCTTTAAATACATCAAAAGTGGGGTACCAGGCAGGGAACTAGTGAGAGAATTGGTTACAAAAGTTTTGGAAGGAGCACTGACCAATAAAGACTATGACAGAGAAGCCAAATTCTTTGTAGCAGCTAGGCCAGAAGATGTAGATCAAGGTGGCCTAGCACCTTCTGTGCAATTGCTTTAAATACTTAAGCTATATGCTGGTAAGATCTTGGGTCCAAATGGCATTTATCAAAGAGCTCTAGAGGAAATCAGATGTGAGGTTATAGAACTGCTGAGCAAGGTACCTTCACCAATCATTACAGATTGCCCCTCTTGCCAGGGGGCCTGACAGATTGCCAACACAGCTGTAATCCATAAGAAAAAGCATCTGGAGGGAAGGCTGAACTACAGACCAGTGAACAATTTCCACTCATGATAGGATGGTCAAATCTGTAATAAAGTAAGTTTACTGAGACCAAGGGTAAACATAGCTGAGAAAAGTGTAGGACCTTTGTAAAAGAGAATTTAAGTTCACAAAGTTGTAGAAGACTAAAATGGTATCAGGAAAACACATGGATAAAAATCCTGTGGCAAGACTTTAATAAAGAACCTAATCTGGAATTGGGAAAGATGTTCTTTTCATGATTTGAAAACCAATTAAAAGATACCAAGTAAAGGATAGGGCTTAACAGTCACTTCTCATGACAGAAGTCACCAGTGGGACCTTCCCAAAGACTGGTGCTGGGGCCACTTGAATACATCTTCATTAGTGATCTGTAGAAGGGCATGTGCAGTGCAACCTGCATTATATGTAAGCTCATTGTGATGTGCCGATGGGGTGAGAAGTTCATAGGAACTTCACAAACCTCAGTATGTGGGTAAAAGTTTGGCAGGTGAGCATCACTGCATCAAGAGGAAAATAAATCATGCCATATTAGCTAAATTTAACAGAACACAAGTACCAAGTAATATATTTAGATCTCAAGTGCTGAGGTAACAAGAATACATACAACCACATTTTAAAATATATGCAGAAATGTGCCATTAACTTCAAGACATTTTCATCACATGCGATGCATCAAAAATCATAGGATCCTTTCTTAATGCTAATAAACATTATATGAAGTGGTAGAATGAATTCTATTTGTTTTAAGAGGTCTTTCCTTCCTGTTTGTAAGGAGATGCTAGTTCAGTTCATGTCATATTTTACATGTGATCACTTCCCATGGTATGAATTTATTGCTACAACTATAGCATTCACAGTAGTACAGCAACAGGTTGGAGTTTGATTTAAAAAACAAACTAAAGCAGTGAGGAACAGCACAGCTGTAGCACAGGCAATAGAACTGCAAGTCAACACACAGCAGGCAATACAGAGTTTTCCATTTCTTATGCATGCTACCTGGCACATATGCTTCCTCCCATGCCCAGGTTTAGATATTTTTCTACAGAATTTAGCAAGCATCTTCAAAAGCATTAGCTCCATGTTCTTCCATCCTTGTGTACCAGCAGCTGCTTCTTTGTGTCCTTTGTCTGTATCACAGGCCTGAAAGTTTTTACACTAATCCAATTGATGTGTGAGGAAACCCCATTCTACATTTTTTTGGTGTACTTTGTTAATTACTTTAACCAGATGTTCATGCAATTGGAATAATGTGTTGTCATTAAAGGGACCATTTAGATGAAAATTAAATGATATATAAATTTGAAGGTGGAGATAAGCTAGCAGCATCTCCTAAAATCACCCAGATTCTAATTTAGCCACAGCATGGTACTAAAAAGCTTGAGGGCATTTTTGCTTGAGAGCAGTGTAAAAGCACTAGTTTGTATCTGCAGCAGTGCACACCTACAAAGAAAAGAAACCCGTGCTTGATGATCAAAGCATAACTATTTGTAGCAGCAAACCCTGCAACTGAGGTTGCAAAGAAGGCATAAAAAAAAAAAAGTCACCATTCTCATTCCAAATAAATTGAGCTCCAGATACTCTTCAGAACAGCCAAATAAAACTCCACAGTGAGGAAAGTATCCTGTTAAGGATCTAGAATAGGCCTTCGCATGGATGCGGGTATCTGGTCAGGCAGTCATACACAAACTCAGGGCCTCACCCCTGAAAGAGTTAAGACCAAGTTAGAAACTCTAGTAGTTATTTTTCCAGTTCTTTATAATACATAAGAAACTGAATATGATTTTGCTCCTCATGTTTGGTACTACTTCATAACTACACTCAGTAAATAAAAGCCTACAGTTTCTGTCTGTAAGAAAAATGTAATATAGATGTATTCTTTCATGCTCTAGGGTGGGGACCCTGGGCCCACTGTGGGGGAGGATCTTGTTCGGGACCACCTTAGGAACCTGAATGTATACAAGTCCATGGGACCAGATGAAATCCATCCACGGGTCCTGAAGGAGCTGGCAAATGAAGTTGCTAAGCCACTGTCCATCATATTTGAAAAATCATGGCAGTCAGGTGAAGTTCCCGACCACTGGAAAAAGGGAAATATAACCCCCATTTTTAAGAAGGGGAAAATGGATGAGCCAGGGAATTACAGACCAGTCAGTCTCACCTCTGTGCCTGGCAAAATCTTGGAGCGGATTCTCCTGGAAGGCATACTAAGGCACATGAAAACCAACAAGGTGCTTGGGGACAGCCAGCATGGCTTCACTAAGGGCAAATCCTGCCTGACCAATCTGGTGACCTTCTATGAAGGGGCTACGGAACTGATGGACAGGGGCAGAGCAGTTGATGTCATCTGCCTGGACTTGTGTAAAGCCTTTGACACTGTCTCCCATGACATCCTTCTCTCTAAGTTGGAGAGACATCAATTTGATAGGTGGACCACTCGGTGGATAAAGAACTGGCTGGATGGCCGCACGCAAAGAGTAGTGCTCAGTGTCCAGCTGGAGACCAGTAACGAGTGGTGTCCCTCAGGGAGCGGTGTTGGGACCGGTCTTGTTCAACATCTTTGTGGGTGACATGGACAGTGGGATTGAGGGCGCCCTCAGCAAGTTTGCCGATGACACCAAGCTGTGTGGTTCGGTTGATAAGTTGGAGGGAAGGAATGCCATCCAGAGGGACCTTGACACGCTTGTGAGGTGGGCTGATGCCAACCATGCATGAAGTTTAACCATGCTAAGTGCAAAGTCCTCCACCTGGGTCGGATCAATGCCAGGCACAGCTACAGGTTGGGTGGGGAGGAGATTCAGAGCAGCCCTGCAGAGAAGGACTTGGGGGTGTGGGTTGATGAAAAAATGAACATGAGCCAGCAGTGTGCGCTTGTAGCCCAGAAAGCCAAGCATATCCTGGGCTGCATCAAAAGGAGTGTGACCAGCAGGTCGAAGGAGGTGATCCTGCCCCTTTACTCTGCTCTCGTGAGACCTCACTTGGAGTATTGTGTGCAGCTCTGGTGTCCTCAACATGAAAAGGACATGGAACTGTTAGAACAAGTGCAGAGAAGGGCCACGAGTACGATCAGGGGACTGGAGCACCTCTCGTATGAAGCTAGGCTGAGAAAATTGGGGCTGTTCAGCCTGGAGAAGAGAAGGCTGCGTGGAGACCTCCTAGCAGCCTTCCAATACCTGAAGGGGGCCTATAGGGATGCTGGGGAGGGACTCTTCATTAGGGACTATGGTGAGAGGACAAGGGGTAATGGGTTTAAACTTAAACAGGGGAAGTTTAGATTGGATATGAGGAAGAAAGTCTTTACTGTGAGGGTGGTGGGGCCCTGGAGTGGGTTGCCCAGGGACGTTGTGGATGCTTCATCCCTGGCGGCGTTCAAGGTGAGGTTGGACATAGCCTTGGATGGCATGGTTTAGTGGGAGGTGTCCCTGCCCATGGCAGGGGGGTTGGAACTCGATGATCTTGAGGTCCTTTCCAACCCTTACTAGTCTATGATTCTACTACTATTCTATGAGCTGATTTTTACACACGTGTTGAGACTTCAGGGCTTTTTCACCTCCCTTATATTTAATGTCCTGGAGGTATTTCAACCCCACGTCTATCCCGGTCACATGCAAGCTTACACAAGATACCTTGTTAGGAGTTTTTAATAAAAAAATTTGGAGCTCTGACAACTTATTGGAACCTCTCAAATCCAAGAGTAGATATTCACCTATGCACAGTCCATATATGAACAGGAGTATTGTGCGTTCTCCAATGAAGTAAGGATACATGCTACGCTAAGAGCTACACAGGTTCAGAGCTCATCATCTGCCTTGTGGCAAACCAAACCCAACACCATCCATAAAGAAAATTTAGGTCAAGAACCTTCTTTGCTTTCTCAGACATTACCATATAAAACCATTATTTGTAGGGGAACAAACCTTTACAGAATAGGTTTTAATTTTGTTACCTGTGCTAAAAATTTAAATTCCATTTCTTCCATTCACCCGAGTTACCTATACAATTATGCAAGATACAGCTAGCAGAAGGAAGCTGAAATTTTTACATGCCACAGTAGGTGTATGATACCAAAAAACCACTTCTTTCCCATTTTCAAAAGAGGTTTGCATTGTGCATTAACAGAAGTCAGTACATTTGTTTTTGAAATTTAACTTCCATAATACTAGTCTGTGTTGATCCCTCTAAAACTACTTGAATTAAAAATAGGGAATATTTCTCTGGTTTGTATTTAGCTTTTCTGCCTGAATTTTAAAAGTGCTTCACAAGTATAAACAGTAATGAAGAAGCCTCAGAACTTCACAAGTTGGATAGCTTTGTTTTATCTTCCAATAGTTACATTTTTGCTTTAGGAGTCTTACTCTAGAGAGAAAGAGAGCCTCAAGGTAAGTCATTACTGAGGAGTGCTTCAGGCAAAAACAGTGGGAAAATTTGAATTTATCTAGGCTGTAGCACACACACTTCCATAAGTATTTGTTTCCCCTCTGGTAGCACTTGGTGCAGGAGTTTTATTCTTTGGATTTAAGGATAGAGAACAGGAAGTTTTACATTACGTTTAAAGAGAAGGTGTTCAAGTCCTATTCAAGTTTTAGTTTGGTAATGGAATGTTTTTTCACTAGCAATGAGTAATTATGAAGAATTAAGGTAAGCAGAACTACTTATCTGAAAGTATTTTTGTTGGTCAAAGCTAGTGGAAGTCATTAGTATCACAGGAAGCTTGTAGCCAGTTTTTGCCCTCAAAATAGATATCTGCCACCAGAGCATCTGATGACAAGCAATAAATCACCTCATTACTAAGACTGGATTTGGCCATTCATCTGTGTCAGTAGAAAGTCCTCCCTAGTCAAGGTATTTTGAGCCGGGAATAATTGCACCTGGTGCAGAACAGTCTTTAATCCTTCCTTTTCTATAATTACTCTCCTCAGCTGTGTTTAACCAATTCTTTCCCCCACCTACCTCTTGGATAGGGTCATGGCAGGTACATGGCCCTACTTCTATGGTGCTTTAAGTCTTCATCTGCTAATTGCTGCTTAGATGCTCTGTTTTCTTCAGGCTCTCCTCTTGCATCCTTTTAAGCCAGAGACACAGAGCTTGAACAGATTGTGCTGCAAGCTTTCTCAGAGAATTTTCTTAACCCCAGAGGCATCCAGCCCCAGACCAAGGCTCACTCTCCCCACCCAGAGCATTTTCCACAGCCACCTAACACAAGGAGCCTCTCCCCTTTGCCATCTTCCCTGCTTCTCTTAAGGCAATTACCTCTCAGAAGAAGGCTTGGCTGTCCTGATACCCATGCTCTTTGAAGCAGAATGATCTTTTCCCTTTCACAGCTTACATATTCTAGAACCATAAGAGGAAAAAAAGCAAGAAATCAGGCTCTGTTGCATGGTCTCACATCAGTCCAGAGAGGCCTCCCTGCAGTTAGTAGCCTGTTTGTTTCTGGAGGACAGGTTGAAACACAATAGAACAACAAATATGGCTTTGCAAAAATAAATGAAGATTGCAAGCATTAATTTTCATACAAACACTGCAATTGCTTGCACCTAAGATCTTCAGTTAGCATGCAATATGACAAATACTTGAATAAAGAGAACATGTAGAAAGAGCAAAGTAAGTGCTTCTCCAGCACTTCTCATTCAGTGAGAGCAGGATATAGTCACAGTTCATTGCTTTTATAAGGTTGCCTCATTGTGGGTTATGTCAAACTTACCCTCACAGCTCAGTTATTTGGGAATTTTTATAAGTTCTGAGAATTTTAATGAGCATTTAAAATGCTGCAAGTTACAAAATTGATGATAGTAATGGTACAAATTCATCCTACATCCCTTTTGGTAATCACATCTGTCAAAAGCCATAGCCCAGCAGTGCCCAGCTCCCACTTAAGAGCTGTGTCAGGGGAATTTCCTCAAAGGAAGACAAGATTTCCTGCTGGGCATATAGCTCCTTCCCTAGGTGAGTTCCACAAAGAAGTGTGTAAGTGACAGGCACACACATCACAGCAAATACTAAGATTATGTTTTGGTTTACAGAATAAAAGCAGTGAAAGCATTCACACCAGTGTATCATGGTAGTAAATTAAGCCATTATCATCTGTGATTAAGGCAGACAACAAAAACCTAGACACCGCATCTTTAGATACAGGATTTTTCTTATTTTAAACTGCTGCCAGGTGAGGCAACTCTTCAGGGGTCAAGAAAATTAGTGGCTGCATACTTAATTATCCAGATGTCATAAGGTCTCAAGACCTCTGTCCCCACAGAGAATCCTGCTAAGAGAAATCTAAAATCTATGTGATTTCTGAGGGAATCTCAAGACTTCAGTGTCCTCTGACAGACAAGTCACGGTTGCTCACATCCTAGTGCTCATATCCATAAAAAAACCCATATATATCTCTTCATATATATACCTTAAGGGATATATTAATCTTCATTAGTAGGTCAACCAGCTGATACAACTCAATAATTAATAAAACATTAATTAATATTCAGTTTTTGTTGTAACTTCCTTACCAGAAATTGCATCCACAAAGCAACATACCCCTTTTTCCCTCTGCACCAAAGGATGCTCTGATGTGTCATGCATTGATAAAGATAAAAAAACCCAAAACATACCAGGCTCTCAGTTACAATATGCTGGGTGCAGCTCACTAACAAGTATATTCATTCAAGCTTTCTCTCTGTCCACACTTGCCATAATTCCCAAACCAATGTCTGTATTCTAAAGTAGTAACTGAATTAAGCCTCATTCTCCGCATAAATATTTGTGTTCAGGAATGTGCTGGCAATCATTTAAACTTGAGCATTAGTTAGCAGTCAACAGTACATAGTATTTGTCTAAGTAACTGAAAATCTACTCCTAAATAACATAACTAAATGCAGAAAACCATGTTATAAGGAATTACTGGCATTCAGTGCTACCACCTGCACAAAGAACCCAGGTACAGTATTTTTAGAAGGCAGAGCACAAAATAAAGGTTCTCCATAACGTGGATTATAGGAAATGGCTGGGAAGATTTCATTCAGCCCATACTCCACAGGCAGGATGCTGCAGGTGGATTCGAGTTGAACAAAACAACTGCAGAATATAGAAGTAACTTGGCTTGTGGATCTGACACGTAGCCTTCACTGTCATAAGTATTACAGCTTTATGAGATACATAATGAATAATCCTGGCTTATAAAAGCAACAATTACTTTTTAGATGAATCTCCTCTTACACAAGGTAGTTGTCTTCTTTATACTTAGGAATAATTGACTGGTTGTCAATCTGCTGGGCTGAGGAGTTTTTCACTCATGCTTCCAGTGGGCACACATTTGCACTAATTATCCGTGTCATCTTCAAAGTCCTAATCATAAATGACACAGCAAGAACAAGAGGGCATAATATTTCTGATAAAGAGAAATTAAATCAAGCTTAAAAGTCTCATTCATACTAAAAAAGCAACTTTATATTTACAAGTTATGGCTTCTATACTTATTATTTCAGTTTCTAATTTCAACGCAGTAAACCAGGATTATAAAGGAAAAGGCAACATGAAACAGAAAAACTTGGAATATTTTTCCAGTTTTAAATGCAAGTTACAAGCTTCATTATTTCCAAGCAGATGTGAGCTCAGGAAGATGGTAAAGGTAACTCGAAAGTGAATAAATAAAAATCACTTGATCAAAATGAAAATGAGAAAGAACCAATGCACCCACATACTGCTTTTCTCTACATCTGCACTTAGTTGTCATGGATATCGTGATGGAAGGTACAGGCTGTTTGCTCAATTTACTGAATACCCTTGTGGTTTTGTTTAAGGCAAGCAGACAAAAGGCAGCTCTGCTCCCAGTGAAACACAAGCCCAGGAGCAAAGGATATGGCATGCTCTCAAAAGATGCTGCGCCTCTTCTGCTGACACAGGCGTCCTAGAACACAGGAGCAGACAGTATGCTGGGGAGAGACTGAGCATGCTAGGTATTTGCAGCACAAACTGAGGTTTAAGGCACTCCTAAGAAGTAGAAGCAAGCAGATCCACATCTAAAGGTCCAATGTGGTGGAGACCAACCTGTCCAAGGGACACACAAGAGAGAACATGTCTTTTTAGGACCCAAGACAAATGAAAACACCTATTGTACGAGGATATATTGGGCAAGATACCTAAAAATTAAATAACTCATTTTAATAAAAAAGCTCTGTATTCTTATTCAGAGTACCTTAATAAAACTCAACCTTCTAAAAGTGCAGTCTTTGGCATCCTAATTTCAAGCAGAAGATAGAAACAGCTCAATTTCAGCTATATCCAATCAACTCAAGAAAAACAGGAATCTCATAAACACAACATTTGAAATATGGCTTCACACTTCACACATGGCAATTCTCACAAATAAAACTTGTATTTTTTCCTTTCTGTTCCTGGCATGATACAAAAAGCCCTGAGTCCACAAGACATGCAATGAGTGCTTTGATAGAGAAAAGTAAGTTACGTTAGGTGATGTTTACCTGCATGCTCATATACCAATAATTTTCACAGAACAACACACCAGCACAACCCTAAGAGTGGGCTGCAATCCCACACCTGTACCTGGGACAACCTCTTTCCTCCAGAAAAAAAGCCCCTCCAGCACAGCTTCCTAACACAGTTCTCCCCAACACCAGTCACACAGCAATAGTGCTCGAGAAATCAATACCCTCCACATCCTTGAAGCTTCCTTACTTTCTGCAAAGCTTCAGCTACTTCCTCCTGCTCTTTTATTCACAGCAGGTGAGCCCATTTCCTTCAGCCCTGCTTTATTCATGAGGTTAACCCCGGTGTTGCCAAAGCATGCTTGTAAATCCTGTTGGTGCAATGTATAAATATTAATTTGAGCCCTAATGCTAGCTGCAATTGTTACATATGCGTGTTGTGGCTACATCTTAGAGTAGCTAAATGAAACTCAGCATTTGGAATTTTAAACTGAAAATACTTTCTCAAAAATATACACATTAATTAATATAATCAGCACACTTAGGAAAAGAAAATATATATCTTATTGCCCATGTTTTTTTTCTATGGTTCTGCTTTGTTCAAAATATGGAAGAATTCTGGAACTTAAAACACAGAAATTTTGAAACTATCAGTGTGATTATAATAATGAAAAACATCACTGGCACTTCCTTTTTCTTTTTCTGATTGACATCATTGCACTTACTAATATATCTGAGCCATAGCCAGAGTCTTCTGCAAAGGGTGCATTCATTAAATTTTAAAGCTCGGGTGTGCAGTGAGTGACTGCCTGTGAAATGAAAGCTCTGTTCTAGTGAGATTCAAAGCTGAACACAAGCTCAAAGGAAAATTGCTTCTCTTGTCAAATCCTTCTTAAAACTTTGAGCAGATTTCCACTTAATCATCTTCAAATTCACTTGCCTCCTAAACTGGAGATGCTTATTTGTAGCAAAGGCAAGACTATTTTGTATTTATTATTGCAGCTGGGCACCACTTGATTGTCAATAACCAAATACCTTTATCTGAGACAGTCCTGAAAGTGATGTTTATATGACTTGGAAAAAGAAAAAGGTAACCTGCAGGACTTTAGCTATAAATAAACAGGAAGCTCCTATTGTTCAAACAATGTATGGTTTGAAAACACTTTTCCCATGCTTGTGGGGAACGTATAATGCCAAATACTTTAATGCATTGGATTTTTTTCTTCTTCAGTTAATTCCCTTTGATCTAACAGCTAGTGCTTAATTAAGACTAATCTTTGCTAATGAAAAGATTAAAAAAATTACAAAAGAGAAAATTAATGGTCATACCGTCACACATAGGTCACTCTCTGACAAGGTCTGCAGCTTTTTCAATGTGAATCCATTTGATGAACTTGCTGCCTGCCATTGCTGCTCTTGTCCAATGTCACAGTGGTACAGTCCATCAAAGTAACTGTTCATGAAGTATGTTGTACTGTTGCTAGCTGCCAGGGTGAGAGATGTAGTTACACTATTGAGCATCACCTTGGCTGAATCCATTTCATTCTCTCTTTACAGTAAGAGAGAAAAAGATTAAGAAAAAATACTAACAATGTTAAGGACTGCTACTGTCCTCACAAGTCCAAATGTTAAGATCTTCTGTCCTTTTTCTAATTTCAAAGAAGGAATGAAAAATTTGTGGAATAAAAATGAAAATAAAACCAAAAATGAAAATAAAAATGAATTTAAAAAGTCATGCAAGTTCAGTTCAAAGCCAATGCTGGGCTGAATCAGCATCTGACAATCTGTGGTTACACTGTCTGCGGGGCCACCCCAATGAACATCACCTATGTCCTGCAAAAGCCTCTGCCAAGTCCCTGCAGGGAACTAGCACAAATCTGGAAAGCCACTCCACTTGGTACCCACTCCTCCTTCCAACCAGTGTTTTCTGGCCTCCCCCAGGTGTAGATGCCATTATCTGGACCCATCTCAGTGACCAAAGAGCAGCCACCACTCTTGACCCAGCTGAAATTTGAGGGGCATAAAGTGGAAGAGGGAGCACAGCACACCATATGCACACACAGCTCCCGCATGGAGGAGTGAGCATGTGTTCCCCAAGTTCTCTCCTTCCTCACCTGCAGGGTAAAATTGGAAACTGATTTTGATTTTATGTGGTTTTAAAAATTTCCTTAAATGCTTGTTAATTTTTTTTTTGTTACTTAAGCAATACAATGGTAAAATGCATGTTACTATAGGGAATTATCTTCCTCCTTCCATTCTGTATGTTACTTTAGAACAAAAATGCAGATCAGGGAAACTTTAATAGTTTAAAGTTTCATAAAATCTGATTCTAAAAACCTCTATTTATTCTGATAGTATGTTGAATAGTGTCTTCATTTGTTATCTTATCAGCATGTTCCTAAAGTAATAACCTCAATAATTGTTTGGTGGAGATTGATGTCATACAAATCAAATACCAGGAGTCTTCACTTTCAGATCTTTTCTCCTTCTGATTGCTGTTTGTATGACAACAGCTTCTTTCCTTTGCCCTGTTTAGTGCTGTTTCCCAAGTAACATAGTGAAACATCACTGACCACTGATCCACCCCCCTGCCTCCAAATGCCCTTCATATTTTCTCATTTTTTTACCTATTGCTATTGTTGTCTTACCCAGCCAGGACTGGTGACATGCAGTGCGTAAGTGCATGCAACTGCTGGGGAAACAGCTGTAGTGTTCCTCCCTCCTCCTCAGAGCACCATAGAAAGCAGTGCATGAGGTGGGTGAACACATTTTGATATATTTGAAAATATTTCTGACTAGATGTTTCTAGTAAAATTCCAGGGATCTGGAATTTGCTACCTGATTGCTTTGGAATAGTACAAATACAATAAGCCTCACTTACATTCTGCCACACATCTCACCCTTCCACTTTTCTAGACATTTAAAAATAACAAATCACTTAGACTACAAATCATTTTTGAGGAGAGAAAAGGTAATGCAATGAATCGACATTCTAAAAGTAAGCATCAACTTTGCAGATATTGTTTTCTAAGCACATATGTATTCCTGCTGATCTAACTGCATCTGCCTTACTTTGTCTACATCCCATAGCATCATTGTATTGTCTTGTTAAGGAACTGCTGTATCCCAAAGGTCTCCATGCTTGTTTGATAGGCAGAGTAATGCCTGCATGCATCACTTGCAAGGGACCTTGGGATCTTCCACACAGGAGAGCACTGAGCTTTATCTTTACTACACTTCCATATTTTTTGAAGGTTTGTCAATCACTGATATTATCAGAATTACCTCTTAGTGCTAATTCTTTCAGTGCCTCAAGAGGAGAAATCAGTTCTAATATTTCCACTGATCTGCAGAGGAACAGTAAAGTAATGGAAAAAAAAAAAATGAATGTTCTTCAAGAAGGAGGGTAAGTTCCTCTGATGATGATGTAGTGGGATGTTTTGCTCATGAGTATTTCTTCCTCTTAATTTTCATTCTTTTTGTTCTGAAAAGAAAAGGATCTGAGATTTGTAACTACCTTTATCTGTTTCTCATTAAATTCATTGGGATTCACCCATCACAGGAAAAATTTTAATTGCATTGTCAGTATTCATTAAACTGCATTTTGACTTGAAGTTCATTTTCTGTCATGAATGGAAAACTTTAAAAAATTATAACTCATTTAAGAAAATTATTTCAATTCCTTTAACCAAGAGACTGATGTTTCACAGGCTGAAAAGAGGCAACAAATCTAACTTTGTACAAACACTGAGCACAAAAAAAATATGTAAACACTAATATGAGCAAGCATTTATAGAACCTGAAAGAAAAGTAAATGTCGGATAAACGAGAGAAGGACTTCGGAAGTGGGGAAGGAGCTGCCAAGATTAAATAACCTACTGCTGTCAGTACCCTTGGCCATAGAGTTAAAACTGGTCCCTGCCTGACTCATCCTGTTTTCATTGGCCTGGGCTGAGCCTTGCAGACAGGATGAAATAAGCAAGACAGCAAAGCCCAGAAAGAGCCAGGGAATATCAGCAGTGAGACACAGTGAGTGACCACTCCTGACCATATTTTAAATTAGAGAGATGTTTCTGGAGTTAACAGCAGTGAGCACAGAGAAAGCATCACCTGTCCCAAACTCCTTTTCAGTTTAACCTCTGTGAAGCTGTTTTTATTAATTCTGGTGCTAGAGTGGTGGTAGGAAGAAGGAGATGGCTGGCCTCCAGTGGCCTCAGAGAGCATATCCAGGGTGAGAATACATTTATGGGACTGATTGTATCTGCATTAAAAAGCCTTAGGCAAATAAATTAATTGATGATATTTTCCATTTAACCAAATTCCTCAGCACATTATGTTCCACAAGGTCTAATTAACCCTTAGGTTATACATATTCTTTTAAGTGTAGGCTCATTATGGCTTCTCCCTTAAGTGTTTAGCATCTTTGGTTACTCACTGTACTTTAATTCAATTTTTGCCTCTTTTAAATTTTATTTTAATTAAAACCAGCGATCAGAGAAACCTGACTGGTTTAGACACTTCAGTTACAGTTTTTGAAGTAAGTCTTTGGCTGGTCTTTCTGCTGATTTACAGCAGCTAACAGATGATTAAAGCTCCATGTGTCCAATCACCAAGAAGTTATTTCATATTCTGCATTCTCTGATTGACAGGAAAGGTGAGAAATGAAAGTTCAAACACACTGTAGCAAATGAGATAATTTCGAATTTACACTCGGCATAGAAAGCAGCACTTCCCATTACCAAACAGAGAAAAAATAGCACCCCAACTGTCACAATTTTGACACTGTCAGAATCTTTATCCAGTTATGGGTCTGATTTTCTTTTTGATAGCAGAAACTAAGGCATGATTATGATGTGTCCTGAATTCAATAAAATGCATTACTTAGTGTGTGTGTGTCTGTGTGTGTGTGTGCGCCTTTAGGAGATTAAATGTGATTTAGTGCTGGGAATGTGATTTAAAACAATGGAGAGGGAAAGGAAGGGAAGGGAAGGGAAGGGAAGGGAAGGGAAGGGAAGGGAAGGGAAGGGAAGGGAAGGGAAGGGAAGGGAAGGGAAGGGAAGGGAAGGGAAGGGAAGGGAAGGGAAGGGAAGGGAAGGGAAGGGAAGGGAAGGGAAGGGAAGGGAAGGGAAGGGAAGGGAAGGGAAGGGAAGGGAAGGGAAGGGAAGGGAAGGGAAAAGGGACTCTTGAGATACTTGTAAAAATGATTCCCGATGGAAAAGGTAGCTAAAAGGTAGATGAGATAACAACACTAGAATATAATCAGAAGCAGTTTGAAGGATTCCCAGACAGGAATCACTGAGTAAATCCAGGGGACTCATTAGCCAGGAAGATAGAGTCCTTGCAGAAATGGAAGCTGCTGTAGCTGAACAGACTTTTGTCACTGAAGGTATTCAGGATCCTTAGTGGTGTTTAATTTAATCCTAGTGGTGTTCCTGGGTTGTGAAATAACGACACTGGGATTCCGTGAGTCAATTTGCTCCATTTTGACAACTCATTACAGAAAGAACTTGCATCATGTACAGATGTAGACAAATATGCAGACAACCATGATGCAAATTTAGGTACCTTTGGAAAGAGTACAGATAACTCATATTTCCTGATTATGCCTTTCATGGGACACTGACTGAAAAATGTCCCTTCTCACTCGTTAGGCTGAAATTCTATTTTAGTGTAAACTAAGCTTATTAAGTTTCCCAGACTTTTTGCTGTTCAGCTTAGCCAGCAGACAACAGTTCGAGTCTAATTTTGGACTACTCTTGTCCAGCAAATACTTAACCTTAGGCTGTGACTTAACCAACTAATATTAAAATATTCTGCCTTGGCCTTAATGTTATATAAATATAATGCCATTGGAATATTAGTTCTAGTGATTATCCATCGATATGGATGGATAATGGTATAATCCATCCCATCCAGAAATAATCATATAATCTACCCAATAACAGGAATAATTCCTGTTATTGTCACATTTATACACCAGCAATGAATAACAAAGATCAAATTCTGATGAGTGAGATGCAAGCAAATTTAATTTGTCTCGGTGTCTTTGAGCCTAAACAATTATACACAGCATCTATTTTTTTTTAGGAGTCTCTTGGGCAAACAGTCAGGATTCCATGAGATTACATTTCATGCTTCAGTGAATATTTGGGAATGTGTTGACTCACTTCATCTCATTTGGGATTATTTTAAGTCTTGGAAGAATGAGTAAAAGAAAAATGTATTTAGCAGGGTACACCTGAAATACAGTGCGTTTGATTCTCAAGCAGGAAACCAGTGGCAAATGACTAATAAGCACTGCATAGAGTTATACACTTTTATTACACATTCTCTGAAAATACTGGGCCTGCTTCCCACTGCAGTGTGCTCACAGTGATGCAGAAAAGGAATGCAGTGCTTCCTCACTTTCAGCAACATGTGTCATAGTCTCAGAAATCCATATGCAGTTTGCCTAGGGAGCTTGTAATGGCTAACATTGTGTTCCAGACACAATTTTATTCCAACTTTTTACCGTGGGAATAATTCTTGTCTATATATTCCCCCATGATCTTGTGCTCAGCTGAAAATGCTAAATTATCGGAATGCTTTTGCTAGCAGAATAAGAGCAAACTTTTATACTTCATAAATTTACAGATTTTTATTTCAGTCCCAATTTTCGTCTACATTGCAAATGTTTCAACGTTTGCTCTTTGAGACAAATGCAATTGGAATAACCCAAATTTTTATCTCGGCTATTTTAATTTTCATGTGCACTGTACTCAATGCCAGATTTAGTCATGCTCCAGGATCATAACCGCCTTACAGCAGGGACTGCCTTTGAAAGTGCTGTGGGATCTGACCTTGAAACACTTCTCTAGTAAGACAGTAATCTTTTATATTTTTCACAAACATCAGCTACATCATCAGGATTTCTTTCTTTTTCTTTCTTTTTTTTTTTAATGGCAGTTGTCTCGCATCTGCAGAGTTCATGGTATTACTTAGTCCTCCTCATGTCCCCCATTACCCAGTTTGTAAGGTGGAATTTCAGGACAGTGTACCCTCCATCCTATAACAAGTTTGGAAATGACCTTATGTCTCAGCATCTAAGTGATAAAGATACTATTTGTTTCCTGTTTAAAAATGTTTAAAATTATGAGGCTGCAGGGATTTGCATGAAATTTCCTTTAATATGCCAAAGATTTCTTGGTCCTAGCATTACTCATGAAAAGCAAGAAATGTGAAACATAAGCTCTATCCTCTGTGGGCAGAATGCCTCTGGCAGCTAAAACTGAAGGAACGGACTTTGTTACCCTACATCTCCAAAACAGCAATAGCTGCAAAAGTCACAATATTGCCTTAAGGTTATTTCTTATTTTACCAAATGCCTTCAGGGGACAGCCAATCTTTGTTCTCCCTCACACACTTAAATAGAGTTCATATTTCATTTATTAAAGGAAGAAAATGTAATAATTTTTTATATATTTTTACCTCCTCAAAAATATGTCTATATAAGCTTTCTTATTAGTATGAGAACATAAATGAAATGTATATACAAGAAAAGTATAGTCTATAGGTAAAAGCTCCCAAATCTCACCATTCCAGCCCTGAAAATTTCCATTATACATTTAGTCATTTTGATTCAATACAGGGGGAGGGAAACAGCTGAAGAGAAGTAAATAAGGTGGGATGTGCTGTAGGAAGGACTTTCCACCTCCAGAGCTTTCTGTCATAGGAAAAGATGAAGGAGTGGGAAAAGTGCCTTGAAAGTTAATAACATACTGGTTTCTGTCCAGGTAAATGGCATTAAGGGGCAACAATGTAGTTGAGAGTCAACAGAAGGGGAGCAGAGACGGTCACATTAATTCCTAAGGGCAAGGTGGAAATATTCATGAATATTCTCTGCTAGCTCTGAGAGGAGCGAGAAATCAAAGAATGAGCCAGACTGGACAAAAGCAGAAGGCAATTTACCTCCTTGAAAAAAGGGAAGGACAAGACAAGTAGAGAAAGCTTTTTTATTAGGAATTTCATCACTTCCAAGATAATGTGATTAATTATTGAGCCAGCATATGACCCAACCAGGGAAAAGTGGCTGATCCTTATTTGATTGAACTAAGCTTCTGATTTTGCAAAAACACTCTACCATTTATACATAATCTATCCTTGCCATCATATCCTATAGGCTGCTCGGGATGTAGCTCTTTGAGCTGTTCGAACAGCCAAAGAAATTTCTGCCTACTACTTGTTCCCTGCTTCCTTTTATGATCTTAGAATCATAGAATCATAGAATATTTAGGGTTGGAAAGGATCTTAAGGTCATCTAGTTGCAATCCCCCTGCCAGGGGCAGGGACACCTCCCACTAAACCATGCCACCCAAGGCTATGTCCAACACTGCCTTGGTCTTCCTCAATCATAGAATCATAGAATAGTTAGGGCTGGAAAGGACCTGAAGATCATCTACTTCCAAACCCCCTGCCATGGGCAGGGACACCTCACAATAAACCAGGCCACCCAAGGCTCTGTCCAACCCCACCTTGAATGCCGCCAGGGATGGAGCATTCACAACTTCCCTGGGCAACCCATTCCAGGACCTCGCCGCCCTTACAGTAAAGAATTTCTTCCTCATATTCAATCTAAACTTCCCCAGTTTAAGTTTGAACCCATTACCCCTTGTCCTATTGCTACTGTCCCTAAAGAAGAGTCCCTCCCCAGCATCCCTATAGCCCCTCTTCAGATATTGGAAGGCTGCTATGAGGTCTCCACGCAGCCTTCTCCTTGCTGAGCAGCCCCAACTTTCTCAGCCTATCTTCATACAGGAGGTGCTCCAGCCCCTTGGTCATCCTTGTGGCCCTCCTCTGGATTTGTTCCAATGGTTACATGTTGAGGACACCAGAACTGCACACAATACTCCAAGTGAGGTCTCACGAGAGCAAGATAGAGTGGCAGGAGCACCTCCGTCGACCTGCTGGTCACGCTCTTTTTGATGTAGCCCAGGATACGGTTGGCTTTCTGGGCTGCAATCACACACTGCCAGCTCATGTTCATTTTCTCATCGACCAACACCCCCAAGTCCTTCTCCACAGGGCTGCTCAGAATCTCTTCTCTGCCCAACCTTTATCTGTGCCTGGGATTGCACCAACCCAAGTGTAGGACCTTGCACTTGTCATGGTTAAACTTCATCAGGTTGGCATCAGCCCACCTCACAAGCGCCTCAAGGTCCCTCTGGAAAGCATTCCTTGCAAAAATCTGTGATTTCTACTCTGGCATGCAGTAATCATGGGGATTACTGCCACCCATCTCTCAAAGAAACAATATTCTGCATCTAGACAGAAATAAGGCCTCTTGTCTCACTATTTCCCCTGGGTCCTGACCTCTGTGGGTACAAGGATACAGGCTTGGGATGAGCCCAGCCTGAACTCCAGGATGGGTCTGAGACACTGCAGATCATTAGGACTTTGGAAGGGGTAGAGGTGCTGCTCTGGAGCCAGTATGCTTCACCTGGAGTAACGCTGAGGATCAGGGATAGATAGTACTGCTCCTGCTCACACCAGAAAGAGGCCTTTCTCCAGGATGAACCTAGGGACAGGAAAAAGATGACTGCACAATCAGAAATGCAATTTTCCACTATATATCATCAATATTTCTCCCTTTGTTTCTAGTAAGCCCCATATTTCTAGCCCTGCCTTTATTTACATTTTTTTTTGAACAACTGATCTTGATCATAAGCGCAGCATACAGTCACTTGTGAGGTACTTTCTGTGACAAAATCTGGAGGAAATATGCAGCCATGTGTACCACTGTATGACTCATTTTATGTTTATCCAGATCACAGCGGTATTTATACTGACTGCCAATATGCAATTCCCATTTAAACTTAAAGAGCTAGTAGGTTCTGATGTATTTCCAGTAATGTCTAACTTCCTTTCTTATCATACTACTAGGAATGCCATCAACATTTCTGTTGTATGGTTGCTTGTACCTATGGTTAAAGCTTATATGAGCAAATACAGGTCCTAATCTTACAAAAAGATCATTACCTGTTTGGAGAAGAACATGATGAAGATGATCAGTAAGTTTGTCAGGGATTACTGCTCCTGCTAATTGGCAGTTATCCTGGAAAAGGAAAATATGATAGCACAAGGAATTATATAAATTATACTATACTGATGGTTCAGGGTCTTTAAGCTCTTTTTTATCTTATATTCTACAAATATCTCTTGAACTAGAAAAAAAAAATGAAAGTTTCCCAAAAGGGAAGAGTGCTGTTACTAAAAGCATGGCCTTTCTGACAAGTGCCAGCTGACAGTGCCAGATTATAGCTGTATACATAAAATATAACAGCATCTTGCAAAGAGTGTGATGTTCAAATCCTGTTGTAAATTGTAATCATAGAAAAATATGGTAGATGACTGTACAAAAATAGTTCTGTTTGCCTGTGCACATCAGCTTTGTGAATTTTGAGAGACAATGATTATATCAATATGTGAGTGTCAATGCAACCATGAACTTCATGTAAGTTTGATTTAGTTTTGTTGCTGAATATTGAAAGTGAGTAATCCAATGCATCAGTTGTGACAATACTACAGATTGATTACATATGTACCATGCACTGGGACTGGCAATTCCACTGTGGATCCAATCTTATTATCAGTTTGGGGAGGAAGTTTGTTGCATACAAACCCTGCTGCATATTTAATGACATAAGGAATCCTCTTGGACCAATTAAAATTTTTGTTTACATTTCCATCAGGTGAAGTTGTTTCCCAGTTTGGCATTATTTACCGCAGTTATGCAGCCAAAATAGGATTTATTTCTCATAAGTTTTTCAGAAGTCATAAATCTAACATAGTCAGAGCTTTTCCTTAGAAATCTGAAATTACATGATCAATTTTTAAGCTACTATTTATTACCATTAAATACAAACATACACTGTTTCTTTCACTAGTTTATGATGTTTGATATTTTGAATGGAATATATATTAATTTTACTCACTTACTTTGGCTTGTGTTGTCTTAAGTCTAGAAATGATGTATGGAGTGTGAAAGGATATAATGCTTTTTAATACAGCTAGGGAAAATGAGAGGGACGGTGCAGAATGCCACAGAAGGATGTAATCTTGCAAAAGAAATTACCTCCAGTGACGTTACATCAGCAACGAAGTTGACCTGCAATTTTTACTCCACTCTGAACTATTTAAAGGAAGGAAAACACTACAGCCTTCATTTGCTGTTGCAGAAACTTCACAAAACTGTAAAATAGTACAGAAAGGGGTTTTATCTTTTATCCATTTGGGGAAGTAAATTTAATTCATATAGCTCAGCAGACACTAGTTGTGCCTTAGAAAGCATAAACCTGAAGTTTTGTATCTAATACAGTTAAAATATATCACCATTCACTCCTGATGAGGATCTTCAGAGTCTTTAGAACAAAGAGTTGCTGGAAGGAAAAGAGGCAAATAACAAATGGGACAGGAAAGACTGAGGTGCCTGCACTCACACATCTGTGATAGGCAATAAATGCTGAACATGAATGAAGTCTGCATAAAATCATGCACAGGAAAAAAAAAAGAAGCATATTTCAAGTTAATTATAATTTGCAAATTCAAAGTGGCTTCTCATAGCATACTAGAAACATCAATGACAGTGTTTGGACAAATGCTGTAAGATTTCATTTTCAGAATCTAAGTTTCAAAGTGGTGCAAATACCTCCCATAAAGCTAGGGGAGAAGAAGAAGAAGACGCCTTCCAAATTGCTGCCAACCAGGAGCTATCTCCATTCCACATCACAGCTTCCAGGAGACATCTCCTTAGCAGGACTTACGGAAAAAGCTGCTCAGCTGAAGTTTGGAGCCAGAGCTGAATAGGAAGCTTTGCATTATCTTAGCTGTACAACATGCTTTGTAACAAGGACCTTGTATTTGGTGCTGGGCTGGAGCTGTCTTGTGTTGGTAGGAGACAATATGCAAGCATATGACAGAGGAAATAAGGACCAGTCCAGAAGTGTGGTGTGCATGAATTACTTTTTACCTTAAGTAAATACCTTTACCTCTGCCCTTTTTCTTTATTTTGGAAGATAATGTTGTCCATGTACAAATGCAGTCACATTGCTCAACTGTGAAACTACTTCAGAAAATTCATTTTATAGTCTGTATCATAATATGTTTTCAATTTTTTGCTTTTACTGTACATTATTGTGCTTAAAACTTGAGGGATATAGTGGAAATATTCTTTATTTGCACATATTTTACTTTGGGATAGATTTGGGTAAAAAGAACAAAGTAGATTCAATGATGTATGCCGTATATGTTATATCAGATCCATTTCTGAATTCTTACAGTATATTCATACACCTACATATCAATTTCAAAATTACTGTTGAAACAATGCAACATTTTAAAAGATGTTGTGATAAAGAACCATAGCAGCTCAGGGTATTTCTGTCCAAGTTGTTTTCCATTAAAGGTATTGTTTGATATCATTCATCTTCAACATGTTGTGTTTCCCTTGGGCTTCTATTACTATACCTGCTATGTCAGTCCCATTGTAGCAATGACAGTGATTTATCAAGCACATTAAATCTGCAGTATCTCTAGCTCAAAAAGCTAGTTTTTCAAATATTGAATCTCAGATGTGTCACATTTAACCTGCCGTGAACTCCTGGAACAACTGTGATGTTTTTTAAAAAAATGGAATTTGATTTTATTAGCAAACTTTTTACCTCAGTGTAAAATAGAGCATTATCAGCTGCTGAAGTAAAAGATGCTGTAGAAGCCTAAGAATTATTTATACACGGAAAGCCAACTTATCCCAAAGACTCTGTCCTTCTTAAGCTTATCTTACCTCCTACCCTCTGATATGTCACTGTCTCCTTCAATTTTCTCTCACCATAAAAATGTCTAGCTGTCTCTTAAGATGATTTCTGCCATTTGCCTCACTGGGCACACTGTACCAGGCTGAGCAGGTTAGCTAGTGATAGTTTGTCAAACCAATTCCTGATTTAGACCTATCTATTAGATCATCTTGAAGTCTTCCCTTTTTCTGTGATCACCATGTTGACACATCTAAGAGAGCACAGAAAGGAACAAAAAAGACTACAAGAAGATGCTAAAGGAAAGATGAAAAGAACAGAGCATGTTTTGCTTAGTCAGATATAAATGAACAGACCTAAGATGACAGATACTCAAAGTACAATTGTAAGGAGTTAGAAGAATTTTTCAGGTCAGTCAGAAGGAAATAATCAACATTCATGGAAGAACTGTGTATGATGGATGTTTTTATAATGGTATATATAATGGTGTCAAGTATTTTCGAAATGCACTAGGAAAGAAAAGTTTCTGTTCTGAAGAGCTTGAAAACTAAGGTGAACATTTTCAGGAGCATGGGCATCTATAGGCTTTCTTCTACAATAGGTTGTTGGTAGTGTCTGTGTTGCTGAGTCTTTTCCCTCTCCTAACCCTTCTTTCTGCATGCAGTAGATTACATGCAATAGTAAGAGTGATGCAAAGGAATGCAATTAAATGAACGGAGACTGAACTAGATACATGCATGTCAGCTGTGTGTTCAGAAAAATAAATCACATTTTCTTTCACATACTGACAGATAGGTGTAAGAGCTCCTCAATAGCTTCTTAGAGTTAATAAGACTTCTTTTTTGGGGGACAGTAGCTGAATCCCTCTTTGAAACAAAGATATTAAGGTTATGACAACCTATCTACCTTTTAAAATTATTATAATATTTTCTAGCAATGGAATCTGAGCTCTAGACAATAGTATAAAACCTTTGCGCTGGCTTGCTACATATGAATGAGTTTCAGCTTCTAATAACAAAAGATGCATTTGCTATTTCTCTGATGTAGCTTTAAAACTTAAAGTTACTTTGTTCCAATCTCACTCAATTTGAGACAACTGCAAAACTTTATTTACCTGCAATATAATAATACAGACCAAATAGATATCGTCTTTAGATAAGTTATCATCTATTCCTGTTAGGCACGGCTATTGCTTTCTATGTAAGATTGTATGCCAGTGGGCTGAACAATCAGCTGAGGAAGATGAATAATGCTCTCACTAGTGCCAGAGTTTCAGTCCCTGTCCTCAGGTCTTTCTGTAACTGATTTATGAAACAAAATATTTCAAATTAAAAAAAACAAGCCACTTGAAGCAGCCAGAAAATTTCCAACTTCATCCCAACTGCTTCTACCCTTCAGGCAGGTTGATAAGGTAGAAATCTTGGCTACTACCACCTTGACTTAATAATTCTGTGACAGGTTCCACATTAACCTCTTTACAAGTGGGGGATCAGGAAATTCTTTCATTTCTGTGGAATACTTTTCACAATGATGCAATGAATATTAGTTTCATACTATCACATACAACAAGAAACGGAAGAGTCAGGTGTTGCAGCTTGCTTTACTGCTGTATATAAACCCACTGAATTGTGATTTATAGTTATCTTGTGCAAAATTTTAGGAATATTCAGCTTACTGAGTGTTTCACTATACCAGCTCAACGGCTTGGCAACAGGGTCTTGGGTTTGTTTTATTTTAATCCATTTTCTGCAGCACTTAGATTACCATTGGAAGGTGGTGATGAAGAACAAAATAGTAATTACTGACTCTTTCATGAATATATTTTCCCCAACTCTGATGTAAGTAGATTAAAATGAAGGTGAGAGACCAGGATAGAGAACAACTATATTGGATCTTACAAGCTCAAGTGGAAGCATACAGCATGTTGCAGCATTCCTGGTTGAATTTTCTACTAATCCTCTGCTTCTTACTGTTATTTTTCAATCAGATAGAATTATATAAACATAGATTTTAGAACACACAATTTCAGAGGAATCCTGGAGATGGGAGCTCTCCACCTTCATTAAGCTGCCTGACCTTTGTGAATAATGCCTGTTGTTTCAGGAGGATTAAAGGTAGTTTGCATGAAGGTTTAATTCTGTGGGTTTTTTGATTGACTGAGGAAAACTCATTTGATTTGATGAATGCTGTACTCACAGGTTCACAACACCAGGGACCAAAACAGAGTGGTTCTTCCAGAAACTTCTTTTTTATCTGGGAAAGGATCAGGTCTAACAGATGGCAGCAAAACTGAGTTTTGCTGAACCTTTCTTCCGATGAATAAACCCCAAGTCATCTTGAAATCTGGCTCTAGACATGACTTGATTAGGTCAGACTGTCCCACTATCTCCTGAAGTACAGCAATCAGATAGTTGCCAGCTAAGAAAAGGTTATGTAGCAAAACCAATGTAAATTTCATAGCACAGAGTAACTGCTAAAACATTTCTACTTAAGTGGAAGCAGCAAGGGGTTTGGCAGTGAGAATGCAACAGCCATATACACTTTGTGCTCCCAGAAGAAAAGGTTCCTCAGGGTTATGTGAGGACTGACGAGTAGCTTCAAATCCAAATGCATTCTTCATCTCCTGTGTATCAATGAGAGGAGCTGTCTTTAGAAGAATGAGCATTAATTTTTCGTATGTTTAACTTGGCTTATGCATAGGCTTTAATCCAATGTTGTGCCTGTAGAAAATAACAACAAAATTTGGACAATGTTGAATGCAGACCTTGCGAATAGATCTTCACCATTTTTTACACCTCCCTGTACTTCTTGACTTCAAGTTTGACATGTTTTGCTGATCATCCCTCCTTTTTCCCACTCCTTTCAGATGCTATCTATAGCTCAAATATCTATCACAAGGTGTTCATGTTCAAGCTGTTAAGAGTAGTCTTCTTTCTCCAAGGATTTCTCTCTCTTTTTCTGAGATGTAGATCTCGAGTATTTATAGTAACTTTAACTGAAAAAAAATCTTGGCTTCTGTCACACTTCTGTCCCTTAGAAGTCTGCTTGATTTTCCCAACTTGATTTATCTTTCTGCCTCTAAGTCTGCTGTTTCAACACCAAGTACCTTAGTTATTCTTACTTATTTACCATTCAGCTTATAATATTCCACTTTGGTTATTTTTAGCATGAGCTCTATCTGAAGTATTTACCAAAATTAAGTTTAAAGTAACATTTCCTCTTTTGGACCCTTTTTGATGAGGAAATCTCTTAACGACTATCTCCGTGATTTACTGATCCTATAGATATTTGCTTCATTTAACTGTCAGCCTACTTCCAGTAACTCTGAACATTCTCATTGATCTCTAAATGTTGGTAATATTTCTCCCTCTAAAAACTCCATGAATATCTCTATCCTTATCTATACCTGACTCAAAACCTCCAGTATCCTACCTGTAATTCACCTTTTATCATGCTTCCCCACATGATTTTGACTCCAAAAGATTATGCTTTATGTATCTCATATCTTGTTATTTCCTGAAGTTTTTCATATCCTTAAGATAAAATCACCTTATGTCTTTATTTCTGTCTGTCCTAAACAACGCATATCTTTTCAGACCTGTGTGTTCCTGCCACAGCTGCTGTTCTAATATGCTTCTGTTACCTGAAGAATATTATTTCTCAAGTCTTGCACCAACAATTCTTATTCCTCAGTTTTGCCTCTGAGGCTGCTGGCATTAATATATAGTATTTCAATTACTTTTTACTGAACAGAAACTAATTTCCTTAGCAGGATTAATCTTTCACTATCAGTTTCAGCTAACCAGCTACAGCTCTCATCTGTATGAGTACCTTCTGCTTTTTATCCATTCTCCTGACCACTGATAATCTGTTATACATTGCTGTGCTGTATCTATCTGATTTCTTTCTCCCTGTATATTAAAACTGCAAAAAGATGCTTAGAAAGCTTAATAAAATAGAATGTTAACCCTTAGAAAGGGAAATAACTTTTTTTCTTTAGTTTAAAAGTCATCACAAAATTGGCTTTTTAAGGCACTGGCTGGTATCACTTTTGAGGGAAAGGAGGAGATGCTACATAACTGTAAACTTCATTTCTTTTACTCCAAACCATCCACTAGTGCAAAATGATAAACTTTAGAAACTGCTGTTGACCCTCATCACCCCATTTCACTCTATTTTCATTCATCATTAATTAGATCTGAGCACAATTGCAACTGAAGAAAGCTGCCTTCTTTTCTTCAAGCAGTATGGAGGAAACTATTTAAAGTCCTTTCTAAAATGAATGCATACTGGAAATTTGTAGAACATATGAAATCTAACTATTACTCAGACACCTAAGAGCATATTTGCAGGACTGTGAATAACTGAGGTACCATCACTTAATGAAATACCCCTTGCAAGTATTTTAATCAGATTAACTGCTGAGATGCAGCAGATGCATCCATTTAATCCACTGCAAATGTAAGATAAATAGATTAATTTATATAATCTGAAGACTGTTTTTATATATATATATATATGCAATTTGAAATCAGATTGAAACCCACTGCCTTCAAGCTCCTGTTTAAGATTATGAAGTGATGAATGGCTGTAGTTTGCTTAGAATACTAACCCAGCAATGTTGCTGCCAGCTGGCTTACGAGACATTATTCTATTGGTTTTCTAATTATGTCATTTAACCTTTAACTGGTTTGATGTAATTTACAATGGTTTAGTCTTAGTATTTTTAATTCCCTATTTTTATGCTTGCTTGCTACATAAAACTAAATTACTTGGTTAAATGAGCAAAATGGGCCAGAATTTGCATTACTCAAAGTCATTCAGATTCACCAAAACACTTCGTTATATTTCCCTGTTGATTTTCACTTCCTAAATCTTCTGTTTCACCTTTTAGAACAAACAGGGTTCTTATGGCACTGCAAACATATTGCAAATATTTATCTGGGGGAATGTATAGATATTGTAGTTGACTGGCTTTTCTAAATTAAGATTAAGATTTTGTACAGGTTTTTGCAGAGAAGAGTTTTCTGTTTGCTCCAAGCCTTCTTTCTTCAAAAGACATTGCAACAACCACACAGAAACCTCTCTTATTCTGTGGAGCAGATTCAAACCACCCACTGCAAGGCTGTAATGGTTATGGAACACTATTTGACCTCTTTCTGTGCTCCCTCTTACAGGGGAGAAAGCCTCTGATACCGTGTGTCAGCACTGCCAGCAGCTGTCCACAGCTGCATCTGTTCTCCCCACTGCACTTTGACATACAGAGTTGCAGGACGCCTTCTTTTTTCACGGCTCAGTGGAACGTCTTCTTGCTTTACTGAGAACTCTGTCAGCAGTATGGGCGTTTCCTCTCCTCTTTGTGGTTTTTACATCCCAGTTATAACCTTGCTTAGATTTAGCCCAGGACTGGGCTGCTAGTTGCTATGTTTTTGCATGACTCTGATGATATTAAATTGAATGCCCAGTGCCTTCAGTTTGCTCCTCCCTTTATATATTTGAGAGTGAAGGTGAAAGCAAAGTTAGTATTTCTGCAGAAATAAGAAAACTTAGTTTTGAGCATCAAGTGTTCAGTGTTCTCAGAGAGCTGATGAAACAAACTAACAGCACTTGATGCTTACCCATGACCTTGAAAAATCTTTACAATGCTTTTCCTATGGACAGATGACTAAGAAAATTTCAGCTGAAGAGCTAAGACAAATAGTAAATACCCATATGCACAGAACATAAATATTTGTTTAGCAGACCTTCTCTATAGTTAGTATTTCATTAGGTCTTTTATAAGAAACTGGTGGACTTAGTTTTTTTAATGTTTGGTCTGATTGTGATTTAAGAGGAAGGAAAATTTTTTAAAAGTAAAGAAAACTCTACTCATTCACTTTTAGGTTATGTGAGGGTGAAACCAATATTGCTTTTCCATTACACAGATAACGGAGTAAGGCATCCCAAATGTAACTCAGTGCATCTTCACAGTGGAGAAATTCGACTGATAAATAGTGAACTTTGCTACTCAAAACTAAAGGATATTTTTAAGCATTAAAATTCTACTGGTTTTCATTTTAAAGGTTTTATCCTGCCTTTTCCCATTATACTATTTCCTGTATTTTAATACGAAGTTGATGAATAAATAGTCCCTAAAAGTAACCCTTCAAACACTGAGCCATCTCTTGGAACTACCTCAAAGCTCCAGATTTTCTCAATAGTTACTAATGATTATTACTGTCCACTAAATAGCAGAGAACAAAACATAAGCCCAAAAGCAACAATCACCCACTACTGGAAATTTTAAAATAAATCAGAGTATTTTCCAAGAAAATACAAACAGAGTTAACTGAGGCAAGTTCCATTACAATCCTTATACAGCTGATTAGATGCCTTGATCACCCTCGCCATTCAAGGCCTTTTGATCTATTCATGTCCTTCTTAATGTGAGGACAATGTACTTCAGGCATAGATGTCTGTAGGAATCATGCCAAATTTCAGACAGAATGAGAAAAGTGTGAACCCCAAGTTTATAAAGTTTTGGCTAGGAGATGATATAGTGATTCACCCTCCTCACTTGACAAAATAAAGGATTAACCAACAGTTGATGATGTTGCAATTTTCATGTTTAATAAACCTTGAATAACAAAAGAGACAGCTTTCTGTCTTTATATCACTCTGTAAGTTTGTGTATCCACTGTTTCTCTCTGTCCGGAAAGTAGTATTTCCTTATTTTTTTGACTTACATAAAAATGTATTTCTTCAAGACTTAACTAAGATGATAGAAGTGTCTTTTTTTCCGAAATTACTGTAGTGCCTCAGCTACTATCCTACCAGTGACTAATACAGAAAACAATTGTGATAAACAACATAAATGGTTTGCTTCAACAAAAGCTGGCTTTATCTTTGTTTTTGCGTTGTATCCTGCTTAAGCACAATCCCATAAGCAGATGGGAAGAACATAAGTTCCTCAAATTGTGATACAAAGAGGAACAAGGGACTTTCATGGCCAGACATAGGATATATGGCAGCCGTGCTTGATCAAAACAGCATCTAATCTGGAAGTAACAGAACAAGTTATATAATAAGAGCTTTAGGCGCATGCACAGGCTTAAGTTGATCAAAAGTTCATATCAAAGAAGACTACTGGCGCTTATCAAAGTTCATATCAAAGAAGACTACTGGCTCTTATCAACTAGCTCTTAAAAGACCCTCCTGGGTACACGCAGAAGAAAGAATGAAGATTGCATCAGCCACTGGGAGGTGGGATTCATCTTCCTGGAAGTCCTATGAATATGTAAAAGACTTGATTATAACAAACTTTGACCTGTACTCACAAGTGTGCATGCGGGATATCAAGGTATGCAAACAGTGCTGTAAACAAACCTTTGCTCCACTGACTTTGTCCCCAGTTAAATTTTTCTAAATGTGATCTTATTTCTCACACAATTGTTTGCCCAGAAAGGCTTGGTCAATCAGATGCACCTAGTGTACATGCAGTGAATTCTACATGTACTTAGTTAAGGAACAGGACATGTGGACTCCTAGAGATGTGTTCTGAAGACCAAAGCTAAAGATTAGAGGCAGAAACTCCTAAGGCATGTTTTTAATCTGCTGTTTGATTCTGTATTTCAAAAAGTCTGTTAATTTGTCATGTTTGCAAATATAAAAAGTGATAAGCAGGGGAGCCTGCTCTTCATAAAGTGCTGTTGACTTTAAAAAATGCTGTTCACCATTGACTAAATACGTTTGTCAACATACTCAAGGAAATTGACTATCACATTGTTGCTGTTTATTTTAAAACACAGTACAATAAGAAAAAATAATACCCAGTTCTACATGCTAATGAGTGCTAATTGCTTCCTGAGCAGCAGGTTTTGCTGCTCTCTAGAATTAAACTAATTTATAAAGTTGGTAAAAAAATAAAGTTGAGTAGTATCTTGGAAATAAAACAGTTTGGGAAACGCCCTTGATAGTTTCTTCCTCTTGGAAAAAGCGCATGATAAAATATCAACCAGCAGTATATTCAAAAGCCTGCAAGAAGCGGCTGCTTTGGCACAAGTCAGAGTGAGTGGGAAAGTGACAAAAATGTAAGCATCTTTTTATATCATACCAATGCTCTAGATTCCCATGGGTCTCTCTAAGAAAGTTTAAATCTCACTCTTCTGTGGAGACAATGGAATGTCAATGCACACATAAGCAACTTCATGCTTCTCCAGAACTCACAGCAATGGTAATATGGAAAGTGACAGGTCCATTATGCTATAGGTGGCATTAAAGGATAGTTTTCAGGACAGGATGTGGCCCAGAGGGATATTAAGAAGAGTAACACATATATGTTAAAAAAAAGAAAACAAGGAAACAACCACAGAAAAAGCATCTGTTATCATACTTGGAAGTACTCAAGGCATTAAAGTAATATTATCAGTTAAATCATAGTGTCAGTGAATGATTTCATTAAAAATGACCTGCTTAGCCTTCCCCACACAGGAGGGACTCTGCGTTTTCAAGATACAATTTATTCTCCAGCATGAAACTTA
Source organism: Amazona ochrocephala (assembly GCA_039720435.1). NCBI lineage: Eukaryota > Metazoa > Chordata > Aves > Psittaciformes > Psittacidae > Amazona > Amazona ochrocephala. The sequence continues at coordinate 32,661,047 of CM077879.1, forward strand.
AGCAAATATCAAAACAAAACGTCTCTCCTGCCTACCACAGGTAAGGAAATTGAAGAAACATATACTCCCTGCTGCCTTCTCTTTAATCCCCCGCTCCAGGCCGGTTGCAGGATCCTATCTTCCCCCCTGCAGCTCTTAGTCAGAGCTGAACCACTTGCTGATTTTTATAATCACCGGTTTCTTTCCCAGTAGGTCTTATAATTGAATGTATGCAGCTGACTGCAGGCTAAGTGGGGCCTAAACGGCCAAGTTTCCCTGTTAAAGGAACTGATATTCCTTCAGTAGACTACCCACACAACAGTGAAAGCTCCCTCCCACCGTCCTCTCATGGACCACCCTATTTCTTTCATAAAATTCCTGCAAATATCTCTAAATGATCGCCATTATTTAATTTTGTGCAGCTCAGGCTACTAGCTGCATCACACATATCTACTTATCAGGCTTAGGATTCTCAACATCGGCAGCAAAATAGCTCTTAATCCTATGTCACTGCTTTGCCCTTACCATCTGTATTACAGAAGAGTATGAAAAGAATGAAAAAAAAAACAAACCCACGGAAACGTGCTGAAGATAATGTAATCAACGCTTCTGAAAAAAACCCAACCCATTTCTCGTCTTGATTTTCTCCAGATGTGCTCAGATTCTGTCTTTCAAAATACTTGGTGGAGCAAGAGAAAGATGTTGTCAGAGAGCAACTTGGATTTTATGTGAAAAAGGTATATGTTAACTCTAGAAACTTCTTAGGCTCCTGACTATCCTGACTTACCTAGTCTCCTGACTTAGACACCACTGAAAACTGCCTACACTTAAAAAGTATGTCCTGTAGCTCTACATCTGTAAAAAGAACATAATGCCTTCCTATTTTACAGAGCTACTGTGAAGATAAATGCAGTAGAAAAGAGGTCAGCTGCGATATGGTAGTAGAGAAGATTGTTAAGATGGATAGTTAACTCAGTGAAGATAATAATGTATTATTGTCCCTTTGATAACACTTAGCTCATCTTGACCTCTAACCATATTTTCTTTGTCATTTGAAGGCAAAGTTTTAATTATTTGGTTGGTTTTTAATCTTTTAAAGTGTAACATTTAATCATATATATTCATATATCTGTAAAGTAAATTTTATGGCATGGTGTAGTAAACTTCAAAATCTGTTACATCAGTTAGTGCTTTAAAAAGTCACCAGAATAATCTGGTTAGGCACTACAGCCTGCTAAGCTTGCATCTAAAGGGGCAATGTGTGCCAAATAGGAAAGCTAATGTTCAAAGAAGAAAACCTATTCAATGTTCCCTCTCTCTGTCTGCAGCTGAACTACTGGTACCAGCTCAGAGAAGATGCATCTTTTATTTTCTCTGGCCAACCATTATAACAGATCACATAGCTTTTTTATCTTGGATACAAACTAAACCATTGCACGCAATAACAAACTTTTTTCTCATAGAGCACTAGCAACAGATAATGATTTGTTGCTTTCTAGTCATGCTCCTTTTATGTATCACATTTAGCTGAGTACAAGAAATAAACATATTTATGGATCAGTATATAAATGAAACTGTAGATCTTAGTCATGTTTCTGTACTAAACCAAATCAGCTTGCAAATGAGGTAAAGTGCATAATCATTTTAGAGACACAGAAGTTCATGAATTAGCCCCCATATAAATGGTGGAGTACCCTTCATGTTCTGTTACATTTGAAATAATAGAAATTGGTTTAAAATGAATTCTAATGCAAATTAGAAACACTATACAGCAGCTGATTTTCAGTTTTCTTACAGTAATTAACTATTAGAAATGTCATTCAATGCAATCATATCTACATATTTTCCAGGCAATGTATTATTCTTTTAGATGATTTTAGGAAAATGACTGTCTGAAATTTATATTGGTTTGTTTACACTGAGCAAGTCCAAGGCTGAAAAGAAAGCCAAATAAATAAGAGGAATCTTTAAAGCTATCTTGCTGAGATGGTAATTGTATTTTGACCATGATTCCTTCTTTCTGCAGTACAAATACACAGGAAATTGCATTACATTAAATAATAATTGTTTTTCCAGAGGGATGAAGTTCATTTCATGCTGCAATATGTTAATTTAATACAGTAGCACACCACCACATTAATACATTTAACTCAATTTCGTAGAATGCTTTTACTGCAGAGATCTATGAAGCTGCATATCTTGGCTTTGCTAGGCTTTGTCGGTATCTCTTCATTAGGTTCAAATTTACATGGATATATGTCTCTGGAGGTGCACTTTAATTTGTGAATTGAGTCTTAAATTGCATCTGTGTTCCCATCAAAACATAAATTACATATACAAAATTAGATACAAAAAGATTGTGTACAAGAACATAGTCAAACTCCTCAAAACCAGCCTCTGTTTAACCCTGGAGATGCTTGAAAATCACAGGCACATCAAGTGCTGAGACTGTTTTTCCCAAGGTCTCTCAAAATCAGCTTTAGGATAAGCCCTAAAGCCCTGCCAGATGGACAGTGCTGAACAACCGGTTATGTGGCTCGCACCCAAACTCTGCCAGATGCCCTCTGTAAAGGTTTTTCTCTTTCTCAGAGGTCATGCCTTGGTTAGCCTGCTCAGATCCATTTTAATCTGAGAGTACCCTTAGCTCCAGGCACACAGGTCCATGGCCAAGAGCTCAATTTGGGCTGTGGAAGGTGAAGGGAGCCCAAAAGGAGGGCAAACGTACAGGGGAACAGATTGTCAAAAAAAAAAAAAACATAACCACCAAGAGCATGGCCACAGCTTACCTCTTATTTCCTCATTAGACTCTGTTTACTCCAATTTGCTGACTTGCCATCAACAGAATAAAGAAGGTTTCTTTAATTAAAGTTTCCAAAAGGCCACCTACTTTTCTGGATTATTGACTTAGACCAAAAAATGCTTGCCTGTTAGAAATATTTGTACATGTGCATGTGGGGGTTTTGGAGAGGAGAGAAAGAAGAAGGAAAAGAAAATAATGTATTCTGTCTGCATTTTTTTACCCAGATTATGAATCAGAAATAGCAGCTGTTACCTTTAGAAACACACGATGGAGTCTTCTGATATATAGCTGCTGGACCATTGTGTGTGAAAGTCCTCCTCAATAGTTAATCCTGGAAATTAGTGCAGTTTCATTTCTCTCCTGGCTCTATGGGATGAGTTCAGTTATTTGTCTGGATTTTTAAAGAACTACTCTGTTTGGTGGTGTGAGAGAAAGGCAGAGAGAGAGACACGCATACACTCTTGAGATCTTCAGTGCCTGAGGGCATTTCCTATTTCCTGTAGCAGTGAACTTATCTGTGCTCCTTCAGAGGAGCAAAAAACAAGATGAAATAACTCCTACTTTATCAGCAGCCTCTGAATGCTTCTGTGCTACACTTTTCTGTCACCCAGCGAGGGCTGCATTTTCCTTCCCAGTTGCAGATGATTAAACACTATGATTTTTCGTAGAATCTGAGAGAGCTGCTTTTGGGTTAGGAGTGTTAAAAACTAATCACAAGGAACAGTCCTACATGAGAAATCTTCAGCACTTTCCTGTCCTCATTATCAGTGGGGTAATCAGCTGAATTATAAAATCAGCTTTTTTTCCAGACAGTGAGCTCTCTGAAGAAAGCAAAGCAAAGCAAAGGCAGATCACCTTCCTCAGTGATACCTCTGGGTCACCTGAAACAAAGCATTAGTAGTCCTAATTTTCCAAGGAGTCACCACTCTCTCAAGTAACTGAAATGACCTGGCCGTAATTTTCAGAAATGATGGAATCTATCACCATCCTACATTTCCAGCTGCACATGATCAAAATAAGCCAGGTGGAGTATGCATCCAGCTCACATAGAAAACATGCATTTTGTGCATGTGTATCCATGTATCTTTCCACAGCATTAAACGCTGCAACATTCAAGCTCTTCCTGTACCTCTGTGAAACAGATTAGTATCATTCAACACTATTCCATAAATAGGTTCTTTAAAATATTTGCCATCCTAATTCCCTGTGACTCATTTCCCTAAGCTATTTCAGACACCATGTCCCACATCTGTGAGTGACTCAGGTACATTTAGCACACTAATTCTCACGGAAAATGAGTGAGATCTTGGCATCTGATTTCCTTATGAGCTTTTGCGAAATGTATCCTAAATAACTTGCTAAATGTCACAGAGGGATTATTTGGTGAAATTAGGAGTCTTGCTTTGATTTGCTCTGAGGCCCCATCTGGTATTTTTACCACATCCACAACCTGTCTTAGCAATTCTAACATCCTTCAGAAAGCTACATTGCTATTAATAAGGTAGTACAAAACAGCACTTGCACGTGGCTGTCTTATTTTAGCACAAACCTCTTTTGCAGAGAGCCCACTCTTTCACTATGTTTTGTCAACATAGAGAACTTTTTATTATGAATGCAATTTTGGAACGGTGGAGTAGTGCACAGCAAAGAGACAATTCATGTTCTTCTGACTTAATTTTAACAAATGCATAATGCTCTCTGAATATGGATTTGAAGGCCCTCACACAACTGACCACTCTCTCCGTGCATTTACTATATCTTGTTTCTTTTACCCTGTGATATGCTGGCTACTTATGAAATTATTTAGGCTATGTAGAATATGTAATAACTAAATGTTTTGAAATAATTCCTGAGTTATATTTTTCTAAGGTTAAATTCGAGCCCAAAGATCATTACAAAGTTACATGTTTTGGAGAGATGGGGAAAGAGAGGTGTGTTACACTTATAGCCACCAGCTCCTGGAGAACTGGAAAGGGTCTTTTGAGCTTTTGACATGGTGCATTGAATCTAAGCAGTGATTCAAAATTCTAGACAAGCTTTAATACTGATGAGATTGACTTCTCTGGCCTCACAGGTATGAGAAACACAGCTTATATAAAACCATCTAGTAGGAAAGATCATTTGGATTATAAATGAGCGTCTTAGGGAGCATCATAAGAGGGATGACTTGTAAAAATTGAAAATAAGAAACATTTGCCCTGTAACTAAATTCTTCATAAAATTTAGTCTGGCTCCTCAGAGAGTCTCTATTTAAGTTTTGAAAGGATATTTTTCATAAGATTGCATATAATAATAGGTTTTTTTCACTTGTCAGTGAATGAACATTTTAAATATACAAGGAAGATTCAAAGATAGAGGGTTTTTTCAGCTGCATTGCATATGTGTAGATAATTCATATTTAAGAATATGTTCAAATACTTATATATTAAGTAATACTATCTCTTTAAATTGTAAAGCTGACAAATTCAATGTATTTGTTAAAAGGGACAATTATTACTCCTAAAGTAGACAGGATCAGAAGACATAATTTCTTAAAAAAACCCAAACATTAAACTGGAGAGTAAAATATTGCATACCACAGTAACTACAAAGGATTTCTCCTATCATTCAAATCATTTGGGTTCTTATTATCAGCTCTGCTTTTTGTTTATGCTGGGAAAGATTTAGTTTCTACAACCCAGTTGTAAACTTAGCATTTGTAAAACTGCTTATTTTAGTATCATCAAATCAAAGAATGTTTCAGGTTGGAAAGGACCTAAAGATCACCTAGTTACAACCCCCCTGCCACAGGCAGGGATGTCTCACACTAGACCACGTCTCCCAAGGCTCTGTCCAGCCTTGAACACTGCCAGAGATGGAGCATTTACCACTTCTTTGGGCAAACTGTTCCAGTGGCTCATATTTATTAACTTCTATCAGTTAAACAATAGATGTTATTCAGTACTTAAGCAGTTCCAATCCCTCATCACCCTCACAGTAGAGAACTTCCTTATATCTAACCTGAACTTCCCCTATTTAAGTTTGAACTCATCCCTTGTCCTATCACTACATTCCCTAATGAAGAGTCCCTCCCCAGCATCTTTATAGGCCCCCTTCAGATACTGGAAGTCTGCTATGAGGTCTCCGAGCAGCCTTCTCTTCTGCAGGCTGAACAGCCCCAACTTTCTCATCCTGTCTTCATATGAGAGGTGCCTCATCCCCCTGATCATCCTTGTGGCCCTCCTCTGGGTGTGCTCCAATAGCCCCATGTCCTTCTTCTGTTGAGGACACCAAAACTGTACCCACTGCTCTTACAGAAGTTACAGACTACATGGTAATTGAGTAACCAAGCAGCCTGTAGCATTCCCAAGGGCTGAGACTCAATGGATTTCTGACTTACAGCAGTCTTTTTGTGAGGCTGTAATGTCTGTGCCACTACAGGGTAACACACCAACACTTGGTTTCTTTGCTCTTCAGAAAACCTGCAGACCAGATAAGCTGGTATGAGTTTCCTGCAGGGGAGCACGTCATCAGCCCCTACAATGTCCTTCTAGACCTGCTTGTGCTCCTTAGGTTGTCTATGCTGGGTGAATCAGAAGAAATTAAATTACAGAGGAGAGGTCAACCACCACACCTCTTCAAGCAGCAATACTGGCGAGGTCACTGGATGAAAAGGCAGATTCTAGGCGGCTAACCCAGTTACAAAGACAGCTTACTTCTTTGATATACCTTATACTTTTTTTTTTCATGCAGAACTTCTGTCACATCTCCTAGAGGCTGGTTTTATTCATAGCACATTTTAAGTAGCCATCTTCTTCCACAGTAGATGATGAAGTCTTCTGTTGAAATGAATGCTAGAATCTAATCTCTGATACCATGTTTGCTAGGATTCCTCACCAACTATATAAGGTGATGGAACCTTGTAATAAAGCAAACTAACCTGCTTTTTGTCAGAATTTAAACAAAATAGATTCCTGCTTTCCCAAAGTAGCACAAATTTTATTTGATTTTTTATTTTGCACTATAATACTCCTATAAATCACCCCCAAGAAAAGAAGACATAATTCTGGACAATACTGACACCCCTTAAAGGTAAAAAAAAAATAAAAATAAAAACTGAGGTGTTGATACCTGAAAAAACCTATTTCAACCTTTTATTTTTAGGAACTGAAAAAAGATCAGAGCTGAAGACAGTCCTGTTCAAGTCAGAATCAGATGCTTTTATAAAATTCAGTTTCACTGACAAGGTAAAATATTTCCTTGCGGACTGATATTTCCGTCTTTTTTTTATTTGTCTGTACTAGGCTTTTTGTGGCACTGGGATTGATTTTTTCTTTCATTTTCATTCCTGTGCCATTGGTAGTTTGACTTTTTATTTGCCCTAGCACTATGGGCATTAAAGTCATTTGATCCCCAGGTTCCCCAAGAGCCTGTCATCTCATTGAAATGTGATGAAAGCAACAAGAAAAAACTAAGTTTCAGCAAGAAGTTATTACAGAAAGAAAACACTAGTAGGGGCTCAGCTATCATTCAGGTATAAGAGCTCTTTGAAGAGCGGGAGGAAAAGTTATTCCTAGCCGTGCAGTTTTAAATTACTGGATCTCCTCAGGTGTTCTCAGTGTTAGCGCTTGTGTACATATACAAGAGGTCTACAATCACCCACACTCAAAGGCATTTAGGTTTCTAAGTGCTGCTGATTGGTAAATGGTAGAATTTCATGGGAGATCAAGTTAGTGATAAACTAGGAAGCTCTCATTTTTCACTGCATACAAGTCAGGTATCGGTTTTTCTTTGCTGGAAATCAGCCAGCAGTGAAAAACAACCTTTAGAATTATTCTAAAATAAGACTAGATGATGAGTGCAGGATGAAAAAGATTGTGGGAAAACAGTTCTTTTGACCCAGGGAATATAAATAAGTCTGTCTGACTCATTTGATTTATGAGAGGCCAGGAGTCACAACTCCAGAGGGCAGTTAAAATATTTTATGTGACTGATAATGACCACACATTCACTCCCTGAGGCAGAAATATCTCCTTTGTATTCATTAGATCAGAAGTGGTTCTTTCCCACAAAGTTCTCATTTCACCACTGCACAGTTCACATCCTACAGGGAAAAGACTTTTGGGTTTTTTTTTAAAACAAAAAAATTTATTTTTAGGCACAAGCCACCTCATACAAGAAAACAACTGAGATTTGACTATAATCAGAGAAAACTGCAATAATAATTGCAATAGCTGCAATAAGTCAGTTATAAGTTCTGTGAGCTCTTTCACAAAAGTCCCCCAACAAGCAGTAGTCTGAGATAAGTGCATAGTTCCTGTCAGGCACTCTTTTCTGTAACTTTAAGCTACTTAAAGTTGTGAGTTGAAGCTGTGAGGGAAGATAAGTGGCTCTAGTTGGATTTCAGTCTGCCCATCACGGTCAGTTATTTTATTGTTATAAAGTAGTTTTATAGAGTAAATTCTTTCTGTGCTTTACTAATATTAATCTCCATTGGTTTTGTACCGAAAGTCAATAAAAACTATTTTCTTAAAGAACTGTGAAGCTTTCAAATGATGCACAGCACAATCATGCAGCAGTCCTGAAATGAAAAACTATACATTTTGACAACACTGTAGTAGAATCAAAACACTGTGCAGCAGCAGAAATAGAGGTTATGGAAAAACTTACAAGTGTTCAAATTCTGTTGCTAGTAGCTTTGCCTAATTCTGCTGAAGGGTGAAAATGAAAATAATTATTTCATATGCAAACTGTGTGCTAGTGCCCAATCAAAACTACCAAACATCTAAGATTTAGGATTTCACAACATGGAGGGCAAATATCTAGTATATAGAAGTCACACATCTTATGGATTACTGTAAACCTCAGGCTCTTTTTCACAACAGCTACCCTGTGAAACAAAATAAAGCCCCGAAACTACGATCTAATGACAGAAACATACAGTGCTCTGAGTCATCAGATGCATGATCATAACCTTGACTGCTACAGCTTAGAATATTCTGAAGCCAGAATAAGTCTGAGGAATGCGTAAGCCTTCAGCACACTCTCAGGTTTCTAGTAAGCATAAAAGCTGTTTTTATACAAAAATTGTCATTGCACTCTAGCAGTTTTTTAGAAAGAAAAAAAAAAACCACACAAATAAATAAATAAATAAGTAAAAAGATGTAGAAATCTTAAACTCCTCTAGAGCAGATTGGAATCCCCTGAACTTAATGTCATTTAGCAACTAAGAATAACTTCTATTTGAAAAATGTCATTAGTCGGTTGCCAGCACCTACAGTAAACATTCGGAGCAATGTAGAGATATTCCAGCTGCTCCAGCCAATGACCCGGCTTCCATTGGATCTCGGCTCAAATGCCTTTACACAAATGCCCGTAGTATGGGGAACAAACAAGAGGAATTAAAGATGTGTGCACATCTACGGGGGTATGATATCATAGGCATCACAGAAACATGGTGGGATGGCTCCCATGACTGGTGTGTTGGAATGGAAGGTTACTGGCTCTTTAGGAAAGACAGGCCCGGCAGACGGAGAGGGGGAGCTGCTATTTATGTTAGGGATAGGCTAGAGAGTATGGAACTCTGTCTGGGGACAGGTGAGCAGTCGACAGAGAGTTTGTGGGTCAGGGTTAAAGGGAGAACAGCGATGGGTGATATTATTGTGGGGATCTGTTACAGACCGCCTGACCAAGGGGACTTGCTGGACGAAGCGCTCCATAGGCAGATAGGAGCAGCCTCACGCTCGCAGGCCCTTGTTCTCATGGGAGACTTCAACCACCCTGATATCTGTTGGAGGGATGGTACGGCCCAGCACAAGCACTCCAGAAGGTTCCTCAATTGTGTGGAAGACAACTTCCTTCTGCAAGTAATAGAGGAGCCGACAAAGAGAGGTGCCATGCTTGACCTCATCCTCACCAACAGGGAAGGGCTGGTTGGGAATGTGACGCTCCAGGGCAGTCTTGATTGCAACGATCATGAGATGGTCGAGTTTGAGATCCTCAGGACAGTGAGAAGAGCGTGCAGCAAGCTCACTGCCCTGGACTTCAAGAGAGCAGACTTTGGCCTCTTCAGGAACCTGCTCAGTAAGGTTCCATGGGATACAGCCCTAGAGGGCAGGGGGGCCCAAGACTGTTGGTTGATATTCAAGGCTCACCTGCTGCAAGCTCAGGAGCGATGCACCCCAACTAGAAGGAAGTTCAGCAGGAGGGCCAGGAGACCTCCTTGGATGGATAAGGAGCTGCTGAGCAAAATTCGAAGGAAAAAAGAGGCTTATAAAAGGTGGAAGCAAGGTCATGCGGCCTGGGAAGAATACAGGGATGTTGTCCGGGAAGCTAGGGACCAGGTTAGGAAAGCTAAGGCCCACTTAGAATTAAACTTGGCTAGGGATGTTAAGGATAACAGGAAGGGATTTTATAGGTACGTTGCCAATAAAAGACAGGTTAGGGACAATGTGGGCCCTCTCCAGAAGTTATCGGGAGATCTGGCTACCCTGGATTTGGAGAAGGCTGAGGTTCTTAATGACTTCTTTGCCTCAGTCTTTACCGGCAAATGCTCTGACCACACCACCCAAGTCTTGGAAGGCTGACGCGGGGACGGTGAGGGTGGGGACCCTGGGCTCACTGTGGGGGAGGATCTTGTTCGGGACCACCTTAGGAACCTGAATGTATACAAGTCCATGGGACCGGATGAAATCCATCCACGGGTCCTGAAGGAGCTGGCAAATGAAGTTGCTAAGCCACTGTCCATCATATTTGAAAAATCATGGCAGTCAGGTGAAGTTCCCGACCACTGGAAAAAGGGAAATATAACCCCCATTTTTAAGAAGGGGAAAATGGCTGAGCCGGGGAACTGCAGACCAGTCAGTCTCACCTCTGTGCCTGGCAAAATCTTGGAGCAGATTCTCCTGGAAGGCATGCTAAGGCACATGAAAACCAACAAGGTGCTTGGGGACAGCCTGCATGGCTTCACTAAGGGGAAATCCTGCCTGATCAATCTGGTGACCTTCTATGAAGGGGCTACGGAACTGATGGACAGGGGCAGAGCAGTTGATGTCATCTACCTGGACTTGTGTAAAGCCTTTGACACTGTCTCCCATGACATCCTTCTCTCTAAGTTGGAGAGACATCAATTTGATAGGTGGACCACTCGGTGGATAAAGAACTGGCTGGATGGCCGCACGCAAAGAGTAGTGCTCAGTGGCTCAGTGTCCAGCTGCAGACCAGTAACGAGTGGTGTCCCTCAGGGATCGGTGTTGGGACCGGTCTTGTTCAACATCTTTGTGGGTGACATGGACAGTGGGATTGAGTGCGCCCTCAGCAAGTTTGCCGATGACACCAAGCTGTGTGGTTCGGTTGATACGCTGCAGGGAAGGAATGCCATCCAGAGGGACCTTGACACGCTTGTGAGGTGGGCTGATGCCAACCTAATGAAGTTTAACCATGCTAAGTGCAAGGTCCTCCACCTGGGTCGGAGCAATGCCAGGCACAGCTACAGATTGGGTGGGGAGGAGATTGAGAGCAGCCCTGCGGAGAAGGACTTGGGGGTGTGGGTTGATGAAAAAATGAACATGAGCCGGTAGTGTGCGCTTGCAGCCCAGAAAGCCAAGCATATCCTGGGCTGCATCAAAAGGAGTGTGACCAGCAGGTCGACGGAGGTGCTCCTGCCCCTTTACTCTGCTCTTGTGAGACCTCACTTGGAGTATTGTGTGCAGCTCTGGTGTCCTCAACATGAAAAGGACATGGAAGAGTTAGAACAAGTGCAGAGGAGGGCCACGAGGATGATCAGGGGACTGGAGCACCTCTCGTATGAAGCTAGGCTGAGAAAATTGGGGCTGTTCAGCCTGGAGAAGAGAAGGCTGCGTGGAGACCTCCTAGCAGCCTTCCAATACCTGAAGGGGGCCTATAGGGATGCTGGGGAGGGACTCTTCATTAGGGACTGTGGTGAGAGGACAAGGGGTAATGGGTTCAAACTTAAACAGGGGAGGTTTAGATTGGATCTGAGGAAGAAATTCTTTACTGTGAGGGTGGTGGGGCCCTGGAATGGGTTGCCCAGGGAGGTTGTGAATGCTTCATCCCTGGCGGCGTTCAAGGTGGGGTTGGACATAGCCTTGGATGGCATGGTTTAGTGGGAGGTGTCCCTGCCCATGGCAGGGGGGTTGGAACTCGATGATCTTGAGGTCCTTTCCAACCCTTACTATTCTGTGATTCTGTGATTCTGTGAGAAGATTTCTAGTGTTATTTTATTCTCATTTTTTATTCTTATCATTTTTACTTTACAGAGTTGGAAATTGGTAGCTTGCAAACAGCATCTAAGTTTTCGAGGTTCAACCTTTCAATCTGTTAACAGAGTAATTTTAATTAAAATGGTAATGCTTTCAGTTGCCAGACTTAATTTTTCAGTTGAACACTATGTAGACATTTTAAAGAAACTAAAACTTAGTGCCATAGAATCATAGAATAGTTAGGGTTGGAAACTCTTTGATATAATTTGATTTATATTTATTTCATCTATGAACTTCAATGAAAAATCTCAAATGAGAATCTGTGTATGATGCAAAAGATAAAAATAATCAAAACCAGGTGCAATTCAGATGAACTTCTCCACTCGGACAAGTTTTCTGACTGAAGCCTATGGGAAGTTTTGTGTAGATAAGGTGAAAGGATAATAGAAGAGCCATGCAGTTTGCTCACTCACTCCCCACTCTTTCTTCCCCCTGCTCCCGGAGGATGGGAAGGAGAATCGAAAGAATGCAACTCCCATAGTTTGAGATAACGGTTTAGTAACTAAGGTATAACACAAATCACTACTGCTACCACCAATAATAATAATGATAAGGGAAATAACAAGGGAAGAGAATACAACTGCTCACCACCCAATACCAAGCCTGACCCCACAGCGAACCCCCCTTTCTGGGTCTCTGCCCTCCATTTTTACATCCTGGGCATGACGTGCTGTGGTATGGAATACCTCTTTGGTCAGTCTGGGTCAGGTGTCCTGTCTCTGCTTCCTCCCGGCTTCCCCTCCTCCCTGGCAGAACATGAGACTCCGAAAGTCCTTGGCCAGATCAAAACATTCTAAGCAGCAACCGAAAACATTGGTGTTATCAGCGCTGTTCTCAGGCTGAAAGTCAAAAATACAGCGCTGCACCAGCTACTAAGATGGAGAAAAATGACTGCTACTGCTGAATCCATGACAAAGAGAAAACAAACTTCCGAAATCTGAAACATTATGAATTATAGGCTGGATTTTAGAATTCCTTAAAACATTTTAGATAAAATATTTTCGTCAAAAAAGGCAAATTTATCTTAATGACAACAGCAAGGGAAATAAATCAAACTTAAGGTGGTACCTTGATTGTAATTTCATGCTGCAGTTATTAGAAAGGAAACAAAGACTCCGTGTGGTTTTTTTATTTGTATCTGAAGGGGGCCTATAGGGATGCTTGGGAGGGACTCTTCATTAGGGACTGTAGTGATAGAACAAGGAGTAATGGGTTCAAACTTAAACAGGGGAAGTTTAGATTGGATATGAGGAAGAAATTCTTTACTGTGAGGGTGGTGAGGCTCTGGGATGGGTTGCCCAGGGAAGCTGTGTGAATGCTCCATCCCTGGCAGTGTTCAAGCCCAGGTTGGACAGAGCCTTGGGTGGCATGGTTTAGTGGGAGATGTCTGTGCCCATGGCAGGGAGTTGGAACCAGATGATCTTAAGATCCTTTCCAACCCTAACTATTCTATGATTCTATGATTCTATGTTGCATTGCATATTAGCATCTGGTAACCTCAGTTCTGTCAGAACACAGCAGAGCACTCACATTTTCTGCTAGCATAATTTTGGAATGAATTGCAAAAGTAAGACAAAACTGGTGCTCAAAACCAGTTCCCACAACATTCCTTTCATATTTTATCCCTGTAAGATACAGAAGAATACTTTGCATTTAGCTGTTGCTATTTATCAGTTAAAAAGTTTAAAATCTACAAATAAAACAAAAAATCACGAGGCAGTATGCTTTCATTTGCTGACACAGACATGGGTTGATTGGTTTGAGATACATTGGTTTCATACTCTTGTATAACATGTGTGTCTCATACTTGAATCCCCAAACAATGACGTCTCAACATTTGCATTTAAAACCTGACTTTTGGCATATATTACTTCTCATGGAGCTTATGTCTACAATGCCTGCTAACACAATGACAGAGAAACTCTTCTGCTTTTCTAAAAACCTTGTTCTGGAGCTCCTCAAAATACCCAAATATGCCAGAGCACATCATACTTATGACTGTATGGTGTCCATCATCCCTATTTCTACAATGCACATTCTTTGCCCTCACCTGCTATTCCTCGTTTCCTACAACCCTCAATCATCCTGGCATGCACTGCTTTCAGCAATACTACTGGACTCACACATTGAAAATTTTAAGTTGCTTATCCTCCAAAGGAGATTCTGGATAATACTACTGGAACTGTGGAATCACTTGTAGTTTGTGAAATTTTATTCTATATTGGAGTCACATTTCCAGTCTCTTACCTGCAATTAGTATGCCTGGAAATTCATCTCCTTGCTGAAGGTTCAGCTGAGATACCAGTGACTGCAGGGATTAGTGGTCTAATAAAATACTATGAGTTGGCACCATTATTTGCGACAATGAGTGCCTGCAGAGAGATTGCCAGGTGGAGCTGAAGAACACATAGACACGTGGCTTTCATGTCTGAAAGCGTCTACATGTAGGGTAAGTCCGTGCTTCATTTTCCGTCATTCAGGAGGAGGACTACAGACATTCCTCATTTAATATGTGCGTAATATACAGCTTACTGACACAACTGACCAAAGCTTGCCAAAAAAGCAACCTTTCGGAAGACAGCTTAAATAATAATAATAAAAAATGGTCAGGTGATAATGAAAACCTCAAAATGTTTGATTCTAACATTTTAAATAGAAATGTTTTAGTTTATTTGTTTGAGAGGAATTCCATTCCACAATTTCTTTAAATTTAATTAAAACACAGGGACAGAAAACAGAATGAAAAGTTTCATCTTTGGTCAAATAATATATTTTCTCTATCAGGAATGTGCTATTCAGTTTTCTAAAGGAATTAACTTCAAGTCATCTCAGAGAAATATGTGTCGACATTTACATTCATGAAACAATGATGAAAATCATTTATATATTTAGCCCCATTTTAATTGCCGGAACTCCAATTTGGTGTTCTATTTAGCTTGGGCTGTGGATCTGCTTGATATACACTTAAGTTTCATTCCACCTGCCTAACACGTTGGATACCTCTTATAAACCACAGATAGTATTATACAAACAATTGAGGTTTTATCATTACTGTTGACCTGCCATTACAACAGCAAATAAAACTGAAGTGCTGCCTAGAACAGTCAACTTCCAAATTTAGTGTTTTAAAGCAATCAACTGTTGTATAGTTATCCCGCTCATCTCGGATTCTGCCCACTCTTAGCAAAGATAGTTTGGGTAGGCAATCCTGAGCTGCTAAACTGATGAAGGAGCCCATAAATTTTTCCATTCTGGATAGCCTGGGTTCATCCTGGATGTGTTCCCGTACAACAATTCCTATGAAATCAGTGCATCATTAGTAACATGGGATGTGACAGGTTGCTATAATATTAAGAAATAGACATAATTAGCAGGAAAAGAACAATTAAAAAAAACCCCAAAACTACATAAAAGCTTTGTGCTCATACTATGCAGCCTGACTTTCTGAGCCTATTATAAGCATAAATTGACCCTTGCTGAGACCCAGCTTTCTCCAGTTCTCAATGCCAGGCTGGACAGCAGAAGTTGTTTTTTCAGTTGTGATCTCGGATATAACAATACAGCCAGCTGGAAAAGGCAGCTCATATCTTTCGGCTCCCCTGCCTACAAGCACATGCTTGCCATGGTTTTGTCACATTCTGTTCACACTGGATAATTGCATTATTGTTTTTTGGTATGAGGCAATTTCTCACAGTTGTATTCAGAAGTTAATTGTATGTTATGATAAAAGCAATATAAAACATATGTAAGTAATCGATCGAATTACCTTTGATGATTTTATCTCAAAAATTAGTGAACACTTGGCCTAAACATTTGCATATATGCTAAAACATGTACTCTATCGGGGGAGGGAAAGCCTTGGGAACAGAAACTAGTCTTTGAAAGATCAGTCTCAAGGAAGATCACAGAACAGATGGAATCTCACAGAATTTGTACTTTTTAAATAAGCACATCTAATGTGAATGTAAATCAAGGAAAAGCCGCTGTTAAAAAGAGCAAGCCTACTTAGAACAGGGAAATGGAGTGAAAAAATGAGACTGACCAAGTATAAAGTGTGCATTTTTAAAATACTTAATTCAAATTCTCCTGTTTCCTTCATAATGCAAGACTGGGACTTAAATGGCGTTCCAAGTAGTAAGGTCTCTTGTAGAATTTTGTAGCATGAGTTTTTAAAACATGGAAAAGTTTTTAGTGAGACAGATGCAATGACACAATGACCCTGGTTTAGTACAACTTCTGAATTTGTTCAAAATTGATCAGAAAGTGTTTCATTTTTTTCTCTGGCATTCCATATGAGCAGGATTTGGTTAATAATTTGTAGCAGAAGTCACATTCAGTAATATTGAATAATTTCATTGATACACTTCTATTTGCAAAAGTCATAGAAAAGGTCACACAAGTTTACATTCATTTTCTAAATGTCTTGAAAAAGTAAATCTATATTGGAAGCAATTAGTTTTCAAATATGAAGTCCTCCTTAAAATAGAACAGAACTAGGGAAAAGGTCTAGGCACTGTTTTTATGTCTGCTAAAACATGATTCATACCATAAGAATATTTTAACCCTTCCAATATCTTATAATTTTGTTGAATTTCCAGAATTGCATTTTTCTGATCTGCAAAAGTGCCTGAAGATCAGAAGTTAACTTAGTCATAATAGAAATTAGTGCAGCACTTTTTGACAAGTAATGAAACAAAAGAAGTGTCAAATACAACATTCTTTTTTTTCCTTTTCTGTTTTTTACATTTATGACACTGTTTCAAACATCATTGCAAAACAATGCTGTCAAGGGTGATCTATTGTCCTTTACCATTCAGACTGTAACCATAGTGATTCATACTGTCCAAAACCTCTTTGCTTAAACAAGTAAAACAAACAGTAGTAGTCCTGAGATAGTGATTGATCAGGAGTTCTAAAATAAGTGTTAACTACATAAAGAAACACATTTTCTGAGTTCGCTTACATGAAACATGGTGATCTGAATTGAATCTTTACTAAGACAATACTCTTCAAAAAACCTTGCCTGTCAGTTATGAGCTGTAGAGCTAGACAGCTAGAACTGGAACTCCTCTCTTATGGAAAAATACTGAAGTAGCCTAATAAGGTTCTAGATCTATAAAATCAGCCACCTAACTCAGTGGTGGGACAAAGATGGCACTATTATTGGAAACACTCTCTCAAGTAGTGTATTACTAATATTAACTAGTTACTTTGAGGCAACATAGCTTTATCCTAAATTTACAATATAAAAACTGACAATTAATTTATACTAAAAATTTACCAACTATCCTCCAGTTCAAGACAATTCCATTTCCTGAAACCCAGTAAAGCAGTACCTGGCATGTGAATTATCAGCAGTACTCAAATGCATTCAGTGCCAAAGAGCATCTACCAACATTTGAAATGCCACATAAGGAACTCCTTTCCATCGCCCAGTTTGGACTTCACATTGGAATTGGAAGATTAGAGCTGAAATGCCATCACATGTCCTTTTCAGAAGAGGCTGAGCTATTGGAACTTCCATTATGGAGGTTCTCAGACTATCTTGATTTTTGAATATTTTTGTGAAATATAAAGACTTCCAACAGCTTCTGAAGCTATCTAAACATTATTCAATTGTCTAGCACCTGCACTATTAACTATCAGCCTTTTATGCAATATACACTGCTATATTGACCAAACAATAACTCTATTTATCTGCTTTGGCACAATTTCTACATCAGTTCTTCCAACAAATACAACTATATACTTAGTATTTACCTGGTGTAAAGGAAATAAATCCCCCAAAAGGACAAACTCTATCTATACAATTATTTCTGATGTTTATTATTGCAGTCCATTCTTGGTGCTTGAGAAAAATTTTGCAGGAGAAGAGATTTTCAAATTAAAGAATGAGGCATGATAATTTACAAAGTTACATTGCTTAAATATTGAAATGGTGATTTGACAACAGCTAAACGAGACTAACACAGCAAGTCAGAAATCGCTAATTTTTAGAAGAGCTGGCTCTCAGAATGGGGACCACTAAGAGATTCTCAAATGAGAGTTTCCAGTTATACGACATTGAAATTTGGTTTGACACAGCAAACAAAAAAACTCACACACATATATTTGGAATATCGTTACCTGTAAGTTGCTTACTGTACTATTAAAAAAAAACCAAAACACCTCAAAACAAACAAAAAATGCAAAGCAAACCCCCCATGCATTTAAAACTCCTAGGATTCAAATATGAGGTATTGCCTAGTAAGTGCACAGCACTAACACATGCATTAAACATTACTTGTTTCAGAAGACCCTCCTGTGGAAACTGATTCATGCAGAAATCAGCAAGATTCCAAATATTTCACCTTATATTATCATTCATGCAGTTTATCCATCCACTGAGCATGCTTGTCATATACTGGAAACAAATATCATTGGCCGGAGTTGGCTGTTTGCCATTCTATGCACAGGAAGAAGTGCCTTCAGATAAACAGTGTGTGGAGTACACCTTTACAAACTTTAGAGGTAGGTTGATGAGAAACCTCTACAGTGCCATCTTGTGCTTTTTGCCTATTGTACCATAGATATCAGTAAAATGTACTTAATTTTGGACAGATTACCTAGCGTTTCAGTATCGTCTCTTTATATCTGTTTTTCCTGTTCCACACTGGCCAAACTTTATAATGTTGTCCATATCCACATCTTAAAACCTTTCCTTGTGCTATGTAATAAGCATAAATAAGCTGGCTTGTCTAGAACTGATTTCTAGCCGACTCAAAACTTACTCTTAATAGTATTGTCTCCAGCATGCCTATTTTTGTTCCTTGATGAGCTATGGATAGGTTTCTTAATTCAAGCTGAAGCGAAATAGGAAGGTGAAAGGGAAAAAAAAAAGGGGGGGGGGGAAATGAATCAATGAAGCGCTGAAAATTTTGGTTTAGGAACATGGCTTTAAAGACACAGATCCTCTGGAGTGATATTTCAGATGGTGGAGATAGATCTTTATGACAGATCTGGAGCAGGTGTACTACTGCAGTAGGTATACTATCTTTCATAATTGTTAGAAAGTCCTAACCTGGACTTGGGAGGATGTGGGAATGAAAAGAAACAGCCAGAAGCAATCCAGAAACATACAGATTCAAAACTTTTAACTGAGGCCACTCATCGCACAGGTCACTGACAGACAGCGCTTTAGCTCAGAAGTTTGAAAAGCAGACATGGGAGCTGAGTCACCCTTATCATTTGCTTCTCTGAACTCACTTCCACCTCCTCTACATTAGCTAGGCAAGGTCTGGTTACCCAAGCTCTCTGAACGTAGAATCAGCCATCCTCCAAAGGAATGCCATGCAGACAGCCTTCAAATACCATCTCCTCTGGCTCTCCAGATGCTGCCATTTAAGAAAGATGTTATGAAAGACAGGTGGTTTTTATTTGCTCAAAATAAATCACCAGTGTGCTAATTGGTATGCTGGAATGAGAATAACTGTCTGCTGCAACGTAAAGAATGGTGCTGGTAACAGAAAAATGCCAATACTGGTGGGGCTGCTAGTTAAGCAGGGTGACTTTTTTTTAAAAGGATCATGCAACTCAGGCTCTTTAATGGCACTAGACCTGTTTGTAAATGACAGCAAGCATTTTTTTCCATGAAATTATACTAGGATCAATATGCTTTCAGTTTGTCCCTCTACTTCCCAAGGCTGAAAGGGTCAGATTCTGCAAAATGTAACCCATTTAACACACCTTATAAAATATTTTACCAGCTAAAATATCTTATTGAATGTTACTCGCACGGTGATCTGAGACAGAGGATGCTACAGAAACTTTGTTACCTACTGGTATTTAAAACTAAACTGGTCCAATAGATAAAAGCTTATTGTGCATGATAGAATGGGGTAATAGCTTATAACTTAGCTGTGAGCTTTTCTAAAGCCACCGCAAATATTGGAACAGACTTATTCTGAATTTGAAAATATTCAAGAAATTACATGAAGAAAACCAAACTTTTTTCATAATGACTTTGAAAAAATTCTACATGCAAGAAAAAAATATTTCATTCCTCATAGTTCTTGGACTAGAAACCTGAAAATGTCTATGACTTACAACAGCAGTTTGGTTGTTTTTTGTTTGTTTTGTTTTTTTTTTTTTTTTAATCAAAATTGAGCCTGCATATAACAGCATGATCTGTATGCAGAGTATGCAGATAACCAGTGCTATTCACCACCAATAACACAGATGGATCTGCCTATTTAGGTTGTGAAACATATGGCTTTAGTAAGGAAGAAATGACAGCTAAGCTAAGTATCTTTGACAAAGTAACTCCAGAAAAAGAATAAAAAGTTAGTTGCTTTGAAAATTGCCTTGCTTTCTTCAAAGCCCACACTCTTCACTTCACCCTCTGTCATCTTAATATCCATGAGTTCTGTTTCATGTTAGAAGTTTTTCATGTCTTTGTACCTTTCAAAATTATATGAGATACATGGCCAGGAGCAACTGCCAGGATTAGCATTACTGAGCACAGAACATGCTATTTCTTTCAAGTCAGAAAAACCAATTGCTTTTATTATACTAAAAACTGACCATGGGTTATATCTCACCTTCCATTACATTTTGCTTTTCTGCTAAAACTATTAGCAGTGTATAATTTCATTAAGCTCCAACTTGTCTCCTTAATAGAAACCTTCCAACTGCTTCTGATTTATTTTTTTTTTTTTTTAAGAATTTTAAAAAGGCCTAGCTAGGACTATTTATATGTAGTTTCACCAGTTGCTGAACTATAGTTCTGGGGAAACAATTCTGACACATGAATGTGGAATTTTAAGAATTCCCAGTTAGTTTTGATAGTCCTCTCAGCCTGAAAATGAAAGAGGTGCAACATCATGCTTTATTCTTTTCATGCAATAATGAGATCAGAAATTTTCAATAATTTTCATTTTCAAAAATAATTTTCATTGAGGTTAACTGAAACAGAACAGACAGAGTAGTTTTCCCTGTTTCCAGAGAAACTGACATATGTTCTGTTTCAATGCCACACTAAGGTAGTCATGGTACACACTCCTGTTTATACAGTCGGAACAATTGAGTTTGCAAACTTCAAAAATAAGAAAGAACTGTGCAGTGGAATATCAGCGGTATCTGAGGCCTTAAAACTGAATGACGATTCCGCAACATGTGAACAATAAGACATCATTTGAAGCAGGGTGTTCCCTAATAGGAGAAATGAATAAGGACTTCTGAGAAAAGTCAGTGGCTAAAATGACACAAACATCTAGTTCTGTTTTCATGCTTACCTTTGTACAAATTATTTACACAAATCCTGTACTTCTAGCATGTTGTCTGTGCTGCAGGTGTATGACGGTTTCTGCTGTAAAGTGAAGGGTAAGAAGGCTTCATTACTCTAAGCAATATTATAAAACTCAAGAACTCAGTTGAACTAATTTTGACTAATCTAGTACATCTGTAGATTTTAAGTACATCTACCGTCTAGATATCTGTGATTAAATATAAGAGCTATTAGAAACACTATTATAACCTGAAACAAATGAAGGACTAGTATTTTTTTTTTTACTATTGGATCAGTCTTTTACAGTGTTTTGGATAGGATACAGACATGTATCTTAGCAACCTTTTTTAAAGAAGAGACATTTATTTTTATGGTTCACAATAAGCTTGCACTCAAGCCATAGAATTTTGAGCCCCAGCCAGCTATTAATTTGATGGAGCTATTCTTCTAGAAAGCCATTATAGTTTTGTGCTGGCTTCCTGAGATAAAGGGTTGCTCATGGTATTCACAGTGAATTATAGGGGTCCCAGAGGTGTTTCAGTTCTAAATAAAGTCTTTCAAGACAAGGAACGCAGAAAGGCACTTGGTGTAACTTCTGTGTCTAGTTTAGAAGTGTGAAAATTGTCGCTTCTGGTATGGTACTAATATCTGGACAAGAGCCTAGACTGAAAATTCATAATTTCTCAAGGATTTTCATACTAGAATTAGCTGTTTTGGCTTATCTGAAAGGCAAGACAACATGATGCTAGTGTGGCAGCTGAGCAAGTGCATTAAAGCTGACATTGAAGAAAGACTGGTCTGTTTGGGTGATCTTTTTTCCCCTTCATTACATTTTCTTATTCATGAAGGAATAACAGCTTCAAACTTCCCAAGAACTTCTCTTTGAACATCAAACCAGTAAGCAGCACTGAAAAAACTATCAGTTTCAAGAAGGAATATTTGTGTAGGCCACTAATGGCAATTCCTGCCACAACAGTGGCTGTGTGAATAAAGCTGTACCTCAATGAAACAAAAGTTCTGCAGTTAGGTTTTCAATATTCTTGCAAAGAAATATTTTGTTATATCACACTAGCAACTCACACCCAGTAATGAAATTCTAGCATTAGAAGATCTAATGTTAGGAAGGAAGGTGCATATTACACCAAAATTATTCTCCATAGGCTTTAAAATTTAAGATTTTGTTTACTTTCAGTGACATTAAAATTGTGTCCTATCCTGCTCTATGGTTGTGGGGGAAGCTGATCTTTTTCTCTGTGCAGTTTGAGTAAGAAACCACGGGCCCTCCAGAGGTTGAGAGATGAAACGACAATTAATTTTATTGTTAAGCTTCCCTAAAACTGTATTAGGGGAACAAAATTCTTGGCAAGTTCCTATTCTTATAAAAGAGCCAAAGTAGAAGAAAAGGAGAAAAAGAGAAAGGAAAGAAAGACAAGAAATAGACTAGCCACCCCACAGATCCAGAAACATCTTCTCGGTCACAAAATGGAAATCCTTTCAGTTATAGTCCTTGTAGTCCGTAATTCCTGACCGAGGTCCAGAGTAGAGGGACACACACCACATGCCTGAAGGCCGAGTGCCTTTTTATAGGGTCACTCCAGGAACCCTCCCTCACATTGGACCCATCTGAAGGGCCATCAGGTAAACCTCCAATTCACCTTGTGCTGTGGCAGGCACCTCAGAGTCTGTGCTGCTGTCTCTGAGCAGGTTGTTGCCCAGGCTGTTGATCTTCATGTCCTCGGGGCAGACAACACAGGGATATATCCCCACACCTTTGTGGAGCACAATTCCTGCTCTACCCCGAAACCAACAACAAAGAGACGTTCAGCTTCCCTCATTTCCTTCTATCTTTTGAGTTGTTTTGAGACACACAAAAAGGCTCTCTTGACCATCACAAGTTTTTACCAAGATTTTTTGCTTTTTCATCCATATGTTAGGGTATTTTTGCAGTTGTGATCTTGATATAACACAGTGGGCAATTGTCATATAATTGGCTTAAGAAAATGCATTACATTTTTTGTATAGCAATTTTTATCTGCCATTGACACAAGTAATCAATTTTCAGAAAAAAATAGGTTCTCTGTTTCATACGCCTTATGATAGTTCTCATTGTTACACTGGATGAGTGCACCAGGTGAAATGAAATGCAATAATGTGACCAGAAAATTTTCTTCTGAAGGTGTATTTCATTGAAGCATTTTCAGTCTTAACTGATTATTAGTTATAGAGGTCTCCATATACAAAATGCAATTTTTTTAGATGCTACAACATATCTATTTAGATATTTGAGGAAAGTTAAAATAACAGAAGTAGGCTTATTTCAGAAACTACCAGGATTTACTGAACATTTTCAGAGTTTTAAAAGCAAACCTAAGTTTGAAACACAAATATAAGCCTATTTGATTTGCACTAGTGCAAAGAGCAATACTTCTTGGTATAGCAAAAGATATTGTAAACTAAAGAAAAACAACTTTAAAAGGACATATGATATAAATGTATACATAGTTGTCTGTACAATTATGATACACTTTTCATTTAGTTGTATAACATGATTTTAAATATTTATTATAAACTCTAATGTAACTTAAAAAAGAGTTTAACATGACTAAGAAAATCGAAGACTTAAGACTGGGCAACTAAAGCTGTTAAAACTTAGAAAATCATAGAAACAATAACAACAGTAACAGTTAAATGGAATAATTAAATGGCAATAAACTAGTCATACTATATTCAATACATACAATTCAAACAAAAAGAAGGGAGTGCAACTGGATTTTAACATTAAAAAGAAAGACTACAAAACTTGGAAATTCAATCCCTTGGCAGACAAGAAGCATTCCTCATATGCTGGTCATTGTATGAGGTCCAATTTGAACCATGTAAAATCAGATCCAGTTCAGCTCCAGAGAGAATAGTTAAAACTAGGTAGAGAGTTAGAGCAGAAACTGATAAAAGCAGAGCTGAAAGGAGACCTTTTAGATCCTAGCACATGCCACACTCTTTTCCTTATGCCTTGTCCAGCTTCTCCTATATTCACTTCTCTCCCTTTTGCTGTGAATATGATAATTCCTCATCCAAGATCCCAGCACCTGGTGGGAGTCAGTCCTATATGATTCTTCTTTGTATCCTTCTTACATAAACTTTGCTGTATCTTTGTCTCAAGATCTCACACAGAATGGTGGACTCACAACATTTAAGGTCACAACAATCTCTAGAAAATAGTTTACACTGTGTAAATTAAACATGAAGATTCTCATCAATTTTAGCCTTAAACTTGCTAAGGTCTTCTGCAATTTACCGTTCCCCATAATTTAAAACAGCTAGATAGCCATTCTCAACGTATAGTTAATATTGCACATGTGGCTGTCTCTATAAACATTTTTTGCAAGATATGTCTTTCAGCAGCTTTTATTTGACAGTTGGTAAAAGTGAATGTTCCACAAAGGACAAATAATCAAGTTGTACAGACCATCTAGTAGAGTTAATGCCAGAAGGAAGAAAACATAATGTAGCACTTCAGCACAAAATTCTTTAGATCTTAATTATATGTTTAGTGACACTACAAAAATACCTTTACTAATTACTGTAATGTTCCTGAACACGTGTCATTTGAGACCTACAATAAGTATTTCATGTATTTGTGAAAACTGAGCTGTAAATCTGAAGAGCGAGATGCCATTAAAACCAAGATGGCTGCATTGTAAGCCATCAAGACTTAAAAGGATTACAGTTAGAAGGTTAAATTCAATGTCATTCTTTTTCTCTGTCATGAATCATAAAATCCATTCTGTTGGCTAGAAACCAGAAGCAATTCAAAGCTAGAATGAAATATGTATTAAGAGGGGCGTGGAGAGAAGGAAGATAATTTTGAAAACAAGAATGTAATTTCTGATTGCAGCAATAAAGATCAGTGAAAGTTGCCCTTGGTTATTAAATAAAGCCAACAGTTGTGCACTGTTATCACAGTACTACTTTATTTCCGAGATGCTACCTATTCTGAAAATTGCAATGCTCTGCTACCTGTCAGAGACTGTGAATGTAAGGAACATTGAATATTTCTGAAATCTGCTCTATGGTTTGTGCATTTTTCTAGTGGGGGTCATAGACAGTCAATATTGAGAAACATTTGCTCTGGGTGGAGTACGTCTTTTAACAGGGCTAACATAGCATGGCTTGTTTTAGTCAAGCAAATGCAGCCTATGGAGGAAAAGCGTGTATAAATAAAGCAGAGAGAAAACAATAGGAAGGGGGGGAAAAAACCCTCAACCTAAAGAACAAGTGTTGAGACAAGAAGTGAGTATAAAGTGGTTCTGAACACATTTAGATTACAAATTGGAAAATTCTTAGAGTAACAGGAGCATAACCTAATTGCTTTTAAAATGGGTCACTCAAGAAGGAGTAATACGGGAACAGCAAGGGGGCTATTCTGAATGCTCAGCAGGTTGTTTGAATGGTTTCCATGCCCTCATGCCCCAGTCCCATTTTTCTGCATTTCTACTGATCTCAGTAGTTTTTGTATTATGTCCATTTTGTAAGGATTTAAAAAACATTTTATGAGTATAGAGTACTCTGAATCTCGACCATTGCTAAAAGATGAAACATACAACTTGTGCTTAAAATTTATGCACATTTAAAATCTAAGCACATTGCTAAGATTGAACTGATAGTGTTTAATCAATCATATTCCCCTCCTGGGATAAAAGAAATTGCTCTTGTGAAAAAAATCTTCAGTGTCTCTACAATATCCTTCCCCACAATACTGTTTCTTTTTCACAGTAAAATAATTGTGGTTTCATGATCTATTCTCTGCTACTCTACTAAATGCTTACTATTTGCTGCAGTAACACCTGAATTTTGGAGAAGGCGTAAGGCAATCAGAAACTTGACTGATCCCAACTACTCATATTTTACTACAACTTACATGAAACTGCTATATAGAACAAAATCCATAGGAATTCTGACAGCAAGGATCAGAATCCAGGACTGATCGTCACATCCTTACCATCAGGGTTTCTACAGTCACCTGTATTCCTGGCTGCAGAAGTGAGGAAAGGCTCAGGCATACAAGGAAGTCCTAACCCTCCTAATCTAACTGGTGTAAGATTTCTTTAATACTCTTGTTGGTGTTTCTTTTTCTATTACTACTAAATTTTCTTCTGTACATGAGCCTTTATGCAATCTGATTTTCTTCATGTTCTGATCAAAGCTCTTTCACAGTTTTCCAAACCCATTCTGATTCTCAGAGGTTGTGTTTTGGCTAAGATCCATATTTTCAAAAAGGTAGAAGGGATGGCGTTAGACAAGACTGGGACAGCATTAGCATAGGCAGTTCATACAAGCAGATGCACAGATTCTATGATAGTGTTCATTTTGGTCCTGCACTTTCTTTCACCTTTTTATCCCATTGAACGCTAAATCATTAGCAGTGAAGACAAAAAGTAAAGAAAAACAAAAAGGACAAAGGATGGCTGTCACTATACCACGCAAACAGCTGCTGCACTGATATTATCTGGATGTTCATATACAACCAGATAATCCAATCTGAACTGGATGTTCATGTGCATCCAGATAATCCAATCTGAACTGGATGGTCATATGCAGAGCTTACTTTCTGCAGGAAGGAGATGTTAACATTGAACATTATTTTTTAGATCAGTCTTAAAAACAAGTTGGGGGGAGGGTGTGGAATAATTAGAAATTAACTTTATATTTAAAATGTAGTATGGTTTACACATAAAGGAAAAATGGACTTTCACAGGAAGATGCAACTACACATGGTGTACCAGAAATGTGCATTCCACAGCAGTTCTTGTGACAACATTGGAGGAGGGTGGAGGAGAATGGAGATTCTGCAGCTGTGCTATGTACTAACGCCAGCAG
The DNA here is from genome assembly GCA_039720435.1 of Amazona ochrocephala. Lineage (NCBI taxonomy): Eukaryota > Metazoa > Chordata > Aves > Psittaciformes > Psittacidae > Amazona > Amazona ochrocephala. Next base: position 32,688,228 of record CM077879.1, read on the forward strand.
AGATGGGAAATAGGTGGTACTAGAAACTGATAAGCTGCATAATTGGTACCCTGAGTTAAGAGTCTGTCATCTTTTGACAAAGTGCTGTCCTTCACGCGAACTTTGCTTTGTTATAATGCATTTTAATACACTATAATACAAAAACACACCTTCATCTTTAATACTACCTGCCCTCCAAAGTGAGATCACCTCTCTTTGAGCATGCTGTTTGAATTCTTTGTGGTATATACCTTTAAAAGCTAAGTGAGAGACATTTACACCAATAATAATAAAGGTATATATGATTAAAGTCACTCAAGCTCCACCTTGAAGGTGAAAAATAGTATAAAATGACCCAACAAAGCGGTAATATTGGTGAAGACATCATCCTGGATGAGTCAAGGAAAATTCTATCAGCAGATTACCCTTGATTCCTGGGACCAGTCGATGGGCTGGATCTTTCTTCCTCCCCCATACGGACACCTTTGGGTAAGACTTGCACTATATTAAGTGCTTCCCCGGGAAAATCAGGAATCTCTATATAGAGTTACTTCCCACATTTTACTTTTATATTTGAAAGCCAAGCTGTGTTATTTATAACTTTATTGCGCTCTTGTATAAGTTACGTGCTTTTGCAGACTGGATGGCAGCATGCAAAGAGTAGTGCTCAGTGGCTCAGTGTCCAGCTGGAGACCAGTAACGAGTGGTGTCCCCCAGGGATCAGTGTTGGGACCGGTCTTGTTCAACACCTTTGTGGGTGACATGGACAGTGGGATTGAGTGCGCCCTCAGCAAGTTTGCCGATGACACCAAGCTGTGTGGTTCAGTTGATACATTGGAGGGAAGGAATGCCATCCAGAAGGACCTTGACACACTTGTGAGGTGGGCTGATGCCAACCTAATGAAGTTTAACCATGCTAAATGCAAAGTCCTCCACCTGGGTCGGAGCAATGCCAGGCACAGCTACAGATTGGGTGGGGAGGAGATTGAGAGCAGCCCTGCAGAGAAGGACTTGGGGGTGTGGGTTGATGAAAAAATGAACATGAGCCAGCAGTGTGCGCTTGCAGCCCAGAAAGCCAAGCGTATCCTGGGCTGCATCAAAAGGAGTGCGACCAGCAGGTCGACGGAGGTGCTCCTGCCCCTTTACTCTGCTCTCGTGAGATCTCACTTGGAGTATTGTGTGCAGTTCTGGTGTCCTCAACGTAAAAAGGACATGGAACTGTTAGAACAAGTGCAGAGGAGGGCCACGAGGATGATCAGGGGACTGGAGCACCTCTCGTATGAAGCTAGGCTGAGAAAATTGGGGCTGTTCAGCCTGGAGAAGAGAAGGCTGCGTGGAGACCTCCTAGCAGCCTTCCAATACCTGAAGGGGGCCTATAGGGATGCTGGGGAGGGACTCTTCGCTAGGGACTGTGGTGAGAGGACAAGGGGTAATGGGTTCAAACTTAAACAGGGGAGGTTTAGATTGGATCTGAGGAAGAAATTCTTTACTGTGAGGGTGGTGAGGACCTGGAATGGGTTGCCCAGGGAGGTTGTGAATGCTTCATCCCTGGCGGCGTTCAAGGTGGGGTTGGACATAGCCTTGGATGGCATGGTTTAGTGGGAGGTGTCCCTGCCCATGGCAGGGGGGTTGGAACTCGATGATCTTGAGGTCCTTTCCAACCCTTATTATTCTATGATTCTATGATTTATCATCGGCAATCTATAACAACCAGTATCTGTTGCTTTAATAAACTGCACTGTTTAAGTAGCTAATCATAATAGTTTTCTCACTGAACATCACCAAATCCTTCAGTGTGGCCATGTTAGTTCATGAGCATGATTATACTGAAGGTGCAGTGTGCTATTAGCGCACAATTAGTGAATCTGGAATCGTGATTCAATATACCGAATGTTACTGGTCTGATAGTGGCAAATTGAGCATCACTCAGAATCTAAGCCTTGTTGCATTCAGTCCTTCTAATATCTGAGGACCAGCTGGAATGTAAGGGGGTTTATTTTCTTCCAAATTGTTTTGCCTTTTAATGTGACAGAGGGGAAGTAAGCTCTTTCCTACGTTTACAAGGATATAACAGAACAACCAGAAACCTAAGCAACAGGGTTTACCTTTGGGAACATGACATTCTTCAGTGAAAATAAATTGATGAATTAAAATAGTCTTCTTTATGAAAAGGAGACTGTGGTGCCATTGTGATAGAGTTGGCAGTAGTAGGGCTAGAGAAACACCTCCACCCTAACATATTTGTCTTTGCTCAAATATTTATATTAACTAAGATTAAATGTCTTTTGAATATTATGTGCTTGTTCCTTTCATTTCTTATGCTGGAAAAATGGGTGAAGATTATTAGATCAAATTATTTTTAAAGTTCCCTTTTAATGCTACATTGGTGTAATAGTAATGAAAAGGATCCTCAGAAGCCAATTACTATATCACAGCATGAGAAGAAAAATATTTTTAAGTGTTGATGCAAGGGAGTACTGAAGCTTGGCATAATAATTTTTATAAAAGCAGATAATTTGCCTTTATTTTAAAATGGAAATTTCATATAGTACTATAACTATAGTCCTAGAGATTTAGTACTGTTTTAATAAAAATGAAAATCTTGAGCATGAAAAAATCACCCTTAAGAAACAGCTAAAGCTCTGGGCAGGAGAAAGTTGAGCAAGTTAGAAAGTGGCCAGTGTTGTGATCATACAACATTACTGTTCAACAGAAAACTTAAATTCAGCACATCAGCAATGATGAGGCAATTTGAAAGCCTAAAAGTACAAATTAAAATAAAAGTATTTTTTATTTTTATTTATTACAATTACTAGACCATGGTTTGCACTTGGAAAGTACACATAACATGTAGAAAATAAGTAGGTGAACCGGAGACGTTCTAAGACAGAAATAAATGTTCATATGTTTTACAGATGCCTTCAAGAACATGGATAGAAAAAGCTAGCAGTAGTAATAAGTCATGTTTTAAACTAATCTGTTTATCTTTTGTTTTCAATGGGAAGCAATGACAATTAATATGTATTTATTAACATCATAATAATATATTTCTAGTTTCTAACTACTTCTGTGTTTAGGTTCACTTACAATAATGAACACATGGCCTAAATTTTTCTCTTTTTTCAGGTCAGAAGAGTGCATAGAGTGCTCCAAACTACAAAAGGGAGGCATTTCTGAGGTACCTGTGTGTGAGATGTACCTGGCAGTTACACAGCATGATAAATAGTAATATGGGATTACAACAGCTGAATCTGCTAATAAAAGCGAAGACAGAAACAAAAAGTAAACTTGTAGAAAGCTGTATGAAAAGCAAAACCTCCAAAAAAGCACCTTCGAGTCAGTGCAACTGCTTGGGCAGCCGAGCAGCAGCAGATCACTTAAACTGAAGTAGTCTTCAGCTATATGAGGTATCATACAATTTGTACTACACTACTGGTTAAAGGCATAATGATAAAAAGTAGTATAGTGGTCTAATTAGGCCACTTTCTTAATGAAGAAGTTGACCATTGGGAACTTACCTTTAATTAAGCACAGTGGATATCAGGTTGACCTCATTGTATGCTGTCATAAAGTGCTAATGAGTGTCTTAAAGGTGGGATTCACCTGGTCAGACTTGGCTATTCTAAAGCAAAGTACCCTCATCTCTTGTGAAGGTGCTACGGCTGCTATGTCTCATATTTGTGGCTAGTTCAACCTTAACTATGCATGAGTTCATGTTCAATTTTTCCAATAAACTTTAATGAAGAAATTACTTTGAGACTTTCTTCAGCTTCTGTTTGGAAACTCTTGCATTTTGTATCTGTAATGAATTATATCCTTAAATTTATTATTATATTTCTTGAGCAGATTTTCTGGTTTATGAATCACATCATCACTATTTTATTATGATTTTATTTTTGTAAGATACACTGTAGTTCTGAATTATAAATGGACTTTGTTTTCATTCTCTTGCCTACCAAAAGGAATGCGCTGCATTTTTTCCCCCATTGTCACAACTGCAAACCCTTAATGTAGTATGTGGAAGAGTCTACTTTACCCAGGGGACCAAAAAAAAAAAAAAGTTAAAAATATTTCCCATATTTATGTGTAGAAGCTCCTAGGATATAGACTGGCACACTGCCGTTTAATTTCATAGAACTATGGAAATCTAAATGTATTTAATCCTGCTGAGAGTCCAGCCTTTTGTGCTTCCTGCAACAAATCAAAATTATTAAAAACTAGCTGCAGTCAAAGTTTCCGTAACTGGCAAGCTGTTTACTATAACCCAGACCAGAAGGAAAACCAGGTAAGAGATTTAAACTTATTAAAACTTGATCAGTGGAGGTTGATAGAAGCAACATCATAAGACAGGGTGACTAATGTTGAAATTTGCAAGGAACAATCAGTTTAAAAAAATCTGTTTTAGAGGACCATAATGGATAGTGTAACAGGACATATATTTTACCTGAAAAATTATAACAAAAGTTGAAGAAAAGTTTAGATCAACAAAGATAGTGATATGACTGATGGCAAGTGATATCATAGTGGTTTTAGAATTATTTTATCTGAGAATATAAACAGCATATGACACAAAATGCTATGTATTGGAAGAATTGTCAAAACATATGCATTTTAGTTCATATCATTGTAGAATTTTTACCTTTTTCCCTGAATTCAAGTTACTGACTTTTTGGTTGGTGGTTTGGGTGGTTTGTTTTTTTCATTTTGTTTTGGTTTGGGTTTTTTTCGATGAATATGTGTTTTAATTTTAGTGAGGAAATACATGGTAACCTGGAAGTAGCAGAAAAAGATAGTTTTAATTGTCTAGTGAAGTTATTTGACTTTTTAAATCGTTGTAACCTGTTTGACATCTGCGTCATTTCATACACCGCTTATCATCAAAGGTCCTCCTTCGGACTAGTAATATTTCTCATTCCTCTTAGGCTAAGCATTTGACAAAAATTTGAGGAGGTGAGGTAATTATTGGCCTCAACACTATTTCAAACAGAAATTTCCAAAGGACATCTTCTCTAGTTTTTTTGTCATAACCAGAGAAACAACAAAACTGAAGCTACACAGAGCAGTGATTCTGCTGAGTACCTTTGGACTGCACAATGGATGAGGTAGGCTTTTTCAGTAGGCACCGTTGTCTTTCCTCCCATCTCTCTATGCCAGTGGAAACTCATTCTTTTCTGTTCTGTACCTTACTGAGTCTCAGAAGAGTACAAAGGTCCTTCATGGCACATAAATTGCCTCATATATTAGAATGGCATTTATATCTACCTGTATATGCTTTCTGCTCATTAGAAAAAGACTAGGCAAGATGCAAAGCAACAGAGGATCAAGCCTCTAATATTTGTAATAATAGAATTGATGCTTGTTCTTGATTACCTATGATTTATTCTTTATTTTGCCCAGCTAATTTATTCTGTACAAGAGTATTTAGCTTTCCCAAACCTTTGCACAATAAATAGTTTGAAAAAAATTGTCCATAAGTCTTGCTTTGTCTTCCTTCTCTACTTCTTTTTCTTTACCCTATTATAGCTTTTCTCTGAGTTTCAACTTTTTCCTATACTATTTCTTTTTAGGAAAGCTGGAAGATTTGGTATTTCCTAGTCACTGACCACTAAATATAGATTTTCTGTTAGAATATCGTCACAAATTAACTGTCTTGTTCTGACTCCTCATTCTCAATATTGGCAAACTAGAAATTTAGCCATTCTATAAATTCTATACTGCTTCTTAATATTACCTTATCAGGCAATATGCCCTTGTGTTTTGACTTCATTTTCACAGTTCATTCCAAATCCTTTTGATAACTCCTAGAGCAAACATACAGGCCAGGCAGGAAAGATGAAGAATAACCCTTCAGTCCAAAACGTAAAGAGATTTTGTCTGTGTTAGCAGAGAAAAATATTAGTGGGAAGGGAGACAAAGGTGACCATCACTTAAGTAAAGGAGATGAAGCAAGCACAGCAAAAAAAAGCTTCGTAAACACTGTATATTTACTGCTAGCTTGATAGCGCAACATACATGTTCCTTTGCACAGTAATCTGTAATTTACTTCAAGAATCTGTATGCCTGTAAATTGCTTAATATGTTAGGAGTGCTGCCAGTAAAAGATATACGGAAGAACCTAACGTCTAGTATGGCTTGTCTGGAGGACAGGAGAGATGATAGAGGCAAGAATCTCAGCTTTATAATCTGACTTAATTATGGAATTGGCAAGAAAATTAAGTAATCCTAACCCCATGCAACACTACAGGCTTGGGGAAGAGTGTCTGAAAAGCTGCTCAGCGAAAACAGGACCTGAGGGTGCTGACTGATGGACCTGAACATGAGCCAGCTTGTGCCCAGGTGGCCAAGGTCAACAGCATCCTGGCCTGTATAAGCAATAGTGTGGCAGCAGGGCCAGGGCAGTGATCATTCCCCTGTATTCAGCACTGGTGAGGCCGCACCTCAAATCCTGTGTTCAGTTCTGTATCCCTCACTACTAGAAAGACATTGAGGCACTGGAGTTGGTCCAGAGAAGGGCAGCTAAGCTCGTGAAGGGTCTGGAGCACAAGTTTGATGTGGAACAGCTAAGGGAACTGGGAGTGTTTAGTCTGGAGAAAAGGAAGCTCAGGGGGAACCTTATCACTCTCTTCAACTACCTGAAAGGAAGTTGTAGCGAGGTGGGGATTGGTCTCTTGTCCCATGTAACAAATGACAGCACAAGAGGTAATGGTCTCAAGTTGCACCAGGGGAGGTTTAGATTGGATATTAGGAAAAACATCTTCACAGAGAGGATAATCACTTAGATGTTGTTCAATCTTGGAATAGTTGGTGGTCCCTGTCCAAAGACACAAAGCAAGCCAACAGACATGTTTGGATGGGTATAAGGAACAAAATATATGAATTAATAAAAATAAGAATGGAAAGAGTAGTGGTATCAAATGGCATGTAACTGTTTTTAAAGTCAGATAAATGGAAGGAAAAATTAAAAGAGATTAGATATAGAGACATAAAAATGGACAGAGAGGAAGATATGGAGTTGTAATGGAGCTGAGAATAAATGAAATTAAATTAGAGAAATTTAAGTCCCAAAGTTTCTGCAGCTTCTTCCGCTACCTGAAGCATGTTTCGCTCTACAGTCTAGTGGAATTGGTCTCCTAACTGTGAGCCTCCCTACTATAATTCTGGTTTGAGAGCAGAGGTGAGCCCATTTCACCTTCTTTCACAGTGGGACAGTAACAAGCTATTCTGGCCATTGTATTATTTGGAATTTTTGGTCTACCCCCTCTGGCTTTATACATTCAAAAATTACAAAAGGCTCCTATGATAATCTAATTTAACTTTTTGGACACTACTGACAGTAGGCTAACATGGACAATCTCCTTTAATTTTGAGCTACGTACTGTTTTCCATATACATAATGTTTCATTTGGCTATACAAAAGCACCTACTGTTTGCTCATACTCTGTGACTTGTCGTACCCATTTTTTATCATTCTCTCAATCTTTATGTCATCTGCCAACTTTGTCAGTAATGATTTTATGTTTTTATCCATTACTTCAAATACTAAACACAATGAGACCAAAAATCAATCTTTGTGAGACTCAACTGGAGTCGACCCCCTCCGTGACAATTGTTGTTTTGACTGCTGGTTAGTCAGCTTCAATTTAGTCAATGCATATCATGTTAGCTTTGCATCATTCTACTTTCTTACTCAAAATGTCATGCACAAACTAGACAAATGCCATAGCGATAACTACTTTTTATCAATTAGCTTATAATCTTCAGGGAAAAAATTAGGACTACCAGATTAACCTGACAGTATATATTTTCCGAATCTCCATTTCATTATCATTAACTGCACTAACTGCTTCTAATTTTCTTTTAGTCAAGTACCATATCAGCCCTGCTATTACTTGCCCAGGATTGACACCCAGGCTGTACAGCATGTAATTACATTGTCCAGTCTGTTTACCTTTTCAGATATTGAAACACTAGTTTTAATCATTACTTGATCATATAATTGTAAAAAAAATCTTGATATGATTCTTTACCTGATTTGTAGTTTTATAGCATCAGTGGAAACTGTCACTAAGTACTATTCTTTCTTCGCAAATAAGTTCTACTAAAATAAATTTTTTGACAGAAGAAAAACAAAAGACTTGCATTTTCAACAAATAACAAATTATTGTATTTTGGTTAAAAAATAAAGACTATTTGCATCAATCCTGGGTTCAGCAGTAGCAGTCATTTTTCTCCTTCTTAGTAGCTGATGCAGTGCTGTGTTTTTGACTTTCAGCCTGGGAATAGTGCTGATAACACCAATGGTTTTAATTGCTGCTCAGTAATGTTTACTCTGACCAAGGACTTTCTGAGCCTCATGATCTGCCAGGGAGCAGGTGAAACTGGGAGGAAGCAGAGACAGGACACCTGGCCCAAACTGACCAAAGAGCACATCATGCTCACTATATAAACTGGGGGCAGTTACCCGGAGGGGTTAGATCACTGCTCGGGTTGGGCTGGGTGTAAGTCGGCGGGTGGTGAGCGGTTGTATTCTCTTCCCTTGTTATTTCCCTTATTGTTATTATTATTGGTGGTAGCAGCAGTGGTTTGTGTTATACCTTAGTTACTGGACTGTTCTTATCTCAACCTGTGGGAGTGCATTCTTTTGATTCTCCTGCCCATCCCTCTGGGAGCAGGGGGGAGGAAGGAGAGGGAGTGAGAGAGAGATTGCATGGTTTTCTGAGTTACAGCTGGGCTTAAACCATGACAGTTCTTGTTTCTGCCCAACGCGGGGCATAAACAGTTAAGTTAATGGCAGATCTCACCAGAGTGTGTCTAATCATATTTGTGATAAGCATTCATTGTTTCAGATGGATAGCCACTCATCACAATGCTGATTTGTTTGCTCTCAAAGTTGTTGCTCTTGATCTTGGAGTTTCAGCATGTCATATCTTACTTACAGCTGGTATTTGCTGTGTTAGTGTTTATCAGCTCGGGGGAGCTTGGGCTAAGGTTCTTGTTTCACTGTACTTTATGGTAATGACTTATAATACAATAGAATCATTCATCATGAAACTGATCTGGCTTGAGTTCCCAGTGCGGTCACCACTTCTATACTTTGGAAGGTATATAATAGAAGTGTTTAGCAATTACACATCTTTTTTCCCCTCCTGGTGGTCAACCCATGAAGGAGATATTCTTTTACACTCCCAGCCTCCCCACCAGACTATTTACAGCATCATTCGAGAGTTCTAAAGGTTTTGAATGTCCTTTGGGTACCCTTGAGACCTGCTTGCTAATTGTGATGGGGATCAGCATTTTGGCATGCATACAGAGCATGTTTTACCCACGACCATTTCATCTGATCTCAAAAGTTAAGTGGGTTCATGTTTGGGTCTTGTCTAGGTTTAGACGACGATATAGGAGGACCAAGAGATTTTCACTATGGATGGACAGTCATGAGTGGCAGGGTGTGTTGGAGAGTATGGGCAAGTATCTAGTCCACTGGGTCCCTCCAGTGCTTTGGAAGAGTCAGAGATGGAAGGCAGCTGTATGGAGTCCCCAACAACAAGCTGCAGAAACTGGTGAAGGGGGGGTGAATTATTTTGAGCCTGGTGGGCCCATGACACTTCAGGCCATCAGGGAAGAGATGCAACATACAGATGGACTCATGATCAAGGGGTGGACTTAGCAATGGACACTATTGCCCAGGTTATTCACGAGTGTGAACACTACACCCAGCCTTTCCTGCTCTGAAAGTCTGTTACAAGAGATGAAGACCTACATCATGGACTGGATGGACTCAGCAGCTTTATAGTGATTGGTCCATGCACTAAGGAGTGATCTCTCTCTCTCTGTGGGTGTATATATATATGTATATATATAAGAGAGATGGCATATTGAAAATATGGGATCTGAGCATGATGTGAATGGTGTGGAATAAGGGGTGGATACTGTCCTGGGTTCAGCAGTTGCAGTCATTTTTCTTCTTCTTAGTAGCTGGTGCAGTGCTGGTTTTAGCTGCTGCTCAGTAATGTTTACTCTGACCGAGGACTTTCTGAGTATCATGCTCTGCTAGGGAGGAGAGGAAGCCGGGAGGAAGCAGAGACAGGACACCTGGATCAAACTAGCCAAAGAGGTATTCCATACCACAGCACGTCATGCCCACTATATAAACTGGGGGCAGTTACCCGGAGGGGTTAGATCACTGCTGGGTGGGGCTGGGTATCGGTCGGTGGGTGGTGAGCGGTTGTATTCTCTTCCCTTGTTATTTCCCTTATCATTATTATTATTATTGGTGGTAGCAGCAGTAGTGGTTTGTGTTATACCTTAGTTACTGGACTGTTCTTATCTCAACCCGTGGGAGTTACATTCTTTCGATTCTCCTCCCCATCACTCCTGGAGTAGGGGGCAGGAAGGGGGAGAGGGAGTAAGAGAGGGACTGCATGATTTCTTGAGTTATGGCTGGGCTTAAACCACGACAGTATCCCAGGTACATTGAAAGTCATTTACATGGATTAGGAGGAGCCCAGCCAAGAAATGTAAATTAATAAAATAACAAAAAGAAACCAAACCAATATTTTGTAGGGGTAACTACCCTCTTACAAAAGATGGACATTAGTAATATACTTAGTTTCTAGGGAAAGTCAGTGACAATATTCCTATTTTTTCTTTAGTAGAAGACATGGAATATTCTCCTTCCAACCATGGTGTGGAATTTATTACATGTGAAAGAACAGACCGGGCTACTGAACTGAAGTTTTTTCTCTAGTATAGTCTGCTCATATAATGTCACATCTTTTCTCCAAGTTTGCCCCAGGTGAAAATATTTTCTGCCTGTGTTAGTAAACTGTTAAGGCTTAAACCATTATTCACTGTTTGATTCTGATCATGAGGAAGCATTGAGAAGATACTTGCAACCACTATGTAAGTAATCTCAAACATTCACCAGGTATTTGCAGCCATTACATCAGTAAGCTCTGTACCTATTATTATCATAGCTATTTACCATTCTCCCATTTTTGTTTTTTTTTTTGAATTATTTTTTACTTTTACTGAAAGATAGCATTCCTGGGCAGAATTCATGCTCCAATGTGGTAGGCGATAAAGAAGTATACAGCAAGTGTGTCTTCACTCAAGAGGTCACAGTTTAGTATGTCCAGGCGTTCTGCATCTCACAAAAGGATAGAAACACAGGGTGGTTAGTTATAGCAGTTACACAACTTTTTTACTCATACTACCTTTTACTCACAGGTGCTTTAACCCACAAATTGAAAACCAGACTCTGTTCTGAGCTGGTGAAAAATAAGTTCATGCAGTCTCTCTGGTTTCATTACAGTGACTATAAGCTGTTTCTAAAATGGTACAGCAGGGGAACATTTTGCATAGTAGAGACAGTCAGACACTCTAATAAAACAGTGCCAGTTACCAATTTATAGAGGGGCACTTTAACATTGCACTTGCAAAAGCAGCATTGAAGTTGAGAAGATAACCAACAAAGCAGATAACTGTGCATCTAACAGAAAATGCCAATAAAAAGAAAAAAGAGAACAGGACCAAACTAAACATGTGAAAATTTAACCATACGAGTTCTGTCTTTACCTCTTTCATTCCTTCTCTTCATGGCAACAGTTAGAGGATATCTCAGTGAAACTTGAAGTAAGATATCTAAAAGATAGTTACACCATTAAACAGTCTTGTGTTTAGTCTTTTTTTTTAAATATCTATGTATAAGGCATACTGATTTCAAATGCCTCAGCTTCCATTTACCACTGTGTGTTTATAAATACTCACAAAATGGAATCACAGAATAGTTAGGGTTGGAAAGGACCTTAAGATCATCTAGTTCCAACCCACCTGCCATGGGCAGGGACACCTCACACTAAACCATGCCATCCAAGGCTCTGTCCAACCCCACCTTGAACACCGCCAGCGACAGTGCATTCACAACTTCCCTGGGCAACCCATCCCAGTGCCTCACCACCCTTACAGTAAAGAACTTCCTCCTCATATCCAATCTAAACTTCCCCTGTTTAAGTTTAAACCCATTACCCCTTGTCCTATCACTGCAGTCCCTCATGAAGAGTTCCTCTCCAGCATCCTTATAGCCCCTTTCAGATACTGGAAGGCTGCTATAAGGTCTCCATGTAGCCTTCTCTTCTCCAGGCTGAACAGACCTGACTTTCTCAGCCTATGCTCATACGGGAGGTGCTCCAGTCCCCTGATCATCCTCGTGGCCCTCCTCTGCACTTGTTCTAACGGTTCCATGTCCTTTTTATGTTGAGGACACCAGAACTGCACACAGTACTCCAAGTGAGGTCTCACAAGAGCAGAGTAGAGGGGCAGGATGACCTCCTTTGACCTGCTGGTCACGCTCCTTCTGATGCAGTCCAGGATACGGTTGGTTTCTGGGCTGCAAGCCCACGCTGCCGGCTCATGTTCATTTTCTCATCAACCAGCACCCTCAAGCTCTTCTCTGCAGGGCTGCTCTGAATCTCCTCTCTGCCCAATCTGTAGCTGTGCCTGGGATTGCTGTGACCAAGGCATAGGACCTTGTACTTTGCACGGTTTAACTTCACATGGTTGGCATCAGCCCGCTTCACAACTGTGTCAAGGACCCTCTGGATGGCATTCCTTCCTTCCAACGTATCAACCGAACCATGGATGCTGGGGATGGACTCTTCATTAGTGACTGTAGTGATAGGACAAGGGGTAATGGGTTCAAACTTAAACAGGGGAAGTTTAGGGTGGATATGAGGAAGAAATTATTTACTGTGAGGGTGGTGAGGAACTGGAATGGGTTGCCCAGGGAAGTTGTGAATGCTCCATTGCTGGCGGTGTTCAAGGCCATGTGGGACAGAGCCATATATCCATATATATATTTTATATATATATCAAATATGTTCAATGGGATTTAGATAATAATCATAGAATCATAGAATAGTAAGGGTTGGAAAGGACCTCAAGATCATCGAGTTCCAACCCCCCTGCCATGGGCAGGGACACCTCCCACTAAACCATGCCATCCAAGGCTATGTCCAACCCCACCTTGAGCGCCGCCAGGGATAAAGCATTCACAACCTCCCTGGGCAACCCATTCCAGGGCCTCACCAGCCTTACAGTAAAGAATTTCTTCCTCAGATCCAATCTAAACCTCCCCTGTTTAAGTTTGAATCTATTACCCCTTGTCCTCTCACCACAGTCCCTAATGAAGAGTCCCTCCCTAGCACCCCTATAAGACCCCTTCAGGTATTGGAAGGCTGCTATGAGGTCTCCACGCAGCCTTCTCTTCTCTCTTCTTAACAGTAAAGGTAAAGTTTCTACAGGCATACACAGAAGGTGAGGCAGTTTACTTACAACTTTCTGACTTAGGAGTATTGCTGTAATGTTGCTTTTAACAAATTCACTTTATTTTACGAGATTTGGTATAATATCAGTAAAATGTCCCAACTCAAATTATCTTTACCAAAAGTATTTTTTTTTTAATGTACTGTGTTGTTCCTGGTACTGAAATCAGTATTGTTTTCTGGGATCATAAAGTATCCTAAGCTCACTGCAGCTAATCTCAGTTTTAGTTTTTACCATTATTTTTAATGGATATCTTGTCCTGTCAGCACTTGAGTTTTATTTTAATTTACAGTGACACTACCAACAGCAACCAACAATCTTTTCAACCTATTTTGTGTATTCTTTTTTCCCATTATTCCTCCACAGGCCCTCTTCCACCACAATTTTTCTTTACAGAAATGCTACTATTCACTCTCCGCTTTGTTCCAAGCTATCACCATAGCCATTTGTTACTGGGTATATAATTTTATGCTTGAAGCTCCACCTATCAAAAATTGCAGCATAAGGATCTTGTCCTCTGATCATATCATAATTATCACTTTCAGAGATAATGAACCTCATCAAGATCTTCTTTTCTCATTTTCATTTATGAACAAGTTTGTCTACTGCCAGGAGTTAATGAAACTAAAAAGAGAACGAGAGAAGGCAACCCTGTCAGACTCTTACAACACTGCTGAGAGAGTGACAGGATGGTTTTTAAAAGATCACTAATGCAAGTTGCCTTTCAAATACTCAGTTGAACCTTTAATGGGACCAGGTGTCTTGCTTTGAGATTAACAGAATTTTACAGAAAAATTAAAAGCATGTTATAAATTATAAGTAATGACAAGAAAGTTTTCTGAGTTCAGAAAAAAAAAAAAAATCAGCTTGACTATGCTCTGAAAAATTTCAGTGATTTTCCAGTAAAATTGATATTTTTGAATATTCCATGACAGGAAACATAATCTTTGCTACAGTTAAAAAAACCCTTAGCAATTCATACATTTGAACAGTCTCTTTTTGACAATAGTTAGCACCACGTTTTGGAGAGAAAGATGGAAGGAACATTGTAGGGAAAGTTATAGCACGAATTTCTCCAAAATCCATATTTTTTTCTGAAAACCCAAACCTAAACAATGACATTTTCTTTAACCTTATTCCTTGATGGTTCATATACACATTAATATTCTTTCTATAAAGAATTAAAGAAGGCTAGCCTATGATTCAATACCATAATATGTGTAATAAATAATACATGTCTTTCAATGCATGGGATGAATGGTTATCTAAAGCTTATAATGATAAATTATCTTCCCACTTCTGAATTTCAGATCAAAGTATATGTTTTTATTTACTTTATTTTAAACCATAGGTACATTACTACTTTTCTAAAAGAACATTTTAATGTAATAGTTAGCTTTCATAGAGCTGCTGCTTAATATTGTTTTGTCTGTTGGTGAATGTGAAGAAATAGATGCTATATGAATTAGCTTTTTTACACTAGAAATGGACCTATACAATACTTCTTCTGTATCATGCACTTCTGAGGTATAAGACTGTCATATCCAGGAAAAAAAAAATAATAAAAAAAAAGACCTTTATGATGTTGAGGTTCCTGTTACTGAACGGATCAGTTCCAGAACCAGGAACTTACTTTAGATGAATGGGGAAATTGATAAAGAACAATATTAAGAGCTCAATATTATTTAAATAGTAAAACAGGCACCTAAGTTCTTTTGAGAATCCAAGCTGATATTCTTACCCTACAATTATTGTTATATTATCTTAGTAAAAAAAAAAAAAAATTGATTCACAATAAACTCATTTTTATAAGCTTCTGTGACCTGAGACCTTTTTCACACAACTGTAATTCTGACGTCTGGTAACACTAGTGTAGAATTTATATTCCTTATATCCAGGTTATAATATAAAATGTAGAAGTAAACAGTATCAAACAAAACAGAAAACCCGAAGGAACAATAAGCACTCAAGAAAAAAAGCAAAATCATAGAAATAAAAAACTCATGTTTCTTTAATGAGTGCTTCTGATGTGGAAGAGAGCCAAAATAACCACTGACATTTTTGTGATTTTGACTTTTTAATTGCTTGTTTGTTCCTATGGGAAGCTTGCTCAGGCATCCGTTAAATTTTTGCTAGCTAAATAAAGTGGCTGTTCGTGTACTTCAGATTGCATTTGTAGCTATCTTAATTTTTTATTCTTTTTTGAATCACTTTGAGCTGCATTCTGATTTGAGCTGTAATGCAATATTGCAAAAACCTAAAGTAATTGAACATTAGAACTTGCATATTAAATTAGACTACACAGAAACACAGAAGTAAACTAAACGCAATACTGGACTAGTCCAATGGTCATTTTTTACAGTAATTTATGTTTAGAAAGAGCAGGACAAAGGAGTGTGAGGGACTGAGTCAAGCAATCTGCAGTTGGCATATGTGTCGCATAATCTTCACCCTTATAGAGGACACCTGCTGCTTTCTAAATTTTAGAGACCAATTTCAGCATAAAAGCCATAAAAAGAAGAATTTAACTTCTGAAGTTTTTTTGCCATTAATTTGGAGGACTCTGACCTCATAATCCTGTAAATACTCAATTTCTCCTTGAATCTTATGAAGCTTAACCTAAATAAATTGTTGAAAGCAGAAGTGTCACAGTTTAACTATATTTTACATGAAAAAAGTGCAGATAGAGTTTCTTGTTTCTGCCTTTGAACTAACTGAATGTCCCCATGTTCTTGTGTTATGAAACAAGGAGATAAGTATGCTGACTCCACCTTGTTTGTCATTGATTATTGTGTAGATTTTCTTCATGTTCTCTCTTATTCACCTCTTTTCAAAATAACTTTTTCAACTTACATTCATATGGCATTTTCCCCCTATAGCTTCAATATTTTCTTGATCTTCTTTCATTTTAAAGCATCTTTTTAGAAAACAAAGTAACTGAAAGCCCAACTAAGACTGCAATATTAACTTACAGACTGTTTCCCATTTAATACTTTCAACTCTACAGATCCCTTATGACTGGCACTTTTGAGAAGAGAGATTTACATTTTTCTTTCTTATGTACTCTACCTTGCTTTTGGTAATATCACAATTTTTCTGCTTGTCAAGTTGCCTATTGTCCTAATTAGTTACAGCTTTCTAGAGTCTTCACAGTTCTTTCTGGTCCTGATTAGCCTAAATAATTTAATATATTTTGCAGATTTATTGTCTCATTGCCAGTTGTTTCCAGAGACAGCTCTTTAATGAAACACAATTATAAATCATTTCTCACAATGAAAATTTTCTTCTCTTTTGTCCTTTAGGTAGATTTTTATCCATAAAAATACTTGACCTTTCCATTCATGTTTACTTCATTTGTCAGACTCCTGACTGGAGTCTTACCAAGTCTTCAACAAGACTGTGAATGCCTACGAAATCATACATAAGGAGTTTAATTAAACTTATACGTTGAAAGAATTTTGAAAGATTCAATTATGTGGCAGGATTTATTTTGTGGCTTTGATTATTTTTAGCCTGGTTTTCTCAGGAAAAGGGCATTTTTAGCCTTGTTCAATATATATGAGTTAATGTACAGGTTTGTGTGACTATAGACCTGTTAGTGTCTTCTAATAACTTTTGAACCCAGAAGTAAATTGCCAGCAAGTCTGAAGAACTTCAGAGATGTTTAATAACTACAGATTTCATAAGTGTAAGGCATCAAACAGAGATTAGATGTTTTATTAGTATATCTACAGTAGGAAATAACACTGTGATGAGCTCAACCCTTACTATATATCAGAGAAACCACACAGGGGAGACCTGTTGTCAGTGTTTGAATCACAGGAGAAGCTCCTGACAGTTTATGGCTTATTGGATATTTGAAAATCTACCTCTTGGTGAAAATATCTCTCTACATTAATGTCTGGTATAGCGCAGGCTTCAGTTGGTATAATTAACTGAAATGAAAAATCATACACTGAGGGGAAAAAAATGTGGAAATCAGGCTTGATAGGCTCTGGTAATCCTCAGGCTACCTCTTATCTTATCATGTCCAGCTATCAGATAGATATCTTCCAGACCTTTCTCATTCTTTCTTTTTCAGTGTTTGTTTTTATAACGACATTGGAGTCAATATTCAGATATTTTTGTAGTATTTCCATTAGCTGTACAAGCTTTTTTTGGTGTGGCACTAGACAGATTTTTAAAATGTTCTGCTTTTGTCAATAGTAATTTGTCCCTGGATTATTACTATTTAGATTCTGATTTTTTTCCTGAATGATTCTTTTTCTAATTGGTATATTCCTTGGCTCTTAATATTTTTTAGATTTTCAAAAAAATTCTCTTCCTCTAATATCCCATTTCTCTTTGCACAACAGCAAGTCTGAAATGAAGGTCAAAGGACAGAAAAGAATTTACTGCAGTGAGTAACAGTGGAATAGTAACAGTAAGGTAATACTGAAGGAGATTTCCGCTGGCTGACAAGGAAAATCTCTTGTTCAGCTTTCATGGCTATTTTGGATTAAGCTTCTAGTGCAAACACTTTACTAGAATGTTGTTGTAGATGTCTGTAATCTGACTGTGTTTCACACTGACAAATATCCCACATGTTGGGATTCTTTTATTTAAATACTGAAGTTTTTTTTCTTTGCGATTGAAAACTGCAATTCACTAGTCATGTAACAGAAAATCCAATGTCAGCTTTTAGGTTTACAGTAAGATACATTTTTGCTTGAATTATCAATGTGGAATTGGAAAACATACCATGAACAAATGTGATATAGAAACCATTTTTTTAACAGCCTTCTGTTAAGCCTGTGACTATCTTTTATTTGTTTATATATTTATTTATTTCCACTAATGAAACAGGTGTTCTGCCTTTATAATATGCAGCCACCACTTAAAATTTACAATAGATTTCAGGGAAAGAATGGTGGATTTCAAGATACTGTTTATATTTTTTTCCCAACATTTATAATGTAGTGCCTAATTTCCCCAGTATATTATATTGCCAGAGGTGTTTGTTCAAGCATCTCAAGCTGTTATAAAATTTTGCATATAGTTTTACTGAGTTTTCTACCTCTGATTGTAAATTGAATGCAGTGAAATACCTGTGGTAGAGGTCTTGTGTTCATAAAACTCAAAGCTGCTGTGCTCTCAATGATATATGCAACAGAAACTGGATGCTTTCATAGGGTAGTGTTCAGCATAGCAGCAAATGAAGGAAATAAAGAGATCTATTTCCCATCACCAACCGATGCCAAAAACCATTGAACAGCCCCTGAGGAACTGTGGGGAGGCATGGTTTGAGTGGAAAGCATTTCTACCTCCAGAGGAGAGAAAAGATCTTCAGATCTTGAGAAATTGAGGAAGGTGATGATAGATAGATAGATGATAGATAGATGATAGATAGATAGATAGATAGATAGATAGATAGATAGATAGATAGATAGATAGATAGATGATAGATAGATGATAGATAGATAGATAGATAGATAGATAGATAGATAGATAGATAGATGATAGATAGATGATAGATAGATAGATGCAGCTGAGTTCCCTGCACTAATACCAGTTATGTGAAAGAAACTATCCAATTAATAACAAGAGACAATGGTCAGTAAAAAATAGAATGTCCAAGCATAGGAAATTGTACAAGGATCTCAGATGTGAAGGATAGAGCATATCTGGGTACAGCAACCTCATAGAATCATAGAATTATAGAAAAAGAAGGAATAAATTTTGATTTTAACAATTTAAAAAACAGACTTTTTCTGGTCAGAAAGGATGGTAGACCTGATGCTTATCTGAGGGCTGAGAAAATCTAGTAGTATTAGAATCATAAGCTGGAGATTCAAACAGCTCCACACTTTACTGGTAATGAATTGGGCAATTGGAGAAATGTGGTTAAGTAAACTGTAGGAGTGACAGAGGAGCTACTTCAAGGGTTTAGTGCATGGTTACTCAGCAGGCATCCATATATTGAGCTTTTATTTTTTATAGTAATAAACATAGTATGCCACAGATACATGAACTTGTAATATCTAACTGAAATCATGCTAATTAAACAACAATATTTGTTGGCTCAGAGAGTTTGAAAGAACCCTTTTTTTTCATGTGCAACAGTCTAACACCTGTATTGACAGTGTGCAATATTAACACAGAATATGTTATGAATTAATAGGACACGGTTATCAGGGTTTGGTTTTTTTTCTTCCCCTTGGGTGTGATTCTGTCACTCCTTGTAGGCAGCTGAATTAGAAGCAGACAGTAGAATTTCTTCCAGAAAATTGTTGTTTAGCAGTGTTGTACAACACAGCCTGAAGGGTTCTGATCTAGCCATTTCTACACACAAGCAGAAGACTATCATCAGAAGAACAGTTTTGAATATAATTATTTGTCAGGTTGTCAGAGTACCAGGACAAGCATTTTTGTTTCTTTTTAAATGGGAGCTGTGTCTTTAAGTAAGAAGTCAAATTAGCAGAAGCAACTCATAACAACAAAAATGACAGTTTCACTTAGATTTGCATACATATGTAGTCATTAATAAGTGCATAAAGAATTGGGTAGCTATTGGCACTGCTTTCTGCAGAGTTTTACTAATTTACTTTGGGGTTTTTTTAACAGTTTGGTGAATATTGGCTGGTATAAAATATATGTTCTAACTTGCTGTAACCTGTCAATTCCATTAAGCGAAAGAGTCATATTGGACAGGTGAGGTTTATAACCACTTCCTTCATTAAATGCTAGCAATATGATTTTTATAACTCTTCTAATTTCATTATATTCCCTATATTTTTCTCCGCTCATTATCTATAATCCCAATAATCACATATCTGCTCATAGCAGCTTGTCTTTCTTAATTCACCCATCATTGCTCTATGCATTCCCTTGCTATCTGCAGCTTTCCTTAGTTTGTTTAAACTGTCAGCCCTGTGTAGAACAAAGAATTAGTAGCGAAGAGAGAAAGAAGCAGTGTTCCAGAGAAAACACTAAATGATATTAAGCAAGCAGCTATGTGTTCTGATCTTAGGAAGGTAAATTTAGGATTCTGAAAACTTGCAGAATTGCTCAAAAATTCCAGATGAAGAATTGTCCATGAAATGGACAATGAAGGGGGATAAACGGCAAAGTAACTGGAAAAGCATGATAACCTTAAGATGTACTACAGGCGAGAGAAAAAAAAATGGAAGCACTTTTCTTAATAGGAAGCAGCCAATATTTTGCCCTTGACAGAGAAGCAAATCATAGACTGCAGGCAATCAGCAATAGGAGTCAAAACAGTAACAAACTTAAAAAAAGGGATAAGTGGTAGGGCAAAAAAGAACCCTGTTTTGAGAGAATAAAGGCATATAATCTGTGTTGCAAATAAAGAGGCTGGTTGTCATGGTGCCTTCTGATTATTGGAAGAGACACAGGTTCTGAAATTCCTTGGTATTAGATGAAATCCAGCCAGTAGATGGTAGTCCACAGGGGAGAAGAGTGAAATTAGCTTTCCTTGAGGAGACTGATGAAATATCTTAGACCTTTCACACTAAACAGAAAAATGAAAAGTAGAGAAGCATGACTAAAGATTATGTATCATATGTTCCATGGTGTGCAGAAGAGAGAGCTTGGGACTGTTTGTGATAGTGAAGGATTAGAGACTTGGAATTAGATGACTTCCAAAGCAGAAAACAAGAAATACTCATATATAGTTTTGAAGTCAAATAAACAGGCATCAAATACACTTAAACATAGGAGGCAGGGGATGGGGGTGGGGGGGCTGGGGGAAGGGGACAGGGGGGGAGGCGGATAGGGGAAAGAGGAGAGGAACTTCTTAATTAATGCATGCAGTACAATGTTCTAATGCATGAGGATGAGTTGATGTGAAATATAAGTAGTAAGACTTAGTATATTAGCACATTTGCATAAATGCAAGAAAAAAATGGGTATAAAATGTCAGAGATCATTCCCTAGTGATGTCAGTAGAATTCTTAAAACCTGCTCTTGCACAAAGTAAAAAGCTTAGCAGACTTTCAGTATGCTCTGATGTCTACAGTATCAACATTTACAGCATTATCACAATACTTTTTCATTAGAAGGGAAGACAATAGTTGCTGTTCTATAAATAAGGATACAAAACATAAAAGAAAATTGGCTGCAGAACCGTTGTATTCTTTCTCTGTTAGAAGAAGAGCTGAAGCAAATATTTCCAAGACCATCACATAATGTAATCTAAATCAGAGAATATTACACTTAACTCCCTGAGTGTTTTCTGTGGAAAAAATAGATCTAAAAACCCTTACAAAGCATGTTTTGAAGTTTTAATTTTAAGATAAACATTGGTATCTAGGAGTTACTTGATTTATTTCTATTTTGCAACATACCATCCTTCAACATTTCTTTCGATAAACCTATGTGCAGTCGTGTCACAATGGCTGTGATACAGTTTCCACTTTCATGGGGCTTCCTCTGTCCCACCCACAAAGAGCAGCTAGCTGAACAGTTGCAATAGCTAAGTGAAAACTTCCTTTACAAGTGTAAATTTTCCCTTATGAGTGTCATCTGCAAGCATTAGAAAGAACATTTTGGATGTCCTCTCAAACATGTCTCTGTGTTTTGACATCAACATCAAGAAAACAGTGAACACACTAGCTCCTCCCAAAGCACATGGCAGACCCTTACTCAAAGGATCAAATAGAGCCCAGGAATCAGATTGCAGAGGAGCGTCTCTTTCCTGCATCAGGAAACACCGAATAAAATTTCTGTGAAATCGCAGAAAGTACAGTGTAATTAGCTGAATGGCTACTTACAGTACTCAGCAACAAAGTTACAAATTTTGCTTTAAAACTGGTGATCTCTGTTCTGTTTTCTGATTTTTTTTTTTTTATCATGGTCTACTTTTTTTCCGAGTAGCAGTCTTTTATTTGCCTGGTCATACCTTATACATTATGTTTTCTTCTCAGGATGAATCTGGGAAGCAAGAAGGCTTTAGTTTATCATGTCCTGGTTGCTGCATGCCTTGCCAAACACAACTTTCTGGAAGAAAAGGAAGGAGATTGTCTTCTTTTTAGTAGAGGATAGAAATATTCAGGAAATAACGTTCAGAATGCAGATTGAGGTAGGCAGATGTAGCTCTTAAGAACATCTGAGCTTGGGAGACAGCTGAGCAGAGAGTAAATCCAAAGTTACCCCTCCCGCGTGACAAAGAAACTATCTTGTTTGTTACAGCCCAAGAAGACAATAAAGGTTGATGAAAGAAAACAACTTTA
Source organism: Amazona ochrocephala (assembly GCA_039720435.1). Taxonomy (NCBI): domain Eukaryota; kingdom Metazoa; phylum Chordata; class Aves; order Psittaciformes; family Psittacidae; genus Amazona; species Amazona ochrocephala. Next base: position 32,710,760 of record CM077879.1, read on the forward strand.
AATGAAAGGTCCTGCTCCTCCAAGGCATGTCTGGCAATGGGAGTTAGATTTGCTTCCAAGTTCCCTCCTTTCCCTATTCACATTCTATTTTCTCTCTTCAAAAAAAAAAAAAAAAGTTTCTCCGTCCGGTTAAAGTTCCAATAAAAACAGGTTTATAAAAGCTGTTTGATCTTGTTGGAAAGCTCACATAAAAGAAAAAATATAGACAGAACTGCCTGGCTGGCTGGTTTGGGATGTGCAAGAGCCTCGGTGCTTATGCACTTGCTGGTTATTAAAAAGAGAAGTTATCATTCTTCATGAAATCATCCCTGTGTTAAACTTCTTATCTCTGTATCTCACTTTGAACTGTATTACTCATGTGGAGCAGAACCATCCTGGGAGGATGCCAGATGAAATTTCCAAGATGTCAATTGCTGGAGGCACCATACCCACATAATGCAAGAGAGTTCTTTCACTCTGTTTCTCCTGACATATCCCTTAGATGCAATTATTTCATCGGATGCCTGCGTTTGTGCAAAGGAAGAGAGTTGGTTTTGGTCCAGCCAAATTCTAACTTATACAAAGCTAAAACCCTTTCTGGACAAGTTGCAGCTCTGTCAGTACGTGCATGCTTCCCTCTTTTTCCCCTTAGGTGTTGCAGACTCCAATAGATGTAAATCAGATGATCTGCCAGGAGCTTAAGCTGAAGCTTGTTTGAGAGGACTGGGGACAGTGCTCTTGCACAAATATCCTCCATAAAAAGGGTAAAATGTGCATTTGTTCCTTTCCATCCCACCCCTACTACTCTATATGCTGAAAGCAGTCACAGTATCTCTTCTCTTGGGAAATTCAGAACTTCTGTTTCCAGATTTTTGGTGAAACAATTCTCTCAGTATGCCAGTTATTTTTATTAATAAATGGGAAAAATCCACGAAGTATGGAATACATCATGCAAACATACAGGCACAACTTTATCTCTAAGGCTGGACATTAGAGATGGTAGAACAGTTTTTCCTTCTTCATTAAGTTACAATGTATTTAAAACAAGTTTTTCACCTACTGTTCTCATTGCTTTAGGGAATACTAAACAGGCATGCAGGTCTTTTTACTGATTGTTGTCAGCTGCACTTAGCACTTTGTTATATTAGTATACATTAATTTGTGATTTTATTATTGCTGCAGGGCATATACACATCATTATCTTTCAGGGCAGTGGCTCATCATTACGGTGATTATTCAAGAACGATGTGTTGATGGCTTTAATAGGCCAATAATCCAGTAATGATGGCTCTGTAAGGAATTCAGTACTGTTGTGAAATTATTGAGTACTCTATAGTGATATGATTTGCAGAGCTGTAAAGCTGTGCAAGTAGAATAATCTGTTTATACATCTTCTTGCAGCTTTTCAGGGTTTTTATCTATTGTGCTTGTTTAGAAATGCTGGCTTACACACGTGATATTTCCTTCAGCTATTGGGTACTCTTTTTTACAATATAACAATTTGTGGTTTATTTCATTAGTTCTTTGCAACCAGATTTTTAGAAAACTTCAATGTTTTATATTAAAGTTATGAAACAAAAAAATATATGAAGAAAATATGACTTTCTATAATGAAAATATTTGGTTATATTTTGCAAAAGAACTTATGAAAAGGACATACATTGCATCTTTATGAAAATGAGAACAAATAATATGGAAGGATGAAAAATTAATATACCTTTTATTACTTTGAAATTTTCATTAATGCTAAAACATCAGGTGAGTGTGAAGCTTACAGTAGTTCAGTCCTCTTTTCCTTGAGCCCCATTTTACTATCTGTTGTATAGATATGTGGTTTTGACTGCATGAAGCAACTATTTCACTAAACCTGATAGATAATGATAAAGAATATCATTGTACAAGTTTATTATATAGATGTATATGTATCTGTACATGTGTGTACATTTATGCAGCTTACATGCCTGTATGTATTTTGGCATTGTTCTGACAGTATAAAAAATAAAACTTTAATTTCTCTCATCAATGATTATGTAATTTTCTGTGAGCGACAAAAATATAAACTTTCTTTTCTCAGCATCCCACTTTCAGAAAAAACAATACAGTATGAATAATTATTGTCGTTTGCAACCATGCGATTCTGAGAATCTTCTGAGGTAGGAGCAAAGAAACCTCTAGAGTGGATGATTTTTTTTAAGAAATCATTAGCATCACAAACGAAGCAAAACAGAGTAGATTTAATATTTAAGTCTAATAAAAATACAATTTTAGAAATACCTGTGGTACCACACAAGGATGAATGCTGCAGGAATAGAAGATAACAACTTAGACTAGTAAAGTACATACAAAATGTTTTTCCAATGAACTGTCTAAAGAATTGCTGCTGACAGAGAAATAGAAAGTTATCACATCTTTACTGTCTTTAAACACAGCTCTGACTTTCTTTACACTCATCTGCACAAGATTGTAAGCGATCAGGGGCTTATCTTACTGAGTAATTTTTCTCATATTCATGTCCCTTCTCTGCCTTAGAAAATATTCTCTTGATGCTAACCTCAATTTGTGAGCATAAATACTTTATTTTGGAATCATCATGGGCTAGATGAAGTGCATGTAAGTCATTGTAACCTATGAAAACTCCTTGTTTGAGTGAATATACAATGGCAATACCCAGTTTCTTTTCTCCTTATACTATACACTGTATACTATGCATTTTTTTTGCAACAATTTTTTGGATGTGCAAACCTGAGAAAACTTGAGATAATCTAGTGCCCAAATATGTGCTTCACATCTTTTTAAATTCATTCACTGTTTTGCAACTTTGTTTAGCAAAGAAATTTACTCTAATTGTTTACTCACTACAGGTTTGATTCATCATCTAATAATATTTAACTAAGAATTTAGCACCTGATTTTAAATCATATATGATTAAGTTTGCATTGCCTTCAGTGGGTACTAAATTTCAGAACCTTGTTTTAACATTTTGGGAAGCTGAGGTAAAACCTGCATACAAGGTGATAACAAGTGATGGTCATGGTATTATCTTAGTGAAGTAAATGAAAGTAATTCCAGGATCAATCTGATAACAGGGGAAACAATTTCAGATTACTAGTTTGGCAGCACTGGAAAATTTTGTATGAGGTGATCTGAAAGAAGAGTACAAAAATGATCACAGTTATTAGTTTGAATAAAGGCTGCAAGTTTGCTTTGATGTTATTCATGGCTCTTTTTGATTTTCAGTACCAAGGTAGTGCAACAAAATAATTTAAAGCTTGACACTAGTCTGCAGTTATTTGGTGTTTTCATGGCTACCTTTTGATAGTTTTTTTTGCATGCTTCAAAGAGAAAATGACATCAATGAGGTAAAGCTCATCACATTAAATCTTGAATCAACAATACTGGAACTTGCCTTGTTTCGTGATAAACTAAGAAGAAAATTATATTAAAAATCGATAGATAATGTAAATTATGACAACCTGGTAAAGGAATAAGATGGTATAGATCAAATTTTTGTGTAACATACCATTTAAACGCTATAGCTGGAAGGTATGTGGAGGGATTTTTTTCCCCACTGCTGTTACTTCCTAGAGCGCAGTACATGCTATGCAGTATATGCATCATACTGAACTGAATACTGACTACAAATTATTACAAGGCTGGAGGAAGCAAATCTGGAAAGTTCTGAGTTTTAGTTATTTTTTTTCAGGCAGAGCTGAGATAGAATTGAAAATGAGAAAATCTGAACACCATAGTCATATAACACTTTTACTTCCTGGAGGCAGATGACTATAATAAAAGAGAAGTAAATAAGTCATTCAAGTAGACTGCTGAAGATATGATTGAGACACTATTATCAACATTTAGGATGAATAATATAGAATTATACACAGAAAAAAGGATGCTGATTGTGTGGTACACTGAGTATACAATATAGCACTGATTTAGAAAAACAAATAATAGAAGGTATAAATAGAAAAACGTCCAAAATGTTGCAGAAACTGGCACATACAGGATAGAGAAAGTAAATGTTTTTCTGTGTGAATGCATGCTGTCTGCGTAAGAGGAAGTGGAAGTGTCCTCAGGTCTCCAGGCAGACAGGTTTTCTTATTGTTTTTAATTCATGTACCTCCAGTAGAAATGTCTCTGATGATATAGGGCCTGCATCTCTAACCCCCACATATCAGTTGTCTTTGTAAAAGACAAACTTGCCCAATCTGTCTGTTCTGTTGAGATTCTAGTAGAAGGCACATGTCCTGAGATGAATACAGAAGGCTGCCAGTCTGAGAGATTAAGGAAGCTCTGTGGTTGGCGAAATATAGGCTATCTTCAAGATCCACATTCAGATATATTCATGGAACTTTGATTCCATGGAACAAGGAGATTTTAACTCCAAATTTTACTATATTCTGTATTATCTTGTAGGACACTACTGGTTTAGAAAGGATTATCTGTAAAAGAAGTTTCTTTCCTTCTTTTTCTCGCTATTTTTAGTGAACTTGTAGTTGACTTGTGCTTTTATTGATTGAAAAATGAACAGAATTTACCATGTTTACCAGAAATCGTGAGCAATCAATGGGCAGAAGACAAGCTTTCACTGAAGAAACATACATTTCTGTAGTAAAAGACCAGGAAAAAAAATATAAAAAAAGAAGACTGAATTAGTATTTCTTTAATCTATAATTCCTTTTGATGAAATATCGCACCAGAATACTCTGACTTGATTTCTTGGAACCTATAAGGAAACTTCTCTACGTGGGTGATTCAAAGAGATCATTATTAATCTCTGTTTGTCAGTCTGTCAGAACAGAAAGGAATCCTAAAAATGTTCAATACATAGCATTCATCTGACACTGAAAGAAAGGAAATAGATGTTTGCACTTCATGTTCACAAAACCACTTTCTGTACATCTGTGTAATATTATTAAATTCAATTTAAGTTTTTATTTCTGTCAACTTCTCCATATACATGAATTTGCTGACAGGTGATAAGGAATGCGTAGTGGAATAGGATTTTTTTTTTTATCTTCAAGTTGTGGTCCACATGTGTACAAAATTTCCAGACTGAGTCAAAAGTGCCAAAATCTAAAATCTCTGCCAGTAAATACTCATGTCAGCTGATATAACATCCATAGCTAATAAATGTATTTCTGAAATCTGGTCCAAATTGGCTACCAGTAGGCTTGCATGTCCCCAGGGGTTTTGCAACATCAAGAAGAATGGATTAGGTAGCCTGAGAAACAAGTCAGCAAATAGTACTGTTGAAGAGCTACATCCGTAGATTACATTAAATCATCAACATTAGGATGTTATGATTCATCCCACAGCTCTCATTCTATTGTTATATCGGGTGGTTAGTTAATTTTTATTTTGCCCCATGGTGTGATTTAAACCCAGCAGGCAGCTAAGCACCACTTCCCCCTGGTCAGATGTGGTGAGAATCAGAAGTGTAAAAATGAGAAAACTTGTGAGTTGAGATAAAGCCAGCTTAAAAGGTAACATAAAAGCTGCATATATATGCAAAGCAAAGCAAAGAATTCATTCACCACTTCCAATCAGCAGGCAGGTGTTCAGCCATCTCCGGGAAAGCAGGTTTCCATTACGCGTAAGGTTACTTCGGAAGACAAATACCTTAACTCTTAATGTCCCCCCTTCCTTTCTCTTCCTCCAACTCTATAAACTGAGCATGACACCATATGGTATGGAATATACCTTTGGTCAATTGGGGTCAGCTGACCCAGCTGTATCCCCTCCCAGCTTCTGGTGCACCCCCAGCCTACTCATGGATGTGGTGGGGTGAGGAGCAGAAAAGGCACTGACCCTGTGTAAGCACTGCTCAGTAGTAGCTATAATAGCATGTAACATCCCTGTGTTATCCCTGTTTCCAGCACAAATCCAAAACCTCGTACTAGGTACTATGAAGAAAATCAACTCTATCCCAGCCACAACCAGCACGCGCCACCATGAGGACTGAATTCTGTAGCAAAATTATGGGCCCTTAGCAGATACTAGCTGCATTCTGGAATATGCTTTGTTAAGTATTTCAGCCACTGCATTAAGATATTCAGCAGTATGACTTGTATTATTCCTGGAGTTGGTGCTGCATAAGGCTGTGCTTCCCCTTCTGACTGATGATGTATTTTCTCCTATTCTTCACAGAAAGGGTAGCCATGGTTCTAGGTGGGAAGTGATCTTTCTTTTCATAGCTTTTTCAGATTCTTCATAAAAGACATAGCAAAACATTGATCTGCTCCATTGGCTATTTTGGCACTCAAGAAAAACAGTCCTACCTAAAGAACTTCTTCATGTATTCAAAAAAAAGTACCTTTTTTAAAACAGATAGGAAATACTCCCAACAAGGATGTACAACTTAGCCCAACTCTGCATTGTGCAAAAGCCTCAGATAGGCTGCCACAGATGTGAGCACTGCTAGAGTGCAGTACAGGGGGAGGAGAAGGCTACTGGGAAGGACAGCCTCATTCAGATGCAGCTCACGCTGTGTTGTGTAAGAATGCATCAGAGTCTTTATGACTTCCTGGGGTAGTAAATTTTCATCCTGCTGACAACAGGAGTAATTGCTGTGTGCAGAATAAAATCACCTTTTTAAAAGTTTAAGTTCTATTTTTACGAGCTGTGCTTCCTTATTTCTTAGTTTAACTTATAAAAGGTCATCATTACTGTATTACTACTCATGATTGTTATGTTTGTGGAGAAAGCATAGAAAATTTTGCAAATTAACATGTTACTATGGAGGACGGAGAAATAATATCATTTCCTCTGTACTAAAAGTTACATATTCCACATTGTCCTTTGTACTAAATGCTGATGATTTAAAACTCTTTTGGCATCTTGGAGATATCTACATTGAAATTTCTGCAAAGGGATTCATAGTTTACTTGTGAAAAATGTTACATTAGCTCTTTATTTCAGAAAAGTACACAAAAAGAAAGTATGCTTTCATTAACAAATAAAGCCTTTATAGATATCAAACTAAGGTTACCTTATCACAGCTGCCTCTGCTTGTACTAAAATTGTGGTTGAAAAATAATATACACAGGTCGAGTGAGAAATTTCACAATCCACTTTAAGATTGATTTTTGAAACTCCAAATTTCAAGGACAAGAAAAGAATCATCAGTTGGTAGGTCTTATGATACTTAGCATTAGGAAGGCCAACAAGGAAGATATCATGGTGGGAATCTGTTGTAGACCACCCAGCCAGGATGAAGAGTAAGAAGATGGGTAAGAAGGCTGAGAGCAGAAACAGTGTGGCCAGCAAGGCTAGGGAAGTGATGATGCCCCTGTACTCAGCACTAGTGAGGCAGCACCTCAAATGCTGTGTTCAGGTTTGGGTCCCTCACTACATGAGAGATATTGAGGTGCTGGAGCATGTCCAAAGAACAATGAAGCTGGTGAAGGGTCTAGAGAACAGGTTTTATGAGGAGAGGCTGAAGGAACTGAGATTGTTTAGTCTGGAGAAAAGTAGTCTAAGGAGAGATCTTATCACTCTCTACAGCTACCTGCAAGGAGATTGTAGTGAGGTAGAGGCAGGTCTCTTCTCTCAAGTAACAAGTGACAGGACAAGAGGAAATGGCCTCAAGTTACATCAGGGGACGTTTAGACTGGATATTAGGAAAGTTTTCTCCAACTAAAGGGCTGCCAAGTATTAGAACAGGCTGCCCAGAGAAGTGGTTGAGTCACCATTCACAGACATATTTAAATGGTGTGTAGACACGGTGCTCAGGGACATGGGTTAGTGGTGGAGTTGGTAGCGCTAATTTCATGGTTGGACACAATGTTTTCAAGGGTCTTAGCCAACATAAATAAGTCTATAACTCAATTTGTTAATTACTCAATGCCTCCAATGTGCTCATAAACATATAAAAAATAAAAAGTCTAAAATACTATGCCAAAATTCATAATTCATAAAAATCTAGCAAGTTCTATTAGGTGGATTCATGTTATAAGTCAGAAAAAATGCATTCTTGTTATCTGCATAAGGAATATTAAGGCTTGACGTAAAGAAATGTTTCATCCATCACAAAGATGTTAAGTAAGAATACCAATGGAATTGTTCATATCCCTCGAATTGTAAAAATGCTAATGTTGTGATGTTGTTCCTTTTCCACACAGAATATCAAATACTTGCAGTCAACTATTTCAAATCTGTGCTACAAAATCACTTGAAAATCAAATTTTTTGGCCTTGAATATATTGAAATTTGGTCTTGAGTATATTAGAATTTAAACAATTTATTGTCCTCCTGCATTGTTTTATGAAATGTTACAGCTCTCAAATAAATATTCTGGGAACACTTCCCTCCCCCCCTCCCCCCCCCCAATAAATCCAGCTGAAAATAATTGTGCTTCTTTATATATTTAGGAAAGTCTTCAATTTATTTGGGGCATATAAGTGCATCCTTTGAAATTTCAAAGCTCAAAAAAGCATCATCTGACTTTTTTCTCTCTTGCACATGTATTCTTTCTTTCTTTCTTTCACATTTCCCAGTTTTCAGATGGGCTTATTTCTCCCCCACACTCCATATGATATTTCCTATTTTGAAAGAAGCAGAACTCTCAGTTCTTCCACATATTGACTGGATTTATGCTTCTAGTTTTAGCAATGCCTTTAACATCCTCTGTTCTGATAAAAATCTATTGTACTGCAAGCTGAGAGAGGTGTGTGGCTCAGTCTTTTTCTGAGTGTTCTTTCCACCACTGAACAGTTTTATTTCTGTCTACTGCTGCTTGAAATCAGTTGCCCTTTTTGCAGGCAATTAATCTATGATTTGTAAAAGAAGAAAATCAAGTACAGTATTTGAACATTGCAAATGCTTCACTTTTTCCTGATAAAAAGTGATTTTGTTAAGACTTTTTTTATATCTCTTGTGTGTAGTTATGAATATACAGAAAACTACAGTAATCCAATCCTTCATTTTGGCATTATTAATATATTTGTTTCTACATATATTAGGGCAGATATCTTATGTGAACTATAAGTCATTTGCAAAAATGCCTCCCTTTCTGTGTTTGGATGTACACACATTACCATTTAGAACCTGTAAAATAATGTCATACGAGTATTTCAGGCAGTTACAAATAACAGAGTAATTTCATTGGGTCACAATACAGCCTCAATTCCCTGTGAAGAGGCAAAATCTTAAAACATTCTCTGCACCTCTGAGTTAGCATCCAAGCAAACTTTTTAATGTTTGCATAGAGGTATGCTTTAATTGGTAAGACCAGGTGATAGAGTCAGAACTGAGTTTTATTTTGACTTTTTGTTGGCTTTCTTTCTGGCAATTGAATTACCTGTTTCTGACAAAATCAGGTTGTATAGTATCCTTTTCAGATGAAATACTGTGTTCAGTCTGAGATTAGGAATGGGAACACTAAGATCTTTGATGAAATATGAAAAATGTTTTTACAAGATATTATCGTTACCACAACTTTGCAGAAAACAATTTCAAAAATCTCTTTTGTCAGCATACATAGCTCATAAGAAACGTATTTTTGTTATTTGTTAGTTCATATGTTTCATTTATGCTTTGGATATCAGTTCTGTTCCAAAACTTGAATTATTTAGTTGTTTAAGACATAGATATTTATTTTAAGACACTGAAGAAAAAACTAATCTTAACGTGAAGTCTGGAAAAGGAGAATTATTCCATTTACATTGTATTCAATTTCTAACTTAGGCAGTCAAAACCTGGATGTCCTGTGGACACGGGGTCTTCTATTTCTTTACATATTAAGACCACAAGTTTGAAAAGTAGCGTGAAGGGCTTTTACCAGTTACTGATGAAGGCAATAAGATGTTTTCTATTTACACACATAATAATTGCAGCACTTAAATTGTCTTTTAATTTCCCATAGTTGCTTCTGTAAAGGAAATTTCAGTCTCTCCACTGGAATTACCAGTCCAAAGAGTTTTAGCTCCTATAAAGTGAAGGAAAGCTTCTTAAAAGTGAAATCCCATTTAAAATGTTAATTCCAGACAGAATGGATGCATGCCTCTATGTCCACCATGTGTCCAGGTGTATTACCAGGAAAAGGAGAAGGAGCTCTAAAGAAAAGCCTGTTGCACAGCTTAGGAGCAGCCAAGTGAACAGCAGCTTTCACCCCACTACAGGGAGAGGATGTGGCTATATACATACTCAAACCCAAGACTACCATAAAGTGTTATAACCATTTTCTATAAAGCTAATACATGAATCATATTTTTAAATGCAGAGATATGCAAGCATGATGCCATGGAAAAATATGTGCACATTGTGTGCAACATGAAGAGTATCTTGAGAATTATATTGATACAAACACCTATTTAAAAGATGCTTAGAAGCTTCTTTGTTAAGGTTAATTAACATATTCACATCTTTGTGCTTATTCTAAAAAAAAATTAAAAAATTATGTTTTTCCAAGGCTCAGCCAAGCTGAACTTACATTAATGACAAGATTTATACTGAATTTAGTGTCTTTTTGTTCAAGTCATAGGTAAAGACTTTTGTTTCACTGTTAGATAAATTATTTACAAACTTTCCTCAAGAACAGCTCAGAAGAATTCAGGTTGTTTGCTGATCTATGATCATTTTTATTGCAAAGTGAAAATGTTATGCTGAGGTTATGCTTATGCTTTCTTTATTGCTTCTACAGAACACAAACTTCAGAACTGCTGATTCCATAAAGGCTGAACTCAGCTATGTGTTCTTCAATAATTGCTGAGAAGCCTTTACACTGCTTTGTTCAAGCCGGATGAATTTTCCAGAAACAGACTCACTGAAAGTCTTAATTGCAGCAGGTAAAGAAATGAGATAGAAAACAGATAGTTTGTTGTGGGTTTGTTGTGGGCTTTTTTTTCCCCTTTGGCGGCTTGACTTCAGGAAGAAAAAGGTTTTGTGTATAATACAAGCAATACATGTTTATTATCTCAGAAAAATCACATGTAGCTGGAAAAACTCAAAAGCCTGAGATCATCCATTCATGCTGTTGCTGATAACATCAGTTATTATTTTGTCTTGTCTTTTTCTCCATGTCTCTTTCAGATAGATTGCCATAACGTATCTGGAAAAAGCACATGTGAAGCATATGACATGATTCATTTCATCAAAGGTCAAAATGAGATGGGGCTTCTTCTGAACTTACAAGAACAAGTCACCTACCATAACTGCAGTATTTGCTACTGAGAAAACCAGACAGCCAGCTGACAATAAGCTGAAGGAGAAACCTGCATAGAGATAATGCAAAGTTTGTGACTGACTCACTCATGCAAAGTGGTGGCATAAGAGCAAACAAAACAGCTGAGGGTGGAAAGATTAAATATATTTCTACTGCACACCCCTGGGAGCAGCTCCAAGAGAAATCAGGTGTGTCTGCTTTCCCTCAGCAGCTTCATACAGTAGCTATTTGAAGCAGAAAAGCCATCCTCCTCATAAATTCCCACAGAGACTTTGAAGCTCAAAGCAAAATGTACATTACCACACCTATAGTTAGGCAACTATGTGGAGATACTCACTCCTTCATAATTCGTAGAAGTTCAACTTCATCTCACTCTCATTCCTTCCAGGGAAGTTATATTTCCAGTGTTAAGCTCCTGATTAGCACACACAGACTTCCAGAAAATACCTCAGTGGGCTGAGGGCCTTTTCTATCACCTTTTTCTTTTTTCCAATTGGCAGTCAGCAGAAACAATTTATTCTACCAGGTAGCCAGCACTGTTACTGCCCAAGTGTTCTCTTCAAACTATGGTAAACTGGGTAAAAGAAACCAGGTCAGCAAGCAAAACTAAACCAGTATTAACTGTCCCAACAGCATCACAGAGTTTGTGATGGGATGGTCTGACTGGCAGGGAGGGAATAGGTTCATCGTGAGTGAGGAAGTCAATCAAAAATACCTAAATCATGAATGCTGGGCATTCCTGCATCTCTGGAATAACACAACCAAACCTCTCACTTTTTGGTGTCAAAGATTACTGCCTTTTGTCTCATCTTCCTCTAGGATAACCATAACAAGGATTTTTTATGTTTCACCTCTAAAAAGAAATCTTCATATCTAATTGACAGTTTACAAAAACATCCTTTTCCCAAAACTGATCTCAGTTGTTGATAGGGAAAAGAATGGTTAGTCTACTTGGTAGAAAGTTCATTTCAAGGAAAATAAAAAGAACGAACTAGTCAGAGAGCATTAATACATGTCAATACCTGGTTCACATGGAGTCAGGGTGAAGCAATGACCCCACGTGTTTCTCCAAGGGGTAGTTATGCAGTACTTTGTCGTACTTGAGCTTTCAGAGCTATGTCTGCATTATTACATATCTCAATAAAAAGGCAGCAATTTAGGAATGAAGTTGAGAGCTTGAGATCTCCTCCTCAATTTCTCTGTGTTGTTTGAATTCTTTGGTAACTAAGTCAGAAAAACTTATGTGTCCTGCAGCATTTTGAATTTTCTAGCTACATTGTTGAGTCTCATAAACATTCTCCTTTGTTTTACTTGTATTCTTAGATAATCCTGCTTATATTAATACAGCTAGACCACAGCTGTAGTCAGCAGTTGGCATTTCCTGCTTATTCTGCTTTTTGCTGTCCTAAATTAGGGCTCCAGTTTGCATTTGGTCTAATTTCTTCTCTCTCAGGCAAGGCAGCATGATGTGTACAGCAGGATGTATTTACTTCCAGGCTAAGAATCAGGCCATTCTTCACTTTGTGAGCATTTAGTTTTGCTTACACAGATTCCAGTGTTGAATGAGATGGGGCATTTGGCAGGCTGGTGAAGTAATCAGCTTACCTTTTGCTGCAGTTGTATTCTTGGGAATTAGAACAAATAGATTTTGCTAGCAGCAGCTTAACATTATTCCTGCTATAAGGTTTACTACTCCTCTCACTTATCTAACATGTATTTACTCTTAAATATATCCGTATTTAGCTGTATCTTAAAAAGATTATTTCAAGTTTGATGCTCTGGTTAGATGTATTGTATGAAATCCAAAGATACCATTTGTAGCTATATTTCTCACTTGAATGATATGAATGTTTTTCCCCCACCTTATAAATGTCTTGATGTGCTTATTTGAAAACAGCTGCAATGTTTTTGAAAACTGTTGTCGTTTACTAGACTTTCCAGCTAGGAGGAGTGATACTGCCATTCTTTTACACCACATGAAAGCTTTTAACTTGGAGCACAGACTCTCTCACTCACATAGTATCTGATTTATATACTCTGAAAAATAAAATAAAATAATAAAAAAGTGGCAGCAGCTTCTGCTGTTTAATAGCATAAGGAAAAAATACTTCAAAGTCAGCCATGCATGAAGGAAACATACAGGAAGGGACCTTAAATACATGCTGGTGACAGATCGTGAACCAAACCTGCCTTTCATCTGTCTTGAAAAGAAAACTTTGTAATTATCTATGCCTTCAGTAGCAACAGTATATTCACTGAAATCATTATACTAAAGTTGTAAGGTTCAGGATTATCTGAAAGGTAATGTTCATTTATTCCTGAAGTAGAACTGAAAGGCTTCTGTGTAGTGTTGGACCTCTCTTTAATTAGAAAGTCAGGGTAGTTAAATTTTGCCTGAATAGTAAGTTATTCAAAAGAAGAGAAGAAAGCAGAATATTTCTCTAGGAAGAAAAAATAGGTTAATCTCAGGAATTTATTATTAAAAGGTTGTCAAGAATCATTGTGCTACACTTAAATGTATTGGGAAGACACTTGTTAAACAGACAAAACATGAAGGATTGGATTCACTATAAAAGTGACAATAAGCAAACAAATTGCTACTTTTTTTTTCTTTTTTTCCCTAAAATCCAGTAGATAAGAAGCCCTAATCTCACACAAAGGCAAAGCAGAGTAGGCAGCATAAGACTTGATACTTTTTGTGTTTTCCATAGACCCAGCTTAGAAAGACCAGCCTCCAAAAGTAAAGTGAGCAACCATTCAGTTTTTGATTTTAAACTAAATAAAACCAAAAAGCCCATAAATTTCCTGCAAGATGTCCTGCAGACATCTTGTGGATATGCTTCTAAATCATTCAAAATAGAAGTTTTCCTAAACCCGAAGACATCTAAAGGCTCAAAGGTTGATATTGCCATTGTTGTCACAATTGTCAGAAAGCAGAAGCTCATAGTACATTACAGTATTTCTGAAATACTTCAATTTGTAAAAAAGCAAGGAAATTTAAAAAATCAATAGCAGTATTAAAAAAACAACTACTTGCATTTAGTCTTGTTACAATATCCAAGCAAATTTGTATTCTGTCAGAGCCTATTAGAAAATTTCACACTTCAGAGAGCATTTTCACATGCTGTCTCAACAAGAGTGAGTACCATGTATATGTACCTGAAACTTCCTTACAGTACGTTTCATTTCTTTCATATAGAAGCAATTTGATTATTGAATATAATGCATGTTAAAAAAAAGAAGAAAGGAATGAGAACACACATATCAAATTAATTTAATTTTAAAGGAAGACAACTTTGTGCTATATCTCTTTCACATGAAAACTTTAAATGTCATAAAAATATTTGCAATCCTTGAAAGGTTCTCAAATCCCTTAGGGGATCATGACCATGTCAAGCAAATTGTTTGCAATTACCAACCAAACCTGAACTGAACTGGGGCTTCCATTTTCCTTTCTTTGGTGTCTTGCTTCCAACTCAGAGTAAAGAAAAGCAACGGAGCTGGGGTAACTTCACCAATCAAAAATTTGTTAAATAGGAAAAACAACGACGACAGCAGTTAAAACTGTTAAAAATCCCTCAAAAATCTTGAAGTAATTCTATAATATATTGATGTTAACTGCAGCATTAATGTCAACAATAAACTTATACTGGGTTTGTAATTTGAGGTGTTTTAGAATAACATGAGCATTTGTGAGTGATGCTGAGTATAATCAAAATGACAAATACAATTCTTGTAAAGCATCACCTTTCAAGGAAATTCTGAGGGGAAAAGTTAGGTCTACATTAACACAGTGGAAACTGATTTTGACAGTCTAACAGGTAATTTGATGTAAAGCCTGAACCTGTTCTTACTGAAAAAAACTGAAGCATTCATTGTATGTATTATTGGACCTTAGAGGTCCAAAAAGTGTTTAGGACCTTGATCTCCTATTTATTCATAAAATTTGTTATTTTTTAATGTAGGATACTCTTTTCAAAATCATACTCTCCAAACATTTGGTGTGATAGATGCTGTAGTCATTGCAGGATTAATTCCAAGGTCAACTTTGAAACTGAGAGAAAAGTCTTTGCTGATAAACTTCAAAGTGGTGGAAGTTGTGAAAGATAGGTGCAACAGACAGTGGAAGGAATGGCTGAATAATGACAATGCAGGGTTAGCACAGGGTTTCGCTAGGCATTTTTTTTTAATGACACCAATAATGGTTTTCAATCATACCCAACAAAGAATTGTTCTTCAAAATAAAAAAATAAGAAATAATATTTTCCTTGGTATTTCCATTTCCCTTCCAAACTTCACTTTAGGAGTTTCCTATTCCAGAGGTTGACTGAGACTTCTATCTAATATTTTTGCATTTATAGTTGTCAAAGTATCTCTTTTTCACTAATTTGACAAATCCATTTCTGAACTTGTTATCAGTTACTCTTTTTGTAGTTCCTGTGACAGATTTCCAATTTAATTATGTGTTGTGGTTCTGTGGGGAAGTACTTCCTTTTGTTTATTTTAAGCCTATTACTCATTATTTCCTTCAAAAGCCATTCTGCTATTAGAAAAGCAAAGTCATCATTTCCTAGTCATCTTTGTCATAGCTTTTAGGGAGCATAGATTACTTTTCAATTTATTATCTCTTTCCTGAATAAGATGTTATTTAAAATCTGGAATAAAAGCTATTTAACTTAAAAGACACTCCTTTTATTCCTAATCATTCTTTCTGAACTTTTTCCAATTTCACCATATTCATTTGAAGTAGGATGTTGAGAATTTCACTGTAGCATAATTGGCTCAGTTAAGCATTTTGTGTGCGGTTTAGAAGTACCTTCTTTTAAGCCAATAAGAAACAATTTAATATATGTAAGAAATTCTAAAATACATGTTTGCTGTTTTAAATATAAACACAACAACAGATAAATTAATAAATGAATTCAAGATGCATCTTAGTCTTTCATCTTGTCAGCATGGTCCTTTCTATATATTAATGCAACTATATAAGTTAGCCCACTATTGCAAAGGGTGCAAGTCACATTATTCTTCTGTAATGCTTGATACAAGTAGGCAAAAAGACTACAATAATTCTTTCATTTCAGGAAAAAATATGCTTTAACATTTTAGGAATCGTGGATATGAAATACTTTTCTTAGTCCTTAGAAGTGCACAATTGCCTTCTAAATGAAGGAGTTGCACATTTGAATCTGCACTTTGATGAGCAGTCTGTGAATGTACCAACATATTCTCCTTACTTCTTGGGTCAACGTAATCCCTGGGGTGGTCCAAAGTGAACTTTCAAGAAGCGTTACCAGTGAGATTTTACAGGGAAAGCCATTTGAGCTATAAAGAGATGTCAAAGAGAATGAGATAAACAATATAGAGTAAAAATACATTTGTCAGCTCTTAATCATCTATGCATTTTTGTTATAAAGTCCTCTATGGAATGAGATATCATTACTAAGCTGTATATTGCTCTAAAATAGCCATCCATTGCGGTAAAACAGAAATAGCACATTTCATTAATCACATGCACAAGGTTAAATAAAGATGTAAGCATATTGGGAAAGCAAGGCTCCAAGTGTACATCACCTTGATATATTAAACAAATGTCTTAGAAGTGGTTATAGGCCTGAGAGAATAATAGTAGTAATATTAAGCAGAGCTGTATTAGCCACGCTTGACTCAGTAATACTCATTTATATTGCTGTAAAGAAATTGATTATTGGAGTTGCCTGCCATACAGTAAGCAATATATGGTACATTACATTTGAAATCAGAGGGAATTTAATAAAAAAAATGAAGACTTCAAATTGACTCAATCCATTTGGTTTGATAAATATTCCTTTCAAATCTGTTTGTTTTTCTTCTTCTTTTTCTTACACGTTACTAAGCTGTTCTTTCTACATTACAGAGATGAATGCACACAGAATCCCTGGTCAATTCATTCTCATGTCAATGGTCATTCCAGCACACTGTGCTTTCATAAATACAGGGCCCAATGTGAGCCAGGATAGCTGTGGGATGTTATACTATGGATGACTGACTTCTATATATTAAAAAAGGTCATTGGGACAATAGCCCTTCCCATTTTGCTCCATTTGTTTGGGCTTTTTTTTCCATCTTTTCATCACTTTTCCATTTATTGATTCTGCTACTTCTTTCTTTTGAACTGTTCTTTCTCCCGTTTTACATCCTTCCTGTTCAGCATCCCATTTCTATTTTCTCTGCAGGATGGCTCAAAAGTATTATTGTTTTCAGCAACTATGGACATTTGTAGTCCTCTGTAAGATTAAAATATACCAGATAAACAACAAAGTCCCAGCCAAAACAAGCTTGCAGTCTAAAGGATCACAAGTATAGCCATTGATGCTTAACTCTATTTCTTGCTTGCATGCCAGGTTTGAATGGGTGGCTAGGTTTGGAGATGCTTAACTGTATTTCTTGCTTGCATGCCAAGTTTGAACTGGTGGCTAGATTTGGATATGGAATGAAATTTTTCCTTAGAAATACCAAGAAGTACTTCTGCATGGGGCTAGTTAACCTTCTAGTTCAATTTGGACACCTTACAGTCAAATTACCTTTTGTCATAAGTATCTGCCACTACTCCTTGAGATACTTTTATTGATAAACATCCTACCCAAGTGTCATAAAAGACTGCCATTTTTGTTTGTGTTTCCTTTTTGCCTAGTAGCTGTAGTTGCAGCTAAAACAGCCAATAGCTAACTTGTATTGAGTTATCCCAGTGTTTTGATTTTAGTCAAAAGAACTTCTGAACTTTTTCCTCATCAGACTTATATCTTGCAACCTTATTTCTGTATCTGAGATTCAGTAGTTATTTTGGTTTTACACTTTACTGTAATACACCTTCCCAATGCTATGAGTTTTACTAAGGCAACAATTCCGACACTAAAATTAGTGATTTCAGGGTGGTGTTCAGTGTCCTTCTTGACTGTCTGAAATTTTTCTTTGAACGTCTGAAATGCTCAGCAGATAGTGGTGTCATGCTCTTTGTCTTTTGTGTGATATCTTTAGTTCACTATCCTCTTCTTTAATGATCATATTTTCCAGTGATTTTTATTTCTCTGAATTTCATGTTCCGGACAAGAGACTTAACTTTCACTCTCTAGGAAGTATATCTTCTTGCTGGCTTCCTTTTCTGAAGCATCCTAAGAGTTTTTCTAGACAATACTGGAAGAACACTTACTTAAGAACCTAGACATGATCTGTTTCATAACACAACATGCATAAAGAGTAAAATCATCATACATCCAGGAAAATTTTACATCAGGTTCACTTTGAAACCATCTTTAAGATTGTTTGGATATGTTTAATATTACAAGACTTCAGATATCTTAGCAAAATATTAGAAAAGACTGCCATCCCACTTGTTATCCTCAATAGCTTTTGTTGTTGCATGTGCATCTTAATATTTTAACCTATATTCTCCATTCAGACATAAACTCCATGGGTTCTTGAGGAAGAATACTCCACGTGGTGAACAGCAATACCTTTTTGGACATTCCTATAATAAAATTAGACAGTTATTTTCACACACACGCACACAAAAAAAAAGTGTTTAACTTTCTGTTTTGATAAATAGTGTCTAACACTGTCTATATTCACATCTATTCTCCTAGTTCAGATAACACAGCTTTTAATTAACACTAATTTTGTTGCATATTCTTGTGTTCTTATTCTCATATTCTTATTTTTGTTTGCTCTATCAATCACCCTCTGGTGTGTAACACTACAAAAGCTAGAGTAAACGTGACCTGTCATTCTGAGCATTAGGAAATTACTATGATTGGTCATCTTTTGAGGATCATAAATTTATCCTGAAACAAATCCATCATGTTGGAATTATTTCTGAATATCAGGCAAAATCTATATCCTACTTACCTTCCCATTTCAAGTTATTTCATGACTGTCTGTGAAGATTATACCCAATACAGTTGGAGCCTTAATCCTCATACACTTCATGGTAACTGTAATTAATCAATTTTCTATGTTATAAACATTTTATAGGCTAATGAGAAACCTTGTTGGAATGATGCAATTTCTTTCCAGACAACTAATTCCTTATAAATAGACTCTGAACATGCACTGAATACACCCATTGTTTTGGGAAGAGAGGAACCAAAAATCAGTTGTTTCTATTTTGTCACTTCATGACTGCTGAGGGCATACTGTCAGAAAGGGAAGGTCACCTGCCTACCACGTCTGTAGCTTGAGCCAGCAATTCGATTTTTTGTTTGTCTGTCAAATCTAAAGTCACATCTGCCCTGTACGCAAGGACACCACGCCTAATCTGGGTGAGAGCTGGTGGTTTTTCAAAGGCAGGTCATAATGACAAGGAGAATAAGATGCCTGTCCTTAAACTACCGGAAACAATGAAGTTTGGTTAGGTACAGGGTTCAAGAACACCTGCTAGACACTGCTTTAGTAAGAGATTTATTCTTTAACATCTTTGCCGGCTGAGGAGTTCTAAAGTAATGTTTTCAGGAATAAAATATTTGTTGCTTATTATATTACAGAGTTTTTACTTTGTAATTGTTTCATAAGTGCTCACTATAGACAGGTAGGAGATCACTGAAGATATTTATCTAAAGAGGTGGAAAATACTTGAGGCATTTCTGTCTATTTTAAAGAATTTTATCCAACATGCTTTGTGAAAATACTACAGAAAAATAACGATGTCTCAATATTTACAGATTATCTGAGGATAAATCACAGAAAGATAACACAAATTTCTCTTTAAATGAGTCTGACTTCACTAACTGTACAGTCATTCCTCTTCAGCTGAATTAATAGTGGTGCTATGTTCCTAAGGGATATGATGGCATGGAATGGGGTAGCACAATATAAAAGGGGTAAGTAAGTGGGATAACCTCTTTTCAACAAAGGCAATATAATTTAATTTTTCAAACTACAGATGCCTAGAATTACACATTTGTTTCTTCTGTGCTACATGAAAACTGCATGCTCATTGGATTTAGGGAATGAACTGCTTCTTAATTTGTGTGCATATTTATTATCTACCTGAAGAATTAGATACATTGTTAGTCTTTTTAAAATTTTTGTCCCAAAGTTGTATTTTCAAATTTTACTGCACCCAGTGCCTGCAGACTGGATAAGGTGATGCTTTCAGTCTTTATCGCAATCTACCCAGGCTCTTACCCCTAAAATAGAGTTGGGAAAACAGTTTAAAGCAACAGGGTTACTTAACTGGTTGATTTCAGTCTCCTATAATTGAAAATAATCAAACTTCAGTAGGTATATAAAAAAAGCTTTCAGAAATTTTTGCAAGGCCTTAAAAATTTTTCATCTTGATGTTAATTTGGAAACATTCAATGATAATTTTAATCTCTGTGAATTTGTTTTAAATAAAACACTAAATAAATAATTTCACAAAAGTTAGAGATGTGAAGTGCCACCTTACAAAGGGAAACATGGAAAATATTTTTAGAATAAGAGTATAGGAGAACTATATCTAAGAATAGCAATACTCTCTGATGCCTAATTCTGCTTTTGCCTCAGGAAGGAAATTCTCTATTCTTTTGTGCAAAATCTAGCAGCATTTTGATTAGACTATATTTTTATGATGTTGCAATTGACAGGGTTATTTGACATTGAAAAAGTATGTCTGGGAAATTTAGGATTACAAATGTGCATTTTTCTTTTCCTTTAAACAGTCATCACCTACCAGGACTCATGTTCTATAACATTGTGTTGCTATTTGTCATGATGGAAAATACTTCAATAGGAAAATAGCCTGTATATATGGCATAAACCTGTAATCAAGGGCACAAGAAGTTTTTTGACAATTCAATTTCAATGATAGCTTGTGCTGAGTTTGTGTATAAGTCTTCCCCCCCAAAAAAAAAAGAAAAAGAAAAGAATAAAATTCTGAAAAATCCTGCAAAAACTAGGAATACTTCTGTGGTTTCTAATAGATTTCTTCATCTTCTTATGGTTTTGCTATTCTTTACAGAAAGCCACACTAGACTTCTTTTCTGTAATATTTGCTTTGTTGCAATGAACACTGAGAAATGGGAATCCTAATCTGCTAAACCAATATTGGGGAAGACGGAAATGGTATATAGCTTATTTATATATTGTCTTCAGTCTATATGAAAATATAGGGTACTGGTATTTATAGTCTTCTCATGTTTTACCTTTATTTGATTTATGCACTAAGACTATTCTCCATACAAAATTGAATTACATAGTATACATATACATCCACATTCCACAGTTATACTAGTGTTGCATCATCCATTAAATATGCTGAATGTTGCGGGAATGTATAAGAGTCTTATCTTGTAAAAGTGTTTTCTTTATCTTATATAAGCTAGTCTTTAGCTTTTTGAATACCTAACAAAAGATTAATGAGGCACAGGAAGTATCAGTAGTAAATCTCCTGCAAGTAGGTAATTTGAGTGAAGCAGATGAAGCAATATCTTTTTATTGGGTGCAACCTGGCTTAAATAACTTTACTAGTATTAAACAAGTTCAGCAATAAAATAAGGCAACAATTCTCGGTAAAGGGCTCTTTCCCTGTTACATTAAATGACTTAGCTATAATTTCATCATGAAGAATTCTTGGAGTAATTCAACCAAAATAAATCAGTTATTTCTAAGAAGGGACTAATAGCATAAGAATATCAAAAATGGAAATGTAAGTGTTCTATTATTTTACCACTCTGACCAAGGAAAATTCATTAGCTTAGTGATGTTCTGCTTGTCAGAGCTAATAAGATCTTAAAATAATGCACATAAATTGATCAAGTTCTAAGTTTGAAATAAATCTTAGTATAAGCAACAGCTTTGAACAGAGAGAGCATATTTCAGATTTGTGTGTCTCTATTGGCAAAACACCAGCTTCCCCAAGGTGTGACATGTTTGCCTCTGCTCCACACATGCAGAGCTGCTTTGCATCTGCACATAGAGATTGAAAGTTGCTTCAACTTGAGGATCTGTGTATGTGTGCTCAGAAGACAAAGCTTGTTTATCTATCTATAATATACTTTTCTTCAGTAAACTGGAAGAACATGTTGACACAAAGATTTGGACTGAGGGTTTCTGACAAGGAATAGAACTGATTTGCTTTCAAGGGTTTTATTTGGAAACTTCAGCTACTATGCAGAGATCAGAGTTCTCTGGGAAAGCATAAAAGAAAACTCATACTATTCAATTATTTCTTCCCTGCAGTATTATTCTTCAGTCAGTTTTTGATTCTTTTTTCAGTTTTATAGTAGCCAGATTCTATCACAGCGTGCTAAGTGTCTGTATATAATTTGATTTATGAAATGTCTTAAAACTCACTTCCCTAGTTTTTAAAAGAGATAAAACATTGTCTTATAGCTAGATATGGCCTGAATTGGACAGTTCAGGTCAGCCTTTAAAATTTTTTGAGTATAACTGAGACACAGAGGAAATTTAATTTGGTGGATATTAAGCCAGAATTGATTAATCTGACTTCATTCGTTGTGAACTTTACCACCAAGAAGGATAAGCAATATGATCCTAGGCACAAGCATTTAAATTTGATGAGAAAATGTTTTATTGCTCTATGATCTGTGTGTTTGCAGATCCTGCAACAATGGGTCCACATGATGTAAAACAGCACAAACAACATCAGCAGAAATTGTCATAATCATCATCATCCAGGTTACCCCTGCTGAAAAATTACCTCTTGCAATTGACTATAGACTGAACACTTAGGATCTGTTTTCATAGAATCACAGAATGGTTCGGGTTGGAAGGAACCTTAGAGATTACCTAATTCCAACCCCCATTCTATGGATAGGGACACCTCCCACTAGACTAGGTTGCTTAAAACCCAGGTGCTTACCTTTCCACAAACAGCAACTCCTTTGAGATTTCAAAAAAACACTGAGGCTCTTAATTCCCATGGATTTTGCTTTTAATGATCTGTTCTCCACTCCAAGAAAAAAAAAAGAGATTTTTTTCTTTCATACAACATATACATAACATATATTTAGTTATGAAAGGCAGTGTGAAACTGCTTGAGCTACTAGAGACAAAAAACAATGCAGAGGCACAGAAGTTCCTTTATAGAGTCTGGGATTTTTTCTGATATTACAGCTTCTATAAAGTTTGTTATTAAACTGTGTGGCTCATTCATAACAAGGAAAATACTTCTCACAGAGAGAGCAGCTCAGAAATATCATTTCTGTCCATCCCATTCTACTCTCTCACTGAGTCTGTCCCAACTGGGATTATCTCAAAGCAATTGCCAAAGCACAAGGATGCCCTTGCAAAGGTTTCTCATTTAATCCGAAGAGTTCCCTTTTCGTCCATTGTTGTGGATAATGTTGTCAGCTAGTTTTGGATGATGAAAGCCATGTTAGATTCAAAGGAATACTTTTCTTAAATGGTTATATTGAATCTATTCTACTATGTCTGGAATTGTTAAGAACGGTGGGTAAAATTAGTGCACAGGCTCACAGGAATCAGATGTATTTTTAAAGATGTTTCCATTAACATATTCTGACATTTCTGTTTCCCAGAGGTTTTCATGACAGCTTTCGGATCCCTTGAATTATTTTTCTCTGTCAACATGAAAAGGATATTTTCTGCTCTTTCTGCAGCAAAACTACAGGCACATCTGTACAATCAATCTCCACCTTAAGTTTGTTGCATATACAAAATTCAAAGTCTTTAAATGTCAAATTCTGGTTTTCAGCCTATAACAAATTCAGCAGAGTATTATACCTAGTGGGCACTAATCTTGCTGGTACATCAAATTTAGGAAAAGAATAACCTTAAGATGATTTTGAAGGAAAGAAACTAGACACATAATAAGGAGGGTTAAATTTAATTCAGTTTGCCTATATAACTGAGAAAGCGATGTGTTATTGTTCATTTTCATCCGTACGCCTTGTAGGAAACTGTCACGTTTGTGTTTTGCACGAATCTTCAATATGTACCTAGTTCCTATTCCCCAATACTGTCTAAGCAGAACTAGTATTTTTGGTTAACACAGAATCAAATTTCTAAAAAGAAGAAAAGTTATGAAATTTTTTTTCAGTGTGTTCTGATGTCTCAAAGGAAAGTAACAAAGACAATACTTGGCATCTTAAAAACATGTTATGAAATATTTCACCAGCCATGTGAAGAGTTACTGGCTTTCTTTCTGACTATATCCTCCAAAGTTTCGCTGTTGTTGGAACTCTAATGCTAATTTACTACATCCTTATAATGGACAAGACAGAGCCAATGACAAACCATAGTAAATCTGGTACTGGGGTTCGTTTAAGAGCCAACAAGATTAGCACTTTTAACCAGCTTGATTATCTCATACAGTCACTCATTCACTCACTTCCTCTTTAGCTCTACATCACCCAACCCCCAAAAGTTGTATCAGTTCCTGCTCTGTCACTGCTCCCAGTTACTTACCCTGGGCATTACCCACCAGGGTCCTGGAACATTTGCTGGCATTCATCTCCATGCATCTTGCTGAACTCCAGCATCTGCACCCACTTCTGAAATCTTTTCTCCACCCTGTCTTTCCAAAACTGATTCTTCTTTGTTAGGGAGTTTGGAGCTCTTCTTTTGGTGCCAGCTCCTCTTAAATGAGGAAAAGGTTCTCAGTTTTCCCAATCTATGCAGCCTATGTGAAGAAGGACAATGAAATTAGGCTCCTAATTGGTTCTGCCTCTTGACTTTATGTTAATTGGAGGGATGTGCTACTTCTGTTTAGCCCAGGCACTTTCAAAATTTGCAACCAGCCCATGACATTTGTATCTAGCAAGAAGCAGGCTTCAGACAGAGAGTTCAAAAACTCAGTTTTGGACAAGGACATACACCTCATTCTATACTGCTTGTTGACATTCACAAGTTAAACTACATTTTTACTGACAATACACATTTATGCACAGTTTTATGTTGTCTGAAATAAGATTGTCAAAATGTAAAGTCATTTTCTATTACTGTAGGAAAGGAGGGGAAATGCTCTCTGCACAGTTCAGGATGACTTCTAACCTTCATCAAGGACTCTGCTAACATTCTCCTACAGTAGCAATCAGACATGCTTTGATCGTGGGAAATGCAGTGCGAGGTGTATTTTTGAAGGTGCTTTTAATCAGATTTTTCTTCCTACTTAAACTTGAATGTATTAATAAAGAAAAGTAGAAAGCAGAATTGACAGAAGCTGAGAGAAAAAAGTAAATTCAATTATTCAAACTACAAGGTAACTGGATACAGTTTCTTAACTCTTCACATTACATATAGTCTAAGAGAAATGTAATTCACAATTTTCCTACGCATGTGCATATGTGTATAAAAATTAGTTTGCTTGAATCTTTGGCAATTAATGTGTTATGATTTGACTTCCATTTAAATAGCTAGGTCTTTTTCAAAATGATTGGTCTATGTGTAAAAATTTGAACTGTTTTTAAACCTAGCACTGATTTTTACCTCCTGCTGTGCATCTAAAACTAAAAATATCTCTACGGCGCTCCCACAGATCTTCTTATTTTTATTCATGCTTCTCCCATTCTCATAAAAATTTTTAATCTCTTAATATTTACTTGCTCCTTAGCCCTTCAAGTAACCCTTTTTTAGTTTTTACTAAAAACTAACTTCTACTTTTCTACCTTCTACCCTTTCACATCTTCTCACATAAGCCACGCTTTTCTCCTTTTTAAAATAATTTTTCTGTTGTGTCTGTCTTCTCATATTTGTCTCCGTCCTTAATTTCTGTTTGTTACCACCACCACTCCCCTTTATTACTGTTGTGTGTTGCTGTTACTAAGGGAATTCACTGTTGAGAACAGCTTGTAATGATATAAATCAACATCGTCATTTTTTATCTGGCTGATGAATTAGTATCATCACTGTATTTTCTATTACAAAAATAAGGATAAACCCAACACTCAGGTCTGTAACTAATTAGAGGAATTTAGACAGAAAAAGGAGGTGAAATATCCTAAAAAATAACCTAATCCTATCCTTGTCTCATTTGGTTTTTTCTCTTTAGGAGATTGAATGTATGTGTCAAATATTTAACAGAAAAATCAGAGGAATTGAGAAAAGCAATATTTCAGCTGTACCTCTTCCCAGAGTGCTTGAGAAAAGAGATTCAAGGTCCATTTACCTAAGTGAAAGCAGAGTCTTGATCTTTGCTGCTTGGTGTGTAGCAATTTTCCTCTTGTGTTCTAGGTGCTCAGGACAGGATTTTAATGACATATGAGTCAGTTTCCAGTGTATTTGAACTACCTGTGACATACAGTTAGCCAGGGCTGCCCTGTGGTCCATCTCTACTCATGCTGGAGGAGATTCCAAGCAATTTTTGCTAATTTGGAGTCCACTCAATACCTTGGGAATCAGTCATAGCTCACAAAACATGTCATGGAGAGTTCTATTAATCTCGAGTGGCTTCCTTTAGGAAGTCTGATAGACTCCCTAGTGCCATTAGTAGGGATTTAATACAAATAATTCCTGGAGCACAAGTTATAGTGAGTGGAGAGAGAAGGGGAGATCACAAGGAAAGGAGGTAAATGTCACAACTCACAGTCACTAATTCAGGAAGAATGCAAAAAGTTCAGATTATTATTCTAGGCAAATAACTTTAAAGAAGGTTTCATCCCTATTCAGTTTACTATTAGGACAAGGAACAGGATATTCTGAGAGCCCTTCACACTTGGCAAAGAGCTAAGGGGACCTACAGAAGATCTCGTTCCAGTGTCTTACTTAACTTTACAATGTCTATCAGTAAGAGCAAAAGGTTCAGCACTGCCTCTGAGTCTCTACTAAAATCTGCAGTCTGTGTCACTTTTAAAGAACTTATTTTCTCTCCAACCTGTAATGACAGTGCAGTGGCAGCCGCCATCAGTTATTGAAGCAGCGTTCAGGCCTCTCTGTTGCTTCCACTGATTTTGGCTATGGAGATAGGGGCAACAGCTGGGGTGAAGTAAATCTGAAATCTGCAGCATTGGCAAAGAAGAAAGTGCTGTACAGAATGTCTTTGCACATTGCCTTGCAGAGTGCTGACACATGCAGAGGTGACAACTTCTTCACCAACATTGCATCTCAAGGGGGAAAAAAGAGAAACCCACCCAGAAAACTGCAAAAGGGCAACTTTTTTTTTTTTTTTTTTTTTTTTTTTTTGCATTTTTGGCAGCAATTAAGACAATGAGGACTGGGAGTTTGTCATAGTATTTCCCAACAGCATTAAAATGTCTCTATTATTAAACCTGGATAATTCAAGATGCCCAGCTACCCCCAACTGTCTATGCCCTAGCGTACAGAGAAGTTAAGTGTTTGATTGAGGCTGATTCAGACTATTACAAGCCTCAGTAATACTGTCTTTTCTATATTGAAAAACAAAGCAGTCATATCCAGTTCTTTCTTTTTTTTCCGTATTAAAAATATCAGTGTTTTGAAAAAAAGAAGGAAAAATATAATGGAATTCAATGCAAAGACAATGATGCAGCATGGTATTTCAGGACTGGCGGTTATCCACCACCAACGGGGTCAGCACTGCCTCCAGCAGGGGTGACTCACAGCAACATACCCTCAGGAACCATACATGCCATGCCAGTTGATTTTGACAGTTCACTCCTCTGGGATTTTCAGATGATAGAAGTAGTTTGAAAATTCCTATTGAGTGGGTTAGTGCTGTTAATCTGTTTTTCATTCTGCCATGTTAGAAAATGATGCTATCTCCTAAAACATGACTGCAAAATAGATTTAGTTTCTTAATTCTTATTTTAGCTCTGAATTTTGCTTGAGTGGTTAGTTTGAGTGTGGGTATATATTCATTTTCTGAAGGAGTTTGGTCTCATTTCTTTAAACAAACTATTATTCTGAATAATATCCATCAGTAGCTATGTGTTAGCTGTTGCTACCAAATCTTGTAGTAATGCTGAATTTCTGTAACCTCAAAATAAAATTGGAATGAGAAATTTATCTGATTAAATTAAAAGAGCTCAAATAAAGAATGTTATTTAAGCAAAAGACAGCAAAGATAGCTTTTGGCCGGGAAAAGAAACATTCATGAAAAGGTTTAGTTAGCTGATGTCAGAAGGTTATTAATAGACGATTACTAAATGGGTTTAGGACAGATTTATACTAACATAGCCTAGAAAAAAGATGAAAAAAGTGCACAGTAGGATGAACCTTAATATTCCATTTAGCTTAATTGCTGTGTGCATAAAGGGGCAAGACAGCTGAAAGGCTGATAAAAGGAACTTTTTCCCATCAAAACACAACCCATTTTGTCATTTTCATCTCTATCTGCTGTGTCATACTCACAGAGAGAAAACCAAGAACCAAGAGGTTACACTTGGTATTACAGCCATACTTAATTACATTTTAAGAGCTCCAAAGTGCCTTTATCAGTTATCCTACCCCTTCAAAATTGCCTCATCATCATTCTTTTGCTACTTTACCTACAGCAAGAATTTCATTTCTGCCCCTTTGACATTATCCCTTAAAAGGCTTTTGCATTATTGCCTTCTTCTCTGTTGACTCCCCATAGCTGAAACTCACGGCACTTTATAGGTTCAGTTACCGCAGGGCTTGATCAGGCCTTTGCATACCTGTGTATGAAACGATCTCTTTTATATTATCTATTCTTCCATCTCCCTTAAATCACTCCTTCAAGTATCTCACTCCCTCCCACAAACTTTTCATATTTAACCTTAGTAAAGATTCCCAAATTTCCTCATCACATTGACGTGTGCTGTCAGTCAGTTTTTAATGTACCTGAGCTGTTTTGCTCGTCTGACCTACATTGTGGTTTCCTAAGTGTAAGCTCTGTATTCTCTTGCTTGTTTGTACAATGCTAAGATACACTCACCACTCAGTGAATAATAGAGTACATAATAAAATACTATATATTTCATAACCACAGCTGTAAGCTCCCCCTTTGCGGGAGGGGAGAATATAAAAAGACAATCTGATGTTTGGGAAATTGCTGAATTTACAGCCTGAGGGCGGAAGAAACCCTGTTTTCCCAGGGTTAGTGCTTCTTTTCCTCCTTATATCTCAATTAAAAATAGTATTTTTCTATGTAACATATTTGGACTTACTCTCCAGTCTCACGTAGATGTTGAGGCAACTACCTTTCATACTCTTTAAACCTTATTGCTACTCACATTAAAAAATAATTTGGCCCCTTAGCATCAGAGCTGTACTGAAGCCTTACAATTAACCCTGAAACTGGATGAATTAACATTATGTTTTATTATAATCTTACACTCAAACTCCATTTACTCAGCTTCATTATTTTCCCATCTCTGTTTCTTGAGAAGCCAGAAAAGCTCCCATCAAGATTATTAAAGACAATTTTATGTTAATTAAAAGATTTGTCCTTTACACAACTTCCAACCAAAATGACCCAGCATATTGCTGGGCTATTCATTCCTTCATTCTAATATTACACGAGAGATGTGAGATTTTGTCCAGTATTGATACAGTACCAACGTCCCCTTGGAACAGATTTTCTTCAAAGAAATTTTGACTTTAAAAGCAAATCCTTCACCCCAGAGATTCCTTGTATGAAGTTTTAGGAACCAGATTATTTCTTTTTTACACAGGCATAACCAAGACATGTTAGTCTGTGGTCAGATTACTTACTCCAAAGTTAAATGATGCTCTACAGAACTGAAATTCACCTTTATAGAATGAAATTCTGTCATGCTTCTAGAAGAGAAAATGATAGACCAGCACCTGGTGTAAATCAAGAGGGAGAAGAGCAGATGACTGTTCAGTGCAAGAGTATCATCTCTGGACTAAAGACGGAAAGGCACCTCACCTCTTCACAGGAAAGACATGGACCTGTTTGAGTGGTTCCAAAGCAGAGCAAGAGAAAATATTCAGAGGGATGGAGCACCTCTCCTATGAGGAAAGGCTAAGAGAGTTGGTGTTATTCAGCCTGAAGAAGAGAAGCCTCCAGGGAGACCTTATTGTGGCCTTTTGTTACTAAAGAGGGCTTATAAGAAAGATGGGGACAGACTTTTGAACAGGACCTTCTGTTAGGACAAGGGGTAATGGTTTTAAGCTAAAATAGGGTAGGTTCAGACTAGATATAATAAAGAAATTTTTTATGATGAGGGTGGCAAAATGCTTGAATAGGTTGCCCAGACAGGTGGTAGATGCTACATCCCTGGAAACATTCAAGGTCAGGCTGGATGGGGCTCTGAGCAACCTGAGATAGTTGAAGATGTGCCTGCTCATGGCATGGGGGTTGGACTGGTTGACCTTTAAAGGTCTCGCAACTCAGACTGTTGTTCTATGATTCTACATCTAAGGCTGTTGCATATTCACCATACCAGGCTTTTTCTGACTTGTTGAAACTTCCTCCAGTATCATTTTGAGATCATAAGCTCCTGATTTCTGCTCACGAGTTCTTTGACATACAAGAGTGGCCATGGGTGAAAAAATATGGCTTATAGTTAAAAAGAGTGCTGCAAAGCCAAAGGGTTCACATGAAGAGGGGTTTAGGGGCACAGAATGAGATAGGTGCAATATAGCTTTCCACGTTCCAAAAATCACAGTTCCAAACCCACCTGAGAAGAGGACTAGAGACTTACCAAGAGCTTGTTAACAGAATCAAATTACAGAGGCCTGAACATCCCATAGTTTGCTTATTAGGGCAGTTTCCTGAAAGCAGAATATCATGAATACGTCTTCCCTTGGATTTGAAAGTTCCATCTTGAATGCTGCTCCAAAGACATGGGAACTAAAATGCTCCAGGATACTTAAATGCTTATATCCTGTACTTGATGCATTGCCAAATTCTCGTGTGGATATAATTATAAAAAATTAAACCCTCAGTTTTCCTATGCACATGAAAATATCTTGTCCAAAAGAAAAATAAAACTTTTACAAATTTTATTCTGTTTAATTTTAGATAGTATTAACCTGTGC
The DNA here is from genome assembly GCA_039720435.1 of Amazona ochrocephala. Classification (NCBI taxonomy): domain Eukaryota; kingdom Metazoa; phylum Chordata; class Aves; order Psittaciformes; family Psittacidae; genus Amazona; species Amazona ochrocephala. The sequence goes on from CM077879.1 coordinate 32,741,790, forward strand.
ATGAAAATCAGCATCTTCACTTTGAGCTCAATGACACTCTTATCTCTACAACTGTATTTCTCATCTAAGCTTTCAAATCCAAAATAGAGAGCTTCACAGACCACTATGGGACACATACCTGTAAGGGACGGCAACTTTTGTGTGTATATATGATTACATTCAAAAAAGATAACCTCATGAGAACATGAATATTTAAGATTTCTTATATGAAATACTTACAATTACACGACAGAGTACAATCCATGGTTTCCTTTTTTAAAGAAAAAAATGGTTACACAAATTTCTAATATGGTTTATTAAACTCTGGTAATGCATCTCCTGTTCTCTGGAACCAAAACAATCTAACATTTGCAAAAGTCCAACCATCTGCATGTGTGTCCCTTGACTAGACACTATTTCTGTGCTTACAAGGCTTGCTTACTTTGCTTTATCCTGATGCAGAAACAACATCCTGCTTTTGGTATTGCTTCATAGGCATTCTTTAGGAACAAATAATATTACAGAAAAATGTACAAATAAATTCATCGTAAATTAATATGTACCTCCCTTGTCCAAAAGAGGCACCCGTGTGACCACTGGATTCTGCATGTTAGGCTGAGAAAATTGGGGCTGTTCAGCCTGGAGAAGAGAAGGCTGCGTGGAGACCTCATAGCAGCCTTCCAATACCTGAAGGGGGCCTATAGGGGTGCTAGGGAGGGACTCTTTGTTAGGGACTGTAGTGAGAGGACAAGGGGTAATAGATTCAAACTTAAACAGGGGAAGTTTAGATTGGATATGAGGAAGAAATTCTTTACTGTGAGGGTGGTGAGGCCCTGGAATGGGTTGCCCAGGGAAGTTGTGAATGCTTCATCGCTGGCAGTGTTCAAGGTCAGGTTGAACATAGCCTTGGATGGCATGGTGTAGTGGGAGGTGTCCCTGCCCATGGCAGGGAGGTTGGAACTCGATGATCTTGAGGTCCTTTCCAACCCTAACTGTTCTATGATTCTATGATTCTATGTTATCTCAGACCATTACAGACTAGTTCAGTTATTGCAGATACTGCCCCACTATCCATCGTGAAAAAATTCTGCTCATCTGTCATGAGAAATCTGTTCTCCTGCATAAAAAATCTGGAATTTGGGACTGTTAAAAATGAAAATTTATCTAATAGTAGATTGCTACTGAAATGGGAAACCTTAATGACAACACTACTACTTTTGTTGTTGGCAAACAGGTGAGAGGGGAATGAAAAACAGCAGTTTGAAACTTAAAGAATAGAGGAACAATGTCAGAAGTTGTAGCTTCTATTCTTCATGCTGCTAATGAGACTTACTGTGTGGCATTGAGAGAGGCACTTAGCTTCTCCACTTCCAAATCTGCAAATCAGATTAGTACTTGCCTACCTCATTCATTTTTCAGACAGCAAAGTCAGTGACACATGAGAATTGTTTATCAATTTTTAGAGGAAAAACTTCTTACACAAGTGTATAGCATAATCTGATATGGATTAGATCTGCAGATAATCCTGCTACCAGAGATTTAAATTTGCTAGTTAATTTGATTACAGTAATTTGTATAAAATACCAAGACTACACTTGCTTCACTGTCTATGAATTTCTATCTGCAATGGAAGATGTTCAGGTATTCATTCACATCAGTTACTTCAGATGATTATGCCATATAAAATTTTGTTTGCTCCTCATGGATGCTAGTTGGTTTTGTTCCTTCCTTTCAACCTTTTCTCAAATGCTAAGTTAAAAAATTAAATCTCTCTGCCGCCACCCTGTCCTGGTTTCAGCAGTAGCAGTCATTTTTCTCTTTCTTAGTAGCTGGTGTAGTGCTGTGCTTTTGACTTTCAGCCTGGGAACAGCGCTGATAACACCGATATTTTTAGTTGCTGCTCAGTAATGTTTAGTCTGACCAAGGACTTTCTGAGTCTCATGCTCCGCCAGGGAGGAGGGGAAGCTGGGGTAAAGCAGAGACAGGACATCAGACCCAAACTAACCAAAGAGGTATGCCATACCACAGCACATCATGCCCACTATATAAACTGGGGGCAGTTACCTGGAAGGGTTAGATCACTGCTCAGGTCGGGCTGGGTATCAGTCAGCTGGTGGTGAGTGGCTGTATTTGCTTCCCTTGTTATTTCCTTTTTCATTACTATTATTGGTGGTAGCAGCAGTAGTGGTTTGTGTTATTCCTTAGTTACTGGACTGCTCTTATCTCAACCCATGGGAGTTACATTCTTTCGATTCTCCTCCCCATCCCTCCGGGAGTGGGAGGGAGGAAGAGGGGGAGTGAGATAGCGGCTGCTTGGCTTTGAGTTACGGCTGGGCTTAAACCACAACACACCCCATCAAAATATTTCTTGCTCCATCTCACTTACACAACTCAGAATTAGTAAAAAAGTTTTTTTATAAGATACTTAAAGGCCATACATTTCTAACATCCTGTGAGCAGCCAGGTTGTTCCTTTTGTTGTGACAAGCATTCCTAATCAAAGGCCTTAACAGAGGTAGCAAAGATAGATACATAACACACAGTGTAGGCAAAACAATAATGAAATCTGTGGATCAGAGGGAACAGGAAGATAGGGTAGGCTCATTTCTCTTCCTCTGCATACATAATTTAGAGGTCTGATTAGATCCACGAGTGGTATTAATGACCAGATAGTAGCAAATGTAACCTTCCCTTGCACTTCCACCATTCCCTGTCTTTTCTGAATGCTGGCTAATAATTTTTTCCTGATGATATTTTTATTCTAGCTCATTCTCTTCAAGTTTCCTTTTCAATTCGACCTGCAAGTTGCAGATTAAGAAAGATAACAAGAAATACTTTTTTGTAGACCAATACCAATGCTTGGAAGTTTTGGCTTTCTATCACTTTGTAATGAGGTTTACTTGGTCCTGAAATTACATCTCTTATGGTATGACATGACTCCACACTAAGGCTTAATTACAAGTTATGCATTTGTTATTCATTAAAGTTAGGATGAATGTTTCCAAAGTGTGAGGAACATTGAAGATATATTTTCAAGTTTATAACCCCTTTGATTGTTTTCTGTATACAAAAATGAAATAAAAAAAATATATTTCCTTAAAACCCAAGAAAATCTACTTGAGGAAGTCTTCTTCAAGAAATCTTTTACTTCAAGTCTTCTTGAAGAAGTCTTTCTTGGGTTTCTTCACCCCTTGCAGTGTTCAAGGCCAAGATGGACATGTCTTTGAGCAACCTGGTCTAGCGGGAAGTGTCCCTGCCAATGGCAGGGGGGTTGAAACTAGATGATCTTAAGGTCCTTTCCAACCCTAATCATTCTATGAACCTATGAACATTTATCTGTATCATGCAGATTGATAATTAACTCCATCTGAAAGAGTTATTATTTTACTGGACATCATTGTACTCTGTTCACCTTTTTTATCATCTATTTAGAAGCATCAGCATGGTTCACCTCATACCTGTTCTACTCAGAAGTGACAGAAGCTTGAACTCTGTAAATCAGTTCAGCACACAAAAATGAGAGGCTGATAATAGGCAGGCATACAGCAAACATCACTGCAGAAGCTTTTTGTCATATCCCTTATTGTCAAATTTGTCACATTCATGGCAACTCAGTACATCTATTGTCTTTAAGCCTAAATATGTACAGTCTGTCAGAATCTGAAGTTCAATCACAGGACTGTGTCTTTCCCTTTTCCTACATATTCTCTGTCACTACAACATCAATAACATCAGAAGACTCACAGATTTTTGAATGGTACGTTAGGTAGAAGAAAAGGAAAACTTTTTAACTGCTTCCTCTGCATAGTTTTGATGTCTGCATCAAACGACATGTTATTTAAGAAACCTTTGTGACTATGCTAGCTAATTTATATTGAGGTTGCTACTGTACATCTTCATTTTATGAAGATTGGCTGGCAAAAATATCATAGAATCATAGAATCATAGAATAGTTAGGGTTGGAAAGGACCTTAAGATCATCAAGTTCCAACCCCCCTGCCATGAGCAGGGACACCTCCCACTAAACCATGACATCCAAGGCTCTGTCCAACCCCACCTTGAACACCACCAGCATTGGAGCATTCACAACCTCCCTGGGCAACCCATTCCAGGGCCTCACCGCAATTGCAGTAAAGAATTTCTTCCTCATATTCAATCTAAACTTCCCCTGTTTAAGTTTGAACCCATTACCACTTCTCCTCTCACTACAGTCCCTAATGAAGAGTCCCTCCCCAGCATCCCTATAGGCCCCCTTCAGGTATTGGAAGGCTGCTATGAGGTCTCCACGCAGCCTTCTCTTCTCCAGGCTGAACAGCCCAAATTTTCTCAGCCTAGCTTCATACGAGAGGTGCTCCAGTCCCCTGATCATCCTCGTGGCCCTCCTCTGCACTTGTTCTAACAGTTCCATGTCCTTTTTATGTTGAGGACACCAGAACTGCACACAATACTCCAAGTGAGGTCTCATGAGAGCAGAGTAAAGGGGCAGGATCACCTCCCTCGACCTGCTGGTCACGCTCCTTTTGATGCAGCCCAGGATACGCTTGGCTTTCTGGGCTGCAAGCGCACACTGCCGGCTCGTGTTCATTTTCTCATCGAGCAACACCCCCAAGTCCTTCTCCACAGGACTGCTCTGAATCTCTTCTCTGCCCAACCTGCAGCTGTGCCTAGGATTGCTCCAACCCAGGTGTAGGACCTTGCATTTGGCATGGTTAAACTTCATCAGGTTGGCATCAGCCCACCTCACAAGCATGTCAAGGTCCCTCTGAATGGCATTCCTTCCCTCCAATGTATGAACCGAACCACACAGCTTGGTGTCATTGGCAAACTTGCTGAGGGTGCACTCAATCCCACTGTCCATGTCACCCACAAACATGCTGAACAAGACCGGTCCCAACATCCTATTCTTTGCACTTGCTCTGGTTTTCCTTTGTAGTGTTCAAGATGTGGGAAATTATCTAGGTAGTCTATATTTTAAAAGAAGAAGTCTGTGTTTGCATCTTGATTTTTGGAAGTATTTTTCTAAAGATTCCATAAGTTGTGTAGAGTTTAAACATCAAAATCTATGCTAGCTGTGGATGCCTTGGCCTTACCAACTGGTGCAGAGCAAAGAGTGGAAGCCATGTTTCAATTTGCTGCTGTTATGGTTCCAGGACCTTTCCTTCATTAAGTATAGCATTATGACACATTACCTGTACTGCTATAGTGACATAATTCAGCGAATTAATGTCATAGTATAGGAAAAAGGAAACTATCTCTTCATAAAGTTTCAGAAAGTGGGAGGCTGTTGAAGACTTCATCATATTGCAAGTAAAAATCTGTACATGCATGACAAACCCCAGATCAAGGCAGGCACAATAATTAGACATTTTTAAACTTTAGAATTGCAAATTCCAGGGAAGTGACAAAAGTCATGCATTAAACTCCAGCATATTAATTAGCTCATTTTCCCAAAAACATATTCTGAAAGACAGTTACCCAATTAATATATTTTAAGTAAATAATAAAAAAGTTAATACGTATTTGTAAACAGTGTTGTTTTTTTCATTATGAATTGCAGTTTGTAAATTGATAGATTAATATATTTGTATACCGTATTTGCATTTGCCATATTATTTGTTTATCAATAGTTTGCTACTTAATTATATAAGTAAACCAAGAGGAAATAAACATCTAAAATTGTTGAATCAGATTGAGTACTGAGTTTCCAGAAAAGTCTGTAAGAAAGTCTGTACATGTATCAACGATATAATGAGAGGTTAAGACAACTATTTCTCCTTAATATATTGCATTTAGTTTGTGTGTCTGCAAAAATCTAAAGGTTTGAAACAAAATAAATATTTTTCTTTCAGATCTAGATGGCTTTAGCTAACAGAAGGTCCCCATTTTGTTACCCTGTTTTTAGTGGCAAGGTAAGGCAAAACAAGGGAGAGCTTAAAAAGTATATTTCTTGTTAAAAAGAAAACCAACCTGATTTGTACCTGTGAAATGTTCAATTTGTCTCATGGCATATATCTCTTGGATACTGGGAGAAAAAGCAAGAAAAGTAATTATATAGATTAAAAACAAAAAAGTTGAAAGAGAAGAAGGAGATTAAGTTATTTCTCCTTTGTGCGATAGCCCATTGTTTAGTACACACATCTACAGTAGGAGTAATTTGTTTCAGAAGACATGAATGTGTACTTTTAGTTTCCCAAAATATAGTAGTTTTGAAATTCAAAAGTAGGATTTCCTCCACCCCCCTCCTTCCATCCTATTGATGTCATTGTTCTATTTTATGTAAAATGTTTACATAGTCATTAAAATAATATTTTCTTTTTCTTACTAGATCAAGTGTCCATCTGAGAGATTAAACACATGGATTACCATCTACCACTCAACCAGACAGACTCAGAAAAGACTGCTCTTTGAGGTACTGTCTGGGTAGGTGTAAGGCTTGTGTATTTATGTGCATAGTCTGGGAAGGAAATAGATGTGTTTCTCTGCTGAGCAATTTAACTGAGGTATGGCAGGCGGGTTGGAACTAGATGATCTTAAGGTCCTTTCCAACCCTAACTATTCTATGATTCTATGATTCTATGGTGTGAAAGGGGAGCGTCTTTTCGCTGCTGATTTTAAAATTTTCCGTCTTAATTCATCTTGAAAGGTGGATAATTTCACCAGCACTCTTCTGTAGTCTGAACAAATGTTAGATTTTTCTTGAGTGCTTATGTAGACTCAGTTCATAGAATCATAGAACCATAGAATAGTTTGGGCTGGAAGGGACCTCTGAAGGTCATACAGTTCAAGCCCACTGCAATATAAAAAGTTATACATATACTTGTCTATATACGTTTTTCATATATATACAGTTATTGGTGTATGTCATGTGCCCACTGAATGATAATTTGTTGCATGAATGTATTAATTTAATTTACAAAAGCTCACCAAGGAAGAGCTGAGAAGGATGAATAAGGAAAATACACCTCTTCTCATACACTGAGAGTTGTAAAAAAACGTCAGCTGAGAGAAAATGCAAACACAGAAGAATTGACTTGGTATGTGATGCTTTTGGTTACAGATTTTCCATGATTCACCAAAAACTGTTGCATAAAAATGCAGTTGGTCATGTCGTGGATAAGGGTAAGTGATATATAAGATACTGTACCCCAAGGTCTCACTGTTGGTGTGTTTACTGAAATATTTTACAGCATGATAGACAAAGCTGAACTAACAGTGATTTTGCAAGCTGAAAGGAATCAGCAAAACTTGGTGATATAACTTAAGCATATGTTATAAAAGCCTTCCATAGACACTGGGTGCCAGTATGGACCAAATATTATGCCACTGCTCTCTGCACTCATAAGGGGGAAACTAGTGCAAATGTGTTTACTGGAGTATGAATTCTACCATGTCCTTATGAAACACAAAAGGCTTAGTATCTACAAGTTGGGATAAGAGGAATGAGAGGTGCTTTTCAGAAATTAAAAGGAAGGTGGAACTAGGCCATAACCACAGCACTTTGCAGCACAAACAGGTTTCTATCTTTGAGGGGGGTGTGACCACAGAAGAGCTGATATAGTCATCTCTAAAACTATCTGCATGGATCCTGACAAAAAAAGCGGTGTTTGAGAGAAGGGAACGTGGAAAGAAAATTGTTCAAGACCCTGGTCGTCCCTGGGTGCTACCACAGTTCATCAAACTTTCCTAGCAGCTGCAAGAGAAGGTATCCTTGATATGGTTCTGATTTATGCCAGTGGGCAAAAAAAAAAAAAAGCTGCCCACAGATACACAACCAGAGGAATGAAGAATCACTGTTTTTGCAGCCCCAGACCTTCCAGGCATCTAGTAGGATGCCTGAAGAATACAGATACATAGATACATAGGTAAAGAAGGGTTCAGTGCAGAGGGCTCCCTTCCACATGGCCTAAAGAAGAAAAGAAAATATAGGTAGTAAATCTGCATCAAGGAAATATGGGCCCTTGAAAACAAGAAAAATATTTTTAAGTGATAGTGGGTTAAAATTTCCTGTAGTAAAAATAGTATGAGTAAATAAATTAAATGAAAATAGTGTAAGTAAAAAGTTCCTGCTGTAAAGTCAGTGTAAGTAAATTATACCCTGTACAGTTATCAGTTGTCAGGGACTAGTTGCAGAGCTTTATTATTAGTCTTTGATATTAAGTATTTTCTTTCCAAAGGAATCAGTCTGGATAAAAAACAACAATATCTGAAAGTTTCTTTCCACTCAAGAGGCAATTCTTTTAGAAATAGATAGATGGAGGGGTGACATAGGTGTCTTATACCTTCATAAGATCATATTTAGTGTTAACATTATGCTGAGAGAGCACAGACATTAAAAGTATTCCAGCTCTTGATTCACAGTTGTTGAAACAGGAATAGAAGACAGATATCAGTATTTGAACTGAAAGCACCTCCTAACAAATTCAATTCTATTTGAATATTTTTTCCTTCAGAATTTTAAAACTATTAATATCACATTAGTAAACACAACTAAGTTTCACAAATCATTAATAACATGAAGGTATGATATAGCATTAAGTGAAATGAAGTTTAGTGACAAACTTCCTGTTCCTCTGGGACTTAACAATTGTTATTAATATTTCATCACTGCTATTTAGCAATGAAAGAGCAGAAAATGGATTAGAACTCCTGTTCAAAATGAGGTTAAGCTGATTTTGAAAACTGTCAGAAAACAGAAAATAAGAAAATCCAGTATTAATTCCCACAGAAAAACTGCCAAAGGCATAATTCAAATTCTCAAACACAGGTAGAAAATACACTGGAAAATATATATTTGCAGTTTTGGTAATATGAAAATCCCACAGAAATAGATTGATTATTTTAATATGAAACAATATCTTTAGGCTTCCTTCTTATCTACTCTTCTGCAGCAGCTACTACATCATCCAACAAGAAGGGAAATGCTCTGATTTTCTAACTTCATCAATTTTAATGTTTTCTCTTATTATTACGTCTATTGGACCTTTCTGTCAATGCTCAAAGTTGGCTTTTACACTCTTGTTCACAAAGCTCCAAGTGAAAGCATTGGGCTGTTGAAAACCTTTTAGATCTACTCTCACTGGCTTCAACACTGAGCTTCAGTATTCCAAGGACATGTCCCGGTAGACAACTATATCTCTAATACCACATCGCAGCTTGTTATAGTTCTTGACATTTTCTGCTCTGGAGAGGATGTAGATTGGATTAATGGAGTCACTGAAAGTGAAGGCTGGCAGACACTGCCAGGAGTTATGGAAGAAAAAACATGTATATTGCCCATATTCAGCAATCGGCAGTTTTTTACGCAAGAACCTCTGTCAAGCTAAAATGCAGGTAAGTGTCAGGAAAAACTATAATCTAAAAATTTAAATATTGTTGCTATTGTTACCTTCAAAGTGCTGTAAGACTATAATGGTCTTGCTTCAATTTTATCTACAAGAAAATGGGTTGGTTATGAATCCTGAGAAAACAGAACAAGAGTAAAAATCATGGTACTTAGCTGCAAAGGATTGTCGGTTAAGGACAAAAGGCAACTCATGTCTGTTACCCATGACAACTTTTAATGCAGCAATGATATTAAGGAAGCTTTATCCTGTGAAACTAGTTTCTGCATCACACAGTTTTATGGAGACCCACTGTGACAATGAGTGTCATGAATTATCTACCTCTGGGTGCTTGCAGCTGAAGGCTCTCTGCACATCTCAGGAGTTCAGAGGATGCAGTCTCCCAGGCTGCATGGGTTTAGTGACTTCCCTACCTATCACTAGAAAATACTCAAAGACTTCATCAGGCATTAGCCTTAGATGTCATGCAACAGTGTCACGTCAAAAACACTTCTGCACACTTCTCAGCATTTCCTGTTGCTTACCAGCTAATACACCTGTTAAATGTGATTCCACAATTTTCTTTCATCCATGTGTAGCAACACAGAACTAGTTCTCTTCTTGGATTTTTCTATTCTTTCTGATATGCATTTCAAAACGTCTATTGCCCAGACTTAAGCCAGCAATGAATGATGAATGCTACTTACTGCAAAAGACTGCCAAAACCTGGCTCCATGTACAAGCAGTCACAAGAATCAGCCATTTCTGAAGAACAATGCAAAGAGCTTTAGTAAGCAGCTTACTTCTCTGTCCACCAACTGTTTATGAGTCTGGTGACTTTGTAGAGTGGGCATCTACCCCTGCTACTCCTCGTAAGGTCTGAACTTATTTCTGGAGCTGTAATAGCATTTCAGGCTCCCTATATCAAATTGCAAAAAGAGGGAAGGAGATTACGAAAAATAAAATTCTATACCATCTCAGGCCTAGATCAACATAACAGAGGGAACAGGCTTCCAAGTTTCAAAGGAGATGGGTCATTCCTTGGAGGTGACCACATTGTCTGAACTCACTGCTTCATGAGGCATGCATTGAAGAGGTATTTCCTGGAGAGCTCAGTGTAGATAGCTATGTCACAAGTACACAGTCCTTAGCTTTTTCCTGAATTGCAAAGGTAAAAGCACCATTTTCTCCTTAGCAGATCACGTTTGTGTCAAGAAATATGTACCAGTTTGTCATATTTCTCATCTGCAACATTCAAAATATATTTCAGACAAACATAGAATATATTACTGTAAACATTGCAGTGATACAAAGATGTTACCAAGGTCATCATACTGGTGAAAATTAAAAAGCTATAAATAAAAATGAAGGAAAGATATATACATTTACTTTCATCTAAAAAAAACCCAAAAGCTAGCTTTGATAGTGGCCTCAGGGAAAACAAAAAAGCAGTAGGGAAAGGCAGTGATCACACTGAGCTACATACTTGATAGTCTGAAGACTGAAAGTACACTATTTCGAATCTTGTGTTGCATCATTAGTAAGAAACAACTAGTTTCCCTCATACAACTGATTTTCTTGAGTCAGAAACAAATAAGCCATTTCCATTATATAAAATGTCTTCAGAAATGGGGCACCTGTTGGTGAATATTGGTGCTAAAACTGCATTCAGATAGTTCTGTGGCAAAGCTTTTCTCTCTATTGCCTATAAATGTATAGTGGCGTTTTTCACATTTTCTCTGGAACTGCAGTAAAAATGGCTGAGAATATAAAACTTTTAGTGTGTGTCATAATATCATTTATTCTTTTGCTTTATTTTGATGTTATCTGGATGTCTTATATTAAGAAAATTTGAACATCCAATAGCTGACTCAACCCTGGAGTACATCTCTGAAGACATATTGTCAATGTTATCCATAGGAAGCAGAACATCTTCTAACCGTCTATGATATGCAGATAATCGGCACTTAGGGGCATGGTTTAGTGGTAGACTTAGTAGTGTTAGATTTACAGATGGACTCAATGATCTTAAAGGTCTTTTCCAACCTAAACGATTATATGAATTTATGATTCTGAAATTCTATGAATTGTGGTTATCTACAAATAAAATATGATTAAACAAAGAAGACAACTGAAAAAGTGGAGAAAACCAAGATCTGATTCTCTGTTTCTCTTCTTTTTTCTGCTCTTCCTGATAACTTTCTTTCTAACTTTTCTTGTCTTTTCCTCATTTTTATTTGACATACTTTTCCTTTCACCTTGAAGTTTTTAATTTCTTAAATGAAGTTATTTCTTTGCTAGGTAATAGAAGCGGTATGTCCTTTGTCAGAATCATTATATATAATTAATATAATTAAATGTAGTGACATGTCATATATATTGTTGAACTAAATAACAATTAATAGCTGGAGGAAAGCTTTGAAAACCATCTCATCTGAAAAGTTTGTAAGATTATTTCTTTTAAGGGATTTTCATGAGCCATCAGTTACTTTTAGTGCAAGGTTATAGGGTTAATAGTACAATTAAGTCATTAAGCTGTGGAGTAGAATCTGAAATGTCTCTCTCAAATTTTATTATAGAGAACATACCTAACAGGCTGTATCGGCAGTCCTGCTGATTTTACATTGTGCTTTCATTCAGTATTAGTAGCAAAAGTATCTCTTTGCTTTCCTTATCCCATGCATGTACCTTTGCCTCAAAATTACTGAGTGGCTTTTTAAAGCACAGCTTCTCAGTTCTTTGAAAGCCCTTTTTTTCTTTTAAAGTTAATTTTGCTAGTGCATACATAAATGAAAACTGAGCATTTTATATTTTGACTTCTTAGCTGACATTACGGTCCAATAAGTAGACATTCTCAGTCACATCAAAGAAAACACAGTGTCAAATTCAGAGATGCAAATATTATGCTGTAGCATGGATTTCCTTGTACTCTGAGTTGCTTATATAGTATTATACTGTAATGTAATGCTATTGTACTCTATGGACTCCCTTAACCCTGCCTTCCCTTAATATGTGTCTGACACTCTGGTGCTACACTCTATATACCAAAATATCATAAGGAGGTAAAAGTTAAATTAAATAGGGGATGTATACAGTTTATGCTTAAAATGAAGCTGATCAAAGAGAATGAGTTAAAAGCCATCAAATCAGATCAAGAGAGCATTGGCAATAGAGGAAACAGGACCAATAGAGTCTGTTTTGACTTAGAAAAATGAGAGGTAATGACATATGTGGAAAGGTGAGGAAATGAGACTTCAAAACTCTAGGGAAAACACCTGACGAATTGACAGGAACAATGTCAAAATGTTGTTAGCCAGCTGTTACAACAGCACCTTATAGAGAGATGAAAAGCAAGGAAAATCAGAAGTACCCCTACAGAGGAATAAAACATGGATGCTAGAAAACTCCCATCTCTGCTGTGGAATAAAAAGTGGGCACATACCCACCTCTATGCACTCACAGAATCACAGAATCACAGAATAGTAAGGGCTGGAAAGGACCTCAAGATCATCGAGTTCCAACCCCCCCGCCATGGGCAGGGACACCTCCCACTAAACCATGCCATCCAAGGCTATGTCCAACCACACCTTGAACACCACCAGGGATGAAGCATTCACAACTTCCCTGGGCAACCCATTCCAGGACCCCACCACCCTCACAGTAAAGAATTTCTTCCTCAGATCCAATCTAAACCTCCCCTGTTTAAGTTTAAACCCATTACCCCTTGTCCTCTCACCACAGTCCCTAATGAAGAGTCCCTCCCCAGCATCCCTATAGGCCCCCTTCAGGTATTGGAAGGCTGCTATGAGGTCTCCACGCAGCCTTCTCTTCTCCAGGCTGAACAGCCCCAACTTTCTCAGCCTATCTTCATACGAGAGGTGCTCCAGTCCCCTGATCATTTTCGTGGCCCTCCTCTGGACTTGTTCTAACACTTCCATGTCCTTTTGATGTTGAGGACACCAGAACTGCACACAATACTCCAAGTGAGGTCTCACGAGAGCAGAGTAAAGGGGCAGGATCACCTCCCTCGACCTGCTGGTCACACTCCTTTTGATGCAGCCCAGAATACGGTTGGCCTTCTGGGCTGCAAGCGCACACTGCCAGCTCATGTTCATTTTTTCATCAACCCACACCCCCAAGTCCTTCTCTGCAGGGCTGCTCTGAATCTCCTCCCTGGCATTGCTCCGACCCAGGTGGAGGACTTTGCATTTAGCATGGTTGAACTTCATCAGGTTGGCATCAGCCCACCTCACAAGTGTGTCAAGGTCCCTCTGGATGGCATTCCTTCCCTCCAATGTATCAACCGAACCACACAGCTTGGTGTCATCGGCAAACTTGCTGAGGGTGCACTCAATCCCACTGTCCATGTCACCCACAAAGATGTTGAACAAGACCGGTCCCAACACCGATCGCTGGGGGACACCACTCGTTACTGGTCTCCAGCTGGACACTGAGCCACTGAGCACTACTCTTTGCGTGCGGCCATCCAGCCAGTTCTTTATCCACCGAGTGGTCCACCTATCAAATTGATGTCTCTCCAACTTAGAGAGAAGGATGTCATGGGAGACAGTGTCAAAGGCTTTACACAAGTCCAGGTAGATGACATCAACTGCTCTGCCCCTGTCCATCAGTTCCGTAGCCCCTTCATAGAAGGTCACCAGATTGGTTAGGCAGGATTTCCCCTTAGTGAAGCCATGCTGGCTGTCACCAAGCACTGTCCTGGGTTCAGCAGTAGCAGTCGTTTTTTCTCCTTCTTGGTAGCTGGTGCAGAGCTGTGTTTTTGATTTTGGGCCTGGGAACAGCACTGGTAACACCAGTGTTTTCAGTTGCTGCTTGGTGATGTTTAGGCTGGCCAAGGACTTTGTGAGTCTCATGCTCTGCCAGGGAGGAGGAGAAGCCGGGAGGAAGGAGAGACAGGACACCTGACCCAGACTAACCAAAGAGATTATTCCATACCACAGCACGTCATGTCCAGGAGGTAGAACGGGGAGCAGAGACCCGGAAGGGTGGTGAGGGTGCACGGTGGGGGATGCACTGCTTGATACTGGGTGGTGAACAATTGTATCCTTCCCTTGTATTTGCCTTGTCATTATTGTTACTGGTGGGGGTGCACTGGGTGGTCGGGCTTGATATTTGATGGTGAGCTATTGTATTCTCCTTTTCCTTGTATCTGCCTTGTCATTATTATTATTGGTGGTAGCAGTAGTGGTTTGTGTTGTACCTTAGTTACTAAACTGTTCTTATCTCAACCTGTGGGAGTTGTATTCTTTTGATTATCCTTCCCATCCCTCCAGGAGTGGAGGGAAGAAAGAGTGGGGAGTGAGTGAGAGAGCGGCAGTATGGGTTTATAGCTTAAACCACGACAAGCACCTTGTTGGTTTTCATGTGCCTCAGCATGCCTTCCAGGAGAATTCGCTCTAAGATTTTGCATGGCACAGAGGTGAGACTGACTGGTCTGTAATTCCCTGGCTCATCCATTTTTCCCTTCTTGAAAATGGGGGTTATATTTCCCTTTTTCCAGTCATCGGGAACTTCACCTGACTGCCATGATTTTTCAAATATGATGGACAGTGGCTTAGCAACTTCATTTGCCAGCTCCTTCAGGACCCACAGATGGATTTCATCCGGTCCCATGGACTTGTATACATTCAGGTTCCTAAGGTGGTCCCGAACAAGAACCTCCCCCACAGTGGGCCCAGGGTCCCCACCCTCACCGTCCCCGCGTCTGCCTTCCAAGACTTGGGTGGTGTGGACAGAGCATTTGCCGGTAAAGACTGAGGCAAAGAAGTCATTAAGAACCTCAGCCTTCTCCAAATCCAGGGTAGCCAGTTCTCCCGATAGCTTCTGGAGAGGGCCCACGGTGTCCCTAACCTGTCTCTTATCGGCAATGTACCTATAAAATCCCTTCCTGTTATCCTTAACATCCCTAGCCAAGTTTAATTCTAAGTGGGCCTTAGCTTTCCTAACCTCGTCCCTAGCTTCTCAGATAACATCCCTGTATTCTTCCCAGGCCGCCTGACCTTGCTTCCACCTTTTATAAGCCTCTTTTTTCTTTCGAATTTTGCTCAGCAGCTCCTTATCCATCCAAGGAGGTCTCCTGGCCCTCCTGCTGAACTTTTTTCTAGTTGGGATGCACCGCTCCTGAGCTTGCAGCAGATGAGCCTTGAATATCAACCAACAGTCTTGGGCCCCCCTGCCCTCTAGGGCTGTATCCCATGGAACCTTACTGAGCAGGTTCCTGAAGAGGCCAAAGTCTGCTCTCTTGAAGTCCAGGGCAGTGAGCTTGCTGCACACTCTTCTCACTGTCCTGAGGATCTCAAACTCAACCATCTCATGATCCAAGATTACATTTCTTCTAGGATTTTATCTAGGGTAAACTATGAGCTTCGCATGCATAGAAGCGCTCTGAGTAACTCTTGACGTATGGCCAAAGTCAAAGCATGACCAAAAGTTTGCCTAAAGATCGTAGTCTGCCAAAACAACCTACAGCTACTGCTGTTTGTAGCCGCATCCTTCTTGCAACGTCTACATGAAGATCAGAAAGAGACTGGTAGCAGGCTGTCTAGGACAGAAGGCAATTAACCTGATTTTCATATTAATTCAAATGGTCAGAATGAAGCAAAGCCAAAGGATTAAAAATTGCCCCCTTGATATTTCTGTTTACATCATTTTATAATTGTCTAAAGCAAGGGAAAACATTTCCCTTTCTACTCAGCAACACAGTTATATAAATTGTGGGTATGGTAAAGGTGAGCTTCTCAAGTTATTTTGACTTTATCAGGAAATTCTCTCAGACTGTTAACAACTTGTCCTTAGACATAGGAAGGACAAGTACCTTTCCTTGGTTGAACATCGTCTGTGTTTCTTTTAATTGCTTGCTATGGGCATTTTTTCTTGAAAAGCCTTTAATATCTGTTGGCTGGGATTTCAAGGAGAACAAAGATGTCCAGCATACCCTTAAGGTATAAATGTACCCTATTAGAACCAAAGAAACAGGTCACTGTAAGTTTCTTCAGTTTGAGTCAAATTCCCTGCTGGAGTAAATGGGCATCTCTCCCATTCGCAAGTTGGATTAAAGGACCTTTATACAAGGGGACCTTTATTTTTCATAATTTTTAAGCCATGAAAAATATTGTTGATTCACAAAAAAAAAAAAAAAAAAAAAAAGAAATAAATAAAAAAAATCCAGGTCTTCTTTAAATGAAAATGTGTCCAATTACATTTGCAATTTGATTTCATTTCCTTAGGTGTAAGACTAATGAGCAAATTACTATGTCTGGCTTAAACAATATCTGCATACTTCTACGTTTTAGGGAGATAAATAATGTTGCTGACCAAAAGTCTATTGGCACATCAAGAATCTAAGCAGTCAGACAGAGATTTTGTGGGTCAGTCAGAAGATCTGAGCTGCTTAAGTTGCACTGGAGTTACAGTTTAGCTGATTAAATGCTGATTTGGCTCTAGGCTCTGACTCCTAATGTCAGAGTGGCAAGCCGATTTCCTGCCTGCTCTCTGCATCACCATGGCTCCATTAAAATTGATGTACAAAGTTAATACATTTTAACTGAGTACTGATCTAGGCCAACGTTTTTATAAGAACAAGTTTGAGTGAAAAACATCCAAATTAATTATATCAGATATGAGCCAGTTTTATGTTGTTAATTAATGCAACACTGCTTCCATTGTATATTTCAAAATATTTTACCTCTTTTTATTCCTTAGAGGAGTCTATTTTTCACAAACAGCTGATACAACTTCTTTTCACCATTAGGGAGTAATCCATCAGCACCCATGGCAAGCTAAAGAGTGGGTTAAACACAAGCAGAAATCTTTTGCATTACTGGAGTTTTCACACTGCGTTATCACGTATTTAGAATCACAGACTGCCCTCAATCTGATGGCAGTTTCCCATCAACTTTCCTGGGAGACTCATATGTAAATCAGTCTCTGATATTACTACCACAAGCATATAACTGTATAACATGGCTGTGCAAAAAAGGGGTTTTAGTTCGCAAACTTTGAGTTAAAACACCATGAAATGTTGTCATTACTTTTTTTTTATTTTATAAAAATCTCATTTTTAATTTGTCTGTGCCCATCCTCTCCTAAAACACTGAGCAAAATACAAAGGAGCATGCACTGAATAGAAACAAATGTATTTCAGTATGCTAAACTGCAAGAGAAAGACAAACACAAATGAAAACTCTGAAATTAATTTCACAGATCTGCATATTTAATATACACAAAATATTAGATCTAGAGTATTGGTTGTTTGTTGGTTTGGGGAATTTTTGAATGCAATCCACTATTGGATAAATCCTAGAAACCAAAAGTCAATACACAGCAGAGTAGTTGTATCATTTATTATAAAAAGCTGGGCAGAGTGCTCTGAAAAGTATCTAGATCGAATACTGATACCAGAGTAAATCAATTTTTAGACAGCAGAGTTTTTACTTCATCAAGGAAATTTTCTCTGACCTTGCAAAATATTCTACAGTTGACTTGAACAACTAATAAATACACTGTGTCACCTGTACAATTCACTGTCTGATGAACAACTTACCTCTGGGTCCTTGAACTCATGTTATCTGTTGGTTTTCGTCTACATGTTTACCTCTTCTCTCTCGGCTCAGTCAGAAGACCTTAGGAGAATTCAATAGCAAGCCTTACATATATTTGAACAGAAAGACATTGTAATATTTTTATTTATGATTTATGTAATTATAATTTAAGTTTGGTTTTTTTTTTATTTGCATTGTTCAGAAAAGGGTTAAACATTTAAGTTGATAACTAAAACTTTCAACACACATAGATGCACAATTAGACAAAAGTGATAGAAGATAATCTAATTTTGTTTGGAAATTTTAATCAAAAACAGAGGACTTAATTTCCAAACCTCTCTGACTATCTTAAACCTACATCAGGGCTTTGTTTTAGCGAAATAAAGAGATAAGGAACTAAAGATGAGTGGTTATGAAAGTGCATCAATACTTTGTGGAAGACAATGAGGAACAGAGTTGTCATAAAACAATGGTTTAGTGGTTTATTGTGAGGTGTCCCTGCCCACGGCTGGGGGATTGTAACTACATGATCTTAAGGTCCTTTCCAACCCTAACTATTCTATGATTCTATGACTCTATAAAGCAATGCTCAAAGCAAAAATTTAGAATGTATCCTGCATAGGAAGATGCCTAAGGAGTTCAGCAAAGACTATCATAAGCAGAAAAGGAATTCTATTTAAATAACTATATCCATTTTTTTCCAGAATTACAAAGCAAGCTGGTTTGCTCATGTTTGCAATAATCAGAATATGAATTTAGATTTCATGTTAGTAAAATGTAGAAGCTCTTTATCCGCTTTCAGTGTTTATTAGGAAAATAACCACATAGATGAAAAATATTCACCTTTTCTTCTTGAAGTTTAGTGAAGTTTTCATCTAGCTCCTGCTGTTTGATTTTTCCCAGTTTCCACAATTTTTACATTGTCTATCAACACCAACAACACTAACAAGAACTCTAACACGATAAGAGTATAAGGTATCTAAGGTTGAGTTTGTGTTTACAATTTATACTTAATATATGTACTTCACTATATAACTTCTAATTTTTCAGATTAAACACTGAATAGGACTTTATGAGGATAGAATGGAAAAGGATGTATTCAGCTTTATACTTTTACTCACATATTTAGAAGGATGAGCATACATTTCCACTGACACAACTGGAAATCCATGATTGGAAATGACACTTGAAACCATGAATTACCAGAATCATCACTGAAGTTTGGATTCCTAGACATTCAACCCTTCAGTGAAACCGTATTGACATCAGCAGAGCTATTCCTTTCTAAAACTGGACTTTGTAAAGTCAGAATAATTCATGGAAAAAGGATTTACAACTAAACAGTTTTAGTATAAACCATTCTGACTATTCAGTATTCCTCAGCCAGGGCTGTGTAGGATAAGGACAACCATATCTGCGTGATATATTATTGCACCTTTAAGTAGATATAAAGCATCCATCACTGATCATCCCTAGAACAGGTTATGGAAATTGCTGAACCATTATTCTGTTCTGGAACAACATTTCTTACGTGCCCAAGCTTTCAAGCACCTTCAGCTAACACATGCATACCTAACAATAAACTCATGAGGAAATGTTTGCAGAAGTGGCACAGAAAAAACCTGACAGTTTTGGTGGCACATGTCCACTCGTTACCAACATAAAAACATGTTTATAGACATAAACTGAAGATTCAGTTCGAACTGCTACTATGAAGGCTGTCTTCCTGATGAATTTAAAATAGTTTTTTCTTATTTACATGAACCAAAAGAAGCAAAAAGTATGTTGCTGTAATGTGTTGCAACACATTTCAGAATAATGTGTTATTGTGCAATGCTGCTGGGGGTTCTCAGACTTAATGTGAAATTGCTAATGATATTATTGAAAAGTTTAATTTCCCACCTTACTTCCAGCTCTAGATTAATTTGACGTTATTTTGCGGTCACAACAGCTTCTGATGTGTTGTAGGGAATTACCTCATACATCTGTGATGTCCAGTCTAAAATCATAGTAGTGTCATAAGATGTGTCATCCCTAATGATCAGTGTCTAACAATAATAATTTGACAGGCTCTATTAGTGACTTTTTCTTATTGTTTGGGATATCAGCTGTGAACACTGCAAACGGAAAAAGAACATTTCCATATTAAAATTTTTATTCCAAAAAAGCAATATTTCTTGCCCTGAACAGAGCTTTACAATATCATTACCTCCCTTTAAGTTTTTATAATTCATTTTAAGTCCAGTAATTCTTTACGTCAGTTCAGATTTTGCATAGAAATATAAAGTTATTTGGTTGTCAGGAACACTTTTAGATATTTTCCCTTTTCCATTTTCTCAAAGTTTGAGTAAACCACCTCAGAACCTTTACAATAAGAGGAAAGAAAATAACCAGCACAGAACGTGTGAAATCTTCGAAAGTAGTCCTTGTTGGGTTTACTCAGTTCACAAAGATGAGCTGTCCCAAGATGCCTTAGAGAATCAGGACTTCCTTTAACTTTAGCAGTGTCTTTTACATGGAGATTCACTTGCAACAGAAACAGTTACCCTCTACCCATATTCTCCCCATATCCTGACTATTCTTGATTGATGGGAGCAGACTTTATATTTTGCTGGTAGTGAGATAAATGTCCTGGGATGTCCTAAATCAAGGGAAAGAAAATGTGCCCTCCACTTAGTCCATAGGTTCACTGAATGTATTTTACTAAAGCTGAGGATATTGCCAAAGCTGAGGATTTTGCCAAAGCTGAGGATTTTGTCAAACAAGTGAACCTTAACTGTGGCACTACCAGCCTAACTCGTCTGCAATTTATTTCTACTTTTAGAGGGATATTCATAGCATTAGCTCTCTTTTGGCATAAGAAAAATGCAGGCAGGCTAGATTGTTCAATATTTATTTGATTTTTGTCATGCAAAACCTGTGGGTCTGTGTCAGGTATAAGCTGCACTTAAAGAAAGAGAAGTTGTTCCTCTGGGCTTCTAAAAGTTACACCAGAAGTCAAAGCCAGTCTTGGTTCTTTTGTCATTAATGGATCTTAGCAACTACTTAAACCTTGTGGTGAAGTAAATGCAATTTCCTACGTTGCTGTTTCACTTTCTGTCCTGTATGTATAACATACCTGGCTTCTGAAGCAGAACAAAACATAGTTAGACAACATCACCTAGAGAAACTTAATTTTGCTTCCCATCTTTCCCTTGCCTCTGGCTGTAGATTGCTGAAACTGCAATTTAAAATCAGTAAAAGAAAGCTTTTGTTCAATTTTCATATTTATGTTTGATAAATGTTCTGAAATTATTAACAAATTGATTGAAGTTTCCATGTGATCTCTGATAATTTTTCTAAGCTCTTTCCCATAGGGATTGATGATGAAAGTAATAGATGAGGTCTTCTCCAAATTGATTTCTACTTTCAAAAAAAGTTTCCAATGAATAAATTGCAAATGAAAATACAGTGCTACTGTTAAATCCTTGGCTTTAGCTGACATATATGCTTCTACAGAAATTAAATCAATGGGAGAAGTGCCAAGGCTGCATAATTTTGTCGTAGAATTTGTCCTCCATTTCCATTGTATTGTTTCATGCTACAGATTATCAGTCATCTGGTTACCATACACTAGTAAAATAATAAAATTAAAATAAAATAAATTAAAATAAAATAAAATAAAATAAAATTAAATTAAATTAAATTAAATTAAATTAAATTAAATTAAATTAAATAAATAAAATGTATTTTTGAAACTAGAAGAATCACAGTGTTACCTATCTGAAGATGATTTTTTTTAGCTTACTTCTCTTTTCTTACCCTCATTCTTTTCCTACCCTCATTCTTTTCCATTACCGATTGATTGTAGATATTTTTAAATTTGATTTATGGGTTTCCACATGCAAAGGCATTTGGGCTTGTATAAAGCCTAATTAAAGTCAATAGATGTCTCTGGTCATATTAGATTCTGTCTACATCAAGCTCTTTCTTGGATTAATTTCTTGGAGCAGATACCAGCATTTTCAACTTTGTATGCCCAAAGCAGGTCATTAATATAAAAGCGGCATGATTTCCAGACAGACTGACAACCAAACACACCTAGGAAAGTTGACATGAAACAGTAAATTATTTTGAGAAAAGTGGGCAGTATGTACCTGCATGATCACCAGTGAAAATAAAATTGGAGTACTGTAGCTTATTGTGATGTCTGCACTTCCGAAGGGAGATAGATTGACAGACTGAAGAGAGATCACAGAACAACCCCAAGTCTTAATTGAGGTACAAATGCAAAAAGGAGAGATAATTAAGGAGGCAAGTTCATTTACTTCATCAAAAGAGAAGGCTGAGGCATTATTTAATTAAAGTATTGGAATACCTCCAAGAAAATTCAGTACCAACCTTTTTAATAATAGAGAAATAGTGCTTTATTAGGAAAAAAAGTGCTTTGAAACTCTGGATGCTAAATCCACACAAACTCATATTAAAAATAAAGGCACACATTTCATTAGGAAAGCAGTTAGTGAATCAACTCTCAAAATAAATTACTGAGGTAAAGAACAGTTCTCTATTTCTTGACAACTTCATTTCAGGACTGATTGCCTTTCTTTAAAACATATTTAAGCCAAACAGAAATGTGGCAGTTTAACACAAGTGTAACTGGAGGAAGCTGCATGGTGCATAGTTCTACCATCAGATCAGATGGACTTTTCTACTTTTCAGAGTGTACAAATCTGTGAAAATCTCTCACTAAAAAATCACAGATGCTATATCCCCACTTTTGAAAATTTGTTCTTTAGGTCGAATAAGGAATGATAATGTATAAATCTAGTATACATTTCAGATTAAAAAAGTGGAATGATATTTGGGATACTAAACAAAAAATCAATTTTAGTGATAAATGTGGTACACAACTTGTGCCTATGTGCCTAAATAGAGCTCTCTCCATAAATTATATCTTGTCATTTGAATTATACTTTAAAATAAAAAAATAGTGGTGAGGTTTTAGCACATTAACTGAATGCCCTGAAAGGTTCTGGGGTGGCAATAAGAGAGGAAGTTTGGCATTTACTCCTCCACTGCATATATGTAGTCATGTTAAACTTTCTTGTAGATCAGCTAACCTCAGGGCTACTTGAGAGGGAGTACCACCATCAAAAGAAGTTTGCTTCCATACAGGAGTTAAGATCTGTGGAGAGAGGTAATATTTTTATTAGACCAATTTAGGCTTGGAGTCAGTTCAGTCTTCTGTGGAGACTGCCAGTAAGGGAGTCAATGCCTGTTGTGATGATGGTTTCCATAGAGTGGATGACCAGCGAATCACTATTGTGCACCTCTCAAGTCTCCTTCCCCTCTCACCCTTCTTTTCCCAGTGATAAACTTCAGGATGATTAAATTAATGGTCATGCAACTTAAATGCTTTTTGTGATGCATGATGGGGCAAGGTTAAATCCCCTGTAGACCGTGGGCAATCTAATTCCCAAAATAATTCTTAGGATAGAAACAGACAGATTTTCATCTTCTATTTGTTTAGAGACTATACAGCAGTTTCAGAATTTAATTGTAGGTGCATATATCCTGACAGATATTCATCTTATTATTCATGTCAGGCAGACACAGTGGATTCTGTATTGCTAGTGAAATGGGTGCTAATATGAGCAGAATGAAAAAGAGATGTTTTAAGAAGTTTGTCAGAGTTAATAGTCAGCTATTACAGTTCATATGAAATGAATGTTTCATATGAAATGAATCTATCCGTGCTGACATTAAAAGTAGCTTGTTTGCTCTTACTTGCTACTGCATGGAGTATTTTCTTGTATTTCAAAAGCTTTTATTTTACCGAAGGCATCATTTTGACTTCTTAAGTAACACAGAAATGAGAGTCCTAATTTTCAGGTGTTTGTTAAAGTCATTCTGCCTAAGCATAGAAAAGCAACCTAGCCAAACTTTTGTTGGTGTAGGCTCATTGACATCAGTAGGATCATGATGAGCTAATCCTGCTTCCTGAATGTGCACAGCACATGTGAAATAGAAAACAAAAATTTTGCTGGAAAAAAAAATAAAGGCTCTGAAGCCTTCTTAGGTGAAATATGCTAACTGATCCCTTGTTATCCTGCGCCACTGAAGAAACTTTCCTGTAAGCCCATGAATGGAAAATATTTTGCCAGCTTGTGAAAGGGCTTTCTCCCATATTTGTTGTACTGTATCATGCATTCACAAACCATGAGATACGGACCAATGAGCTTTCTGCTGTTCAGCAGAACTCTATTGCTTCTTATGCTATGGGACAATAGCTTGGTGAGTCTGCTGACTTAGGAGAAAGCACTTTAAAGATGTACTATACCCAAATCAAATAATTTTAATCCAGAACCTTAGAGGCAGAGCCATAGCTACCCTTTCTTATCTTTACACTTGGCAAAAGAAAGGATATGACTTCATAACTCTTAGCTTCCTCCATAGATTTTTAATACTCTTCATTCATTCCCCTTCACCCCAGAGAATTTGAAAGAGGTACCTGATTTCTCCTGAGCGCTGAATTGACTATTCATGCATTACTGTGAAACCTGCAGCCATGCAGACTGGTGAATAAATGAGCTGAAAGGAATGAGATACTTTTACATTCCTTCCAGAGATCCTGGGAGAGGAATATGGACCAGAGGCAAAGAGAAGGAAGTATTTCATAAAATTAAGTGCAGGATAGGCTGAAGATTACCAGAGTGAAGTATGCTTTATTAAAGATAAAATTACAACACTTTTATTAGACCCAGTTCAGAAATGCAGAGCTAAATATTTTTCACTGTGAGGGAGACCAGTTGTTGCAGTTTACTCTGGAGATCATGTTTCACAAAGAATGGTGATATAATGTGTTTTCCTGAAGGCCAGGAAATTTTTTAACCCACTGATACTACTTCAGTACATTTAGGAATTCCCATTAGCCTTTTGTCACTGCTTCACTTCTCCTATGGGATACACTCTCTGACAGGCTGGCCCCCTTCGTATAAGTCATCCCTGTGAATGCTACCTTCCCACTTCTCTGAATTCTCTTTGGAAGGAGGAGAATAGAACTTACCTTTGCAGTCGTCTCAGGTCACATCATGTAAGGAGAAAAAAGATCAATGCACAATGCAATTCAGATTTTTTTTTTTCCCCAGGCACTTTCATCCTCATTAAAGATGTAAAAAGATAATTTTAGTCATAATCATAAAAAAGGTTCAATGTTTTTATACAATAGGTATTGTAGAGCAAGCTTGTTTCTATAGCAAAGTAAGTCTGAATGCTTCTCTGAACTTCGAATTTAATTAAAATCTATGCTAAGATACTTTATTTTTTAATTGCTTCAGAGTAAAGAATGTGCCCTGTATCAATGTCACAGCAGTCCATGAAAGTCTCTTTTCTTTCCCTAAGTCTCATCCCACACATCCACAATTTTGAATATAGACACATTGCAAAGTTGTATTCCAATCAGATGCTGAGTTCCTTTGACACATTGAAAAGACTCTGTTCAGCTTCACGTGGTTAAACTGCGGTTCTCTTTTCCATAGCAGTTGTTCTTGAGTGTGAGAAGAAGCATTGTGCGGGTGGCATTGACTCTCCACCATTGTTAGCACCTTTGTGCTATCAGTAGTAGTTGCTACTCTGCTCTGAAGAGAACACAGAAGGGCTCAAAGAGGTCCCTGGGAGCAGTGACTTAGGCAGATAACAGCTGCAGCCAGATATCAGTTAGTACAACAAGCTCCAACATCATCCTAAATTCATCATACTGTGGGGTTCTCTGGGTTCTGCTATTCATAACTCACCCTTCAACAGTTCTTCAGTTCTGTAAAAAGGAACTGCGATATAAAACATGACCCAGTAAGTCTATTGTTTAAGATTATCCATCCAGACAATTTCTCATTTTTAAAAAAGTTTTGCTAACTTACTGCAATATGAGCAGCAAAAACATGCAAAGAGGCAACAAAGGTAATCCTTAATATCCACAGTCCTTCCTGAGTGCATTATATTGAAACTGAAAATAAGCAGAGATGAAAGGAAATTCTACCATTCTTTCTGGTTTTGAAATAAAGAGTATTTTGCCTAAGTCATGGCTAGAGAAGTCCAGAATATAACACACTGCTTATTGCATTTATGGATATAGACATATGGAAGAGCTAACTGAATATTGAAAATGCTTTCTGCATACAGCCAAAATAATTAAACCAACAAGGATTTAAACAATTAAAAAATAGAAGGTCCAGCAGTAACTAACTTTATTAGGAAAGATGGATTTACAATTTTCTTCTGCTAGGGATAGTCTATGGATTATGTGCTTCACCTTTTCTATTCATTATGCTCTTCCTAATTTGGATATTGTTTGAGAGCACAGTTATTTCTCCCTCAGTGGACCACCAGAAGACAGAAAAATTCCATTCAGGTGAGGAATAAACTTGCTCTTTGGGGAAAAAATGGGCTCAGGAGAACAAAATAAACAAGCTAATTCTATAGAAGCTTCTGCAGAGAAGACTGAGGGAAATCACTTGGGACTCAGGCTTGTCAAGAAAAGAACACTCTGTTTGTCTTAAGCCTGAAAATACTGTGGGTACCCACAATAACATGGGCCAGATTTGGAGATAAGACCTTTTTTAGAGGGATAAAACCAGAATACTTAATTAAACAATTCAGGAGAAGTCAGCAAAGAGACAATTAGGGCAATTTCTTAATTAAGTGGTCGTTGTCCAGAGAGCTGAGAATATAATATCTCTCTGCGGATACTAAAGATTCAAGGTAAAGATATTATTCTAAAAATCATAGGAAAATTCAAAGATACTATAATTGTCCCATAAAACTTTGTTCTAAAACCACATGCACAAATAAGTAAGCTAAAATAATTGCCTGCATTTATCCCTTATTTATAGGCTGCACTCAGTAGAAAAAATAATATTTTTCATAGACATATGACATAAATCAACATGATTATTTATAATTTTAGTGGAATTCTATTTTCAGTTCATAACAACTAGAAAAGAAAAACAGAGTTAACATTTGGTTTGGTTTTTAGTTCAGCATAATTTTTCTATACACATATACCTGTACAGTTAAAAGTCCTTTAAAACAACACTTCTTAGTAATTTAAAAACTTAATGAAGTTTCCACAGTTTTAAAACATCAATCAGTTTTTCTTTGGAAATTCAATTCGTACTAACCACTTCTATTTTACTGACTAAAAGGAGCTATTTCAATAGATCCCAGATTCTGGTTAGTTTGACTGTAAAAATGGCCTTAATTTGTACGTAAATGAACAGCCAAAAACTGTTTACTGTGAAAAAAAAATATAAAACAGACTTTCTTTTTTTTCTATTACTTTTCAGAGGCAAGTAGCATTCAAACGTACTCCCACATTTTGCCGGTGGTGCAGTTCCACCAGCCCTTTCATCTGGCAGGAAAGCTCTTGGGAAAGGACCTATCAAAACTTTTCTATGGGCCAGCATGACTCCTGCAAGCCTTCCAGCTGGATTAATGACCTTGGTCATAGCATGCCAGTGGCTAAGGTCAGCTCTGTGCTTACAGGCATCACTGCCCAGCCAAAACAGACAGATGGTCATGTGGGGTCAGGTAGTGCAGATGAATTTCACAGTCAATGACAAAAAACCACAGTCAATGTGAAATAAGAAATGTATCTTTCCTAAAGGAAAAAGCGATTAAGGAAAAGGTCTTCTCCTGAAAACTGCTAAACGGTAGTATTCAGGCCCCTAGTTTTATTCTTCCATTTTGTGAAATTAGTAAAATATCATCCTATTCACTGGAAATAAATTGCATGGTGGAAGCAATGCTTTCCGAGACAGGGCAAAATTCTTGACAGAGTCAGAATGTTTATTCTGACACATAATTGCATAGGAAAGCTCCCCCTCACAATTTGCTGTCTCTTGAATTCCCAAACTTACACAAGAAAGAACATGTGCCTTAAGGCTTTAAATCTCAACCTCTTCATAAATACTAATGTAATCTAAGATTAATTAATGATGAAAAGCCTAAGTGACTTACCTCTCTTAGTGTGCAATGTCAGGGAGAAAAGCCACCTCATGCTGACAGAAAGGTAACATTGAGAAGCATGTAGATGAACAATAGCCATAATGTAGCTAATATACCAAAACATGTTACATCAAAGTCATCTGACAACTTAAAACGTGGTATATTAGTTATATATTCAGAAAACAAATACTTCATACTTTCTAGAAGTCCTAAAAATTCACTAGGTCTCTTTGAAAATCTTAGTATTTTGTGTATTCCAGACTTCTGTATAAAAATTTATAATATGCAGAGTATTTATCTCTACAGAATGACAGTAATCTCCTGCAGCTTGTATTCCAATAACATTAGAGAGAGAGTAAGGTAGGAACTACCAGGTCCTTCGCCTCTTTCCTCTTGTAAATACAATTTTTTCCACCAGAAGGTAAGCCTTCACTAACACTTTCAGGAACACACATGCACTTTTCCCTCTCACACATAAACAAGAAAACAAAATAAAATAATTGTTTATTAACTACAGTTTTGTCCCCTACTTGCCTGGAAAGAGAGTTTTCACAAAGTCTCAGTTAGTGAGAGCTCAGCTTCTACAACAATATCAGCTTAGATGGAGAGTTGTAGAAAAAAATGCTTTTTTTCCTGTTAAGTCAGAATCTACATTTCTTGTTGCAATTCATTTTTTTCATTAAGACACTTCACAGGAGAGTTCCTTCCTGCCATGAAGCCCCTTTTTCTCTTAAGAAGATACATTAAACATTTTTGAATTTAACTTCTGGATCATTTTTAGTTTTGTAAATGCTTTTAAAATGAGAAACTTGTTAAAGACTAGATGAATATTATAACCCTTATTTTACAAACTGAAAACTGTTACACCAAGAAAATGCACAAGTAATCAAAGGTCTTACACTACATCTGAGAACCCCCATATCCTCATTTCCAAGGCAGTGGTTCAACATCTGTCTCTCACTCTACTGCCTGTTTCAAGAGGAGTTTAAATCAGAAATTGCACTTACGCATCAGTTGGTAAGAAAGAAGGATTATGTATTAAATATATTGATAAAGGAAAAATACTTTCCTCTCTCAAAAATATGAAATGTA
The DNA here is from genome assembly GCA_039720435.1 of Amazona ochrocephala. Taxonomy (NCBI): domain Eukaryota; kingdom Metazoa; phylum Chordata; class Aves; order Psittaciformes; family Psittacidae; genus Amazona; species Amazona ochrocephala. Next base: position 32,770,725 of record CM077879.1, read on the forward strand.
GATTTAAAGAAGAAGGAGATTTATCAGTCATCCTGAAACTTCTACTCCATGTAGCCTAGAATCCAGACTGCAGCCAACGATCACAGGTTTCCTTCTCGGCATCCCACCTCAGTCTCCCAACACAATCCATGCCAGTATATGATGAAAGGAAGTATACCATAAGTAATTTTGTCAATTACATACGTCTCACATTTTTAACATCATAGTGATTCCGTATCAGAATTATATCTTTCATAGGCTGTTACTCCTCTTTAATACTAATTTTTCATGACAAAAGAAGTGCATTATCCATTTTAAAAAGCATGTTTAATAATTTAAAATATTTCCTTTTAAAAATAGACGAATGTATTAAGCTATTAATTAAAGTTCAGTATTTGAACAGCCTTTGGTCATTTTTATTTCAACTGTATAACAGATGGACTCTAATCACAGTCTTTAGAGGATGCGATAGATCCTGGCATCTGGTATTTAATACAAATTGAATATGTTCCTTTCAGAGGAACTGCTCCTATCTAAAAAACATGCTACATTACATCAATGCTCAAATGATAATGGGTTTACTTTCCTAGCTGTGCAGAAATTAAATTGTATTTAAATATTCCATTTCAAAATTTAATCCTCAAATGCTAATTAAATAGTACAACCAGTTACAAGATAGATCAAATGTGAAAGCTTTCAATTGAGATTACGATCATCTCCACTGCAACGAGAGACTTAGGAGGGAATTTCTAATTACAGGTAAAGCATTTCAGTGACTGCTGAAAAAAGAGTCCCAAACCTACAAAACAAGTCCCTTCCTACTAGAAGTGAAGCGTATAAAAAATTTAATCTATTTATGAGTAGAAATTCAATAGCAAATGGGATTAACAATCTTTTTTTAAAATTATCGCAAATATGAACTTCAGTTTGCTGGGAATAAGCAGATTTTTTGAAAGACTTGCAGTCTGCTTGAGGAAAATATTCACTGACATCCAACTTCAGTGCCAAACATCAGTTGAAGCACTACAGATTCATATGTTAATAGGCAAATCTTAGGTTAGTCAGCAGGAGAGGTGTGCACTAAACGGAATCTCTTTTTTCATTTTTTCTGAGTATGGGGTGAGACAAAAAAAGTGCTGCGAAAGGCATTTGCAAGGCAACAAAAAAAGTAGCAGGAAAGAATGGTTTGGTGAATGTTGCAAGCATAAAGCTTCACTAAAATACTATCTAATCATTTGCTGCTTGAATATTTAAGAGTTTTTATTTTCTTGTAGCTGGTCACTATTTCAGAGAAATAAGCTCTAAGGATTTTCTCTAGAAGACCTGCTGTGCAAGATTCATCCATAAAAGCCTGAGCTATCTGTTGAGAGTGCTATCTGAACAGAATTAAGAACAAGTGGAAGAAAACCGTGGTCAGTGGTTACTGCTGTCCCCTGACACTCAAAAACTCAAATACATCCCAATAAATTCCAAGGGTTAGTGATGCTGTCATTGGGCAGTGACAGCTTCTGACACTTGAGCCTTGCTGCTCTTTTGTCCATTCTGTGGGCATAGGAGTTACAGAACAGCCCTCTGATTCATTACAATAGAAATGGCTGACAATCTATGCAGCACGTCACGATTTATTCTTTGTGAAATATGGCCTCAAGTACAAAGTAACACATTCTTCTCAGAGTGAATATGCTTTCACATAACTAATGGAGACCTGCAAGATATATCAGAGGGCAAAAAACTGTTCCTTTCTCTGCTGACCTCGCTGGATATTAAACTTTCTGTGAGTCCTATATCATGTATAATATTTTGCTATTAGCTAAAGAAGCAGGCTGGCAGTAATAGAGATGCATTTTTAACAGTGCTGTGAGAAAAGTAGGTTCAGGAATTTTGAAATAATGTGAATTAACATATTAATTGTATTAAAAATTCAGTTACATCTTTTCCCATTTGGTATTCACTCAGTGTTACATCTTCACCATTAGGGAAAAAATTTGAATCATAGAATCATAGAATCATAGAATAGTTAGGGTTGGAAAGGAACTCAAGATCATCGAGTTCCAACCCCCCTGCCATGGGCAGGGACAACTCCCACTAAACCATGCCATCCAAGGCTATGTCCAACCCCACCTTGAACGCCGCCAGGGATGAAGCATTCACAACCTCCCTGGGCAACCCATTCCAGGGTCCCACCACCCTCACAGTAAAGAATTTCTTCCTCAGATCCAACCTAAACCTCCCCTGTTTAAATTTAAACCCATTACCCCTTGTCCTCTCACCACAGTCCCTAATGAAGAGTCCCTCCCCAGCATCCCTATAGGCCCCCTTCAGGTATTGGAAGGCTGCTATGAGGTCTCCACGCAGCCTTCTCTTCTGCAGGCTGGACAGCCTCAATTTTCTCAGCCTATCTTCATACGAGAGATGCTCCAGTCCCCTGATCATCCTCGTGGCCCTCCTCTGCACTTGTTCTAACAGTTCCATGTCCTTTTTATGTTGAGGACACCAGAACTGCACACAATACTCCAAGTGAATCCCAGAGTAATTGTTTAATCACCCCATCTTTTGATTCAGTGTGCTGACAGAAAACTTGCACTCTGTGGACAAGAACAGAGGGAAATGTGATAAAATACATAAGCATGCAAATTTTGCTGGGGAAGATTAAAACAAAAATAATAGAGGTGGATTGGGCAACAGGCACTGATCAAGGAAGAAGTAAACAATTTAGCAGGAGGTTCTGACCAAAAAACGGTTGCTATGGATAGGAGCTTTCGTGTCTGTTTAATGTCTGCTCAGTGTCTGGAAATGCTGTATTTTAAAGGGAAAAGAAACTACACCAGATAAGAGGCATGAAGCCAATTTTCCCTCCATTCCCTCAGCATAAATCCAGACTAATTCATGAAAGATTTACAGAGGTAGGCTGACAAACAACATTTGATCCATAAATTAAAAGATGTAAACCTAAGATGAAGAAAGGAGGAAGGAGAGATATAGAGTTAGAATGTGTCCTAAAGGACAAAAATAAGTGTCTCAGGCAAAAGAAGAAAACATCAACTTTAAATGAAAAATGCATCTTAAGTATCCTTAAATAGAATACCATGCAGTACAATTTTGTAAAGTTTCCCAACACAAAGTGACAGGTTATATGAGTATTTATAAGGGGCTATGACAAACAAAAAATGAAGAGCTTAAAAATGAGTAATATGGGAGCAGCACTGAAGAAAAAAAGTCTGTATGTTACTTGACTCTTGTTTGTCTTGTGAATTTTTCTCCACCTCCTTCATTTGCACTAGCACCCAACTTTGTTTTTTCTCTCTTGAAGGAGAAAATAGTGGGATAAATAGCATTACAGGTGCTAACTACTGAATTATGTTGTCTGTACAGCTATTCTATGGTTATATCCCAACAGAAAGTGTTCAATAGCACATTTAAGACAGGTGAAAAATACGTGTATTTATTTCCTAGCAAAAGATACAGACCCAGGATACTGAGGAGCCCAAACTGTAAATTAAGGTATAAAGTATATGCAGAAAGTTCACTTTTGCTCTCTTTAGAATATTGTCTTCTTTTCCCTCTGGCTATTATGCAGCTATAAATTTTAGTAGCCTCTATTGCTGTTCTAAAATAAATGGCTACAGATGGTCTATATTCCATTATCAGAAGTGACAAGCTCTTTAACCAGAGAGGCAAATAGTTGCAGAGAAATAGCTACACTGTCCTTTGAACTAGGAATGTTTTGTGGTAAGACATATCTCCAAGTCACACCATAGTTTCTTGACAGGTCAATATTTAGTTATAGTCTCCAGATTAAGGAAATACTTAACATTATCATATACTCTTGAACTTTCCTTATTATGAAAAAAGAAAGGATTACCTTTGCTGCACAGCATTGATGAAATTTATTTAAGTGTTGTTTAAGTCCTTTATTTAAGTGTTGTTTAAGTCCTGGGGGCACTCAATTTAACCTGACATATTTGTTCATTAAATTGCCCATCTCTATAAATGTGTTGTCTTGATTATATATGTAGTTTCCAAAGGCTTGGCACTTGTAGAAAAATTAGAGCAGAACAGGTATTTTCTAGCAGTCTGGTCTGTAACTGGGCATTTGACAATACAGATCTAAGTTACAATAATAATAATAACACTATCTTGCATGAATATGTTTGTGCTGCTGCTTCTAGTTATAAGCAGACTTTTTGCAAATAAAAATATATACATTAAAAATATTCAAGTAAATTCTTTGGCTGCTCTCAGTTAGCCTGGCAAAATCACCTTTCCTGTTATAATAAAATTGTGATACAAAATCATCAGTACAGAATCTGAAAAAAACAGTATGCTAAATGAAAACAACATGGCTTCAGTTAAGGTCATAGTATGAGTCCTCATCTACCCAGAAATAGCAAAAAAAGAAATTAACATCCCAGCGACTGTAGAGTTTATATTCATTCTCTATGCATAGCACATTAATTATCTATGAATATTTAGGTCCAAAATGGGTCACCATCAGATGTTTTGACAAGATGTTTTGACATCTGGAACATGTTTTGAGACATGGCTCTGTCTGCCCTGCTAGCTGGATATCCTAGGATATCAAGAGAAAAACTGACACAAGACTGGTAGCCCTGGGGAAATAGCAACTGATTTTGCAACAAAATGAAGATTTGTACACTGTTTCTTTTCCTACATAGGTTTTTTTTGTTGCTCATCAGGTTTTCCTGATATTCACTGCAGTCGGGGCACTATAGACAAGAGCTGGGACTTAGACAAAGCACTTCTGAAAGAGAATGACGTAGTGATGACATTTGAATGATGTTTGAAAATAAGAACGGTCCAGATATTTTCTTTTCGTTTATGCCACCTTTCTAAGTATTTAAATAGGTTCACTTTTTAAACTGGAATATAAACACAAAAATCCCCCTATTTATGCTACAAGGCACTATATAACTCTTCTTAATCAGCTTGTGCTAGGAATTTCTCATTTTACTGGAAGCCATAAACATTCAAAAATTAAAAGGCCCTAATCTCATGAAATAGTTTGCAAAATGTTCAGAAGTTTTTTTCTTTCTGTACTTCAGTGCAATCATGAAAGCTCACTTTTTCAAGCTTTTGTCCCAGCTTGAAGAACTAAATCTTCCTTGGGGGAAGGGAGTGAGTGAACCAAGTGAGGCTTACAGCTTGGTCATCTAATTTTAAAAGCTGGATTTCAAAGTAAACCATAAAATGCCACTGTTAACATCACATGGGTTGATACAATAGACTTCCTTCCTAACAGCTATTTTTCCCAATTATTAAATTAATTTACTTTTGTGTTAAATCAAACTGTAAACTCCTCAGGGTATGGCGCAATTCTTTTTCAATAGAAAGTTGAATGCAAAAGAGGCTCATTCTTAATTGGAATTCTTCAGCTGTTCTGTAATATAAATAAAAGCCATAATTAGAAATGTACTAAGATAAAAAGAAACAAAAGGTCCTGTAAATACCACTGAATGTTTCTATTATCTTGTGGCAGTAAAAGTTCACTGCTCATTTTGTTACACAGCAATTAAAGGCATGTACCATTAAAGGCTCAAAGGAAAAGGAGTGCAGACTTCAGTGCATGCATTCTCTTTCAAGAAGCCAAGGACAAAACTAGATACCAGACCTGAAAAGAAACTGAAAAGAAGACATTAAAATCAGTCTGAAGTATTGTCCTGAAGTATTGTGAAACTTCACAGAATGTGAATACAAATGAAATTTTAGTCATATATAGTGTGTTAATTTTATTGAGGGCAATAAGTCATACAGAAACAGCATCTCAGCTGCCAAAGACCAGTGCTTAACCACTTAATCACTGAGGAGGTAGGCATTTGTCATACAGAAATGGTGGGATTAATCTTTAAAGACTGGAAGACAGAATCACATATTAGCTACTTCCTCAAGACAAGTCAATAAATAAAGCCTTTTGCATACTATACACACTACAAATAAGACCAATCTATCCATCAAAGGGTAGGTACTTTGAACATGGCTCTTTTAGCTCTTTCTCTCTAACGGAGCTCTAAAACTCATACTATAGGCAACAGAAGGCATTTATTTATCTTCCAAACATAAGGCTATAAAAATGACAGTTTAGAAGCAGGAAAAAATACACAAAGAAATTTTCAATCTAGCTAATGTTAGTGCATAACCAGAATTTGCTTTATATACATAATGCAATGAGAAATAAATTAAATGACAGATGGTTTCTCCCTCCCCCCTTGTCTGTTGTAGCGTGACGAGACAAACAATCTAAACCACTTGCAGATATGTGCTATGGAAACACTGTGCAGAGGTAGTTAATTATTCCTGTCAAAGAACAAAAAAGCAATTGCATTATTTACTTTGAAATTATAAACACAGGAAACAGTGAAATAATCATTAGTAACATGAAGGTAATTCCATGTTCATCTCTGGGAGTAATCAGTAAATCAATGGATTCTGTAACTGGCAGACGTCTTTTTATAAGTGGAAAAGAAGTGTCTAAGTGAAAAATAATTATATATGGTACAGGAATGCTGCTGGAATAAACCAAACAACATTAATAATTGTCTTCTATTTAACTAGGCTCTTACGGAAGTGCACAGAATACAAAATGTATTGTTTTGCAAAAAAAGAGGTAAGCAAATTGAAAACTTCAGAGACAATCCAAGGATCAGTAAATGCCAGCTCTCAAGATTTTTTTGGCAATTACACGGAGAGATTGTCTTTTCTTACAGACTATGTTTTGCTATACTACTGTTAGAGATAGAGTTGTCGCTGCAATTAATGCATAGAATCATAGAATCATAGAATAGTAAGGGTTGGAAAGGACCTCAAGATCATCAAGTTCCAACCCCCCCGCCATGGGCAGGGACACCTCCCACTAAACCATGCCATCCAAGGCTATGTCCAACCCCACCTTGAATGCCGCCAGGGATGAAGCATCCACAACCTCCCTGGGAAACCCATTCCAGGGCCTCACCACCCTCACAGTAAAGAATTTCTTCCTCAGATCCAATCTAAACTTCCCCTGTTTAAGTTTAAACCCATTACCCCTTGTCCTCTCACCACAGTCCCTAATGAAGAGTCCCTCCCCAGCATCCCTATAAGCCCCCTTCAGGTATTGGAAGGCTGCTATGAGGTCTCCACGCAGCCTTCTCTTCTGCAGGATGAACAGCCCCAATTTTCTCAGCCTAGCTTCATACGAGAGGTGCTCCAGTCCCCTGATCATCCTCGTGGCCCTCCTCTGCACTTGTTCTAACAGTTCCATGTCCTTTTTATGTTGAGGACACCAGAATTGCACGCAATACTCCAAGTGAGATCTCATGAGAGCAGAGTAAAGGGGCAGGATCACCTCCCTCGACCTGCTGGTCACACTCCTTTTGATGCAGCCCAGGATACGCTTGGCTTTCTGGGCTGCAAGCGCACACTGCTGGCTCATGTTCATTTTCTCATCGACCAACACCCCCAAGTCCTTCTCTGCAGGGCTGCTCTGAATCTCCTCCCCACCCAACCTGTAGCTGTGCCTGGCATTGCTCCGACCCAGGTGGAGGACTTTGCACTTGGCATGGTTAAACTTCATTAGGTTGGCATCAGCCCACCTCACAAGTGTGTCAAGGTCCCTCTGGATGACATTCCTTCCCTCCAACTTATCAACCGAACCACACAGCTTGGTGTCATCGGCAAACTTGCTGAGGGCGCACTCAATCCCACTGTCCATGTCACCCATCTGTTTGCTAGTCACAAAATGAGAAAAAAAAACCTTCAGAACTAACAGTTTAAAAAAAAATATCTTACACTCCTGGTTGGTTTTCTAGTTCTGTACTAATTCTTCTCATTTGCCAGAGAAGTAGGTTTGTTGGAGCTACTTGTATTTCAAGATGGTGATGGACCTAGCAGAGCTTATCCTCTTTTTCTCCATGATATTCAGGTGACTTGACTTGCTGGGGGACATAGTACAGACCCCATTTGGGATGGAAGAGGAAGGAGGGGTGCCTAAAATTTTTTAACATAGAAGGAAATTCACACTCTGATAAAAATCTGGATGAGAGGAAAGGTAGCAAAAAGCATTTTGACAATTTTGCTAAGTGTTGTTCACTCTTTTAAGTCAAGCTGTCTGGCTTATGCATTAAAGACTGTCATTCCTTACTCCCAGGACTCTGTTTGATGCACAGTAATGGACAAGAAGTGAATCACTCTATTTTCTGTACAAGTGTTTTCATAAAGATATAAAAGGATGTTGGAAATTGAAACATAAATAGTGAAGAAATAAATAGTGAAAATATATTGCTTATAGAGTGTCACTTGCCAACTATGTGTGCATGAATGTACCCGACAGCATATGTTTTCACCAATCAGGAAAAGAATATTTCTAGAATGGATTAAATAGCACTCTATTAGATGTTTTTATGATTGCAGCAATGGAAGATTTTAAAACGAGAAAAAAGAGTATATTAAAGTTAAACAGACTTTACGCATTGGTGCTAGCGCACAACGCAAATTATATTCATGTCAGCTAGTATGCCAGAGGATCAGTGGAAGAAATTCTTTAGTGAGCAGTTCACCTCAGCTTGGTCAGACAACCATTTCTCAACAGACTGCTGTATGTAAAGCAGAGGCGTGAATGATGGCAAACAGAAGCTATGAATCATTCCTGGAGCATGTTCTGCATATTGCTCACTGAAAAGAATCACTGACTCCCTATATACAGGCTTGCATAGTCTGGGACTCACGTTCCGTCTCACTCCTTGCTACCCAAGGAAATGCAATCTAGTTTGCCCAGGGACAGAAGCAGCCCACCACTGGCAGGAATCATCACCTTTATTAACTGTGCTGTACAGGCTACATCTGTAATTCAAGCTCCCTTTCCTATAGTGAAAGCCTTCCAATGAATTATCTGAAGACACTAAAGCAACTGTCTCTAAAAGTACAGCAATTATGTTCCCCTGGGCCAACAAAACTGCTGACTATTGGGGGAATTTGAAAAATAGTATTAAACTCAAAATGAGTCAGATTTATTTAATTTTAACTTTGTTTGATATTGTGAGGAGTTATATTGTAGAGGTATACATGCAGAGACAATGGTGATTGCTCTCTTTAAAGACACTTAAAAATAACTACATTTTGAACAGTCATACTTTTTCAGGTAGTGTGCATTTACTAGCAATTAATTAATTAATCCTATTAATCAGAATACGGGTTATTATTTTACACTTGTAAAAGTGTACGAGGGTTTTTTTCACCATTGATAATGGACCACTTTAATTTATTCATCTTTAAAAAGCTGCAACAGAAACCCTGATACATTTGTGATTATAAGAATACTTAGAACTGAAATAATGATGAAGGAATGGGTCTCCATACAGATTTTACAGAATCCTGCAGCTCTCAGTAGGGTAAATATGTCATTGAAAATGCACCCCACCAAGAAAACAAAAAAGAGCATGCTAATGAGAAAGAAAACAAGCAGACATTTCCATTTTAGTCCAGGGGCTAACCTGAGACTCTGCACAGGACAACACAAGGTAGTGAATTGTTGGTGTTGTCATATTAAAAAAAGCCAATGGAGAAAAAAGAAAGTAAAAAGAGTTCATAAAATTTTAAGAAGTACCATAACCTCACTGCAATTTAATGAGAACTGGTCTTTAACTATCAACTTAGAAAGAAAATCTCTGCAGAATAAACACTTAAGAACTAAATGTGTTGAAAGAGCAAGGGAGATTTAAAAATATACACCATTCCTGTCATATAATATTTGTATAGTATTAAACTTGAAACTTTGTCTAACATTCAGTTTCATTATATCACAAAATCAATTTGTCAGGGATTGGTCACAGTCTGCTGTCACTCATATAAATAACTTATTCTCACTAAATGAAATTTTAAGTTATTGTCTCAGCATTTTGATACCTTTTAATGAAAGTTATAGGTATATAGCTTCATAGACTCAGTAGCTCACCTCTCTCCATTTCCTATATGTCTGTATTCAAAGTCCATCCCTTATAAAAAAGCCCCACCAGGAAATCCAGATCCAAAATAGGCTAATCAATCCCTGTAAACCTAACCAGCAAACAGTATAAAGCTTGTTCTTGCTGTTCTATAATGCTAAATTAATTCTCCCGGCAAAATATTCCCATTAACTCACATGGGCTGTCTGATGGGAGTTGCTCTTGCAGCCTCGTACACTAAGCAAAAGGAAGATACTGGCATGTGCTCAAATACTTATACCTGGTGGGGATTCCTAAGTGCTTCCATGGTGCTTGAAAGATTTGGTGGTTCCCTGAGCAACTGTCGGAAAAACGGGAAAAGAAATGTTGCAAGTTGATTAAGGGAATTTGACTTAGCCCTGTTTTCCCACCCCTCTTATCCAATTAAAAAAAAAAAAAAAAGAGACATTAAGATGTCATCAACAAGCTTAGAAAAACTTCCTTTTTTTTTTCTTTTCCTCAGAAAAGGGAAGATTTAAGAAACTGGGAAGTTTGTTCTAAAGTTTACTTGCAGCTCACTTCAGACCAGAGAGTGAAACTGAACAAAACTATAATTGACGTAAGAGTAAAGTCACAGAAATTTCATGCTCTGAAGTGTTTTTCAATATCTAATTTTGAGGACCATATCTTATTGTAGTTGCTGTAAATGAGTTTTCTGACAATGACAGTGGAATAAGTCAGAATGTATGTAAGGTCCTTCACAGAGCCTATCTGTACACATGCTGGAGAATATTCTACTAGAAGCCCTGGGTATTGCGTGTATACCGCACGTGCATGAGAAAGAAAAGAACATATCTGGAAGTCTGAAAGTATGCTTTAATATAGCATATGAGTGGACTACAGAATGGCTTGATAGTCTAAGAAAAAAAAGGAAAGTAAATGCAACACGCTACATATTATAATGGGTAATAGGATAATAGGAACAGAATTATTTCATATGGAATATAATAAACATACAGAATAAACAGTCAAAATAGAAAGTCTGGATTTTTCCGGAAGACTGATGAATTTCACACACTAAGCACTACATCTTTGAAAGGAATATGTCAAAATTAGAAAGGGTGGATGCAACAGTTCAAATAAACATATGAGCATTACAGAGAAAAGGTTTGAATCCATACTAAAATTAAAAAAAAATATAAAATGATGCCTGGAATGCTGGCATTGCTATTCTGTACCGGAAGGGAAAGACCTGGGGAATTTTACATTTGAAAATGAGCAGATGAACGAAATCTATGTTTTGATCATACTGTTTGAAGTCTGAGTCCTAAGAAAAAATACCAACTCAAATTCCATATGTCCAAAAAAGGAAGCAGAAGATATATTTTATTAATTTACAAGAGAACTTCAATGATACTCAGAAATCTATGAATTTTGAAGATATTAAAATTCATGAAAGAATTTAGGGATTGTTAAGAAATATTTCACTTAAGAGAAGAGAGGATCCCTTGTTATATATAAGTGCATTAAAAAAACCAAACCAAAACAAACAAACAAACAAAAAACAACAAAAAAAAACAACCTCCAAAAAGTTTAACCCAAATAAACAAAACAATGAAGAAAACCATCAGGAAAGCTATATGCGAGAATGCACAGTTTAGGAGTTAACCATGGACACTGAAACAAAAGAGAATTCTTCAGACTTCTCATTAAGTAGAGAAGAACACAGAAAATAAAGCAAGACAAATACATCATAAAGCTATTTAGAAACTGAAGATTTCAAAACTTAAATTAAAACTATGAGTTTGATGGGTCAGTGATTTCCACAGTGTGGCCTCATAGTCAACATATTGTCAGTCTTGTTATTTAATGCGCTAGGCGTGAGCATTTGAAGTATATAGCAGTAAGCGCTGCATAGCATCCCTAATTAAATATCAATAGAACACTACTTAAGACTTACTATATACAATATTAGGCACATACTAACCTTCACAATATACATCTCATTATCTGGAATAGCTGGCAAGAAAATATAGTTTGAAGATTTAGTTGTACATAAATGCAGTTGGGTCACTAAAAACACCTCTTTTTTAAACACCGTAAATTAATTCCCAGTTATATTCAGAAGTTAAATTTTTGTTGCAGAGTTTCTTGTTGTGAGCAATCCAGCCTCTGACTTAGCCTCACTCGAGTAGTGAGCTGAGGGCTTCACAGGCTACTGAAAGGGTCAACACAGGATGCCTACGTGCCGACATGAAGAGGACGTTGCCTTGGGGAGGCACTGAGCAGGCTTACCACAAAGGCACTGAGCACCGCAATCAGGCACTGAGCACCTGCATTCAGGTTTCCACAAAGGCACTGAGCACCCGATTCAGGTTGCCACAAAGGCACTGAGCAGGATGTCGGCGCCAGATCAGATTACCACGGAGCAGGCCTTGCTTGCAAGGCAGGAGCCTGTCGCTATGGACGTTTCACAAGTTAACCAATCAGATAACGACTGTTCCAGTACTTTGTAACTTTTCTATAAAAGCTGGTGCTTGCGTTTAATAAATTGTCAACGTTCGATCACATTGGTCGTTGCTGCGTTGTCCATGTTCTCCCGCCGCAAATTTTGAGAGAGCAACTGTTATTTCGTGGAAAATAATTATCAATGCTGCTAAGAACGGGCACTCTGATGCTCTGCACAAGCTCCTGAACAGCTTGTGATTGTCCTGTCATTGTACTGACAGCTCCTGCAGCTGTCCTGCACTGCTGCCTGGGGCCAGGAGGGACTGACTGCCTGAGGCAGCCTGCCACTGCTTTACCGTGGCCTTCAGCCAGTTTACAGGGACCTCAACAGCCCATAGCTAGCCCCCCTCACTTCCACGTCTGAATGTGAAAGTCTACAGAAAAAAACATGGTGGTAGCAGGTCATTGGGGTAGCAATACAGGAAAATAATAGACACCTGACCTAAAACCTGGATGGAGTCTTTCAAGTTTAGGAAGTGTAGCAGAGTCCCAGAAAAAAAGCTCATATTTCTTGCTGTCAGCAGTAATTTTTTTTCATCCTGTAGAAAAATAGGGATTTCCATTCCTATGGAAATTCACTGAGAAATGTTAGAGGATGTAGGATGGAATCCAATACTGAGATGTGCACTATGAGATACTCAGAAACTGAACTTAAATGCAAGTGTTACAAAGATTAATGTGATAATGGGCAATATAAAGAGTAGAGAAGGATAAATAAGAATTCTTACCATAGGGACCATTTTGTGAAAGTATATAGCAGAAAATAAATGGATGAGAGTGGAGCAGGCAGAATGAAAATGAGAGACTTCCTCTTAGGACTGCAAAGCAGGGAAATTTGCATGATTTCTGGCATACTAATCTAGTGCTTGCAGAATATACAGAGAAGTTCAAAACAGTCACAGGGCACAATATTTGCTTCTGAAGAAGAAAAAATAAAGCAATTCAGAGCAAAGCAGAAATAACCTGTGAATTAAGAAGTTATGGCCTTTCATCTTGTTTTTCACCAGCAGGTCCCAAACTGCTACTGTATGCAAGTAGAGGGTGCCAGTGCTTTCTTCCTTGAATCTATTCTTTATTATCTTGGTGTTTCCTTCTGTCTCACCCTCTCTCCCTCTCTCTTCTCTTTCCTAATTTTAAAAATTGGTGTCCTGAGTTCAGCAGTAGCAGTCATTTTTCTCTGTCTTAGTAGCTGGTGCAGTGCTGTGCTTTTGACTTTAGTCTAGGAACAATGCTGATAACTCACCGATGTTTTTAGTTGCTGCTAAGTAATACTTACTCTGATCAAGGACTTTTAGTCTCACACTCTGCCAGTGAGGATGGGCACCAGAAGCCAGGAGGAAGTAGAGACAGGACACCTGACCCAAACTAGCCAAAGAGGTATTCCATACCACAGCACATCATGCCCAGTATATAAACTGGGGGCAGTTACTCAGGAGGCCCAGATCGTTGCTCAGGTCAGGCTGGGTATCAGTTGGCAAGCGGTGAGCAATTGCATTCTCTACCCTTGTTATTTCCCTTATCATCATTATCATTGGTTGTAGCAGCAGTGGTTTGTGCTATACCTTAGTTACTGGATTGTTCTTATCTCTACTCGTGGGAGTTACACTCTTTCAATTCTCCTCCCCATCCCTCTGGGAGTTGGGGGGAAGAAGTCAGCAGGAGTGAATGAGCAGCTGAGTTGCTCTGAGTTACCAGCTGGGCTTAAACCACGACAATTGGGAAGGACAGGTTAGCTGCTATTCAGTAAGGATTTGCAATTGCATAGTTACACAAAATATTTTCCATGGTTGCATGGTTTTAGCACAGCAGTAGGCCAAAAAATCAGTGCAAAATACCCCCACTACAATAACTGTAACCCCAAATCTTGTCTGAGAAACATATTTGTACCCTCACTCCTTATAACATAGAACAAAACCAGGATGAGCCATTATCAGAGGAGAAAAACTGGTTTGTAAAAATCAAAATGGATGACGAATTTCTCTTTGGTTTACAAAAAGTTATGTCTATCAGAGGTATAAGAATATGTACTGTTACAAATATAACCTTAACATTTTATAAAAAATTAAGTCCTGTTGTCACCCTTGTCTGTAACAACCTCTAGATTAATATTTTCTTTATGGCATACCCATATACTTCCCCTCATCTTCCTGGGATACGGACAGAAGGGCAGACAAGGAAGAAGCAAATGTGAGTAATAGAGGCCAATAATATGCACAAGAAACATTTACCAGCTGGCAGAAAGTGCATATTCAAATCCGCCACAGCACCTAAATTAAAGGTAATGTTCCAAACCCACACTCCAGACATAAGGAAATATTGTATAATTTTTTTCTAGAACATTACATCATATGGCAATTGTTTTGCTACTTCAAAGTCACATGCATATTTCTGCATCTGGTCCACGAAAACAATATTATCAATATGATGAAGTAAAACATCTTTATAGAGATTGCATTCACACAGTTAAATGGTACACTAGAAATCCCTTGCTGTAGCACAAGGATAAAACCAATTATCATTTTCAAGGAACTAGTGAAAAGGCACATAAACTTTCATGACAACACTCCATTCTCCCACACATTGCATTTCTAAAACATAGTCACCCTAATATTGTGGCTGACAACACTTTCAAAGCAAAAGCCAAAGCTTTTAAAATCCTTCATGTCATCTTGAACACGTAAAGTGTGATTCCAGTGAAACATTTGAAGACTATTTTAATTTTTATTCTAGAAAGTAAGAATGTCTACAAAATTGGAAAGCTGACATGGTGCACCTGCAAAATATATCTCCAATAAGTGAGTGGAAATTGGTCCTCAAATGTTGAAAGAATGTTAAAAAAAATGGATTTTTCCTGAGAAGGTTACCTTTTTTGGTAAGAATATTGCTTTTTCCTGTTATATTTTGTTTTAATACCCTAGCTTACCCATAGGAGAATTTCTTCTTTAGGTCCCACTTGGTATTAATTGAAATAATCTGAATATTTTCATTGACTTCCACGTCATTTAGACAAGTTGAATTCATTAATTTGTTTGCAAATTGCACACTCATGTTTACAAAATCATTTGTCTAAAAGATCTTAATTTTAACAGCAAGCATCTTGCTTTCATAATGTATATAAACCTCTGCAGAAACTAGTTCAAACATGGATTTATATAGCATTTGTAATTTCAGAGAAGTCCTATGTCAGAAGATGGGCTGGGAAGAAGGAGGTAAAAAAGGTAAAGGATTGGTTCCTACTTACTGCACGCTTTTATTCTCAGTATAAGATACCATATCAGTGCCATGTGGCATCCTGCAGTTAAAGCCTTCAGACTACAGCTTCTGCATTATGAGTACATGAAAATGAGTTTCATCTTCTAATATTTGTCTCATATATTCCTTAAACACCGTTACACACAGACCCCAAAATGAGGGTAATACTGGGACCACTTTTTGTAGCTCACAGAGAGCATATATCCTTCTTGTTCTTGGAATTCATAGAGAACAAAATACCTACCTTAATCTCCAGCTAATTTTTAATGAACCAGACAAAGCACAAATACAGAAAGGCAAAATTTGTCCCATTCTCCAATATGAAGGGATGAATTGGGTCTACTGTGTACCTGTAACACCGATTTATTGGTCACACTGTGATGGTTTTTTAGATACAGTTATCCCACAGTATTAAACAGTGAGCTGTTCAGTGTGGCCACTGCACTCTTGCCAAAAAGTCTGATTTGGAAATCCAGTTCCCAAACTGAAATAGACAAATTAATGATCTTTTGTTCGATGATACATGACTGTCTTTGATCCCCATAGAAGTCTTTCTTTGCCTTTTTAAGTAATCATTTAGCCTAAAATAATCTGATATTTTTACATTACATGTGGAGAATGGAGCCTACGCTGAAGCAGGTTTGCTGGCAGGGTTTGTGACCTTGTAGGAGACCCGTGCTGGAGCATTCTGTTCCTGAAGGACTGCACTCCTAGAAGAGACCCATGCTGGAGCAGTTCATGAAAAACTGCAGCCTGTGGGAAGGACTCACATGGGAGAATGTCATGGAGGACTGTCTCCTGTAGGAGACGTCCCACACTGGATGGCAGTGGCAGAGGCAACATTTGATGAACTGATTGCAAAACCCCTTCCCCATTTCCTCATGTGCTGCTGGTGAGGAAGAGGTAAAGGAAATTGGGAGTAAAGCCGGTCCTGGGAAGAAGGGAGAGTTTGAGGAAAGGTATTTTAAGATTTGGTTTTTTTCTTATAAAATTTCTATTCTGATTTGTTTGGTTATAAACAAGCAATTTCCCCAAGTCAGGTCTGGATTGCCCATGATGGCAATTGGTGAGTGGTCTTTCCCTGTCCTTATCTTGACCCACAAGCCTTTCATTATATTTTCTTTCCCCTGTCAAACTGAGGAGGGAAGTGAACAAGTAGCTTTGTCTTTGGCCCAGCCCAGAATCAACCCACCAAAGATACAGGCTGTAATACAATATAACTCTTATAAATGAATTTTCATAATTCAAATAGAGAGGAAATTATATTAAAAAGGTAAGATAATGGCATGAATAGATAAAAGGCAATGGCCTGAAATGAAAACTAATAAGGAAAGCAACTTAACTTCTCACCAACAGAACAGCCTCTCCTAGATTCTTCCTGGGGGTTTTGCTGCTGCTCTATTTAGCAAGATCCTTTTGATAGTGTACTCCTGATTAAATCATATATACTGCACTAGAATGCTAAAAAGAAATCTTTGCCAACCATGTATAAACAACAAAACAAAGTCACAATCTGTATCAGAAATTAATTTTCCAGTTGCTCCACTTGAATGTACATCTTACAGTTTATTAACAAAATATGTTTCCAAGTTTCCTCAACTTCCCTGATTTGTAAAACATACACTTGAAATGTAACGTTTTCTTGATCAGATCATTAAGGGATACTAAATACCAGCTTACCTCCATCTGAAACCTTTCTTTTGTTGGCTTTTAACATTCTATGATGAATTTAAAATTGCACTGCTAGAATCAGCATGGAGGATAATGCTGGAATGCTGTTTTCAGGCACATGATGAAAATTTTGTAAATAAACTCTTTTATTTAACATGCATACATATATAATAACTTTTTTTTGTATTTCATTAGAAAATACAAAAGAAGCAAAACCAGAAAAAGTATGCATCATTTTCAGTGAGGAAAAGAATGGTGAGAGAGAATGTTACAGTCCTGTGCTATTACAAGCTGAATTACTGACAGCATTCTATATATAGTCTTGTAGGAATGACAAGATAGATCATGTAAGAAGTTATCTTGGTTCATAACCTCATTAAATTTCCTGAAAGCAGGGAAGTCTGAAGTGCATAAGGTATAGTATATATGCAAGTTCATTAGTGACTTTTCCTTAGTAACAGGAAGTATAAATTTTATCTCTTAGATATGTAAGGTTAAAAGCTTCATTACTCAAAGAAGAAATCACCTTTAAGCTTAAGGAATCCAAATGTTACACCACCAATTAAATGAAGCAGAAATAACAAGAAGAATTTTGAATACAATGGCATTCGCATTTACTGTCCTCACCAGTAGAAAAGATTAGTACTCAAAAAAGATTGCCAAAGATCAAAGAGGATTAGAAAGAAAAATCAATTCTTATTATTTCAGACTTTGACTCCTTCTTTCTGTCTTCCATCTCCTGCTCTTCTTTTCAATTTTAATGTCGTGTAAATAATTGATACATGTGTCTTTATCATTTTATGACTTTCAGGAATTCAAAAGATAGAATCAGATAGTTAGAATTGAAATAAACACTTGTTAGTTATGACCTGAAAATCAGCAATGTATATGTATATTCTAACATAGCTTTTGCACTGCGTCATAACACTGTGCTCTTCATTTCATTATCTAGTACCAACAGTGGTAGAACCATGTAATTGATGCTGCTGACTGCTTGATCTGGAGTAAAAGTAATTTTTTTTCTATGTCTAGTTTGAGGGTTCTTCATGTTTCCATCTTATGGTGCATTCTGCAAACTCTATCACAGGAGTTACAGAAACCCAGATGCATGGGCTTGTCATGCTACATTGAAGAGATGGGGTGGTCACAGCCATCCTTGGTTGTGGCAGATGGAGGAGGAAACTAAAAAATTCCTGAAAGGTGGGTGAATTTCCAATAATATGGTTCTTTTTAACTTCTGTCTCCAAGGATCTAGACATGCTTGTGGGTTCTTCAATATTTCACACAAGACCAAACAAAATCCTGTGTTTAGGAATGGTGAAGCCCAACCTTTTTATCGTGCATTACATTATGTGTCTATCTCCAATATTTAGCAGAAAAGGCAGAGTCTAGGAGAGTATTTATTTTTTTAAAAAGAATCCAACAACAAAACAACAAAACTCCATTTAATAGTGATACAAGAGTTAAAAATAAAAGAAATTGAAAAAAAAAAAAAAAAAAGACTGAGAAACTCTCAGTATTATTCACTGGACCAGACCAGAAATGATTCTGGAAACAAAAACAAAAGAAGGTTTTTTAAGCGTGTAGATATTTTACCTCCATATTCTGCAGTTTCTGTGCATTTTAGGAAAAAGAGTGCAAGATTAACTTTAATCTGGTTTTCCAGTTACCTAATGCTTGCTATCACAGAAGATATTACAAATCAAAGCATACTTAAACTCCACCTAGAAGGTGCTTTAAACTTGTTTCAGAAATCTCACAGAGCCCTGTGCCAGCTGGGAACAGGAAGGACATGACATCCAAACCTGTAGCTTTGTGGAAAATACATAATTCCAAAAAATCATGCCGTTAGGAAGCAGCTCCACTTATGAAGAGTCTAAAACTCTTCATAAAACTCTAAAGCTCAACAAAACCCAGCCTGACAGCTGTCAGTCTGCTCCTTGGGCATCACAGCTCATTTGGAGACTGGAGCAGTTATGGAGCACATATAAATTCTCCGGTGTGAACAGCTGTAGCTGAGACCATGGTTAGCACAGATCTTTGACACAAGATCTAAACATTTCACTTGCTGAGGACCATTATTACAAATGTAGCTCTTGATACTCTGCCACTCCCTGAAGTTGTGGTGCATGGACAGGAAAGATTCATGCACAGCTTTGCCTTCTGCCCAGCTCTTAAGGCATCAGGAGACAGAAGCAAAGGGGACAAAAGATTTGACTTTTGGTTACACTTCATTTCTGCTGCTGTATCTGAATAATATACTTCCTCTAGTAAAATAACCCCCCAGCCTGTTTTTAGCCGTCTGCCTACAACAGAGAATGAGCAACAGGATTAGAAACATCTTTATTACAGCTTCATTCCCTCTCTGAGCTATTTTCTCAGTAGTTCACTGCTTTCCAACTTCTGTCCAGGGTAATAAAAGACTGGGATACCTCTCCTGTTATCCAACTATTCAGCTGATGCTAAGGTGATAGAATGATTCCATGTCCATCTGGAAAATCAACCAAAGTGGATTCTGATCTATTCTCAAAGGCCTACAAATCAGATGAAAAAAATAATTACCTAAATCCAGATTCATCATCCCTTTCAGTAGTATGGATAGGCCAAGTATACACACCTAGATTTTTAAGGGAACTTAATGCTCTTAACAACAGCCATCAAATGAGATTTTCAAATGTACCTAAGCATCTAATTCTCATTGGTGCTTATCTGCATCTTCATAAGCCTACTAAGTACTATAAAAAACATCCTTTGATCATCATCAAGTTCATAAGGAAACTCTCAAAAGCACATAAGCAGCTGCCAGATATTCATTCAGAGGAACAGAGGTAGGAGGGAGCAAATAGAAAAGAATAAGTAATTCAAAAGAGCGGGTAATTTCATAAATAATCTACAGTCTCTTTGTATGTCAAGAACAAATGTCTCAAATGAGGAGAAGTTATATAATTTTCATTTCCCCAAATCATAGAATCATAGAATCATAGAACAGTTAGGGTTGGAAAGGAACTCAAGATCATTGAATTCCAACCCCCCTGCCATGGGCAGGGACAACTCCCACTAAACCATGCCATCCAAGGCTATGTCCAACCCCACCTTGAACGCCGCCAGGGATGAAGCATTCACAACTTCCTTGGGCAACCCATTCCAGGGCCTCACCACCCTCACAGTAAAGAATTTCTTCCTCATATCCAATCTAAATTTCCCCTGTTTAAATTTAAACCCATTACCCCTTGTCCTCCCACCACAGTCCCTAATGAAGAGTCCCTCCCCAGCATCCCTATAGGCCCCCTTCAGGTATTGGAAGGCTGCTATGAGGTCTCCACACAGCCTTCTCTTCTCCAGGCTCTCCTCTGCACTTGTTCTAACAGTTCCATGTCCTTTTTATGTTGAGGACACCAGAACTGCACACAATACTCCAAGTGAGGTCTCACGAGAGCAGAGTAAAGGGGCAGGAGCACCTCCCTCGACCTGCTGGTCCCACTCCTTTTGATGCAGCCCAGGATACGCTTGGCTTTCTGGGCTGCAAGCGCACACTGCCTGCTCATGTTCATTTTTTCATCAACCCACATCCCCAAGTCCTTCTCCACAGGGCTGCTCTGAATCTCCTCCCCGCCCAACCTGTAGCTGTGCCTGGCATTGCTCCGACCCAGGTGTAAGACCTCGCACTTGTCATGGTTAAATTTCATCAGGTTGGCATCAGCCCACCTCACAAGCATGTCTAGGTGCCTTTGGATGGCATTCCTTCCCTCCAGTGTATCAACCAAACCACACAGCTTGGTGTCATCGGCAAACTTGCTGAGGGCGCACTCAATCCCACTGTCCATGTCACCCACGAAGATGCTGAACAAGACCGGTCCCAACACCGATCCCTGGGGGACACCACTCATTACTGGTCTCCAGCTGTACATTGAGCCACTGAGCACTACTCTTTGCGTGCGGCCATCCAGCCAGTTCTTTATCCACCGAGTGGTCCACCTATCAAATTGATGTCTCTCCAACTTAGAGAGAAGGATGTCATGTGAGACAGTGTCAAACTCTTTACACAAGTCCAGGTAGATGACATCAGCTGCTCTACCTCTGTCCATCAGTTCCGTAGCCCCATCATGGAAGGCCACCAGATTGGTCTGGCAGGATTTCCCCTTAGTGAAGCCATGCTGGCTGTCACCAAGCACCTCCTTGTTTTTCATGTGCCTCAGCATGCCTTCCAGGAGAATTCGCTCCAAGATTTTGCCAGGCACAGAGGTGAGACTGACTGGTCTGTAATTCCATGGCTCATCCATTTTCCCCTTCTTGAAAATGGGGGTTATATTTCCCTTTTTCCAGTCGTCGGGAACTTCACCTGACTGCCATGATTTTTCAAATATGATGGACAGTGGCTTAGCAACTTCATTTGCCAGCTTCTTCAGGACCCCCAGATGGATTTCATCCGGTCCCATGGACTTGTATACATTCAGGTTCTTAAGATGGTCTCAAACCACATTCTCTCCTACAGTGGCCCAGGGTCTTCATTCTCACTGTCCCTGCCTCAGCCTTCCAAGACTTGGGTGGTGTGGTCAGAGCATTTGCCAGTGAAGACTGAGGCAAAGAAGTCATTAAGAACCTCAGCCTTCTCCAAATCCAGGGTAGCCAGTTCTCCCGATAACTTCTGGAGAGGGCCCACGTTGTCCCTGACCTGTCTTTTATTGGCAACGTACCTATAAAATCCCTTCCTGTTATACTTAACATCCCTAGCCATGTTTAATTCTAAGTGGGCCTTAGCTTTCCTAACCTGGTCCCTAGCTTCTCAGATAACATCCCTGTATTCTTCCCAGGCTGCCTGACCTTGTTTCCCCCTCTTATAAGCCTCTTGTTTCCTTCAAATTTTGCTCAGCAGCTCCTTATCCATCCAAGGAGGTCTCCTGGCCCTCCTGCAGCACTTCCTTCTAGTGGGAATGCATTGCTCCTGAGCTTGCAGCAGGTGATCCTTGAATATCAACCAACAGCCTTGGGCCCCCCTGCCCTCTAGGGCTGTATCCCATGGAAACTTACTAAGCAGGTTCCCAAAGAGGCCAAAGTCTGCTCTCTTGAAGTCCAGGGCAGTGAGCTTGCTGCACGCTCTTCTCACTGTCCTGAAGTTCTCAAACTCGAACATCTCATGATCGCTGCAATCAAGACTGCCCTGGAGCGTCACATTTGCACCAGCCCTTCCCTGTTGGTGAGGACAAGGTCAAGCATGGCACCTCCTAGTCTGATTTAGGCATGGACCACAAAGTATGGTATACTTTAGCTTATATTTTCCATATTTTACTTACCTTAATGAAGAAGCAGAAAACACACACAAAAAACCATGTTTTATGATTCAATTCACGCTCTTCCAGTAAATTTAGGATACTGCTGCTCAGGATGTAAACATCTGCCCAATCCTTTAAGAAAGCCCATGATTTTCTTTATATGTCCTGATCCTTTATGTTATATTTTAAGAACATGTTTATCTCATTCTGTTTTTCCACAGCAGAAATGTTATTTTTTCTCAGAAGACATTCTCATAAGAGAAGAAATAGTTCTGCCAAAAATTCAAATAACTTATTTTCTGCCAAGAATTCAGCAAACTTTGTTTAAGCTACATTTCTTCTGGAAAGTGGAAGTGCTATCTCTCTTCCAGATACCATTTGAAAATGACATGCAAATTCATGCGAATTCCTTAAATTTGTAGAAATGAAATTGTGTTTGCCACTGAAAGCATTCTGAAGAAAAAGGGAACACAAGTTGCTTTTAAATAAAGAAAAAAGTTTGAATTTTCTTGAATATGTGTTTTGCAATTATGAAACATTTGTTTCTCAGGACTCACCATGTTTGCTGCTTCTGTTTTATTGCCTCAACCCATAACAAAAAAGGTTATATTTGTTTTCTCTCCAACTGAGGTTTTACATTTTTTACTTCTTTTTGGTTTCTGAAAGTTATTCGTGTTTAAAAGTAGAGAAGTTTTTGTCTGGTCTCTATGTAGACAAACAAGCACCTTAACCAGAAGTGCAGTCTTTGCATTTCCTGCGCTGTAAAGAAGGCAGGGACTATTCACCCTTGTTATATTCAAGAAAAAAACATGAATGACAGTCTTTTTATTATTATTATTTAATAGAGTATAAATGCAACACTGAAGTGTCTGTCACACAAGCTGGTATGACTACAGAACTCTACTCCACAGAGTTCATTCACAAAAAACACTTCTATCACTCGAGATTTTGAATGGTAAATAAAGAATGCAAGCTACCTCTAAAGGTCTATCTATCTACATTGCTTACTTAGAATAACTTACTAATATCTGATCAATAACTCTAGTTTCCTCTCTAGTGAAGTCAAACACAACAGTATTTCTATCTAATTAAAAATTCAACACAAATAACTGATGCAAATGAGCATGTGCTTTCTCAATTCAGCAGGTGATAAACTGTAGGAAAAATCTTGTCTTCACCAAAATTCAGTATCGCTTAAGGCAAAACAAAACTAAATTCATGGCTGTGTGCTAGCAAAAGTAAGATATTTGATTGCATCAACAGAGTTCCTATTTAATCTGTATTCTTACACAACTCTAATCTTTTGTTTTATGATGCTTGGATGCTCGTTTTGTTTGTCTAACAAATTTTCTGGCTATGTAAGTGAAAGAAATGACATTTTATAGTTAGTGTGTAGAAATTATACAGTAAAAAACAGAAAACAGAGGAAATGTCTGAACTCATCATTAAGGGGATATAGAAGCCTTTTAATTACTCAAATTCACAATATAGCTATTATCATGTATTCCAGACTTGAGTTTCCTGGCACACAAATCAAAACCAAAGCTGTATTCAGTTGCTCACCTATAAGCACCTACTGCCATGCTTAGAAACATGCTGAAATATCAGCATGAGGTTGGTAGATAAAGTGCAGGACCTGTGGGAAGCTCACTCCCTCCTGGAGGAGTAGCAGGAGACCCAGCAGAAGACTCCAGGGCATCTCAGAGGGCACAAGACAGCTATGCTCAGGCAACTGAACAAAGTCTCAGGGGTGTTCATTGCTGGCAAATGCTACAGACTTTTCCTTCTGACAGGAAACCTCAACAATGTATTCAACTTGGGATAAAAGCTGAAAGTCATGCCAAAGATTTAATGATGTCAGAGGAGGCAGAAGAATCTTACAGATGGGTAGGATTTTTTCTGAAATGCAATAAAAACTTCTAAAAACTTACCCATAAGAAAAAAAAATTTAATGAAATGTGGAAATGTTTCTGATATCACCGATAGCAACAGATATAGCAAGTGAAAGTATCAGTTTCAGTTTTGCAAACAGGTCAGAAAATACAGAAGAAAAGATTGAGTAACGCTCAGATAAATATGGTTAGCCTTAAAGAAAGAATGAAATACTTTGCCTGCATAGACAGTAGAACAGAAATTACACATGTTCTACCATTTAATTCTATGAGGGACGCAAAATTTACATAAAAAGAAAATCAATAATAAAATATTGCATAATCAGCTTCATCTTCAAACTGCCTATTTAAAAAAAAAAAAAAAAAAAAGTATTATTTTATGAGATCACCCAGGACCAAAAAAGCCTAAACTTAGGCATTGCTTGCAAAGACACTAAACTATCTGTTCCTGGTGCTTATAATGGAGTGATACATTCTGTTGTTATAGGATTAAAAGAATTAGTAATGGATTAGTAATAGTAATGAATCTGTAATTAGTAATGAATTGGTAGTGAATCTGTAATTGAAGATTGTTTTCAAAACATCTGTTGCCAGATTTACATATCTGATTCTCTGAAGATGCTGTCTCTGATATTGTCTAAGCAAAGCTTCTGCTTTGGGTACAAACGACAAATAGAAAGCCATGGGTTTATATCACTGTATATAAAGCTTCTTCAATATCTACTTTATATGTTTTACCATCCAAATTTAGCAGTTTCTCCCATCTTTTAGTCTTTAACAATGCTTAGAAGTACAATATTATTATTTTCTACTTTTTCAAACCAAATATATTACTTGAGACTACTATTATTGTCCGAAACTTATTCAAAATACCAATGAAAACAAATTACAGCTAAACTTCTATATAAATCATCATCATCCAGAGACCAGACTTTGGACTCTTCAGGAACCTGCTCAGTAAAGTTCCATGGGATACAGCCCTAGAGGGCAGGGGGGAGAAGGCTGTTGGTTGATATTCAAGGATCACCTGCTGCAAGCTCTGGAGCGATACATCCCAAATGGAAGGAAGTGCTGCAGGAGGGCCAGGAGACCTCCTTGGATGGATAAGGAGCTGCTGAGCAAAATTCAAAGGAAAAAAGAGGCTCATAAAATGTGGAAACAGGGACAGGCAGCCTGGGAAGAATAGAGGGATGTTGTCCGGGAAGCTAAGGACCAGGTTAGGAAAGCTAAGGCCCACTCAGAATTAAACTTGGCTAGGGATGTTAAGGATAACAGCGAGGGATTCTGTAGGTACATTGCCAATAAAAGACAGGTTAGGGACACCGTGGGCCCTCTCCAGAAGTTATCGGGAGAACTGGCTACCCTGGATTTGGAGAAGGCTGAGGTTCTTAATGACTTCTTTGCCTCAGTCTTCACTTGCAAATGCTCTGACAACACCACCAAAGTCTTGGAAGGCTGAGGCAGGGACAGTGAGAATGAAGACCCTGGGCCACTGTAGGAGAGGGTCTGGTTTGAGACCATCTTAAGAACCTGAATGTATACAAGTCCATGGGACCTGAGGAAATCTATCTGTGGGTGCTGAAGGAGCTGGCAAATGAAGTTGCTAAGCCACTGTCCATCATATTTGAAAAATCATGGCAGTCAGGTGAAGTTCCCGATGACTGGAAAAAGGGAAATATAACCCCCATTTTCAAGAAGGGGAAAATGGATGAGCAATGGAACTACAGACCAGTCAGTCTCACCTCTGTGCCTGGCAAAATCTTGGAGCAGATTCTCCTGGAAGGCATGCTAAGGCACATGAAAAACAAGGAGGTGCTTGGTGACAGCCATCATGGCTTCACTAAGGGGAAATCCTGCCAGACCAATCTGGTGGCCTTCTATGATGGGGCTATGGAACTGATGGACAGGGGTAGAGCAGTTGTTGTCATCTCCCTGGGGTTGTGCAAAGCGTTTCACACTGTCCTACACGACATCCTTGTTTCTAAGCTGGAGAGGCACCAATTTGATAGGTGGACCACTCAGTGGATAAAGAATGGCTGGATGGCCGCACGCGAAGAGCTGTGCTCAATGACTCAGTGCCCAGCTGGAGACCAGCAATGAGTGGTGTCCCCCATGGACCAGTGCTGGGACTGGTCCTGTTCAACATCTTTGTTGGTGACATGGACAGTGGGATTGAGTGCGCCCTCAGCAAGCTTCCCAATGACAACAAGCTGTGTGGTTTGGTTTATTCGTTGGAGGGAAGGAATGCCATGCAGAGGGACTTTGACACACTTGTGAGGAGGGCTGACGCCAACCTGATGAAGTTTAACCATGACAAGTGCAAGGTCCTACACCTGGGTCGGAGCAATGCCAGGCACAGCTACAGGTTGGGCAGGGAAGAGATTCTGAGCAGCCCTGTGGAGAAGGACTTGGGGGTGGTGGTCGATGAGAAACTTCACATGAGCTGGCTTCAGTGTGCACTAGCAGCCCAGAAAGCCAAGCGTATCCTGGGCTGCATCAAAAAGAGCTTGACCAGCAGGTCAAAGGAGGTGCTCCTGCCCCTTTACTCTGCTCTCGTGAGACCTCACTTGGAGTATTGTGTGCAGTTCTGGTGTCCTCAATATAAAAAGGACATGTAACCATTAGAACAAGTGCAGAGGAGGGCCACGAGGATGATCAGGGGACTGGAGCACCTCCCATATGAAGATAGGCTGAGAAAATTGGGGCTGTTCATCCTGCAGAAGAGAAGGCTGCGTGGAGACCTCATAGCAGCCTTCCAATATCTGAAGGGGGGCTACAGGGATGCTGAGGAGGGACTCTTCATTGGGGACTGTAGTGAGAGGACAAGGGGTAACGGGTTCAAACTTAAACAGGGAAAGTTTAGATTGGATGTATTGGATGTGAGGAAGAAATTCTTTACTGTGAGGGTGGTGAGGCACTGGAATGCGTTACCCAGGGAAGCTGTGAATGCTCCATCTCTGACAGTGTTCAAAGCCAGGTTGGACGTAGCCTTGGGTGGTATGGTTTAATGTGAGGTGTCCCTGCCCATGGCAGGTGGGTTGGAAGCAGATGATCTTCAGGTCATTTCCAACCCTAACTATTCTATGATTCTATGATCACTAACTTATTTTCAAGAATGCAAAATAGTGTCTACATTAAACTATCAAAAGTTTGAAGTGCAAAATAATTTACTACAAACTGAAAAAAAATCGGGGGAGGAAAATAATATCTAGATGTGCACTGCCACCACCGGATAAATGACAGAATCTACATG
Organism: Amazona ochrocephala; assembly: GCA_039720435.1. Taxonomy (NCBI): domain Eukaryota; kingdom Metazoa; phylum Chordata; class Aves; order Psittaciformes; family Psittacidae; genus Amazona; species Amazona ochrocephala. The sequence goes on from CM077879.1 coordinate 32,798,461, forward strand.
AATTTTATAAGCAGCAGGGGAAAATAAACAGAAAAATCTTTTTGAATGTGCAATGCTTTTCACCAATTGTATTCCGAAGTTGATCTGACAGATAAATTTCATCTGTACTAGCAAAAATGATCTGAAACTATTGGTTTCTTTCTTCTTACAAACAAACTAAAATAGATGCTGGCAAAGTGAAATAGCTCAATAAAGTGACATTTTGTGGCAAATTAATTCATGAAGTGTCTTTAAATAGGAATTTTATTTATTGAAGTGACCAGAAAAAATAATTCTTTCCAGTGCTCATGGTACCTGGCCAACCTTTTCTACTTAAACTGCTTCTAATGTCTGACTAACTGGTAGTCAGGGCAAAATTTTTGAGTCTCACACTGTCTTGCATATTCAAGGCATACATAAAACGTTGATTCTAACAGAATAAGCCGCCATGTTTTACATTAGAAAGATTCACAATCCTTGGCCATTTCTAATAAATAACTCCAGCATTTACAATGAAAGGGGAACAACAGTGCAGTAACAATTTGTCTGGCAACGGTCTGCTCAAAATTCCTTTGAAGGCCTGTTGAGAGGGAAGTCTGCAGCGTGATCCCCCAGGAGGCACTGGCATGTTTCATTATAACAGTCCGTGGCAGCTCATCAGTTCTACTCAGGAAGTGATCGGCCCCTTCCAGCAACCCAGTTAATTTGTTTCCTGCTCCAGCTTTTAGATTCTCTACCCTCTGGCCTTGTTCTTTTCTCTGCAAAGCAGCCAAAGCAAATAACCTCATTCAGACTAGACTCTGGGACACCCGAACCAACCCCAAGGAAAGGGCAGAGGTGCACCATTCCCAGCATCACCTATTATGCTACTTAACTACCCAAGAACATGAAGGGAAGAAGGATGGCAGCCACTTTTCCTTGATGAATAAAGATTTTTCACTAAACTGCATAAACATCTGTCAAATGGTTTCAGAGGAAAGCATGCTTCACAGATTTTTTTTTAAGGTTGTTCTCTTTTGGTGAAATCTGTTTCTCATTAAATCCATTCAGATCACTCTCTAGCTTTCCAGCACAACAAGCTTTGAGCTGCCTTCAGAATAGTGCTTCGTGAATGGAGAGCCTTGATATCTTTCTTCATTTAAATTTTGATCAGTCTGAATATCATTTCTGTGACACTTCCTTGGCTGCTGTTCTGAATTAAATTACATTGATTTGTTTCTACTTGGTATTACGTATGCAGGTGCAATTAAGCCATAACACTCTAAGTTCTAAGTTTCCATACTGAAATAAGAAACTTTGCAGAAGTAATCCTTCACTGGCCTTGCCACAATGGAAACTGCTTTTAGCTGAACCAAGTCCCTGAAAATGTCCTTTGAGAACTGTTTGAAAGTCAAAACACTCCTGTCAAAAAAGAGAGGAATCCTGTTGAATCCTGTTTTCTTTAGTTAGTTGGATATAGGAGCTTATAGTAGGATATTAGTACATAGGATAACACATTCCTGGGAAAATCCTTGTTCCAGAAAAGTCAGTAGCAAATGCTTCCCTGCAAGACTGAATTTTATTCAAGCTATTTGTATATCCCCTTTTTTTTCTGATTAATTTTCACAGATTATTTTTAAAAGGGCTATTTAGAACCAAATATTATAGATATAGCAATGAGAAATGCTACAGTAATAATTCATGCAAGACTACTGGTCACTATTAGTAATTGTTTGAAGTAGCTAATGGGCTCAACAGAGGTGATGAGGACTGGACAATAGACTACATCTCATGTCTGTGATCTGGGAACCAGAGCTTTTTTGTCATTACTGAACTTTTCTGTCATTTTAATACGTTGGGGTTTACATGTTTTTTGACTGCATGTTTTATAACAGTATTAAATATATTCACTGGAAAATCTATGGACTATGTCAGGAACAAAGAAACCATTAAAATTACGCCATCTGCGCTATTACCATGTCTGACAAAGAGAGGAGGAGGAGCCTGTCCTGGTTTCGGCAGGAATAGAGTTAATTTTCTTCCTAGTAGCTGATGCAGTGCTGCGTTTTGGCTTTAGTCTGAGAGCAATGCTGGTAACACACCAATGTTTTAGTTGCCAAATAGCACTCACCCTGATGAAGGGCTTTTCAGTCTCATGCTCTGCCAGGGAAAAGGGGAAGCAGGGAGGAAGCAGAGACAGGACACCTGACTCAAACTAGCCAAACGGGTATGCCACACCACAGCACATCATGCCCAGTGTATAAGCTGAGGGGGGTTATCTGTATGGGACCTACTGTTGCTTGGGTCAGGCTGGGTATCGGTCAGTGGCTCGTGAGCATTGTGCATCACTTGTTTTTTATTCCTTGGGTTTTACTCCTTTCTTTCTCATGCTCCCTTTCGTTATTTGACTTTTTTTTCCTTTTGATTTTATAATTATTATATTTTACTTTATTTAAATTATTAAACTGTTCTTAACCTACAGGTTTTGCCTTTTCTGATTCTCCTCCCCATCCCAACAGAGTGGGAGGGACATGAGGGGGAGTGAGTAAACTGCTGCACAGCGCTTAGTTGCTGATTAGGGTTAAACCACAACAGAAGCTTAGCTTGAATTTGGGCCTGAGAAAGGACTGTGATTCTGCACACAGGCAAAGGACTTTCTGCCAAAATAAGATCACTAAAAAGGCATTCCCATAACTGCCTTTCTCTTGGTACTCCTATGATCACAGAAGCACACACAACTTGTAAATAGCTGCCATAATGACTAAACAATGAAACAGAAACATATGATTTACCATGTCTGGTTGAGAATTCAGCAACACTTCCCACAGTCCCTAAAAACCTCCTGTTAAAAATTATTTTGGATGACATGGATTTAAAAACATCAGATAAAATGGGGAACCTACCAAGCCTTATTGTCAATGCTTTTATTTATCTTTTTTCTCCCTAAATATCAATTTTGCTGATACAGCTCTCTGAAACTGAGAGCTGCCCAATTCTGCATGAATGCCACAATCATTAATCATGAACATGACAGCAAAGCTCCTTGAAGCATGGATTGTACCTTCCTCTGTATGCAATGCAGACAATGAATAATAGATAGTACCACATATTCTAAGTCTTTTGACTTCACTATATAATCCCTCCAGGAACAAATGCTGCCTAATAATCATTAAACCATCACTGTGGAGTTTTGTGGGTTTTTGGTTTTTTAGTTTTTTAATTTATTTCCAGTTTGTGCAGATGTACTTTTGCCCTCCCTTATAGGGTCTTTCTGGCTGGAAATTTTTAAGTATTCAGGAAATTAGGCACTTAGTTCTCTGAACTTTAAAATTTCAGCTGAAAAAAAAAAAAACAACCCAAAAATAGCCATTTACAAAAAATATTTTTCACAAGCAGTTCATTTCTTTCCTTACTAGCATCCTGTTACTCTGCTTTCAATGCAGCAACACAGGAGTGTTTCCTATGTAATATAGGAAACACTCAAAAGGAAAAGATATATCACAAACAGGAACAGTAGCAGCAGCTTAGCTTACACAAAGCTTCATGCTTTGGGATAAATGCTTCTATTGCCTGTAGGTGTCTGTTTTGAACCGTACACCACACTTCACACTCACTGTGGTAGTGCATCCATAACTACTGGAAGCTCACCGCCATTAGGGGTAGCCTTGGTCTTTGTATTCTTGCCTCAACTTCATATCTCTTTTAAGAAATTTTGTTAATTTAACCAGCATTTCTGATCTTTGATGCTTCATTGTAAATTTCAATAATGTTTTTAGACATCTAAACAAATTCATCATGATTCAAAATATTGGCCTGTGTTTATAAACAGTACAGTTGTCTTCAGCTTTTCTCTTTGCTGATAAACATGACAAACCGTAACATGACGAGAGCGAGCGAGACAGAATTTGATCCAAGCAGTGACAGGAAAGTAATAGTGTTGTGTAGTTAGTATCAGTGACCTATTTCAAGGGAAAGCTCTCATTAAATATATGAATTCCATTATAGCGTATTGGTAGGAAGAGGATATTCCACAGAAAAGAAAATCTCAGAGAACTATGATTATGGGCAGTGCATTAAGACTCTGCAAAAAAAAAGTGAAATAATAAATTCTTACTTATTCACAGGTATATAGAATCTGCTCATGCAGACAGTTGTCAAGATAGGATTTACGTATAAGATTATATTACATTCTCTCAGATCTTAGTTCTTTAGAAAAGAAGTCCCTAGCTGTCCTTATGTAGATAAGCTGTACCCAGCTGTACCTGACTCATGTAGATTTGGTTGTGCAATTGATCTCCAGTCACCCGTTTTCTATAGTGAGTTTCTGCATTACAATAATTAAAATAAAAGCAACTCTTGCAAAATATATAAACCTATAAAATATACAGTAATCTCTGTAGCTTGCTCAAATCTTGATCAAAACATGCCATGTACCACATCCCAAATTTCACCAAATACCCAGCCTTGTTAAACCTAAAACAAGAGAGACAGAAACAGCAGCACTCCAAGAGATGTGAGTTTTTTTACAGCATGCTCTGTCAGCTCAGCTAGGGGACAACAACTGTCTACTGCCATGGAATCAAAGACAGCTAAACAAAATTTCACTCTGCATCAGTGCTTTCTTCATTTACTGCCAGAAAGGCTGAAAGCTATTCAAAAAGGTCTATATTTTATTCAGAATTATCTCAATTTAGCCTCTTTTGAAACAATTTCTTCTTTATTTCTGTGTTGAAAATGAATTCTGAATAAAAATAACAACAATCATTGAAAATCTTGTCACATATTTAGAGCTTCAGGATAGGAAAAGGTCTTTAGCTCTTCTCTGATTCTGGGATCATCTGTTTTATAAATTTCCCCATGGCAGATTTGACTAGTCATTTAAGTCTCTGCTCCTTGCATCCTTATGTGATTTCTAAAATCAGGACCATTACCTCTACTTATTCTTACTTAACCACCATAAAATGTAGATAACAAAATTTACTTTCTACCTCAGGCGCATTTTTTGATTGCATGAAATGTGATCAGGGAAAGCTTCTTCTCTGGTGCTACATTATTTGGATGAGCACACCACATTCATCCAAAAAATCAACAGGGGAGATTTACCTGATGTGCCTCAAGCCATATCATTCTAGACTTCTATGACCAGAGTGCAAAGCACTGGATCATATAAAATCTTATTGGAACCCTAATTGAAATGCTATAATACAGCATTTGAAAATACTACTTATTTGAAAAATAAGGAATTTGTATTAAAAGAGACTTCTATGCATTGTCAATAGCTTTACATCGTCATGAAAAATAAATTCCTATTTCAATGTTATTACAGTCCCATCATTTAAACCTTTCCTGGTTTTCAATTGAACTTCATCAATCTAGCTTTATCCAGTCATCATTTCCTATGAACTCCTAGACCAGAGGCCTGCAACCTGTGAATTACAGATCCCTCCAACAAACAAGCTGTAATAACCATCTGATTTTTGTCTTTTCATTGCTTCTTTCTCCTAGACTACAGTGCAGTAAATGCCCCAACCTTGACAAATCGCTCCCCATCACATTAACACTTCATGCATCTTCTCATTGAGGCAATTCAAAACAATATTTTTAATATTTTTGGTTTGGTCAAACCATTCTCTGCTTTAATTCTCCCACTGGTAACAGTCTTAGTAAATTGATACAGTTGCCTGAACTTTAGGATCTGGCATATTTTAAGATTTGTATCGATTTCTACCCTTGTTTCTTCTTCACTTATTTTATCTTTCTTTCTATATTCTCACAATATTTAGTCTCTTCCCCCTTCACCCTCCTTTCTTTCACAGTTGATCATGACATCACTTTTGCTTTCCTAAAAATTTCTCAGTACTAACTTCTACAGAAAATCTTATGAAAACAAAGTAATACTAACACTATAGATACAGGTACAGTTTTTAATCTGCACAAATGTATACAAAAATTAAGCCACTGTCCATATAATCTTACTTAATTCCTTTCCATGCACCCAATGTGCATTTCCATTCTTAATCTTATACGAAATGTAAATTCAGTTTTTCAGTTCTTTTATGGAAAGAATCACATCTAAATAGCTGCTTTGTGGACTTTTTGAAAACAGAAATTTGTTTACAAAATACAGCTAATCTTATTCCGATTAGAAATAATGCACACACTTTAAGAAAGTGATTCGTATATGGAACATACATCTAGGAAAATAACATTTTCTATACTTTCTCCATGTCTAGAAATCTTCAGACCAATTTTGATACTCTTCTAAAGCAAACATTTCAATGTGCAGTTCACATATTGCAGGTTAGACAAGAAATTACACCACCTGACAATAAACTGTGTCTTTGATTTTAAAAACTTTTAATGTATATTTCCTCTCAAACCATAAACAGTATACCAATCCACATATAGCAGCTACAGTAATGAACAGTTCAAGGAAACAATGAACTAGCAATTGGTTAAATCAAATAGATTTCAATGTAGCTCACCATTCATAAGATACATAGAGCTTCTTTGAACTTGATAAAATACTAATTTATTTCTGTCTTTGGATAAGAATATCAAATGCCTATTAATACCATAGCTATTTCAAATACATTAATTCAATGGGGTTTTCTTTATAAATAGATCTTGCGGAGTAAAGTCTTTAACTGCTGTTGGCAGTGGAAAATTCACAGAAGTTTCAAGAAAAAAATCAGCTGGTCATATGTAGAGGGGAGAGTTTTCAAAGCAGTTGGCTTCAGGACTAACCTCAGACTTAATTCTGTAAATTTTATTCTATTTGAAGCTTCAGTTTTTCCATTGGTAAAATGAATGGAAATGTATATCAAACTTGTACCAAATCTGTCTTTCATTATTTGTGAGTCTAATATCTAGAGAAAAGACAAACTCTATTGAAGGTTATTCAAAACTTGTTTGTGAGCTCTGAGCTGTTGCTTCTTTGGGTTTGTTTTTTTTTTTTTAGTTTTAAAGCTAAGTTCCATTGTATAGGTACAATGTAGATAATGTGGAGAACTGATAATTGTTTCTTTCTTCTGATTCAAAAATAACCTTTCCCTCTCTCCTGTGTGAAATTTCCAATTTATTGAAACAAAGAGCAGGCTTCTATAAAATTTATTTTGAAGCATGTTTTTCCAGTACAAAATCAGAGAAAACTTTGTACACATCTTTTAATGTCTTTCAAGAAGAAAAATAACATTTTTGTGTCAGTTTTGTAAGGTGGCTTTCTCCAGGCCCAATGTTCCAGCATGTAAGCATGATATTTAGTTTTCAGGTTTGTTTCCTTTTTCTTTAATGCACTTGCAGAAGCAACATCTAGGGAATTTCACAGCTGATGAAATCTTGGCCCTAAAATGATGACTCACAGAACTCCCACTGATTTTAGCAGGGCCCAGAATCTCATTCATGCCTTTCGAAAACTACCATAATATTACATTGTATATTAAAATGCACATTTAATTAATTATGCTTTTAAAAAATTTTCAGAGAAGCTCAGCTCCAGACTTTCATTTTTCAAAGGCTCAGAATGACAGGTATTAAAACTACTGATATCAATGGCAGAACCTACATTATATCCCCTGCCTTCGAGGCTAAATGGGAGTAATTTATGTACTAAAAGGCCTAACCCTGTTATTTCTTTCAGGATTGTATGAATAGTTTATTAAAAAAATAAAAAGATTCTAGAGGCTATCAAAAAATACATCTTCTCTTTTCTACTTCTATAAATAACGAATTTGGTGGCACAAACAGCTTAGCCCTTGAAAAGTCAAAATGGTATTAAATTCTTTTTCAGTTCTTGGCCAAAAGTAGTGAGCATACTAAGCTAAATTATTTTTCCTGAAAAATCAGAATATACATATTCTCCCCCAGATTCATAACTTAAGCACCTGAGACCACAGCTTCTGAAATTTAGACTCGTCACAGATAGAATCCCAGAGAAGCAGACACTGTATTTTTGATTGTGCTTCTCACAGACAGATTTTCCATGCAAGACGTCTTTTCTCGTGTTATTTCTTTCCTAAAAATCAATAAAAGAGTAAGCATTAAGGGGAAACATTTATGGAGTGCATTATCAGTAGAGCACAGTGTAGTGAGCACCACAGTTAAAGAAAAAAAATATTAGCCAGAGGCCTAAAATAAAATTAATGTGGCTAAATCCTACCTTGTGCATAGGCGCAGTGGGGAATGGCAATGTTATACAGATGCTTTCCCCTCTAGTGCACCCACATAAAGTAACAGCAAGGCAAATTTCCTATCTGTCCCAAAGCATGCAAGCACATGAGAAAGTTGTAAGAGGACAGCTTAGCTTCTTGTGTTAGTAAAGGAAATGATCTTACAGCTGCCTAGGAAACATAACTATGCCACTCCTAATGTGTTCCTTACTCTGCGAAGCAAATACTCATTCCTGTTTTTGCTAAAGAAATTATTTTACCCTTATGCACCTTCACTTCTCTGTCACACTTATTTTCTTACTCTGAAGCCCTTGAACCCTTCTGCCCATAAAGAAAAGAAGACTCCTGGTCACAGTGTGAGCAGCCGCTCCTCACTGCCACTCCCTTCAGCACATTAACTCTAAGTGCAAAGCTTATCTCACATATGAAGACTGTGTTTCCTCTCCCTTCTGTTCAGGTTCCTGCCAAAATACCCTACTGTGTAGGTGACCCTCAACTTAGCACTGCCATATGGAGGAGGACTCCTTTCTATTGTCCAGCCACTTGTCTGGCTTGTGGCACTGCTCCTTTCTTCAAAGTACAGGAACCATAAAGACCAATTAACTTTTCCTAACTCAAAATTGGGGTACCATTCCAGCTCTTGCTTTTGATAATTCGTTACAGTAATTATTAAATTAAATCAATAAAATAATTAAAATAAATTACATAAGACGTGCTGATGGATACCAAAACACTATTCAAATACTCTCTCAAATTAAATGTTGTCAACTTATATATAGCTATTAATTGTTAACGTGTTTATGTAGGTGATAAGACACTCAGTACATGAAGCTGTTAAATTCTTGCTCTAAGGTTTAGCCAGAGAAACTCCAGGAATTCAAGAACTTGTCAAGGCCTTATCTAACTATTGCAAATGCCTTCTCAGTGAAGGAGAAGAGTACTTTGGAGGAATACAGTAAATAACTTGCAAACCTCTCTGCACTTTCTTACTGAACTCTGTCTCTAGCTGTGGTGAGAAAAACAAACATATGCTCTGGTAAAAAGAAACTTTGCAGCATCTGTTTTTCAGGTCATGAACTTTTTATCCATTATGTTGTTGTTGCCATTGATTTATTAATTCTATGGAGCTGCATGCAATTTTGCATTCATTATTTTACCTGTTCTGAACTAGAACAGGTGACAAAGGTCAAAACTGTTTTTAGTCTCTTAAAACAAAGCATCCTATGAGATAACGCTGTACACAACAGCATTTGATGTATTACATCTCACTGGTATCTGACAACCCTTACTCCCTGGTGATGCAATTCTTTTCTAATAATTTAGTCTCAGTCTATTAAAAGACAACTACAGAAAAGGCAACCAGGCAAGTGGTGAAGGATGTCCGGAATGGTACATGTAGAAAGATTATCAAAACAAAATTCTAAAAATAGAAGTGTGCTATTGATTTTTTAATCATTTCAGACAGAGACTGTTACATGGATTTTCTACAGGATTGACCATAACTAGAAGCCGCTGGAAATGGATTTCCTCTTTGCTACTTCATACGTCATAAAAATAGATTTTTTTATATATATTTACCTCTAAGTAAAGAACATAGCTAGCTGTTCAGAAGTCATCTTATGGTACCAGAGATTTGATAGACTTTCCAATCTGTTGCTATTTTGAATGCCATCAGATTCTATATTCCACACAACTCCTGATGAACAAGTATTTCCACATTATGCACAAATAAGTACAAAATCAGAAGTAGTCTTTGAGGCTTTTGTTCTGTGCTGCTGCTGTCGTCTGGGCTCTCAGTTATAATCTGGCCATGGAGTAGAATTTGGCCTTTAATAGCATCGTACTTTAGAAAGCATTTCTGACAAAGTGGGTTAAGTTGTCATTCACAAAATGAGGGGCATTTAGAGCATGCTTGCCTTTTTATTTGGCTGAGGATGGATTTTAAGTGTTTGGCCTAAGATATACAATTTCTCAGAGCATTTTACAAACTGTTAAATAGAAACCATTTACTAGGACATCTGGTCTAATAACTGCCTCTCTAGCTATAGAGTCCCCATGACAACAACACAAGATGAAGGGGGCGAGTACTTCTCAAGACATATCAGCTGAACACACACGTAACACTGGAACATAGCAAAGTAAAGCCTTAAAGCAGGCATTGTTCTTTAAATGTTTTTCTTTCAGCATTTTCACATATGGGATGAAAGAGAATGGAGTTAGAACAGGGAAACCCTGAGTTTGTCCATAATATTTAAAAGAATTATTTGACACTTTTAACATTCACTTGCAGAAATGTTCATTGTAGATTATCGCCAGTTTCCAGGCTTAGAACAGTAGAACATATCAACAGGTTTCCTTTCTTCTTTTCTGCAGTGTAGTTTCAATAGTCCTTTTACCAGATGCCACAGCCAAGATGTCAGTACAAGATAATTCAAGATCAGATGACTGGAAATTTCTTGATACACATTAGCATTGCTAGGAATTATGGTTCTCACTGCAGATGTAAATTTGAAGTACACATCAAAATACTAAAAGGAAGGCCTGATAAGTAAATCTCAGAGATAACAGAGGTACTGACGCTCCTCTGTCTTTAACCACATCAGTCATCGTCTCTGTCAGGCTTCAAATGGTACTTCTTCAAAAGGGAAACTGTTCTGATGTGCAATACGTTCTTTATATAAAGGCTCTGTACAGTCAGCTAGATCTTCTTGCCAACATGCTGGCATATCACTACAGATCCAGCCATTGGTTTTGGCCCATAATGGCCATCCCTAGGCATGCTTCAGGAAGCAAGGAGTCTGCATACATATCTCATTGCCTGTTGCTATCTAGTACTTACCAGGCCAAGCTATGATTTTAGATCAGTGGATTTTAGTCTCTGAAATATTTTGAAAAACTATTAAACCAGCACTGTCAAGTTTGATGCAGATGTAAATCTAAACATGAATGCACATCTGAGCAGGAATTGATCTGGGGAGCTACATAACCACACTTAGTTATATACACATAACTGCACATAGCTATGTACAAAGTAACTCACAGACTTTAATGGTATTTTACTCATCACAGACTATCAGATACAAGTATGGCAGTATGTCTTAAAGAAGCCTTAAGTTTCAGAGTATCTGCCTGCTTGTTGGATTATCTTCAGATGGGCAGAAGAAAGGAGACCAGGGCTATGCATGTGTGAGCTATGACAGCATCTCCGCCATAGTATTCAAAGAGTAAAAAAAGACTTTTCAAGACCACTGAACTCCAGATTCCTGCATTTAAAGAGGATTAAACAGGAAGTTCCTTTGCGCTGCTCAGCCTCTATGCTGAGTCCTAGGTACTATCCTTCCTTTCCTCTGAATTTAAAGAGGAATATGGGATATGGCATAAAGTCTTTCCAGATTAACATATTTCTGAATATACTGTTGATTTATAAAATAAAGTAAATAACATGTATTTTTGTTACAGTATGACTGACCTATCTATACCGTATAGCTAAAAGCTTTTGATTTTGAAAACATTCTTATCACACACAATCATAATGGAAAAATCAAAACCAGTGTGTGATTTAAAGCACAGCCTTGACCACACTAATAAATAGTTATTTTAATATCTGAGAAATAGAAATTATATAAAATTTACTACTTATACATGCTAACTCATCACTGTAAGAGTACATTAATGATTTCTAGGACTGCCAAGACCAGAAGAAGTTTACAGTGTTCTGATAAAATTGTCCAAACATTGACTGTCCCAGTGCTTCCTGATAGGTTACAATATGTTGGCCATAGGTGACTTGTCAACCATTAGTTTGGAAAAGAACTGCATTATAAATCTCGCAGGCACATTAAGTTTATTGTTAATGACTATGATTTTGCAGTATACAGTTTAAGTGTATATGCCCATGACTCCCTCTTCTGGATAATCCACACAGAAAAGAAACAGAAAATAAGTACTACCCATTTCAAAGTGCAGAAAAAGTAAAAATAAAAGTAATAAAATGCATAGAAGGAGGAAAATAGAAATAAAAGATATTATAAACTATTCTTTATCAAAACAGACTCATCTTCCTTATCTTTTTCCATTTATTTTTTGCATTTCATGACTATTTTACCTTGAAAGTATCATTTCACACACAAAAATGTGAACAATGACGTAATGGACATTGTTGTAAAAAATAGTTTTTTCTTATACTGTTTTTTTATCTCTTACTACAGTACATAGTAGAGGTGTTAAATAATTTGTAAGAAACTGAACAAAAAAGAGGACAGAGCAGATTGGAATGACAAAGAAAAATGCAAGAGTGGATTAAAGAAACCAAATATTGACATAATGTAGCACTGATGAGTAAAAAGGTGTTTGCTAGTTTCAATAAAAGAATACATAACAGAGGAATGTGGCCGGTATTCATAGGGCCTGGGCAGTTAAACAATGGTTAAGCCACAAGAGCAGGTTAAAAGTGTGAACTGGAAACAAAAATAAAATAAAAAACATTTCTCCTGAATAAAGTATCATATTTTCATAAAAATGGAATGATCAACTTCAACAAGAAGTCAAAAAAAAAAAAAGAGTGTTTTTCAAGTCAGAAAGAAGTTTGTTTTGAATAAAGTTTGTTTAGTTTAAAGGCTAAACAATTTGATCAATATATTCCAAAAGACATTTTTATTGAAAAAATTAAGTAGAAAATTCACTGTATTCAATATATCTGAGGATGGGTACAACCAACAGGATACACCTGAGATTAATCTTATTTAAAGGAAGCTCCTTTACATTTTTAACTTGAATATGAGGAACTGAAGAGGTAAACAGAACTAAAAATACCCAAACTACCTCTTAATGGTTTAAATGAAAGGAGATATTCCTTGGCAGATAAATAAAAATCATTTACTAGTGGAATAAGAACAAACAGGGTAAAATTCATCTCCCAAATTCAGCTTGGGAAGATGAATTAACAATATAAATTAGCTTCAACTGCAACACTGCATTCTCATTAAGAGCATGTCCTGGTTTCAGCTGTAACAGTTAATTTTCTTCCTAGTAGCTGGTGCAGTGCTGTGTTTTGGCTTTAGTCTGAGAACAGTGCTGACAGCACACTGATGTGTTAGTTGCTGATAAGTAATGTTTACTGTGATCAAGGACTTTTCAGTCTGTCACGCTCTACCAGTGAGAGGGCACAAGAAGTCAGGAGGGAGCAGAGACAGGACACCTGACCCGAACTAGCCGAAAGGGTATTCCATACCACAGCACGTCATGCGCAATATATAAACTGGCGGGAGTTACCTGGAAGGGACTGATCGCTACTCAGGTCAGGCTGTGTATTGGTTGGTGGGTGGTGAGAAATTTTATTGTGCATCACCTGTGTTTTCTGAGCTTTCATTTCTTCTCTTGTTGGTTCCTATTATTATTGTTATTATTGGTAGTCTTTCTGTTATTACTATTTTTTACTTTATTTTAGTTATTAAACTATTTTTATCACAACTTTCTTTTGATACTCCTGGAATCACCTGGAGCAGTGGGGCAAGTGGAGGGGGGAGTGAACAGCTGTGTATTGCTGAGTTACCAGCTAGGTCTAAACCACAACAGAACATAACTTTTTAAGAGATCTAATAACTGAAGTATTTAAGCAGATGGACCAGAATTTCCCCATTATATAAGACATGAGAAATAGGATATTTCTTTTTTGCTTTTGATTGTCTAAGCCAATGTAATTATTAGGCAAAGAAACCCTGCTCATCAGTGCTGTATACATATAGTTCTTACAGGAGAAAAGGAACTGCTTTGAGTGCAGATTTAAAGGCCTTTCTTCAGGGTCTCAGTATTCTTTTCAGATTAGATCTTTGGATTTTCAGATTTTCATAAATTACTTTATTTTTCTTTCACAGGTCTAAGTTGTCCTTATTAGAATGTAGTGCTACACATTAAAGACAGAAAGGCAGCTAGTTAGAAGATTGAATATGAGATTAAATCTTTGAATTACCTTATTTCGTTCCTTACTTCAATTACAATTGTAATATAAACATTCCTTTTTTCCTTTCACAAAAATATAAAAAAAAAGAAAAAAAATAATCCAGACTTTCACAAAGAGGAGTGCTGTCAAGTAATTGACAGTGAAACTAAGCCGCATTCATTAACTTTTAAAGGCTGCTGTGCAGACTTAAACTAATAAAAATACAGAACTTAAAAAATGTAATTTACCAGTGAAACAGAACTCTTCAGAAAAGCTGAAATGAAATGAAAACTGCTCCATAAGCAACATAAAAATATTGCATGATGATGGATAAAGATGACATTTACAAGGTTTGGTAATGCAAAATGGTGAAGTTTACAGGAAATTAATCTAATATGGTAGACATATCATTTCTCACAGAGGCTGGATCATAATTCAGCTGTCATCACCTGACAAGGTCAAAATTTACCACAGCATACAATACACAACTGTAAGCGTAACTTGAAGAAGCTTCATCACATCTTAAATCAGTTTCTACATAATTTCAGACATAAAAATCTATTTCTGGTGGATCAGAGGGTCCATCCCTGCTATGTTAAAAAGAAACTCTCCAAAACTTTTGATTAAAATATAATGAACGGAAATAAACATACCTATCTCCTTAAAAAGCCTGTTCATAATTAATTTGAATCATCAGCAAGCAAGTGAATAGAGTTTTTTAGGAAAGATAACACATAAAACAAAACTATCCATTTCTTTCAGCATATCAGTTTTGTTGCAGACTCAATTTTCATTCTAATTTAGATGAAAACAATATGATCAATTTAATAAACATAGAGGTGCTCTTTGGGCTGTAGAATTCAAAATCACCATATACTGCATATACTAAATCATAACTACGAATTCAATTCTTGTCTATTCTTATGGATTCTTCTGAAAGCATGATGAAAATTAAAAAAAAATCAAACCACCAAAAAACCCCCTCAAACAACCAGATTCAAGGCTAACTATGTATTGCATTAAAGTAGAAAACATCATTATTTTTGGTAAGAGCCAATTGTTAAGACCACTGAAGAGGTTCTTCTGATCATTAATGACCTTCAAAGTCCTACAGCATAGATGTAACTTCTGGTATTGACCCACTAAGTAAACTAAATAAGTCAATGCCATACATATTTAATAAGACCAAATTCTGAACAACTAAGAAGTTGTAAAAATGTATCTATTATTGACTCAGGTCAATTTATTATGATTTCAAGGGAAGTTACTGGTGTTTTAGAAACTGGACCAAATGCTTTCAGTTTTGAGGGGGCTCTTTATATTTTTATAGGCATATCACTATTGACTACCCCAAAGTCTTCTCCCACCAGCAGGGGTCCAGGTTCGCATAATTAACTGTAGAGTTGACTCAGGACCTGATGACCTGATTTGGTACTCAGGCAGTATGGTAGGCTGCTAGCAAAACATTATGTAATTGTGGTCACAGTGGCACATGACAGTGCAATTGTCAAACTCCCACAGGATCCAAAAAATCCTTAACTCTTAAGTCTGTTCCAATGCCTGACAACCCTTTCAGTGAAGAAATTTTTCCTAATATCCAGTCTAAACCTCCCCTGGTGCACCTAGAGGCCATTTCCTCTTATCCTATCTCTTGTTACTTGGGAGAAGTGATCAGCCACCTCAAGATGGAGCAAGTGCTGCAGGTACCCCATGAAAATCACCAAATCCTTTGAAACAGTCACTGAAGCAGGATGAAATATCATATCAGGGTTTGCGATTATGAACCATCCAATATGCCCATGGTCACGTTTGCACTATACCACAGTGGCTTCTTTACTGATTTGCTGAATTCAGAAAGGCACACTGCTGCAGTCATGTGCCATGCTTACCGAAATTTCCAGAGAATATGCATTAAAACAAGGTAAATTTTGACAGTGGAACACTGAGTTTCATGCTCTAGAATTATGATCATACTCTAGAAGGCTTCAGAGCCAAAGACTTGAATTATGTAATAGCCAAAAACTTGGTGTGTAAGGAAACCTTTGATTCATCAGCCATCATTCAGGTATCAAAGTGTATCTAGCCTCACAAAGTTCTTATTCTAGTTAATATACAGTAAAACAGAAGCATCAAGATAATCAAAGTACAGCAGATAACAGACGCGTACACAACCGCTACTCAAACCCTGTCAGCTGTCTTCTCTGCTGGGAATATAAACAAAAGAAGAAGGTACTCATTTACAACTCTGCAAGGGGTCACAAATCAGCAAATGCTCATCTTAATGAGAGAAGGAACTTTTTTCCTGTGCTTTTCATCTCATATGATAGAAAGGAGTAATGATGCTAAGGGATATGGACTGGTTGACTCCCAGCAGTATGTTTAGTAGGCAGGAAAGCAGGCAAACGGAAAGGAGTTTCCCATTGTTGCTGCTGCATATCATAATACAGATATCTGTAAAGCAACAAGGGAGATACTGTTAGCAAGAAAGTGGAATGAAATGAAAAACATGTTCACTAGATTAAGCAACAAGAGAGTGAGACAGTTACCAGAAACTCATCAAGGTACAATTGAAGCAGGCCTTCAAAAAAAACACAATATGGGCTTGGGCAAGAAAGCCAGTTTCCTTTTAAAAGTAAACTTCTCTCTTTCCTGATGTTATGACAGACTATTTCAACATATGTTTTTATCTACAAATAAATATGTCTCAAAATAAATCACAGCTTTTCATTTTTTAATACTCCAAGATAAACACAGCATGCTTCATATGCTGAAATTATCTGTCATAGCCTTTTCCCTCCGTGTAACAGAGGATAACCTAGGTATATTATCATAACAGAGTTTATCAGATATCATTCTTTTTAGTACAAGAACAACCTTCATTTCCTCAAATGTAACAATGTGGCTATCATAATATCAACAGCATTTTTTACTATCTTTCTCAATTTATTTCATTTTTCCTAATAAGCCATGAACACAGAACAGAGAGCTTGCAAGGAAAAAGTAAACCTTGTCAAAAGCCATTCTTTGGACTGTGTTTTAGGAATAACCCATAGCAGAGCAGGTTAGGTTAACTCATTGTCTTTTAGCTTTCGAAGCTCAAGACTGAATCATGAAAATTAAATACAATGAGGAGATAGGCTGCCTGAATGTAGAAAGATAGTGCCTTCAACTCCACCAGAAGCATGACTGCAGTCAGAGTGCATGCCTCTGATTGCCTTATTGATGTTCCAAAATTTATTTATATTGCTATAAAGTAGACTTTTAAAGACATTTTATGAAATAATTAAGTACGCAATTTATGTCATCCTATTATGCTTCAAAAGCAGCTAATAAACTGCTGGTTTAAACGCAGGTTAGGTATGGTTTGGCTACAAAGCTGTATGACACCACAAAGTAACACCAATCTTGATGCTCTCTCTTTCTTTCCTTATCTTTGGGGGAGGTGTGTAACGTAGAAGCAGAGAAGTTGTAAACAAAAGTGTCATTTTCTTTGCTTTTTGGTATTCCTAATCAGTTATGCCCTACTGTACTTAAGGCGATCGCTGCACAGTTTTTTGTTTGGTACGTTTGAGTTTTGTTTCTTGATCATCAGTGTCTTAAAGTTTCTTTGGGTTAAATTTTTTTCAATTGCATATTTTAAGAAGTTTTCAACATTGAGCTGAATAGAAGGCAAAACCCAGTTTCCAAGTGGTATCAGGAAAACAAAAATTAGAGTGCTCATTTTTTGTGTTTTCAAAAGCATACTTCAATGCCAAATGCAAAGTTGTACAGCTAGGCAAAAAAAAAAAAAATTGGATTTTGGAATCTAAACTAGAAATGGGGCTCCTGCATTCTAACTTCTATTTCCAGGACTGCTTCTGTGCTTTATCCAGTGTAATTTAAATGTGCATTTCACTACACTAAAAATAAACCTAGAAATTGAACATTAGAATGACATTTCAGGATTAGAATCTAATTCTAATTAGAATTAAAATCATTGCAATAAATTTTAAATTACATAGTTGTTATTGTATATCTGATATTCAAAGATATCCAGAAGCATCTGATCAGGTTACCTGATTTTATAACATCAGACCTTTACCTCTTTCTTTCACATTATTATAATTTTTTGATATCTTGTCTATCTTAACATACAGTCACAACCACCACCTGTGAGTAAAAGAAGCAGTAGATTAGTTAATCACTAAATGGTTTAAAATGGTTAAAAAATGCACGGTTGATACTTTGCAAATTTTCTATAGAGACAAATTCATTAAAAAGACAGATTGTTTTCTTTGGGTTTCATTTTTTTTATATAATTGCAATTAGTTATTTTTGTAATCTGCCAAAATGTTACACATTTTCATTCAACTTCACAGCAGTATGCTGTAAAACAGTATAAATCTGCAGCTGGAAAAAATTTCTTTCATTTAATTTCAATGCAGAAAAGTCAGCAAATGTGGAGAAACAATTATTTTTTGCTCTGTAATATTAAATTATAACTTTATGATTATTTAAAACAAAATTCACAGAGAAGCAGAGTCTTGGCACGAGTTCTCAGTTTAAAATCCCTTTTGTTTCTCCATTTAAAGACTACTGCGCAAAGGTCTTCTGTGAAGCTTAGCACACAGGTGGACTTCACCAAGAGCATTGACCACTGACCTCAACAGGAGTCTAGCTAACCTGCACAATTAGAACAGCCAGTTTAAATAGTGGAGTTGCTATGGACAGTAGCAATTTGATTCTAACACATCTTGAACAACTATCACAGTTGTCATATATTGATTCTGTGAGTTGCATTTTTATATACCCTGTGTTAAAATTTATTCTCACATTCACAACACAACAAAATGGAAGCAAGATGTCATAAAGAGATTTTTGAAGGCTCTTGTTTCTTAAATAAACCACAATTTCTCATATTACTAGCATACATCTGTCTGTTGAAAAAATTGTCTTAATCCATTTCTAAAAATCTGCCTGTCATTTATTTGCTGCAAATTGGAATTTCATTGCAAAAAATGGATGAATTTAGTCAAACTTAATAAAATTATATGCCAGCTAACTTTCATATATTCTAAATATGGAAAACCTATTACATACATATTAATTCTACTTATGTAAAGCCTGCCACTGCTTCACATGTGAAAGGGCAGCATTAAGGGAAGAGATACATCATGCAGGAAGTATGTCACTAAAAATATTCTCAGAGATCCAGAGGCTTCCTAACATAAAAAGGCTTGCTAATGTAATCTGCTCTTTATTACCTATTCTGTAAATAAATCAGCCACAGATACATGCAATGTGGCTCTGCGCAAGTCCCCCTCATGACTGCCAGTACTTGTGAGGCTGGGTGAGCCTGATGTTACTTCCACAAGCAGCTCAAACGGCAAATTCCCCCCTGGCTCAGAGAGAGACTTCCCAGAGCAGGAAGGAGAGAAAAGTAGCTACAGAGCAATCTCCTGCCTGCCAAAAAAGTAATAAAACATATTGTAGCTGTTGTGGATGCACAGGTACATCATGGTTGTTCCCTTTCCCCTCTATTCGTCCTATTGGAAAACCTATACAACAGCAAAATTGATTTTGAAGCTAGAAAGTACCATTAAATCACATAACATGGCCTCTTCTGGCAATGCAGACAAAGATATACATCCATCTGTACTGAAGCCAACAACTCAGATGTAGCTAAAAGGTAATTTCTAGTTCTGACTTAGAAAAGATATAGAATTAATCTTCTCTGTTGATAGTTTGTTAAAATGCTTTATCACCTTTCCCGTGGGATATTTCTACCTATTTCTAAATTGGCTGTAAGTTCCAGACAATATACCTGTTACAACTTTTTCAGCTGAATCTTTTTTTAATGTTATTTTTTAGCAACCTAGAGAGTTTCAAAGAGCAAATCTGTGCTCTTATTTGATCAATTTTCCAAGTCGCTTTACTTTTTTTTTTGCATGTTTCACTTCAGGTTGCAGTCAATTAAAAAGTCTGTTTCCCTATTTTCCTTTACA
Organism: Amazona ochrocephala; assembly: GCA_039720435.1. Classification (NCBI taxonomy): domain Eukaryota; kingdom Metazoa; phylum Chordata; class Aves; order Psittaciformes; family Psittacidae; genus Amazona; species Amazona ochrocephala. The sequence goes on from CM077879.1 coordinate 32,818,509, forward strand.
GGACTATCTTTGTTCAGTCTCTGTTCAGCTTGTGCCATGCAAATTATATCAATCAAGTGATTTTGAAATAGATGTCATGGATTGTAAAAATCACTCCATAATTAAAGATAAAAATATTTATACCTAATACCTCTTCTATTTTAACATAAATCTAAGACTTGCCTCTGATAAAAAAGCCAAGGAGGTAAATGGAGAACAGCAAAGTTCTCGGGGTTTGTCTCAACTGTGGAAGTTTCTCAGACAAATTTCAGAACTAAACTGGCACAAAAATTCACTTAGCTTATGAATTAGTAAAGCAGCAACTTCACTGGGCTGTTACATTCCCTCATCTGTAAAGATTTTTGTTCCAGTGCCGTCCTCTATTGCTGGGTGGACAGCCTTTGGGGTGAGGAAAATAGATCCCAATGTTTTCCAAATACAATTGCAGGACAGTGAAATCACAGTCATTACTTTTACTCAAGATATCAAGGCCCCGATATCCATGGCTAAGCTATAACACTATTTTCTCCTTCAAGAATATATTTCAGTACTATTAGCATGAGTAAATACTGTGAAAATATGCTTATAAACATTCATTTGAATAAAAACTATGAATTCAATTTGACACCTTTGAGAACCTTTTCCAGTTTTAAAAATATCTAAATAAGTTTTTTTATTTCTCTTGTCAAAAAAAAAATAAAATTTGCCTTGCAATTACTGTGTGCCTAGTTCACTGTTCTCCATGTAGCTAGCAGGAAATCTTGTTTAACCTGTTATGAACAGAAGGGAAAGCAATGATAACATAGTTGCATTTGGTGCAATTGTGCTGCAAAGACACAAGACTTCAAAACAAATTCAAAATAAATAGTTCATGAATAACCCATAGCCTGATATTTTTGTATATGTGTTCAGTGGATAAGTTTCAAACAAATATGTTTATACTGTCAGAATGTTTTTGGTGAATAATGTATGAATAGAGACAGTAAAATTTGCAAACGTTATTCACTGCAAACAGTCTACCTTCCACATGCAGTAAGAAACAGCACAAGGTTGGTTGAGACAGGAGATATGAAACTGTTCTTGGCTACCAACTAGTAAAATGGCAAATAATCACAGTAATCCTTCACTTCAAAATCTGTGGTCACAGAAAAGCACTAGAAAGGTTCCTCAGGAGTTGTTAGATTAAATATTACGTACTGTCACTCAGTAAACCATCTAGGAAAAAATATCTGGGGAGAAGAAATTAAGATGCTTATGGCATCTGCAAAAGGTGCTAATAAGTGAGTCAAAATGTCATCAGCTTTGACTGGCTTTTCTCCATCAACTACTGATGGGCTGTGTACTTCAGTTATCCCCACACCTTTTTAGGTCTGTTCAGCTCCACATTCGTCTTTATATTAATTCTGTCATTCCTTCCCTTTTCTCCCTGTTTGTCCTCTTCTTCTCTTCTGTATACTCCCTCTTCACTATTTGCTAGGTGTCCTCAAAATCAAATCTTACCAGAGGAAAAAAAAGTCAAAAAACCCAATAACATTACTATGATCTTTCCGCCTTTCATAATATTTTTTACACACAATATGTAACATCATTTTATACATCCATCATTTGTATTACATAAAAAGATCTTCAGAACATTAACTATGGTGTTCACCTAATGTTTAGGAAAAAAAGCTAACCTTGTTTGGTTTGTACATGTTATAATAAATAAATGGATGTACTCATGAGTAAAGCCCACTTGTAACTAAATCTTTTACTGTATGGTACTTGCATTACATTTGGTGTCATTAATTCTGTTTAAGAGAGACATTTTAGAGACAGGATATTTTAAAATAATGCCAAGATGTGGTGTTCTCTGAAACCCTTCAGTGCATATTCTGCTTGATCTTGTTTTTCTCCTTTGGCTTTAGTCACGGTATCAAGGAACTTGGTGACAACACAAATTCAAGTCGTAACTGAAATGCCTGAGTAACTTCTAAAATCAAATAAATGATAATGAATGATGAAGCTTGTTCCATCTTCTTGTCATACACCTTAGCAATAACTTATGGGAAGTCAGGGATTCCCAGTTCTTTAGATGATAATGCACTTACTCCATGTCCTCTGGCCATATATTCATCTCAGTTCAAACAATTTAACTTCAGATTCTGTGTTTAGTTCTTGGTATATACCATCAACATTACAACATAAATTTAGCAACATAAGCATAAGTGTGCATATAACCAGCTATCAAAGAAACCTGTTCTCACCACTTCCCTCTGTTGTGTATAAACACAATCTCTTTTGGAAAACTGAGACATACTGAAGAGCAATGAAATGGAAAGAACACTATATGCTACACACAATTACAGAATATTAAAATCCACAGAAAGCATTTTTTTAATGAAATGAACAGTAACTTTCCTTATACATGATAAATTTCAACCCTTTGGAAGACATTTATTTATTGTGTTTGTTTCTTAAATAGTAAACTAGCACTTACCTCAGTAAGATCTAGTAATGTAAGATTTTGGGGGAAAAAATTCAATGTAAATAGAAATACTGCAAGGATATTCTCATATAAATCGTCCTGTTTATGAAGAACTTTTCAACTTACAATAAATTCAGTGCAATGATACTTTACACACACATAATATCTTTTCAATTTGAAACGGGGCTGTAGGGTTTCCAAAATATACAGCAGATCTGAGTGTAACTCTTGAGAAATTAGCCCAGTCTTCACAGATGTCATAGCATATCACAGTCCTTCACAAAGACAGGACGGTTTGTCTTTGATAATGTGCTGTTCAATATTCCAGTTTAGCTGATAAGCTTTGATGTCACAAAGAATATTTGCTTATGTCAAAAGATGATCTCTGTCTTCTGAGAAGATGAAGCTGCCTAATTCTCTTGAGAACTTCTTTGCAATGTGTCATTTGCCTACTTCTCAACACTTGCTAAATGCAACTGATTGTAAAAAATTGTCCCTGGCAGCCTGTTAACAGCTGTTGCAATACCCAGATCAAGGTAATTTTCCACAGGGTGATGCTTTCACCCTATGTGTTGCAAGCATTTGATGGCTGGTGGTGACATCCAACCTTGTATAAACTGTTGATCAGATGAGCAAATTGCATCACACATCAGTCAAGTGACTGACACTGAGCTATGAAAAGCATTTATAAAGGCAATATCAAGGATACATTAACTTTCGATTCATTGTTGTCCTATCATCTTGCTCTAGTCATCTTTTTTGAAATATTTGTCCGGGTGATGATTGCTTAGCTCTGATATATTAACAATAAGTTTTCCTGACATCACAGTGGCTAACTTGGACTATGCCTTAAGTTTCAACAACTGCCTGCTTTCAAATAATCCAACAAAATGAATTTGTCATTTGGAGAACGGCTTAATTGTTGAAATCCTAATCGAATGAGGTTTTTACCTTATAGGTACATATCAGCTAGTACCTGGGTTTAATGTATTTCGTTTTAGGACTCATGTAATTTATTATTATTGCATCAAAGTGAGATTTGCAAAGCAGATGAATTGCAAAATACTTCTATAGGAGTATCATAATAACCAGTGTCATAAACAAGAAGTAGCAAGTGTATTCAGGTCTTGCATCACTGTCAAGACATATATCCTGAAAAGCTTGTGGTCTTACTGTTGCCAAGTAGGTTGTTCAGTCAGCCAGAGAACACCAATGGGATGTAAAGTGAGTGACTTCAAGGATTCTTTCTCCTAGTTTCCCAGCTGTGGGTGAGAAACACAACCTTTGGTAGAGTTGCTTTACTATTCTGGAAGATGTCCTTGTGAGCTGGGAGAAATAGCAAGCAACCAGATGTCAGAAAAAATCAAAAATTATAAGCTTGCACTCAGAAAGATGTATGATTTATAGGGAGAAATTGACCACTGGCAAGGATTATAGCAGAGAGGTGAAAATGATGTTAGATTTAGATAACTATCTGAGTATAAGTGCTAAACATGTTTGGGTTTGCTGTCAAAGCTTTCTTTCTCCTTAGTTGACATTTTAAATGACAAAAAATACAACCAAGTACCCCTTTGTAGCTGTTAGTTGACCTAAGCAGCTGCATACAAACTTTATCCAATCCCAAGGTTTTTTTTGCAGCATTAAAGAACATTGTGTTTCAGTTTTACAGGAGGGAAAAGAAATAAACTTATGACAAATGAGCTGCCCAAGGTCAGCAGCTCAGAGACAGACCACACAGATCAGGTCTCCTGATGTCTAGTTTGACACCTATCCTCTCTAAACAGCTCAAGTTCATTATGGTCTTTTGGCTGCTGTTCAACAACACAAACTCATGACATTTGCTTTCTGTTTACATTGCCAGATTTCCATCATCTTTCTTTTCCTCCTTCTTTTGAATGCATTTTTCCACAGTTATACCATCTTGCAATTTTATTTTTTCCCTCTCCCAAAAGTGAGCCTCATTCTGATGTTTTCTTACAATTTCCATAGAGAGTAAGGAAACTAAAGCAAACCTCTGAAACTAACACACTTCGGAAGGCTGCAGTCCCAAGTACTTTATTTGTAACTCACAGCTAATGCCTCAGAAAGTGAATAAAGTATCGTAACTTGCTCATCAGGACTGATAGGGAACTATGTTACTCTTTAGGCAGTCTGTTAAGACATCGATCCTGAAAATATCATGACTGTCACAAAAATAGTGCTCACAAAAAGGTATTTGACTGTCTGAGAGTGTACTAAAACTTTAATACTTAACAATAGTTCTACAATTTTGAAAATGCTTATTTTTTTCCTCACAAAATACAGATGTGTTTAAATTATTAATATAGTAAATGGCTAAATAATTTGCTAAGATTTGACAATTCAGATGTTTAAACTTTTAAACTACTGACACTCCATTTCTGCAGTTATAATTTGCCAGTCTAAGAATACAGAATTTATTTTTTCCTCTTAAACTGGTGTAGTCTATGCCTGTATTTGATTAAGCAATTGTTTTTCACTGCATAAACTTTATTTATTCCTTTTTTTTCTGATTATTTATTCCAATGTTATTTTACAGAAATGCAGGAATCTGATGGGATGAAAGATAATAAGTGTGTTTGCACTTCTCTATGATGTACATATTTACCTTCAAATTTGTATAGGGTCTAAATAATTACCTCAAACATGCTCTTTAGAGTTTTGATTTTCAGGTGCCTTGTTTTTTGCATGACACATTTCCTAAGTGATAATCATTAATCTAAGTCATAATTTTATCAAGACACAAAGATTCATCATTTTATTGCCATGATATTTAATGTAACATCACTTGGCTCCCAGTGTGAGGCACAGACATTTATGAGACATCCACATAAAATGATTAAATGCCTAAAGGATTAGATTTACTACAGAGGCACTTTCATGGAGAAAGAACAATCTTCAGAAAAGCACAACAGAAAACTCTTTCACTCACCAATGCTTATTGAGTCTAGCGCATTTTCCTTATTGTTTAAGTGATGTGGGTGCTTTCCCAAGGTACTTCCCCAAGTATCTTAGTAGCAAAAGTTGACATGCTATATGTAAAACAGATTTCACAGACTGATGACCGCTACTTCAGATTTCAGTGGTAAACAGACATAAATTCTGTATTCTGAATTTCAGCTTTAACAATTCCAGAAATTTTCATAAATTGTCATAATCCACCCACATGTACATTTTTGTCATCAGATGACAATCATATTTAAATTGCTGTTTGATTTTTTTCATCAAAGTTTCGCTGTATGTCACTCCACATTGGAGATCCAGAAACAGCTGCACAACTTAAACTCTACTGAACAGTCACAACGTGGTCATTTATTATGAAATATCATTTAGCTACAAATGGCAAACAACACCCAGGGAAACTTCCTAATCTTACTACCAGTTGCAATATTATAATGGTCCATTATCTATAATGAGTACTTATATATTAGAAGGTGAATGAATGTTTTATAAAGAGTAATAACAATAAGCGAAATAAGATGATATATATATATCTTGAAAATCTATTTGCAGATGTGAGATGGTTGAAATGAGGTAGAGGGTTGAAAAAGAACATGATAATCAAGTCTGCTACAAATTTCTATAACAAAGAAGACCATATATATTCTCAAAGACAGTCTTCCCTCACGAGAAAACAAATGGCTGTCATGGTTTAAACCCAGCCGGTAACTCAGAAACCACACAGCTCTTCACTCATTCCCCCCCTCACTTCCTTTTCCCACTCCTGGAGGGATGGGGAGGAGAATCGAAAGAATGTAACTCACACGGGTTGAGGTAAGAACAGTCCAGTAACTAAGGTATAACACAAATCACTGCTGCTACCACCAATAATAATAATGACCAGGGAAATACAAGGGAAGAGGATACAACTGCTTACCACCCGCCTACCGATGCCCAGACAGACCTGAGCAGTGATCTAGCCCTTCCAGGTAACTGCCCCCATTTTATATAGTGGGCATAACATGAGTTATGGAATGAGTTATGAGTACGGAATACCTCTTTGGCTAGCTTGGGTCAGGTGTCCTGTCTCTGCTTTCTCCCAGCTTCATCTCCTCCCTGGCAGAACATGAGGCTCAGAAAGTCCTTGGTCAGACTAAATATTACTGAGCAACAACTAAAAACATAGGTGTTATCAGCACTGTTCCCAGGCTGAAAGTCAAAAACACAGCACTGCACCAGCTACGAAGAAGGAGAAAAATGACTGCTACTGCTGAACCCAGGACAGTGGCCTATAGGTGCTTGTCTCACATTATGCTGAGGTTTAAAATGCTGTTTTCTCTGAGAATCTCTTTCATCTCATCAGACTTTGTCCAGTTTAAAGCTAAAAAAATAATGCAAATACTGGTTACTGAAACTGCCAAGCAGGCTTCAATATTTGTCATGTTTCAGGCCATTTAGTACACTGGGTTGTTCACATTTTTCTGTATTTAAAAGATATAAAAATTATTTCTAATTTGACAAGAGATCATAAATTAACATTTCTTTTACATTTCTTGAGCTATAATGTAGATTATTTTTTCCCTTTTATGATTATATTTTATCTTACCTACTGGAACTAACAAAATACAATTTCACCTTATTACTGAAAACCAGCTTTTAAAGTTTTTAAAGCAAAACTCTTTCATCTTTTTGTCATTTATTATTATTATTACTACCACAAACACTGCTTGTCAAAGATAGTACATACAACAGTTTTTGTGGGAATAAGGTGATGATTCTCACCACAGGGTGATATGCATTCCAAGACATACTCTTCACGTAAGTTTTGTGGTTTACCAGTCACAGAACGCAAATTAGCAGTCATTGAAGTCAGAATTAATTTAGCTTTTGCTAGACTTTACCTCATCTTCAGGAACTAAAATGGCCTGTACTAAACCATATTATGTTGTTCAGCAAACAAAACTACCTTTGTTTCTGTGCTTGTAATATTGTAATTGTTCCACAAGGCCCAGTCTTGGCTATAGTTAAGTCAACAGGAGTCTGGATGTCAAGGATTTTTTCTATCACTCTTCTCCAACAGATACTAAAAGAACAAATATGCTACAATGTGTACCTATGCCATAATGGGCCAATACAATACAGAAACTAACCTATTCAAAGTTATATTATATTGTCCTAATAGTGAAGAAACTGAGATTAATGAAGCCTAGTTTGGCCTAACTGTAGTTACAACAGTGAGGTATCAGATCAACATTTAATGATATGACCTGAAAAGGGTTTCCAATGGTAATGTCATATTTTGCAGTTTGTTTGTTGAGTTTGTTGGTTTAACTTCCTTATCGTATAGCATTTGAAGGACATAGGGAAAAAAAATGTTGAATCTGGAAAAGGAAAATAAGTCAAGATTCTTGTACACAAACATAACCCGCTATTGCATTATAACAAGTGTTGTGTAACACTGTTCAATATCCTTGTTTCTCCAACAAGAAAGCCTGGAGGCTTTTGTATCTAAAGTTGAAAATAAAAGCACTCCCTTGAAAGCTGAAGCATTTTCAGTGAAGATAAGTCCTAAAAGACCTACTTGTAATCAAGTTGCAGGTAGTAAGAAAGTCTCTCACATAAACTGTTCTTTCTTTCTCACCCCAACTTGGTAATAAAGGTGAGATGGAATATGCAAATACAGTGATGATTTTTATATGAGGAACAGAATACAGCATCTATAAAGAAAAAAGCAGGAAAGGATCTTCTTATGTAATGAATGCTGGTTTGGGGATTTTTTTTTGTGTTACAAAACAGCATGATTCAGCAAATGGGTCCTCTTTTGGACCTTCTTCCCTTGGGTAATTCAAGCCAAACTGAAATGCATTTCTACAACGGACTTTAATTATATCTGTCTTGCTGTAATAGGGAAAATTCTAGGTAGACATATTGCTTTTCCGATAAAGCATTAGAGTCTGATCACCATGTGTAAATAGCCATTAATATTGTATTACCATAAATAATTTTGGTACTTTCCAAGTGTCCTTTAATATTTTAGAATATATCCTAGCAATAGGACAATATAGAGACTAAAAATATTTTCTACGCATGGTGAGATGAGGGGTTTTTTTTATTATGAGTGTCAAAAAATCTGCATAAATTGACTGTTCTTACTTATTTAAAGTAGAAATGGAATACTGGGAAAATTAATTGCTTGTTTGAAAAAAACCTCCTCAGAATAAGTCACAAAATTAAGTACTCAACTTCACAGTAATACAGTAGCAAAGCCTTAAACACTGCCTTTTAAATCTAGAAAAAGCTGGTAGTAACTTAGCCTTAATACTTTACTATCTGTTCTGAAGTGCGACAACCACAATATTAAACATTTCATTCGAGTAGTATCAAATGCAATTTAATAAATTTTTTACTGTGTAAGTCTGACAATCTCTAGAACTATAGATTAAATTTACATAGTTCATTTAAATTTTGTTCTTCATAATCCACTTAAAAATTATTATTATAATGCACTTAAATTTGATTAATCTGTTGCATTATATATCTGATTGTATATCTTGAAACTTATGTAGTTTTTTACAGTACATAAAGAGGATGCTTCATGCAGATGAAGCAAATTAAATTGTCTTATTGTCTCACTGTAATTTCTCTGTCTTCTGGCTTTAAAGATGCAAAAATGTAGAGAATATTGTTTCTTCTACTAGTAAGAAAGTTAACTTGATTTCTACTTTCACTGGAGTTCAGCAAGTTAATTTGATATTTGGAAGAGTTAAATTCCAACTTCTTTGTAAAAGAAATTTGAGGAGAGTTTTTTTGCCTAATTTCCCAGAGGAGTTTGAAAATTTTCACCATTGCTGACATTATATGGAACTTGCTGTGGGGTATCTAAATAGCCCCAAACCAAGAGAGCTTGCTGGGCAGCCTGGGAAACACAGCCTACAATACTTATTTAATGTGGTTTCTGGAATGAAAAAAACTTCATTCATACATCGGAAATTATCTTTCCATGTCGTCTCAAAATGCACTCATAAATCAGTTAGGTTGGGTAAGATTTTTACCTAAATTTGGAGTCCTCATATTTTTTTTAAGGAAAATAATGATTTATGGGATCCTTCCTCATCCACTCAGTATCAGAAGTCCTAATCCAAAATGTTGTTTATGATCAGGTAAAATAAAAGCATTAATGTTTGGCTAAGATCGATAGTTGTCCTGGGTTCAGCAGGGGCAGTCATTTTTCTCCTTCTTGATAGCTGGTGCAGTGCTGTGTTTTTGACTTTTGGCCTGGGAACAGCGTTGTGTTTTCGACTTTCGGCCTCGGAACAGCGCTGATAACACCAATATTTTCAGTTACTGCTTAGTAATGTTTTAGTCTGACCAAGGCCTTTGTGAGTCTCATGCTCTGCCAGGGAGGAGGGGAAGCCGGGAGGAAGCAGAGACAGGACACCTGACCCAAACTAACCAAAGAGGTATTCCATACCACAGCATGTCTTGCCCAGGAGGTAAAAAACTAAAGGCAGAGACCCAAAAGGGTGAAGGTTCGCTGCTGGGTCGGGCTTGGTATTGGATGGCGAGCAGTTGTATTCTCTTTCCTTGTATTTTTGTCATTATTATTATTGGTGATGGCAGTAGCAATTTGTGTTATACCTCAGTTACTGAACTGTTCTTACCTCAACCTGTGGGAGTTGCATTCTTTCGATTCTCCTTCCCATCCCCCTGGGAGCTGGGGGGAAGAAAGAGGGGGGAATGAGTGAGCAAACTGCGTGAGTTACAGCTTAAACCACAACAATAGTAAAGTATTTTGAGATATACAAATGATGAAGCATGGGTCACTGGATTCAAAGGTCCCCAAAGTACTATGTTCCCATAACAGGCTAAGTCAAATGTCTGTAGTACTTCCTATAGGAGTCTGCCCTGGTCTTGCAGAGTTTGCTGTATGTATACATAGATGTATTTCTGAATTCATCTGAGTTTTGAAACAGAATTGTATGGGATGCGATGTCACCACCTGGCTATTGCAGAGTCATAAAAATGAGGCATTAGCACATCAAAAAGCATTTTTGTCTGCCTCCTTTTTAGAAAAACCTAATTTAACTTCCTATCATCTTCTTCATAGGAACAATTCAACCAACTTCAACAAGGCCTTCATGTAGGTTTATGCCAGAAGAACCAAGCCTCTGAAAGAGTCATCATAAATCTAAGCTGTACATCTTGATTAAATATTAAATCGCTGCTTGTGTGCTGAGTACCTTCAGCCTGATTCTGAATGAAGGTAGGTTTTAACACTTTGATATCCTAAGTTCTAATGGTATTTTCAAGCTTTAAGGAGATATTTATTCTGTACTGATTTTGTTTCCTAAAAGACTGCAAAAATTCAAGAAGCAAAGAGTAATGGTATCATCCATTTTTGTTGTGGCCTCAAAGTACCAGAAAGAGCTTTGCACCGCATTTCTGTTGTTCTGTCTTCCTTCCAATGACTGTTACTTCTTAATAAGTCTCTCCTTTTTTCTTCTTGGCTGTTTTCAATCTCCATGGCATCTAAACAATTCTTAGCCATGAATAAATATATTATTATTCCATTATACAGAGATGAAACAAATCACAGACACATGAAATGAATTGCAAAAAGCATATGACAGAACCAAGAATAAACTTGCCATGTTCCAGATACAACAAAAGTTACAAGCATATTTCAGAATCAGTTGAAGAAATGCAACGTGTTGTGCTGTCTAGGAGATTGTAAGAAATTACCAGCATAATCCTTTCCTTGAAACCTATGACCCTTCTGAGACTCATTCTATTATCTTAAAAACAAATTTTCTTTTCCTAGAGAAACCAAAACCACGGGCAATTTGGAAACTTTCAGTAGCAATGATTATTATCAATATTTCACTAGAAATACATGCTGTATATAATACATGAAAATCCAAATCTGATTTTCCTCCATAGAAGATGCTGGAGCTGCAATAAGAATCCTGTCAATTTGGAAAATCGTAAACTCTCCAAGAAATAGGATTAAGGACACACAAATAAGAATAAAACCACAACATTCTTAGCAAGAAGTTGAATAAAATACCTTTGCATACTGAAAAATAGTGTGTTTGGAAAATATTATCATACTGAGGAATCTAAGACTGTTGGATAATTTTGAGAGAAGATGAAGGAAGTTTTTCTTTTAAACCCCTGCTTGCCAATGCTAGCTTACTTTCTGATACTGTCTATTCCTAACATACTTAGTTGAGGCCCAGTATCTTGCTGAAATTGTTTTACTTTCTGGAGTTTCCATGTAGGGATGCCCTAAGAAAGATAGACCTATGTCATGTTGCAGCCAGAATTAATAGCTTTATTGTCTTCTATCAATTACAGTGTAGATATTTCATACCTGCAAGGGACTCAGTAGTGGAGTTACACATAGGCTGAATGAATACTTCCTTGATAGCTTGTTTACATGTGTATGAAATTCAGCATTACAATAATATTAACAGCTAACATTGTATTAACATTTTTTTCCTGTGGGTGGAAAAAGACATTATGACGAATTCTACTTTTAAGAGACCCTGGCATGAAACAGTTTCAATCAGTTATTACTGTGCAGAAAAATAATCAGTTCCAGCAAAGGGGCTGGGTGAGGACTGCTTAACTGATCATAAACTGTAACCTGCCTTTGTGTTTATTGCTTTCTCTAAATAAATGCCGTGGCATTTTGGTCTTTTTTATGAAATGCTATGGCTGCAAGATTGTAGTTATTTCTGGGATGTACTCAGTGGGAAGAAGAAGTTATGATTGGTTTGAGGAACTCTAGTTTTAATCATATTTATTTTCTAACTGAGATACTGTAAAAAAAGCATCCTTCAAATAAAAAAAAAACAAATGCCACTACATTCTACTGAAAATGGATTTATCTGTTCAGTGCATTATAAGATAAGTAAATTTATGTTATTACCAAAATAGTTTAATTAAACCTTCTGCTTAAAAATCACGCCAAGAGTGATTTGTCTAATACCATGGCCAGCAAAGGAAATAAGTCTTTTGGAAGCTGTCTGCTTTTAAGGAAGATAGATCTATGAAGTAACAAGTGCTCTAACAATATACTTTGGAAAAGCTTTTTTAATGCTGCTACTTCACAGACACACATTTTCATCAGCCTGTGCTCCTACACAGACTCTAAACAAAGGCAAAGCATCTGTTCCTTAAGAATCAGAAGAAAGCAGCTGGATTAAACACATTTACTTCAACTGACAATAACTGTTCCTTGGAGAGAAGGATACAAGCATTGATTTGCTGAAGTCTTTTGGCTACAGATGGTGAAGAACACTGTGGCTTGTCATGTTTACTGATATCTTGTTGCTGTCTAAAGCTGTTACACAAAGATCTGTAAAACATGTATAATGTAACAGAAGATAATTTTCCTACTTGCACATTTGAATAAGTACTGAGCCCATTTTAAAACCGCAGAAAATGTAAAAATAAGACATATCTTCAGGTTGTAATTCAGGGTGTCACCATATATGGAAAACAAAATACCACTAAATTTGTGAATGAATTATGATTCCTGATATATATAAGAAATTGAGAGATAAAGGCAAAATATGCTAAAATAATATTTTGTTTTCAAATAGGCGTATACATGTATAATGAAAATTGAGAATAAAAGCACGGGGATGTGTGGGCATAATTAAGCCCTGTAGTACAAGCATAATATATACATAAAAGCTACAGATTTATAATATATGAATCTAATATACCATTGTAGTCTACAGTTCCACTGAACCAAGCTTAAATGCCATTCTTCTTGCCTCATTCCCAAGGGCACCAGGAGGCCAAAAGGAAATGAATGAGTAAAAATGTCAGGAAAAGAACTGAAAAATCTAAATGCATTTCATTTCACAGCACTGTCTGTATCTCTTACAGACAAATTGGCTCAGTGTAAGGAAGGTCATATGCTCAGCTGCTGTAAATTTGTGCAAGTCACTGAAGGCAGAAGAGGAGAATTAATTTACACCACTGAGGATATGGCTTTCAGTCATTACAATGCCCAAAGCCAAAGTTAAGATGTGAAATTTCATGCTTCTTATGGATAGATGAGGTTACTTTACACTCCTGGAACTTATATTGCTTCAGTCTGTCTGTTGTTTGGAAAAACAAACAAGACATCAGAGAGCTGATTTACTGAAATCAGACCAGAGGTGATTTAAAGCAAATACACAGACTTACCAAAGACCTTGCTCACCTTGGAGAGAAGAAACTGAAAACCACAGAAAAGAACCATACATGTCCAGGCCATGTATATTTTACATACTTGCCAATTTATTTTGCATACAAATTGCACCTGAGAGTTTTCTAAGATCAGCTGTATTACACAAACTAATCTTGCAGATTCCCATTTACTTTTGAAAATACTTCTTAAAACAAATTGTGGGTTTTTTCCTTTTTGAGGCAAGATCTAATACTTCGTCCTCTTGAAGCGAACACTTCAAATTTCTAACTATGTTACTACTGTTTCTGAAAAATGCACCAATTTGTGGTTTGATTATTGAAATATTAACCCTTTGATAACTCTTTGCAAGACCAAGCGTAGCATTCTTCTCTACAGGTTATTGCACTTAATGGATTTCAAACTGCAAGAAAAATAAAAACACACTTTAATTTCCTGAAGGACCACTGGGTGTGTGTGGGGGGGTACATGATAAAACAAATACTTACAAAAATCCTGCATCTGCTCAATAGCTCTCACATTTTACTGGGGCAAAATTCTTTCCCTCTCTCCAGTCCTTTAGACCATTCAGTCCAAATGCTGGCCTGAAGGATTCAGCTGTAAATTTCCCAGTGTGGATATGACACACGTATCTCTCATCTCTATAATAGCAGTTTTAATTTCCCAAATGGCAGAAAGGGATTGCAAGCATGCTCACAGCTATAACCCGGCAATTCACAGATATGACCACCAGAGTCTGTTTACAAATGTACTTATTAAATATATAGGAAAATTGTTCTGTCCTCTCAGGCCATTTGGTTTGCAACTCAGGAGACATCAGGGAGAAAGAAAAGAATTCTATAATAGCTCTTTTTCTTGTTCAAAGGAAATCTTGTTGCTGGAAGTAGCGATTTCATTGCTCAGCAAAGGGAGACTTAACAGAGTTTATTTATTGGAAAGAATTTTCTTATGGTGGGCAGCACATGGAGGAAGCCATATGTTGTCTCATATCCAGGATCCTTAGAAGAAGTAGAGACAAGAAAATAGTACATTAACTTTTAAATCAAACAAATTAAAGATCGGTAAAATCACAAGACCAAAGCAGATCAGAAATAGATCTATCAGGTTCTTAACTCTTCCTGGCATAGAACACAGTTAAGTATTTTAACATTCACAGGCTAAAGATGGTTAATATCTTACCAACTCAGAAAAAGACAATGTTTCTTGTAAAGTTTTGCTGATGGGCTGTGAGCAGGAAAGTTTACACCTGCATATGCCACTAATGACTTAAAAGAAGGGAAAAGAAAAAAGGTGAAGAAACCGCATCTTCTTTTGGAAAAGTTTGAACTGTACCTTTTATTCTTCATTCTCAACAATTTGAGAAAACCTTGGTTTGGATACCTAACATTTTGGCCATGATTTTAATACTAATTCAGTTCTTGAGATAGAGTACAAAAGAGTTTGTATAGTCACATGAGGGCTCCCAGAGGTCATATTTTAGCTTACAATCAGCTCTTACTACAGATACATATTTTTTGAACTATCCACTAGAATTCAAGTTTCTGGTGGGAGAAGATATTTCACTTATTCGTAGAAAGTTCAAGTACCTCCACTGGAACCAAAAGAGAAGAATTCAGTTTTAAGAATAAATGTCTTATTTCACTGATTAACCCCACTAAAAGAAAAGCAAACAAACAAACAAACAAACAAACAAAACAGAAAGGCTACTGTAACTGTAAAATGGTATGTGAATTGAAAGAAATATGTTCCAATTATAATGTGATATTTTGTATTATAATGCTGCAATTTGCATTATATTTTACAATTGTTATGCCTTTTCAAAGATATCAGGAATTAAAGAAAAGGGGGTGTTGATTTGGGCTCACTTCCCAATAAAAAAATCCTTTCAAAAAAGATTATTTTTGGTATGTAAATTTTGTTACTAAAATGGCTGTCCTTAAAGGACAATTCCACTAGGAACACCATAAAATTATCAGGAGGGAAGGAAATAATCTGCTCTTTTTGTGCTTGTCATCAGGGAGAACTGAGCTGGCTTTTCTGGAAATTACAAAGACTTGTTTGGGATCATATTATACAGGTAATGAATTCTTCTATCTATCTAAGTAAACTAGACAAAAAAAGACCACCATCACCTGATAGTGACACAGTCGTGATAGGAGAAAGAAGTGTCTCCTACAAACAACTTTATGGAGCAACCATAAGTTCCTACCCTCCAGTCATGTCTCATATTAAACTTGACACTGTAAAAGAAGCCTTGGTATATGCACTTTTGGAAGAATACAGTCTGCTCTGTCATGGAGATCACAGTGATTTATTTCTAATATTGTTGGCCAGAAATCAGAAATATCAGAATCTATTACTGAAAATGCTCAGATACTCATAACCTCTCCCAGCTCCAGTGTAAAACACATGAAACATTTCTGAATGAATGTGCACATTTATTCCCCCCCAGTGTGTGCATGTGTAGAAACAGGTATCCCTTGATTTTAAAACCACCAAATATTTTTTCTTTTTTTTTTTTAGTAAGATATGGATAAACAAACATACTACATAAAAGTATTATTTAGATTTATTTCTATACAGTAAAGCACATGTGCACACAAAATGCTTGAAGGTAAAGTAACATATAAAAACCATTATCAAATTTGTGGACTATTTAGAAGTTCTGAAAATTTACCAGACTGCCTTCTGCATTTTGCTCCCAGTGCTTTGACTGTCAGTAATCATTCAATTCATACAAACAGTGCTTTTGATAGTCCTAGTGTATGAACCACTGGAGGCTAACTAGAGCAAAAACTATTGACACCTGAGCAGCAGTAGCTGTTTTGTCATCCTGTGACCATTTCACGTTCCACCTGAAGTTAAAACCAAGAACTTTAAATGTGCTGAAAAAAGCACGCAGCATCTATCAATGTTTGATAGACTAAAAAGAGGTCTCAAAGTTATTTTGCATCCCAGTGAGCATCTCAGTCACTTAAAAGTTACTGCTAGATCTCATTCTCTTACTTACTTGGCGTACATTTTGACTGAGTGACCAAAGGTCTGGCTGAAAACCCATGTCTAATTTAAAGAGCAGCTTAGTAGAGTAAACCTGCAGGTGAATATTCTGTATCTAAGTATGTTCCCTAATCAGTTCAGTCATCTACGTTTCAGTGGTAAGGCAACTGTGTTTTGCTCCAACATCATCTTGACCCTCTTCATTTTTAGGAGCTGCACCTTATTGAATGATAAGTACAAATTAGTCCTTCTAACGAGTCAACTGTTTTTCGGTATCAACATAGCAGTGTCCCTAATGTTCCCATCCTCAATGGAGGATGATTAAAGGTGACACAGTATATGCTGCGATTTCAGGTTTTCTCAGTGATCAGGAGGAAAGTTTTCATGAAGACCAAATTTGCTGCCTTTGAATAGTTTTTCCCTTCAGTAGCAGTAAAAAGCAGAAATTAAACTTCTAGGACTACATTTTGCGATGCAGTGAAACTTTCATATGGTTATTCATTGTGGGGAATGGTACTCTGCAGTAGGAGCAGCCACCTAAAGGAAACACACTGGCTGTGGGACAGAGATCTTTTATACATACCTTTGAGAATGGCAGGAGGTGGAGAGGTAGAATTCAAGATTTCCAATCTCTCTCTCCTTTTTTTTTTTTCTTACTTTATTCTTTTATATTTCTCTTACCCATTTAGAATTAACTTTTATACTGCTAACTATATTTATACTATAAATATGCATTTATGTATTTATATATTATATAATGTTGTGTTATGTCATGTTATATTTATATTTATGATTATATTTTTGTCTCACTAAAATCTTAATGAAAATTAGTGTGAATCATATATATATTTGCTAACACCAACTTTTGTTTAAAATGAACAGAAATGCAAAATCTTGGTCAAAAAGAATCCCAGCCCACTCTAGTTACTATGCAGTGTAATATCCCCAACCACCTCACTCAGAAAAATAAACATCTCATTGAAATAGTCCTCTGAGGAAACAAAGTTAAATTAAACTAAAAAGAAGACATTGAAAATGATCGAAAGAATCAGCTTATATAGAAATTCTTTACAAGGTGTTCCTTGAAATGCTCACAATACATGCTGGCAAAAAAATTGTAAGAAATGTCAAAGATGTAAAAGAAATTGCTTTTACACTGTTCAGACATTTATATGGCCTATATCTACACATTCAGGTGCACACCAAGGAAAATTGCAAGTGCCTCAATGACAAAAGTTTAACCCAAACCTGCATAAAAATACAATTCTGCCCACTGAGAGTCAGCTGTCACTTTACCATAGACATCACAGTAATTTTGTGAAGCTGTATTACATGTAGGAACATAAATATGTTCCTTTACAGGGTCAAATAATGAAAAGTAGGTCAAATAAATAGACATATTTTCAGTAACACTCCTCTCAAAATCCATGTCTCCTGTTTCACAGAAGAAAATTTGCCATTCTCTAACTAGTTCTCACTATTTGTCAATAAAGTATTTTTTATAATCATTCCTTTCATTTTCTCCCCTTGCATTTTCAGCTTGAGACTTATTGTCAGCTATGACTCCTCCTTGGGACTCATTTTTCCTCTGACTTTTCCCAGACAATAACTAAACTCTTCCATCCTACAGCATCAGCAGGAAACCCTGCTACATCTTGTCAATAATTTTTTGGCTATACGGTCATTGCCATAACAGATCTCCATAATGGCAGCTTTTCAAAGCCAAAGAGAACCTAAACAAGGTGAACCCCTTGGCTGGACTGCCTTTACCCTGAAGAAAATTAAAAATTAGAGTAGAAAAGCAAAAGAAAACAGTCTAAGGTTCCTGAGGACCATCAGTAATACAGCATTTATGATCAGACTCAACCATCAAGATGGTAATGGAGGCATAGCTAAATCTGTAATATCAGCAAAGAATTAAAAAATTAATTAAGACATATAATTGCTGTCAAACCACGAGTGGATTGCATCAGCTACGTATGTTTTGCTGACGGAAGCTGTGAAATGTGCCTTTCTAAATTATTATTATCTTTGCTTGATATCTTGATTGTTCGAACTGGTCTTTAGGCATGCTTTTAAGTAAGAGAAAAACAAGTTAGTCACAAGTATTCACTTACATCAATTCTATTAACCATGATGGTTAAAGGACTTCCTTTGTTTTGGTGAAATCTGAATTGTTGGCACAGGCTACGTAAGATATTGCCGAAATGGCAACAGCTGTATCTTTCTTGTTATATCCTGTGGTATTTGATTCTCAAAGCGAAACTATGAAAGGAAAATATTTCTCAAGATGGTGTAGGAACTATAACAGGCTTGAAGAACCATTTTGTATTGCAAAGTTATCGAGATTTAGAGAACCAATAAATGTAACTTCCCATGAGACCTATGAGTAAGATTTAGCGACCAGTGTAGAGCAAGTTTGATTCAGGTGTCATTTACACTAGTATAACAGCAATTCCACAGGCTGCATGCAATTTCTTATTTCTATAAAAATAAATGTTGTTAGTAATTCAAATATAATCTTGTTAAGTTAATCAGCTTTTTTCTCAGTCTTTTCTCACTTTTAATTGGTAAATCTTACCATGAATCTACTTATTCCAGGCTTTGTAGGTGACAGATTTATGGAAGCAAATATTTGAATGGACTTTAGGTCATAAACTGAAATTTTTAAGAGCTACATGCCTATTTGTGTCAAGTAAAATATGCCTTTGCTTTGGTCTGAAGGACAATTCTACATCTACCCACTTTGTGCTGGATGTAAATCATGAGGTCCAGTGACCTCATGGGTATAGTAACTGTAAATAAGCTGATGATTCAAAAGCAATTAGGAGGAAAGATACAGAGACTTTTAAATATATCTTGCCTGAATTTGCAAATTCATGCTATTATCATAGAATCATAGAATAGTTAGGATTGGAAAGGACCTCAGGATCATCTGCTTCCAATCCCCCTGCCATGGGCAAGGACACCTCTCACTAAACTATGCCCCCCAAGACTCTGTCCAGCCTGGCCTTGAACACCGCCAGTGATGGAGCATTCACAACTCCCTTGCACAACCTATTCCAGTGCTCACCACCCTCACAGTAAAGAACTTCTTCCTTATATTCTATCTAAACTTCCCCTGTTTAAGTTTGAACCTGTTACCCCTTCTCCTCTCACTACAGTCCCTAACGAAGAGTCTCTCCCCAGCATCCCTATAGGTCCCCTTCACATACTGGAAGGCTGCTATGAGGTCTCCACTCAGCCTTCTCTTCTCCCGGCTGAACAGCCCCAACTTTCTCAGCCTAGCTTCATACAGCAGGTGCTCCAGTCCCCTGATCATCCTCGTGGTCCTCCTCTGGACTTGTTCCAACAGTGCCATGTCCTTTTTATGTGGAGAACAAAGAACTGCACACAATACTCCAAGTGAGGTCTCACAAGAGCAGAGTAGAGGGCAGGATCACCTTCAACCTGCTGGTCACACTCCTTTTGATGCAGCTCAGGATGCAGTTGGTTTCTGGGCTGCAAGCGCACACGGGCGGCTCATGTTCAGATTCTCATCAACAAATCCTTACTCATCAGACAAGCATTATCAGTGGTACTTATTTTATTTTGTAAGGAATCTTCATGTTTCTATTGTACCCTATATTTTAGCTACAATTTTTGTTGAATATCTAATGCCTTTTTCAGAAGACAAATTATTAAGACCTTGAATGCTCACATTGGTGTACAGCAAAGAAACAGAAAGGACCACCTTCAGCTTCAATGTTAATGTATTTTCCAGCTTATCATTCAGGTCATAGAAAGCAAAACAATAATAATATATAGTTTCTATATCATTATATGATATGGAACCTGCATTCTGTCAAATGACTGAAAAAGGTCCTGGAAGGTCATATTTTGACCCTTCAATTAATTTGAATATATCTAGATATTTTCGAGTCCTGACAGGAGAATTGAGTTAGAAAAGTACTGTGAATGACAGTTGTTGGTCTTTACCCATTACATTCACAAGTGCTGCACCAATTGCCTGAGGATCATTCAGGTATTGTTAAATGAAAGCTATGCCCCAGGGCTATGATAGATGTCAGTGATTTGATCAGCAGGTATAACTAAAAATAGAGCATTTCTCCGAAGAGGTGTGTTTTCAAACAGTCCTTTAAGTATAAGATGTCTATAACTTTGTACTGTGTCTCTGTACATATACTGTTCTCCCCATTTTGAAAGGTGGGGCCATTAAGAAGAGTTATTTTTGTCCTTCAGATGGCTCACTTTAAGTTTTTAATTGCTAAGGAAACAATTTAGATATTCCAGTGACACAGTACACACCATTTTTAAACAATACCTCAGATTATTATTATTTGTACCTCCAATAGTTTCAAAAAGAAAATTAGATTTAGAGCAAGTTCTTAATAAGGATATGATGCCTTTTAATCTTAATTACTTTAATCACACATTATATACATTGTTATACATTAAACTGCATACCAATTAAATAATTTACTGGTACTGTTGTGGTAATAAATTAGTAACAGGCAAATTGGTGTAAGCAAAAATACATATTTACTGAATCTCCTGTTCCCATATTAGCATTCACCCAGATTAATTTTGTCTTGAAAATGGTCGCAACATGAGCATGTACATAAATAGATATCAAAGCTGAGATGAACTCTTTATTTAAAACCTTATTGTAATAGTTGAGTTGCTCAGGCGACACTCGAAGAAGATGTAATTTTTGAGATCCTCTGCCCATATTGAACAATAAGAAGTTTTAATACATACATATTTTAAAAGGAATGGGTCCTGATTTTTTCAAAATATGTTTAAAATCAGTTCTTTGGACTGATTTGGAAGGTTACCGTTTGAAAAAAATTAGTAGTTTCAGAAAGTTTCTGAAACAGTTTAAGTTTTACATGTTAGATGGGGCCAGGAAGAAAGCATTCTAAGTCTGTACACTCCCATCTAATACCTTGCTCATGCACTTGTGTGTGCATATATGTGTAGAATCATAGAATCATAGAATAGTTAGGGTTGGAAAGGACCTCAAGATCATCGAGTTCCAACCCCCCTGCCATGGGCAGGGACACCTCCCACTAAACCATGCCATCCAAGGCTATGTCCAACCCCACCTTGAACGCCGCCAGGGATGAAGCATCCACAACCTCCCTGGGCAACCCATTCCAGGGCCTCACCACCCTCACAGTAAAGAATTTCTTCCTCAGATCCAATCTAAACTTCCCCTGTTTAAGTTTAAACCCATTACCCCTTGTCCTCTCACTACAGTCCCTAATGAAGAGTCCCTCCCCAGCATCCCTATAGGCCCCCTTCAGGTATTGGAAGGCTGCTATGAGGTCTCCATGCAGCCTTCTCTTCTCTAGGATGAACAGCCCCAATTTTCTCAGCCTATCTTCATACGGGAGGTGCTCCAGTCCCCTGATCATCCTCGTGGCCCTCCTCTGCACTTGTTCTAACAGTTCCGTGTCCTTTTTATGTTGAGGACACCAGAACTGCACACAATACTCCAAGTGAGGTCTCAGGAGAGCAGAGTAAAGGGGCAGGAGCACCTCCCTCGACCTGCTGGTCACACTCCTTTTGATGCAGCCCAGGATACGGTTGGCCTTCTGGGCTGCAAGCGCACACTGCCGGCTCATGTTCATTTTTTCATCAACCCACACCCCCAAGTCCTTCTCTGCAGGGCTGCTCTGAATCTCCTCCCCGCCCAATCTGTAGCTGTGCCTGAGATTGCTCAGACCCAGGTGGAGGACTTTGCATTTAGCATGGTTAAACTTCATTAGGTTGGCATCAGCCCATCTCACAAGCGTGTCAAGGTCCCTCTGGATGGCATTCCTTCCCTCCAATGTATCAACCGAACCACACAGCTTGGTGTCGTCAGCAAACTTGCTGAGGGCGCACTCAATCCCACTGTCCATGTCACTCACAAAGATGTTGAACAAGACCGGTCCCAACACCGATCCCTGGGGGACACCAATTGTTACTGGTCTCCAGCTGGACACTGAGCCACTGAGCACTACTCTTTGCATGCGGCCATCCAGCCAGTTCTTTATCCACCGAGTGGTTCACCTATCAAATTGATGTCTCTCCAACTTAGAGAGAAGGATGTCATGTGAGACAGTGTCAAAGGCTTTACACAAGTCCAGGTAGATGACATCAACTGCTCTGCCCCTGTCCATCAGTTCCGTAGCCCCTTCATAGAAGGTCACCAGATTGGTCAGGCAGGATTTCCCCTTAGTGAAGCCATGCTGGCTGTCAGCAAGGACCTTGTTGGTTTTCATGTGCCTTAGCATGCCTTCCAGGAGAATCCGCTCCAAGATTTTGCCAGGCACAGAGGTGAGACTGACTGGTCTGCAGTTCCCCGGCTCATCCATTTTCCCCTTCTTGAAAATGGGGGTTATATTTCCCTTTTTCCAGTCATGGGGAACTTCACCTGACTGCCATGATTTTTCAAATATGATGGACAGTGGCTTAGCAACTTCATTTGCCAGCTCCTTCAGGACCCGCGGATGGATTTCCTCAGGTTCCATGGACTTGTATACATTCAGGTTCCTAAGGTGGTCCCGAACAAGATCCTCCCCCACAGTGGGCTTAGGGTCCCCACCCTCACCGTCCCTGCGTCTGCCTTCCAAGACTTGGGTGGTGTGGTCAGAGCATTTGCCCGTAAAGACTGAGGCAAAGAAGTCATTAAGAACCTCAGCCTTCTCCAAATCCAGGGTAGCCAGTTCTCCCGATAGCTTCTGGAGAGGGCCCACGGTGTCCCTAACCTGTCTTTTATTGGCAATGTACCTATAAAATCCCTTCCTGTTATCCTTAACATCCCTAGCCAAGTTTAATTCTAAGTGGGCCTTAGCTTTCCTAACCTGGTCCCTAGGTTCCCAGACAACATCCCTGTATTCTTCCCAGGCCACCTGACCTTGCTTCCACCTTTTATAAGCCTCTTTTTCCCTTCGAATTTTGCTCAGCAGCTCCTTATCCATCCAAGGAGGTCTCCTGGCCCTCCTGCTGAACTTCCTTCTAGTTGGGATGCATCGCTCCTGAGCTTGCAGCAGGTGAGCCTTGAATATCAACCAACAGCCTTGGGCCCCCCTGCCCTCTAGGGCTGTATCCCATGGAACCTTACTAAGCAGGTTCCTGAAGAGGCCAAAGTCTGCTCCCTTGAAGTCCAGGGCAGTGAGCTTGCTGCACGCTCTTCTCACTGTCCTGAGGATTTCAAATTTGACCATCTCATGATCGCTTCAACCAAGGCTGCCTTGGAGCATCAGATTTCCAACCAGCCCTTCCCTGTTGGTGAGGACGAGGTCAAGCATGGCACCTCTCCTTGTCAGCTCCTCTATTACTTGCATGTGTATATATACATATTTCTCAGGGACCCATCACAAAATATGTATCTGCTACCTTTAATTCCAGTGCAAAAATGATAACAGAAAATGGATACAGTGAAAATTATTAAAGAAAGGGCATTCTTTAACAACCTGTGTGTCTGTCATATTTAGAGTGTGCTAAACACCCAACTGGGTAGTCACAGATGCCAGCTTCTTGATGTGTGTAGGTTCCAATACTTAGGGAATGCAAAATAAAATATCATCAAACAAGACAATGTGTTTTTTTTTTCTTCCTTCTCTGCTTTCTTTCTACTATACAACCATGGGAATACTCATGATTCAGCTCATCCTGACTAAAACTTTGTCTTTTCACATGGTTTTGACATACACAGACTTAAGAATTTAATTCTGCCAGATTCCTAGCATTAAAATCTTCAGGGTTTTTTTTAGGTCTTGAATGTCGCTACTTATCAAATCTCTGCCATAAAGATTCTAATGGTCTAATATTTTTTTATCATTTTTTTAAGCTTAAATGCATGGATACTTCCCAAAAGAAATAGGAATAATCCTAATGTAAAAGTCTTATTTGTATCCACACATCTCTGCGGCAATGAAATACCTGAAAATACATGAAACCTGAAAGAAGACACTGCATGAGAGTAACACAGAAACTAGGAACTGCCATCTCTGGGTGTAGCTATAACATATGTGTGGAAATGTTAATGAATGTTAAACTACATTAGTTTCCTTTGATCACAAGTACCTATATAATTGATTTAATGTATTTTCTGTAATGCAGGGCTGCACACAGGGGTTTAACACTTTTTTTTTATTTTTGAGTCTTAATGAAAAACAATCTCAAAATTTATTTCAGATGAAAAATCAAACTTTTACTTTAGTAGTTATTTAGGTATTGTATATTAAGTAGAATTTTATCAGTAGATGAAAACAGGTTAGGATTGAAGCGGCTATTTGTTCTTAAGTGTAGTGGAATAATATAGGAGGAAATATCATGAGCATCAAACTAATTTCTGTGCAAAGTTAAAGATCCTGACAGACTGAGTGTCATCACTATTAGCATGGCAGGAGCATCTGCATACAAATCCAAATGTAGTCTAATGTCAATAGGTGTAAGTTCTTACTCATAGAAAATTCACTACAATGCCTCCTGAATTTTAATAGAAAAGAACTGAAATAGTTTATAATTTACAATGTTGTATTTGCTAGCTTTTCTTTCGTGTGTAAATTTTATTCTGTAGTTAGGAAAAAAATAAAATCTGTAAGCATATGTGGTAACTTTAAAAAGGACAGCTACCCTGACAACACATATTGAGAACTGTTTCAAAGTTCTCTGCAATCAGGAGAGAACATGATGCCTCTGTAAAGGCCCAGAGGAATCATTAAATACCAGTCTGTTTTAGTCACTCAGATGCTAACATAACGACAAGATCCTGTAACAAGGATAGTTAATGCTCTTTTCTACATACAAAGGAATGTGTCTACAACTAAACCATTTCCAAGGACCTAAGGAGGCAGGAACATAAATTTATTTTGTGATAATCATACATCCTAAACTACATCCAATCCATCCACACACTAAATGTCAGTAGTGTGGATATGTGGAACTCCTTTGATGGGCTGCATCGAAAGGAGCACTGCCAGGTCGAGATAAGTGATTCTCCCCCTCTACTCCACTATCGTGAGACCCCACCTGCAGTACTGTGTTCAGCTGTGCTGTCTCCAGCACAAGAAGGGCATGGACCTGCTCGAGTAAGTCCAGAGGCAGCCATGAAGATGATCAGGGGGCTGGAGCACTTCTGCTATGTAGACAGGATGAGAGAATTGGCTTGTTCAGCCTAGAGAATATCCAATATCTACAGGGAGAGGCTACAAGAAATCTGGAGAGGGACTTTTTACAAGGGCATATAGTGCTAGGAAAAGGGGGAATGGCTTTAAATGAAACAGCATAGATCAAGATTAGCTATTATGAAAAAATTTTTTATTACGAGGATGCTGAGACAATAGAACAAGCTGCCCAAATGCAGTATTCAAGGCCAGGTTGGATGTGACTTTGAGCAACCTGGTCTTGTGGAAGGTGTCCCTGCCCATGGCAGAAGGGTTGGAAGTAGATGATCTTTAAGGTCCTTTGCAATTCAAACCATTCTACGATTCTGTGATGCCCCTTGAAAATCTGGTGATGCTCAAGTCATTTCTTTGTAAGCACAAGAGATGTTCAGAAAAGAGTCAGGGTGAATATTTCTGGAATGGTGACCTTGCAAGCTGCTCAAACTTCTGCTCTTTTACTAGTCTATCAGAAAAACAAATAAATCCAACCCATAATGAGGCCACTGCTATTGTCCGTAGCACTTCCAGGATTTGCCACCACCAGAAGGAACTAAACTATGCTGCAAATAATACCTTCACATAGTACATAAGATTTAACAGAAAGGAGCCATAAGAATTATCAGAAGTAAAAAAATAATACTAGCATAAGGAAACACTGTGATCTGATTATCACAATATTATGAAGTTAATAGAGAGGGAGGGGGAAATGTGTAACAAAATACAGCATCTGGAACTAGAAACTACCAACACTCAGATTAGCAATAAGACAAAAGAAAAGTGTCAGTGTAATTTACAAGTAGAAGAGTTAGTTTATCAAGGAAATCTTCAAAATTTTTGAATCAGGATTAGAATAGTGTTTATGCAAGAAGCATTTCTTTCAGAGTGGCAAAAGATGGATTCTTTGTTTGCAAGATCTCTCTTCTTCAACAGCACTGTGGGATTCAAAGCAAGAAATTAATTCAGAAAAGCCTGCATTGTGTAGGTCTGATTATTAAATCTCAATAATACTTTGACTCTTAATGTTTCTTGCCCTCAGCAGCCAGAGGCTATTCCAGGAGCTCCTGCTTTCCTTCTCTTACACACTCCATACCAACCATCCTGCTGTAGTGGAACACAGTCAAGGTTTACTTGAGCATGTAACCCTACAGTTATCTTTGCAGCTGACTCAATGCTGCTCTGAGATGAGATCATGCCCAAAGATGTTGAGTTTATTTTGTATTTTTTTTTTCACAAAGTAATTTTTCTAGAAACTTGAATTTAACCCAGCACTGGAAGTACTATATTCAGTAGTAGCCACAGTAATAGTGTACGCCACCAGTGTTTTTCAAAGTTTAGATATATTTAATGGCTTTTTGGGAAAAGTTACTGTTGACTCTGTGAAACAATATAAATCTGCAAATAATACTTGTGTGTTTACACTTCCACAATACATATTACTTTGCTTCTTTTTCCATTCTCCATTTTATGTTTGTTTCTGTGCTTCTGTGTGTGCATGTGCAAGAACATCAGTTATTGCATTTTGGAGGTTTTGAGTCGATTGGGAATGAGACTAAAGTAGGCAGAGGCAAAACACAGCTAATATTGGAAACTCAAAAAGGAAGTCAAAATCCAACAGTTCTCATCTTATTTAGAGGAGCAGGAAAAAATTTGCATAAAATTTGCAAACCTCAATAATGCATCGCATCTACATTTTGTTTAAAGCTGAAGGACTAAAAAAAATACAAACGTTTTGCCTTAGTTCTGTATTTTCTTATATAAAATGTGGAAACCTACACAGTCTTCTGATAATTTTTAAAAAACACAAAAGATGCAATATATCAGATCAATTCCACTTCCCGGCAGTAGAATAATCTGAAAGCAATTCCAATTACTACTATGGTTGAAGAGCTATTTATTATGATGAAGAGCTGTGTTAGCATCATCAAATGTACTTTCAAACTCCTATGTAGTATTTATAAAACTGAAACGACATTTCAAGGCAAAACTTCAATAAAAGATAGAAATTTGTGTAAATAATTTCCCATGAACTAGATATTATCAGACTGATGGGAAGCAGCAGAGGAAAGAGTCCTTTGGAATATGTATTTATTTACTGCCTTAATATAGTCCTTGCATTTTTCTGTCAGCCCAGGCTATAGGTTACTCATCTCTGTGGT
The DNA here is from genome assembly GCA_039720435.1 of Amazona ochrocephala. NCBI lineage: Eukaryota > Metazoa > Chordata > Aves > Psittaciformes > Psittacidae > Amazona > Amazona ochrocephala. The sequence continues at coordinate 32,846,433 of CM077879.1, forward strand.
TACACATTGCTATCCCTGAAAGGTACTAAGTAAATAGAAAAAAACCTAGAGAAATTACAAAGGAAATGAGGCTGACACAAAGGCTGGAGGATAAGTCCTGTGGTGAAGGACTGAGTGAGGTGAATTCATATAATTTAGAATTGTGAATACTAAGGGAATATTATGTGTTTTCAACAGTCTGCAAATGCCCTCACAGTGACAGTTTACAAGATAAAAGTCTCAGTCACAGTCTCAAGAAATGGCAGACAAAGAACAATATCTTGAGGCTAAGAAAAGTTTAGACAGATAATGGGAAAGTTATTAATAGTGTAAAGCAATTGAATAATGTTGTAGCCTATAGTACAAAGAGGAATTGTGGCACTTCTACTACCAATGTTTGAGAGCAGCTCAGACCAGAAATTATAGGAACAATTAATGAAACAGTCTTCAACAACGTAGATGCCAACTAAATTAAACCCCTTCCTTTCGTCCCTAAGTATTGCTGGTTTGGAGCTAAAGCACATATTCCCTAAAATACCTCTTAAGGAAGATAATACCCAAAAATATATGGTAAATAATTGTAGCTTTCTCCTCCTTAGTTAATATGCAAAATCATGATTCAAGAGCAATACATAAATAAGAAATAGCACAGATAGGAGTATCTGAGAGTTTTAGCAGTTGTTTAAAGGAAAATATACGCTTTAATGTAGGACTGAAATTGACCATTAGAAGTGAAAAACATTGTTATCACAGGTAAACTATTTTTATTCCTCGGAAAAGATAATAGCTGACAAGCTAGCAAACCAAATCATAAAATATAATTATATTAGGATTTATCTATTTGACTGGAACTATGCAAGTATAACTCCAGTAAAATGAGTACAGATTGAATGGATCTCAAGTCTGAATTATCAGTGCCCTGTGAGGTTGATGTATCCTTCATATCAACTCTAAGATCCTTTGGCTCATACTGAACAAAGCTTACATTTCCATTTTCATTTCCTTTACCCTTGCCCTGTATCTAAAAACTTTTGCACTCCAGAGTCATCATTATATATCAGTTAAAAGTATTTCATTTTTCATAAAAAGACAGAAAGATATTCAGCTACCTCATTGCCCTTAAGACTACTTTTCAAATGTTTGGTAGGTGATTCAGGTAACTATTCAGAGATCAGAAAATACATTAAATGTTTAAAATCTTATTAATAGTTCTTTCATTTAGTCAATCAAAAAAACCATTGGAATGGTTACTATTCATAACAGGTGTCAAAGACCCACCCTCATTTACAGACTTTTCATATCAGGCAGTTCTGATGACATCTAAGCCTATTTTACTGTAGGGCACAGTTCAGGAATACGGCAATTTACAAGCTTCCCTATTCTGAGTAAAACAGTTAAAGCCAAGAGAAGGCACACATGAAGGGATATTTTCTCAAACTAGGGTGATTTCTTTAATGATTTTATTTAAAATAAGGTAACACAAGCAATGAAATAAGCCCTCTTTAAAAAAAAAAAATAAAAACAACAACAAAAAAAAATCAAAGCAAAATAAACAACAGAATTTCTAGATTAAGATAAAATTGTAGCTATTTCTAGTAAGAGAGTGGATATCTCTTGACCATATCTTCTATTACAAAGACATAAACTGGTGGAAGCAAGGACAGGCGGCCTGGGGAGAATACAGGGATGTTGTCCGGGAACCTAGGGACCAGGTTAGGAAAGCTAAGGCCCACTTAGAATTAAACTTGGCTAGGGATGTTAAGGATAAAAAGAAGGGATTCTACATTTCCATGGCAAATAAAACGCAGGCTAGGGACAACGTGGGTCCTCTCCAGAAGCTCTCGGGAGAACTGGCTACCCTGGACTTAGAGAAGGCTGAGGCTCTTAATGACATCCTTGCCTCAGTCTTCACTGGCAAACACTCTGACCACACCACCCAAGTCTTGGAAGGCTGACGCGGGGACAGTGAGAATGAAGACCCTAAGCCCACTGTAGGAGAGGATCTGGTTCGAGACCATCTTAAGAACCTGAGCATATACAAGTCCATCGCACCCGATGAAATCCATACGCGAGTCCTGAAGGAGCTGGCAAATGAAGTTGCTAAGCCACTGTCCATCATATATGAAAAATCATGGCAGTCAGGTGAAGTTCCCGATGACTGGAAAAAGGGAAATATAACCCCCATTTTCAAGAAGGGGAAAATGGATGAGCCGGGGAACTACAGACCAGTCAGTCTCACCTCTGTGCCTGGCAAATTCTTGGAGCAGATTCTCCTGGAAGGCATGCTAAGGCACATCAAAAACAACCAGGTTCCTGGTGAGAGCGAGCATGGCTTCACTAAGGGTAAATCCTGCCTAACCAATCTGGTGGTCTTCTATGATGGCGCTACGGAACTGATGAACAGGGGTAGAGCAGTTCATGTCATCTACCTGGACTTGTGCAAAGTGTTTGACACTGTCTCACATGACATCCTTCTCTCTAAGTTGGAGAGACATCAATTTGATAGGTGAACCACTCGGTGGATAAAGAACTGGCTGGATGGCCGCACTCAAAGAGTAGTGCTCAGTGGCTCAATGTCCAGCTGGAGGCCAGTAACGAGTGGTGTCCCCCAGGGACCGGTGTTGGGACCGGTCTTGTTCAACATCTTTGTGAGTGACATGGACAGTGGGATTGAGTGCACCCTCAGCAAGTTTGCCAATGACACCATGCTGTGTGCTTTGGTTGATACATTGGAGGGAAGGAATGCCATCCAGAGGGACCTTGACACGCTTGTGAGGTGGGCTGATGCCAACCTGATGATGTTTAACCATGACAAGTGCAAGGTCCTCCACCTGGGCAGGAGCAATGCCAGGCACAGCTACAGGTTGGGCAGAGAAGAGATTCTGAGCAGCCCTGCAGAGAAGGACTTCGGGGTGGTGGTCGATGAGAAACTTCACATGAGCTGGCTTCAGTGTGCACTAGCAGCCCAGAAAGCCAACCATATCCTGGGCTGCATCAAAAAGAGCTTGACCAGCAGGTCGAGGGAGGTGATCCTGCCACTCTACTCTGCTCTCATGAGACCTCACTTGGAGTATTGTGTGCAGTTCTGGTGTCCTCAATATAAAAAGGACATGTAACCATTAGAACAAGTGCAGAGGAGGGCCACGAGGATGATCAGGGGACTGGAGCACCTCCCATATGAAGATAGGCTGAGAAAATTGGGGCTGTTCAGCCTGGAGAAGAGAAGGCTACATGGAGACCTCATAGCAGCCTTCCAACATCTGAAGGGGGGCTACAGGGTTGCTGAGGAGGGACTCTTCATTGGGGACTGTGGTGAGAGGACAAGGGGTAACGGGTTCAAACTTAAACAGGGAAAGTTTAGATTGGATCTGAGGAAGAAATTCTTTACTGTGAGGGTGGTGAGGCCCTGGAATGGGTTGCCCAGGGAAGTTGTGAATGCTCCATCACTGGCGGTGTTCAAGGCCAGTTTGGACATAACCTTGTGTGGCATGGTTTGCTGTGAGGTGTCCCTGCCCATGACAGGGGGGTTAGAAGTAGATGATCCTGAGGTCCTTTCCAACCCTAACTATTCTACGATTCTATGATTCTATATCAATAGTAAAAGAATGATTTTATATTTTTAACAATGTCCTGGGTTCGGCAGTAGCAGTCATTTTTCTCCTTCTTAGTAGCTGGCACAGCACTGTGCTTGTGACTTTCTGCCTGGGAACAGCGCTGATAACACCGATGTTTATAGTTACGGCTTAGAATGTTTGGTTTGATGAAAGACTTTCTGAGTCTCATGCTCCGCCAGGGAGGAAGGGGAGTGGGGAGGAAGCAGAGACAGGACACCTGACCCAAACTGACCAAAGAGGTATTCCATACCACAGCACGTCATGACCAGGATGTAAAAACTGGAGGCAGGAACCCGGAAGATTTCAGTTCATGGCTCAGTCGTCAGGTGGTGAGCAGTTGTATCATCTTCCCTTGTATTTCCCTAGTCATTATTATTATTGGTGGTAGCAGTAGTGATTTGTGTTTGCCTTAGTTACTGGACTGTTCTTGTCTCAACCTGTGGGAGTTACATTCTTTGGATTCTTCTCTCCATTCCTCCCCCCCCACCTTGGAGTGGGGTGGAACAAAGACGGGGGAGTGAGTGAGCAAACTGCGTGGTTTACAGCTTAAACCATGACAAAAAAAAAAAAAAGAAAAAGAAAATGGGGAGAAAATCTCCATCTCTCATCATAATAGGAATTCCACAGAAAATCAATCCTGATACACGGAGATGAGATCTGCCTAGCTAGCAGAACCGTGCATTATTTCCTCAGTTCTGAAGATATCTGTGAAGAAGGCAGGACTAGTTCCTGAGCCTTGTGACCCTTTCCTTCTGCTAATAAAACCATGATCTTGTTCCCTGAGTGCTGTTAATAAAACTTTTTTCACTGAATATTAGAAAGAAAAACAAATTAATGATCCTTTGAACATTTCCATCGTTAACAAACTAAAATCTCATGACAGCTTTTTCTTCCTGCAGATCCCTATGTTATTATTCTATACCTTATAAGATTTGAAAATCTGTTGGGTTTTGATTCACAAAAGAATTAATCTTAAGAACTTACATGCTTACTTTATTTCAAAATGAGATAACCTCTAATCAGTTATATTTGTAAAGCGTTACCAAAGCAGTGTCTCATTAAAATGATAATATGAAAAAAATTTTGTCTAGATATGCAATTCCACTTCTAGGCATGTATTTGAGACTATAACTCTGGTTTCATATCCTCTAGCATCCACACTAGTCATCTTAGTCTACATTATGAGAGAATACATCAATTTTCACAATATAATGTAAGCAGTGGAAAATAAATATTCATGAATATGAATAATGAACAAAAAATAATAATATTCTGCTAAAAGCTTGACATCTACCCTGAGAAAAGATTTTTATTAACATATGAAAGCGACCTCTAGCTTTAAATGGACTTCTTCCAACTTAATATTAAAATGTGTGACCTAACCTCCTTCTGCATAATACCTAATTAAAACTGCTGTATTATTCATATGTTACAGAGATGAAGCAGAAGTCTTATGTGGCCTACTTAGGGAGAAGGTTCTGTAATAAAAATGTTACTCTTAGATTTAAAAGGTCTGCATCACTTATAAGTCATATAAAACGTTTGACTACATTTCCAATAATATTTTCAAGATGCATAAAACGTGTTTTATATGTCATTGAATTTGCTCTACAAAAAACAATTAGCAAAAGAGATATGACTCCAAAATTTCAACCAATACCTCACTATCAACAACAAACAAATAATTAAGTGAATGTAAGTAGATACATTTATTGTGCCTGTAACTAGATTTGCTGTGTCTAATACAGTAAAAATCTCACATCTTTATTTGTCAAGTAAAATTTTCTACAGTTCTTGGGCTACTTTGTTTTTTTCATCTTTTCATTTTTCCTCACTTAATACATGTTTTTTAAACACCATTTCCATGCTAGGTAATTCCAGACTCACCCTAATGTCAGGCAAAACACAAATTTTCAAGCATACAGAAATTATCTTGTCTGCCTTTCCACTAATTTAATGGTGCTGCTTTTTCTCAGCTACTTGTGGACCGCAGTCAGACAAAAAAGAGTGTGTAAAGTTTGTTGAACAGTTAGGTTATAAAAGGAAATATAAGTGACTGATATGTGGCAAAGACAAAAGTTTTTTCTCTTGAAATTATTGATTGCTTCCTTCTAATGAGGCAGCAGATAGCAATCTCACTACACTTGTAATATGGATCTGTTAGCAATGGCCTTACAATTAAGCTAGAAGGGTCCAAACACCCAAGTCCTAATCACAGCTCTGAAGCCAGTTCACTATATCTCTTTGGACCAGAGATTGTATGTGCCTCAACAAGACTACCTACGAGTGTGAAAATAACCATACTTATTCTCATATTTCTAAAGGATACTAAGCTGGTTCATTCTTCAAAGTGAAATTACACCAGTCATTAAGTGCATTCCTACATCAAAAGAGATGGCATAACTTCTTTCTTAACTAGCCATACAAATAAGAAAAGCATTGTAAATGCTTATTAAATCAAAGAAGTCATTTCAGGGAAGATTAAGGACAAAACACATTTTACTATTAAGAGACAAAAAAAAAAAAAAAAAACAAAAAAAAAAAAAAAAACATAAAACCTAAATATTTCTTAGAAGAAAACATGAATTCAAAATAAGAATTATTCAAGATAACTGAGTGCCAGTTTACTTATGGTAAAAAATAAATATGACTGATTAAGACTGTTACACATCTTTCTTTCATTTATTTGTGTTTATAACCATTGTACAATTCTATGATATAAAGAATGCATAAAAATGCAATCATGCCATCTTAGAAGACATAAAACACCAATAATACATTTTCTTTACTGGGGCAGGTGATTGCATTGAAGTTTGGGGAGTCTAAGTTTTATGAAGACACGAAACTAACTTAATTTCTTTCTTTCCCTCTTTCAAGGTGTATTTTCTCACCTTCTTTCTCAAGTGTTTTTTACTTGCTTTCAAATGAAAACAAGTCAATACACAACCTTGTCCATGTACAGAGGAACCTATTAGACTTTAGCAGAGTGCCTTGTCATTGTCAAGAAATTTTCATGGCAAGTAGTCCAAAAAAGTTATAGCAGCACAAACTAATGTAGCTCAAAGAAATGGTTTTAATAGCTACCACAGTTGAAAATGATAAAGACGCATCAATTCATGTTACAATGAAAACACAAACACATCTTTGCCTTTTATGAACAGAGGAAATGAGATTTTACCTGTATTCCTATAGTTGAACAGGTTATGCTTTATTGCAAGGCTAATTCAATAATCATAACCAAAGCACTTAAACCCAAATGAAAAAATACAGCACTAAAATGCAGTCTGAAGTCAAAGATTCATTGATTTTTTTATGGGTTTTGAGTCTTAATTTCTTTTTGTTTCATTTTCTAAACTGCACAAAGTCCATCTGATGTCAATATTATTAATGAAATAATAAAATGAGTCTTTTCAGTACCTTTACAGTTCAGGAGCACTTGGAGTCCATATGGGGTAGCACTTCAGCAGGGCGCTATCCTAGCCAGAGAGCTGAGCGAAGTCTTGAAATAAGGTAGACTCAAGCACTATGTAACAACTTTCTTAAACATACAAGGTCTTTTCTGTGCTGCTACAGAGTTACACAGTAGATAGTAGAAGCCCAGATAAAATACCCATTTTTTTTTTTTTTTCAATTACCACATTGTCTTCTCCTCTAGTGAATAATCTAAAGTGAAGAGGGATGGAAATACCCAGCTTTTTGTGCATCTACCCAATAGTGCCCTGAAACAGTAGTTTCAAGATCTGAAAGCCAAAATTTATTTTTTCCTCATCATGTAAAACTATAAGTATTAATACCATGCATGAGTCCACTCAGCCCTCTGATAATTCTTCCATAGCTTTGAAATTACAGATACAACAGAATTAGAGCTGCAACAGAAAAATTAATAATGCTTCAAGATTTTTCTTAAATTACACTGGAGTGTGCAAAATTGCCTCATTATCATTTAGTATTTGAATAAACAAGGGAACACAAGGGTCACACAGACTGGCAAAATTCCAGTTGCTTCCTGGAACAGATCAAATCTTGCTGCCACTTTTGCAAAGCAAGTGGTTATGTAACTGCCTAAGAGCATGCCAGTTCAGTCTTTCACAGAGCACACTTTCACACACTGCCTGTGCTTACAACAAATTCGATTTATATGTTTGAGATGAAATCCTCCAGATTTTATGTATGTCAGAAGTCCAGTAGTAAAATTCCTCAACACATAATGGAAACACCACCCTAAGGTTATCTGGCTCAATAGTTCAAGAAACAGCGGCCTCTGTGATCGTATATTAAACAGGTACTCTAAACACAGAATTGAAGTGTTTCCGAATAACGCAGTACATGCCCTACGCAGTACACACCTCTTAGAGGGTAATGAGGTTGAGAAGCTGCTGGTACGACATATATGATTTGTCTAACACAGACAACCCCAATTTAATAGTTCTACAAGGTTTTACAATGTGTTCATCAAGAAGATGCGGCAAAAGTCATATTATCCATCTTGTCCTAAAGGCAGCACAATTTTCATCAGAAGACACAGAACAGGAACTGAAGATTCCTGACACAAGAGTTTTGGTTAAAAATAGATTCTGTAGAAATCTGATTACGTAGAGAGTTAAGAAAGGCTAGGAAATCAGTTCTAGTTGTGATTTCTTTTGTTTGCTACATCATATTTGTGCTTTTAAACGAGTCTAAATTTGTGAAAAAGTCAAAACATTCTTTCCATTCCTACTCAGAGGGATTTCAGAGTTTCTGGATAGCTCAGAAGTGAAATGAATTTGAAATTGACACACTCAGAGAGATTAAACCATCTCAGTAAAATGACGCAAAATAGAAAGTATGCTGAAATAAATTATGAACTTCAGTGTAAATTCAGTGGACATTTGTAGACATTAGAGATCTACAATCGCAGAGCCAAGATCAAGAATTACAAGTGATAAATTACAAAAAAAGAATTAATTAACCAAAGATTCACACAGAAAGCATGAGATATGGAAGGTCTTGTGGTAATACAAAGTCTTAAATAAAAATAGAAGGATGATTTTAGAATTAACAACATCATAATTAACAGCTTGCGTTTTGTCCTTTAATTTACAACATTCCATTATTCTTCTCAGAATTTCCTTTTTCATTCCAAAGGAAACTTTTAGAGTGACATCTGGTTCAGTTGCTCATCATTTGTGTGGAAGCATTGATGGAGTGAGGATAGCAAGGTACTAGAACTCCAATGTTTCTCATAGATCATCATTCTCTAAAAGTAACATGTTGTAGACTGAATCAATAGAGAGTTTTCAACTTTAACAGCAACATAATATTTTCTGAAAATGTACCCTACTGCAAAACACAAAGCAATTTCCAAATAATTTAATGCAACCAGCAGACAGCTTGCTCTGTGGCACGCCATGCTGAGACAAAGTTATAAAAGCTGTGATGTGACATTACTGTTTGTTAACATTTTCCCGCAAGCCTTCTCTCTGATGTCATTTGAGAGTAAGTCATTTAGTGATACTGAATTTATTTGCACAGATGTTTTTTTCATGTTTATTTTACCACTGAGGCTATGTAAACATAAAATATGGCTGAGCAAAAAGCAATTCTTCATATCAGTAGGTTCTGCATATTACCGACAAGGTACACATTGCTGACTCACTCAACTGTAACAAAAATCACACTCAGATTGCATATAGCATTTGAATTATTCAAAGCAGCTAATATACTGAATACATTAATTTTTAAACATATATGACAATTCAATTTTTATATTCAGAAGCAAAATTACCACTTTGTTTCTTGGCTCAGAGAAAAGAAGTTCCTAAAATATTAGAATGTTATCAGGAAACATTTGTTGCCACAAAAGTGCATGTACCAATCTAAATTTTACTCAGTCATCTCTTAAACTTGCTTTTGCATAAATTGCAAGGCAATTCATTTTCTTCTGTGTACTGAAAAGAAATTATTAATGAAAAATATGACTACAATAAAGTGAAAGTTTAAAAATTAATAAAATTTTCTAAGCAAAATTACCATTAAAATATTTTTTAAAAAATATCATTGTAAATGCAAATATTCCTTTAAAATGTTTGTAGAGATTACGTATTTCTTACTCCCTACATGCACATCTGAAGGTAATGTGTATTTTTTTCTTACAATGATTTATAATATGCAAAACATAATGCTCCAAAACAGCCACTGTAGAAGAATTTTTTGATAGGAGACAAACAGGTTACAGAGCAAGTTACTTTTGAATTAGAAAGACATTACTTGGTATTTTTTGAGCCATGTGTGAAGAACCATATGAATAATGTGGGGGAGATTTTAAAGATCATAAAGAGTATTTAGTAATTTCTACATTACATGTAAGCCTTTATAAAATTTCCCCATAATGAACAACAATCTCTTGCTTCTGCAGTATTTATGAATCTGTGAAAAGATAATATTTCTAACTTCCCCTTTTCTTACTTTTTCTGTCTCCACTACACCAAATGGCCTTAAACATTACAGGAAGTTTAGACCCTTGAAGGGAATTTACTGATCCCTCCCACAGATCTGGAAAACTAACTGATGAAATGTAGTCACTGCTCCGAGTGAAGGTTTAGGTCCAAATGGTTTCCAAAAAAGGTGCTCAGAAACTGAAACCAATGGTCTGCCGTAAACAGTTCCCTAAGTAGTAAGAAAGATGAAGCAGTTTGGAGAAATTAGTGCTACGGAGGCAGCAGAATGTGTTTTTGGTCAAGTTCCAAGGCCTACATCTGTTGGGAGACTTAGTGAGGAGATTCATAATAAGCAGGGAACACATAAGCACTGTGAAAAAAAGTGACCTGAAAATTAGAGAGTCACAGGCACATTTGACAACTAATGATTTTCATTTAGGAGCAACTCTGTGAAAGAACAAAAACAAGCAAAGAACAGAGAAGATGATAGGGATTTATCCACTTAAACTCAGTGAAGAAATAGAAAAAAAAAAAAAAGAAAAAAAAAAAAAAAACCCAAAGTATTTCTCAGTACCTGAAATTATTTTTGAAGTTGAACCTTCAGACTAAAGTTGCACAGAAACGGACAGGTGATATCTCCTAGAAACTCCAGGTTATTTTCTGCTTTATGTAGGTAGCACTTATACTTTGCCTCATCTCTGGTGTCATATTTAATCTTGATACTACAGTAGAATCAAAATGTAACTCCATTACACTTGCACACTGTGATTTGTTAAAGCAGCTTCTCTAGACCAGCAGACGCAGAAGTTTGCTATTTCATCCTTTCAATTCTTTATGAATTTTCTCAAAATTTCAGCAGAAGGCTCACTACTCACAAAAGCATTCACTTCCAGGAAATCAGAAGCAGCCCTGACCTAAACAGGTTATTACACAGGTATACCCAGCAATTTTTGTAAAATGGCCTTTGCTTTTCCTGCTTCAAAGTTATGGGATATGCTTTGATCTATTATGAAGTAATGTCTCTCTTATTTTCCTTTACTGGTTTCAAAAGACAAATGTTTCACTGTCTTTTTCTGAAATACCTCTGTGCATTAATTTTGTTTTCTCTCCTCACAATGATGTGACCTCATTTGTTGAACAGTGTTATACATTGCTGGCTTTTTTTTTTTTTTTTTTTTTTTTTGTATTTACCAATTCCCTGTATTTATCATACATGATTTAGACAGCTTTGGTGTTTTCCCTGCTAAAAAATTCAAACCTTAAAATAGTTGCCAGTATTTAACTAGATTTCTTTAAACTATATACAATTCTAATTTTAGAAGCATCATCATTTTTACTTTTACTTAGAAGGTTAACATGAATACTGCAACGTAATTCCAGTACTCCAGTGGGACCATCAAATTAAATTTATATTTGTTTTTTGTTCTTAAATTTAGAAGTATAAATTTAGCTGTTTTGTCGTGGTTTAAGCCCAGCCAGCAATCCAGAACAATGCAGCCGCTCGTTCACGCTCCCCCTCTTCCTCCCCCCACTCCTGGAGGGATGGGAAGAAGAATCTACAGAATGTAACTCACACGGGTTGAGGTAAGAACAGTCCAGTAACTAAGGTATAACACAAAACCGCTACTGCTACCACCAATACTAATAATGACAAGAGAAACAACAAGGGAAGAGAATACAACCGCTCACCACCCACCAACCAATACCCAGCCCAACCAGTGCAGTAATCTAGCCCTTCCGGGTAACTGCCTCCAGTTTATATAGTGAGCATGATGTGCTGTGGTATGGAATACCTCTTTGGTCAGTTTGGGTCAGGTGTCCTGTCTCTGCTTTCTCCCAGCTTCCCCTCCTTCCTGGCAGAGCATGAGGCTCGGTAAGTCCTTGGTCAGACTAAACATTACTGAGCAGCAACTAAACACATCGGTGTTATCAGTGCTGTTCCCAGAATGAAAGTCAAAACACAGCACCGCACCAGCTACTATGGAAGGAGAAAAATGATTGCTACTGCTGAACCCAGGACACCTTGTCAGCAAAGTTAGGCTCATTCATTGCAGCTACTTGCTAGCATGTGTATTTCTTTACTGGTCTGAATTAAAAAGCTGGGGTAGAATCTGAAAAAGAGCATCACTACATCAACTATCAAGCAGCACTGAATTCTAACAAAGGTAGCCATGGTGAATATTAGAAACACTTTTCATAAGTATTCCCCAGTAAAAGCTCCAAAATAGGGGAACAGTGAAAGAACAAAAATGCCAAGGGGTAGAGACCACATCCAGGAAAGTCATTTGTTAGGCACAATAGTATTCTATCTTTCACTAGACTATTCCAGTGCTTAAAATAAGGATGTGCTCAGTTAATTTGCTAGAGTATTCTGCAGCAATTCTTTTAGGGCCTATGGTTAGTGCCTTAAGTGATTCATTCTCTATACGTCTTGAATGAAGGAAAAATAAAACAATATTCCTTTTTCATTTTTTAGTGACAGAATATTGCAGGACTAGTATCCAGATCAAATCTTTCTTCTTCTATAACTGGTAATTCTTTTGTATTGTGGGCATACCTCATAATCTTTCTTGCCACACATCTATTACTTTAAGTAGAATCATAGAATCATAGAATAGTTAGGGTTGGAAAGGACCTCAAGATCATCGAGTTCCAACCCCCCTGCCATGGGCAGGGACACCTCACGCTAAACCATGCCATCCAAGGCTATGTCCAACCCCACCTTGAACACCACCAGCATTGGAGCATTCACAACTTCCCTGAGCAACCCATTCCAGGGCCTCACCACCCTCACAGTAAAGAATTTCTTCCTCAGATCCAATCTAAACTTCCCCTGTTTAAGTTTAAACCCGTTACCCCTTGTCCTCTCACCACAGTCCCTAATGAAGAGTCCCTCCCCAGCATCCCTATAGGCCCCCTTCAGGTATTGGAAGGCTGCTATGGGGTCTCCATGCAGCCTTCTCTTCTGCAGGCTGAACAGCCCCAATTTTCTCAGCCTATCTTCATATGGGAGGTGCTCCAGTCCCCTGATCATCCTCGTGGCCCTCCTCTGCACTTGTTCTAACAGTTCCATGTCCTTTTTATGTTGAGGACACCAGAACTGCACACAGTACTCCAAGTGAGGTCTCAGGAGAGCAGAGTAAAGGGGCAGGATCACCTCCCTCGACCTGCTGGTCACACTCCTTTTGATGCAGCCCAGGATACGGTTGGCCTTCTGGGCTGCAAGCGCACACTGCCGGCTCATGTTCATTTTTTCATCAACCCACACCCCCAAGTCCTTCTCTGCAGGGCTGCTCTGAATCTCCTCCCCGCCCAATCTGTAGCTGTGCTTGGCATTGCTCCTGCCCAGGTGGAGGACCTTGCACTTGGCATGGTTAAACTTCATTAGGTTGGCATTAGCCCACCTCACAAGCATGTCTAGGTCCCTCTGGATGGCATTCCTTCCCTCCAACTTATCAACCGGACCACACAGCTTGGTGTCATCGGCAAACTTGCTGAGGGCGCACTCAATCCCACTGTCCATGTCACTCACAAAGATGTTGAACAAGACCGGTCCCAACACTGATCCCTGGGGGACACCACTCGTTACTGGTCTCCAGCTGGACATTGAGCCACTGAGCACTACTCTTTGAGTGCGGCCATCCAGCCAGTTCTTTATCCACCGAGTGGTCCACCTATCAAATTGATGTCCCTCCAACTTAGAGAGAAGGATGTCATGTGAGACAGTGTCAAAAGCTGTACACAAGTCCAGGTAAATCATCCAAAAAACCGTAATTCCTCTTATTTATGAATTTTCAACTCTGTTGTCTTATCTCTGAAGGGAGAGATCATCATTATATTACTTAAGAGTAATTTCCTTTTTCCAGTGGCAATACTCAAATAGACAAAAACTTCTTTTTTATTTTAGAATCATAGATCTATTAAATTTGACATCATAGCTACTTGTCAGCTCTCTTCAACTTGACATCTTTCACAGAGTATTGATTTTTGGATATGCCAATGGCATATTTAAGTATTATTGTTTCTTAATATATTTAACTTTGAATATAAAACCGCTAAAAACCTACATATGTCATTATATAAACGTAGCATATCCTTTAGAGAAAGGTAGGCAAAGGTGCACCAGAGGGGGAACTAATTTTGTTAGTCACAATGCATTAGCCATGTTGAACAGCATATAACTGCCTGATTTCAAGAGATTTAAAAACAAAGCTAAGCAATGGATATCATAATCTAGTGATAAACCGTAAGCATTTCTAAATCGCTATATAACAACTTGTTGTACAACTTCACCATAGAATCATAGAATCATAGAATAGTTAGGGTTGGAAAGGACCTTAAGATCATCGAGTTCCAACCCCCCTGCCATGGCAGGGACACCTCACACTAAACCGTGTCACCCAAGGCTATGTCCAACCCCACCTTGAACACCACCAGCATTGGAGCATTCACAACTTCCCTGGGCAACCCATTCCAGTGCCTCACCACCCTCACAGTAAAGAATTTCTTCCTCAGATCCAATCTAAACTTTCCCTGTTTAAGTTTGAACCCGTTACCCCTTGTCCTCTCACTACAGTCCCTAATGAAGAGCCTCTCTCCAGTATCCCTATAGGCCCCCTTCAGACACTGGAAGGGTGCTATGAGGTCTCCATGCAGCCTTCTCTTCTCCAGGCTGAACAGACACAACTTTCTCAGACTATCTTCATAGGGGAGGTGCTCCAGTCCCCTGATCATAATCGTGGCCCTCCTCTGCACTTGTTCCAACAGGTCCATGTCCTTTTTATGTTGAGCACCCCAGAACTGCACACAATACTCCAAGTGAGGTCTCACGAGAGCAGAGTAGAGTGGCAGGATCACCTCCCTCAACCTGCTGGTCACTCTCCTCTTGATGCAGCCCAGCATACAGCTGGCTTTCTGGGCTGCGAGCTCACACTACCAGCTCATGTTCATTTTCTCATCAACTAATACACCCAAGTCCTCCTCTGCAGGGCTGCTCAGCAGTTTCCTTATCCATCCAAGGAGGTCTCCTGGCCCTCCTGCTGCACTCCCTTCTAGTTGGGATGCATCGCTCCTGAGCTTGCAGCAGGTGAGCCTTGAATATCAACCAACAGTCTTGGACACCCCTGCCCTCTAGGGCTATATCCCATGGAACCTTACTAAGCAGGTTCCTGAAGAGGCCAAAGTCTGCTCTCTTGAAGTCCAGGGCACTGAGCTTGCTGCACGCTCTTCTCACTGTCCTGAGGATCTCAAATTCGACCATCTCATGATCTCAGATATGCATATTTGCAAGCAAAATATATAGAGAGTTTTAATCTCTACTGTCTCGATGCAAAATCCTGGAGAGAAAAAGGACATCAGAAGTAAGAAGGACAGCCCATTCATAATTGTCTTGCACTGATCTTTGATGATATTATTATCATGGTAAAGTAAAACACACGTTCAGATATACAAAACATATTTTCTTGGATTTAAACCCAGGGAGTAATAGTTTACAGAACAAGTATATTATGGGAATGATTAGAAACCTAGTTCTGAAATGATAAGAAATAAAAAAGAAAAAAAAAATAAAACAGAAAAAAAAAGTAATCAACATTGACATGTCCTTACTAATTACAAAAATGAAGCATAAAAGTAGCAGTCTGGTACCTTAATCTATTAGAGTTACATAGAAATAAGTTCAAGATTGCAGATGATACAAGAATTAGAAGATGGAACAGATAAGGTTGAATGGTACAAACTAAGTCAGATTTTGATAGTTTACATGAACAGCATAGCAGATGGTAGAGACGTTTTGTTGTACAAAAAAGATGCAAAATAATTAGGCTTGGAGCAAGAAAACAAGCTATACAATATGTGGCAAATTGCCCAATAATTTAGCACACTGATCAGGAAAACAATTTGAAGGTTATTATAGAAAATCACTTTAACCAGCAACACAAAGCACAGTAGCGGTAAAAAAGGCAAACAAAACATTATTGTGGATGTGTAGATGGATAGAATATAATAAAAGAAAACATAATAATGTTACTGCTCACTTTGTATTAGGCTATATAGAAAATGCGTATGCTGTACTGGCTATCTAGTAATAGAAAGAAATTAGTTTTTGAAGTGAAAAATAAGATCAGCAAGATGATATTAAATCTCAAAAAATGCTCATCTATAAAAAAATATCTTGTCTATTAAGGCTATGAAAGAAATTGCATGACAGAATAAGATGCAAAAAAAGTTTGCTTCTAATCCTAAATTCCCAATTTCAAGTATAAAAACTCTGAAGAAAGGTCCATCTTCTGTAATTCCTAGGTTGTACAAGTCATCCTTTTGACACCATGGTACTGGTTAAGGAGCACCATAGTGAGCGTCAGGTTCCAAAAAGAGTTGCATTTACAGACCTTGAAAGGGATAATATGTTCAGCAGACCTTCCTAAACTTTGTTGAGCTAAATGTCCTTATCCTACCATGAAGCACTGGAAGTTACTAACAATCTACAGCTAGGTGCACAAAAATGTTGTTGTGGTCACTTTATCCACAGTTAATTACTATGATACAAAGTAAATGGTATTTAAATGCAAAACCATAGATACATCCAGCCTGTCCCTTTCTAAATGTTTTAAGCTTCTATTCTTGTGTTAAAATAACTGCCACATCAAAGATATATACAAGCTCTATCAGTAAAGCAGCAATCACCAAAATAGTACTTTTGGTCTAGGGTTGATAAAGACAGTGAACAGTCTCAGCGCCTAAGCCTAAATGAAATTCAGTAAATCATTTTCAATAATTCAGAAAGAAAGCAAAATAACCATCAGAACTAAAGCCAAAATATCCAAACAAACAAAAAAAACAACAGGTGTATAGATCAAATGCTCCATTTCCCATAAATAGTTCATTTTGCTGTAATAATAACCACCTTTCCAGGAAACATACGGACTTAATGGTTCACTTGCCAACCTGATTAGTTTAATAGCAAATCTCTGTTCTGAGCTTCAAGTTACTATTTTTAAATGATTAATTAAATTAAAATATGCATAAATTATCTAATCACATACAACTTTGTCAGGAGACTATTTTAATAAAAATGTTCTCTGGGAAAGAAGTCAGTTTACAGTACTAGCCTCAATTAACAATTCTTAAATGCATTTTTACACTCAGATCTCTGCATAAATGTGCAGTCAGTTTGTAACAAAACAAATACCTAGGGCTTTAATTCAATCAGACAGCCAAAAGTTATTTGGTCTTTCTGGTTTCACCTGGATTTAAGTGGTCAGTACAAAAGAATTACAATTACATAAATTATTTATCTGGTTTAGACAATTCACAGTTCTTTAAAAGATTTTTCCTCTGTCAACCTTATTTGACAAATTCAAACTATTTTGGAATCTTCATATTTAGATGGAAAATCAACGATAAATCTAATTCAAAAACAGTTTAAACATTTGTATTTTCTTCAGGAATGGCAAGCTTATAATTATATACTAATCTCCCTCAAGTATCCCCTTAGATTTTATGACTGCATGCATTTGTTATGACATCATAAACCTCTAAGAGAAAAGAAAGATTATTTTAAATATAGTTCTCATGCTATAAACATATAATCCACAGTATTTTCAAATACTTTAAAATATAAGTATTCCTTCTAACTTTAGTGGTCAGAAGTAGAAAAGCAAAAATAATTAATTTCATATGACAGGATTTTCATGGGTTTTATTTGGATTTTCAGATAGGGTATCTATTAGGAACAGTATCTATCTATACCACCTTAAAAGTTTCTTTCCGTGATTTAAAAAAAAAAAAATTTAAGCTACACTTGACAAAACAGTTCTGCAAATATCTCAAGTCATACATAGTCCTACCACTACAATTCTGAAGGCTGGACCAAACAGTGTGCTTGGTTTAGTGTCCTAAACACATGAGAAGAATTATTCAGTGCTTCTGGTGTAATGATTGCAAGTTTGAGAAATACTATTCACAAAACATTTTTTACTCTAAAATATGAGCTAAGTATTCTTGCAGTACATCATAAACCCAATATTTTGGTACATTTTGCCAAACCCAAAGGTTTAATTATTTAAGTTACAATAGAGTTGAGGTGCCAATGCAGAAGGAGACTAGGGAAGATAACAGAGGTTTAATGATTCTTGTCTAATAAGTTCCAGTGCTATTAGAAATAGTAAAAATATCTTGTAACATATTTTATGTTATTCTCTTGCAGGTCACCACTACTATGCTTTCCTTATACCCACCACCATCAAAACCAGGATATGGTTAACAGCAGAACCACTCAACTTTCACTCGGTAGTTTTTCTTACAAACTCTTGCAGTATTTCCTGAATAAACTGCTCAACAAATCTATTGTTTTTTGACATTTGACCAGATATAGTTAACAATGAAGGCCCTTAGCCAACTTCAGTATGTGGACAGCATTTTATTTCAACACCACCTAATTAACATGTAATTAGAGACCACAAAGTCAGTCTGACAGTTTCATGATGAGGCACTCTAAGGTGGCTCTAACAGTCCCTTTAACCTTCTGCTCTTGTTTGTGGTTCTAGCCACCAACTAGGGTTGGATGTGCAAACAAAATGCAACACCTGGAAAAATCACATTCTCTTTGTCTCACAGTCACAGTGGGTAAAGCCTTCCCTTTTGTTCTTCACATTGCTGTCAAAAAAAAAAATTTGGCAGTTTGTAGGTAAATGTTATAAACATTCAAATAAAACTGTTCCAAAATAAAACTAAAAGCAAGATAAGCCTATTCCAGAAATTAACAAACCTCATGAGCTCTTAAGCTCTGCTTTTCCAGGAAATATTCACTTCTTCCTAAGGGCAATGCCCACAACAACCTGCCTTTCATTTTCATATGTTTTTACAAATTATTGATATTACCAAGTATTCACAGAATTGTGTAAATAAACCTATAACACTATGAGCACACTTCTGTTGATGCAAACTTGTAAGTATTATAAAACATAATACAACAACAATAAAACCTCAAATTGTTTTGTCTCATGGGTACTAAGTATGCATCAATTTTTCAGAGACTTAGGCTTGTAGTAAGAATAAAATGCTTCGTTTGGTTTTGTCTCTGATAATTTAAAGAGAAATTAATATAGGAACATATAGCAATGATCAGTAACACAAAAATTATCAGCATAACAATCATAAAAGAATATTTATATGTCTACCCTCTCTGATTAAAACAAATTGGATTTTTTTATGGTCATAAGATTTCCAACTAGCTGAAAAAAAAGGTAATCAAAAAAAAGGAAAAGTTTGTAGGATGTGTTTGTATGAATACCTTATTAATGATGATTTAGGTATATATATACATATACATATTTGAAAACTGTTTTGAAATTTAAAATATCATTGAGCTATGATTAAAAGTAAATACTAGCAAATCCAATAGGTTATTCACCACCACATAGAAAATTTTGAGTTTCCAAAATTTAGTAAATAGTAATTTTTGAGAATTCATTTCTAAATTGGATGAAGTTACTTAATTCCAGCAAACTAACTGTTCAAAATCATGCCTTAAAGAAAGTACATTAAATCAGTACATTAAAGAAAGCAGTGTGTATTATCTGACAATGTATCTGGTTTTCTGCTTCAGAATAAGCTTAACAGGAAGATTCAGACTGAGATAAAACATTCAGTTATAAATACTACAGATACAAAAAGGAAAAATATCTGTTCCTTGTTATTAGCAAGAAATGTTTTAAACCTCAAAGAGATTGGACTGCATTATGCAATAAAGAAGGAATGAAGTCCAAAGTTCCATTATCTAGCAGAATGAAATTAAAAGATTTAGAAAAATATATAAATTTTAATAGCTAAATTGGATAAGTCAATCATTACCCAATTGCTTTCTTTTCTCTCTGTACTACATTTCAACATTACGATTTGTATTCTGTTTCATGTTAACAGCATACTGGCTGGTATTGCTTTTGGTTGTGTCAAACATCTCAAAAATTGTGCATTTGGAAGGCAGGAGGCTAACCAGCAGCTCTTCACTCAGCATAAAATAGAAGGAATTAGCTTCTTTTGGGTACAGTTGGTAGCTGGCACAACAGGTGCATGCCCTTTCTTTCCATTCTCCCTCCCCAACCCACCAGAAGAGTCCATAGACTGCTTTACAAAACAAAAGTGTTGGCAGAGGCCATGGAAGTGTAGGTATTTCACTAGAAGATTTGTGAGAAAAAGAGAATGAAAAAAGCTTGGAGAAAACATCAGGAAAATTCTAGGCACAAATACAAAAACTCTGGTGGTATGGACTATGAGAAAAATCTTAGAGAAAGCAAGGAGAAGCACTGAAGAATCAAACTCCAGGGAAAGATATCTTACCACAAAACCAGATATATAAAATAACAAACACTTCAACATTCAAAGATTCTGGAGGTGTAAGTCAGGCTATATTCTTGCCTTAGAATGATGCGGGTACTAAGCTGCTAGACATCAGCTGTATTTTCAAGAGCTGATTCAGAATACTGAATTTAATTGAGTAAGAAAAAAATTTATGTTGGAACACAGGAACACAACATACATAAATAATCAGACTTACTGAGAACAAAAAGATGAAAGGGGAGACCTGCTAAAAGAATCACACAATAAGTTTTGTTGAATGAAAATTCGTGGCAAAAGTTCATGCTGCTTTTTAAATTGTTCTGCTATATGCTGGAAATGGTTGAAATAGCCTCTGCCCTACTTACATAAAGCCTTCATTTTCTCACAATCCTGATATACGCATACTATTTGACCTGAGGATTTCTTCCCTCCCTCCTTTTTGTTTACTTTATTTGTGCTAAAAGATGAGAAAAAAAATATTAACATCTTTTTTCTTAGCCTTCTTTGCCTATGAGATCAAATGTAATGGCAAAGTCTGAAGAATAATAATCCACAGCCATATTAACATCCGTGCTAAAAGAACCTACTAGACTGCAATTCATGTTATATATGTCTTAAAGCTTGAGAACTAGTGATACAGGACACTTTTAGAATAACACAGGAATAAAATGAAGCAATCCAAGGTCTCCACAGACAATTTTCTCAGTCAGTAGCAAATTACATGGTGCTTCCGTCCCACAAAACTGAAAACAGGCAGAGTGGAAGAAACCGGCAGAGCAAACCCCAACCCTCTGACTTGTTTCAGTGTCAAGAGAAAGAAACCAGAAAGAAAAATGAAAGAACTTACTATCATTTCAGTATCTGCTGACATATTGTTATTTCTTCTACCTGTTTAGTTCTTATTCAAGTTAATTAGTTAGGTCAATACTTGATGTTATAAGCTTGTAGATCTGGTGAAGCAAGTTGTTTTTTCTTGGCTTTATTTAATTATGCAATTGCCTAATAATTTGGTTATAGCATCCAAAACCAGGTTTTTAGTTCAATTCTGCACCTCACTTTTAGTAAATTTTGAAATCCACTTCGACATCTGGAACCTTTTCTACTTAAATGTGTGTAGAATGCCTTCAGTATAGATTGTGGTTTAAAAATAATTATACCATATTCTCTTTGGAAAAAGGCTGCTTTTACTGAATGATATTGTATTTTAAAATTTTACAATTCTATTAATATGTCATAGAATCATAGAATCATAGAATCATAGAATAGTTAGTGTTGGAAAGGACCTTAAGATCATCTAGTTCCAACCTACTGCCATGGGCCAGGACACCACATTAAACCACAGCACCCAAGGCTCTGTCTAACCCCACCTTGAACACCACCAGGGCTGGAGCATTCCCAGCTTCCTTGGGCAGCCCATTCCAGTGCCTCACCACCCTCACAGTAAACACATCCAATCTAAACTTCCCCTGTTTAAGTTTGAACCTGTTACCCCTTGTCCTCTCACTACAGTCCCTAATGAAGGGTCCCTCCCCTGCATTCTTGTAGGCCCCCTTCAGATACTGGAATGTTGCTACGAGGTCTCCATGCAGCCTTCTCCTCTCCAGGCTGAACAGACACAACTTTCTCAGCCTATCTTCATATGGGAGGTGCTCCAGACCCCTGATAATCCTCGTGGCCCTCCTCTGCACTTGTTCAACAGTTCCATGCCCTTTTTATGTTGAGGACACCAGAACTGCACACAATACTTCAAGTGAGGTCTCAAGAGAGAAGAGTAGAGTGGCAGGGTCACCTCCTTCGACCTGCTGGTCACGCTCCTTCTGATGCAGCCCAGGATGCGGTTGGTTTCCGGACTGCAAGAGCACACATTTGCCTTATTGAGCCTAAACATGCCTCATACAAATTACAAACTATGATTTGTAGCAAAAACCTGCTTTGGTATGTACATTTCCAATAGAGAAGAGAAGGTGATCTCCCCTTTTCTTATTTGTAGGGAAAATATCTTTCTCAATTTAAAATATTTTCACCTTATCTCATTAAAACGTTGTAAATTAAAATTCTATTTTCAGGCTTTTTCTGGTGAGATTTTCTGAATAACAATGACCATGCAATGGGAGGCTTTGAGCATTTGAATGGGGAAGTTTGGTCCATGTTGCATAGACTTTCATTAATGTTTTATAGATGTATGTAGCCTATTGCTCAGTAGGCATTTTGCTTGCCTCTCTCAGCCAACTTCATAGAGATTATAAAACTCTGAAAGGGATCCTTGCCTGTACATTTAGCTAAGTTTGATTCATTAAGGTTAACCTGTACTTGGATTTACTAAAGACCTCGTCAATTTTGCTGCAAATGTCAAAAGGCTTTAACAGCACACAACATTTTACTTTCAGATATTTTGCTCTGGCAACCCAAACTCAGGACTCAGGATGGATGCATTAATAAATCTAACTAAAACATTAATATTACTAAAGAATTAGTATTTTTTTCCTCAGATCAACAGACAGAACGGGAAAGGAAATTATTTCAGTAGGCTAGCCTCTAAGTCCAATGTTTGCTATTATTTAAAAACAATTTGCTACCCACATTCATTATCAAGTGTCTTTCAAACTAGCTTATCATTCAAGTATGTTAGGTTTCTTTAATGAATAGCATCCCATTTCTTTGTTTGAAAGTCTGCTATGGTAAATAAGTTAAAATTTCTGCCTACCGTTCCTCAGCCAGGCTCCTGAGTATCATAAAACATATGATTATTGCAATGGGTCATCAGTGTTAAGTAATTTTTAATTAGGAAAAGATGCTCTATGCCAAAGTAAACTTGTCAACCCTACAACAAAATAAAATAAATAAAGAAAAAAAGAAGTAATGAGGTGTTAAACCATGGACATTTAGTGATTAGACTTACTGTAAATGTATTGTGATGGTTAGAATCTGTCTACATAATCAATGGAAGAGGCTGTGTTTATGACAGATTGAGAAAGTGGAAAGGATTAGTTGAGGACAGAATTGCTCATCATTAAATTTAGTGAAAATTGCTCAATCTTAGAAGCATACTACAGAGTTTTTACTTTTAATTAAGTTTTAACTGTGGTTCATGCAAATTCCCCTCTAAATCAGTATCAAACATGTCCTAAAGCCATTCATACATATAGCTAATTCATTCTGTGCTTGACAATCCTGCTGCTGAAGAAATGTCAGCAAAATAGCTGATTGCACTAGATTTGGTTGAGGTTCATTTGCAATTTCTGATTAAACTGCTTTTATTGTACTGGATTGTAATGCTAATAAGAATTAGCTAGGTGCTGGAACATGACCGAAACTGATCACAGAGTGAGTTTTAAGATCAGACAGAAAAGAATAAATGGGAGTAACCTACAGTGTGTTGATTAAGATTAGCAGTAGAGCAAAACAAACTACTATTCAGAGAAATTTTAATTTTGAGATTTCATTTTATTTGACCCAGAGGTAGAACTCTAGAGGTTCAAAGGCATGACTTTGTATTTTAATTAAAATTATACAAGGCTTCAAGGTAAACATTTATACTTTATGCTTAAACGAAAGGACTTTATTCTGTGTTCAAATATAAAGCAGGATCAGTACCCTGCACAATACTTTTCTTTCCTCCTTTACCAAAGCAATTGCATATGAAGGTCTGAAGATTCACAGACTCATCATTCAGTTCAAATTCTGAGTAGTGGTTAATGATAAGCAAACCAGATAAACGTGCTTCAGGCCCCTTTTTGTAATGAAAAATAACACAATGCTCTTAGTAATTTTATGAATCAGGATATAAAATAACCATGTACTGTCAGGAATAGCATTGTTTAAGCAGATCATTACCATATTCTTTTTTCAGTACTGCTGACAAAGTGCGAAGATTTAGACAGGCTTAGCATTCAGAACTTCAGGTTTTGTACAAGGTACTTTAGAAACACCTAAGCAGAGTGAAATGAGATACCTTGTCACAAAAGTACCTGCTGTAGCACAGTGAAACTCTGAGGCCAGTATAGTCACAGAACCCTTGACTAAATCTTACCAGCATGATGTGGCGTACACAGCAACCCTGGCCCCCAGGGCTTTGACCAGGCACAGACCTGCAAGCAGGAGACCTGCATCTTCTTGCTGCTGCCTGAGCACATAAAGGCAGTAGCTCCTCTCATCTCAGGGAGAGAGTGATTTCCCCATCTCCCACAGCCAAGGAGAAAGAGGACTTGAATCTTTAATCAATGTTTCTTCTGCCTTGCAAGGCAAACAGGTACCCAGAAGTATATCACCAGTATAAAATCCCTGGAAGTTCAGATGGAAATCAGTTATCTCATGGGTGAGCCACTTCATTTTAGGAGCCTGAAGCAACTCCCATCTCCAGAAAAAAAGACTTTTGAGTTCAGAGGAAAAACCTGATCCTCAGAAATCTTGTCTTGGGCTGCACTTTAATGCAGAACCCTGGGTTCCAGAAAGGCCAAAAATGATACATTTTCCCTCTCTTATTTTCTTATAGCCTTCCAGTGGTTTTGCTCATAACCTTAGGATCAATCATAAAAGAAAAATAGAGCCATCTGTGATGTGTCAAAAATAAGCACACAATAAAAACTGTTTCATCTTTGCCGAAATCTTAATGCTAATTTGGTCATTTAATTAGACTGTCTCAAATTAGAGGTAATCTTCCTGCAAACAAAAATGAAGGTGTCAAATATGCCAAAAGAAAGTAGTTTACTGATTACGCACTTAAAATTATGAAAATCTATGATTCACTCAGTATGTTCACAAAGCTTTGAAAAAAAAATCAAAAATATATGTTTGAAAGCCATTGTTATTTTGTTTTCACCTGTCACAATAATTTCATGGAATTTCCTACTATTTTTTTCCACATATAATCCTGGTAAAACAGTGAATAAAGAGATTACATTTCACAGAATCACACAGAATAGTAAGGGCTGGAAAGGACCTCAAGATCATCGAGTTCCAACCCCCCCGCCATGGGCAGGGACACCTCCCACTAAACCATGCCATCTAAGGCTATGTCCAACCCCACCTTGAACGCCGCCAGGGATGAAGCATTCACAACCTCCCTGGGCAACCCATTCCAGGGCCCCACCACCCTCACAGTATAGAACTTCTTCCTCAGATCCAATCTAAACCTCCCCTGTTTAAGTTTAAACCCATTACCCCTTGTCCTCTCACCACAGTCCCTAATGAAGAGTCCCTCCCCAGCATCCCTATAGGCCCCCTTCAGGTATTGGAAGGCTGCTATGAGGTCTCCACGCAGCCTTCTCTTCTCCAGGCTGAACAGCCCCAATTTTCTCAGCCTATCTTCATACGAGAGGTGCTCCAGTCCCCTGATCATCTTCGTGGCCCTCCTCTGGACTTGTTCTAACAGTTCCATGTCCTTTTTATGTTGAGGACACCAGAACTGCACACAATACTCCAAGTGAGGTCTCACGAGAGCAGAGTAGAGGGGCAGGATCACCTCCCTCGACCTGCTGGTCACACTCCTTTTGATGCAGCCCAGGATACGGTTGGCCTTCTGGGCTGCAAGCGCACACTGTCGGCTCATGTTCATTTTTTCATCAACCCACACCCCCAAGTCCTTCTCCGCAGGGCTGCTCTCAATCTCCTCCCCGCCCAACCTGTAGCTGTGCCTGGCATTGCTCCGACCCAGGTGGAGGACTTTGCACTTAGCATGGTTGAACTTCATTAGGTTGGCATCAGCCCACCTCACAAGCGTGTCAAGGTCCCTCTGGATGGCATTCCTTCCCTCCAACTTATCAACCGAACCACACAGCTTGGTGTCATCGGCAAACTTGCTGAGGGTGCACTCAATCCCACTGTCCATGTCACCCACAAAGATGTTGAACAAGACCGGTCCCAACACCGATCCCTGGGGGACACCACTCGTTACTGGTCTCCAGCTGGACACTGAGCCACTGAGCACTACTCTTTGCGTGCGGCCATCCAGCCAGTTCTTTATCCACCGAGTGGTCCACCTATCAAATTGATGTCTCTCCAACTTAGAGAGAAGGATGTCATGGGAGACAGTGTCAAAGGCTTTACACAAGTCCAGGTAGATGACATCAACTGCTCTGCCCCTGTCCATCAGTTCCGTAGCCCCTTCATAAAAGGTCACCAGATTGGTTAGGCAGGATTTCCCCTTAGTGAAGCCATGCTGGCTGTCACCAACAACCTTGTTGGTTTTCATGTGCCTTAGCATGGCTTCCAGGATAATCCGCTCCAAGATTTTGCCAGGCACAGAGGTGAGACTGACTGGTCTGTAATTCCCCGGCTCATTCATTTTTCCCTTCTTAAAAATGGGGGTTATATTTCCCTTTTTCCAGTCATCGGGAACTTCACCTGACTGCCATGATTTTTCAAATATGATGGACAGTGGCTTAGCAACTTCATTTGCCAGCTCCTTCAGGACCCTTGGATGGATTTCATCCGGTCCCATGGACTTGTATACATTCAGGTTCCTAAGGTGGTCCCGAACAAGATCCTCCCCCACAGTGGGCCCAGGGTCCCCACCCTCACCGTCCCCGCGTCTGCCTTCCAAGACTTGGGTGGTGTGGTCAGAGCATTTGCCCGTAAAGACTGAGGCAAAGAAGTCATTAAGAACCTCAGCCTTCTCCAAATCCAGGGTAGCCAGTTCTCCCGATAGCTTCTGGAGAGGGCCCACGGTGTCCCTAACCTGTCTCTTATTGGCAATGTACCTATAAAATCCCTTCCTGTTATCCTTAACATCCCTAGCCAAGTTTAATTCTAAATGGGCCTTAGCTTTCCTAACCTGGTCCCTAGCTTCCCGGACAACATCCCTGTATTCTCCCCAGGCCGCCTGACCTTGCTTCCACCTTTTATAAGCCTCTTTTTTATTTCGAATTTTGCTCAGCAGCTCCTTATCCATCCAAGGAGGTCTCCTGGCCCTCCTGCTGAGCTTCCTTCTAGTTGGGATGCATCGCTCCTGAGCTTGCAGCAGGTGATCCTTGAATATCAACCAACAGTCTTGGGCCCCCCTGCCCTCTAGGGCTGTATCACATGGAACCTTACTGAGCAGGTTCCTGAAGAGGCCAAAGTCTGCTCTTTTGAAGTCCAGGGCAGTGAGCTTGCTGCACGCTCTTCTCACTGTCCTGAGGATCTCAAACTCAACCATCTCATGATCGCTGCAATCAAGGCTGTCCTGGAGCGTTACATTCCCAACCAGCCCTTCCCTGTTGGTGAGGATGAGGTCAAGCATGGCACCTCTCCTTGTCGGCTCCTCTATTACTTGCAGAAGGAAGTTGTCTTCCACACAATCGAGGAACCTTCTGGATTGCTTGTACCGGGCCGTACCATCCCTCCAACAGATATCAGGGTGGTTGAAGTCTCCCATGAGAACAAGGGCCTGCAAGCGTGAGGCTGCTCCTATCTGCCTATGGAGCGCTTCGTCCAGCAAGTCCCCTTGGTCAGGCGGTCTGTAACAGATCCCCACAATAATGTCACCCATCGCTGTTCTCCCTTTAACCCTGACCCACAAACTCTCTGTCGACTGTTCACCTGTCCCCAGACAGAGTTCCATACTCTCTAGCCTATCCCTAATATAAATAGCAACTCCCCCTCCCCGTCTGCCAGGCCTGTCTTTCCTAAAGAGCCGGTAACCTTCCATTCCAACACACCAGTCATAGGTGCCATCCCACCATGTTTCTGTGATGCCTATGATATCATACCCCCGTAGATGTGCACACATCTCTAATTCCTCTTGTTTGTTCCCCATACTACGGGCATTTGTGTAGAGGCATTTGAGCCGAGATCCAATTGAAGTTGGGTCATTGGCTGGAGCAGCTGGAATATCCCTACATTGCTCCGAATGTTTACTATAAGTGCTACCAACCGACTGGGTGTGTTGGGATGGAATGATGCCCCCCTCCCCCAACACATCTAGTTTAAAGCATCCTTGACCAGCCTGGCAAGCCTCCTACCAAATCCACTCTTCCCCTTCTTTGTCAGACCAGCTCCACCAGCCCCCAGGAGACCTCGCCTACTATATTGAGTCCCATGGTCAAGGTACCCAAACCCCTGACTATAGCACCACCCTTCTAACCATTTATTAACCTGCCCAATCCTCCTAGCCTTTTCAAGGTCCTGCCCTGTATCCTGGAGAATTGACGAGAAGACAATCTGAGCTCCAGAGCCCCTAACCACCTCTCCCAGAGCCCTGTAGTCCTTCTTTATAGTCTCCAGGCTACTGCTATCTATATCAGTAGCACCCACATGTATTACCACGAGTGGGTAATAGTCAGTGGGACCGACTAGAGCAGGCAGCTTCTCGGCCACATCCCTGATCCGAGCCCCTGGTAGGCAACACACCTCCCTTGAGGCTGGGTCAGGCCGGCAGATGGGTGCCTCTGTGCCTTTCAGATTAGAGTCCCCGACTACTACGACCCGCCGCTTTTTCCTGGCATCAAAAAACAATTGTTTTCTCCCAGTAGGATTTGGATTCAGTCTCATAGAAAAAGCCTTGCTTATTTAGCTGAAAAAAAAACACCTTAGGTTAAACCAGGTGAACTCCAGAACACCCACCATTTAGAAAGACGTGTATTGCAACTGAGGATGTTGCTTTGATAGTCTCTGTCTACTGTTCTTAAAATCCTGATTAAAATACACCTGAAGAGTTTAATTTCAGCATGAGGACAAACTTTGATGATTGTCTAGTAGTGAAGTATCATGCTATTTATCAGTCAAATGTAGGGGTTGACATTCTTTTCCATTGGCTTCTGATTAACTTGAAATATTACAGTGAAAAATCAGGAGAGAACATTTGACAAATACTTCATCTTCTTCTGGATAAAAGAGATTAATGAAATTCACTTGAATCACGCCATTTTGGCTTTCATTCAAGAGCCACCATAAAGCGACCGCAAACTCCTAGTCCATGAGACGCCCATGCAAGTTGTACCTCAGAAAAACATAAGCGATATGCACTCAGCTTGCTGCACAGCAGGTCTATTCAGAGTAGTACAGGTACTGCCATTGCTCCATATTGCCTTATTTCTATTTCAGAAATTTGGTTTCCCCCTCACTGTTTCAAATGTAAAATTTAAATAAGCAACATCCTGTATTACCCATTTTTGGACACACAGAGACACATTCAGCAACAACCTGTGATCAGAAAAAGTTGAAGACCCAGTAGCCACTCAATACTGAAATCCACATCATAAGCAGAAAACCTATGCTCTGCCTGAACAGAGGCAACAAAATTATTTATCCAGCTTCTTTCTCCAGTCATAACTTCTGCCTTAATGTGATGAAAATCAGATGTCTAATCTCAAAGGCTCCACATAGTTTTGAGATTTCTTTTATAGGGCAAGTGTTGCAAACTTTTTCATTCCTGCAAAAATGAGGATTTACAGCAGTGTGTGCATGATGCCCTGGAGGCCCCTCAAACCATCATAAATGGCCTCGGAGCAGAAGCAATTGGTCTTACACATCACAAGATTTCTGGAATAAGCTTGGAATATATGGAATAAGGATACTAGGGAAAAAACTCTAATTTTCTAACACAAACACCAAGTACATCATTAGCTATGCCTCATGGCCAGTGAATTAAAAAGAGGCAGCAGACATAAGGAATCTCCAAAGATAATGGGGTTTTTTAGTAACAATATACCCAGGCTTGATATAGATTAACACAGGAGAAGTACACCTAGAAATTGCAAAAGCATTATATGAAGGCAGGTTTTGAGCTAATACTGCAGTTCAGTGGTTGGCAACTCTATTTTCAAAATAGTTATAACAGTTCAACTCTTTTTAGAAGCAGACAATGCAAATTGCAGTAACCTTCAAATAGAGCAACAAGAGACAGAGAGTTGTTCCTTGATGTTGCTGGGTGGAGTTGAGAGAAAGACAGATAAACCTGCATAGAAATCAATAGCTACAACATGCCCTAGAGTAAAACTAAAGTAAAAGAGGAAAAAAAACTATATCTCCAAGTACCTGTCAAATATGTACTGGCTAGAGAATATTTGGAAGCTAAGCCAGTGGAAAAGCTTTCTTTTGTTCAATTCTTCAGGGAAACAACTTTATTTTTTTTAAATTTAAATTAGAAAATGAGCAAAGATAGAAGCATCCATTTCCATTCCCAGCCCCAAAGAATCCAGTGAGCCCAAATCTTAGCCAACTGGGTTTAAAGTACAATTTCCTGAACAAAATGTTAGCAGTAATTTTATTCGTCCAAAATCTCTTCATCTGAAGGTGAAAAAAGAAGTTAGGAAAATAAAATTAAGCCTGTGGACATTTTGTACTGTTTCTATTCACATTCCAACTGTTTGTCTGGGCTTTTCCAAAAACTTCCTTACGTTAGCTGAAGAAAAACTATTCACTGAACTACTTGCCTTCTATCTTTTCACTTTTTTTCAGTTCTTACTTGTTTCTTTAGATTGCAAGTATTGCTCTTTTAAGGCATACAGTACAATTCCCAGGGTTTATTTGAAAATATTGCTAGGGGCAGAATAAAATTTGCATTCTAAGTGTGCAGCTATGAGAAGTAATATATAGTGAGGATTTTTAAAACCCACAAACTGTTGCCACAGTGCTGTTGCAGAAACACAAGCATGTGGGATCTGCCAATATCACATTAAAAGCATATCCTTACATGATAAAAACTTGTCCTGTCCTCATTGAAAGCACACAAGCCAATTTATAGCTTTAATGAAACTATTCTTACCTTGCATTACACTCTCTTCAGCTACCTTTTGGAGGAGACAATTACTGTGTCAGTCCCTTTGCTAAGGACTTGTATATCAGCTATTTTTCTAGCTCCCCATCTCACATACTTTCCTTCTCGTTCTGCAACTCAAATAATGTTTACAATGTCTGTCAGTTGTTTAGCATCATAAGTACATTGCATTCTGTTCATCTGAATCAAAAACATCCTGTGACTAAACATATAATTTGAATTATGCAGCATTTAGTCTGCATAAGGTCATTGTTGCATACCAAATACCCTCTGTACCAAATGTCTTTCTGTTGTCCTTTTTGATATACTCTGATTTATATTATCTGAAAAGGACAGAGAGAATGTGATGGAGAAATAACATCACATGGAATAGAAGTCCAAGCACTGAACAGAATTTAAGTCAACTGTTCATACACTTCGTTGCAGAAAAATTAGCCATATGAAGTTCAGATTGCACAGAAGTGTCAGCCTGCACAGATGGCAAAAGAGGAAGCCTTTAATGCATTATAACAGGTTTTATCTTACCTAGGATGCAAAGTAACCCTGCAATTCCTCCCACATTTTAATGATATCTCAGAAAGCATTTGTGAGTCATTTACTACAGCAAAGCTGTAAAATTGGAGAAAGGCTGATTTTTTAGGAGAGACTGAAACTGATGACTAATTTAAAACTTAGTAGCAGGGTTGTTAATTTGTTTGGCTATAATTGAAACCAATATTTAGATAGAAAAAGAAATAAGGGTAAGATATTAAAATTTTATACTGTCCTGCATGCATATACCTGGTTTCCAGGATCTATTTTGAGCATGCAGTACCAAACCAGCAGCTCCTAAACGGAGACCAGAATGTGAAAGTATCCAAGACGTGATAGTGTTCCGCTTGACAGGTATTTTTCCATGGCTTAGGTAGTTTTTTAATTATATTATTTCCTCTTCATCTTCTTGGATTCTTATTGAGCATGCTTCCATGCCCTGCCAATATCATTTTCCATAATCTGAAAACAAGCAGGTAGCACTTTCTTAGCACAAGTGAAAGGCAGGCAACAGGACAACATGGTCTCTCAATACATTTAGTAGAGTTTCAGCTTCCCAAATTCCCTGCATTTAGCAATAGAACAGAGATTCTACAGACATATTCACACACATTACCTTGCCAAATCTCAAACTGATAGGATACTAACTTCAGAAGCAGATTATGGCTGATGCCACAGGCCTGTATTACATCCTTTGAGACTTATCTAAATCAGCCTAGGTATTGAAATTGTCTTCAGAGGCTTTCAGCGCTGAAGAATTAAAAAAAAAATAAAAATAATCTATTAAAAGGCATCTTTCTTATTCCCCTTCCAAACTCAAGATTTCTGTAAAGGCGAGTTTTATTCTCATGAGAAGTATTTTGTGCTCTTTCTCAGGCACAGTTTGCTGTACAGATCTAAATGAATATTAGTATCTGAACATTACAATGTTTACAATGATATTATGCATCTGGTCTGATCAGGACATGAGCATAAAAAAAAAAAAAGTAACCAAATTAACTAATTATACAATTATATGTTTAAATATACAAATATATACAATATATACAAATATACATTTGGGGATCAAACACAATTGCTTATTTCTTTAAAGCTATCTCTGTGGGAACAAAGTCCTGACTTCATAAGCCAGGACACTTGCAGTGCAATTTTCACAAATCCAATGTATTGCAATGGAGAGGCAAAGAGACAGGGTTTGCATGAGTTTCCCCAGTATTTCAAGGGCGTTTCTAATGTTCTATAAGCTGCACAGGACCACCAGGACCATTAAGACCTTTCCTACGATCTCTTGTGCTTAAGTGAGGGTATCATTTGGCTGGGAATATGTAAGATGATATTAATACAGAACAGTCATTGTGGCAGGTTAAATGAATCTTATAATACTCTGAACATTATAGGAAAAATATTGGTATGCTATTTTCTGGTCAGAAAGTAGCAAATGAAACTACTTTGGTTTTGGATCACACAGCAAAGAACAGAAATTAGCTGCACAATCGTCAAATGATTAATATATTCAGTTCTAACATATTGAACAAAAGCTCTAAAAACATGTACAATAATGACATGGAACACATAACCCATTTCCAAAATAAGCCTGGTACAATGCAATCTGATCACGATAATCAAGAGAATAGCGCAACATATTACAGTGCCTTCTTTATAGGTGGTTCTATAGTTCTTTAACAAGATAACAGATTATAATGAAGGCAGAAAAAGTTCTTATACTATCCTGGCTTCACAAAATCTTTGTGATAAAAGTAGTGGCAGGAAAGAGGGGAGTAGAGTAAAGCTAAACTTTCCAAAGGTCAAAACCAAATGTCTTGACAATTTACCTAACATTTAGCCTGTATACCTATTCTTCTTAGTTGCACAAAGCACATAAATATGGAGATTACATAAAGTAATTTCATTGTATTTTTTTTAAATCATGATATATGCAATCCAGTTCAAGACATAGGGAAATCTGTCCTACCCTCTGGCCTACAATATTCTCAAGAATATTAAAGCATATGGTACTGGTCCTCTGGCTGGATTTTAAAAATGGTTTGTTTTTCAGACATCTTCCAGAAATATGGAATTTAAACAGAAAAGAACATTTCTGACTCTCTGTCCCTTCACAGTAATGAAGGGGCTTATTACCATCAACAGTTATATATATCTGGATAGTGATCTAATAGTTCCCTCCAATTTGTCCAGGTCCAAAGTTATAAAACAACAGCAATTTTAGCAGCTGTTTTACAAAAAAGAACAGCAATTTCAGTAGCTATTTCACTTCATAAGTCAAGCGAAGATGATTGTGGGTTGTTTTTTTTTTTTTTTTTTTTTTTTTTGCTATTGCCAGATGATTCATGAGGAATAGGAATTTAGAAATCGCCTAGAATTTGCCGGAAACTGAACTATTCACATAGCTGTAGTCACAGCTGCCAGTTCTTGATTCCCACACTACAGTCAGAATTTTAAAATCTGTGATCTCTTCTGTCAGCCTCACTTTCCATAGCTCATGAAAGGGACTTTGTTTCCATAATTACATTAAAACCATTTCATATCCCAAAATATTAAAGGAATACCAATATTTCTGTGCATAATGTTTTTTTTCTTGACAGCTGGTATGTCTTCAGCTGGACTCTGCTGTGCACATTAACTCATCTTTTATCCACAGCAATTGATTTGATTTTGAGAGCAGCCACTGACTGCTTTCAGAGGCTCACTACATGATTTCTGTAATCATTTTTAACTTGATCCTGCTTTCACTGTAGCAGAAGTCAAAACACCCATTGATTTTAACACTTCAGTATTAGATCCTTTACCTGTAAGAGACTTGCTGTGAAACAAGAGGAGAATAGAATGCAACAATGTCAAATAAAAAAATGAAAATATGATTTTGCCTGACACCTTGAACAATACCCCATATCCACATGTCAAGCCTCTCTTTCTCTATCAGAGTAGGATAGCAGGGCTTAATGGTTTAGCTTTGCAATCTTTAAAAATGTCCAGTGTGAGCTGAACAGATATATCACTGCATCACTGCAAGTTGTGTGCCTTTGTTCTTGGATCTTGAGCATCAGTGTCGCTGGAGCAGAAAATCCACCTCATTTGTCCCAGCTTGGAAAAAACTGTTAGAAGACAGCATGATTTATTTTAGCTAATAAATTTAGCACATAACTGTACCACTGTAAATCATAAAAAGCTTTGCATTGACTTGTTTTGCAAGGGCGCTATGTGAAGCAATAATTTTACGTAATTATTAACTCTGTCACAACGGCCTTCATTTTACCCTATATGTCAAAATTTGTTAAACAAGTCTCAGAAAACTCATTTCCCAGGCAAGCAAAATATGTCATTTCCTCAGATGCTAAGTCTAAATTTACTACAGTTTTCTGCATGTAACTTACTTTACAATGCATTTTCTAAGTGTCTAAACACCATTGGAGGAGGAGTTATAATGTCAGGTGACTCACTATGGTTTTCATTAAGTTGTTGTGCAAGAATATACATAATGTTATACAATTAATTGATTAAATACCATCAACTAATTTATTAAATACCATAAAAACACTGGCCAATGAAGTTGATAAATTTATTTTCTTTAATTATATTTTTCATGTAGAATTGTCCCTTTAATATGGCATTTAATTTCATAATGTGACTGGAAATCAGTTTGGGCCTTTTATCTATAGTTCACCAATTTTTTCTTTTCCTCTATGAGTGAGCAGATTTTTTGCAGACATTACAGTGACAAAAAGTAATTTGCTCTCATCTTTTTCTGCTATCACCTTTCACGAGAAGCAGATCTCTTTTTCAGATGATAAAAGTAGGTTACATTGTACATTTACATTATAGAAATATTACATATTTTGGATCCACTGCATTACAGGAGTTGCAGAAGTTCTAAAAATCCATTTAAATTTCTAAGCATTTCTCAGAGTACTTTAAGAAGTATTCTAAAAATACATTTCCTTTTGAAAATAATTCATATGCTAAAGAATAGTATATTAACTTTGATTAGTTATTCAAATCAGTTCATACAGATTTAAAATTTACCTTAGTATAGCAACTAAGATTATCTACAAATTATAAGATCTTCCCATTTCTACTGTTTTTCTTATTCTGAATAAGACATTCTATACATTCATAACCATGTTTGCAACTCATTATCTGGTGAAAAATCTTAGCAGCAATAAAAAGTGAAACCTGTTTAGTCAGATACTATGAATTGAACCAAAATCCAAGTAATCTGTGAGCCTTAAGGAAGCTGAATTGTTTCTAACTTTCAGTAATGCATTGCTTTGTTATTCAAATGCCCCAAGCAAGCCTATTCACTTATGATTTCTAATATGCTTTCACATCAGGGTGATTTTCAATTACTTCATTTCTCTAATAATACATGTTCATAGCTGCAGGTTAGTATTAAAGAAAGAAATTGACCTGAGGAGAGCTGAGTTGAGTATTCTGCCCACTAGCCTTGTAGAAATCATGAATGAGGGATAGTTTCACATCCTGACTAAAGTAATGTCTTTCTAATGGATTTTATACTGAATGATTTTCTCACTAGTTGTAAAGGTTTATATAGCCTACATCCTAAAACTGAAAGATTAGGAATAAATCTAATAAAACTAAAGCTCAGACAATAGCATCTGTTTTAGGCTGATATCAAAAAATTTCTTAAAATAGAAGAATTGATTACCAGAAATAAAGATAATATTAATTTATGCCTAGATTGCAGTATTACATAGCAATATTTGAATGAAGGACAATGTTTGGCTGACTAATTTTTCCGCCTTTCTTCATTTCCATTTGTGCGGCTCACTATGTTTATTCTTTTATTAAAATCAAATTCATACTTGTAAGTAAAACTTTTCACATTATTATCTTAATACATACTGCAATATCTTTAAAATTCCAGAATTTGCTAAAGGGAATCATTATTTAAATCTCTGGAAACGTGCTGTAAATGCGGGGGGAACAAAGGAACTGAGAAAACACTCTGCATGACTGAGATTCCTCATGGGAAAATTCCAAGCATACAGGGGAAAAAAATGTCAATGCATGATTTTATTTTATTATGCACAGCTCAGAACTTACCTACTAAACTTGACAGTTCCTAACATCTGAACATTCATTTATTGCACTCAAACTTTTAAATAATCAGTCACTAAACACTTTTTCACTTTATGCATTTGAAACATGCAATACATCCTCTACTTTGAAAAATCTTACAGGCAGTACTCTTACTGCTTCAAGTGAAATACTTAACAGGTTTGCAGTAGCTTTTCTTCCCTTCTGTTTCATGAAGGTGAGAAGAAAACTGAAGATCAAGTCTGTGTGTGTGATGGACTGTTGAAAGCTTTTTTAGTAGGCATCACTGCCCATTGCAGAGTGGTTGGAACTAGGTGATCTTAAGGCCCTTTCCAACCCAAACCATTCTATGACTCTACGATTCTAACTGTACTAGACATTCTAGTTTTGTTAAATAGGGTACAGTTAGGCAGCAAAGAAGAAAGAAGCCTCTGCATAATTCCCCAGCTCCTGCTCCAAGGTACAAGAAAAATGGAAGAATGTTTGGAGAAGCTCAGAGAGCACATGTTGAAGAGGAAAACAGGGATATAGATGAGAAAAAAGGATCCATCCTACTCGGTTATAGCAAGCAAAGAAAGAGTAAGCAAGTATAGAAAGTTTTTTTTCGTTTTCTGCCAAATTTTAAGAGTGCCAAGGCAATCAAGAACCTCACATTCATTCACCTGCAGCAAACATGATCAGCTTGAAAACAACCAGTGAGGAAGGTATCTCAATTCCTGAACTGCCTGATTCCAATGTTCCACTGAGTTACAAAGATTATTTTTGTGCTAGCCCAACCTACATCATCATTAATGTTTATTTTTCTCTTTCTGTAAATAAATATAAGACATGATCTATTAACAAGTTGTCCTGGGTTCAGCAGTAGGAGACATTTTTCTCTTCCTTAGTAGCTGGTGCAGTGCTATGGTTTTGACTTTCAGCCCAGGAACAGCACTGATAACACCGATGTTTTTAGTTACTGCTCAGTAATGTTTACTCTGACCAAGGACTTTCTGAGTCTCATGCTCTGCCAGGGAGGAGGGGCAGCCGGGAGGAAGCAGAGACAGGACACCTGACACAAATTAGCCAAAGAGGTATTCCATACCACAGCACGTCATGTCCGCTATATAAATTGGGGGCAGTTACTCAGAAGGGTTAGATCACTGCTGAGGTCAGGCTGGGTATTGGTCAGTGGGTGGTGAGCAGTTGTATTCTCTTCCCTTGTTATTTCCCTTATCATTATTATTATTGGTGGTAGCAGCAGTGGTTTGTGTTATACCTTAGTTACTGGACTGTTCTCATCTCAACCCGTGGGAGTTACATTCTTTCAAATCTCCTCCCATCCCTCCGGGAGTGGGGGGAGGAAGAGGGGAGGAGTAAGCAAGCAGCTGTGTGGCTCTGAGTTACCAGCAGGGCTTACCATGACACAAATAAATAAGACAGCATAGCTATGTTCACAATGATTCAGGTGTGTAAACTGAGTCTTCACTCAATAGGCTCAGTATTTTCTTATTGTCATTTTATCTACACATGCTGCAAAAAATCTGAGCCTGACATTCTGCCTCATCTTGGGATGTTCTCACTCTTCCCAGGAATCACACTGGTTATGTGGTATCACCACCTTTGAATGAACAGTGAATGAAGTCATAGACTGAGCTCTAATGCTGTAGGCATGGATACTTGTCTTGTATTAAAAGGAGCATCTACCAGTGGGTCCAAGAGAAGAGGAAACAGATCCTCTAATACCCTTCTTGGCAACAGTATGAAGAGCAGCACATAGCAGCTGAAGAAAAACATAGGCAAAAGAAACAAGTGAGGCCTCTTGGGATGTAAAAATTTTTGTGCTGTGTTACAGCGATCCAGAGTGCTCAAAACCATAATCTTCTTACTCCATACCAGCTTTTATACTATACTTAACAATAGTGACTAAGCATCAATAGAGAACCATACCATAGGCTCAGTTGTATGGGAGGCCATAGAACTTAATGATTACTACAAACATTTATTTATTCAAGAGCCATTTATGTATGATAATACCACATCCTCTTTCACAGTTCAATTGCACCAAAACCTTCTGTGCCTGTATTCACTTATTTCTAAGATGTACAATCATTATCACTTTAACTATACCGTACCTGCAGGTAAACTTTCTTCTTACTTACAAGGTATTTAAATTTTGAAAACAGACAGTAAGATTTAATGCATCTTAATATTTAACCTTTAACCAAACCAGCTGTACTTCAGTGTATATGATTAAGGTAAACAAGCAGCTGTAGTCTTCACATATGAAAGAAAACGAACATGAGCCAGCAGTGTGTGCTTGCAGCCCAGAAAGCCAAACATATTCTGGGCTGCATCAAAAGGAGCGTGACCAGCAGGTCGAAGCACGTGATCCTGCCCCTTTACTCTGCTATCATGAGACCTCACTCGGAGTATTGTGTACAGTTCTGGTGTCCTCAACATTAAACAGACATGGAACTTTTGGAACAAGTGCAGAGGAGGGCCACGAGGATGATCAGGGGACTGGAGTACCTCCCATATGAAGATAGGCTGAGAAAGTTGGGGCTGTTCAGCCTGCAGAAGAGAAGGCTGCGTGGAGACCTCATAGCAGCCTTCCAGTATGTGAAGGGGGCCTATAGGGATGCTGGGGAGGGACTCTTCATGAGGGACTGTAGTGAGAGGACAAGGGGTAATGGGTTCAGACTTAAACAGGGGAAGTTTAGATTGGATATAACAAAGTTGTTTACTGCGAGGGTGGTGAGGCACTGGAATGGGTTGCCCAGGGAAGTTGGAAACGTTCCATCCCTGGCGATGTTCAAGGCCGGGTTCAACAGAGCCTTGGGTGTCCCAGGTTAGTGTGAGGTGTCCCTGCCCATGGCAGGGGGGATGGAACTAGATGATCTTAAGGTCCTTTCCAACCCTAACTATTCTATGATTCCAC
Source organism: Amazona ochrocephala (assembly GCA_039720435.1). NCBI lineage: Eukaryota > Metazoa > Chordata > Aves > Psittaciformes > Psittacidae > Amazona > Amazona ochrocephala. The sequence continues at coordinate 32,886,003 of CM077879.1, forward strand.
TACTCTATGCTGAAAATTGGAATTCTTAAAGTATCGAGTGAGCTTGGAATTTAACAGAAACTCAATTTATTATCAGATTAAGCTGAAAGCAATAAAAAATATATTTTAGGACTTCCACACTTCATTTATCAATGCTTGTCACTTGTCATTTACTTTCAAAATGACAGTTCACACTGGAATTCGAAACTGCCATAAAGTTAGACTGGTAGCATCTGCAGATGCTGTTCCAGAGTTGTTGGGTTTTTTTCATTTCTGCTGCTGTTTTCTCAGATATCAACACACACTAATTGCTATTTTCATGTTGATTAATAATCCTTAGGAATCCTGTATTCCTCTTGTGCCTTCAGATCTTGGTTGCTAATTAGCTCATTTGCAAGCCTTGATATCTTTATGTCTTAACACAATTTTGTTCTTATGGCTTGAATACCATACCCAATGCCACCAAGTAAATACTTTGGGAGGAACTGGTGGAATGCTGCAAGGTCATCCCTGCATGTTAGAGCATAACCATTACACATGTTTCATTCTGGTGAGATGTAGTGATAACTCTCACAGTGGCAATTTTACTCGAATGCATGGATGAAATTAGGCCAATATTAAGGAATCATTTTTCCCAATTCATAGGTAGAGGCAAGCTAAATTACTGAGACAGTGTTACTTAGTTTATAAGAAGTTAGAGAAAGTTGCTGGATATTTATTCATGAATAATGAGAAATTTTAATTTACATTCAAGATGCATTAGAATACAAGGTAAAGCTCTGTTTGTAGTAAGAATGGAGTGCTATGGAGTTTGGGTTTTGTTTTGAGAAACATTAGAGATTTGGTAACAATTTTTGAAAAGCCAAATACCGTGCTATACTGAGGGGAAAAAATCACCTGTACTGAGGGAACTAAAACACCAGTAGAAATCATTCTTAATAACCAAAGATAAGGAATGGGAATATATATCAAAGGAAGGAGTAGCCAGTAAGACAAAAATGTGTCTTTAAAATGGTTGTTGCAAATATAATCAGGTAATAAAAGAGAACACAAATTATTTCCTACAGTGGGTTACCTTTTTTGAACAAAGAGGATTTAATGTACTTAATGATCCAAGATACTACATCACCAAATGTCTGAAAAATATCAAGAAGAAACATGAAAATTTGGACCTGAAACTACTATTTGAGCAGTGAAAAGGTGAATAATAAACCAGAAGAATAACATTTGGGGAAAAAAATGAGGAAATACAAAGGAAAGGGATTACATTTTAAATGACATTTTAATGTTCCTTCTGGTAAATGCTGTTCTCGATAGAAATCTTGCTTTATAGTGATGTCATGTCAAGCACTACGATGAAATACAAATATTTTGTATTGATTATTAAAATAATATAATGAATATCATTAGCAGCTATTATTCGCTTCAGCAGTTTGCTTCCAATATTTAGAAACCATTTTATAAATTACTCAATGCTATATAATTCATAGAAGAGTGTGCTGAAAATAAACTCAAATAGTTAAAAAAAAAATCCACAAAATATATAAAGAAATATGTATATACAGCAAGTAAATGGTAAATGTTAACTTTAGGAACAAGAAAGTGCAACAAATTAAATGTTAGTCAAACAATGTGAGCTGCTCTTAAATTTATGAATAGTTTTCTTCCAAGCTGGAATGTTCTGTACAAAAATATAGTTATTTTTGGTTTATTCTGATTTTGTTCAGTTGATGAGTCTCAGAATTTTGAACATGAGGAATATGACTTTTTAAAAAATTAACAAGAGCTATTTCATTTATCAACACTGAAGTCAAATGAGATGAGTAAAAACAAACAAAAATATCTCAAATACGTTACCCAAAATTTCTTAAAAAGAGATTCACAACAGCCTTCTTAAAAACTAGGCATATAATTCTTGATGTTTACAGCAGAAAGTCAGACAAGTGAAGAAGTCCCACTTTTGTTGTAGCACTTGACATTTTGGCAATGATGTAAATAAAAGATTTGTTAAACATCCATGGTTAAGCACATATTAAAATATATTTTCCAGTGACCTGATTTCTTGAGAAAATATTAAGTTGTCAATTCCCATAGAAATATATTTATGTACATTGCTATTCTGACAACTAAGGCACAGCTTTGGAGATCAGCATATGAAACTCAAGAATGTAAAGTACAGATGCCAGTTATTCTGCCTTAGTTAATGAGCTCCTGCTTTATTTTACACTTTTAGAAAGTCACATACTACAGGCTATTATCTGTAGCCCTTTCTTGTGGGGTTCTAAGAAGCTGGCTGAGAAGCAACCTCCTGGAAAGCTTGGGACAAAGACCTGGGAAAGGTAAAGACACCTCCTGAAATCAGTACACTTTGGATCAAGAAACATATTTTTGATGCAGCTTAGCCAAATAGTTTCAGGTATAGAATTTTTATTTTATTTTTATTAGAAATTTTCTCCTCCCTTTTTGAAAGTTCAGAGTTCTATCTGAAAGAAAAAGCAGTTATGCAACACATTTCTGTAAAGATGTAAGCATAAAGATTAAGACTACAAGCAAAATCATAAGCTATACTTTTTCTACCTGAATGTGACATAAAATGCAATTATTCCCCACTTTCATGTGCAAAATTAAGTTTTCCTTTGGTCACTTTATGCTTTGAAAATGTTTTGAGAGAATAAAATACAAAATAAATCTTATCTTGTGTCATGTTACATATTTACCACTACAAATTTCTTAGCCTTCCCTTCTGAAATAAATAGCTCTGAAAAATTCAGATTTTTTTTTTAATACAAGTAAATAATTTGTGATTTAGGATTTAGCAGCCTTCCATGGACATATTCCTGTATCTCTCCTCTGAAAAAATCGATTCCAAATTCATAACAACATATGAGAACCAGGTTCAAATGTATTTTCATATCAGGTAAATTGTATCCACTATTTTAAGTTACAGCTCCCCTCACTCCTCCCTTGTCTGCACACAGAAGACTTAAATTAATCCAAATCAATAAAAATTCTTCACTTGTCTTGAAAACATTACACATATCTTGCTCTAGTCGGTCCCACTGACTATTACCCACTCCCGGTAATGCATGTGGGTGCTACTGATATAGATAGCAGTAGCCCGGAGACCATAAAGAAGGACTACAGAGCTCTGGGAGAGGTGCTTAGGGGCTCTGGAGCGCAGAACGTCTTTTCGTCAATTCTCCAGGATACAGGCGAGGACCTTGAAAAGGCTAGGAGGATTAGGCAGGTTAATAAATGGTTAGAAGGGTGGTGCTATAGTCACGGGTTTGGGTACCTTGAACATGGGACTCAATATAGTAGGCGAGGTCTCCTGGGGGCTGGTGGAGCTGGTCTGACAAAGAAGGGGAAGAGTGGATTTGGTAGGAGGCTTGCCAGGCTGGTCAAGGATGCTTTAAACTAGATGTGTTGGGGGAGGGGGGCAGCATTCCATCCCAACACACCCAGTCGGTTGCCAGCACCTACAGTAAACGTTCGGAGCAATGTAGAGATATTCCAGCTGCTCCAGCCAATGAGCCGGCTTCAATTGGATCTCGGCTCAAATGCCTTTACACAAATGCCCGTAGTATGGGGAACAAACAAGAGGAATTAGAGATGTGTGCACATCTACGGGGGTATGATATCATAGGCATCACAGAAACATGGTGGGATGGCACCTATGACTGGTGTGTTGGAATGGAAGGTTTCCAGCTCTTTAGGAAAGACAGGCCCGGCAGACGGGGAGGGGGAGTTGCTATTTATGTTAGGGATAGGCTAGAGAGTATGGAACTCAGACTGGGGACAGGTGAGCAGTCGACAGAGAGTTTGTGGGTCAGGGTTAAAGGGAGAACAGCGATGGGTGATGTTATTGTGGGGATCTGTTACAGACCGCCTGACCAAGGGGACTTGCTGGACGAAGCGCTCTATAGACAGATAGGAGCAGCCTCACGCTTGCAGGCCCTTGTTCTCATGGGAGACTTCAACCACCCTGATATCTGTTGGAGGGATGGTACCGCCCGGCACAAGCAATCCAGAAGGTTCCTCGACTGTGTGGAAGACAACTTCCTTCTGCAAGTAATAGAGGAGCCGACAAGGAGAGGTGCCATGCTTGACCTCGTCCTCACCAACAGGGAAAGGCTGGTTGGGAATGTGACGCTCCAGGACAGCCTTGATTGCAGCGATCATGAGATGGTTGAGTTTGAGATCCTCAGGACAGTGAGAAGAGCGTGCAGCAAGCTCACTGCCCTGGACTTCAAGAGAGCAGACTTTGGCCTCTTCAGGAACCTGCTCAGTAAGGTTCCATGGGATACAGCCCTAGAGGGCAGGGGGGCCCAAGGCTGTTGGTTGATATTCAAGGATCACCTGCTGCAAGCTCAGGAGCGATGCATCCCAACTAGAAGGAAGCTCAGCAGGAGGGCCAGGAGACCTCCTTGGATGGATAAGGAGCTGCTGAGCAAAATTCGAAGGGAAAAAGAGGCTTATAAAAGGTGGAAGCAAGGTCAGGCAGCCTGGGAAGAATACAGGGATGTTGTCCAGGAAGCTAGGGACAAGGTTAGGAAAGCTAAGGCCCACTTAGAATTAAACTTGGCTAGGGATGTTAAGGATAACAGGAAGGGATTCTATAGGTACATTGCCAATAAAAGACAGGTTAGGGACACCGTGGGCCCCCTCCAGAAGCTATCGGGAGAACTGGCTACCCTGGATTTGGAGAAGGCTGAGGTTCTCAATGACTTCTTTGCCTCAGTCTTTACCGGCAAATGCTCTGACCACACCACCCAAGTCTTGGAAGGCAGACGCAGGGACGGTGAGGGTGGGGACCCTGGGCCCACTGTGGGGGAGGATCTTGTTCGGGACCACCTTAGGAGCCTGAATGCATAGAAGTCCATGGGACCGGATGAAATCCATCTGTGGGTCCTGAAGGAGCTGGCAAATGAAGTTGCTAAGCCACTGTCCATCATATTTGAAAAATCATGGCAGTCAGGTGAAGTTCCCGATGACTGGAAAAAGGGAAATATAACCCCATTTTCAACAAGGGGAAAATGGACAACCCAGGGAATTACAGACCAGTCAGTCTCACCTCTGTGCCATGCAAAATCTTGGAGCGGATTTTCCTGGAAGGCATGCTAAGGCACATGAAAACCAACAAGGTCCTTGCTGACAGCCAGCATGGCTTCACTAAGGGGAAATCCTGCCTGACCAATCTGGTGACCTTCTATGAAGGGGCTACGGAACTGATGGACAGGGGCAGAGCAGTTGATGTCATCTACCTGGACTTGTGTAAAGCCTTTGACACTGTCTCCCATGACATCCTTCTCTCTAAGTTGGAGAGACATCAATTTGATAGGTGGACCACTCGGTGGATAAAGAACGGGCTGGATGGCCGCACGCAAAGAGTAGTGCTCAATGGCTCAGTGTCCAGCTGGAGACCAGTAACGAGTGGTGTCCCCCAGGGATCGGTGTTGGGACCGGTCTTGTTCAACATCTTTGTTGGTGACATGGACAGTGGGATTGAGTGCGCCCTCAGCAAGTTTGCCGATGACACCAAGCTGTGTGGTTCGGTTGATACATTGGAGGGAAGGAATGCCATCCAGAGGGACCTTGACACGCTTGTGAGGTGGGCTGATGCCAACCTAATGAAGTTTAACCATGCTAAATGCAAAGTCCTACACCTGGGTTGGAGCAATGCCAGGCACAGCTACAGATTGGGCGGGGAGCAGATTCAGAGCAGCCCTGTGGAGAAGGACTTGGGGGTGTGGGTTGATGAAAAAATGAACATGAGCTGGCAGTGTGCGCTTGCAGCCCAGAAGGCCAACCGTATTCTGGGCTGCATCAAAAGGAGTGTGACCAGCAGGTCGAGGGAGGTGCTCCTGCCCCTTTACTCTGCTCTCGTGAGACCTCACTTGGAGTATTGTGTGCAGTTCTGGTGTCCTCAACATAAAAAGGACATGGAACTGTTAGAACAAGTGCAGAGGAGGGCCACGAGGATGATCAGAGGACTGGAGCACCTCTCGTATGAAGATAGGCTGAGAAAATTGGGGCTGTTCAGCCTGGAGAAGAGAAGGCTGCGTGGAGACCTCATAGCAGCCTTCCAATACCTGAAGGGGACCTATAGGGATGCTGGGGAGGGACTCTTCATTAGGGACTGTGGTGATAGGACAAGGGGTAATGGATTTAAACTTAAACAGGGGAGGTTTAGATTGGATCTGAGGAAGAAATTCTTTACTGTGAGGGTGGTGAGGCCCTGGAATGGGTTGCCCAGGGAGGTTGTGGATGCTTCATCCCTGGTGGCGTTCAAGGTGGGGTTGGACATAGCCTTGGATGGCATGGTTTAGTGTGAGGTGTCCCTGCCCATGGCAGGGGGGTTGGAACTCGATGATCTTGAGGTCCTTTCCAACCCTTTCTATTCTATGATCTTCAGATAGCATTTTCTAATAGACAGACAAATAACAAGGAAAATAACGTTTGAAATAGTGATACTTGGAAAGAGGATGCAGGGGAAGGAAAGAAGGCTATGCTTAGTGTGGAGGAGGCTGTGGGAGACAGCTTTTTTATTTCAAGAGCTGGGAAATGGCGAGGGCTCAACAATCTCCAGTGTAATTTGAGTTGTCCAGAAGGAGTTGGTCAAAACGTCTGCTCCAGCAGGCAGGTAGTGGCCAAACCCCTGTCCACGCTCCACTGCTATCCCGCAGTTCTTCCACTGGGTCTAAAGTGGAGCAGAAAGGATGCCCACAGTCAATGTCAGGAGCTTTTTTTTTTGTCATTAGGTGAGGAAAATTGTCTCCTTGTGGTGGTTTTGTAGCTGTTGTTTTCTTTCAAATATCAGTGAATTGTTGTGTTTCTACGCAAGACCATTGTCTAAAGGGAAGAATTCAACATCAAGCTTTCTCCTCAACTGATGACAGTCAGTAGTGACCAAGTAAGAATAAACTTAGGAAAAAAAAAAACAAAATCACTCTTCTCTTGTACTCTATTGTCAAACGAAATTTGCAGTCTATCAGATCATAGCTACAAGATAAAGACAATATCATTTAAAATGAAACACATCTTGCTGGGGCTTTTCTTTTGCTTTGGAATAGAAGTACTTCTATTACAATTCAGCCAGTGGTCTTAGACAGAAAAAAAAGAGTTTCTAATTAAAAAAAAAAAAAAAAAAAAAAAGAGGAAAAAAGCATAAAAGATTACATAGCTTCAATCAACTGCTCCTGGTTTTCCAGCTGATATTATTTTTTCTCTCATTTTTTAAAGTGCCTTGTAGAGCAAATTGCATAAAGGGCTTTGCAATCTCAGAACTATGCAGCAATACCATGTGTCCTGGGTTCAGCAGTAGCAGTCATTTTTCTCATTCTAGTACCTGGTGCGCTGCTGTGTTTTTTGACTTTCAGCTTGGGAACAGTGCTGATAACACCAGGGGTTTTAGTTGCTGCTCAGCAGTGTTTAGGCTGACCAAGGACTTTCTGAGTCTCATGTTCTGCCAGGAAGGAGGAGGCTGGGTATCAGTCGGCAGGTGGTGAGCAGTTGTATTCTCTTCCCTTGTTATTTTTCTTATTGTTATTATTGGTGGTAGCAGTGGTGGTTTCTGTTATACCTTAGTTACTGGACTGTTCTTATCTCAACCCGTGGGAGTTACATTCTTTCAATTCTCCTCCCTATCCCTCTGGGAGCAGGGAAGGAGGAAGGTGGGGAGTGAGAGACTGCGTGGCTGACTAGGCTTAAACCACAACACCACGTTATCCTGCATCCAGGTATAACACGCTAATTCTTCAGGGTTTTTTAAGATTGAAATTTGGAGTGTTGAGTGAGTCTTGTTCTAACTTCTGAAGATAATGATTAATTTAGAGCACTTGAAAGGATCACAAATGGTATCTACTAAGAAATTGAGACTTGTGTGGGTCAGGGAGTTTCAAACCCTAATTCTTGCTCCTTTCTTTCTTCTCCACCTCAACTATCAGTTCCATTTTTAACACTGCAGGAATCTTTGCATTTCTTTGTTGTTACAAATGATGAGTGGGATAATTAAGATTGTTTCATTAGAAATGTCAGTGGCCTAAAGCCTTGTTCTTAGATTTATTCATTAAATAATATTTGTAGGAAGATTCTCTTCTAAAATATCATGCAATGAAATCCCAGGTTTTAATGATGATTTGCAATGTTCAGATTTTTCAGGTAAATGAAGCAGCTGAAAGGTTACAAAAGTGGTGCTACTAATGCTAAGTGCTGACAACCAGACAGATTTAGGATTCTTTTTTTCTATTTCAAAGAGTTCCATGCAACTTTAACTGTTGACGTGAGTGTGGCAACACTGACAGTAAAAGAAGCAGAAAATGGAGATAACCCATTATAGTCTGTGAGTGCTTTTACAAACATAATTTTTATGAATCCATTGGAATGCATCGTAAAAACTAGCAGAGTGAATAGAATCATAGAACCATAGAATAGTTAGGGTTGGAAAGGACCTCAAGATCATCAAGTTCCAACCCCCCTGCCATGGGCAGGGACACCTCCCACTAAACCATGCCATCCAAGGCTATGTCCAACCCCACCTTGAACGAATACTGGCAAAAGGGATACATTTAAAACTTTTCAGCAATTCACCTTTAAAAAACTGGCATGCACAAAAATCTGAGTCCATTCTACCATGAAATCAATGGGTTTATCATCAGTGCAACTCAATATGTATTTTGCCTTCTACATTAGCTTGATGAGTTTCCAACTTCAGCTATTAAAAGCACAGTTTGTTGGAATTTGCTGAAATTTTAAATGTTATCAGGAAGGCCATTCTGAATTCAACTGACTGTGTTTTATGCTGCCACAGGTTTTGAAAAAGGCATCACCAAACAATAGATGAAGTGCAGAGTAAATTCAAAAGAGAGACTGAAAGGAATGGCGCTGGAAGTAAACTTCTTTTAGAAACTGGAAATACCTGCCTTCCAGCTCTAGTGAGGCAGACTATAAGGAATGAGGATACATTGTAACTGTCTGCACTTAATTTGTACATTCTAACCAAGAAGAAGCCTAGTTCCTTGGAGGGCTCAGTTCTTTCATTTGGGCACTGAAAAGGACTTCTGGCATCCAGCTGCGTCCCTCTCCATCCTACACATAGGATAAGTATTCATTGATATCTGCATAAAACCATTAAAACACAGTATTTGCTTTCCAAAAGTGTTGTTACAAATCCTATTCAATCGTTTATTCTTGATAGGAAAGAAAATTAAAAAAAAAAAAAAAAAAAAAAAAATTGCGGAGGCGGTTATATTCCCTAAACACAAATACATGCATTTAAGCACAGTCACTCCTGTACTACATAGACATGTCTTTTAAGAAGGTCCATGTTGAGGTGAATATGCACACACATAACAGTGGACACTGCTCCTCTACATATACTCATTATGAAGGAATTTCTATAACTGCATGATTTAGTAGACCAGACTTTCCTTTTGAAAATTAAATTGCTACAATTGAGTAACGCTGGAAGAACAGGCCAACAGAAACTGTATTATTTTAATGACTACACTACGAAGGAGTATATTACCATTATATCTGTTTAATTAGCACAGATGCTAATCACTTCCTATAAGTTAAATAGGATTTAGGGATTTCTAATGTCTTTTTAAATGTCAAAGATTTCAAAATTAAGTACTGTATCTAAGTGTATAAAACTTCTTGACATAAGTGATATTTGAAAGTGGGTTTTATCTTTAGTTTTATGAATCAGTTAAAATAACGTTGCAAACAAATCTTGTTAATTTGATTGCTTGTGCATAACATTTGCAACAGAAACAGTGAGAAGGGAAGACATACCTCCTCAGCAGCTTTTTGCCAAAAGCAAAAGGCTTTTCCAATTATTTTTAAAAAATGGGAAATTCTGTTGAAACTACACTGACCATACATTGATGATGCTTGCCAGAATGAGCAACTCTGCCAATGGGGATTGCCTTCAGCAGGAAGGACAGGAACATAAAAAACCACCAACTAACCTACCAAACAAACAAAAAAATGTAAACCCAAACTAAAAAACAAAAAAAAACCAAAAAAAAAAAAAAAAAAAACCTGTAGTTGACTGCAATAAGAAGATTCTAATCATCTTTGCATAGAAATTTAGACTCTAGGATTGTTTTGGCTGTCTTTCAAATACAAATTCTGACAACATGTAGTATATTACCAGGACCTACATTATACTTCCAGCAAGGATTTTTATGAGACAATAGCACTATGGCAAGAAAGCACGTGTTAAAATGTTCTCAAATGTGATGAGGTATTGCAGTTATCAGGTGTCTGCATCATTAATTGAAACATATACTTTGATGTAATTATATATATTAATGTAATTGCATAAAGCAATTAATAAAATTCACAAAGTAAAAGCAAAAATTTAAGCTGTATTCAGTATCAATTGTTGCACATTATATAATTCTTAATACATTTGCATAGTTTTTAAAAGAGACAGTGATATCGCATATTACTTTTTTATTACTTTTCATTCACTTTATAAAGATGTAAAGCAATAGAAAAGATGTAACTAAAAAGCAGTCTTATTTTTTGCATAAAGCACCACAGTTTCCCAGTTGCAAAGTGGAAAATTCTTCTTTTTGTTGTTATGTAGGTGCAAAATGATACCATACAGTTACTCCACAATGAAGCAAATATCCACCAGTTATTTGTGCATAAATGGACATGATATTCAGAATAGGTATTAGTATGCACAGATGATGTTCTTGTATGTATAATCCCTAATTTGTTTAGACACATAAGCAATCTATATTTATGATTTAGAAAGTGCATGCAAATAAAATATTTAAAACTCTAAAAATAACTGTTACCACTAAAAAACACATATTACAAACAGAAGGAAACATCATTATAGGTTGTGAGTTTCAGATACTTTTTACAAGTAAAAAGAAAACTTAGAGAGCAACTATCTTCAAATGAAAAGAAAAAATGCAGATTAAACCCTGTTGTGACTTAAAGCCATCCACAACTTGTTCTATTATGTTATTTTGCTTTCTATTATAAATATAAATGCATTATTTTTCTCCTCCAGCTCCAATTCTGCAGTGGTTTCTCATGCAAGATTGTCATGCATGGACCATTCTATGATTCTATGATCACCTGCTGAGCAATGGTTTCTTGGAATTAATAGGTATCATGCCATTGGAATAGTCTTGTGCAACCCACCTACTTTGAGACTTTGAGCATGAGGTGGAGCATGAAGACAAGTTATGCGAATGGCATTCATATATTAAATATGCCCTTATAAAAATTATTGTATCATGCAATCAAAAAACAAAGCCTCCAATAAATTGTCACTATGAACTCACCTTTGCCTAGAACAAAAAAACCTCTACTTCTCTGAAGCAAAGAGAATTTTAGTGAATAAGTAGAGACACAAGACCAAGTAAAATGACCCATCACTGCAATAGGAGTTCATGGGAGCCAGATGGCTCTGCAACTTACAGTTCAAAGGAGAATGTCAGTAGGAGTGGTAAACAGAACCACTAGAGATGAAAGAAAACTTTAAGAAATGCTCTTTCATTCATTCCAGAAAAAGAGAAAACATCAATAGGATGAAACATGCAGGTTACTGTGTCAAGTATCATAATCGATACCTACCTCATCTAGGAGAAGGGTGCATGTACATGAATGAGTGGTACAGGCTTCACACAACCTCCTGAGGGAGAAGTTCAGTCCTGTTTGATTAGAAAGACCTCAGGCACACAGAGGGTCAAGGAAACCCCTTCAGCCTCAGCCTGAGCAGTGTTCAGGCAGCAGAGCAGATAAGATCCAACTGGGTGATGCAGTCCTGCTCAGGAAAGACATGGAGAGGTGAAGAGATTCAAAGGACAGTTCAGAAACATCAGACACTAGCAAAGGGAGAACAGTCACAAGGCACAGGCATCTCCACTGGATAACATCCAGCACAGAGAATGCCCTTATGGAAGCAGAAACTGTTCGTATTGGTTTAAGATATCTTTCTTAGGCAAATAGGCTTCTGCATTTCTGAGCCCAGAGAGGAAAATATACCTACCAGGCAAACACATACAGACCTCAAGAGAAACAAGCTCAGAAACACTGCGGAGAGTGTTTCCTCCTATTAATGAAATAGGAAAGAGACAAATTTCAGGCACAAAATATAGTTCTGGAAAATACAACCAATGTCTCTTCTAGCATCCTTGAAATGTTGTTAATACCCACACATGTCCAGGAACAGTGATGGAAGTGAAGTTTCAGAACTTATTTTAAAAGGCAACTGAGGGTACTTCTGGATGTAAGGAAAGGACTTGATGTCAGCTGTGAGGAACCAAGGTGCAGATGATTAAAATAAACAGGGTTAGCAGTGAACTTTACACTGAGGAATGAGGGAAAGCTGACAGGCACAGAAGTACACAGGGTTTAAGATAACATTTGTAAAGATGAAAACACAAAAATTTTGTATTCACAAGAGAAAGATAGGTCAGGGGATAAAAATAATCAAATATGAAAATAGGAAACAAACAGATTGCCATTTTAAAAGAGTGCCAAGAAATGTAACTAATCAATAGCATGTCTGCCACTTTGCAAATGCTAGAAACATGAGAAATAAGATGAAGAAATTGGAATGTGTGATCCAAATTAAGATATTAATATACCAGACATGTTATAAGCTCATGGAAATCAGACAATCAATGTAACAGTATGAGAGCAGAATACAAAATATGCAGGAAAGATAGAGCAACCTGAAGTATAGGAAGAGTAATCCTTTGTCTTAAAGGAAGATTAATATCAAATCATATTAGCAAATTAAACAACTGGTCAATTAACACAAAATCTGCGTGGTGTAAAATTCCAAGGCTAAATTTGAAAAATATGATTAGGGGTTAGTATCATCTCTGTCACACATGTTATATGCAATATGCTTACATAAATCAGTGAGGAACCAAGGGAGGCAAATAAATTCTGCCAGATAGTTTCCACTGTTCTGTAATCTGGACAAATGTCACGTCACAACACCATCATGCATAGATAAATATTTTAAATGTTATTCAGGATTGTATCCAAGATGGTTACCAAGTCTTGAGCTGAGTCTATGTGGTGTGTGGGATCTAGTTAAAAATCCCTTAGCACTGACTCAAAAGAGCCAGCTTTGTAACAGTAATCACAAAATCTTATATACAGCAGACTCTAGGACCATAGACCAAGTATGCTAACTTCAAAAAGAGAAACCATGGAAAATAAGGAAGTTTTTAAAAAAATAAGTTATGGGGGAGTTGGGTGAATTAAATCTTTAGGAGTAGTGTAGAGACAATGAAAGGACAGGATGTGGAATCACAGTGTGTGTGCACGCCACTTACTAAAAAATGTCTTCAGTAAAGTGAAGGACAGTATCAGGATTAGGAAAGCTGCAGGATCAAAGCACTGCAACTGTATGCAAGTGAAGATAACCTCTCACATACAGAGCCAGAAATTCCAACTCTGAAAATTGACAGACTTTAGGAGACCATTAAGAAGTGCATATATATGTATATATATATATACACACACATATAAATACATACAAACATACAGGATACAGCCCTAGAGGGCAGGGGTCCTAAGACTGTTGGTTGATACTCAAGGATCACCTGCTGCAAGCTCAGGAGCGATGCATTCCTACTAGAAGGAAGTGCAGCAGGAGGGCCAGGAGACCTCCTTGGATGGATAAGGAGCTGCTGAGCAAAATTCGAAGGGAAAAAGAGGCTTAGAAAGGTGGAAGCAAGGACAGGCAGCCTGGGAAAAATACAAGGATGTTGTCCGGGAAGCTAGGGACAAGGTTAGGAAAGCTAAGGCCCACTTAGAATTAAACTTGGCTAGGGATGTTAAGGATAACAGGAAGGGATTCTGTAGCTATATTGCAAATGAAAGACAGGTTAGGGACAACGTGGGCCCTCTCCAGAAGCTATCGGGAAAACTGACTACCCTGGATTTGGAGAAGGCTGAGGTTCTTAATGACTTCTTTGCCTCAGTCTTCACCAGCAAATGTTCTGACCATACCACTCAAGTGTTGGAAGGCAGATGCAGGGACAGTGACAACGAAGACCCTGGGCCCACTGTAGGAGAGGATGTGGTTCGAGACAATCTTAAGAACCTGAATGTGCACAAATCCATGGGACCTAATGAAATCCATCCACGGGTCCTGAAGGAGCTGGCAAATGAAGTTGCTAAGCCACTGTCCATCCTATTTGAAAAATCACAGCAGTCAGGTGAAGTCCCCGATGACTGGAAAAAGGGAAATATAACCCCCATTTTTAAGAAGGGGAAAATGGATGAGCCGGGGAACTGCAGACCAGTCAGTCTCACCTCTGTGCCATGCAAAATCTTGGAGCGGATTCTCCTGGAAGGCATGCTAAGGCACATGAAAACCAACAAGGTCCTTGCTGACAGCCAGCATGGCTTCACTAAGGGGAAATCCTGCCTGACCAATCTGGTGACCTTCTATGATGGGACTACGGAACTGATGGACAGGGGCAGAGCAGTTGATGTCATCTACCTGAACTTGTGCAAAGCGTTTGACACTGTCTCACATGATATCCTTGTTTCTAAGTTGGAGAGACATCGACTTGATAGTTGGACCACTTGGAGGATAAAGAACGGGCTGGATGGCCGAACGCAAAGAGTTGTGGTCGATCTCTCAGTGTCCAGCTGGAGACCAGTAACGAGTGGTGACCCCCAGGGATCAGTGTTGGGACCAGTCTGGTTCAACATCTTTGTGGGTGACATGGACAGTGGGATTGAGTGCGCCCTCAGCAAGTTTGCCGATGACACCAAGCTGTGTGGTTCGGTTGATAAGTTGGAGGGAAGGAATGCCATCCAGAGGGACCTTGACACGCTTGTGAGGTGGGCTGATGTCAACCTGATGAAGTTTAACCATGACAAGTGCAAGGTCCTCCACCTGGGCAGGAGCAATGCCAGGCACAGCTACAGGTTAGGCAGAGAAGAGATTCAGAGCAGCCCTGCAGAGAAGGACTTGGGGGTGTTGGTTGATGAAAAAATGAACATGAGCCGGCAGTGTGCGCTTGCAGCCCAGAAAGACAACCATATCCTGGGCTGCATCAAAAGGAGTGTGACCAGCAGGTTGAGGGAGATGATCCTGCCCCTCTACTCTGCTCTTGTGAGATCTCACTTGGAGTATTGTGTGCAGTTCTGGTGTCCTCAACATAAAAAGGACATGGAATTGTTGGAACAAGTCCAAAGGAGGGCCACGAGGATGATCAGGGGACTGAAGCATCTCCCATATGAATATAGGCTGAGAGAGTTGGGGCTGTTCAGCCTGCAGAAGAGAAGGCTGCGTGGAGACCTCATAGCAGCCTTCCAATATCTGAAGGGGGCCTATCGGGATGCTAGGGAGGGACTCTTCATGACGGACTGTAGTGAGAGGACAAGGGGTAACGGGTTCAAACTTAAACAGGGGAAATTTAGATAAGATATGAGGAAGAAGTTCTTTACTGTGAAGATGGTGAGGCGCTGGTGTGGGTTGCCCAAGTAAATTGGGAATGCTCCATCGCTGGCAGTGTTCAAGGCCAGGTTGGACATAGCCTTGGGTGACATGGTTTAGTGTGAGGTGTCCCTGCCCATGGCGGGGGTGCTGGTAGCGGATGAACTTACGGTCCTTTCCAACCCTAATTATGCTATGATTCTATGATTCTATGATTCTTCCTATTCAAACCCTAGCTGCTTATAATCCCTATTAGAAACAGAGTTCATGTCTAGAGACCATGCTTTGAACTATGGCTGTGAGTTCATACGTCCACTGTTTGACCAGCTTGAGGAACATAAATCTACTGGAAGAACTGACTGCCACAGTATTCATCCCACAAACTACTTTTCAGGAAAAATCCTGATGGGAAATTGGAAGTCTAAGGAGGGAATATCCAAACCTTTCCTTACTTAGACATAATGAAGCTATTAAATATTCAGGTTTTATCATCTTTTATCAACCGATGAAGAAATTGTTTCTTTCAACATTTCTGGTTTTGATCAACAGAGATCAAGTAGAACCGCTATTTGTTTCCTTGTATTAGAGGTGAGGGTTAAAACCGCATGGTTTTCAGAAGCTGTATATGATACCCTGAGTATTCTCCATGTGTTCTTATTACTTACCATTAAATATGATTTAAATAGCTCACTGGCTTGCAGATAACTGTTTCACAATATGACCTTTATTGTAGTAGTTCTTGAGCTTGATGTTTTTATGTTGTCTATTAACTATCTTTCATTTTCCAGCAACTGGAACTCAGAAGCACTACTAACTTGTGTAGTTGAATAAATACATGCATTATTTCAGGGAAAAAAAAAAAAAAAAAAAAACAAAACACCTGAGAACACTGGAATTTAACAGAAGAAAAATCAGAAAGTTATTGTCATTAATGAAAAGAATTGGCTATAATAATGAAATTACTAATATGGATTTTTAAGAAAATAGGATGTTCAACAGGGAATTAATGTTTGGTTTCAGGATGCATCTAACTATTTAAAAGAAATAAAGTATTTAAGATCAATCAGATGTTATGATCACTGAAGTCTTACTGAGATGTACTTTCTGTTATGCAGAATTTAGTGAATGACAGAATTAAGCACACATAATATTAAAGAGACAAAGATGAAACCAAGCAGAAATGCTCTAAAATCTCATTAGGAAAGTAAAACTGCCACTGAGTATAGCATTGTTATGGAAGTTAATGGAAACAATACAAGATTATTTAAATACATGGAGTGGAAGAGATAAATGAGGAAAGCAACTGAAGCATAAGGAGATGATGATAGAAATTTATCCATCAGAATAAGGTTTAGAAGACAAATGAAATAAATTCTTATACTCCGTATTCGCCAAGAAACTTAAAAAGGAAACACAAGAAACACGACATGATCTTCAGTGAGTGAAAAACGAATAAAACTCATAGTTACCACAGCAGGAATCCATTTCCACTTCTCTCCCCACTATTGAAAACTCAGGTCTCCAAGTAGGTGGGTTGCACAAGATTATTCCAACGGCATGATACTTATTAATTGCAACAAAGATCTAACTCTTCAAGTATTAGAGACCAAGTTTAATTGGATGCAAGTCACAATCTCAGTTACTGAGTGAAGGAATGAGGAATACAGTTGTAATATTGTCATGCAACTGTTTCTAACCTGACTGAATTTATAACCAATTGAAAGTGCTGAAGATTAAAAATGCCACCGTTTCCTCACCCCTTTTCTTTTCCTTTTCCTTTGATTGTAAAAAGAACACTAGAAGAGGTGTCCATTCCATGGTTCATTTAATGATCCTTTTATATAGATCACTAGTGACTTACAGTGAAGGTTTTTGAATTGGCTGCATGTGGTAAGCATATTTAATGATACTGTAAGCTGCCTGGTAAAAGAATTTCTCTATTGTTTAAAAAGTCATGAATATATTAGATTAAGAATTACTTTATACCTCATAGAAATAGTCTGAATTCAAGATAATTACTTCAATACAAATCTAGAAAGAATGCCTTAAAAGCACAATAAGGCTAAATATGCTGTTTCATACATAACAGCAAACAGCATTTCTCAAAGCAGAAGAGTCATCACCTTAGTTGTAAAAAATTGCCAAGAGAATCTTGGAAGACCATGAATATTGTCTTGTATAAACAGTAAATAGGGAACTTCTCTGTAATGTGCAAACTAGAATGCAAATATGTAGCTGTTTTATCTATTTTATTATTTCCACATGCAGATAGATTTCCATGTATGCTATATAAGGTGTTTCAAGCACCATCAATTTGACTGAAATTTGACTTTGACTTGCTAATAGGTAATACTATTACACTACAGCACACTTATTTTTAAATCCAAAATCAGTAAGCCATGCAACTTAAGCCTACCCATTCTTCTATTACATTTTCTTAAAACACTACCTTGTTCTTTCTAATTCAGATACCTTACGGCAACAGAGTTCAGCAGAGGTCAGCACAAACCCAGTGAAAACAGAGCACCAAAGCCTGCCAGAAAATGTCTCCTCAGTTGTTATTTCTACTGATAGATTTCAGACTGAAGTGTTAATACAGAACGAGGGAATGTCTGATTCAGGAACTTCTAAACAATTTAAGAGCTTTACAAAATCCATACCCAAGTTTCTGACAGAAATCCAGAGAGGGGTTCAGTGATAAGGGTCACTTCTTTCTCTCCTCTTCTTACTTTTCCAAATACAGAGGTATGTTGGGTTTGTTTAGGTGTTGTTGCTGTTATTATTATTATTATTATTAATCATAATAATTTTTTCAGAGTCCATGCAGTGAAGATAAATGGATTTAGCAAGTGTGTGTTATAAGCTTTTACTCTATCATATATTTTCACTTCTTTTTCTTTATCTGCACAGCAATATATACCCAGCTACTCATTACAACTTTGTAATGCCATTTTCATCTACTATCCTGCTGGAATACTGATTTCCAAAAGAAGAATGTATTGTCTGCTGTCTTTCAGAACTTTCCAATTCTTCACGTTTTTGCGACTGATTATGAAACAACATTGGCCAAACAGCTAATCAAGGAAAGCAAGATTATGCATATTCATACTACATTACAGTGAAGACAATAAATGAAACATAATTACAGAAACACTCAACAGATTTGATGTGATTACAACTCTTACAACACTATGTCTAAGGAGCAGTATTTATCCAGTTATGAGTGTTGTGTGTACACATAAGAAAGTATAAAAGACACAATATGTTCATTTTAAGGTAAGCACAGCTTTCTTACTAGCATACAAAGCAGAGGACAAAGTATCTGAAAAATGCAGACTGGCACAGCCCAATGCAGCAGTGCATCTAGGCCAGCTCTGTGGCAAATAGAATTAAACAGAAACCTGCTGTGTTAAAAAAGGAGTAGGAGTAGGTGTTCCAGTCTCCATGCCAGTCTAGTTTGAAAAGCACATTTAAGTAAATTTTAAAAGCCATGGACACTACTATGCAGTTCATTTTTCAAATAAAAACTAGACATGCAATAACTGTGTGTCATCTGCATGTGCAGGCAGTTCATAAACACTGGAATTATACATCTACCTTAATGAAGACTCATTGTCTTTTTGTTGACAAAATCACATTGGTGGTTATATGGCATCATCAAAGTAAAGAAGAATTTATTGATGTATTATTCAGTATGATGCACTACAGAGGTATGTCACTAAGGAGACAGCATTTGGATGACACATTGCGTTAAATACATCATCAAAGAACAATCTGATGATAAACTGCCAGCTGGCATAAAGTTAGGTTGCATATTTCCTAAAGGAAAAAATAAAAAAAGTAATAATAATAATAAAGGTAGATAAGCAAAGAAATTAACCAACTCTAATTTCCATCATTCTTTTGAAGCAGTTTCTTTCCTTAAATTGATGACTATTGGGATTATATCAAAGGAAGAAGGTAAAAAACTTTAACAGCTAATTCTGGAGACAGAATCATTACCCTGCATAATTTGTGCACTATATAGACATAGCATAAATTACTTCAGAAGTAGTAACAACCTAGCAGCTACTTCTCCAGGTGTAGATTAAAGAAAAACAGTAGAGTTTTTGTTACCATGCACAGATAACCTTCCAGTGTCTATATCATAACTTCACATCAGAATCTGATCAGATCTGCACGCAACTTACATATAGTGGAATATCTGTGTTAGTTTTGTTTAGTATATACAATCCATCCTTGGTTCTCCAGACTCTTAAAATATGCATATCCTTAACTCCGTATTGGGTTGGGGGATATTTTTTGTATTTATTTCAGTAATGAAGTACATTTTACTTAGGAAAATTAGTACTGTTCCGTAACTTCAGCAATGATTTTAAAAAAAGCAGTAGCTAACAGTTACTCTGAATTACTTAAACCTATCACAAGCCGCATCCCAAATTAACAAACAAATAATGATACAAAGTGTCATCGCAACATTTATCTCCTCCAGAGACACATGTCCAAGATGGTGAGCTACACAGAATATCTGGAAGGTTCACAAATGGATGATGCAAAGGAGTCACAAACTACTTCAAAGGAGAATGACCTTTCAAAAACACTCTGTTTCACAGCGGAAACTTTGGTTTTAGCATCTATTTTGAGTCACAGCTATGACAACAAAGAGGTATCCACATATCCAGATATCCAAAGGGACATTCTATACCATATGATGTAGGGCTCAGCATATAAAGCTGAGGGAGGGAGGAAGAGTAGGACATTCAGAATGATGGTGTTTGTCTCCCCAAGTAACCGTTATGCATGATGGAGCCCCGCTTTCCTGGAGATGGCTGAACACCTGCCTGCTGATGGGAAATGGTGAATAAATCCCTTAATTTGCTTTGCTGACATGTGGCCTTTGCTTTACCTATTAAATCCTTTGTCACAACCCACAAATTTTCTGACTTTTACTCTTCCAAATCTCTTGGGGGATAGAACAAGCAAGCAGCTGTATGGGGCTTAGTTGCTAGCTGAGGTTAAACCACAACACAACTGGATGACTGACTAATGATACAAAACAAGCAAATAAAAAATAATCAGGAAGTTTCATGGATTTGTAGCTAGCTTCCTAAATAGCATTTTCTTTTTACTACTTTTACTTAATCCCTGAAAAGTAATCTAACAAGTCATGTTTTCTATTCAGAACTGACGGTTTATTCCCCATATTTCAAGTAGAATGAAATAAATAAAACATGTTTTGAACTGTGTAAAATCAACTCTTTCTCTCAGAAAGTATGAATCCTCTCATTGTTTCTATCTTAGCACATACAGTCACTTCCTCAGGTGTTTTCCGTACCAGAACACAAATAATTGTTTCCATCTTCGAATCTAGCCAAAAGTAGAACCTATTGGCAGGTCACTGATGAAAAAACAAGGCAACATGGGAAATATGTTTTGGCATTTTTAAAGTCCCTATTCATAGGGGGCTATGAACCCCCTGAAGACTGTCAATCACAAGAGAAAAAGCTGTGGGAAGTGTGATTTTGTATACAGTATTGAGATGGCGTCCAGAAATCGCTGGTTTATGAGGGAAGTAATCTGAAAGTAGCACTTACAAGTTCTGGATTTGACAAAAAGGAGAGTAAAGCTTACTACACCCCTAAAGGTATCCAAGAGGACACAAAGGAAAGATTTTATTTTCTTACACTGTCTAGATAAAGCCTGACTGTTGAAAATCCTCACAAATGTAACAGATGACATCTAAAAGTTACTTGCAATTCCTTCAGTGCACAGTGCTTGTAAAAGAAAGCAAAAACTGGTGGCAGAATAGGATGAAAACTGATATAGGTTTCTAACACTGCAAGGTGGAAAAATCAGCTTGGCACGCTCCCTTCACAACATTCAGCAAATAAGGAGTTCATCGATGCATCAAGAAGTAACTTTAAAGACTAAAAAGAAATATCTTTTTGATACTATGAAAGGGTTAGTTATAACACTGTATCACTTCATGGCCTCAGAATGCCCTGCGCATTTCAGGCAATAAGCACAGCAATTTGCTCATATAATTTTTTTTTTTGTTCTGGACGTCACAGTTCAGCACTTTGCTTCAATTTATGTGCAAAAATGCTGTGAACTAAAAACTTCTTACTCCTTAGCTTGAAAATTCAATTTGAATAATATCACCATGCAAGAGCATACTTTCGTCTGCATCACTGGAAGTTACACAGCATCATTTAGCTTCTACAATTAACTAAAGTGACACTAAGATCTTTGCAACCATAATAGCAATGATAGGAATATATTAGAAAAGACATTTATAGATATTCATAACATGGTTTAGGATTCATTGTAGTGATAATCACCTGCTACAATTACAAAATACTGGCAACATAAAACAAAAGACTCCAACAACACATTATAGAAAGGGATCAAAATAAATTACATCCTCAAACCTTATTTATTGCTGATGTATTCTGCAGCAAGTAGGAGCTTTGTTTCATGACAGCAGAGTTTCAATCCCCCAGGTTTTGGCTATTTTTATTTTTTTTTCCTGACCCTTTTACAGCATGCTGCTTTGCTACTAGTATAGCATTTAGCTCTGAAATCCATTGAATTCACTGACATTATGGGGATAAGGACTGCTCAGATAAATGAAAATTGATAGTCTCTTACCTCGTCAAATTGCAGGAGTACATTGGACTATTCTCTGAAATCCTAATTGATGAGTTTTCTTAACAGTCTGCAATTGTTTGTTTCTTAAATTCACAGCAAAGACAAATGATGTATTGCTTGTTAGGAAATTTGTGCAGAAATGGAGAACTGAAGAAAGGGAGATCGATTTGTTTTCCTTTTATTTTATCCTGTATGGAGTTCAGATTTCTTTCAAACTAAGCAATGTTTTTAAAAGGCTCAAGCAATATTATACCAGTCATTACAATTAACAGTTGTTGGAATAATACTGTAGGGTGTAGTGTGAAAGCATTAAGAAAAGGTCTTGTTGAGCTTGATCTCTTTTCACGTTGCTGCATAGATTTCCCAAGTCACATCTGAAGTCTCATCTAAAGTCACAGAATGCTTGTCTCTTCTAAGCTTGTAAATGGTTGTACCACAAAATAGAAACCTAGGAGCCATGTCAGTAAACGTGTTTAAATCATCCTTTAAAATGTACTCAATACTGGGGAAAATACAGAGATTAAATAAATACATAAGACTGAAAATATCAAACCAAGTTCTTTTCCATCCTTCACAGATAAAAAAGTGATGAGAGGAAACAAACCTTGACACTCAAGAATCTCACATGGCTGCCTCAGCTATCAAAATCAGTAATTTCTATTTAACTGAAGAATATCTCTTCCTTAGCTGACTTATGTTCCAGAAAAAAGATCAAGTTTTGATATGAATACATCAAATCACATGGTCTAATATTTTCCTTGATAGTTTGTTCTGCTGCTTAATCATCCCTCCATAAACAATGTCTAACATAATTTTGAGTGGCTCATGCATGAATAGCCGTTCATTCTAGTGACATCATTCCACGATGGACTAAACAGCCCTTTAAAACTCAATGTTCCCTTTAAACTGGAAGAAATGAATAGCTATGGCAAAGTTTTTCTTACAGTGTACCACAGAGATCAAATGAATCTCCCTGGGACAGTGTTGTCTCATCCTCACAGCCACCTCAAGGAAGCCAAAGAAGCACCTGTACCTTTACTGATGTACAGCATCCTCTAACATTTCCAGTGTGCTAAACTCCGAGTACTGCACTGGCCTTCAAATCTGTAACTTGGCCACTGCATTGGATTATGAGACTATTTTACATTGTCAAAATATTTGAGGAAGCAATCAGCTGATTCAAATTTTGTTGAATTTGAATTTGTTGAGTGTTGAATTTGCTGGGAGGCAGTTACTTAGACTGCATCAAACGTGTCAGTTCAGATCTCAACTTTACAACAGAAACTGAGTTTTCTTTGTTTTTTTCTGCTAGCTCACTGATATGCTCTCTGTTTACACCGACTGATAAATACAGATATGCTGTAACTATATGTTACTGTAATACACTGTTTCCGAGATAACAATGTTAAATACCACCTCTGAAAACAATCAAATGTCTGATTCACCCTTGGACCATTTCTATTAGGGCTAATAATATTATTCATTTTATTCACATCTTCCCAAGGGAAGTCATATTCTATGCACCTCCATATCCCACCGATATGGCTCTCTGCAATACCTCAGGAGCTCACAAAAAGACCTCAGGCTGACTTTATCAGCTGAAATTCACAGTGCAGTTAATAGCTTATGAACAGCAGTCCAGTTTGAATAAGAAAACAACTTTGTATCACAGAGCTTTTATACATTCTGATTGTGATTACTGAGGAGGTCATTTCTCAAAATGTCAGTTTCTTATCAAAACGAGAAAGACACAAGATGTACTCTCTTTTGTGTGACTTTGAACCTCAAACTAAGTCACTGAATTCAGTAAATTAAAAGTAAATTGTGGTGGATACTTTGTACAAAGTTTATTCCTTTGATAAAATCTGCCCTGTATGTTGTCTACAACTCTTTGAAATAGTGAACTATTAGCAGAATTATTACATAGCTGTCCTGGGTTCAGCACAGAGAAAATACACCTAAAAATTAATATTTCTCAATTTCTATGTCTTTTTAGCACAAATAATTTTATGTAACCAACAAAATCATCCACAAAAACTACAGGGAAAATTTTGCACCACTGAAGTTATGAAATTATTTGATCAAATGATGAATAATTATAGAATTCAGAGCTAGTGCTGATCGTGACAGATGCCTTCATTTGCAATACTATCTCTAAATCTGCCTGGGTTTTTCTTGTCCAGTTAATTCACTATCCCCTAAAGAAATTAATCAAGTCAGGATGCCATATGGAATAAAGCATAAATTTAAAATTCTATTTAATATAATCCAGAATGTTGCAGTTAGAGAAGAAACACTAGACGTTACTCACTGATTTTTATGTTCTTATTAAACTTCAGGCTGTGAACATGTCAGATTCAAAAAAAAATGCTCTTATCTGTTCAATACTACTGTAGGTTATGGTTTCACCAATCATAATAACTCACTGTAACCATAGCATCATAGAATGGCTTAGGTTGGAAGGGACCTTAAAGATTATCTAGCTCTAACTCCCTGCTATGGCTTAAATAATTTGCATTAAATTAGGCTACTGAAGAATATGGAGCAAATTCACTTGCAAAGGTTGCTAGTATGCTGGAGTAAGTAATGATTTTAAGGCTCAAAAATAAATTACTCAGTTTAACAAAAGGTCATAAAAAATTTTGCAATAGGTTATAAAATATTAGGATAAACTAACATACACCACTGTTCTCAGTAGATTGCTAGGAACCATTAATTTCAACAAAACCTGTGAAAATAGAATTCAAGATGTAAATATAGTGGTTCATATTTTAGCTAAAAGCTGAGCTTTACACAGATGCAGCTCTGAAAATTTAACTGCAAATCCATTACCAGCTTTAAATCCTATGTCCACAAGATTTATAATCACAAAGACATGTGTGATTATGCATACATAATGAATTTTCAAGAGAACCATAATTCAAATCCTATGAAAGCAACTAATTTCAGATTTCACACATGCATCTCCTTTGGAGCAAGACAACACATAAGAAATACTAGATTAAAAAGAAGAAGATGATCAAACACAGAATTATAAGGATAATTTTTGTAAAATTTCCTGTGTGATTCAGCGCTGTGACTGCCATAACTAAGAAAACCTTACGTAAGTTATGTTTCACCTTAACAATATTCTTCATGCATTCAGACACATACCTCACTGAGATGCTGAGTTCTGTGTACTTCCATTAACCAGTCCCAGAAGCTAACATGCCCACAACAATCAAACACATACATTGTTCAGAATATCTTTTTTATGAAGAGAAATGTACAATAAATATTTCAATGTACCGTGACTAGTAAATGGAAGACATTTCCTTCAAATTATGTACCTCTTGGCTACACACAACTGTTATCCAGTTATCTCTGCAAAGACAGTCTATGTTCTAGTAAAGTGAATTCAAAATGTTATCTAATTAAGCAGCAGCTGTTCAAAGGTAGTTTAAGTGAATGTAGAAGCGCAAAGCATTGAAAATTTGCTACGCTAGTGTTACCTGCTACAGAATTACTGTTTATTCCCAGTAGTAATGAGAGGTGTCAGAGAGCAGACTCCCTGTTGACCAGAAAAAAATGAGTTACTTATTAAACACATCAGTAAAATAAATACATTCATAAAATTTGTCTAATCCAATTGTCGTGGTTTAAGCTTCTCAGCCATGCACAGTTTTGCTCACTCACTCACTCCCCACTCTTTCTTCCCTCCGCTCCTGGAGGGATGGGAAGGAGAATCGAAAGAATGCAACTCCCACAGGTTGAGATAAGAACAGTTTAGTAACTAAGGTATAACACAAATCACTACTGCTACCACCAATAATAATAATAATAATGACAAGGCAAATACAAGGGAAGGATACAATTGCTCACCACCCAGCTCAACCAACCAGTGCAGCCCCCACAGTGCACCCCCCATCGTGCACACCCCCACCACCCTTCCGGGTCTCTGCTCTCCATTTCTACACCCTGGACATGACGTGCTGTGGTATGGAATAACCTCTTTGGTTAGTCTGGGTCAGGTGTCCTGTCTCTCCTTCCTCCCGGCTTCCCCTCCTCCCTGGCAGAGCATGAGACTCACAAAGTCCTTGGCCAGCCTAAACATTACCAAGCAGTAACTGAAAGCACTGGTGTTATCAGCGCTGTTCCCAGGCCCAAAATCAAAAACACAGCACCACACCAGCTACCAAGAAGGAGAAAAATGACTGCTGCTGCTGAACCCATGACGGTATATCTGCAGGCTTTTCCTCTTTTGATATGAGTAACTACTCAGCTATCCTCAAACTTGGTGATATAAAAAACATTTCAAAGTATTGATAAATTATTCCGTATTACTGTCCTGAAAATGTCTCTTCAACTTATATTAATACGAATTAAGATGAAATTTAATTGGACCTCTAATCAATCTATACAATATCTTTGTTCTGAGGTATATTATTTCTTTTAAAAGTATCACTTTTCTTACAGAGTTGGAACCACTATGAAAACATAATCTTAAACATCTCATAAAATGTCTTAAAAGCATTTGACAGGTTTTTTTTATTCCACTTTAGCTACACTACTTATATTTACAGAGATAAACATTCACAGCCAAGCAGAACCTGAGCAGAGAATTGAAAGATGTAATCTAAATATACTGCAATGGAAAACTTCTCACAATAATATCAAAATGACAATGCAATATGATGAAAATTAACAACTTGCATGGTTCTGAAGACCTTGCCTATACAACTGTTTCAAAAAAGTCCTCTAAGCATCAGAGACGGCATCCTTCGTAGTGATATCATCTGTGTTCCGTGCTAACCAGATCAAGTCAGTGTGTGATTGGGACAGAGGTATCTACACAGTTTACACACATAGGTGAATACTTTCTTTCAAAATACAAATTAACTCAATTGTTTCTTTCAAGTCCTGCAATTCTGAATAATCAAAGCCTAAATTTCATCCAATCTGTCACTGTGACTTTAAATCTCAGGACAATGAGGCTTCTTCAGTTGCATATCTCAGCTACATAGACATGGACAACTACACTCCAAACACCCAGCTACAGCTTTCAAAAGTCATTTATTTCCTATTGAATGTCGGATAGCCTTCAGAATTTTATAGCTTGTTAATCTTCTATGTATTTATCTTTCTGTAATAAAAGATGTCTTTTTCTCACATTAATTTTTGCCAATTTTTTTAGCAATCCCTGAAAACAACAAAGCTGAGAGTCTCTTGCTGTCTTAATTTGTGCCACTTTCTTTAAAACACTACTTTATTGTCCTGGTTTACTCTAACTCCCATTTTATGATGGCTGTTTAGCTCAAAATCAAATACAATAAAATGAAGAAGAAACAGAATTTCATAAGTGAACTCTCATCAAATTCGTCAGAGGATAAAAAATGTCATATCAGCTAATATGCTTTGGTATGGTTTTGGTTTCAGAGCTTTGTGGGGCAGAAGACTCAGTCATTCTTTTAGAAACCAGAAAGTTAGCAACTAACAATACCTACCAGAATGGCATTTTCAAGCTGGGGAGGGAGGCAAGCACACCTCTTGACCATCAAGGTAGAAGCACACCTAGTTCTATTGTCTGCTGAGAAAAAAATGACTTCTTTCATTGGCTGTACACATAAGCCACCCCCAAAAGAAATCCATTATTAAACCAGTATTAAAGCTGAGAGTAGCCAAAAGGCCAGGAATAACACTTCCTGTTCAACACAAAAAATTAAGACTCTGGATTGTACCTCAAGTCCAAATCACAGTGGGACCTGAAGAGTCTTTTCTTTTTCAGATATACTGAATTCTTAAATTCTCTGATAGAATGCTAAGCCAGCAAAGCAAATACACACAATGGGTTCATTCTTCCACCCACACTGCAACATGATGGCAACATCTACAGACCTAAAATTTCTAAAGCAGCATAACCTCACCTCTTTCACATACATCCCTTCATATATTAAATATTTTAGTAAGTAAAATTGGTCTTCACAGCTTTCCACGCAGAAGAACTTAATCATGCAGTTCAACAATATTATACTACACATAAATGGATATTTATAGCATTTAAGAAAAATGTCAAAACATCAAAAAATATCAAATATGCCAGTAATTTATCTCTTGACATTGAAGCAATTCTTCATACAATATTCTCTCAATAATGTAAAGAAAATTTTCTCTTAATACACTGTGGGGGAGGATCTTGT
Source organism: Amazona ochrocephala (assembly GCA_039720435.1). Taxonomy (NCBI): domain Eukaryota; kingdom Metazoa; phylum Chordata; class Aves; order Psittaciformes; family Psittacidae; genus Amazona; species Amazona ochrocephala. Next base: position 32,914,251 of record CM077879.1, read on the forward strand.
TTGGGACCACCTTAGGAGCCTGAATGTATACAAGTCCATGGGACCTGATGAAATCCATCCGAGGGTCCTGAAGGAGCTGGCAATTGAAGTTGCTAAGCCACTGTCCATCCTATTTGAAAAATCATGGCAGTCAGGTGAAGTTCCCGACGACTGGAAAAAGGGAAATATAACCCCCATTTTTAAGAAGGGGAAAATGGATGAGCCAGGAATTACAGACCAGTCAGTCTCACCTCTGTGCCTGGCAAAATCTTGGAGCGGATTCTCCTGGAAGGCATGCTAAGGCACATGAAAACCAACAAGGTGCTTGGTGACAGCCAGCATGGCTTCACTAAGGGGAAATCCTGCCTGACCAATCTGGTGACCTTCTATGAAGGGGCTACGGAACTGATGGACAGGGGCAGAGCAGTTGATGTCATCTACCTGGACTTGTGTAAAGCCTTTGACACTGTCTCACATGACATCCTTCTCTCTAAGTTGGAGAGACATCAATTTGATAGGTGGACCACTCGGTGGATAAAGAACTGGCTGGATGGCCGCACGCAAAGAGTAGTGCTCAATGGCTCAATGTCCAGCTGGAGGCCAGTAACGAGTGGTGTCCCCCAGGGAGCGGTGTTGGGACCGGTCTTGTTCAACATCTTTGTGAGTGACATGGACAGTGGGATTGAGTGCGCCCTCAGCAAGTTAGCCGATGACACCAAGCTGTGTGGTTCGGTTGATAAGTTGGAGGGAAGGAATGCCATCCAGAGGGACCTTGACACGCTTGTGAGGTGGGCTGATGCCAACCTAATGAAGTTTAACCTTGCTAAATGCAAAGTCCTCCACCTGCGTCGGAGCAATGCCAGGCACAGCTACAGATTGGGCTGGGAGCAGATTCAGAGCAGCCCTGTGGAGAAGGACTTGGGGGTGTGGGTTGATGAAAAAATGAACATGAGCTGGCAGTGTGTGCTTGCAGCCCAGAAGGCCAACTGTATCCTGGGCTGCATCAAAAGGAGTGTGACCAGCAGGTCGAGGGAGGTGCTCCTGCCCCTTTACTCTGCTCTCGTGAGACCTCACTTGGAGTATTGTGTGCAGTTCTGGTGTCCTCAACATAAAAAGGACATGGAACTGTTAGAACAAGTGCAGAGGAGGGCCACGAGGATGATCAAGGAACTGGAGCACCTCTCGTATAAAGCTAGGCTGAGAAAATTGGGGCTGTTCAGCCTGGAGAAGAGAAGGCTGCGTGGAGACCTCATAGCAGCCTTCCAATACCTGAAGGGGACCTATAGGGATGCTGGGGAGGGACTCTTCATTAGGGACTGTGGTGAGAGGACAAGGGGTAATGGGTTTAAACTTAAACAGGGGAGGTTTAGATTGGATCTGAGGAAGAAATTCTTTACTGTGAGGGTGGTGAGGCCCTGGAATGGGTTGCCCAGGGAGGTTGTGGATGCTTCATCCCTGGTGGCGTTCAAGGTGGGGTTGGACATAGCCTTGGATGGCATGGTTTAGTGTGAGGTGTCCCTGCCCATGGCAGGGGGGTTGGAACTCGATGATCTTGAGGTCCTTTCCAACCCTTACAATTCTATGATTCTATAACATTCTAGAATGTTATTAGATTCTTTAGCTGATATAACTCAGAATATTTATATATATTTCAATAATGCTGCACAATTATTTCACAATACAAATTTTCACACATTCTATAATTAAAGTTTAATCCTCATGTGCTCTGATTTACAAACGGACAATGGGATCACTATTTGTTTTCAAGATTGGTTCATTAAAAATATAAGAAATTTCACTCTGAAAATTGCATTCTTTCTTTAGTCTTGCCTATACAACTTTTTCTCATTGCATTCATAATCACATCAGTGCATGCACATACTGAAAACCAGGTTTATTTCATGTTTTAAATTTTCTGTCTAATACTGTATGGAAAGATCTAGTCATGACCTCCTCCTATTCTCTGAGCTGGAGTAAAGCCCTCTGTTCCATAATTCACACAAGCTATTCTGTATCTGCACTCAAGTATATACGTAAAATATTCACTAGTTATCAATTTTATACAACCTGGATCTGTGTACTTGCCTTCATTTAATACTAGGAATACCACTGCCCATGTGCCCATATGAGGATATTATGTGATTAAAAAACAAGAAAAACACAGAGTACTTAAAAATTAGTTATCTCATTGGTGAAATTTTTTGTTCCACATCACAAGGTAGTTATCTGTGAGCAGAGAGATTTGTTTGCCTTAACGTATTCAGGTTTGCTTTCACAATGGATACAATCTCTAACTGAGAAACTTGGTACTGATGAGAGACGACAAAAAACAACATTCCTGTAATGTAATTAATGTTATGTACTCCCAAGTCAGGAAGCCTAAGAAAAACGTGTATACATTCATTTAAATATCACTTGCTAGGAGTAAACCTAGCAACTTATGTTTCAAGTAAACTCCTGAAAACAAGAATAAAGTCAGGAAGTTTTACATAGCAATCAGAACACAGTAACTGAGGTCAAAGAGGCTTTGAGTTTAGTGTGGAGCAGATCGAAGAAATAGTTCCCTTTATCTCATCCATTAGAAAAATCTAATGTCTGCGAACACTCCTTCATCTTGCACTCGTACCTCTGTGGATATCTTTCCTGAGGAATGTTGCTCTCCAGGGCTACCACAGTTACTGAAGAATCTGCTCTGGACCCAGCTGGGGACGCTCCCAGAAAACCACTGAACAGCCCAAAGCAAGAACCATCCAGTGGAGAGAGCAGGGCACGTGGCTCACGAAAACTGCTAAGGTTTTGTCCTGCCAAGCAAAATGTCTGTTGGTTTTAGTTTCAAAACAGATTCCAGTAGTTAAAGCTGGATGCCTACATGGGTAGGTATCACCCCAATGTAATCTAACTCTACTATGACACAGCATAGGACACAATATTCAGGTATAGAATACGATTTACAGTTACGTTCTCATCAAAGTCTACTCAAATTTCCCCGCACAAGTCTAGATCATTCATCACAAACTTAAGGTTTGCAAAGTGAGACAAGACTGGAACTGATTATAGGGAACTTATTTTCAGCGGGAAAACTGAAAGAAGAATAGGAATTAAAGTGAAAAGTTATGAGCGAGAGGAAATGAAACAAAATTACAGAAAGGAAGATACCCTCCAAAATGTAGCCCAACAAGACAAGTACATAAATTGCTGAACACTGTTCAGCTAAAGACAAAACAGGACCTGTAAAGAAACCATGAAAAAAAAAAAAAAAATCCATCCTTAGCAGCCCTCTTTAGCTGTTAATGTAAAAAATGCTACTGTATTCCATTCAGATGGTGCTAAATTGGGAATAACATTTAAAGTGCAAATTACCTGTAAGAGATACAGATAGAAGACAGAGATCAGAACTGCCTGACTGTTGACCAAAACGAGAGCATCTGCTGCTACTATTATCCACACTCATTTGCAGTCTGCATTTTTAATGCTTATCAATTTTTTAACTTCTTTTTTTTCTTCCTGCTGTTGTAAGCTTCATAAAAGATGAAAGAACTAAAGAGGATTAATTTTCTTTGAATTACATTCAGCTGAGAAGTCACAGCAGTGTCAGTTTCTCACATCTTGCAAGACATTTACCTTCCTGGTCTTTTGGGCTCATTGTTTCCCCTCCCTCTTACATGAAGTCTTGGAAACACCCATTGTACTTTTTTAAAGTAGAAAGCTTTTTTAACTCAACCATCATTATACACCTATCTGCTGTGCTCTACATGATATCTGAGTTCTTTTCCTGAATTTATTCTATTTCTAGGCTTCTTGAGTCTTGAAGAAAAGCCTTTCCTACTACGCATCGGGTACGTAGATCGCATCAAGTACTCCAGCCTATTTCCAAAAGAAAAAGCCTCAGCTTCAGTAGTTTTAGCGTCCTCTGATAGACTTTTTTCAGAAAAACTTCATTCACTTTCTACTGGTATTTGGCCTAACTTCAGGTAGAGTGCAAGGCCATGGCCACCATGTTTAAGAACTAAGTCATTTTGAGCAATATGAGAGTAGCTGAGTGGATCTCACCTTCAGGGAATGCTGAACAGACATCCTCGTCAAACCTGGCTCTACAAGGGCTTTCAAGTTGGACATCCGAAAAGTGAACTGTCTGGTAATCACACCAGTTTCAAAAATACAAAGATCAATGTTGGTTTAATAATCCTCAGGTCCATTTGGGGGTTGGAGGAGGAGCACAAATTGTCCCTGTTTCCATGGCAGATATATATTAAGCATAGTTGATTCTAGACGTTTTATGTGTTTTACGAGTGCATATTTCGTTAGCATGTAAAACTGATTTTTTATATTTAAGAACCATGATTGTGAAATACATCTTCTTATATAGGATAAATAAAACACTTTCCATCGCTTACATTTTTCTACTAGTGTCTTCACTGCGTACAATCAAAAACCACATCAGACAAATCCAGTTTTATTCATATTCATGCAAAAAATTCTGCACATCAGCATAGAAGGAAAAGAAGAAAAAACTGCATCATATATTCTACATTTGCCACCAATTTCTCTCTCAGCAGGGACAATTTCTATTGGCATTACAAAAGCATTAACTACACTACAGAACTACAGAAAACAGATCCAAAATTAACTGTATTCTAGTTTGTTGCAATGGTTTGAAAGCTTTTTTTTATTCTGTAAGCATCCACTCAGGAATGCAATAATGAGTCTGGACCATTATACTCAAGACTGGACAGGATATCCATCTAAATAAGGTATGCAGTTTGTTGAATTATTTGCATAAGGGTTTTCCCATATTTTCTCGAGTCTGACTGAATCCATATAACATGAGCCGACATTTAAAGGATGATAAAATTAAAGCGATTGCATAGAAAATACATATTCTCACAACCATTTACTCTTTGTGCTACAACAGTACCCATCAAAAAACAAGGTTCCACTGTGCTAGGTGCTGTAATGAATAGTATGAAGAATCTGTACTTGAAAAGAGAGTGAACCACACCAAGATGGTGGGTAATTGTGACACTGATTAAAGACATAAAGGACAAAAATTAGGGTGGTACAAAGGACCGAAGGACAAAGGTATAAAGGACAAAAATTACAATGGTATTCCTCATGTAAACCAGATCAGCATATAAGATTTTGAATATCACATTTGAGATGGGAAGGGGAACATGTCTAGGTTCGGAAACTGCCTGTGCTTCCTGTTTGTTAATTTATTTTTCGCATTACCATAGAAACAACTTTTCTGTATATGTCTACAGTGAGAAGAGAGGGGGACAGAGGGAGGGTCGAATGAGGACAAATGCATGCTTTCTTACACAGAGACACCTGAATAAATCACCCATGATTTCTGAGGCATGCTGCTATTCCTGTATCAAAATAACACTTTTCTACATCTTTTTTACCAAAAAAGTTTGTAAATTCCAGCTTACCTGTATGAACACAATTTAACACTTTAAAAGGCCAACTTGCAATGAAGTAGTGAAATGCTGAACACATCAAAGGGCAAATATACATTCATAAATAGGTTACAGATGCATGACTATATTGCAGTAAGCAACCTCCTCAAAACATATCAAAGCTGTAGAGATATCTATAAATATTCTGAAAAAACAATCTGGATAACTTTCCACCCAGATGAATGATACAACCGTACTATTTGGGGTTTTCTCACATGCTTTTCCTCTGTTCTCTATGTACTTGTGTTTCAAGTGAAATAGCATCAACAGGAGAGATAAGCAGTTTTCAAGTTAAATTACTCTCTTGGACACTTCCTCTTGCCTCCAACCCAAAACAGGAGAGATAAGCACTTTTCAAGTTGAATTACTCTCTTGGACACTTCCTCTTGCCTCCAACCTAAAAACCCAAAACCCTACCGGAGCCATCCTTAAGGAGTTTACCATCTCATTAAGAACACCGTCTGCAAAGCAGGCTGTAGTCCTAGGCCAGTGGGAACAGATTTAATAGCAGAAGTTAAACCATAGTACAAGCAGTGACAGCACGACACTGAACAACATATTACACTTGTAAAATAAAATGCTGGTCATCCTATCTAGTGGAAAAAAAAAAAATCCTGGCTGTGGAGAACTCCTGGCAAGGATACAAACCATCTGTAACATGGCTCATTTGGTACATTCAGGTAATGAGCTACCTGAAGTCAACAATTATGTCCTCCACCATACATAGCTTTACTTGTCTTTCCTGTATTGTTGATAGAGATGTACTAACAAACCTTGACAAGACCTTTTTTTTGCTGGTTTGGATATTCGTCATAATCAGGATCATACCAACAAACTCAACATGGTGGTGTCTAGCACCTGAATACTTACAATATTCATAACATCTCAAAGCTGTAAAATGCCTATTTTATAATTAATTCATATTTTACACTTGAATGAATAGCTATGTTATATCTTGCCTTCATTTTATGTTACTGATTTTGATAATAGGCTTTTAAATTATTTGACTTGCTTTTCTTGTTCCTTTGTAACATATGCTTGAAGGACATGACAACTGAGCTCTCAGAAAATATTGGATAACCGTGAGAAAAATTCTATATTATTTCCAAAACACCTTAACTAAAAACTTTAGAAGAAATTTGTCATTTTTATTGCATTACCATTCAAGCAAGCATTTTTTTATATGTAGCAATTTCTGCTTCTGAGTTTGTCTGATCTGAAGATTTATACAGAACTCACCAGCTCAAAGAAAACACAGCAGAAGACATCTAGTCCCTTCCCTGCTTTCCTGTCAACAACATGTTTAAATGAACAATTGCTCAGGCTTTCAGTACAATTTATAAAATCAGTACAGATCATTCACTTCTGAACATATTATAAGGAAGGTTAACAAATTTAACTCCTGCTTTGCTGTCAGACAACTGCATTGAAATTTGAGAACAAATATAAAGATTAGAAATAGGTATAAATGTTTTCATTCGCTGAGTGGAATTGCATAGACTTTCATATTTCACAACAAGCCAAATCTAACATCACTCTTCAGTTTATATATGCTAGGCTGATAAAATTACTGTTTTGACTATAGTCAGAACATTTCTCTAACTCCAAATGATATTATCTTTCCAATAAACATTTCGCTTTTTAAAAAATTTGCACTTTTTTGTGACCAGACACTATGTCACTCTTAATTTTACTTGAAAAATCAGTTAAATGGCAAGAATTCACTCATGCATTCATGTCACTTCCATTGAAGAGTCCTATAAAAAGACACTTACTGAAAAGCTATCCTTCTTTCTCTTTGAATCCACATTCTAGCAGTCAGACATCTCATTGATTAGTCTACAAAGAATCCTTAATTGTCAAGTAACAAGAAATTTCAGGTGTTCAATTAGCCACCAGATGCAGCCCACGTAGTCTCAAAGTGCAGTAGAAGCATATGGCCATTAACCATGAAAAATGAGTACAAATTTTATAAAGGGGATACAAAATACATCCTGTAAATCAAGCCAGGTTCCAGATGCAAATAGACTTTCATAGGATTTAATCTACACACACAATATGCTTTTGACGTCAAAAAAACAAAGTCTGTGGTTTCACCTGTATGATTCTCTACCAATAAAACACCTGCTGGCACGTTTTCGTAATATAAGGCTTTGTAGAAAACACACAGTAATAATAAAATGCTGTCCCACCAATGTTAGAACAGATTCTTTTACTCCCATTTAAACATAGGGGTTTTTTTTCAGTAAATGACCAATGCTTTACTTATAGGTAGGTGTCTTTTTAAAATAAAACTATTTAGATGCTTATATGAGATCTAAATTCCAGTGTTTCCGTAAGACATACAAAATACTTTGCACAAACCCACAGCAAAGAGAGTACAGGTAGTCAGCATTATTATTGTTGTTATTCTCACATACTGCAAATTAATAAAAAACTGGGATTATTATTCAGGAAACTTGAGCCAAAGACAGTGAGATTTATATGCAGCATAATCATGTTACTTCAGGGATGGGAGACTGAAATTAAGAGTGGAAGAATTAAATCCAAGAGTTAGGACACTGGGCTTGCTGCTGCCATCACCGCTAGAAAGGGATGAGGATGATTGGAAATGGCAGTAGCCAGCACATAGGATTCCCTGAGAAATGATCACTGATCTACCTTCTTCACCCTTTTCCTAGAGGTACCAGTAGCAGACAGCTTGATTTTCCTGAGCCTGGTGTAGAGAGCAGGCATTTTACTACTGCCAGCCCAAACACCAAGCAGCCTGCTGCACATGCTGAGCCAAGACCTCTCCTCGCTCTGGCTTAGCCAGCCCCACTACTGCTCTACTTGAGCACTCTCCAGCACCTTTAGCAAGAAGCATGAAGGCAAAGGTTAAATAGCACCACCTATTGCCTGATTTTACATTTCCTGCTTTAAGAACTAGAGCTACGAGTGAACACAGGAATGCCTCTCTTGACTGTAAAAGCAATGGTAAAATGTATAACTTTCACACAGAGTTTCAAACTATAGTTCAGTTCCTGACAGTTCAGTTCCTTGTGGACAGACCTGGCTAAGCATATCCTAGACAAGAATGAGTTCATGTTTCAACGTATCACATCTTTAACTTTCCAAAATTCAGAGCAACTAGACACCAAAATCAGAAAGGGTGAAAAAAGGGGAAAAATCCAATGGCCAGATTCTGTCTTGTTTCTCTCACACAATCCTCTCAGAACCAAAGACATTATAGAAAAGGGCCATCATGGATCTAATTCTAAGTTTATCTGCAGAGAGAGAAGTTTTTTCTTCATGTAGTAGCTTCAAATATTTCTTTTCCTACTGAGCACTCTGGAATATTCTTCTTCATGGCTATGAACACAAATGTCTGATGTCCCATTTCTGTAATTATACAAACAAGTATTTTCATTCAAAACACAAAATAGGGAGAAAAAATATTATTTTTCTAATTTTTAGCAATTATGCAGTTGTAATTTCATGTTATGTTTTCTCCCTGGCCTTGACTCCCACTGTGAGTATGAATACTGCTGGGTACACTGCAAAAGTAAACAGAGACCCCATGCTGTAAAAAGCTGAATTTAAGTTTTGCCTTGAACTCTTTTCTGATGGATAGCTTATGGCTTCACTTATAGTGAATTAGAGAATTGCAGCATTTCCTATGGCTTTTTTTACTTGTTAGAGGGAGATGTTTAAAAATCGTATGCTGTTACTTTTAGTAAAATATTACCGGTTTTATCAGTTTATGCTCCGGTAAATAATACTGCTAGGACACAAAAAAGTTGGAGAGGAAAACGTAAGTTATCATTACATCTGATTATAAAAATGGAAAGGATAAAAAAAAAAAAACCTTACAAAAAAATGTCCCCATAGTTATTTATGATAATAGGAAAAAAAATATAATTTAGTTAGAAAATAATGATTTATCATCTTAATCAGGAAATCTTTTCCAGTCCATAATAGAAGTTCTCATGAAAACCTTAAGATACATACCTTAAAACCAGTAATGCCACTTCATTGGAAGAATGCGTGACCTTATTTTGGAGCAGGGAAGCACACTGGGGCAAGATACATGGGTGTCTCTCAGAAGAGAGGTGATCAGTGGATCAACCATAGTGGATCGCTGCTGTATCACTACTCAGGCTCTGTTAGTCCCACATCATCTATCTGCTCAACTCTACGATGGTTTTGTTTGGCAATTCTTTAGAACTACATTTTATAACTGAGTAAGATTGTGGGTTACTGAAGAAGACACAAAGTACCAACCCTGGTTCTGACCATGTAATTCCACATGCCATGCTCTATTTAGACTACAGGAAGCAATTGCATGTATGTTTAAAACAGTATGCATACCTTTCACTTTTCTTCTTAATTCATAATCATCTCTCCAGATTCCATTAACAACATTGTGAGTTTAAACAGATTTTACAACCAAATAACATTACAGTGTAGCAAATTAGCGCATTTTAACCCTCCAGTCTGATATGTGAAAGAGGATTTTAATTAGCTGTCTGTTGGCCTCAATTCTGATTCTTGCAATAAATCATAGAATAATACAATCATAGAATAGTAAGGGTTGGAAAGTACCTCAAGATCATCGAGTTCCAACCCCCCTGCCATGGGCAGGGACACCTCCCACTAAACCATGTCATCCAAGGATCTGTCCAGCCTGGCCTTGAATACTGCCAGCGATGGAGCATTCACAACTTCCCTGGGCAACCCATTCCAGGGCCTCACCACCCCTCACAGTGAAGAATTTCTTGCTCATATCCAATCTAAACTTCCCCTTTTAAATTTCAACCCATTACCCCTTGTCCTATCACTTCAGTCCCTAATGAAGAGTCCCTCCCCAGCATCCCTATAGCCCCCTTTCACATACTTACTGGAAGGCTGCTATGAGGTCTCCACGAAGCCTTCTCTTCTCCAGGCTGAACAGCCCCAATTTTCTCAGCCTAGCTTCATACAGGAGGTGCTCCAGTCCCCTGATCATCCTCATGGCCCTCCTCTGGACTTCCTAATTTATATCATAATTTATCAGTGGGAAATAAAAGAAACTTTTTTTTTCATCATTTTACTGAGATACCTCAACTATTTTTATCTGTTCTAGTGCAGAAACTAAGATTAGTTTCTGCTGAAATGAAAGTGTACTTTTGTACTAAGAAGGAGTCTGCACATGGCAGAAGCAAATCAAAATAATGTCAATAAACCTAATTCATCTATGGGCCTCCATTTCCAGAAATTGTTTTTCTGCCATTTGTGTCAAGTAGCCCTTGTGCTTGTAAAGACACAAATAACCACTAACCCGTAACGTATAGCCAAAATTATCTATAGATAGTACAGAGTCCTTGCCATGCCAGAATCTATATTAAGCCTGCAAACGGCCAGAGAACTCCTCCTGAGTTAATAAAACCTTTCAAAATAAAGGAAAAGAGGGAGTTGCTCTCAACAATCTTCGTTTCCTAGTAGTGAGAGTAAATCAGAGGACACAGCTGGTAACAAATGGAAAGCTTCTTCAAGAAAATATGCTGCAATCTCTCCTATTTGGAAACTTGCACAATTTGCCCATTCAGTGAAGAGCCCTTTCTTAGGAACACAGCCCTGAGCTGAAATCCGTAAGAGTTAGACCACAGTAACCTCTGTGCAGTTGTAGAGAAAAACATTATGCTAAGACCAGAGTCAAAAAATCTAAAAGAACAGACAGTTTTAAGGGTAGAATATTGCTGCAAACTTCCTCTTAGAAGTCATGAGAGTTAATGCATCCCAGAGAGAGTCTGTGCTGGCTAGTGAATATACTTAATCATAAACAGCTATGTATCAGCTTACTAAAAATCTTCATTTAGCAACCTTTGCTATACTATTTCTCCTATAATGCCATGACAAAAATTGAAGAGATAAGAGTATAATTCCTTAAACAACTTAAAACCATTAAGCAATTTAAAACTCTGCCTTAATTTCATGACAGTATCAAGGATTCATACATTGAGCTTCGTTAAAATATACTTTACCTTTCAACACTGAAATCTCAAGATAAACTTTATCAAAGTGAAGAGGCATTTGACATTTGCTTCAGGCTATCAAATTAAAAAAAAAATTAAAATAAATAAAAAAAAAATAAAGAAACAAAAAAAGGAAAAAAAGGAACAAATGCAGAAAATGCAGCTGCAAAACTGAAATGAGAATGACAGCACGGACCTTACTGCAATCTAAAACTGTCCCCATCTGAAGTCAGAGAAGAGGAACATGAAGAAAGCTTAAGCCTGTTCCAGATTTACATTCTTAATGTCTTCTTTCATAAGTACACTTCCTCAATATGTTCCATGAGCAGGAAATTCAATTTTCAGCGAAACAAACATTTTCCATATGAAAATCAGGACATAATGAAAATACCTAAACTCATTAATAAATTAAATGTCCTCATAAGAACTGCAGCAGATAGCAAAAGGAGATGATGTTCAAACAGATGACCAGATCAAAATAAATAGAAAGCTGTTCTTTTTTCTCAGCTGTATAAGACAGCCCAGCTAAAATACATCTCATTCCTCTGCAGAAATCTGAAAATTATTTCTACTGGGAAAGATTGTCCTGTTTGATCATGTGAAATAACCTGAGTCAATCAGAAAACACAAAAATTACTTAGCAACTTTCATATAAATTGCCAGCTTTGCCTTTCAAGCTGAACTCTAGCTTCACCATTAAAACTTATAATTTATTCATGCTGAGAGGTATTTGAGACAAGCACAGGAAAACCCAGAAGGTATCTGAGATACCACTCTGTGGTAACCATTGGTAAATGCTAAGTTTGAATGGCAGCTCTGCAGGCTCAAGCTTAAAATACAGCCTGAACAGCAGTATTACAGGCAAAGGGTGGTGGGGAGACAAGAAATCAAGCCCTGTGAGGAGCTGGCTGAGGTCTGTTTTCCCCTTCTGTTCTTTTTAACAAGGTTAAATTCAGTCAAAGTTCAAACGCAAATAGTCTACAAACATTGTCTGTTTATTTGCACATTTGGGACAATTAAAGTCACTGCTAATTTATTTTTTCTTTATTTGTATTTACAGACAAAAAAAAATTCACTTGTTTGGGGTTTTTTTCTTTTCTTAGCCTTCAGCTTTTAATCAGCCTGTTTGTCACACAAGTGCACAATCCAGAAAACAAAGGGGGAGTTCTGTCCTGCCAGATATCATTTTTTTCCTAAATTACAAAATCCCACTGACATTGTACCCCTAATTTTTGGCAAGAAATAAACAAACCTAAACAAAACAAAAAAACCTTGTCCAACCGAACAAAACCCACACCACCACAGCTTTGAAATACAATCATAAACTTGATGCAGACAAAAGAATAAACCAATATTAAAATCTCCACAATTACAACTGAACACTTAATGTCTTTATCACTCCCTTTGTGACAGTTTTCACACACACACACACACACACACACACTACACATGCACTAGTGTGCTCCAGCTGGCAGGGTTTTTAAACTGCCCAGGAGGTTCAGAGAAAGGGGACCAGGGAGCAGCAACTATAAATTTTGCATTGCAGTGACTAAAATCACAGTTGTAAGACTGGTTATTCTGCAAGTACTGAAGCCACACACATTAAAGCTTCCATATTAGCCATTTCTTGTGTAGATACTTGGGAGATATTCTGACAATGGAGGCCAGAGAACTAATGAGACAGAAACATATTTATTTTACAAAGAAATTTTGCAATGGTTTGATAAAAGTCAGTGTAGAATCTCATTACTTTCCAGCATAAATCTTTGTTAAGGATGAAATCCTCTCTGCTTTATCCACTATTCAAACTACACTGGAAACATTTCTTTTTTCCTATTACATATCTTAAACAGACACACTCACCCCTTTGCTGTGCACCTCTGAGAAGAAATGTTAGTGGTTATGGCAAAGCAGCAAGATTGAAAACATTCATGTAATTTCTATCCCACTTCCAACAACCTACTTCCACTGGGGTGAAGAGAGGAGTAGTCACCCATTCATCCCCAGTGCATTTGTAAGTGCCCCATGTTTGCTCATATCAACACCAGGAGGCAGTTTGAATATTAGTTCTTGGCAGTTTCAAGAATAGAGCATTCCTTGGTTGCTCCCAGACAGGCAGTAAGTTGAATTTGCCCTAGAGTCTCCCAAGGACTTGTAGCAAAACTAAGAGTGCACAGCAATGTTTTCAGAGCAAGGTCTCCATGGCAGAACTGTCAGTGATAAAGGCAGGGGTGGTTTCAACAGTTGCTACCCAAAGCTGTCACTGCTTTAACCATTTCTGCTGCAAGAAAACATTACTTCCATGAACTCTTTTCCTTTTCTGTCTCTCCTTAATGTTTTAATTTATATGAAATACCCAGTTTCAGGACTGTATGCATTTACAAAATCTTGTCAAATAAACACTGAATTTTCTGGTGGTGTTTCAAAGGAAATCCATCTCTCTTGGGAGAATTGTATATTGGTTTAAGTACTGGAAAAAGTCAAGAATATGTTCATTTTGATGACAGATGAAATGTGAAAAAATACTTCCATACTAGGTAGTGTTACAAACAATACAGTGTTTGACAGTAAAACAGAACAGCAGTACTCACATTAGATTTTTTTTTTCTCCACCCATTACCTTGCCTTTTACAATAAACAGGTTATCTTTGACCAATTTTGCATTCTGAAAATACATATAAAGACTAAAACTATCTAACTTCAGGGTTCATAAATTTACAGGAATAATATAACATCTAAAGATATCTTGAAGACTTTGTACTGCTGAATTTTAAAGCACCAAGCTTTTCTTTCAATATGCACTTCATTTTCTGGCTACATTTTTATCAACAGCTGGGTGTTGAAAATATTTCTGTGCTTATTTAGTGATAAAGTGGCTGTCATGCTTATTGAATATATTTTATTCAACATAACAAATGTATCTCAGTGCTGAAAGCATAAGCATTTTGTCATATTGAAGAAGTAAACTATACACACTTTCATGCTATTTCAAATCATAAATTAGTGTGAATAAAGCTAAATACTGTGAGCTAATTCAAAGTCACTGAATGGAATCAATACAGTTCAAAAAAGATCAGTGAAGGAGGTCATAAAAGATATAATTTTTGCATCCCTTTTTTAAAATGGGTTTCTCATCCACAGTTTCATCAATATTAATGGGTCTGCTCAGAATAGTCTGAAGCAGCACAGGCTTGGAAAACAGAAAGTGCCCTACTGGTGTTGGCATGCCCTGAAGAGTTAATGCTTATTGCTGAAATAACCTGGGGAGCATCAACAGATGAGGATTTCTAAATAATTAAACAAATGGATTCAATGGGATCAATTAAATGTAAGAATTCATCTTTCTCAGTGCATTTATTTCCTTATTTCATTTTCTCTCTTTCTGTTTTTTCTATGCATGCAAACAAAAAGCACCTTTTCTGCTACAGATACTTAGTTTTCTTCTCTACTGCACCTACATAAGCACCACCAGGATTCTACTGCACTGAAGCGGTGAATGCCAGGATACCATGCCCTCTAGCGAGACTACCAACTTCTTCAGCTGCTGGAGTGATGCTTCATGAGGAATCCTGCACCACACAGAGCATTCTGTAGTTTGAATGCAGACTGAAGGAAAAGTACAAACCTCTAAATAAACCTTGCTCTCTACTGTAAAAGAAGTTTCACAAGCTATTACACAAAATCAGCTACAAGAGGCAATCACATCATCACAGAATGGGTCAGGTTGGAAGGGACTACTGAGGATCATCTCGTCCAAACCCCCTACTCAAGCAGGATCACCTACACCACACTTCCGTAACCAGATTCTCTTTAATATCTCCAGGGAAGAAGACTCCACATACACACAGATAGAAACATAATTTTAAAGTGTGAAATAACTCTCCTACTATCCAGCTGAAAGCTTACAAGCATAGACTAGTACAATTTCCAGTCTGGCCACAGTAACTAAATGATTTGAATCAAGTGGTGGTAGGAAAGATGAGTGGTGAGAGTGATCAGTGAAGCAGAATATATAACCTGTGAGAATAGACTGAAAAAGTTTGGAAATTTTAGTTACAGAAGACTCAGTTCTCTTTGAAGATAAAGCCTTAATATTGGGGTTCAGATATGCAAACACGAGAAATCAAAGTAGAGAAACTCATTAAATTGTAGGGAGGAAGGTTTAGTTGGACATTTTAGGCTTTTTGATAGTAAGAAAAAGTTTTTCAGTAGTAAGGAAAATTATATTGGAAAAGACAAATCTGCATCACTGGATATTTTCAGTAGGAAGCTAGACAAATACCTAGCACAAGTACTTTTCATCCTGCCTTTGAGCAAGGTCTCTGTCTCAAGTCCTGTTT
Organism: Amazona ochrocephala; assembly: GCA_039720435.1. Lineage (NCBI taxonomy): Eukaryota > Metazoa > Chordata > Aves > Psittaciformes > Psittacidae > Amazona > Amazona ochrocephala. Next base: position 32,930,022 of record CM077879.1, read on the forward strand.
TCTATAATAGTCTGATGTGTTTTCACTAATTTCTTTCACAAGGGCAGGAAACTGATAGAATTAAGGATGAATCACATCTGTAGCTGGGCAAAAATTTCAGTGTGCAAAATCCATTCACCTGCAGAAGCACAACAGATGATGCGCATTTCTCTGTCAACAGGATTGCCAAAGGGTCCGATTTCCTCTCCCTAAGGAAAGGATAAAAACTGTAGAAACAGGTTACAAACAAAAGTCACAAGTGTTTTAAAACGAATCTACAAAGCTCTTACTAAGATAATGAGTAAAAGTTTAATAGAGATGGAGCTTTACTGTGATTACAGTTCGCATTTCTGGTAGGAGTTGCATTCTCTGGGTCATATGCCCAAGACACTGTACTGCTCTCCTTATCAATATAATTAACACAAGTTAATTATATTTACAAGTACTAGGTACTTGTAAAGCTCATCTCCTCTCAAAAATCAATACCAGCAGACAGTTTAGACTCAATGCAATAGACTTATTTCATTGATTCGTCTAGTAATACCACGTCATTGTTTGTTCTTCAGATGTAGTAGGCATTTGGTCTTCCTTGATATTTTAGAGAACAAAATCAAAAATAAGTCATTTTCTCAACTATAAGCAAAACCAATGACACTCCCATTTCAAGCTGGAGATAATTCGCTTTTTAGGTGCTATTATCTTGAGAAGATTGTGAAGAAAAAGAATACATATGGAGGGACTTCTTAAAATCACTGCTTGCAAAATATCAGCTAAAACAACATGTTTCTAGCTCTTTTTTGCAGCCCTTGGTGTCTCAAAATCAGGACAGGAATGTTACTGAATCTAATGATTTTCTGCTATGGGTATTGCTTATGGGGTTAGAAAATTTTCTTTGAAAGTGCCTAGGTTGAGAAGCTGATATATTGTTTGCTTGTCAAACAGCTGGAAAAGCTAGACAATATCATTAGACATGGTATTGAAATGATGAATGGATGGACAGCCTATGCTCACTTGCCTTGTGTTGCTTGCTGAAGACATTTTGGTAATACTTCCTGCTCCTTTCAGTTCTAACAAACTGCCTCCAAAATGCGCAGTCATCTAACTTAAAACCAAGACTCCCAAAACAGAAAAATAAAAAACACAGTACAAAATACAAGTACAAACCTGTATTTCATACTGCTTTGCTAGAAAATGTTCTAGTTGACTTTAGTTCAAAGGCATCTCTGGAATATGATGCATATTCCTTTTCAAGGACCTGATGATGAACCTCAAAATACTTAGACCCTTTATGACAGTCCATTGCTGTTTCTAGCTTTATCATGATCTTTTGCCTACTTCTACTCTTATTCTGTCTTTTTCTAGACTTAAGCAGTTAACGCTTTGTGGTTTCCATTCAGTCTTGGAGTGCAATGCATTTTATTGTCTTCACTTCTTAACCTTTGATATAACTTTCTGCCTCTTACAAACTGTATTTTGATACAGTGCATTCACTTACAAACTCTCATTTTGCTGGAGTTCTGTGCAACTTTACATTTACTTTGAGCTTTATCACAAGCTAGACTATGGTTCATAGACATTCTGGTAAAATTTCTCAAAATAAGCCTCTGTATTTGAATCAATTCGTGCACATCCGTCTGGTCATCACCCTCCTAATCTTTCAGAAAATGCCCTCTGTTACAGGGTTGAGAAATCATCCAGGTGGATTAATCTTCATGACAGGGTTTAGCATCATTTGTATATCTGCCAGGGTGAGAAAAGTTGGCAAGATGGACAGAAGAGGAAAGGCTTATACAAGAAGGTGCATAGTGTCAGTTTATCTGTTCTTACCTTCTTTGCTATCCTTTCAAGCATATATTAAGGTACTGTTATCTGAGAGCCAAATAAACTCAAAGACCCAAAATTTTAGAGAGAGATTGGTATACTGCAACAACTTTGGAATGGAAACCCTGAACTTCTTACCTTTTATTGCACCCTGTAAAACTATTTTTAAAATAGTCAACATTCCAAACAGTCTACAAAGAGACAATGTTTCTGATTCCAGTTAATCATCCACAGAGATATTAAGTAACTTTTTTATCATTAGTCAATGCAGTCCTCTGTGTCATCATTACAACCTAAAATCATCAAATGTGGAAAGAACACTGAAAGTAAAGGAGGCATAGATTTTAATATTCCCACCAGAGAGACATTTGGCCATTTTTAATAGTAAAGTAGGACATTATTCAAAGTTTGATTCAAAAATGGACTGAAAACATAAGTCAATCTCTCTTCTGTGTAATTCACTCATTTCTGCCATTACCACTGTAACATTACCTTTAGTAAGGACTGAGCAGCTTACTGGGTTGCAGCAGATCAATAGAATTATTCACATATAGTTCATTAACCCACAAGTCTGTAATGGATCTTTTGCTATCATCATACATATAATGAAATTTTGCCACCTAAGTAACATCATACACTTATTTAAACCAGCTGCTAGCCTTTGTACAGGAGTATTTCTCAGTATAATAAATCATTTTCTCTGTTATCCTTCAGTTACCTAATGGTTGCAGTATATATTACTTAGTGGCAGCCAGTAAAATATTTTTAAATAAAAAATACTGAGTTAAAAGTACAGCAGAAGAGCCAGAACAGTTTTTCATTCTGCAGAAATAATAACAGATCCAATTTATACTGCTTTTAGAACAGCACACACTTAAAGCTTAAGATCTCTTCCTTCAATAAAATGAAATTTAAGTGCTAACATCTGAAAGACCATAGTTCCTCAAACATTTATGTTTAATCAGGATACTTCTCTGACATGGTATTTGTCTCAGAGTTTGATAAATAATCTAGTATTTGCAGGAATTCTGAGGCAGGTCTCTCTAGAGAAAGATTCATAGAATCATGGAATAGTTAGGGTTGAAAAGGACCTAAAGATGATCTAGTTCCAATCCCCTTGCCGTGGCCAGGGTCGCCTCAACTAGACTGTCACCCAAGACTCTATTCAACCTGGCCACACTAAAATGCATCCCATACTAAAAAAGATGCTGACAAAATGCCTTCCTGGATTTGTTTAGAATAATCAAAAAAACATTCAGGTTGAAAGAGACCTCCTGAGAGCATCTAGAAACAGGCTTCTCAGGGAAGTGATGGAATCACCATCCCTGGAAGTGTTCAAAAATCATGTGGATGAGGCCCTTAGTGACATAGTTTAGTGATGGATTTGGCAGTTCTGGGGTGGTGGTTGGTCTTGATGATCTTAAAGGTCTTTACCAGCCTAGTTAACTATATGATTCTAATTCTATGATTCTAGTCTACCCCCCAACTCAAGCAGAGTCAGCTAGAGCAGGTTACCCAGTACCACTTGAGTTCAATGTGTCTTGCCTACACATTTGTTAGCATCACTTCAAGCAGCATCTGAGAACAATTAGCACTGAGCAGCTTCATATAAGTTTCATACCAAATGAATCTGGGATCCCAAAACCAGATACATGTTGGACTATCAGACTCCTGTAGAAGACCAAGCCTTAAAGACAACACAGCTAAAGATACACTCTTTGCTTCCTCTGATTCGTCCAGTTCACCAAAATGTACTTTGGCTAGATGTTTAACACTTTCAAGCATCAGACAAGGGAGATGATGGAATATCTGTAGAAGTTTTTAGGTCAAAAAAGAATGGGATTTGAGATGGAGGCTGACTCACTTCAAGTGAGTGTGAGGTAGCTGTGGTTACAATGCAATAGATCTATAGATCTGTACTTAGTGACATAAATATTCCCTTCAACACTGCAGTCCTCTTGTAATTCTATGCAAAACTGAACAGACTCAGTGGAAGTAACTAAAAGACAAATATTTCTCCCCTTCTAAAACTAACTAAACCATGGTGGTAAGGAAAGGCTGGCTTTGAGCTTTGTTAGAAAAAAGAACATGTGGAGGCTAAGAAAAGAAAGGTTGCAAACTCCTCAACTTATAAATGAAAGAATGAACACACATCACCTGGATACCCAAGGTTTGTAAAGGCTCTTGGTGTACAGATCCTTGAGAAGGGTCTGCCCTGAATAATTTGAGTTAACTTACTTCATCCTCCAGCTGGATGCCCAAAAGGATACACAATGAACCTGAACGTATACAAGTCCATGGGACCTGATGAAATCCATCTGTGGGTCCTGAAGGAGCTGGCAAATGAAGTTGCTAAGCCATTGTCCATCATATTTGAAAAATCATGGCAGTCAGGTGAAGTTCCCGACGACTGGAAAAAGGGAAATATAACCCCCATTTTCAAGAAGGGGAAAATGGATGAGCCAGGAATTACAGACCAGTCAGTCTCACCTCTGTGCCTGGTAAAATCTTGGAGCGGATTCTCCTGGAAGGCATGCTAAGGCACATGAAAACCAACAAGGTCCTTGCTGACAGCCAGCATGGCTTCACTAAGGGGAAATCCTGCCTGACCAATCTGGTGACCTTCTATGAAGGGGCTACGGAACTGATGGACAGGGGCAGAGCAGTTGATGTCATCTACCTGAACTTGTGTAAAGCCTTTGACACTGTCTCCCATGACATCCTTCTCTCTAAGTTGGAGAGACATCAATTTGATAGGTGGACCACTCGGTGGATAAAGAACTGGCTGGATGGCCGCACGCAAAGAGTAGTGCTCAGTGGCTCAATGTCCAGCTGGAGACCAGTAACGAGTGGCGTCCCCCAGGGATCGGTGTTGGGACCTGTCTTGTTCAACATCTTTGTTGGTGATATGGACAGTGGGATTGAGTGTGCCTTCAGCAAGTTTGCTGATGACACCAAGCTGTGTGGTTCGGTTGATAAGTTGGAGGGAAGGAATGCCATCCAGAGGGACCTTGACACGCTTGTGAGGTGGGCTGATGCCAACCTAATGAAGTTTAATCATGCCAAGTGCAAGGTCCTACACCTGGGTCTGAGCAATCTCAGGCACAGCTACAGGTTGGGCGGGGAGGAGATTCAGAGTAGCCCTGCAGAGAAGGACTTGGGGGTGTGGGTTGATGAAAAAATGAACATGAGCCGGCAGTGTGCGCTTGCAGCCCAGAAGGCCAACCGTATCGTGGGCTGCATCAAAAGGAGTGTGACCAGCAGGTCAAGGGAGGTGATCCTGCCCCTTTACTCTGCTCTCCTGAGACCTCACTTGGAGTATTGTGTGCAGTTCTGGTGTCCTCAACATAAAAAGGACATGGAACTGTTAGAACAAGTGCAGAGGAGGGCCACGAGGATGATGAGGGGACTGGAGCACCTCCCGTATGAGGATAGGCTGAGAAAGTGGGGGCTGTTCAGCCTGGAGAAGAGAAGGCTGCGTGGAGACCTCATAGCAACCTTCCAGTGTCTGAAGGGGGCCTATAGGGATGCTGGGGAGGGACTCTTCATTAGGGACTGTGGTGAGAGGACAAGGGGTAATGGGTTTAAACTTAAACAGGGGAAATTTAGATTGGATCTGAGGAAGAAATTCTTTACTGTGAGGGTGGTGAGGCCCTGGAATGGGCTGCCCAGGGAAGTTGTGAATGCTTCATCCCTGGTGGCGTTCAAGGTTGGGTTGGTCATAGCCTTGGATGGCATGGTTTAGTGGGAGGTGTCCCTGCCCATGGCAGGGGGGTTGGAACTCGATGATCTTGAGGTCCTTTCCAACCCTAACTATTCTATGATTCTATGAATTTTGCACCAATGTGCCCCCCTCATTATTTAGCATGGTAGACATCATCCTGTTCATCATATTGACTGTTGTAATTCACATCCTATGGCATCTGAGTGCCACACTCACCAACTGCCTAAGAAGCCTGGCCACCTACCACAGAGCTGCAGATTCCAGTCTAGTCTAGTGGAGGGCATCCTTGCCCATGATAGGGGGGTTGTAACTAGATGATCTTTAAGGTCTCTGCCAACCCTAACCATTCTATGAATCTATGATTTTACAAGCAATGCACAACTTAAAATTCACTAGCAATATTCAGCATTTTTTAGTTGCCTTAATCTGTTTTCTATTGTGCTAACTTCACTTTCCCTGCAGAAATGAGAATTTGTAGTGACAACATGGACACCTCATTAGTGAAGTGATACAGAATGACTTAGAGGTGTGCTTAGATCACTGTAATTCCTTCTACTCCTGCATAACCTGCAGTACGCTAGTACTTACATGACTGAAAATAAAGGTTGGTTTGGTACAATTAATCAGAAGACACATGATGAAAAAAAGTTTCATGCACTAATATTGAGCATTTTCTTTGGCAACTAATGTAAATAATAGAAACTCACTTCACAAAAATATCTATGTCCTACTTGTCTGAATGTATTACCTTTCAATACCCAAATCCTAGCACCAGCACCCATAAAGCTTATCAAGGGAAGCTCATTGTCTTCCCTGTGTTTCCCTCTGTCTCTCCTATCTTTCCCTGTTTCTATGCAATATAAGCCTAAGTCAGCACACATTTCAAAACAAGAGTTTTTTTACATATATGTGCATTATTGCATATAGTGGTACTGAATCACATTTTGTTCTTTCGTGATTTACGCAGACAGTAATTTTACACAATAAGTATATAATGGTCTATAAAGGAAGACTTAAATGTCTGTCTTGATTCTATCCTTAGACCATGGGATTTCAGAGAATAAAAATCAGAAGACATTTTCTTTCACAGTACATCTTTTCCATACTGTCTTCTTTAGGTTAAGAATACACTCAGGTTTTTAGCAAGGGATTTAGGAGAAAACATATTTGCAAGGGTCCGATTATATGTTTAATCGGAATACACACAACTCGAATTCCCTGGACAGAGCTCAAGAGACTACGAGCTCCACAGAGAGCTCAATACATCAGGAACAATATCAATGTTAATTAGAGCAAGACATATAAACTTCTTACAAAGCATTAAGACATATGATAAGGGATAATTTTAAGAGACTGGTATAGATAACTTGAGTCAGGAGAATTAAGTCCCCTTTCGTTAGTGTTTCCATTAGTAACAGAAACATTTATTCTGAGGTACAGCAACATCAGGCAGTAACCCAAATGCAAAAAAAGAAATTAAGAAAACACTTCCATCTTGTACCATGTTGCTGTAAGAAAACAAATAGTTGCGCTCCTGCCACTTTGCAACAATTGCAAAGAAATTGTTTGTTTTCTTTTTCTTATACAAGAAATAATGAGCCATCTTTGCAGTACTGCAGTTACTTTAAAGACTTTTCACTCAGGGATGAAAATAAATTTTTGTAGAGTAATATTACCTCAAGACATGCTTAATAAAGAAAATACTCTGAAAAAACGTACTTAGATCAAAAATCCTTTTGGACAGGAAATTACCTTTTTTCTTAGGAAATTAAACACACAGTGGAAGTGACTAGTAAATCACAGGGAAAGGCCAAAAGGTCTAAAAATCCCGCAATAATCCAAAGTGCATCATGAGTAACTTAATGCCAGTTTATTGACATAAAATCCACAGCAATATTATATTTTAGAAGCTCCTCAGCAATGACCAAAATTCAAGCTACACATGGTAGTCCAGGAAAGTCCCTAATCCCCCACAAATGTTTGGAGTACAATAGAAAATATAAGAAGAAAAACAGCTTGCATAAAGTTGTGAGAATTTACACAAGGTGACCTGACAGATGTAGGTCCATCTCTTTTGATACCAATCTTATATGCTTTATTAGCTATAGTTTTGTTTTACTGTTCTGGGGCTCATGCACTCATAAGTGAAGACAGGCGTGTATCCAGAGCCATAACTCTGCTCTGTGTTGACTTTGAATAACTGCTACGTTGATCAGATACGAAGGAACTGCAGAATTACAGAAAAATAACAGTAGTTGATATTCTCCTTGTGATAATCTGTCTGGCCTTGTAAACTTTATATGTTAAAAAGGGCTTCAGAGGGTAGAGCTCTTCTGGGAACAGTGTCTAAAACAACATAAAAGCACTGCTGTCGGCAACAAAAAGTAAATTAGGTTCAGAGGCAGACAACAGAAACAGCAATAATAAAGCTGAGTTTTAAAAATGTCTGTCTGAATTCAACATCTTTCGGCAGCATAAAAATTCATTGTCTGAGCTGATACACACTGTGAGCTGTTTTCTCTTTTTTTCCCCTCTTTTTTTCCTTTTTTTTTTTTTTTTTGACCTATCCAAGCATTAGTTCAGTTACAAGAAGATGAGCATTTTCAGTCAGAGTTTGAAAAATGATGTCAAAGAGAAGAGGCGATTAGCTGGGTTATAACTTATCCTGAATGAAGTCACAACTTGAAGTAGAAATTCAAGCATTTAAGCTGCAACCCCATCAGTGTGATATATTATTAGCACTGATAACAGATTTATAAGAGCACTGCAGATCACCTCTGTGGTATAAATAAATGGAGATTCAAAACGGATATGCAATTCATGTGCTTGGTAATTTTAACACTATTGACTCTGCTTCAGGACAACATTATTGGTTTGGGGCTGTCAGATCACTTTTCAAGGTGTCCCGAGAAAAAGATGGCCTTCATTTTTATCCACTGATACTTAGCATTTTCCAAAGCACAGAAGTACTCTTTACCAAAAGAAGCAATGTTTTTATTTTTATTGTAAATTATTTATAGTACTCTTTGTATATGACTGTACTGATTCAAAAAAAATTATAGAAGCTACTAAAATTTTAACCTGATATTGTTCCCCTATATTTGTTTTGTGATTTAAGAAAAATTGTAAAAGTAAATTTAAATTGTATTTATATTTGCATATAAATAATAGTAAAAATATGTCTTGCACTTATTTACAAAATAAGAAAAATCTGAGTATTTTGATAATATTTGTATTATTTTATAAACCTATGGATTTTTTTCCTCCATGAGAAATATCAGTTCACCAATTTGTGTTGCTGCTGCTCTTATCTAATCTCTAAGACTTTATCATTACCAGAACTGACAAGTCAAAATAACTTCATCTAAAAGACTTGTCATAAGCTTTCTGGTAGTAACTTCTGGGAAAGGAGAAGGCCAAAGAATGGCACAGGAAAAGTGAGTTTAAATTAGAGTTGAAATATCATGAAGAGTCTTCATTACCTAGCAGTTACAATCCTATTCCAAAACAGATCACTGAAGTGATAACTGGAGAACTTCTTAATTAAAATCTTATTGATGTACTGTATCCACAGAGATAATTAAATACAACACCAAGTTTTTCATACAAAACCATATTTATCTTGTCAAGAAAATAATTGAGAAAAATTACTTAGTAGCTAAAACTTGGTGTAGATATTTTTGTCAATAAGCTTCTATTATCTGCATTACATGCTAAAGAGCTGCAACAACTGCAGATATTTTTTTTTTTTTTACTCTCCAAGCAACAAAATACAGAATAGTAAAATACATGTGACCCTCTCAATAAATTAGTTCAGGGAAAGTAAGTGCAGCTGGACTGTGAAATGGTCTGGATAACTGACATTTTATGTGCTACCCACATTCATCAGCAGAAGCTGTAATATGTTTCCCTATTTTAAGCAATCAATGAACTACTAAATGTACTTTTCTATTTTTAACACATTTCTCAACAACTGCATGCAGATGTACCATTACTGGGATGTACATAAGCCTTGCAAAAGAACAAATCACCATTTACAAACACTGAGCACCAGCAGTATTTGTACCATTAGTTCAGATTTCATTTTCCCTGTTAACTAGTGAAAAAAATGGGGAAAAGATACATTGTGGGATTAATCCATCTTTCAATGGTTATTTTAAATAACTAGTCCCAGAAAAGTACAACACCAGGAAGTGCTGAAAACATATTTAGCCCACAGAGTATTCAGGGGTAAATAGGAAACACAAGTTTAGCAGGAAACAAAATTTAACTACTGCTTCACAAATGCATGAGTATCTAATTTAACACCAAAATGCAGACATGGGAACATCTCAATACTATTCATATCACATTTTGCTCTGATGACAGTCACACTCTAAGTTCAAATATCGGAGAATATTTCCTAACAACCCTCCTATAATATTGAAGGTCCAGAAAATTAACCCAACAAATGCAGACTGGAAGAAAAGCTTATGCTTCTATTTTAAACAGTAGAGATGGAGTGGATGCTAAATCAAGTAGTTTTTAAACATTGACATTCTGCCTCAATACTGTGGAAAAGTATCTGGATCTGTAGATAACCTCACTGTGAATTTTACTGGACTGTTTTAAATATAGGCAAGCAGAAATCAAACACATTTCTTCCTTCTTGTTAGGGCTCACTGATTGTGATTATTTTTAACAAATTAATAATTATGCTTTATTAAAAAAAAGGAAAATAAGAAAAAATAAAAAGAAAGAAAGCATGAATTTATTGGTGCAAAGCAGTTCACTCATTTAAATTTACAGCTGGTAAGTTCATTACCAAATAATTTTCAGGGCTTTAAACATGAAAATCTCTCCTGAGAGCTTCTTAGTGATGCTAGCAAAATAATTTTCTTAGAAATTTTTCTGTCCAGTAGTGTATTCTGAAAGTCTATTATATCCAGAATAAAGAAACATACAATATGATCAATACATAGCCAGAGGTACCTTTCTCTGGAGACTGTGTTTTGCCTGTCTTCTCAATCTTCAAAAATAAAACACTGTGTCATATTACCTATTCAAATGTTCTAAAAACAACCTTATTGTAGTTTCCAACATCCACTCATGATAGGGATGATGAAGCAGTTATATGAAATCCTTAAATACCCATTGGAGCAATGCCTAACATTCAGAAGTAGACATTTGGAAGTATATTTTTCAAGATTTTGAAGTAGAGAGTCATACAGCTAGCCCACTACATATTTAAGTGTTCAATCATAGTTAGAAATCATCATCAGAAAAAAATAATATCAGGCACTCCTTCCTAACACTTTATTTTGCAATTATTAGAACTGTCACAGATGGAAGCAATGAATAAACTGAATATTCTACCTCAATGTTACAAAAATATATACATTTTATTCTACTTTACCTTACAATGAAGTAAAGATTTACTGACATCAGTAGAACAACCAGTTTTCAAAATTAAGACAATTTCAATGTTCTTGATAAACATACTGATATGTTTTTGTATAACCCTACATCTGGGATCTGGAGATAAGAAAAACACAAACACAAACTGTCACATGGAAGGGAAACCATGAGGTGATCGGAGAAAATAAACTAAATCGATGAAATCTGAGGAAAACCCCACTATATCATTTTCCTGACTAGGGAGCTTACTTTAAGAACATTCAAAATATAATTCCTATTGCTCTGTTAGCAAAACAAGTATACAAATTTTGAGAAAAAAAAAAAAAAAAAAAACAAAACAAAAAAAAAAAAAACACCAAGCAAACATTTTCAACTACATATAAGAAATCAGACAGCGGGCTCAAGTAGGTTTTTACCCACCATCCACCACATTATACCTATTTCAGTTACTTTAAGCTGAACCATGTTTTCTTTATACCATTTCAGCAAGGCATAAGCCATATCTAAATTTTTTGTTCACAACTTAAGAGGAGTTACTACAGTTTGAGAAGCAGGCCAAATATGAAAGACTAACCATATTCAGAAATTAAATGTATCTTGTATCGATTTAAATATTTTTCCCCTATAGCAGGAGTTATAGCTAAGTATACCTGAACTATGCAAGACTCATTTTTGCAGGCAATGGAAATAACATTGGGTGAAAATGTAGACAGATTGTCCCATAAAACTGGACATTTTGCAAAACTATTTGCACATGGAAAAAAAAAATCTATTGTGGGAAACGAGAAAAAAAGACTATTTTTCATGCCTTTCATCTTAAGCAGCACAACTTTTTTGGTTTGCCTAATTTTCTTAAGGTACTAAAGATGAATTGTTCCTAAAAATCCACATGACTGATTTGGCGCCTTTTCACAGAGAGCTGTTGAGTGTCTGGCAGCAATTTGTGGGTAATAGACGAGAGATGCCTATTTCTGCAAATTATTTCCTCAATGATTCTTTGTTTCACAGTTTGACTGATACTGCTGCTTTCATCTTCTAGTCTCTGCAGTAGTTTTTACATAACCAGGCATAAGTCAGGAGACCCTAGCCTTTCCATGCATTTTGATGGTGCATGCCCTAGGAATTGATAAATAGAAGTGGAATTTGCTTTGTGAAATTACTTTCAGAAAACTAGACTCGGTAAAGCAAGGTCTTCCAATACACAGTGTACAATGTGACACTGTGGAAATCTGTTCTCAAGAAAGGCTTGTCTACTGAGCACTTGGTTTATTCTACTGTTGGAATTTCACTGAAAATCCCTAAAAATATTAAGTATAACAAAAATCTGTTGGTTTTCAGGAGACTAAATTCACAGACATATAAATTTAATAAACATTAGACATTTTTTCATACTTATACAGGACAGATATATAGAAGTTGAAAGTCCAAAAGAAATGAAGGAAGACAAAAATAGTAATTTTGTTGGAAGAATTTATGCTATTTTCTGTTGTTGTCTTCAAAGACAGTGGACAATCAAAACCCATCTCATTAACCAGCTCCTTCAGGCACCTTTTAAAATAAAACTCAGTTCAAGTAATAACGTTCTCTGCCTTTTCTGTAGACCACCATTAAGCTGATTTCATATACTTGTATTTGTCATTTTCACTCATGGTCTTAGTTGAACTATTGTTCCTCCCATTGCCAGGTTGGACAGAGCCTTAGGTGACATGGTTTAGTGGGAGATGTCCCTGCCCATTGCAGAGGGGTTGGAACTAGATGATCTTCAGGTCCTTTCCAACCCTAGCTATTCTATGATTCTATGATCAAGTTTCTCTTCTGAACCCTGTATATTTGGAAAATATTTATTCTCCGAATGAGGAAAAAAAATGCCTTGAAAAGTAATTACTATACATAAGATATACATAAGATATACATCTACTGTCTGTATTTGCTTTCACAGTTTTATCACTCATTTTTAATTCTGTCTGTTTGGAATTTCATGGAGGGCTAGGAAAGCAAGATGCAGGAAAAGGAAAATCAGGTAAGCAGAGTGGTAGAGATAGTCAGATGTGGTTTACTTCAGCTTCTGTGATCACCAGTACTATACGTCCTCCTGGATCTAGCAGAAGCGCAGACCAGAACAGCACTTACAGCAAAGGCCCTTCCAAGCCCATTTCCATTTTTTCTGGTCCCAATAGTACCTTTCAGTGTTAAGAGCACATTCTTCATTCCATGCATCAATAATCTTTAGAGACTCACCAGCAGTCCACCCCAAGAAATCTCCAGATGGAAAAAAAAAAAAAAAAAAAAAAAAAAAGCTTATTGTTTCCTCATGAACTTTTCATTGATTATACTCTGCATTAATAATTGATAAATCTCATGACTTCACACTAAACTTCCAGCTCTAGTTTCAGCACATTTCTGTTAGTCCTTCAGAATTTTAATCTGAGCTTTCTGACTGTTTGCTATATTGCAACAAACCTTAATACTACTCTTGGAATTGCAATAACTGAAATTTACCTGAACTGACATTTCTATTCTTGATAGTCATTATGTTATTTATAGGCTCCAATTTTAAAATTCCTGTAAACTATGTGCTGGACATTTGGGAGGATGACCATGTTATGAGTTCAACATCAGGCAAACATTGCATAAAAGGAAATAAAAAGCACATTCAGTCCATGTGTCTGGCAATTTTACAGATAAGAATTATCTGGATGTTTCACAGTTTTAAACTCTTAATTTAAACAATTAATTTCAGCCTTAAACATATTCTGGTATCAAATTCTAGTTTTTGTCTATGTTCCTGTCCTTTTGCAGTTGAGCAAGTAGGAGGAAAACATACAGGAAACAGTAATCCACTAAGCAAACCTTTTTCCGATGCCAGAGAGGATGTGGAGTTACATCAGGCAACAGAGAAGACATCAAAGTAGTCATTCATATGGATTTTAAATACACAAAATGCATTTTGTTTCATGGAAAAGAAGTCTATTCTCTTCCCGTACCTCGGTAACTAGCAACTTCTGCTGACCAGTACAAAGAGAAGGTTAAGAAAGTGGCCAAGTTTCAGTGTATGGTCCAATACCTCTGCAGATAACCCACAAGTCTAGGAGTACTCAAAAACTGTTCTTCACTGGCACCTTAGCTTTTAACGATACACAAGACTCCAGGCAAGGGTACCTGGATGACATGCCTGTGATCTATAGAAAGATAAACTAGATTCCCTTTTTAATCTCTAATGCTTTATTATTAAAACTTTCATACACTGCAGAGGGGAGGGGCAGGGAGAGGTACAGGAAGTGGATACGTCCTTTGAGACTAACAAAGCTTAGCTGCCAGCTTCAGCCTTGCTGTGATGACAGAAAAAGAACAGAAAACAAAATACCTAAAGTCAAAATAGCTTGAAGTCTCTAGAGCTTAATGAAATTCACTTCTGAATCCTGAGGTTATTGCTTTCAACAGACTCAGAGAGAAGCATCTAAAGAGGATTTGAGAGTTTTCATTAGTCCATAAAAGGACAGAGAGACTTATAAACAAGTCTCTTTTTAGGGGGAAAAAACTGCCATTTGTGTAAGCAGTTCAAAGAAAAGTTACAAGTAATAGCCACCACCATTTTTTGAGGGGAATCAATGGGGAAAGCTGGTGGGTGATGGCTAGATCAGGGCACACCTAAATTAAAGTGTGAATAAGAAGACCAGGATCCTGACAGATTCCCCTGAGCCTCCAAAGCAAAGGTTGAAACCCTGGAAGGGCCACTGCTTCTTAAGGAGAGATTCTTACTCAGACATGCAAACTAGTTATTGAAAACTAGTCTTAATGAATAACACCACTGAGGTCAAACCAGCCTGATTTTCTGACCTAATGAAACCGAGGCAACAAATGAGGGATTATCTTTATATCTGCACGACTTTTGCTTCATATCTGCAAGACGCTTTGCACAAGTCCAGGGAGATGACATCAACTGCCCTACTCCTGTCCATCAGCTCCATAGCCCCATCATAGAAGGCCACCAAATTGGTCAGGCAGGATCTCCCCTCAGTGAAGCCATGCTGGCTGCCACCAAGCACCTTGTTGTTTTTCATGTGCTTAGCATGCCTTCCAGGAGAATCTGCTCCAAGGCAAATTACGTTCCATAAATGCAAGGTATGCAAATATGGAACAATTTCGTAGTCAAAGTATCCTCCTTGTTGGTTGGAGAGCTGTACCTAAATAGGAGGATCCTACATCTCCTTTGTGACACAGTCCTTAGTAGTGTAGGTGGTAACAGTGAGATTATATGACAATATATGAAAATCAATACTGAAATCCAAGACAAAGCAATTAAAAAAAAAAAAAAAATCTATTGAACATGACTAGGAGTTGGGTCAGAGTATCCTCCCTGCCTTTCACGTTGCTTTACACTCACATGTTGATCTTATAACATCTACTTGCTTAATACCTTTGATCCACCTTCTGTTTTGTGGAGGGACTTCATGTTTCAGAGACTAGCATTTCTTTTGACAATGGGGAAAAAGTTGGCATAATGTGGATGCTGATACAGGCTAAAGATTATATGTATAAACCAAGTTTGTGAAGGGTTACTGAAAATATCAGGTGGACAAAGAACACAAAAATAAAACCCAGCCTTTCAGCTATCCTGGTGGGTATTCACTGAAATCACTATTAAAACTGAGTTCACAATTGCGTGTAGAAGAGTGTGTCTGCAGAAAATAAACAAAACCAAATTACTCCCAGGCCTATCTGAGAAGAAAATTAGCTTCATTCAGCTGTACTACTTCCCCTTAACCTCTGCAAAATTTCATGCAGTTCTCTGACAATAAATTCTGATAAGATACAGTCATATACTAGTTGTGATACCTCAAACTCTGAATTCACACTAAACTTACATACATCCCATTCAATCTAACTTAAAACAACTCATAAACACAGGAGATATTAAATACACATAAACTGAAAAATTGTCTTATTCGTGTTGCTTAAGCCTGGAATCCCTCTCATCTTGACAACTTTGACAGAGTAACTTTTATCCATTGCTTGGAAAAGACAAGAAAAATTGAAACATATCTTCAGGTTAGAAGGTCTGAGCAACTGATAAAGAATATCATAAGATATGTCTACTTCCTAGAAGTTTAGCATTTCATATTCATTTAGGAGTAATTTTGCCTGAATAAGTGAACATGAATCAATTTTCCAAATAAGTGAAGTACCTTTAGGAAAATAATGGTAGAATCCTAACAGCGGGAAAAGAGAGCATCTTTTAAAATTACTCTGCTGCTCAAGGACATGTGAATGAGGGAGACAGAACCATTACAGGCACTGACAGAAGATAACAACGTTTATACTTACAGCACTTAATTTTCATACGAAGAACATGACAATTCGTCATGGTTTAAGCTTCCAGCCATGCACAGTTTTGCTCACTCACTCACTCCCCACTCTTTCTTCCCTCCACTCCTGGAGGAATGGGAAGGAGAATCAAAAGAATGCAATTCCCACAGGTTGAGAGAAGTACAGTTTAGTAGCTAAGGTATAACACAAATCACAACTACTACCACTACTACTAATGATAATAATGACAAGGCAAATACAAGGAAAGAATACAATAGCTCACCACCCCGCTCAACCAAGCAGTGCACCCCCCACCGTGCACCCCCACCCTTCTGGTCCTCTGCTCTCCATCTTTACATCCTGGACATGATGTGCTGTGGTATGGAATAATCTCTTAGGTTAGTCTGGGTCAGGTGTCCTGTCTCTCCTTCCTCCTGGCTTCCCCTTCTCCCTAGCAGAGCATGAGGCTCACAAAGTCCTTGGCCAGCCTAAACATCACCAAGTAGTAACTGAAAACACTGGGGTTATCAGCACTGTTCCCAGGCCCCAAATCAAAAACACAGTGCTGCACCAGCTACCAAGAAGGAGAAAAATGACTGCTGCTGCTGAACCCAGGACACACTTGTTTTCTATTTTTCTGTTGTACTTTTTTTTTTTACCACCAACATGCACCAAAACCAGAATGGTATAATAGAATAGTTAGGGTTGGAAAGGACCTCACGATCATCTAATTCCAACCCCTCTGCCATGAGCAGGGACACCTCACACTAAACCATGCCACCCAAGGCTCTGTCCAACCTGGCCTTGAACACTGCCAGCAATGAAGCATTACCAATTTACTTGGACAACCCATACCAGTGCCTCACCATCTTCACAGTAAAGAACTTCTTCCTCATATCCAATCTAAATTCCCCCTGTTACAGTTGTTGAGGGTGCACTCAATCCCACTGTCCATGTCACTCACAAAGACATCGAACAAGACCGGTCCCAACACCGATCCCTGACTGACACCACTCATTACTGGTCTCCAACTGGACATTGAGCCATTCAGCACAACTCTTTTCGTGCGGCCATCCAGCCAGTTCTTTATCCACCGAGTGGTCCAACTATCAAATTGACGCCTCTCCAACTTAGAGACAAGGATATAATGTGAGACAGTGTCAAACACTTTGCACAAGTCCAGGTAGATGACATCAACTGCTCTGCCCCTCTCCATCAGTTCTGTAGCCCCATCATAGAAGATCACCTGTTCTGGCAGGATTTCCCCTTAGTGAAGCCATGCTGGCTGTCAGCAACACCTCCTTGTTTTTCATGTGCCTCAGCATGCCTTCCAGGAGAACCTGCTCCAAGATTTTGCCAGGCACAGAGGTGAGACTGACTGGTCGGTAATTCCCTGGGTCATCCATTTTCCCCTTCTTGAAAATGGGGGTTATCTTATACTTTTTCCAGACGTCATGAACTTCACCTGACTGCCATGGTTTTTCAAATATGATGGACAGTGGCTTATCAGCTTCATTTGCCACCTCCTTCAGGACCCACAGATGGATTTCATCCGGTCCCATGGACTTCTATACATTCAGGTTCTTAAGATTGTCTCAAACCACATCCTCTCCTACAGTGGGCCCAAGGTCTTCATTCTCACAGTCCCTGTATCTGCCTTCCAAGACTTGGGTGGCATGGTCAGAGCATTTGCCAGTGAAGACTGAGGCAAAGAAGTCATTAAGAACCTCAGCCTTCTCCAAATCCAGGGTAGCCAGTTCTCCCGAGAGCTTCTGGAGAGGGCCCACGTTGTCCCTAACCTGTCTTTCATTTGCAATGTACCTATAGAATCTCTTCCTGTTATCCTTAACATCCCTAGCCAAGTTTAATTCTAAGTGGGCCTTAGCTTTCCTAACCTGGTCCTCAGCTTCCCAGATAACATCCCTGTATTCTTCCCAGGCCGTCTGTCCATTTTTCCACCTTTTAAAAGCCTCTTTTTTCCTTCGAATTTTCCTCAGCAGCTCCTTATCCATACAAGGAGGTCTCCTGGCCCTCCTGCTGAACTTCCTTCTAGTTGGGATGCATCGCTCCTGAGCTTGCAGCAGGTGAGCCTTGAATATCAACCAACAGCCTTGGGCACCCCTGCCCTCTAGGGCTGTATCCCATGGAACCTTACTGAGCAGGTTCCTGAAGAGGCCAAAGTCTGCTCTCTTGAAGTCCAGGGCAGTGAGCTTGCTGCACGCTCTTCTCACTGTCCTGAGGATCTCAAATTTGACCATCTCATGATCGCTTCAACCAAGGCTGCCCTGGAGCATCACATTTCCATACAGCCCTTCCCTGTTGGTGAGGACAAAGTCAAGCATGGCACCTCTCCTTGTCAGCTCCTCTATTACTTGCAGAAGGAAGTTGTCTTCCACACAGTCGAGGAACTTCCTGGATTGCTTGTGCCAGGCCGTACCATCCCTCCAACAGATATCAGGGTGGTTGAAGTCTCCCATGAGAACAAGGGCCTGCGAGCGTGAGGCTGCTCCTATCTGTCTATAGAGCGCTTCATCCACTGAGCCCTCTTGATCAGAGGGTGTGTAACAGATCCCCACAATAATGTCTCCCATCTCTCTTCTCCCTTTAACCCTGACCCACAAACTCTCTGTCGACTGCTCACCTCTCTCCAGACAGAGTTCCATACTCTCTAGCCTATCCCTAACATTAATAGCAACTCCCCCTCCCCGTCTGCCGGGCCTGTCTTTCCTAAAGAGCAGGTAACCTTCCATTCCAACACACCAGCCATAGGAGCCATCCCACCATGTTTCTGCAATGCCTATTGTATCATACCCCTGCAGATGTGCACACATCTCTAATTCCTCTTGTTTGTTCCCCATGCTACGGGCATTTGTATAGAGGCATTTGAGCCAAGATCCAATTGAAGCAGCCTCATTGGCTGGAGCAGCTGGAATACCTCTACATTGCTTCGAACATTTATGATAGGTGCTAGGAGCCGACTGGGTGTGTTGGGATGGAATGATGCCCCCCTCCCCCAACACATCTAGTTTAAAGCTTCCTTGACCAGTCTGGCAAGCCTCCTACCAAAACTGAACTTCCCCTTCTTTGTCAGACCAGCTCCACCAGCCCCCAGTAGACCTGGCCTACTAAATTGAGTCCCATGTTCAAGGCACCCAAACCCCTGACTACAGCACCACCCTTCTAACCATTTATTAACCTGGTCAATCCTCCCAGCCTTTTTAAAGTCCTCGCCTGTATCCTGGAGAATTGACAAAAAGACAATCTGTGCTCCAGAGCCCCTAACCACCTCTCCCAGGGCTCTGTAGTCCTTCTTTATGTTCTCCAGGCTACTGCTATCTATATCAGTAGCACCCACATAAATCACTAGAAGTGGGTAATAGTCAGTGGGACTACCTAGAGCAGGCAGCCTCTCTGCAACATCCCTGATCCGAGCCCCTGGTAGGCAACACACCTCCCTTGAGCCTGGGTCAGGCTGACAGATGGGTGCCTCTGTTCCTTTCAAAGTAGAGTGCCTTACCACTACGACCCACCGCTTTTTTCCTGGCAGCACCAGTAGTGATCTTCTTTACCAGTGCATCAGCTGGTTGCTCCTGGTGTGTGTTTCCTCATCTGCCCCCTGCAGGACAGCAAAGCAGTTCTGGGTGGGGACAACAGATGTAGGAGGAAGCCCCTTGCTTTTAATTGTCCTCTTCCTCCATTTTTTTTTTTTTTTTTTTTTCCCCTGGGTTAGCAGCCTCCTTCTTTCCTCCATGAGCTGCAGTGGACACTTGAGGCCCCTGCACAGTTTGGGCCTGAAGCAAGCAGTGCTGCTTCCTCTCAGCATCCCCTGACATCCTTCAACCTATTGACAGCGTCCCGCAGCTCAGCCCCTACTGCAGGAGGACCTCCAGCAGGGAACACAGAGTGCAGCCCCGACCATTGCGCACCCTCCCCTCACAAAACAAGGGCAGGCACTCTCTACACCCTGAGCTCTACACTGTAGCCTCCTCTCTCACCAGCTCTGTCTGGGGGCCTATGCTGGCCACCGCCAGAGCAGGCAGAGCAGAGCTCCCAGACCGGACCCCACTCATAAGGCAAGTGCTCACCATCCTGCTTGAACTGCCATGCAAACTGCCTCAAGCCCACCCACACCACCAACCTCCCTAGGGCAGGTTTTTAACCAGTCAGGGCGGTGCCGCTCCTCCTGGCACCGCCCGCTGTGAGTCATGTCAGCTGAGCCACTGGCTCCTGGGCAAGTTCAGTCGAGGACCTGAGGCTCCCTCGGTGGCGCTTGCTGCTGCGAGTTGAGGCTCCTGGACACTGAGCTTCCCCCTGCTCAGGTGTTGAAGGCGGCCTCTCTCGAGCTACTCACCTCAGCAACTCAATTTGAATTGAATTTTATTAACTGCATTAATGCAATAATAAACATGTAACACCAGAATACTGAAATACAAGAATACAAGCACCATGAGTACAGCCACGCTGGTGGAAAGAGGGAGAGGTGTGAGGAACAAAACAACACATCTGGATTGAGGAAAGGTATTCCGGGATAAGAAATGAGGTGAGGCTAAACAGCATTTTTTCCACACACACCCTTTTTTTTTGTTTTCTTTTTAGCTGGATCATGGCCACAAATGCTACATCCTGAGGAATTCAAAAGAATAAGAAAATTCAAACAGTACTTGATTAAAAGCAGATAAATTATGGGTACTTAGGTTTCATTTTGGAAAACAAAAATCCCTGCAGAAGCTTAGAAGTTCTGAGCCAAGGTTATTGTACTATTCTATCCCAACATTTTTTACTTTAAAAATACCTACCAAACTACAGCAAAGGACATATAAATTACAATAGACTCTAGCATTTTCTACTGTCTGAGGATTTAATAGATAATTAATGAGAATGAGAACACTTCCAAGAAGTAACGTTGTCAATGAAAAACATGGCTACATTTTAGATTTAAACATCTTAGGTTTTCTGAATATTTATGCAACAAAACTATCACAAAATCAGTTTACAATGAAAAAGCAGCTGCTTAGGCATTGCCACATCTGTATTATAAGAAATTCAGAGTAGAAAAAATGTTTTCAGTTATTTCAGTGTCTTAAGAAGGGAACATCATGGTCCCCTGTCAAAACAGCAGTGTCAGCACGAGAGGGCAGTGGGAAGAAATGCAGGATTCAGTTTGGTTGTTATTCTGTGCAACCAAAGCAAGAAAACATGCACCTGTCTGCTGAGCAGACATTTCAGTATGGGGCATTAAAGGCCATTGTTTCAGAACACACAAAAAGAACTCCCTTCTTTGCCAGGAAGAAAGAAGCAGCAATTATCACTTTGCAATAAAGGCAACATGGGCACTCTTATGTCAGTGCAGAAAGATAACAAAATAGAAGAGTCATATTAAGAGATTATATATTCTGTACATATTCAGGCACTTGGGCTTCCACAAATCAAAAAAGACACAGTTTAGTTTGAAGTCGTGAACAAGAGTTTTCCTTGAGATGAAAAAAGCTTAAATGACATGAAAACAACCTGCCAGCATGATATTAGGCTCTCTTCTTGAATAAATAAATAATAAATTAAAAAATCAATTAATTTTTCCAACTAACTCAACACACACCCAAACAGGCCTCACATGCAAGTATCAGGCTCATTGCAACACAATTCAAATTAAACATTTAATATGCAAAGAACTAACATTAGATTTTGCCTTTAAAAAAAAAAGCAACCAACCTAGAGCAGGTTTTGAGAACCTGTACAAGTGAAAAAATATATATCCGAGAAGAAGCATAGCACTGAAATTTCATGGAATTGGAAATTTTCCTCTCTAAACAGCCTATGTGGCAACAAAAATCCACCAGGAAGTTTTAAAAGTTGAGAAGAGATTTCTGACTTTTAAAAAAAAAAAATCTACTTTGACAAAAAACATTGCTCTACTACCAAAACCAAATTGGATTTCACACAAAGTATTAGAATTATCTAAAACTTGTAGAGCAGTTGGAACCAGGTGATCTTTAAGGTCTAAATCATTCTATGATTCTTTAAAAAAAAGGGAAAAGTATGAAAACATTTACAGAAATAGAACTTATTTTAATAAAACTTTTTTGAGAAACCCACACTCTCACTCAAAGATAGTTTCAGTACAGAGTTTTCAACTACCCTATCTAATAAAAAGTCAAATAAGACAGGCTACAGAGGAGGACGAATATAGCAGTACGCATCCAGGACAAAAAAATAGCAACTCAAAGGCAGTTCAGTTGTAAACAACTTAAGTACAAAAGAACAAATATAGGTACTGGTGCCAATTTACACTACTTAATATACGTAATGACTTCTTTTCCAAAGGTTGTCATCCTTACATTAAGACCAGATGCTTTCTGAACAACAGAGTACTGAGCTCACTACTGGCACTGCAGTGTTGTGGAATTTAACAAATTATGATGTAAGAAGATCCAGCTGATGATGAACTGGTCCCTAATGTTCTTATTCTTCATTCATCTAGTGTACATAAGAGCAGGTTTTGTACAAATAGCTTTGCCTTGTCATAATTCTGATCCTCTGATTTATCCTCAAAAGCTTTACTCCCTTCCTTGTAAGGATGTAATGGAAATTTATGCTCCCTTGGTGATCTGGAAATATTCTAGAGTTTGAAGCTCATGACCATCATGGTCTTTTACAAGCATAAGTATTTGTCTGAGTTGTGGCTGAAAAGCACCAGCAAATTCAAACTAAGAGGACCTTAAAATCAGTTTAGAGATTAAAGGCTAATTTCCTATGTGGGTAGATAAGTTTATATAAAGCCTTAAAAATCATACGTGCTGAAGTATAAGTAATATATCATAGAATGGCTTGGGTTGGAAGGGACCTTAAAGATCATCAAGTTCCAACCTCCCTGACACGTGCAGCTGCACCTTCCACTAGACCAGGTTGCCCAAAACCCCATCCAACCTGGCTTGAACACTGCCAGCGATGGGGCAGCCACACCCTCTCTGGGCAACCTGTTCTAGTGTCTCACCACCCTTATGAGAAGATAGTCAAACTCCCCTCTTTCAGCTTAAATCCATTCCCCCTTGTCCTGTTACTACATACCCTTGCACAAAGTCCCTCTCCAGCTTTCTCGTACGCCTCCTTTAGGTACTGGAAGACTGCTATAAGGTCTCCCCAGAGCCTCCTCTCCTCTGGGCTGAACAAGCCCAACTCTCTCAGTCTGTCTTCACAGGAGAGGTGTTCCAGCCCTCTAATCATCTTTGTGACTGTCCTCTGTACTCACTGTAGCAGGTCCACATTCCTCTTGCACTGGGGACCCCAGATCTGAATGCAATACTGCAGATGGGGTCTCGCAAGAGCTGAGTAGAGAAGAATCACCTTCCTTGATACTTTGACCACACACCTTTTGATGCAGCACAGCATACAGCAGACTTTCTGGGCTGTGAGTGCACACTGCCAGCTCATGTTGTAACCAACACCCCCAAGTTCTTCTCTGCAGGGCAGCTCATATAATTTCCATTATAATTTGTAAGCTAAAAAGTCCTGCAAAGAAGCTGTGAAGTAAAATTTATTTCTTAACAAATGGTTGCAGTGGGTATTCAGCAACCAGTTTTACTGGTTTACAATACAGTATTTTGTTTCTAATAAAATCAAATGAAGGACTTTCTTAATCCTTGAGCTTCCAGGACAGCCCTGAAAAGGGAAAAACTCTTGCGCCTGTATAAAAGCCCCAAAATATCATCTGAATACAAGTTAACATACAGTTCTCGTGTTGCACAATCAACTAAACCAACAAATACTTCATTGCAATAACCCAATATTTTGTCTTCAGTAACACAATCCGCAAAGCCTAATTTAAATTCCAAAGAATCTAAATTAAGTTGTATTTATCCTTTCTTATTTCCTAGTTTAAGAAAGGCATAACAAACCCATCTTCTTAGAATTTCCACTAAGCAATTGTCATAGTTTAAGCCCAGCCAGCAACCCAGAACAATGCAGCCACTCTCTCACTCTCTCTCTTCCTCCCCCCGCTCCCAGAGGGATGGGGAGGAGGATCAGAAGAATGTAACTCACACATGTTGAGATAAGAACAGTCCAGTAACTAAGGTATAACACAAACCACTGCTGCTACCACCAATAATGATAAGGGAAATAACAAGAGAAGAGAATACAACCACTCACCACCCGCCGAGAGAAACCCAGCCCGACTGAGCAGTGACCTAGCCCCTTCGGGTAACCGCCCCCAGTTTATATAGTGGGTATGACATGCTGTGGTGGAATACCTCTTTGGCTAGTTTGGGTCAGGTGTCCTGTCCCTGCTTCCTCCCGGCTTCTCCTCCTCCCTGGCAGAGCATGAGACTCAGAAAGTCCTTGGTCAGACTAAACATTACTGAGCAGCAACTAAAAACATTGGTGTTATCAGCACTGTTCCCAGGCTGAAAGTCAAAAACAGAGCACTGCACCAGCTACAAAGAAGGAGAAAAATGACTGCTGCTGCTGAACCCAGGACAACAATTTGTTTTGTGTGTGTTTTGATGTTTAGGGATTAGAAGCTCCTGCAGATATTCATTGTCAATATTGCTGCATTTGAAACTGGTCAGTGCTCTCAGCCCACCCAGCCTATTTATATCTTCCAAAATGTAAACTGTGCATCCAACATACCAAAGAGCTGCTTTATCCTTGTCCCAGACTATTTTTCTCATAGACCTCACCTTGACTTTGAGAATTAAATTGAAGCACAGTTTCTGATTTGTTATTGTTATGACAATTCAATTATATTTTTTATGTGGCAGGCCTCTTCGATACTCTCCCCAAATTAAAGTAAGTAAAGAACTAAAAAGAAAATGCTCAAGCCTATATAAATAGGACAGCATTGGTCAGTAGGGAGAGAAGTGTCTTTTACACCTGGTTGTCATGGTTTAAGCCCAGCTATAACTCACCCAGTTTGCTCACTCACTCCCCCCTCTGTCTTCCCCCTCACTCCCGGAGGGATGGGGAGGAGAATTGAAAGAATGTAACTCCCACAGGTTGAGATAAGAACAGTCCAGTAACTAAGGTGTAACACAAATCACTA
Source organism: Amazona ochrocephala (assembly GCA_039720435.1). Lineage (NCBI taxonomy): Eukaryota > Metazoa > Chordata > Aves > Psittaciformes > Psittacidae > Amazona > Amazona ochrocephala. The sequence continues at coordinate 32,955,287 of CM077879.1, forward strand.
CTGCTACCACCAATAATAATAATGACAAGGGAAACAACAAGGGAAGAGAATACAACCACTCACCACCCGAGACCAAGCCTGACCCAGCAGTGAACCCCACCCTTCCAGGTCCTCTGCCCCCATTTTTACATCCTGGCCATGACATACTGTGGTATGGAATACCTCTTTGGTCAGTTTGGGTCAGGTGTCCTGTCTCTGCTTCCTCCCAGCTTCCCCTCCTCCCTGGCAGAGCATGAGACTCAGAAAGACCTTGGTCAGAGTAAACATTACTGCAACAACTGAAAACACTGGTGTTATCAGCGCTGTTCCCAGGCCGGAAGTCAAAAACACATTACTGCACCAGCTACTAAGAAGGAGAAAAATGACTGCTACTGCTGAACCCAGGACACTTGATTTATGTCACATTCACTCACCTAGTCATCCCACATGCAACGAATGTTTTATAGACAACAGAAACTTCTGAAGATAAAGGTGAAAATGTAGTCTCTAATGGCTATAACTTTACAGAGCACCAGGCAGCATGTTGCATGGTTTGGGATGCCTATAAGACGGGGTCTTCATGTATGGAAACACTTCTACAAGCTAATATCAGCAACAAAGTACTGGGAAACAAGTTGTGAAGCCTTTCCTTCAAAATGTGACACCTCCAAATAAAAATGTTTTTTCAGAATTCTTTTCTATCTTTCTTCCATGTTCACGGAGTAAATATAACTGAATGAAAGAGAAGGATTTCTATCAATTGCTTTTCCTGTCTTTGTTTATGCAGTATATCTGCAGTACCTCTCCAAGGAATGGGAAAGCACATAAAAACCAGAAAGGGTGAACTAAAATGCGAGAAAGCAGAACTGTGTACACTTTTTGAGCAAGGAAGAATGCTAGAATCTATGCAGAAGCTGTTGGAACTGTACATGTTAACATTACCTTTTATATATGTAACACCCAAGTCCAAAAAATTGCTATATGTTTACTCAGCTGAACTTCCAAAACTTTGCTGTGGATGTAGACATGTCCTCTCCCTCTATACTGCATCCTGCAAAGTTCCTACTCTGACTCATCTGCAGTTAGAATCCATTCCTGTGATGTTTATACCCAAATATATCTATTATTGATGAATCTGAATTAGAAGTTTTAGTTTAACAAGGTCATCTATATACAGTGTTTCCAAAACACAAGCTAGTTTAGGCATGGGTGAAAGGAGAAAGCATAGATTTATTTAATAATAATAATAATAATAGTAATAATAATAATAATCCCACAGCAAAAAAGCTCAGAAAAAATCTAATGCAACAAAACCAGTCAGATAAAAAAATGTAAACATCTTCTCTTTGTCTCCAGTTTTTTCTTATATGGCAAATTATATTCTATTGTTGCAAACTGAACAACTACAGCAACCTTTTTACTCTGGAAATTGAGTATCATTAGCTAATTCATCTCTTAAAATTTGAAGTCATGATAGTTAGAAAAGTTCATCCAGATCAAAGCCACCTGAAACATAAACAAACTCAACTCTTATAAAAGTCAGACTGTCAACACAAAATATTCCCCATAAAAGGAAAAGGCTGGAGATGAATTACATCTCTTTAGCTACAACAGTTCCTCAAAGAACAATAAGGCTATGGAATATAGATTCGACAATCTGAATAGGAGCATATTTTAATGTCATTTTTCTGTTCAGGCTAATTTTGCACATAAAGAAATACTGTAATTTGTGTTTGTGTGATATTATGCATACAGGGACACATAAATGCTTATTCTTCAACCTAAAATAGTCTATTGCAAAAGAAAAAGTCAATTCTTTATCTCTTGTGCAAAAAATGCAATAAATTGCTTGGTTATAATTTGTCATTCAACTGCTTGGAAAAGCATAGTAAGATTTTGTGCCAATATATTTTGATACAGAGCTCAAAAAACACACATTCTTTGTCTGGTGTCCCCTAACTATTTTGAAACTTTGGTTCCTTCTTTCGTTTTTACATTAATATACCACTATTTATCCGAAATTTCAACCTCTTCAATAAATAGTATGTTAAGAAGTTTTGTAGAAAACAAAGATTTTCTATATTCGAATGCTTTTCTAAATTAATTCATACTCCTTTTTTCCGTAAGTAGTTGGAAAGCAGTCTTCATCACCAGTTTTACATCATTTGAAATCGAGCAAGTTCTTGAATTCAGGCTAAACAAAGGTCAGACATTGACTCATTGCTTTTGATCTGGGAAATGTTGCTTTTTGACATATGCCGTAATTGTTAACAGCTTTTGACGCAAGCGATCATGGTGTGAAAAATTGATAGCCGTGTTTCTAGTGGTTTAGGATTCATTTGTCAATAGTGCACAGTTCCAATGAATACACTACCAAATGTTTTTTTGTACTCAGTCCACAGTTCCACAAAACGATGTTGCATTGCTTTATTTCATTGCATTTTTTTATGTACTATGTAATGTCTCCTTATTTTCATTGCTTGTTCTGAGGTCGTAGGGAGGCTATAAATGAAAACTTAAAGCAGAGTACAGAGGTCCCAGTTCTGGATAGCTTAATTTTGAATCGGAACAGAAACAGACATTAATCGGCAGAAAATCCCCAAATGAGTCTGTAGGTAGAAATGTGTGGAAGCATAGCATAACAGCAGGGTAAAAGTCCTTCTTAGCAGTACCCCTAAAATAAGGAGAGCAGACTAAGGCAAGATTGATCCCTCACTGTTGGAGAATGGTTAACAGCACAAGGTAACGGGTCACTGGTGGAGCTCTGCGAACAATCGCCTGTGTGAGTGTGATAACATCTGTTCTAGCTTGTTGCTGTGGTACATCAAGAAACCATTATCAGAAGATGTAACCATGGTAATAATGATCTAGAGAACCAATAATGGACAAGGACAGTTTCTCCCTGAGCCTTGGGGAAAGTACCTAGGAAGATGGTATCAGGTAGAAGAATGAAGAGAAGACTGATAAGCAGACCACCACTGGGAAGGACTTGGCAAGATTGTGTTGTATGGTAACCAATCATGTTATAGCACGTTGCAACATGCATCCAATCAATGTATACGACGTGTATTACAATCAAAGTAAAACATATATAAAGCGATGATTTTTGCTAATAAAATAGAAGCTTGCTTTATCAACCATATTGGTTCGTCTGCTTGCTTCCCCCACGGTCGCACCTCACTTTCACAACCTCCCTGCAAAACGAAAACTTGAGAGGTGTTCCACGAAGTCACAGAATGGATTCTGTACTTGTTGCCTTTTATTCTGCAGCTTCAGCTCAAGCCAATTTCTCTGTATGTACTAGAACCAGAATCACAAACCTGGGCTCCTACTTTCAGGTCCAGCATCACACTTCTGCAAAGGGAGGGCAAGTATGCCTCACAGCTTAGATTCTCAGCACAAATGAGTCAGTAGAATGCTGTCTGGGTATGCTGTAAATTAAGCACATTTTATCTGCACTTACTCAATAGCCCTGAAATGGAAGTAGTGGGATAAAAGAAAGATAACCCTGACTTTTAAGGTTTTACCTCAACGTCGCTGCCAGTTTCCTAGATAACAAGTGTGCTTTGAAAAAGAGCAAATCAAAGACTACTTCCATGCCCACCTGTAGTCTCTGCAAGACCCTCAACATCAAGCTTTCCATGATAAAATACCTACCACTGTAATAATATCACAGCAAAACACCAAGAGACTTGCATTTTATGAACTGAATTTGGCAGATTATCACAGTGTCGTATTAATTTGCCACATTTTTAAAGCTTAAATTGTCCTAATATGAATTGCTGCAGAACAACCTTTAAATGACAGGGAGGTTTACACTTGTAGAAGCAAGCTGTCCCCGCTACCAGCGTACAAGCTTCTTCTAGAGGCAGAACAATCTACTTTTAAAATGTACTTAGTCTTGATTATGCAGGATTATCTCTTAAAAAATCATCAACTGAGACAACAAAGGAAGAAATAAGAAGAAAAAATAAAGTACAAGTCTCTTACTACTTCAAGGTGAGGAAAAAGCTCCTTAAAATCAAGGGTGTTCTTGCTTGCTGAACAAATGGAGAAAGATTTCTAGTATCAGGTTTTTATGCTTTTTCAACATAGCGTTAGATTTTTGAAGTTCTTTTCTTTAATGCTTCAAAAATTTATTCCATTGCACCATTCTCTTAAACACCATCATGCAAAGCTTAAGTGACAAAACACTCTCTCATTTTTCTCAGTGTGACCCCAACAGCTACAGTTCCAGACTTACGGTTGTCTCAATCGAGTCATTAGATGTTACTGTGGAAGAGTATTTAGTGCAAGAAGTCTTACAGTAAAACAGATTACCTTTTATTCATCCCTTTACATCCTGTTTCATACGTCTCTATTTTAACCCCTTAAAAAAACTGAGGCTTTCAGTGGTTAAATAAACAATCGTTTGAAATAAAGGGTGTTCAAGGCCAGGTGACATGGTTTAGTGGGAGGTGTCCATGCCCATGGCAGGGGGGCTGGAACTAGATGATCTGAAGGTCCTTTCCAATCCTAACTATGCTATGATTCTATATAAAACTCAGGAGGCCTACACTTAACTCCAAGCTCACTGGGGGACCTTATGCTGCAGTGATTACTTTTTGAGCCTTCAGGCTTTTTCTTCTTCATGACCATACACCTCACAGACTTACCTCACTATCTTTCTTATTCCCAGCTACACAGTTCACCAACTTCTGCAGAGATTTTCATCTACTGTTTTCCTGTTGCTGTTGGTGCCTGAGCATCGTCCTTTACCGCCTGTTCTTATCCTTCCTCTTCCCCGACAACTGTGATTTTTTTCCTGTCTTTGTATTTTCCCCTCATGCTCCTGAGCCCTGCTCATTTGAGTCAGCCTGTTCTTATTTCACTTTCTGTGACTAATGCTGACCCTTTGACATGCCCTAGAAATCAAGAAACTTCAGGGAACCAGAAGAAATACCTAAGTGTTCTGTATTTTTAAAGTTTTTAAAGAAATCTGCTATGTTATACAACTGATTTTTTTTTCTTTTTTAAGAAAATGAACACACAAAATGCCACATGCAACATGTGTAGGTTGCATAATTTTTTCAGCTAAGCAGAAAGAAAAGAATACTGACCCACTCATGTTTTAAGACTTTAAGAAAATAATTAGTTACAGCCTCATTCTTGAAAAATTAGAGACTGGGTTGTGAGGAAATGAAGATCTCGTAGCATTGTCAGGTAGTAATATTAACAAAAATATAACACTATGCAACAGGAACACTGCTTCAGTGAAAATTCTGTCTTTATTATCTAATCACTATTATAAAACTGCATTATTACAAATGTTAAGTTGATGAACTTACTTTGTCTCCTGGTTTTTAGAAAGAGCAGAACTAATCTTTATCTTGAGGGTTTTTCACACTCCTTGGCTACAAATTGTTGACGCAGAAGTCCCGGACACAGCACACAGACCAATGTGATCAGGCTGTGCCAAGTTTATTGCACAGATAGCTCAGTATATATAGGCATTCTACTTGTCTATCATTAACACACACAACTCTAATTGGATACATGCATTGCTCACGCGACTAAATACAGAATAGGATTTGCTCAGACCCTCTGTCCACGCGCATAGTGCTCTCCACCTACATTCTGCTTGGTGTCCTGCTTAATATATGATTGGTTAATATCTCTCAGCTAAGTGTTAGTAACAGCTTAATGATTGGTTAACTATTACAGCATATGCTTCAAGGTTACAGTTATCAGTTCCCTCCTGCACATCTCTCTCAGTAGCTTTCCGTGCTAACTTTCTCAAGGCTTCTGCACGTACATGAACTTTAGTAGCCCCCAGGCGAGGCCTCAGTGCCTGTGGGTCACTACCTTACAATTGTCAAGCAGTTGTCTGGATTGCTCACATGCCCGTTCACAGCCAAATAGCTCTCCACAACAAATATTAATTTTTTTTTTTCTGTGGTCAGTCCTAGCCAAGATGAAAAATTAATTCCCTCTACCATCTCCTGTCTGTTCTTATTCACATTTTTCCCCCTTCAAATTTCCTCTTCATCTCACATAAACTCAAAGTCCTAATTCATAAAGGACTTCAACTTACAAGGCTTTCACAAATGAAAAAAATATATCCATGTAGATGTCAAACATATATAGATTTAGACGCAAAACAACCAGGGAAGATCCCACTTAATCTGGGCATCCCTACGCTGATGCAAACATCATTGATTTTGTGAAGAGGATGTCTTTAAAACATCTGCTCGATGGAAGAGTTAGAGCAACAGATGACCCTGAATGCAAATAAAATCTTGAGAAATCTTCCTTTCCAGGTTCTCAAAAGACTCCACTTGCCACTGGAACCACCATCACATGCAAACTTTGACCAAACTGATGTAAAATCTTGACAAAACCAGCAAATAAGATACATAGCACAAGGACGATCCCCTTTCCAGAACCTGGCAATTACTTTTCTAAACCAGTTTCTCTTTCCTCAGATGCTTGATAAGATTCCCCCTCTTCCCACCATCTGAGACTCCAGAGCTGTTTCAGCTAAATATTCATTCAAAAAATTAAATAAATAAACCACCCAAAACCAACCAAAAGAAAAAAAAAAAAAAAAAAGAAAACAAAACAGAAAACACAAGAGTGGTGTCCAGTTACAGGACCAGAGCAATGGGTGCAAATTAAAATACAAGAGACAATCTTAACAGGAGAAAACACATATTTTTACTGTGAAGGAGACTAAGCATGGGCACAAGTATTTCCCACAGATGGTCTGGAGTCTCCACCCCTGGAAATATTCAAAAACTCGGCGGATGAAGCGCTCTATAGACAGGCAGGAGCAGCCTCACGCTCGCAGGCCCTTGTTCTCATGGGAGACTTCAACCACCCTGATATCTGTTGGAGGGATGGTACGGCCTGGCACAAGCAATCCAGGAAGTTCCTCGACTGTGTGGAAGACAACTTCCTTCTGCAAGTAATAGAGGAGCTGACAAGGAGAGGTGCCATGCTTGACCTCGTCCTCACCAACAAGGAAGGGCTGGTTGGAAATGTGATGCTCCAGGGCAGCCTTGGTTGAAGCGATCATGAGATGGTCAAATTTGAGATCCTCAGGACAGTGAGAAGAGCGTGCAGCAAGCTCACTGCCCTGGACTTCAAGAGAGCAGACTTTGGCCTCTTCAGGAACCTGCTCAGTAAGGTTCCATGGGATACAGCCCTAAAGGGCAGGGGTGCCCAAGGCTGTTGGTTGATATTCAAGGCTCACCTGCTGCAAGCTCAGGAGCGATGCATCCCAACTAGAAGGAAGTTCAGCAGGAGGGCCAGGAGACCTCCTTGTATGGATAAGGAGCTGCTGAGGAAAATTCGAAGGAAAAAAGAGGCTTTTAAAAGGTGGAAAAATGGACAGACGGCCTGGGAAGAATACAGGGATGTTATCCGGGAAGCTGAGGACCAGGTTAGGAAAGCTAAGGCCCACTTAGAATTAAACTTGGCTAGGGATGTGAAAGATAACAGGAAGAGATTCTATAGGTACATTGCAAATAAAAGACAGGTTAGGGACAATGTGGGCCCTCTCTAGAAGCTCTCGGGAGAACTGGCTACCCTGGATTTGGAGAAGGCTGAGGTTCTTAATGACTTCTTTGCCTCAGTCTTCACCGGCAAATGCTCTGACCACACCACCCAAGTCTTGGAAGGCAGATGCAGGGGCAGTGAGAATGAAGAGATTCAGAGCAGCCCTGCGGAGAAGGACTTGGTGGTGTTGGTCAATGAAAAACTGAACATGAGCCAGCAGTGTGCACTTGCAGCCCAGAAAGCCAGGCATATTCTGGGCTGCATCAAAAGGAGCGTGACCAGCAGGTCGAGGGAGGTGATTCGGCACCTCTACTCTGCTCTTGTGAGACCTCACTTGGAGTATTGTGTGCAGTTCTGGTGTTCTCAATATACAAAGGACATGCAACTGTTGGAACAAGTGCAGAGGAGGACCACGAGGGTGATCAGGGGACTGGAGCACTTCCCATATGAAGGCAGGCTGAGAAAATTGGGGCTGTTCAGCCTGCAGAAGAGAAGGCTGCATGGAGACCTCATAGCAGCCTTCCAGTATCTGAAGGGGGCCTATAGGGATGCTGGGAAGGGACTCTTCATTAGGGACTGTAGTGAGAGGACAACGGGTAACAGGTTCAAACTTCAACAGGGGAAGTTTAGATTGGATCTGAGGAAGAAATTCTTTACTGTGAGGGTGGTGAGGCCCTGGAATGGGTTGCCCAGGGAAGTTGTGAATGCTCCATCTCTGCCAGTGCTCAAGGCCAGGCTGGACAGAGCCTTGGGTGGCCTGGTTTAGTGTGAGGTGTCCCTGCCCATGGCAGGGGGGTTGGAACTGGATGATCTTAAGGTCCTTTCCAACCCTAAGTATTCTCTGATTCTATGATTCTATGAAAACTGTCTGGACATAGTCCTGGACAATGGACAGCCTGGTCTAGGTGACTCTGCCTGAGCAGAAGGGCTGCACTAGATGACCTCCAGAGGTCACTTCCAACAGCATCTATTCCGTGAGTGGTACCTTCCACAACACTATCAAAAATATCCCTAGCTCATTTTGATAGTGAAGATGCAGAAGTATGTTTTTGTGATAATTTTAGTTATGATTAAAATACTTTTCATCAAGACATTCTTCAAAAGGATTTTGCAAATTTAAGAGTATGGTTTGTCTTCCTCCTATCCCAAGCTGCAAGCCAGAACAGCCTATAGTAATAAAATATTCTGGGGGCGGGGGGGGGAGGGGTGTGAATGGGGAAATCATTCCAAAATACATATAACAGTATTGAAAATTTTAATCTTTAGTGCTGTTTAGGCTCAAGACTAGATCCAAGTCCATTAGTAAAGGCTATGAAAACAGTAAACCAATTTATATAAGCAGATAATTTGCCAAAATTGAAAATCAAAAAAAAACTCCTAACAAACCACACCTGAGCACAGGAAAAGTCATATATTAGTCTCAAATTTCTGATACAACAGATCTACCAGCCTGTCACTTTCATCACTTGCTTAATACTTGTTTCTGAGCTGTTCTACTCCACATATTTTCTTCTACAGATATACTGTGATTATGTACCCATGAATTAGGAACAGAGATTAGGGATCAATTCTGTAGGCTACTAATCCTTATAGCTTTTGTTTCATAACACAGTATAAAGAGTTACTTACATGGGAAAATTAACACCAAAGGATACAGAAAAGACAGAAAAGGTAAAAGAAAACTAACTCTGCCTTTCTAGTTCTAAATCGTGTTCTAAAACAAGATTCCTATTAAAAAAATTAAAATCAGAGTTCTGAAATTAAATACAGTTATGTTAGATAAATAACTATCTCTAGGACAAAGTACAATAGCATTCTAACTCCCTCTACTGGACTAGATACGTTGTATCATAATATCGTAAGTGTAAAGCATTTTTCTTCATCAGATTCTTGGACAGATTGGGCAATTTCTTGCAATGAATTACTTTTCTTTTCCTTAAGAGAACATCTGAAAAATACTTGAAATGGTAGCATAACTCCTGGACACCGTTTTTTTCTGAAGGAAATCCCCAAACTGAAGGAAAGTCAATCAACAAAAGCAGATTTTATGCAACTGTTCAGATCTCACAGGGAAGTTTTCTGATGAACTGTTCTACAAATATATAAGACAAGTCACTAACTGTTGTTCATATTTTTCCCCCATCAAACTTATGCAATTTTTTGCCCCTTGCATCTGCTAGATTAGCTATAGCAGAAATGGAAACCGAAAAATTTAGTAGAAGATGCAAGTCACCAGTTCTTATGAAGCAAAATCAGAGCACTGTTACATAGCTGACATTTTAAAATATGTATTTATGTACTCTAGAAGACTTTCAAAAAGTCAAAAACAACAAGAAAACTTCCATTATCTTATAGTGTAAACTCATCAGCAACCTAGATCACAGCCTTTTCTTCTTCCTCTCTCAAGAATGAAATAATCATTTTCCCTTATGAGTGTGCATTTTCCAACACAAATACAATCTGACTGCAGCTTCTTTGAGGAGATTTTCTCTAGGTGAAATCTTGATCCCTAAGCAACTGAAAAGACAGCATTGCGTTTTTATAACCTTCACTTACTGTATGTTTCTAATTTAAATAATTGCTGGTAGTGAAACTGCTTAGGGACAGACAATGAAGACCCAAATTACCATCTCAGGAGATAAAAGTTTTAAAGGAGTCAGCCTATGATGCTTAGTCAAATTTAGCTCTGCACTTAATCCAGACCCACTTGTTTGTAGTACTTGAAGACTACAGGATTAGCACAGATGGAGAGATTCCGAGGACAAAGGGACAAAGAGACTGGTCCTTAGAAATTACCTGAAGGTATAGAGGTTTTAGTTTTGGAATAAGTGTTGAGGAAGCTTTAACTTTTAGTAATAGAGAACTTTTTTCCATTGAATCTCTGTTAAACAAAGAAATCACACACAACAGCATCTGAACACAGCAGACTTTAGAAAACACATTCTTCCCAAGTATACCATGGTGTCTTGCAAGCTCTTTTTTTCTCCCAATTTGCTTTACTGAGGTTCATTTCATAACTACAGAAGAAAAGAAGCTGGTTTAAAATAAATACATCAATTAACCAATATATAAGGCAGAAAAAAGACTGGTACTTCAGCTAGGAGGGAAACAGAGAACACATTGCTGTGAAGCAGGATTTTTTTTAAACAAAATACAAAGATTGAAAATCATTATTACAAATTACCCACTCATTACCAGCATGTGCAAGATGATCATGAAGATGCCCAGTTAGCCAACCCACTGCAAATCCACTACTGAAAAAAAAGCATAGGGATACCAAATAAATGTAAAAATTTACTAAATAAATTTGAAAGATATTTTGGTCCATCCACTGGCACACACTGGCATTATTATCATTCTCTTCAGGAAGGGGAAAAAAAGAAAGTGAAAGCAAAAAGTAAATTCTGAAACCTTATTGTCCATTCCTTCACAGCTTCTCACCAGTGTTTTCTATATATGAACACAAAATTGTTTCAAAACAAGTTTAGCCATGGGAGCTAGTGTTTTAAAGTAAATCGGTAATAAACAGCCTAAAACAAACACAAAAATCTTGTACCACAGTCTTGAAGATTGTGAATGTGTGGTAATAATCAGATTAGAGAATCGTTTTACTGCCTTGGTCCATATACATGGTTTGCAACATGGATTTAACATGTTCGGATGCCTGATAAGTGCATAGAGCAAAAAGGTCAAAAAAGAACTGCATCCTGAGCAGTACCTCTAACACTTTAGAGAACTGAAAATATACAACACTATAAGCTTACATTATTATTAGAAGCTGTTTAATTATTCAGACACTGCTTTATGTTTGGGGGTGGGTGGAATGGAAGAGAGGAAGGAAAAGAAGGGAGAGAAGACATGAAAATGATACAATATTGAGATTTCACACCTTCACTTTTTAGAATTCTCCAATACTTCTCATCCTGTTTTCCAGTAGATAAGAAAAAAGCATTTTGAAAGTTTCCTGGGAAAAAATAATAGAGCACATGTGTGCATTTATATACACACATATACATTAAGAGAAAGGGAATATATCTGGTTTTTTCACTAGCCCTAATTACTGCTAATAACCTATGAATTTAAAACAGCTAAGCTCTTGTTATGTTCTATTATTCATAGAGTTTGATAAAAAAAAATGCACTTTCACTAAAGCTTTTACAATCTGCAGCTTCCCCTATATGCTCAATGGAAGCAAATGACAGTGGTAGAAAATCAGAACACTGTATTGTATCTTCAGGTGTGTGCCTTCAAATACTACTACATCAGCAATATTTTCACAAACAGAACTAGTTAAATAAGACCCAATAATATCTTTCAGCATGTGATTGAATTACTCTCTTGTCTGTGGATGTATACCCATTTCTAACAAGCTTTTACACAGAATACAAAGCAACTTTCTGAGGTGATAAAGTGCAATATGCTGGATAGGACTCAAAGCTTATCAACTCAAATGAACAGCGTGTCTGATTTTCAGAAACACTGCAGCAATTGACAATAACTAGTGCATTTTTGTCAGCAGTTGGGTAAATCTTCCATACTTTTGAAAAATCTGAGCAATCACTGAAAATAAAATCTTCTCTTTCCTCCTCTAAGGTCATGTCTCTTACAAACACATTTCCAATGAGCTGCAGTGCTTTTTAATCAGCGCATCCCTTCCCATTAAATTTCTCTTTTATTTTTTTCAATAAAAAGGATAGGGGATGAGTGTCAGTCTCTTTACCCATTGGAGGCTCCCAGGAGTATTGCCTGAATTAATTATGATTGTTAACTTATGAAGAAGTCATGTCTCTAAAAGGGGGTCAATAGGGGGAAGTTCCAGACAGGGCTAGCCTGGTTGCTATTGTGGCAGTTCATAATTTATTAAGTTTGTGTAAATTATTTCAGTTTGGAGACATAAATCGCAATTAATTTGTTCAACATGAGACCAAGTCCATGGTGCAGGACAGAGCTTTACTAAGAAAAGAGAAAACTAAAACAATGTTTGGAAGGTTTATTTTTTTCAAGTAATTTTAATAAAAATAATATCCAGTGCAACTCCTTGTTGATGGGGTTTTGACTTTTCTTATCCAGAAATACAGATAATTCCAAACTGCAGCAGACTTATCTTTCTCAACTTGAAATAAAATAGTAGTGGCCCACTTTTCCAAAGTGACCTACTCTGTCAGCTTGCAATCTTGTTCCAAGGTGAAGTCAGACATCTGTCACAAAAAAGCAATATAAAAAAGGAGCTGTATCATAGTGACGTCTACATAATAACCCTCAGGAGCTAATAGCATGTTGCTCCTTTTGTCACCAGCAGAGGCATACATGAGCAGATATGACGTTCCTGTAGCTCAGAAGTCATTAAGGATATTAACTGTTCAGGGAACATCTTCTAGGGTAAACATGTATACATTACTGTGCAACTATGAAGTACAGCCTGGCAGATGTGGATGATGTCTAACAAGAAATTCTCCAAGTGTTTTGAGATTTTTCTGTCATCTGCCTCCATAAAATTCAAGTAATAGAGGAAGAGAGGGCACACAGATTTAAATAAGTAACGGAAACCCAGGAAAGCAAATAGGGAAAAGTTACATTATTCACACTTAAATTCAGCCAATTACCAGGCTATAACATTCTTAAAAAAAAAAAAAAAAACCACATTCTAATAAATATGGCCCATTAATATGATGCATTTCATTCATGCACAAACATACATTAAATTTCTAACTTCACAGCTTCCCTAAAACAACACAACATTGACTCCTTATCTGGATAGAGCACTCGCAACACGTTAAGGCAGGAGATCTTCACCTTACTGGCATTCTACCAAGCTAACTACTGATATTTATCCCAGAAGAGTTTCATCTGGGCGATACTATCCAATGGGAAGTTATTTTGAACAAGTTTTCGGTTTGGGGTTGGTATTTTTTTGTTTGTTGCCTCTTTTCTTTCTGAAACTGCTGGAATTAAAAAGCAAGAATTGAGGATGAGGAGTTAACCACTACAAAATTAATTGCATCAAAACAGCATTGTAGATTTCTGGTCTATTTTTACTTTCCAGGTTTTCCTACCAAAATCCCAGAACTGTACAACTCCCAGAAGCTTTCGCTGCCACAAAAATGTGTCTGAGTGCCACCTCCCTGCCTTACATTTGATCAAATGCGTTGCACTCATTTAGTAGGTAGAAGACCCTGAATCGAAGCAATCTATTATCATAATAGCTGGGGGATAATGGGGAAGGGAAAAAAATAACCACAGAAGATAACAATTTTGAGTCTGGGAAGAAGCTCAGAACACTTTAATGACAATAAAAAGGAAATCATTTAGTCATCCCTCTCTATTCATAAGAGGGCTGAAATTCTAACAGACCTACATCAAACAAGTATTTCCTTCTTCTCACTCTCCTCTACTCCTAGTTTTAGTGGTGACATTCCCATCAGCTCTAGGCACTGAGGAAAAAAGAAAAAAACATTTATTTCATAAGCAACAGTAATCAGCTATCTGTGGAGTGATACTTGTCCATGAAAGACTCATTCCTAATTGTTTTATTCCCTGTTAGACGTATTTAGGAAAAAAAAGTTATTAGGAAAAAACTTCTAGCAGTAGCTAAAGACTGACATTTACAGACAGACCTGCCCTGCTCTGTGAAATCTGTACAGACCTAAAAATATTGCTGCCCAGGCCTCGCAACCTCTTTAGTTTCCTGATATGATTTACTGCTTTGTTGCAAAGTACAAATGGCTGCTAGTAAGCCAGAACTTGATGCAAACAACACCTCAAGACCTAATGAGAATGATCTTGCAGACCCAGGAGAAAGAGTGACTGAACTCTTTTTGGTAACAGATACAGCCACAGAAAACAGGGAGCCCAAAGCTGTACACTGCATTGTGGGTCTGAGCAGACCTATGTCAATAAAATGACTTCCTCAGCTGAAAAAACTTGAGCACAGAGATTGGAGAGAGGGAGAAGAAGGGGGGGGGGGGGAGAAGATAAAACAAACAGGTGAAGACAATTTGGATATAGCCAAAGAAAGGGCAGAGGGACATGCCTAATTTGCATAGAAGAACCCCCAACTTTTTCAATAATAAAAGCAAAATTCAATTAAACAGATTCATTCCACAGACTATTCAGTTTAGACTAAACTAAAATTAAGCTTGTAAGATTGCTTTCAGCTGTGGAGGACAAGTGGAAATAAATGTTTTGGTGGACTACTGAAATCTTCAGAGGACCCCAATGTGAAGAAACTACAGCTGACTTGGATGCTCTATATAAATATTATATCTGCACAGAAAGGGATATTGTATGCTTTAAACATTTTGTACCATGCTGGTGATCATAAAGCCGGTGTCTAAGGCATGTTTGATTTTTTAGTATGTGTAATTCCAAATGACAAAGAAAATCCAAGAACGTGGAAATTCTAATAGAGATGGATTTGGACAGTCTGGAAGTGAGAAATATTCTGCTGCCAGAATATTTGTTCTAATGTTCAGAACATTTGCTTCTAAATGAAAAATTCCTCGCTAGACAGCTTGAAAAATATCATCATCTCTCACATTACTTTTTTTTTTTTTTGGTTTGTTTCACTATTTGGAAGAACGGCCATGTCCTGGAAGTTGAAGGTGTTTACGCATACATAGCTCTGGATTACCCTGATGCGCAGAAGCCAAAAACCCAAACACTATGGTATCTACAACTAAGTAATTCAAGTTCTATTTTGTATCTAATATTCACAGTGATTTGGCAGTCACACAGAAAGCATGTAGAACTGGGAACAGGACTCAGCCTGTTTGGTTTAAACCAAAAAGAAACAGTACTCTTTCCCACGCAATACCTAACTAATTTATAAACATGGCACAGGATGTGAAAAACATAAGGCAGATTGAAAGCTCAACATATTCATGGATACAGGTCTGTAGGAGGCTGTTATGCAACACAATTGGCCTTCCACCATCAACTCAGGAAATTCCTAACTCACTGACTGCCAGAAAAAGCAAGTATATGCTAACAGTAGGATCATTCCAAAAATACCATTTTTCTTCACAATTTCCCTAAGCATCTACTACTTGTCACCATCCTACACAAACATACATGAAAAGATTATTTGTACTGTATGGTTACCTGCTTTGCAGTCAAGAGGATAATGACTACATGGTGGTGAGAAAAAATCAGATCTTATAAGCATGGCCCTAATACTACACAAATGTAATAACAATTTACATGAAAGCTCTACAAGTGTCAGCACTGTGCAAAGTTAAAAGGAACTGTTTTTCTTAAGAGTTTTGTCCTGCAATGGCCTGTTCCATTATTCGTCATTTCAGCAGTAGCAACATCACAGGAGGCAGTATAAGAAATAAGCATTGTCATGATGATGTGCAAGACTGCCAGAGCCAACATTTGCACTACAAGAGCATATGGTCCCATTCCTATGAACCCCTTGAAGTGTTTGCTCCCTGCAGCAAAAATGTGAGAAGCACAGCTATGTGACTCATTGAAAAGTCTGATGTCAGTATATTCTCTGACCAGTAAACAGAGCCACCAAACATTTGTCACTGTCACAGCCTGTATTTTGTGTAAGATGAAGAAAGCAAAGGGATAGACTACGAAGGCTGGTTCTGAGCTTTCCAACTGAATACAGACAGTAGAAACTAGCTGTACGAAGCAGAGGAGAAGATAAAGCGTTGGCTGCACAGCAGAGATTAGAAGACAGTAATAAGGTAAAAAATAAATAAAAAAGGAAATGTCACTGATTCCTAGTTTATTATTTACTTGAAATTCCAGATAAAATCCTTGCTAAAAATGCTGGCAAGCTCAAAAAATAAAATTTCCCTTTCGTACTGTTATCTAATACAGTGAATTTAAATAAAACATATTTCCCTTACATGCTCATATTTTAAAGATCCTCAGGATTTTTTGATATGTGTAAATACTTTGGTAGTGTTTTTCACCCCTAAAGTGAAATAGAAAGATGTTTCCTTTAAAAATGCAACAAGTTTCAGAAAAAATAATTAATTGTGTCTAGCACAGACTGATTTTCCTCTTAATGACATAGAGGCTTTAAGCTTTTCTGTTAAGAGAGGACATACTGTTTGGATCAAAACATTTTCTAATAACATGCTTTTTGTTTGCATCTGTCTTCAAAATCCATTTCAGCTTTAATAAAGTGAACTTTTCTCTGAAAAGCAAGTTTTCCCTTTATTAAACTAATACTGCATGTTGAACATAAAATGTTATTTTAATAAGCAGATATGCTACGATGACTTCTCAATGAAAAAAAGAAAGACCTATTTGTTCTGAGAAAAGATTAATCTGCAATTTAAGAAAAGATAGATTATTTTAACGAGTAAAGATTTCAGTAACAAGTATTTCAAGGTTTTATTTTTCTTTTTAAAATGTGATGTTATTCAGAGAGAGATCTAAAACAGAGAACTCATTTGCTTTGCAAAGTCCTCCTGGAAAGAAAGGAGTGGGTTTTTTAAATTTTTAATCTTTGTATTAATATGTATTTCTACATGGTTCAGAAATGAAATTTGAGCAGCATCGCCCTTGTTGCTATGACACTCCACTGACAAATGTTACACAAGAAGAGGAACCCAACTGAAGATAAAAATCCTTTTTTGTGGCAAAAATTTCTTTAAAGACCTTGTAGATATCTGAGCACAAACATCAACTCATGGCAAGCATTGCTTATGTTTGAAAGTGTTTGAAAACATTTACCTTCAAAAAGGTAAAATTGCTTGTTCAGTTAAGCACTACTATAAAATACTAGTTGTATGACTAAGAGTACTGCGCACTTATCTAGAGCATGTGAGAAAAGTCTGGTATGCTGGGAAGCAATGGAGCAGAGGAACATGATGAGCTTGCTCCTATGACAAGAACAGTTGTGCTGTGGTTTCCATGCTTAAACCAAGACAATGATTCAGTTACAAAATTACTTAAAGTACTTGTCAGTAAATATTGCTTAAATAGTACTGCATAAAAAGGGTCCTTGTGTATGTGAGGAAGGAAAAAACAGAGACTTACTAACCAGCTAGGTTTAATCTTTAATAGCACTGGAACTGCCTCAGAAATACTTGATGTTTGCCTTTTCCTGCTGCATTATTCTTCATATGACATCGATTAGGCCAAAGATTATTGTATCAAGATACATTATTTTGGCAAAACCTCAATCTGTCTCTCAACCTCACAAAACAGAAGAGTTAAATTTCATGTTTGAGTAAATAAAAAGCGAGTGATCGGCAACAAGATAATCATAGACCGTATTCACGTCTGCTCACTGAGAATGAAGCAGTACCTGCTTCCATTACTCCATAACTTGGCCTTATGTGATCAACACAATCACAATTGAGTTCTGCTTGTACCACTGATCTATCTGCTTCCTAAGTCACTGCATAATTTCTGCAAGATGAAATCCTATTTTATTCTTCTTGGTTTATTTTATACTTTATGTAAAAAATACAACATTAAGAATCATAAAACAATAACATTATTTTCTGACTTCTTTTGGTCTATATAACATCTGTAATCAGAAACACTTTGACATGCTTTGATTTTCATTTCAAATGTTTCCCATTATCCGTTATGCATTACAAACTAAAAATACATAGTTAATATTTCTATATACTGTGCATAAAGAACAAGCTAGTATTCATAATTCCTGAAAACATTATATGTTATGTTTAAAAATAAGAAAAATTCTATTAACAACTCATACACTAAAGAAAGACAGTATTTGCAACACCCACTAGCACTATAACTTCAAAATGTTTAACAATTGGAACTAGCAATCTTCTTCCAGAAAACTTAGACAAAACAAATTTGCTTGCCCTAACTGCAATTCTAATGCTTCAAGAATACACAAATACAGCTTTTATCTACAAAAAAAGGTACATTTGAAAGGCAAAACCAACTAAACATATGGCAATAAGTAGGAATATTTACAATGCGATGTCGTAATATTTGGTTCTTTCTGTTCCAGCAGCATCAAAGCAAAACAGGGTAAAAGGTAAATTAAATATATTTTCACAGCTTTTCACTGCAACAAAAACATGATTAGGTTCATTGCTTAGGACAGCTCAAATCTTACAATCCACCAAACTGAAATAGGTTTCCACACTACAAAGCTTGTATTATACAGAGTACCAAGCTTTTTCTAAATATTTTTAATAGAAAACCTTGAAGGTAAGGAAGAAGAATGAAGAACCCTTTTCAAAATTTGTGGATGAAGATATAACAGCAGACCAGAAAGAGATAATGGGCCTATGATTGGCAAGCAACAGTAAAAGTGTCTGAATTCTAGTATCAAGAACATACGGAACCTGCAGCTGTTCACAAAATACAGAACAGAATCCTACTCAGAAATGGTAAACAAAAGTTTCCAACTCTTTTCATGGATCATTGGCCACTGGAAAAAAATTAAGAAGGTCAGAAATTACTGCATTTGTAATATTTAGGAAGATCAAGATTTTCCGGCACCAACTGACAGATTTATAAACTCTAAGAAACAAACAAAAAAAAAATATGTATCTGTGTTCACTTTGAATGCTGCCCATAATATGTTGTTCTACAATCATTTCTATTTACTTCCATGTACAAACACTGAAATATTGCTATGTAAGAAAACAATAATAAAGCATTTGAAGAAGTTAAAAGGAAAGAATAAAATAGAAAAACATCCCCAAGAAAATCAGACTAGTCTATTAAAAACAAAAAAAAAGTGTGGCAATAATCCAGTCAAACCCTGCAGCTCTCTTTACAAGTTGGTTGGTTTTTTTAATGCTGACAGAACAATGTCTCATGACAGAAGCCTTTGGTTCAAATGAATTATTTCTATACACTAGGAAGGTATGCCAAGATGTCTATCTGAATGGGGTTTGACCCCTACTGACTCAAGCAAGTTTCCCTATTAAATTCAAAGGTCTTCAAATGCTCTTGTAAATGGGAGATGTACTTCAATACTTCAAACCGTAAGGAAATAAGTTTTCTGATTCATCTTCTTTCTGCAGAAGTAACACATTTTCTGTAGGAAATAAAGTTTTGCTGCAATCATGAAAGGTGTTATTTGGGTAGTTATTATCTGACCTCCCTGTCACATAGGAAATAAAAAGGCAATGTTCTTTCCCTTTTCAGAGAGTCGTTATAAAGCCTTTTCCAACAATGCAAATATGAGTAATGTCAAAGGTACTAAAAATCTAAAATAAATAAATAAATAAATACACAGAGCTTAACTTGATTTACTGTATTGGCGTCTCTGTAGAACCATGGCACTGTGATTTATATAATTAAAAAGTAACACTAATTTCTGAAAATATTCCTGAATAAAATTCTGAAAAGTAGATGAGTCAGTAATGTAGGCTAGCCTTCCAACTCACTATCATTTACTCTTTATTTAAAGGAAACTTGCTTTCTGTAAGCATGAATGAGGTATTAGCGAGGACTAAAATTTCTAGTCACAACACCCCAAAATAATGATTTTTAATTCCTTATTATAATTTATCTGGAAAAACATTTAAGAGTTTAAGTTTTAAGCAAAATAGTATCTCACCAGGGAAGACTGAAGGCTTGCATTGAAAGAAGGCTTAAATCTTGAAGGACTTTGAGTAAAGTCTGTGAGAGAACACCCATTTGTCTAAGGTACCAGAGTTTGGCGGATTATTTTTCACTTCTGTTCTTGACCCATAACTAAGACCCTGTTTATACCCAAATAAGACTTACTTGAATTTTTACCTCTCCTTATTTATACCATGGTTTCAGACCAATAGCTGAGTGCATGTGATCCACAAGGAGAACATTATTCACTCAAGCTATTCTGCTAGTACATTTACAGACATTTTCTAAACATGATATTCATAATTATCATCATCATAAATTCAGCTATCTACAAATACAAATGCTGCCTTTTAAGGCTGTGCTCATTAATGCAATGGATTGCTCTCTGAAAGGTCTTTAATTGCCTGACTGCTGCCAATGATTACAAGAGAGTACTCAATTGGTCTTTCACCTTTCACAACTAATGTTGTCATCTTGCATTTCAGAATCCTTCCATAAATCTTATTACTACTGGAGACAGTAATATTTCAAACACTGTCTTTTCTGCAGGGATTTCAAGGCAACCTTTTTAAGTCTTTCTTAGTTTACATGATAGTAAGGCAGTCGAATTTAGAGCTATTCTCTCCTACAAATATTTAGGCAAGTTTTGCCTTTCTCTTTCCTACCATTGATTCCTGACACATTCAAAGATAAATATACAAATCCTTTCAGTGAATTAACAGGCAATTCATTAGGCAATGTTCTATTACTCCAAATTTTCAAATGGTTTCCTTCACATACACAGCTTACTACTTGCTTCCTGAAAATATACCGGACATTTAGAACAGAATATTCAGCTTACCTGTTTGATACCTTTGAATTCACATAACTTGCTTAATTTTCTTTTGCTTTGGTAAAGCAAATAATTTCCATCCTACAAACACATCCAAAAGCATCCAAGTGATAACTAGATGTAACATAAACACATTTACTTTCATCAAAAACAATCAGTAAATCTCTAAATTTTGTGGCGATTCATCCAGTGTCGTGGATCCTTACATTCTCATGAAAGGCATATTTGAAAATGGGACACATACAATGCTTCTTACATGTATCTGTGCATTTCCAGAGATCTCTGCATTTAAGATGGCACCAAATTCAAATCAGTCAACAACACTGTGGAATCTTAGTGTTGATTTGGTGTATGTCTGAAGGGGAACAGCATCCTAAAATACCTTTTTGTCCTCACAACTATAGTAGCATCTCAAGGTAGAGTGCCATCTAAACTACAGTAAGCACATAAACTGTTATACAAAACACCAGACAAAACAACTTCGACTTCCTTTGACTTCACATTGGAACCTAAACATTTCCCCATGGATCACAAGACTTATCATCAAGGCTTATAGTAGCTATGAACGCATAGTCTTTTACCAGAGTTCCCTAAAAAGATCATCTAACTCACAGAAAGGATTTGAATGTTTGCTTTTACCCAAGCAAATATCCTGACCATGGAACCCTTAGAAATGGGAATGAAAAGGACATCTCTATCTTCTCCAAGTTTGTCTGTCAAAGGACAATAAGAGTATTCAGACCTTCTAGAGAATCACAGAATCACAGAATCACAGAATAGTAAGGGCTGGAAAGGACCTCAAGATCATCGAGTTCCACCCCCCCCGCCATGGGCAGGGACACCTCCCACTAAACCATGCCATCCAAGGCTATGTCCAACCCCACCTTGAACACCGCCAGGGATGAAGCATTCACAACTTCCCTGGGCAACCCATTCCAGGGCCCCACCACCCTCACAGTATAGAACTTCTTCCTCAGATCCAATCTAAACCTCCCCTGTTTAAGTTTAAACCCATTACCCCTTGTCCTCTCACCACAGTCCCTAATGAAGAGTCCCTCCCCAGCATCCCTATAGGCCCCCTTCAGGTATTGGAAGGCTGCTATGAGGTCTCCACGCAGCCTTCTCTTCTCCAGGCTGAACAGCCCCAATTTTCTCAGCCTATCTTCATACGAATCAGGCTTGGAAAATCTGAGGCACTAAATATTTCCAAGATCAGAGAAAAATCTTTTTTTTTTTTTTCATTTGGTGTTTCAACTGTAATTCAAAGATGTTTTCTTAGTGACTGATTTGCCAGTCATCATTTGGTAGTAGTTTAGGCTGATTCAAATGGAATTACCATGCAGCAGAAAAAAACAAGCCTACTTACTCTATCTTACTACTCTCAGAGAATCCCAAGTCTCAACTACATCTCCTAAAACCATGAAACATCAAGAACAGAATTTGCAAAGGGGTAGGACACAGCGAAGACGCATGCAAACTGAAGAAAAACAGACTGTGCTTCAATATCCACAGATTTTATCTCAGAAACAAAGGGAAAAAAAAAATTATGAGAGACAAACAAAGAAAGATTACATTAAAAAAAGGTTAAAAAACAAACAACAAAAAAAAAAAAAGGAAAAAAGAAAACTCACACAGGAGAATGGAAAGTTACATCAAAGTACTGTGAGCAAAAGTTGAACTTTACTGGCAGAATCATGGTCAAGCAAGGTTCACTATGTTCTTAAAATCAGGCTTTGTCCTACTGATGCAATGAATCTGGTTCTGAGGTGTTACAAACTGATATTTTAGAAGGCCGTTTATTATCCAGTGCAATTTTGCTTTTATTTATTTTTCTCCCTGATGCAGGTCAGAAAGAGATATACAAAAGTTAGCTTAGTCTTTATCCAAAAAACAAGAGCCAGAACTTTGATCCTTTGCTTTTATTTGAACCTTTAGCAAACGTAATTCCATTGTCTTCTGAGGAATATTAAATTTTGTCTCCTTTAAATGAACAGTTATGCTAATGAAACTGTTCAGTCCTCCAACTGCAAGTTAAAGTTAGAATAAATCATCAGTTTTATGCATTTTAGACACAATTAAGAGAGTCAAGCATCAAATAAAGGCTACGACTCCTCTAAGAGGTACAAATTCACTAAAAGAAACAATTCTACTTTTTCATAAAGCCAGAGATAAGTTCCGGGCATTTACTCCTAAGCAATAGGCATTGCAAAATGTTATCCTATATACAAACTACAATAAATAAGGCAGAAGTAGCATCAGACCCTAAATTGTCATACTTTGTTAGTGGCAAAGACAATAGTAAACTGTTTTATCACTGAGAGCAACCAGCGCTGCATATGATTGTGACATGCTCTCATGCACTTTTGCTTTTTCATATTTAGACACTATATATCTGTCCTTTGAAGTAGACTATTCAATTCATCATCCAACTTCACATTCACAGTTTTAAAGACACTTCAGGCAAAGGGCGTTCTCTCAGTTGATCTATTTGTTGTTGCAGCACCGGTACATTTTCTATGCATAATCCATTACTTAGAGACAAGAGAATAATACCAAGGAAAAAAAAAAAGGAAATTGTACAACATTCTCCAAGATCCACATAAACTCATCCAGCTGCATTATAAGCAGCTTTTACATACCACAAAGGCAACCCTAAATTTGTCAAAGTCTTAATGCTGTTGCACATCTTTAACTGGCTTATTCCAAAAAGTGAGCCAGAATGTTTCCTCTAACATTACTAAGCAACCTCCACAGAGCAGCTACAGAGCTCACAACTATTTTGTGCTGATGGGTTGTCCACTTGACATTTTGAGCACAGTTACTAACTTTTTTTCATGTTCAGGCTTAATAGTTGCATAAGGCCATTATTTCAGGCTACCCAATAAGGAATCTATATATGCAAATGTCACAGAATTTCACTAAAGAAGCGAAAGAAAAAGAAGTTAATACAAATTTCCAGACTTTCTCCAAATTCTAGTTTGCATTTAAAAGAATGCATGTATGCACGTGTATTCGCACATACAAACACACATGCACAAAATTCATATTGGGATACCAAAAACTTGCCTATTAGGTTCTCAAAGTTAATAATTCAGTTTATGTAGTTATACATTAGTTGTGAAAGTGGTCCTGCAATAACTTTATCCACTATGCAACTGCCCAAAGACAGAAACAGTACTCAAAACCTTTCCAGACTTTGGCAAGAAAGCATAACACGTATTACAAAATTAAATCAAAAGGGCAATTTAAGCTTGTGAGGTTAAGCAATTTCTCTTGACTGTTAAGCCATATATCTGGTCAAAGCTTCTTCAGTGAAAAATTGAAGTTTTCAGAAATATAGTAACACAGGCTGCCCAGATCTAGCCTTAATGCTTTATTAGGTGAATTAGGCATGATAGAAGCTTGGCTTGACTATGCAGAGGAACTGCAATTTTTAAGTCTAGTACTAACAAACTATTTATGGATTACATTTTTTATAGTTTCAGTTTTCACTTTGAAAGATACAGAGAGAAGCATCAGTGCACACAATTATATTCAGAGAAAATGGAAGTGCAGTTTATTGTCTGTTTGTTATGCCAATGATGTTAGCTGCTGGAGAATTCACCTGTACAGCACACAGGAAAAAATACCTTAGTACTATTTTACCTACCGTTGCATTAGAATCTGTGACACATTTCCACCACTATTACCAAGAAATGTTTGTGATCCTGATCAATGTAAGTGTAGGCAGTTTTGCAGTATGGTAGCTTATCTCTAGATTAGGTTAACCAAGATGCTCCAACTCAGATGCTAGTTACCACAGCTGGCTTCATAATAAAAACGCAATTTAAGAGGCCCAACCTAATGAAAAAACAGTTAGCTTGGTCAGGAAGTCAAAGCCGAAAGCACCAAACAGTAGTTTGTTTCCAATAAACCTTCCAGGGCCTAACTGCATGCATAAATTATAGGTTCCAGGGCCTGACTGCATGTGGGAATTATAGACTAGAGATACAACTCTTCACTTTCGTGCATCTCAGTTTCCCCATTTTTAGAAAAAAAAAGACTGCAGGCAAGAAAATAAGTATGCTACCATTTTTTTGATATTTAGCTTTTTGTTAAAAAAACAAAACAACAAAAAACCAAACAAAAAAACATGGAATTAACTGACACCATAGGCAGCTTTCATACAAATCCAAATATTTTATTTGAAGTTCCAAGATAGCAGTTAAGATGATGTGTGATTTTTTTCTTAAAAGCCAACAATTCCTGCAGGTAGTCCCTTTGCCTAAGAATTTGCCCCTAGTCTGCGGCGGGAGAACATGGACAACGCAGCAACGACCAATGTGATCGAACGTTGACAATTTATTAAACGCAAGCACCACCTTTTATAGAAAAGTTACAAAGTACTGGAACAGTCGTTATCTGATTGGTTAACTTATGAAACGTCCATAGCAACAGGCCCAGGCCTTGCAAGCAAGGCCTGCTCCGTGGTAACCTGATCTGGCGCCGACATCCTGCTCAGTGCCTTTGTGGTAACCTGAATGCAGGTGCTCAGTGCCTGTTTGCGGGTGCTCAGTGCCTTTGTGGTAAGCCTACTCAGTGCCTCCCCAAGGCAATGTCCTCTTCATGTCGGCAGGTAGGCATCCTTTGTTAACCCTTTCAGTAGCCTATGAAGCCCTCAGCTCACTACTCCAGTGAGGATAAGTCAAAGGCTGGATTGCTCACATGTTCACTCTCAGCAAGAAACACTCCAACAATTCCCTCTTTTTGTTTTTGAGCAATCCAAACGTGTTGCATAGCTTTAGATAATGACCTTTTAACCCAACTAAATATAATTCTACACATAATCAACATGACAATCACAATAACCAAAAAATTAGATACATACAACACATTCCTTCAAAGTCAGTACAGCCATGACCCTGTGCTAGCAGCAAAAATCAATGGCTGCACAATTTTGCAGCAAGGCATGTCAGAAAAGCTAAAACATCAAAGAGCAGAATTCCCAATAAACAGGTTTTAAAGGGATCTGTGGCTGGCTGCATGGCAAGGCAAAATGCATCATTGCCAGTTTCATTTGCCCAAGTGATCCACTGATTTACTCGCAGATTTATTCCATGCATAAAACTTGTTATAACATTAACAAAATTTAACAAGATTAACCCAACAAACTTAGTCAGATTCGTCATGATCCATTACAGCGTCCACAGTGGATGGAGTCTTCCACGGATGAGTCCAACGGGCAGGTACCCAACGAATCCCATTATCTGTAAGTAAACACATATATCCTCTGCCTGCTAATTTAACCTCTGCAGGACCTTTCCATTGTCCTGTATTTAAATCTTTGTACTGAACTAGGATTTTCTCAGTTTTATTATCTGTTACTCCTGACTGCATGGCTAGTCCATGAATGACCATAGGCGGTTCATTCCTATCCCCTGCTAATCGCAAAAAATTCAATACATACAATGCTTTGGCCAGTCTCTCTGCAGGTGGGAGTACCTCTCCCCCTTTTTGTTTTAAAAGAAGAGATTTTAGGGTTTGGTGTGCCCGTTCCACTATAGCTTGTCCAGTAGGGAACGAGCAATGCCTGTAATATGTTTAATTCCCCATGTTGTACAAAGCTGTAGAAATTGTCGTGATGTATAAGCAGGACCATTATTTGTTTTAATACTTTGTGGAACTCCAAGCACTGCAAAAGACATATAAAGATGGCATTGTACGTGTTTAGCTGTTTCACCTGTCTGAGCAGTTGCCCACAGTGCCATAGAAAAGGTATCAATACAGACATGAACATATTTAAGTCGACCGAATTCTGGAAAATGGGTAGCATCCATTTGCCACAGTTGCAGTGGTTGCAAGCCTCTAGGATTAACTCCAATTCCCAGACCGAATCCAATTTTTTGACAGGATGGGCAAGATTTTACAATGCCTTGTGCATTACTTAGAGGAATGGCAAACTACCGTGCAAGCGTTTTTGCAGATTGATGCAAAAAGGAATGTGATTCGCGGGCTTGTGCAAAACTATTAATGGGCGGTCGAGCCCAAGCAGGAGAAACTAATTTATCAGCCCTATTATTACCTATGGCTAATCCATAATTTGATTGGTGGCTGCGCAGATGGGTAATAAAATAGGGAAATTCACGATTTTGCAATAAATGCAACAACATTAGTAACAGTTGATATAACCAGTTGTTTTTGACTTCTTTTAGAAGTGATCCTTCAATTCTGTGTACAACTCCAACAACGTACAATGAATCAGAGACAATGTTAAATGGTGTATCATTCCATTTTTCAAAGGCCCAAATAACCGCTTGCAACTCCAACATCTGCAAGGAGTCATCAATAGTACCATTAATCAAATGTCTCTCCCACTGCTGGTTGTTTTGCCAAACACAAACAGCTAATTTAGAACGCTTGCCAGCGTCTGTAAAAACAGTAATACCTGACACAGGCGTTTCTGAATGCTTTGGAAATGTTTCAAACTTCTGATTACTCAACATTGGCAACAGTTTATATGAAGGATAGACATTGCTTATTTCACCTTCAAAGTCTGCTAAAGCACTTTGTAGGGACAGAGAAGTGCGTAACAACTACTCTAAATATTCTTGAACAATGGGAATAACAATTTTTTGAGGACTTTTTCCAGATATTTCCAACGCTCGACTACGTCCTTTCATAATTAACTGAGACAAAATTTCTGGTTTTGTGGTGATGGTTTTCTTTGGTGTGACAGGAGTAAATATCCATTCTAATATTCTAAGGCTACAGGCAACGCTACTACCCCATTGCATAATAAGTGCAAAAGGATATGTGCGCTGATTGTCAATATTGATAATCATTAAAATTATGGGAAGTGATAACACAATTCGCTGAGCATGATTATGACAAATTTTCTCACTGGTAATGTCAAGCGCCTTTTGTTGTTCAGGGCCTAAAGACCGGGACTCATCAGCGTTTGTAGAGGTTCCTAACAATTGTATCAAAGGTTTCAAATCATCATTAGTAATGCCAGAAATATTTCTGACCCACTGAATATCCCCGACAAGTTTTTGCACATCATTAAGTGTTCTAACTGTGGAGGTAATTTTTACCTTCTGAGGTTGAATTGCGCTGTGGGTAATAACCCAACCCAGATATTTCCATGGTGTAGAATCTTGAATTTTTTCAGGGGCAATTCTCAGACCTCTTGATTCTAAGTCAGATTTTAAGATGGTCAAAACCTTATGCTTTTCTAGTGTTTCTCCACAAATTAATACATCATCCATATAATGATAAATAATCAACTGTGGAAACTTTTGCGAAAAGGTTTCAAGGCCCAAGCAACAAACTGTTGACATATCATTGGTGAGTTTTTCATGCCTTGTGGCAACACAACCCAATGATATCGTTTTGCTGGCTCAGACTTATTGATTGAGGGAACAGAAAAGGCGAACTTTTCCATATCCTCTGGATGCAATGCAATTGTAAAGAAACAGTCCTTTAAATCAATAATTAGAATTTCCCAGTTTTCAGGCAGCATGACAGGTGAGGGCAGACCAGGTTGCAAAGTTCCCATATCTTCCATAACATTATTAATAGCTCTTAAATTGTGTAACAATCTCCACTTGCCACTCTTTTTAGGAATTGCAAAAATAGGGGTATTCCAAGGACTGGTAGATGGGACGATATGTTTTGCATCTAACTGCTCTTTTACTAATTCATGAATCTTTTGCAGCCTTTCCTCCCTTAACGGCCATTGATCTACCCAAACAGGGTCTAAGGTTTTCCATTTAAGTTTGAGCACAGGCTGCTCTACAGTGGCCGTTGAGGAAAAGGCTGTGTGACCAATTGAGTGTTCAGTTGATTCAAAATGTCTCGACCTACTAAGGTGACTGGAACATTCATGACATACGGTTTAGTTGTGACAGCGGCTCCATCAGGAAATTGAAAGTTAATGGGATCTTTACTGATTAGGGTGGATTGGGTGCCTCCTATACCAGAAATACCTGTTAATGCGGGTATCACAGGCCAGTGCACTGGCCATTGCCCATGGGAAATAATTGTGACATCAGCTCTTGTATCAATTAACATTTTTGCTTGTTTCGACTCACCATTTTTGTGGGTCATAACAATCGCACATTCTGGTTTGGCTTTTGCAATATCAAGTGCTAAAAATACTTGTGGCATTCCAGAAGATCCAAACCCCTTATTTCCGCGGTCTGCTCTTCCCTCCTGTGGAACACAAGATCTAAACGGAGCAAGTTGAGGAATGCGGCTATTCTTTGGAATACAAACAGGTGGAGTTATTGTATAAACCATAATTTTGATGACACCAAAATAGTCTGCATCAATTACACCTGGCAAAACAAAAATTCCTTGTCTTGATGTGGAGGACCTTCCAAGCAACAATGCACTGAGCCCGTGGCCCGAGGGCCCCGTCATGTTACTGTCTACTAAATAGACAGAACAATTTTGAAGGGTGACATCTATTGCTGTTTCCACGTCCACTCCGGCACTTCCTGAAGTGGCGGAGCGGACGGTGTCAAGGCATCCCCTTGATTCTGATTTACCCAAGCCCCTTGAACTTTTGTCGTGGCACGTGGGGCATTCGCGCTCGGTTTCCAGTTTCCCGACCGCCTGCATGCCTTGGTATCAGGTGAGTTAGAATTACAATTTTTATACCAGTTTTGTTTTCTAGGATCTCGGCATTGAGCTTGGAAGTGTCCCCCCTTCCCACAATTACAACAACGTTTACTTTTTTCTTTCACTGGTCTTTTTAAAAAGGAGGCACAGCTTCCTTTAATGCAGCAGCAACAAAGGCTGCACCCTCCTTCTGTGTTTCTCATTGGGCAGCACGATTGGCCAATTCAATCGTACCTGCTACCTCTGACCCATACTCATCACCTAGATCTCTGTCCATATCATCCATTTCTTCCTCTTTGTCTTGGTACGTGTGCTCGTGCTCGTCGGCGTGGGCGCGCAGTGGCAGGCACAGGAGGAGCAGTGGGAGCAACGCAGGAGCAGCGCAGGGGCTGCGCACAGCTGCAGCCCGGGCGCTGCCATCTCGGGCCTTGGGGTCCGCGCACACGCAGCAGGCCCTGCCCCGGAGCCAGCCTGCGCCCCGCCCTGGAGCCAGTCCGCGTCCCGCCGCCTGTCTCCATAGACAAAGCACAACCTGGACCAGACCCCTCTCTTGGCCCAAAAGTATTCAGCTTCTCTATTACCTCCTGTAACAAAACTTTCATCTGATCGTCCTCCTTGGGCTCTCTGGGGGTTTTTCCCCCCGGGGTGGTTGCAACAGAAGTTTTAAGGGAGGATTCAGATGATGAAAGGGAAAAACAAACAGGTTCCCTTGGCTGGCAGCAATCTGCGTCCTGCTGGCTAGCCTGTTCTTTTTCAGCGTTACTACTGATAGCTCCGATAACATCTTTACTCCTCTTTTCATTCTTTCCTTTGTCTTGCGGTGGGTTGTGAAAGGCACTCTTTGCAGTTTTAGCTAATTTCCGAGGCCCCGGGGCAGCAAGACGGTGCTCAAAGGGATTTACGGCAGCGACCGGCAGGCAGCGCTAAAGGCTCATTTTCTCGCTGGGGTATAGGAGGTGAAAGAGCACTTGCGGCAGACGCTACTGCAGCTCGCTCTGATTTCATTGTCCGTAAAGTCTCACGAATAAGCTTCCATAATGTGGAACACTTCTGTGCTTCCTCTGCAGCCTCGCCACCATCGCTAACAGTGTCCCATAGCTGCACCCCTATGGCCTCCCAGGTAGAGAGTTCAAGAGCAGTGCCTACACCATCTAATAATCCTTTATCTTTGCTCCATTGTAACAACCCCCTCAGGGTGCCCTCTTCATATTTAATCCCTCTCTTAGGGAGGATATGTTTGAGGAGCTTAACTACTGCCTCTTCTTCCTTTGAGAGTGTAGACCCCATCTCCTTTCCGACCACTCACCTGATCAGGGTGAGATTCCATCACAGCGCGCTTCCAGCCTCTTTCAGCTCAGCAAGGCTCCACTTCTTGCCGGGGCAGCAAGGATTCACTTCTTGCTGCTTCTTCTTCTTGCTGGGGCAGCAAGGATCTCCGGTCGGCTTTCCCGCTCCGCTCCGATTCCAGCCATCTTCAAAGCTCCGGAAAGCGACGACAAGAGGGTCCCTGTTCGGGCGCCACTTGCAGCGGGAGAACATGGACAACGCAGCAACGACCAATGTGATCGAACGTTGACAATTTATTAAATGCAAGCACCAGCTTTTATAGAAAAGTTACAAAGTACTGGAACAGTCGTTATCTGATTGGTTAACTTATGAAACGTCCATAGCAACAGGCTCCTGCCTTGCAAGCAAGGCCTGCTCCATGGTAACCTGATCCGGCGCCAACATCCTGTTCAGTGCCTTTGTGGCAACCTGAATGCGGTGCTCAGTGCCTTTGTGGCAACCTGAATGCGGGTGCTCAGTGCCTTTGTGGTAACCTGAATGCAGGTGCTCAGTGCCTGATTGCAGGTGCTCAGTGCCTGATTGCGGTGCTCAGTGCCTTTGTGGTAAGCCTGCTCAGTGCCTCCCCAAGACAATGTCCTCTTCATGTCAGCAGGTAGGCATCCTTTGTTAACCCTTTCAGTAGCCTATGAAGCCCTCAGCTCACTACTCCAGTGAGGATAAGTCAAAGGCTGGATTGCTCACATGTTCACTCTCAACAAGAAACACTCCAACACTAGTCCAATAGCTACAGTGACAAATTTATGCCAGTTTATTCCTCCTACAAAAGCACAACCTAAATGACACTATAGCAGTCTTCCAGGAAACAAGAGGGAGGTTGACTTCGTTATCAATTTTTGCACCCATTCATATGACGGTAAAAATTCATGCTTACCGGCGCATTTTGCCATTGGCATGTGTTTATTCTACTTAGGAAGAAAAAATAAGACATGCAGCATGAAAACAGAATATCTAACAACAATCCAGTACTCAGTATAACAGTTACTTAAAACCAAACCAACTTAGCTTGCACAGGAAAAAGACAACCTTTTTTTTGTGCTTTGTTTAGCCAATTCCTGCTAAGTCATTACTGTCAGCTCCCAATTTCAATCACAGTCAGCTAATACTACCCAATTTCCTGAACCAACATAAGGAATTATCTTTATTCTGTCTTCAGCATGTCTCTCGTATTTCCTTGTTCTCACAGCAAAATATGAGATAGCAGTGTGATTTTTAAAAATTTAAGTTTTATGTCATTAATGGTAATTTGTTATTTTGTGAATTCCTAGTAATTTACATGGGAAGAGTCTCATGAAAGGTCCAGCACACCACTCTGTTTAGTTCAGTTAGGATTTTTCATCAGTGCTTTGCAAGTTTCAGCTGACATCATTCAAAGGGCTTTAATCTTCTAGTTCTACTAATAAAAGTCAAATATAAATATAATTACATTCTTCAAAGAGTTCAAGTTTGCAGTTTATTTGAAAGAATTATTCATGTACAATTACAAAACATTCAAAAAAAATCTCATGATTTTGAGGAGATGGGCAAATTACCTTCCCTTGTTTAGACAGTCCCAAGCCAGGAGATTTAGCAATCTAATACACCTGATACCACAGGAATTAATTTTCCAGTGGGATATAATGTGCTTCTCTATGAACTATGAGGCAGTGTTGAGCAGTGCATGAAATTGAAAAGGAGCAAGGACTTACTAATCAAAAGCAATGATAAATCTTGTTCTCTAGCTGGACAATTCACTAAACTGTACTCTGAAACCCTCTGGCTTAAAAATAACAACCCTATAATCAGTTTTTCAGAGCTACCTTAAAGTCAGGTGTTCTTCCTCATATCAGCACTTTTTAACACTTAAAATTCTTCATAAAGCATTTTACTTTTATTGACAATATTCAACAAAGAGTTTAACCTACTTCAGAAGCTCTGATTTGATACCTCTTGCCTATACATTCCACCTTCCAAGATCTAAACAAAACCTACAGGGTAGAGCCAATGCAGACCCAGTACTCATGGCATGAAATTCAGAACTATACATTTATTGTTTTTTTTTCTTTACAGCAAATGCTAGTTTTTATTCCTGTTGCATCAGGCCTCATATAGCAATATACTGTCTGTGCTGGCATGAAGGGAATCCTGCTGATCGGCTGTTTCATTCATGATGACGACTTTGACGAAAAAGTCATCCATTCCCAAACAGTCTATCTAGCACTGAGTAAAGACAGACCATTTAAGCTCTCATCTAGCACACATCTTTCAATGGATTCCCCTTAAATCTTCAGCTTGTGACCTGATAGAAAGAAAAGGAAAGTAAGGTTCAAGTGCTTTGCAATTCCCTGCATGGAATGGGAAGTGAATCAAAAGGAAAGCAATAGTCAAAGTAGCTAATACAATTAGGACTCCCAGAAAAATTAAAAAAACATCTCTTTACCACAAGCTGCTTAATCTTCTAGTGCTTGTGTGTAGAGACATAACAGCAAACTAAAACCAGAACAGATGAGGGCAAGGGTAACTGTCACCAGGTGAAAGAATTGAAGAGAGAACAAGGCTCTGCATTGTGCAGTGCAGCGTGACCAACCCTGGCAGCTCACAGGTGAAGAAAATTACACAGCAGTTTGTGAAATTTGATAGTAAGCAGTTTATTAGCTTTGTACACATGCCAAAATCACTTTAAACTGGTTTATCTGCACATTTGCTGGGTTACAGAATTTGCACTTGCAAAAATAGCTATTGCTCCTATCTTGCAATGGGATCTGTGCAGTAAGCTCTCCTGCAAAGCATCTTATTAAAACTTAACTTCTGTGTAAGCAGATCTGTTTGCCTGAATAGTCTTCATGCTCATAAACTGTGCAAGGGAAAAACATCTGTAAATAATGGAAGCTGAAAACCTCTCTGGAAAATTCAGAAGACACTGTAAGCTGCCCAAGCCAATTATCAATTGTTTACTTCTTGCAAAACAACACAGGATGTTGAAATGAGCACAAGCATGGGAAGAGAAGACAGACAGAAGATCTGCCATTTCCCAGTATATCAACCGTCCCTGATTCAGCCCCACATTGCTTAACACGAACATCTGCTTGGTAGCAATTAAAGTCACTATTGAGACATGGATTCTAGAAATCTGGTGGTTAACAGTATGTTCCTAGTGTTTATTGGTATGTTTACTTTAAGCCAAATGCAGGTAAATATTTCTGGCTCATAAGGACCTGGTTTTTTTCAGTCACTTTAAGCCCAGTAGTTCTGTTTATGGCTTCCAAGGAAAAATATGTGCTATACACAATTGTATTAACTATTACAAAGGAGAAAATTGCAGAGCATTAGCAAAGGGGAAAAGAGATGGAGTCGTAACATTACAGGACTTGAGAAATAAAATTCATAAGGTGGAATGAATTGGAAATGTCTGAGACAGTATCCAGAAAACCAAGCAGGGAGAAGAACAGATAACTGGAGCTGAACAAACAGCACATCTAAGTTGAAAAGTTGCTCTTCCTGTCACTGGAGTTAGCAGCCTAATGCCATCCTAATTCATGTATTAATTTACCTTTTGTTATATTAAACTTTGTTATATTAAACTCATATCTTATTGTCATGGTGTAACCCAGTAGCTAACTACTACACAGCCATTAGGTACTCCCCATTCCCTCCCCAGCCCTCTTTAATCATCTTGGCATCAATAGGGTTCCAAGAGTAGAGAAAGAAACAGTTGAGTGTAAGGAAAGGAATTGAACTACAAAAGATTCCCAAGCTGAGGTAAAATTTTCCAAATATCTATCAGACAAATAACACAAATTTAAACAAAAAAATTTATCTCCTCACTGAGAAAGCTGAGCTACAGGAAAGGAGGAGAAAGCAGTTGTCCTGGGTTCAGCAGCAGCAGTCATTTTTCTCCTTCTTGGTAGCTGGTGCAGCGCTGTGTTTTTGATTTTGGGCCTGGGAACAGTGCTGATAACACCAGTGTTTTCAGTTACTGCTTGGTGATGTTTAGGCTGGCCAAGGACTTTGTGAGCCTCATGCTCTGCTAGGGAGAAGGGGAAGCCAGGAGGAAGGAGCGACAGCACACCTGACCCAAACTGACCGAAGAGGTGATTCCATACCACAGCACGTCATGTCCAGGATGTAGAAACGGAGAGCAGAGACCCAGAAGGGTGGTGAGGGTGCACAGTGGGGGGTGCACTGGTGGGGGTGCACTGCTTGATACTGGGTGGTGAGTTATTGTATCCTTCCCTTGTATTTGCCTTGTCATTATCGCTACTGGTGGGGGTGCACTGGGTGGTCGGGCTTGATATTTGATGGTGAGCTATTGTATTCTCCTTTTCCTTGTATCTGCCTTGTCATTATTATTATTGGTGGTAGCAGCAGTGATTTGTGTTATACCTTAGTTACTAAACTGTTCTTATCTCAACCTGTGGGAGTTGCATTCTTTCGATTCTCCTTCCCATCCCTCCAGGAGCAGAGGGAAGAGACAGTGGGGAGTGAGTGAGAGGGCGGCTGTATGGGTTTATGAAGCTTAAACCACGACAGCAGTGTTAGCTATTTTTTAAATACTTCTGGCTTTATCTAAGTTTATAGTTTTGTAAGATTGGGAGCCATCAGATTTATAGAATACTGCCCTTCAAAGCTTACATCTTGTTCAAAATTGAGATATATTCGTGTCTTCAAAGAACTGCAAAACAATTCAGTTCCAAATTGCTAGTGCCAGTATTCATTATCTGATATTATTAGAGATATGACTGCCAAACATATCCTTCATAAAATTCATATGAAAATAAAGCATACAAAAAAAAAATAAAGCTAGATTACAGATCACAGTTGACAGTTATTTACTTCAACATTTTTCATGAGAGCACGTCTCAGTAAGTGCAGGAAATCCAGTACTGGTCTTGTGGCAAACAGGATCAACTACTAAAAGACGCTTATGGAAAGCTGAAGAACGTTAGTAAACTTCAGGGTAGCACCTTGGAAACTGGAGTTGCCCCTTGATGAAGGATTGCTTAGCAAATAGTTTCTAAGATTACTATAATAATGTAAACACAGATGTTAAAAGAAGTAAGGATATTGTGTATTCATACAAACATCAGAGAGAGAAAATAGAAAAAGTACTAAAATAAGTAATCAGGAGTTAAAAGCTATGTAGATACAAGGCAAAATTTGCATTTCTGTGAACACAAAAAACATTGCTTTCAGAGTAACTACTCAATTCTATGAAGTTCTTACTGAGGAAAAGTCAAAAACAAGAGAAATATGTTCTACTGCCCACTTTCCTGTAGAACAGAAAGGAAAAGATGCAAAACCAGAAGGGGGATGAAACAAAGCAATGAACAGAACTGAGAAAAAGCAGCACATATCATAAAACCCAGGGGATATGTGTTGGCCCTCACCTTATGACCCAATATATAGATATTGCTCCCCTGCGCTTTCTTCAATTACATGCATTTGTATACTGGAGGCACTAAAGAAAACAGGCTGCATAGTCCCGTAATAATACTAAAACCATTCTATACTTTTCTGTTTGTTTTTTGTTTTTTTTTAATCTAACTCCCAACTATACTTCATAGGTAAACTGGAAAATCCCCAGAGTGTGCTTTAGGTTTTATCATGCTGTCATGTGTTGGGATCTCTCTAAGCACATCTGAAGCGTCAAACAAAGCATGTGTTCTGCATACAATGTCATTGAGACGCCATTTGCTCCCTAATGTTATGTATTATTCATAAGCAGAGGCACTTTTAAATGACCACTACTAGCACAGTAGTCAGAACATTTTCTTTTATAAGAAAAGGTTACCTTTAAAAATGAAGAAAAAAGTTTAAAAATATATTAAAACCCCAAAGAACAATTAGCATGTTCATAAAGAAAAATTGGCACATATATTTCTTTAATGGCTGACACACATCTTCTCAGAGGTATTTCTGCTGCACAAGAGCAACAACTAGATGCCACTTTAAAAAAGCATTATGTTAAACACAAACTAATGAATGCATCTTTATATCAAGTAGATTAACGTTAATATGCTTCATCTCTATGCAAAAATCACAATGAGTATCTGGAGATTCATAATTTCATCTGATGCATAAAACTGTGAAAGTAGCGTGTCTCAAGTCTGATTTCATTAAGAAAAATATCTGCCACTGTGTAGGCTATTGGCAAATCTCATATACAGGAGGAGTTTCTTTCTCTTAGTTATGCATTATCTACATTGCTATCTATGTGTATATATGTGCATATAGAAAAACTTACTGTTATCCATTACTAAATGAGAATATTAACTGCATGAGAGTCAGGAATTATCCCATTACATACCAGTGTCACCAATCCAAATTAAACTCACCTTTAAGTGTTTCAGGCGACCTCAAATTTTCTGAAGCATTAAGCTATCAGGTAACGCTGGTATTTATAAAGGAGCTAGTTATTTTTCTGAAAGCCAAATAAACAAACATGTAGCTTTTTTACCCTGACTTCTGAGTCTACCCAGAATTGGTCACAAAAAGAAGAAAATTTTAAATTTCCTTCATAGTGAGGTAGACAGAAAACCATACATGAAAGAAGAACAAATATGTGACAAGATTAAAACCTGTTGTAATACTCGCTTGTCAGATATTTGTTCACATAAGAATATAAAGATATTGCTCATAATAGCAGAATAATATATTCTGCTATTCTGTTATAGAATCATAGAATCATAGAATAGTTCGGGTTGGAAAGGACCTTAAGATTATCTAGTTCCAACCCCCCTGCCATGGGCAGGGACACCTCCCACTAAACCATGCCGTCCAAGGCTATGTCCAGCCATGTTAAAGTAATGGTAGATTTTGGTTGTCTCAAAATAATTTAATTCAAGTTTTTATGAAAAGACATTCAGTTTTACCACAAAGATAAGTTCCCAAAATACAGACTATTACTTGTTTAAGGAACAACTGCTTTTATTATCTAAAGCTAACTGATAATAAATGATGATTTGTAGACTATTTACACTGGTCTTCTGAGAATATTAACATCACTGACAAATTTTCTTAGCATACTTTGATTCAGTAGCAACATCTTTCTACTGAAAAAAAAATACACAAAAAGCTCTAGATATAGCAAGTTGAAAAAGGCTCTGCCTGTGGTCTGCTACAAATCATAAGCTATGAGCAAGTTGAGCAATCAAATCTCTTTGGTTTTATACATTATCTTCTAGATAAAAGTAGGGGGAAATGATATGCTGAAATACCATTTCTGGAAGACAGCTTGCCTCATGTAATTTCATTAGAAAAATACACTGAAATATAAATGCTAAGATCAGTTCAGCTATACATATAGGAAGATGTACGAATATCCTTTCTAGTATTCAGCTAAGCACAGTTTTGCTCCATCCCTGAACAGGTAATCTTAGCAGCAGCTCACCCAGAGCAGGGAGCACTATAGGATTTCCAGGTCACAAAGGCACACTTTCTGCTTTCCACCTATACCTTTTCCCTTTATGTTCACCAATTATGCAAAGCAGGAAATAGAACAAAATAAGAAGTGTTTCTTACGCTGAAAATGTGAGGTAATATGAGCTTTATAGTAGACAAAGCAAACCACTGTTTCCACCTCCTAACAAGGCTCTCACAAAAACACACTAACTGCTAGCAATAACTCAGTGTCAAACCATGCATTATCTTTGAAGTGAAGTGCATATGCTGCTCCTTTGCAATAGGGCTTTTCACTGTAAAAAAGAATTAATATTTTTATATACCTGCTACTGGGCTGATGCCAACAAGCATACAATTTTATAGTAAGAACATGCTTGCATTAAAATATGCCTTAGGAAAGCGAAAAACATCTTCATCTACTGCAAGCATACAGCTACTTCAGGCAAAATGGTAAAAAAAAAAAGCTTTAACAATATTTTATAAAGGACAGTCTCTTTAATCTTATTCCTGCTCAAACTGTGAATATAAATTAGAAGAAATTATTCTTCCATGTTCCTCTATATGGAACTTGTTGCTCAGTTTTTCTTATATTCATTTTTCTTAATCCTTTTGATCAGAATTTTGATGAGGAAATGAAAACGCATGCAAGGGCATTAAAGAAGGGATACAGTAAGGGGTAATAAAGGAAAAAGGAGTTGTGGCTAGAGGTCCCAAATATAATCAGGGTTCAGTTGTGCTCCTTGGTTCATAAACATAAAATAAAGGACAGCCCTGAAAATCTTATAAGTCATAGAGATAGCTATATCACAGTTGACAGAAAATGAATATTACCATAGTTTTATAGATGGGAAACAAACACAAAGTCACACCAGAATTTTGCATCAGAGTTAAAATATGACCCCAAATCCCCAGTGTCTCTCCCAGTGGCTCCACATAGGATGGAATATTCAAATAAATGCCAGAGAAATTCCTTTTTTGTTCTTTAGGAAGAAATCACTTTTTAGGATTTGACAGGTTTGTTTAAATATGTTTTCATTACCATGCAGCTCACAGATGGCTATGTTCTATGAAGGAAACACTTTTATAAAACAGTATACTTTGCCAGAGGTGGTATAAAATTCTCTCTCCGATTACAGATCATTAAATTTTTCATAATATAAACCACACTGACTCTTCAGGAATATCACAATGCTGACATCTTCTACAGAAAACACACAGCCATGTCTTAAATATATCTGGCTAGATATTCAGCATGTAATCTCCATATACAACAACTTGTCTCAGGTTTTATTTTAATAGTCCTACAATAGCTTCGGATAATCATTACATTTTCCAATAAAAGTTTCATCCTTTTCCCCAATTGTAGTATTTCTCTGAGACGATATTCACATTTTTAAAAGCAAACCAAGCTAAGTATTACAGATGGAATAGAAAGAATATTTTCATTCTTTTTCAAAGAACTCTGAATCTTATTTATATTTGTCCATTGTAGGAGCCTGATCATTTGTCAGCAGTAATTAAGATGACAGGATTCACCTATTTGACAATATGAGAAATATTTTCCCCTCAAAAATCCTGAAATAGTCCCTGTAAATATCTCAAGTGTGTAAAAACAAAAAATTTAACTACTGTTCCATAAGAGTTATGCTAATAAGAATGCCATCAGCAACGTAAGGTTTTTATAGTTTGATTGCTTATGTAAAAGGTGGTATCCTAATTACATGAAACTTTCTACTATATTATCAAAGATATATTAATTAGGCAATTAGCTATGTATGTAAGTCGCAGCTTCCAACACGAACACATACTTATTAACACCAATTAACAGAGATCAGATTGGTAGCAGTTAAGATATCTTGCAGCCAAAGAAATGGAATATACAGCTTTTTCCTGTGTTGATGACAGAGCAGAGCTCATTATCTACCCAAGCTAGCATCAAAAATATTCTGTGTTTCTACCATTTAGTTCTCAATAGGGAAAGGGGGGAAAAAGAAAAGAAGGAGAACAGTTGAAACAGTGATTGCAGGCATGTTGGTACTCAGTAATCTCTTTGATGTATATGTTTATGACAGTTTGAATCTAGTTTGGTCTTTCTTGCTACATCAGAATCAGAAAGGTAGTCTCCCATTTTAATAAGAGAATGCAGAGTGTGATTTTTTTGCAAGAAGATGTAGAGGAGTACAGATAGCTACACACTTAGATTTCTCACAGGGACTTGTGAATCCTTCCTACTCTGTGGCAAGCCTCACTAGTGCCTTTCTACTATTTAGTGATTGATTCCTTCAAAGCCAGGGAGATGCCTCACCTGCAGCATCTAGACATGTAGTGTGCCACATTTCCAGCCATCCCTCCATTAGAGACCCAACACTGCCACATGTTCAGTGTATGCATATGGCCCAACAAGAAGGAGAAGACGCTCCTCTTCTCCATGGTCATTACAGCTGCCTCTCTCTATTGCTAGAACTTATTTCCTTCAGGAAATGTGCTATTTCTTGCTGCGCACTTTCCTAAGGCCCTTTTTTACCCTTTTAGTTAACAGCAGCATGTCACTGCTTTTACACACATCTCCATAGACAAACAGAATAAACCAAAGCTGTAAGGAAAGTAGCTCACAGTAAAATAAAGAATATTGCATCAAACCACAGTTTTCTTGGCAGCTGAAAGTCAGAATGCTGTCAGAAATATGCAGAGAGAATACATCCTAATCAGTAATCATTGGATTTTGAAAATAGCAAAGTTCTTACAGTAATCCTACTAAGGAGAAATATCATTCCTTGTTTTGCACTTTATAAAATGTGAGTATTAATTATTGTCTTATTAGGAAAATGTCCTGTATAGAATCATGTTCTCTCAAAATTAATTCTCAGTCTGTATCTCCCACTACGAGTGCTGTATGAGGTATGAAAAAGACCAGGAGTTATCAAGTTAGATTTTCAGTGGCTAAGAATCAGTATTAAAATTAGAAAGTCTATTTTTTTAACCAAACCACATTCTTTTGCAAGGAATTTGTAAGCCAGCCAGTGTCCTAAATTGGATTTTGTTTAAACTGGATATATAAAATTGGATTTTAAGGAAATCCAAAAAGGAAAACTTTAATTGGTTTAAGCTGGATCATTTTCTTCTTAGATGCATAAAGCTGAGACAAAATTTCTTTAAAGAGGAAATATTAGATGCATGGTTATTGTAGTGTGCTTTCACTTAAAGTGCAAACTAATTGGATAGTGCTACACATTTAACCATCACTGCCTTTTAAGATGACAGTACTTCAAACTAAATAATATTTCAAGACCTATAACAGACAAACGTATATATAGGTCATAGTATTTTTGCTGTGTTCTAAATCAGAAATATTAAAATAGCCCAATATAAACTGTAACTCATGAACCTAGAATGCGATTTATTAAAGTAAGTCAGAAAGTAAAGAGCTTAGACACAAAGACTGAGTCATGAAACAAATATATATTTAAAAAAATAATAAAAAAGAAATAGAAAAAAGCCTTTGTAAGTTTATAGAATCTGCAAAGAATCCAAGATATCACTAAAAAAAAATGGCAGGAAATGCCAGAGTGACAAATATCAAATCGAACTATTAAAGACAAAGGGATAATTGGCAAACACCATGAAATAAAAGACTAAAAGAATATACTAGTGCCCAGGTATTTCTTACTCAATTACACATTTAGTGACTTCATCTAAATGGTCCTGGCACTGTAGGATTCAGTTTTTTGTGCCATCCTTCGACCATGAGAAGTGCAAGATAGTGTTTTTAATAGTGCTTGATGCATGTAATTGGTACCTGTGGACAAATTGGTTATAAAGTGATCCCAGGTTAAAATACAGGGTCTGTCACTGTCTTGCCTTAGCCAAATCACTTCAAATATCTCAGTTATTGGATAAATAAATGAGAGTTTATCAGATTCACCTTTGTCCTTCACAGAATTTATATCAATACAAATCTGAAACTGAAATTTGTAATACTGTACTAAATTATCAATATTTTTAAAAAATGAGCATTCACTTTATAAAAACCTGTGGTTTGTACCTGTCAGAGTCTTCCTACAAACACTTTATTTACAAAGATTCCTCTGTTCTTATGCAAGCTAACATCATCTTCCTAACAAATAATACTTTCAATATATAGTAAGTAGACTGATGTGTATAATATTGCATCTGAAATTAGTGTTCTAAATAAATGTTTTCCAGAAAATTATTGAAGTGTTCAAAGCTGGAACTGGAACTGCTCAGCTGTTCATTATGCTGTGAAAAGATGGAGGGTGCTTCAAGAATTAGGTATCTTACCTGATTTAGGAGTAAATCTCCTGCTTAGGTCAACAGCTGAGTAGAAATCAGCACAAGTGCTGAATATCAAATCCCTCCACCAATAACATCCACATGTAAACATTGAGAAAGCAGATGATCCCAGATCAGTCTCTCTCCCAGACAGTCTTTTATTCTTTTCTATTAAAAGTTAAGATTCATGAAAATATTTGAGATTTCAAAAACATTCCATTTTATATTTGACACCCTCAAGCAAAACTGTTTCATAATTTCACCTAAGATATTCCGTAACTATTTCCAGTAGATAGATTTTTTTTTAAAAAATATATATAAAGAATAGGAGGTCTGACGTGACCTCTCCTGTTAAAAATAGTACAGACTCACCAAAAGCAGCCAATAACTGACGGCTGGACCATATTCCAGAAAGCTAACCTTCAGGTCCCCTCACTGAACAACACAAATCAAGGATTTGGATTTAGTTCTTCCTTCAAAAAGATTAACATTGTAAAATCTTATTATTTCAGGGTGCATATCTTTTTTTGCCTTAGTTTATGTCTGAGACAGAATCTTTTCTCATGTTGAGGTACTTCCTTTTCTTAAACTTTTTGTCAAAATTTATTAATTCTTATTACCACTCTATGTAAACAGTGTCACAAAATACACAATTAACTCTAATGACTATAATTTTTCTTAAATGTCTCCTGGGTCTTTGAGCTGTAGGATTATTCCCTTCCTACTCCCAGCAGATTGTCTATAAATATGCTAGGAATGGCCTGAACTATCTTCACAGGCAGTATAGTTATGAGATGTGCTTATATGCAGCATAATACAGATATTGAGTCATGTGATGTGTCTCTGACAATCGTATTCAAAGACAGCTCAAATTTTATTTGGAAGTTTAGTCACAAAAATGGATACGTTATCATAAAATAAAATGGCACTGTTTGGTAGGCTTGTTTAGTGAGAGCAGAAACATTGCTTTTCAGTATATGCACATTGACAGTATTCCAGAAAGGAAGCTGAAACTAACTATGTATAAGGTGAAACAATCCTAGTGTCCATTACTAACATTATTAAGTTTTATCAGGGTTAGTATTTATCCAATACATAGAAAGAATCATAAATGTAATACAATGGCCACGTATATAATGTTTCTCATCGGATGTATAATTTTGCTAATGCACATTTAGAGAATCCTGTTACAGCAGAAAGTACCTGTCCTGGGTTCAGCAGTAGCAGTCATTTCTCTCCTTCTTAGTAGCTAGTGCAGTGCTGTGTTTTTGACTTTCGGCCTGGGAACAGTGCTGATAACACTGATGTTTTTGATTACTGCTTAGTAATGTTTAGTCTGACCAAGGACTTTCTGAGTCTCATGCTCTGCCAGGGAGGAGGGGAAGCTGGGATAAAGCAGAGACAGGACACCTGACCCAAACTAGCCAAAGAGGTATTCCATACC
Source organism: Amazona ochrocephala (assembly GCA_039720435.1). NCBI lineage: Eukaryota > Metazoa > Chordata > Aves > Psittaciformes > Psittacidae > Amazona > Amazona ochrocephala. The sequence goes on from CM077879.1 coordinate 32,999,227, forward strand.
ACAGCACGTCGTGCCCAGGATGTAAAAACTAAAGGCGGGGTAAAAAACTGGAAAGGCGGGGCTCACTGCTGGGTCAGGCTTGGTATCTGGTGGTGAGCAGTTGTATTCTCTTCCCTTGTTATTTCCCTTATCATTATTATTATTAGTGGTAGCAATAGTGGCTTGTGTTATACGTTAGTTACTGGACTGTTCTTATCTCAACTCGTGAGAGTTACATTCATTCAATTTTCCTCCCTATTCCCCCGGGAGTGGGGGGGAAGAAAGAGGGGGGTGTGAGTGAGCGAGCTATGTGGCTGACTGGGCTTAAACCACGACAGTACCCCAAAGGACAAAGTATACTTATTAAGGTATGGAAGAGAAATGTTAACCAAGATACTTTAATGAGGAGGAAGGAAAGAAGTTACCTAGTCCCTATATTGCCACATGGGGTCCCAATGTGCAGTCACATTAAAGATAAAAGTAGATGAGTAAGCAAGAAAATAGTTTTCCCAGTTCTGGCCATGTGGTCCCTGAAGAGCTCATGTAGATATTAATTAATTAGCTATAATAACCACCTGAGGCAGTAGAACTGACAAAGGTCGTTGTTTCAGTATGTGCACCCTTTTTGCTATTTTATCTCGTATGACCTTCTGTTTCATTATTGCAAGTCCATGTTTTTAAAAAAAAAAAAAAAAAAAAAAAAAAGAAACAACATACTCTATCTCATTATAGAGCTAGTTTTCTGAGTGATCTGACAGCCAGCAAAGTATTGCATCTTTACAGAAATCATCATCCTAGCATTATTGCCACAGGTATCCAGAGACTGGCAGGCTCCTGAAAACTGCATGAGTAGACTTAAGAATTGGTAATACAGATGTCTTGAAGGGCAATACAAGCCCCAAGGGCAGGGTAGTACATATTGTTGGACAAAGGATCTAGTGGGAATGCTCAGGTCAGAGCAGGAGCTACAGAAACCAGAGGAGACACGCACTGTAAGCAGGGTTGTCATTCTCTTTCTCCAGAACTCATAAAAGCTTTAGTGCTAGTAGATCTACCAGAATAAACCCAGCAAGAGTTCTATTTAATGAGCAAATGCAGTGTGTGAGGAGTTATTGGAGATGAACTTCAGCTGGCTATAAATTATTGTCTCTTAGTAGGTACAGTTCAAAGAAACCACAGAGCAATTCCTTCCTCTCATCCTTTTTAGCATACAAGCTGCAGGTGAACCCGCCTGCTTTGTTCTCTCCCAGATATCTCAGGGTCAATTTACCTGCCCTTAACACATAATTTCTACTTAGGGCTAATAAGTATCAATCTAGGTGAAAGTTTGACACAAAAAACAAGAGTTTTGCTCTTTACAATTTTGTAAAATATTTAAAGCCTATGAAGAAATATTTCTCTCACAGAAGTCTTCTGCTCAGCAATAATTTCCCCATTTCAAAAGAATATTTGCCTGGAGATATGGAAAAAATACATAATCCAAGATGAGGCAGTACAGTTTTATAAAAATCCTGATGTGCAACTGACTTAGTTTTCTCTCCACGTATCAATGCTTGGTTCAGGATGCCAACAAATTGGTTAGATAACTTTCCCAATATGACAAAAAAGTCAGGATCTAGGAACTGCCTGTGACTATTCTCCTCAATTCCACCCGCTTCAGGGCAAAGGAAGGTCTTGATTGTGTCTTATAAACTAGAAACTTGATACAAATGTAAGGACTGTGGTCCCAGTGATTGCAGATGTGTTTTACTTCAGAATCATATACTGCAGATAAATGTAAATCACAAAATAGAAATAGTGACAGGTCAAATACAGAGTAAATTAAAAGTAGAAAATTAAAAATGAAAATCCAGTACAAATCTAAAAAGAAAGGACTGTGCAACCATTGTGATAGGGGAGAGATTATGAAAAGGAGTATTTTCTGCACTGTAGTAACTGAAATGCATGTAAACTTGAGAATGATATCTCTTCAAATTTTCAGAAGCCACAGACAACTTCTACTCATAAAGAAAGAAATGAAGTCTTAAGAGAGATTTCAGAAACAATTATTGCCTGTGTTACTACAATCTGCTACCATGCTGGCAATAGACAAATCAACATTCCATACCAAGTCTGACCCACCATCTCTCTCTGACAGTTAAAGAAGTTATTTACATATTACAGCTTGGTTGGTTGTGTATCATGCATGTAATTTGGTCTGAAATTAAGTTTTAAATGTTTCTCACTGCATTCCTTTAGGTTTTGCAAACAATAGAAATTGCCTGTATGCTTGTGAATATCCTTAAGCACAAGAGATCATATGCTGTATGCTAATCCCATTCTTTGAGTCCTCAAATGGGGCATTTTAGAGCAAATAGTCACATCATTATTTTACTAAACACTATATAAGACAGCAAATAGCTCCACCATTCAGAAAAAAGATTTCTTCATTACGGTTCACACAACATCTCTTTCCATAAGGCAAGTTACATTTCCAGAAACCAAATCACTGAAACACAACGAACCCAAGATACAGGATACCAACCCACTGCCTCTCTGAGCAGGAGCTAAAAAAGACATATTCTTCCCATAACTGGACTTCTTCAGGTAGCTTGTGGTCTTATGGCTGTTCCTAGATCATCCATGTAATACACAGATACACGGTGATACTCCTGTGCTAGAACACATTCTCGGCAGTTCTTAACTCCAAAGCAAGCAGCACTGGAACTTCTCATGAAGATGTTTTATTATATCAGCAGAAACTGCCAAACAACTGTTGCAGCCCTAGGCAATTAGAAAATTTCTAATGACACTTCGGTCGGCGGAATCTCAGGCGCAGCTACAGGTTGGGCAGAGAAGAGATTCAGAGCAGCCCTGTGGAGAAGGACTTGGGGGTGTTGGTTGATGAGAAACCTAACATGAGCCAGCAGTGTGTGCTGGCAGCCCAGAAAGCCAACCATATCCTGGGCTGCATCAAAAGGAGTGTGACCAGCAGGTTGAGGGAGGTGATCCCACCCCTCTACTCTGCTCTCGTGAGACCTCACTTGGAGTATTGCGTGCAATCCTGGTGTCCTCAACATAAAAAGGACATGGAAGTGTTGGAACAAGTCCAAAGGAGGGCCACGAGGATGATCAGGGGACTGGAGCACCTCCCGTATGAAGCTAGGCTGAGAAAGTTGGGGCTGTTCAGCCTGGAGAAGAGAAGGCTGCGTGGAGACCTCATAGCAGCCTTCCAATATCTGAAGGGGGCCTATTGGGTTGCTGGGGAGGGACTCTTCATGAGGGACTGTAGTGAGAGGACAAGGGGTAACGGGTTCAAACTTAAACAGGGGAAGTTTAGATTGGATATAAGGAAGAAGTTGCTTTCTGTGGGGGTGGTAAGGCACTGGAATAGGTTGCCCAAGGAAGTTGTGAATGCTCCAATGCTGGCGGTGTTCAAGGCCAGGTTGGACATAGCCTTGGGTGACATGACTTAGTGTAAGGTGTTCCTGCCCATGGCAGGGGTGTTAGAACCTGATGATCTTAAGGTCCTTTCCAACCCTTACTATTCTATGATTCTATGATTCTATGATTCTATGGCGTGCAGATGTTTCTGCAGTTCTTGCGTATACTTTGTGAATTAGATTTTGCAAATACCAAAATGCAAGCATATAAGCACTTCAATGATGCATAACTAAGGAGTCAAAACATGATCTTTAAAAGCTTTTCTAAGAAATTTTGTTTTAAAAACGTAATACTTTATAGTAATGAAATAACAGAATTATCTTTGAATAGGTATGCAGGAAACACATATATTTTATGCTGTTTCCAAGACTACAATATACAAGAAAGCCAGTAACATAGCATCTGAATTTAGACTGAATTCGGCTTTAGAAACGTATGTATTCACACATCTTAAGATGGATAAATAAGCATCTGATGATATATGTATGGTGTTTTATACTGCAAAACAGCAAATGTTTTCAGACCAATTGTAATTACTTCAGTAGTATCCAAAAATGCTGCTATATTTTTGCCCTCACTACAAAAAACATATGAAAGATCATAAAGATCAAAAAGGGGAACTATTTGCATCATATAATTGTAGCCATATGAGTGGCTAGTTCATTTACGCTCAGTATATAATAAAAGTGAAATAAGTTCTTCTAACAAATGATTCAGAGCTGTTATCTTAGGTTCTTCAATTTATTTGTTGCTGACAATAGAAGAACCCTATGGAGAATGAACCTCTAACTTAAGCTCTAAACTTTCAAATTGAACATCCGATAAGACAAATATATCATTCCCCTACTTCCATAATGAAATAAGAACGTAGTTTTTTCCACAGAATCTCACATTACTTTATTCAGTACATTTCAATTTCAAGGAATAATGAAGACCAGAGCAGCAATAAAAGAATAAGGTATTGGGTTCACTTCACTCAAGACAAATAGCCATTCCAGCGGTTCAGTTGTACACAATCATATAATTTGGAGGGATGATATCACATAACTAAAACACAGAATTAGAGAATAATTTAGGTTGAACAGAACCTTTGGTCGTCAGTTGGTCACACTTCTATTAGGAGCAGGACCAAGTTAAATCAGCTTTTGACCACCAAGGATGGATAGTCAAGCCTCCCTGGCAACATTTTCCAGCGTTTGATCACCTTTGCTGGGGGAAAAACCCCATAAATACATATATCTAATCACACTTTTTTTTTCCCCAGTACTTATTCAGACTTGCTATGCAGTGGAAGCCCCAGGACTTTTTCTACTGATTTATTTTTTAGTCAGCTGCTATTCTGCCTATAGTAATACACAGGACTGGTCTGTACCAGCAGTAAGAATTTTGCTTTCTCTCAGTTCTTTCTTAACAAAATTTCACCCATTATCTACTTACATGAACTAATAATCAGCTTTCTAAATTATTTTCCCGCTTGTCCACTCAGTCAAAGAAGAGTTCTCTGTTCTCTTTTCTCCTGGACAGATGGTGAGTACTTTGCTAACTGCTCATTACAATCTGAAAGTAAACATTGGCTGGGGATCAAATAAGTTCTCGGTATAACCTCTCAGGCATATGGTTGATTGAACCATTATAAAGACAATTAAATACTTAGAATGTTAAATTAGTAAAAAGTACCTAGTGTAAGAAAGAATATTGAACATGAACAAATACAGTCTGCTTCTGCACCTACAGAGATAATTGTATCCTACAGAAAGCTCAAGAAATCTGTGCAAACATTCCCTGAGTACTTTTCCCCATATCAGTGTTCAGCGCAGCTCTCAACCAAAAATCTTTGAAAATTATTATTCCTGTATAAAACTGCGGGGTTTTTAAGCTGTGTGTGACCATAAAGTCATTTACAGGGAAGGAAATATTAAGGCAAAAGCCTATTTCTGTTGCTGCATAAGTGCTATTGAGACAGTGACTGGGAGCTTGCAAAAAACATTCATGATCCATCGTTATAAAATAACTTTTCTTAGATAAAACTAAGGAATTGCCCCATAATGTGATACTAATCTCATTGAGATCAGAAAAAAATTGTTTAGAGACTTTGTATATTCAGGATATATGAGCTGCCAGATGTATAGATTGTACAAAATGTATGCACATGATAAAAGACTAAACCACTTCTCTTGCAGGGGGCATAGCATGTTACAATGACAGGCTGGAAGAAGACACTTTTCAAAAAGATTACTCATATTTCATTGTCCTTTTTCTCTTTAAGAAGTGAAACGTGAGTTAAAGCTTTATTCAATGTATTGATGCAGATCATGGTTCTCAGAGGAAGTTTATATAAATGTTTAAGATGCAACCAATCCTGCTTTATGGTTTTGGCATTATAAGAACGGATGTTCCTAATTATTTTTATCTGCATCTGATTAAACACATTAGCAAACTGCTAACAGCAACACTGTTAGCAAAACATTTAATAAAGCCAACATGCATTATTCTTATACTTAAAACTTCATTGTTGTTTTTTTTTTGTTCTCGTTGTTATACTGCATGTCTGCATTATTTATTTGCCCTGTTAAGAAATATTCAAGTATGCATGAAGACTCTGCTTCATTCACACACACACTCCCTCCATTTTGAGAACCACAGTATACTAAAATGAAAGTGTTATTACATTAACTACTTCATATTTATATTTAAGAAATTAGCTAATAACTCTGACTAATATTTTCATTAAAACATGTTGCTACATGCACTCTTATATTCATACTTCAAAAGTTTCTTAGCTTTTCCTTATAGTTACTATGAAATTGATAAAAATTACAAGCACGATAAAGATCAGGAATGACATTGAGCTTTTATAACCATCTGGATTACTTGATGTATCCAAAATGCAGTGAAATATGTAAAATCAGCAGAGGCAAATACCAGATCATATAGTTGGAAATTGAAATCATATACTTCTGGTTAAGAAAGTAGACATTTTCCTTTAAAAATAAACCCTAACTCATAGATTTGGATGGCCTTTATTCTAAAACTCAGTGCACTCCATCCCTTATTTGCTGTTCAGCGAGAGACAAACAGTGAAGCAGCTGAGAATTCATCTTAATTGAGAGATAACTTCAAAGTGTATATACATTTCCAAAACAGAAATGCTGCAGCCTCTTCTAAGAAAGGTAATTACAGTACAGAGTCACAGTTAATCTTCTACAGAAGTAATTCCTTAAACTACCTTTTAACTTTGAAAATAACACTGTCTGGCTGAAATTTCTGACACTTACACTCAGCCCAAAGGGTTATTTTAAAGTTTAAATTAAAATGTTAAGAAAAATCGAGTAACTAAATGAGGTTTCGCATTACGAAAAATTTTCTCATTTCTAGTCTGCTAAAATTGTTGCTACAGCTCAGACTGACTCATTTTACTTCCACATTGGTGTGAATTTGGCTGTTGAACAAAGCTTTTCAGCATGGACTCAGATTTCAGCTTAGTTTGTGCATGATATGTCAAGAGCTCTGTATGCTATATAATAAATATTAGACTGTGATAGAAAAGCTGTCAACATAACTTCTAGCTACTGCTGTCTGAATTATTTGCCTTAAAGTCAAACCAGGCGGCATTTTTAGGTTGAGGTAAGAGGGCAAAGGAAAACATGGGGCTAAAGCATTTAACAGTTCCAGTCTAAAGACAGGAGATGCTTAGTGTGTCCTTATGGAGGCACTGTATCTGACACCTGCTTAAATGAGATGCCCAGGAAAGACTACATAAAGGTCAATAGCAAAACTCATGATAAATCAAAAACAGCTATGCTGAGAACTGACACATCTAATGGAAGTCATCCCACAACTTACGCCATCCAAAAAGAACACAACTCTCATAGTCAATACTAAGAAGATCTTGCAAGAATAAAATGCGTGTCAATGTGATTCTTCAAAAGAGAACCTGGATTTTAACAAAAAGGCTACTGTGCTGCTGACATAAAATTCAATCCTATGACTTTTCATTTTAATTTAATACTTTTCAAAGTTTCACTTATATATTATTTCCACAATTGAGTCAGTAAAGGCAGAAAAATTTTTGCTTAACCGTTATGAATTCATTTTTCCTTAGGCGGCTTCAGTGTCCATCCTTACCTCTCACAGACATAGTTATTAAGCGTGTTCCAAAGAACTCAGCATTTTTAGTACAGCCATGTAAACAGCTTCTGAGAAGAACTGCAGCTTAACCAGTGCACCTTTGATTTTGTTTTAACAGAGGTTTTATTCTTATGACATATTCTCTTCTTTAAGCATAGCCTTACGCATGTCTTTCAACCTGGTTTTGGAGCTTGAATAATATTTATTTGGTGTAGAAATATTCTGTGGACTTCTGGAGCATGGGAGGTTTTATTTTTTTTTTTTTATTTTTGTTTTTTTAAGAATTTATCTCAATATTTGGTGTACTCATTAGAAATATTTTAAATGGAATACAATAGTTGTGGAAAAAGCATAGGATAAGTCTTAAAGTCTGAATCATAGCTTCTCTAGAACTTACTACACTTTACCTTTGTGTGCTAAAAGCATTGCAACGGCAGTAACAGAAAATTAGAGAACACTGATTCCATACTCCTTCCAGAAAATCAAACACTTCCTGCTAACTGGAGAGAACATGGATACTTTACACCTACCCAGCCCTCTTTTGTTCTGACATAGATTAAAATCCCACTTAAACATTAAGTATTTTATAAGACTTCATATCATTATCATCTGCTTTTTTTTTTTTTTACAGGACTGGTTGTCAGATTAATAAATACAAAGGTACACCCAGTTGTTAATCCAGACCATCATTCTTCAAGCAAGTAACTACAAGTCTAAAATAGCTCAAGACATCTTTCACAAAGATGTCCAAACAAAGATATAGAGATTTCATCATATCTTGTACGAATTACTCCAACAGTTCATTGTTCTTCCTAGAGAAAAAGACACATTAACCTAAATTTGTGTGGGTTTCATTACTAGTCATTAGATAATGTTATATCTCTATCTGATACACAGCACTCTTGTATTTGAAATCTGGTTCCTACGAAAGTGCTTTCAGATGCTAATCAGACATTTTCAAACATCTCTCCTACATTATATAGATTGAACTTCCTTAACCAGGCATTCACAGAGACATAGAAATACATCATGTTTGACATGCACTCAAAATGAGATAATTTATTTGCAGTCAAGAGGTTTACAAATTAAATTGAAATTAAAAAAAAAATAAATAAATTAAAAAAAAAACCCACAACTTTATTTAACTAGGTCACCTTTTAATTTATTTTTTTTAATAAAAATTGAACTTCCTGTACAAATAGTAACTAGTGGAGATAGTTTTACTCAAAATCTGTTCTAATGTGGCCACTTGATTTCAGAGGAGAAGCTACCGCTTCCAAGCATAGCAATGGTGTCAAAGAAACTTACAATCAATGCTGCAATAAGATGGGGCAGAAAGAAGAGGTAGAATTAGGTATGGAATAAATAAAGCACATGCCTTGGTGAAGGGTGAAATGGAAGCAAGATTTTAAACATAATCAAAAGTCAGAGATATGCAGATTCATGAAGATGAGCACGAGGTTTTTTTAATTTTCTGTGAAGTATGGAATTAATTATGCAGTGGAATAGCTTCCCTGTTGTATGGGAAATACTCAAACTTGACTCAAAACAAGAACTCAGGTATAGAGTCAGTCAGTAACCCATATTTCTCATCCTAACACATGTTAAATATTTATTATAGTCAAGAGTATATTAAATTCATATTTACTTAGCATGATACAACATTTTTTAAAGTCTTTCATTTTATGGAACAGTGTGAAAACATTCTGTCCTGATTAAAGTAAAAGAAGGTATACTTTAAAGACAGCAGAGATCTTTGTCTCAATTCCATGATTTTTTTATGATTCATTTTCCTGCTAAACAGCTACCAGAGTCACCTCCACCTACATTTAATAATTAGAGATAGAACTTCATCGGTGGCTAAAATAATAAGAACATCTTTTAGTGTTCTTTCTCACAAAGATCTTCAAGAGTGATGCCAATTGTCACTGAAGACTGTAGCACAGCTTTGGCCTTTGGCAACAAACCTGGAAGATGAGATTGTCAAATAAATTCATGGACAAACCTTTAAAAAAAGAAAACAAAAACAAAAAAAGTGTTGTTTTTTTTATTACTGGTCTGATTGCTTCCATGCCTTGGGAAATCAGCTTCACTTACCAGCTGAACCAAAAGTTTTTTATGACCCACTCAGATAAAGGACAAACTCTTGAAAAACTAGTATTAGCACCCCTTCCCTACAATAAGGTTTGTTCATTCCAAGGTACATAGAGTAGAACAGTCATTAAGAGTAGGATTACACTGCTTTTATTCACATCCATCACACAGAAATTCACATTTCTCTAAACCAGAGGTGGACAAGTATATTAATAAACTGCAGTTTTGCATTAGTGAGGATCAGGACCTGGAAGTTTACACAGCAAAAGACAGCATTCACTTCCAATACGAAAGAAGGTTAATGGTCTTATTCAATCCAAAGAATATACTGACTTTGATGCATATAAGGTCTTCCAGATTAGGAAGATGAAGTCAAATAGGCAATCAAAACATATACATGCAATGAAGAATACTAGACTTAGGAAATGTGAGACTTTCAGCAGTCTACTGAAAATCATCATCAGAATATACTCATGACACTCTTACACACCATATAGCTTTTAAGAAAGCATGGAATATTTTACCAACAGCTATATTTTGGGTTGCTGTATGATAATAAAACATCATCAATTTACATTAGTAGTATAGCACATCCATATGTTAGTTACATTTAGGTAGCGAAATACCTGCTCCATTTCACGTAGCATAAGATTAAAGCTTTTATTGTTTAAAGAAGCTATGAAAATACAAAGGAGCCATTATAATAGCATTACATTATAGAAGACATTCAAATAAACTGAATCACAATTCAGTATGTGGTGATTTGGTCATTGTAGGAGAATGATAAAAAGGGAGGTTTGGAAATCCCAAGGAAATAGAAAACAGGGCTATAACCAAATAGAAGACAACAAAGCACAAAAATAGGACCAGAATATCCAGCATATTAATATGTCACACAGTTAAGATATCTGTAAGGATTCATGGTTACTACAGTATACAACATGGAAGAAAATTAAGATGGGTTAGTACACAGGAATGCCTGATATTTTCCCTAGAGGTAGTTTGCAGCTTTCTTTTAATAATGCTAAGAAGACTCCTCCTGCAATAATGTCTCATGCAAGGTCCATCCCATGTTGACCAGATTTGTGATCAATTAAGGGAAAAAAAATGAGGGCTCACTGTTAAAAAATGTCAAAAATTTTGTGATGTGAATTATAAACAAATGTAAAAATACACCCTCAACAAAAGAGTGGGATATGACAGGGATTTCTGGTGACTACAACCAAGGAATGAAGAAGTAAAGCATTTAATACTCAACAGGGCAGGACCCTGAAAGGTTATTGTTTGCATATTTTTAGGACTTCAAGATGTGAAGTATTCTTCATTAATAATAACATAAGAACAATCACATCAGGCAAAACCTTAGGTGGTTTGAGAGACCTTTCATCTTCTTAACTCCACCAATGGCAATTATCCATGCCACATTCAACACAGTAATGACCCAGATCCATTCAGAAAAATAGGCTGTAACTAGCTTATCACTTCTCTTCCCAAACCTGAGTTTTTCTATTTACTTCAATATGAATCATGTGTTTATCAAAGTTTTCTACTTAATGCAAGTTGCAGGTGCTGATGCAGAAGCAATTTGCACATCACAATTTCAGGCCTTGCTAATATGCTGCAGAAATTTTTAGCTTTCATTCACATAGAAAAGTGCTTATAAACTATTTCCAATACATGGAGTCCCCCAGATGTCAAAGATCAAAGACTCATTAAAATATATTAAATTACAGCTGCGGAAGGAGCGATTAGAATGCTATTTGTGCATGCACAGTGCTGGAAAATGAAGAACGCTTCCTTAATGTATCATCACTCTGATTCTCAGTGAACTCAGCATTTATAAAGCCAAAGAATTCCACATTATCAAATATCATTAAAGTTCTACCAGGTCTGCCTTGAGGGTAAAAATACACTTGGGGTCACCTACTGTGAATCTAATTGGGATTTTTTATTTTTTTTTTTTGTAATGAACTTTTATTTAAATTTGCTACCGTGAAATAAAAAGCACTGAAAATATCAATACTTATTCCCAGAACACCTCTCACAGAAAGGTTCTTCTCAAACTACACTTACACAAGAAGTCTCATCTGATCATCTGTTAAATTTCTCCTAATTAGCACAATTTATTTCTTATTTACAACGAGATATTTTTGCAGAATAAAAATCTTGCTGACCAATGTTTCCAGTTGGTGAAAGGTTATATTACTATATAAAGGTCATAACAGCGTACCTAATATTCATTTTAAAATTAAATAAAATGCTATTTTTATAATCTGACAAAAAAGCATTATTTGTCTTTCAAAGTGAGCTTTAGAAGGAATATATCTTCAGTTCTGTTGAACTTCAAAATGAGCATTCAATGTTGAATTTTACAGTCCAGCACAACTAGAAAACTACAGTTAAAATAATCAAAGAAGTTTAACTTCAGCAGTTCTACCAAGTTTCAGTTAGGTTTAGGATGCCTTGATAGATGGAATAGGTAGAACCCAAGTTTGACTACTATTGGATGTTCATATAATATGCAATTTGCTTCATGCTGGATTCTTTCAGTCTCATGCATCATCATCTCTCATAAAGGTGTTGCAGGGCAAATTAGGCTCTCAGTTAAGCTTGAAAGTTTGCAATAGTCCTACATAAGATATTTAGACTCTAAAATAAATGGACAACCTTGAGTAGCAGATGAAGCAAGAGATAGGAAAATTATTATGATATACATGAATAATCCCATCTTGTGTGGCATCATTAGATGGGTTTGCTCATTTGCAGTATGAGGTCAGCAAGTAAAATGCAGCCACCTTCAGGCCAAGCCTCTAAAGGAAAAGCCTTGCTTTCTTTCCTCTCTGTTCCTTCATACCAGAGGCTCCTCTTTTGCCAGTTCCCTAAGATTCAGCCACCAGTGCCTCTTGCTCTCCATCCGCATGTTCTGGGCTCTGCCTTCCCACCTAGGTTCTGTCTTTCCATTCCATCTTCTCACTAGACCTGTTCTCATATTATGTCTGGTCCGTATCTTATCCAACAAGTTCTCATGGATATGTTTCTACTCATTTTCAATTACTTCATCTTATGTTATTTGCCCATTGGTGAAATACCAGGGTAGTATGTTGCTTTCTTCACAAAAACTCAGAATATCCATGCTTATGGGAGGCAAGAAAATGGAGATGAAAAGTAAGTTTGTGACAGTATCAGTAAGTGCCAGTGGCTGCTATAGTTAACAATAGCTCTGTCTTCCCTGGTAATTTATTATCGGGATCTGTGAGGCTAGTAGCAGCACAGTTCCCAGTGCTTCAGCAACATAGCAGGCCAGCAGTAGCTTCCGGCATAAACCAGCTTTCGAACTGGAGAAGTGAACTGCATGTTATTCAATTCCCTGTACCAGCATCTTGGTGAAATATTAATTAATATTTTACATCTGTTATCACAGCCTGTGCACAATACATGCATTCTCATCTCCATGTAACTATCTTTCCTTTCAAGGAATATTCCATAATAGTATGCTTTGAGATAGAAATTGTTTTTGTCATTAGTGACATAGGTCAGTATGTCACCTGCTTGATGAACAGTGTTTCAATTGTCATAAAGTTAATATCTACTATCAGCTATAATAGCCATTTTTTTCATGAAGTAACCAAAGCCTGTCTCTACAATAGTGTAAATTGCTTTCTAATTCACCAAAAGTGCTTTAAATGTTTCTGTGTTCACACAAAATGCACTCTGCCTGATTCAAAAACTTAGACCAATATTTAAGTTATTCTACTTTAGAAATGCCAGGCCAACTCCTAAGAACCAAGCCTTAACACTTCAGACTGCAGATGTAGAAAACAGCAAGGTCTCAATTGCTAATCATGCTTTGCTCATGTAAAAATCATGCAGGAAAATAGCTGCTGTCATTCTGTCTTTTACAGACAGATGTTAAACTCTTTGCAAGTGACAGTCACCCCTGATGCCACAGTCCCAGCCTCCCCAACCTTCTGCTGCAGGGACCAGCACAAGTACTGATTTACAGTTCTTATACATACTGTTCTCCAGATCATTCTTCCCAGTTGGTTCTGCAGATACAGGCAGCTAAGTAAAATCACAGAACTGCAAACAGCACAACTTCATATTATTTTCAGAGTACTTTTAAGGGGTCTTGTTATATTTAAATAGTTGTATAACTGATACATTTTAAAAGACTGTTGGTAGATTTGTCAGCAATTTATGACAGAAACAACAGAAGGAAAGAAAAGAGATTATTAATATTAGCTTATGACTTCCCATCAGGACATGCTAATGAATAGTAAGATATAAAATTTTAGCATAGATTAGTACAGCCTGATCCCAGAATCCTGTTCCGGAATCTAAAGGCATGTTCATAGAGCCATCAAGGTCTTAAAAAGCCTCAAAGCTGCCCCCAGAAGTGTCTGAAAGCACTGCTTGCCTTCAGTAGATATTTTTCATGTGCTCTAACTACAGAAAACATTGAGTGTATTTGCATGCACTGGAAGGACAGAGCACTTTGCTTGCTACATGTTCTTGTAAGGAAGTTTCCCAATGAAATTAAATAAGCAAACTTCAAATAGAAATACATGTATATGTTGTCTTGGTCCTGCGTCCAAAAAGCAGCAAGAATAACTTTTATAAATGTTGTAAAATACTTATACAACTTCAAGACAGATTTTTATTAGCCAAAATCCATTCTTGTCATTCATAGTTCGTATGCAATAAATAAAAGGGCCAGCAAAGCCAGGAAATTGTCTATTGTTTTTCCTTTCCTCACATGTTAGAGTCATAACCATAAAAAAGGCATATAGAACTGTTATACTGGGTAGCTCACAGCAAGCTCAACTAACACAGGAGCTGTAAAACTCCAGAAAGCAGTCTTACCTGAGCACAGACCAAGGGAAGACACACTGTACGTGAAGGATTATGAGGAAACAACTCCATGGGCTGGAGGCAAAAACAGTTAATGTTCGAAACAGCCTATTTCTGAGGCTTGGTTCAATGCTCAAAGTGAATGCAAAGGCAAACACAAAATCCTCGGGGTTTTTCTATCAGAATTGTTCATTTTCCGTTCCTTCTGTAAGGACATGTTTATACTTCGAGTATTTTAACAAGCCTTCTGTGTAACAGTAAGTCAGCAAAACATAATTGCATTTATTTATTTTTAGGACTTCAAGCTGGAGTTTTCAAACCAACAAGGTCAGGGTTTGTACCAGAAAGAATAAGAAAATGCAGAGAAGATGGAAGTGTTATCTGAGGGCACCACAGCTGGATTTAAACCCTTGTTGTCTCCATCTATAAGAGCAACATCTTTTTTTTCCTTCCTACATGATTTATAGTGGTCTCTTTATGGTCTTCATGGATCATTAAAAACTGCAATAGCATCTGGTGGATGCTTTGTTATAAAGATTGATATCTCAAATAGTCCAAGCATTTTTAGGATCTGTTCTTAGGATCCCAAAAAAAACAATTTTAGGCAGGTGGAAGGAATTAAAAAGGTAATTAAAAAAACTCAGCCAATTCCAAGTGAGGCAGTAAGTTAAAATTTTTCATTAGCTGTACTGAAATTATATACCCTAAGAACTAATTTTAGTACAGAATAAATAGAATCACTTATTTTCTAAATTTCTGAAATCACTAATCTTCAGGGCCCATTCTGCATTCCAAGATTTCCAGCAATTATTCCTTTCCTTAAGCCCTTAATCGCTTGGGCTTAATATTGTAGAACTTGTCTAGTTATGTTGAATAGTAATACATTAGCATTCTATCCACCCTTAGTACAAATAAAAAAAAAAGGCACAATCATAATGACTACTCTTCGCAAAGACAGAAAAGACTACGTACTTACATGCTTGCAAGGTACAATGCCAGATTGTTTTGGAATGCATATTGGAACATACCCACATATATGAGGACAGGAGTTAGAGAAATTTAATGAATGAAGGGAAGAAAACTGGACATTATTCAGGAAAAATACAAGCTTCTGAAAGACATGCAAACGAGCAGCCTCTGAGACTCTCTTTATCTGTTGACCCACACCCTAATAGGCAGTCAAGGAAATTAGTGGCTATTAAACTATAAAGCTGTGCATTATTAATGTACTTATTGATTAATATTTAGAAGCTCTATTGATGGTTGGACATACAGCATAAGTGCTAATTATTTATTATGATGTAAAAATCTTCATTTTTCTGAAAAACTGGATCAACCAATAGCAGAGGTTTTAAAAGCAGAAACGTTCACAGACTAGGTATAAAAAGAAAGTGATTTGAAGAAAATGAGTTCTTTCATCAGATCTTAGCCATTTTAGTATAACGGACGCAACTCCAGCTCGTGAATCAATCCTGTGAAAATTTTTAGTCTATGATATTGAATTCTATTCTGGTTCTAAAAACAAAACAAATAAAAAATAAATAGCCAATAACAACAGAGTGGAAATTAATCATAGTTTATGAGTAAATCCTTTAGAATCTTCAGGAGAGCTCTTTACTCTTATGTGGAGTCTGAAAACCTGAAGAAAAGGTTATGTTTCATTTACTTTGGCAGATATTTACTATATTTAGAAAAATACAGAAAATTCAAGACTGGCTCAGAACCTAACAGGGACTCTGCATCAAAAGAAAATGCATTTTTTTCTAATGCTTGTTACTGTCAACCATGACAGAAAAAACCGAAGTGTCAAAATATGCTCCCTGTCATTTTAAATAAAATTATTAAAATTTGAAGATAACACTGCCAAATGACCCTTGCAAATGTAAGCAAACATACAATAAAAATTTTACAAAGAAGGCCCACAGGGTGTCACACGTTTCAAAGGACTCAAATAGGCTTTAGCTCTCTGGACGGGGAGGAAAATCTTGCTGAACAAACTAGGCATACCCAAAACATAAGCAATGAGCTGGTTTTGAGCTTATAAGATATCAGGGGAAGTAATAAATACATTCTACGAGGAAATGTGACAGGGTAAATCACTGCTAATATAAGTTTTGCATTTGAAGCTCTTTAAAGACAGGTCACCAAGTAAGCCCAATCTTGTGCCTCAGTACTTCCTCACCTATGTTTCCCCTTGGTCCTAGTGAACTTATGTGAGTAAACAGGGCTCTATCATCTGACTTGGTATAAGTCTGCTTTCAGTTTTAGTGAAGCAAAGGAACACAGGGAGGTTTGTGAGATTCTTCTATTACCTGCAAACCAATAGGCTTTGGAGAGCAAAGATCATCCCTGACTCGGCTACGGCAACAAGGCAAGTGTGACTGAACAAACAAACTGAGATAAAGAAGATGGACCTAAGGAAAGCTGCAGAAAGGACATGGGAAAAGCAGGCTGAGGATCCCCAACAGGAATAACTGGAGTCAAACAGTTGCTAAAAAAAAGAAACAGAGAGAAAAGCAAGACTGTGGGCAAAGCATTGGGTTAGCAAAACAAGATTAGCTGTGGAAAGAATTTGGAGCTGCTGGCAGGAGAAAAGATGAAATCCAGGGTGTGGGAAAGGCAGGATTAACTTTAAAGTTCATAAGCAGTCTTGTACTTAGGCAGCCTGGAGCATGAGAGCAGTAAGACTTAGACTGGAAGAGAAGGCTTAAACACAAACGTAATGTCCATCCTCTCCAGAGCTCATTCCATTCCCAAGCTTGGAGAAAATGCCAAACTCCTAAACTTCACTATTTCTCTGTGGATATAGTACATTTCTCAGCCTATCTAGTGCACAGTTTTGAAGAGAATGACAACCTAGTTCTGAGGACATATGCTAGTGTGATAGTGAGTCAGTAGTAGCTTAGTATTTAGTAGATCATACAGAAACAAGATACTAAATGGGCACTGGTGGCAAAATTGGAGTACACAACCTAAATTTTCTCTTCCCTCCTGCACCCATGGGACAAGAATGATGGTACATCGCTTACATGATCACGCATTGCTCTACCTCATTGAATACGTGAATGGAATGAGCAGCTAGTTACTATTTAGCTTCATGCCTGTGGGCTCCACATAGTTTTCCATGCAACCCCTGCCTCTGAAATTGGAATAATCCATTTTTCTCCTATTTTTTTTTTTTACTATTGCACTTGAGCTTCTCACAAATGTTAACCTTTAAAATACCTATGAAAGCTAACTATGTGGATAAATTGCTATTTTAGAGATTGGAAACTGAAGGTAGGATAGATAAAATCATGCATGCATTTTACACTTTTCAACTCACCTCTTGCAGACTTACAGTTCATGTTTGTCACTCTCTTTGGAGGAAACACCACACACCATCCTATTTTGGAATGAAGCAGACTTGAGAGAAAATTCTATACAATGCATTTTTAGCAATTCTTAGAATAGAACAAGGTTTTCAGCCTCTCTCATTCTTTACATTACATTCAAGTGATAAAGTGTGAAGATCATGTCACAGAAATAACAACAGAAGATACGGCAAAGCACAAGGTGCCACATTTGGCATGCCAAGATAGGCTTGGAAAGTAGGATTTGATTGCTTTATGGGACAGGATAAGGAACAAAAGAAAGAGGAATAGGTAGTAATTCTGTTTCAGCAGCTTTTAACCTTGTCAACAGCAAATATGTTTTAGGTGAAGATTTATGCCCAACAAAACAATAACCCATTAATTTTCTCTCTCTTTTTCTCCTTCAGTAGGATTTTGACAAGAACAGGAGTCCAACTCCATGGTTTTAAAAAGCAAACAGTTTCAAGGGAATTCAAGACATACCACAAAAAATTCCACTTCAAGTGAAAATCAAAACAATCTTGCAGAACTTTAATTCAGGGTAAATCCAAATTGAAAAGATACATTAAATAAGATTGAGCTGGACTTTCATTGATTTTAATAGCTTTGGGTTCAGATCTTTAAAGAGTAGACAATCCAAAGGGAGGAAAGTAAGAAAAAATGAGGAATTAGATTCTCAATTTAGAAAACAAACTCACGATCATTCTAACTTGGAGCTTAGGCTGAATTATTTTCCACAATATGAGCAATCTGATTTTATCTGAGCATCTAGTACATTTTCTCACTGTATAGATTTAGAGTATAATTACCAATCACCTTCTCTGAAAAGTCAAGCTAATGAAAAATAAAATTCTCGTAAACCAGACCCATCAAAACTAACCTGTTCAGTGAGATCCAACATCAAGATCATGGTCTGCAGAAGTCAGAAACTTCCTCTGGAAGCATTGTAAAACAAATACTTGCACAGTATGCATCCTGTGCTGTTTCTCAGGTAGAAGTCAAAGGCCAATACTAAAAGACAAGACATCTCTTGAATTCACCATAGCTAGGAATAAGCTCTTGAAAAGTGATGCTATGTCCAAGGGTTATTAACTAGAGATGATGGCTCCTCTTTTTGTAGCTAAGATTAAAGAAGTGTTTCTCGCCAGTGCTCCAAATAAAGTGTCAAATTACTATTTCTTTGAAAGATTTCTCTTTGGTAATCTCAGTCATGAAGCAAAATGAACCAAAAATGAGCCGTCACGGGAAAGTTGTTTGAACAGTAAGCAACAGATTGTTTTCTTATAGCAAAAAGAATCGGGGTATTGTGTGCCAAGAACACACTCTTGTCTGCTTTTTTTTTTTTCCCCTGAATGTAGCTACTGGTTCAAGTATCAGATAGATTTCAACCAAACCATCTCTGATATCACTATTGCATAGGGACTATATATACATCACCTATATTATAGCTTATTAACATGATATTCCAGCTCTTTGAATCAAAGTCACATTTATGCCTCATTGGTTACAGTCTTAACTACTGCCAAATACGAAAGTGCTTAACATCTATGTAACCTGTGTCTGGTGCAGAATTAGAAGGATTTATTGAGATGATCTCACTCCAAAAATTGCACTTATATTTTTATGTATTCGTTTTTCATCAGGGATTGAAAACTAGGAATTAATATCTTCCCATGTAAGTTTTATTATTAATCCAAATATACTAAATTCCTCTGTGAATCAGATTAGGTCTGTAGCAGATAGGGCCTTCAGGGGAATTCAAGTGCTGCACTGAAAAATTGTGCTGATAAAGGACAACAGTCTTTTTTTCAACATAACCCAGTCTGGAAAAGCAAAGCCAGAGCAAAGCAAAACAAGATATTACCAGGAAGGCAACACAGAAGACCACAGTGGCAACCACAAACCATCAATGCTTATGAACCCTTAAAAGCATTGGTACTGCACCTTTTACAGCCACACACTTTCTGTAAATCTGCACTCACCACATGAGCAAGTAACAAAAAGTTATAAACTGGCTTAAAAGGAAAAATACCCCTTCATAATTATTATTTAATTGTTTTGCAGTGTTATAAGTAAATACCTTATAGTATGCATAACTATATGTGCAGGCATTTATGGTGATCAAATACTTTTTAGTATTAGTAACTATGTCTGTAAGTGATTACACTTTAGGATATAACAGTGTACAACAAAGACATAAAAATCTAATGAAATCTACATTTGGAAGTGTGTCTGATGTTTGATATTATCGTTAATGCTTTTTTAGCTGTTTAATTGTGAGGGTTTAAAGTTTAAAAAGCAAAAAATAAACTTCACTATTTCTTTTCCACAGTCAAAAAACACTTCAGTATTGATTTGCTCACAACATCTGAGGCATATATAAATATTTCAGGGCATTTGGCAAATAAGAAGTGTGAATCAATATACTTTTTGTTTATATATATTTGTTTATATATATCATATAATAGTTGCTTATATATTATATATTGTTTCATCATGTCTAGGGAAAGAGCATGAAGAGAATGATACATCAACATCTGTCATTATTTGCAAGAAATACTGCTACTACATGGCAACTTGAACTCATATGAAGTACTTTCAAAAAAAAGTCAGTTTTAAGAGATTGAGACTTTTAACTGCAATACCTGCTATCTATACATAAATACATTTAATCACACTAGCAATTAATAAATTGGTGAACAATTACCCACTCAGGTGGACTGAAATATCATGAATAACAGTTGTAAAGGAAGATTAAGGGAATGCAAACGTTTATCCACACTGTTTATGCACAAAGACTTTGCATTCAGATATACATATCTAGCATCAGATATGGAAACAACACACAAAGGGCTGCAAAGGCCATTTCCATAACAAAATTGTGAATATAGCTCTATGGACGTCAACATTAAACATGTCACTGAGTGAGAGGGATCTGTCCCTCTGATAAACAGTACCACACCCTGTTGTTAGCAATTCATTTCTAAGCAACTATGCGCTTAAAAGCTGTAGAATAGAGCAAGAAGAGAAAGAAAAAAAAAAGGAAGAAAAGAAATGAAAAGAAAGAAAATAAGGCATGAAATCAGTACTCTGCCAGTGATATGAAAACATAGACCAATATAGTTCTCCTGATCATTAACCTTCCCATTTTCTTCGGCTTGTGTTTCATAAAAGCAGTACATAGATGCTTCAAAAGCATCATCAAATTCTGAAAGCATATATTGGCTATGCTTATATACTATTCATGAACATCTGCTACGTGTACGTAGAGGGTCACACACACTAATCAAGCTGTTTTCTGTAGCACTACATATTTGGGAGTTTTCCATTTCAGTGCTACCAATCAATTACCCACAGCAACACAATGAAAGCTTTCCTATTTAAATGCAAGCAGCAGACTGAGCTTCTTCCCATATTACAAGTAAATTGATCCATTAAAAACTTGACGAAACCTTCCCTGGATTTAAGGGAAAGCTTAAATACTAAGGCCATCAAAATGTAAGTGCAATCAAAGCCCCTAAGGAAGTGTCTGTTCCTTCTCTTCACACATATACTTCTGATTGTGAATACTATCTTTTTATATGAGCTTTTGCTTCTGAGTCGCTGCACTGTCATCGATGTTATGTTATTTGACTGCTAAGGAGATGGCCTATGCTAAATCTCAGCCATCTTTAACTCCAGAAACCTCCCTTCGGATTGCCACTGAACAAACCTTTACACTCAAATGTTATTCAGTAGAATTGCTAGGCACTGGTTAAGGAAACAGTTGAGTATCCTTCCTGGCAGCTGCTTGTTTTCATAATGTCAGAAACAATATTCAGTTTACCACTGAATCTAAAATAAAATTTGTTGCTCTTGAGCTTAAACAGTTCAAGAAAAAGAAAAAGAAAAGGAGGAAAGGCAAGGAGAAAAGATAAAATCTCTAGGCAACTTTACCTTTTCTGCAGAGTCTTGCATACTTATAGCAGAGCTAATGATGGCTCATTTCTGAACACTCTATCCAGACTGCCCCCAACAGGGAGAGGTCTCAGAGTGGCAGGTCAAGTGGGTGGATAAAGAAATACTCAGAGAATCTTTCTGGCTGTTGTAAAAGTCAAAGTACATACATACATGTACTTACAGCATAATAGTAAACATAAGGGTAAACACCAGTTTCTAAAAGGATATTCAGAAACTGGAAAAGAAGATAATATAAAACATAGCTGAAACTAGAGTCCATTAAAATTACTATTAAACTCTTGTAATGCTTCAGTAGTAACTTCAGTATAAGTCTTCTTAAGACTCCATTAAATGCACAGTGAGAAAATTCTGAAATTTAATCTTAACACTGGCTAAACATTCTTCATCTCCATTAAAAGTAACCAGAGAAGTACAAAATGAAAAGTGGATTAAATTGTTCAAAGGCACTTAGGTCCAGACTTTCGAACATTTGGGAACTCTAACGGCACAGAAAAATGACAGGTATTTCTGAAATCAGTAGACGAATAGTCTACTGCCTGAATTTCAGTTTGGAATCACAAGGATTTGTCAAATGGAATGGAAGATCTCAATTTTATACATCTCATCTGAGCTACACAAAGTGTCCATATCAGCACGTTGCCTTAGCACACAATTCTTTATAATTAATTAAATACTGACATGCATACCACATCATTAACTAGATTCCGGCACAATCTTAGCAAATGGGGACACAGATTCAGGATTCACTCAGATGGACACATTTCCATAATCTGAAATAGCAAAGATCCATTTCTTGGAAAAGACTAATAACTGATGGAGAAAACTGCTACAAAAAGAGAAGATATGAACTGTTAATGCAGTCAGTCATTCATTGCTCTGGAACTGTGTAAGAAAAAAAAAAGGAATATAAGAAAAAAAAATAAATGTGACTAAAATTATAATATTTTTACTGAAATTAGAAAATGATGTGATTTTTATCTTCATTAAAAAAATCACAGAATCACAGACTGGTTTGGGTTGGAAGGTACCTCAAAGATCATACAGTTCCAACACCCTGCCCTGGCCAGTGACACCTTCTAGAATCATAGAATAAGAGAATAGTTAGGGTTGGAAAGGACCTGAAGATCACCTAGTTCCAATCCCCCTGCCATGGGCTGGGGCACCTCACACTAAACCATGTCACCCAAGGCTCTGTCCAACACCACCGTGAACACCTCCAGCAATGGAGCATTCACAACTTCCCTAGGCAACCCATTCCAGGGCCTCACCACCCTTACAGTAAAGAATTTCTTCCTCATATCCAATCTAAACTTCCCCTGTTTAAGTTTGAACCCGTTACCCCTTGTCCTATCACTACAGTCCCTCATGAAGACTCCCTCCCCAGCATCCCTATAGGCCCCCTTCAAATACTGGAAGGCTGCTATGAGGTCTCCATGCAGCCTTCTCTTCTCCAGGCTGAACAGCCCCAACTTTCTCAGCCTAGCTTCATACGGGAGGTGCTCCAGGCCCTGATCATCCTCGTGGCCCTCCTTTGGACTTTTTCCAACAGTTCCATCTCCTTTTTATGTTGAGGACACCAGAACTGCACACAATACTCCAAGTGAGGTCTCACAAGAGAATAGCAGAGTAGAGGGGCAGGATCACCTCCTTCGACCTGCTGGTCATGCTCCTTCTGATACAGCCCAGGATATGCTTGGCTTTCTGAGCTGCAAGCACACTGCCGGCTCATGTTCATTTTTTCATTGACCAACACCCCCAAGTCCTTCTCCACAGGGCTGTTCTGAATCTCTTCTCTGCCCAACCTGTAGCTGTGCTCCTGCCCAGGTGTAGGACCTTGCACTTGTCATGGTTAAACTTCATCAGGTTAGCATCAGCCCACCTCACAAGCGTGTCAAGGTCCCTCTGGATGGCGTTCCTTCCCTCCAATGTATCAACCGAACCACACAGCTTGGTGTCATCTGCAAACTTGCTGAGGGTGCACTCAATCCCACTCTCCATGTCACCCACAAAGATGTTGAACAAGACCAGTCCCAACACCGATCCCTGACGGACACCACTCATTACTGGTCTCCAGCTGGTCATTGAGCCATTCACCACAACTCTTTGCGGGTGGCCATTCAGCCACTTCTTTATCCACCGAGTGGTCCACCTATCAAATTGATGCCTCTCCAACTTAGAAGGAAGGATGTCGTGTGGGACAGTGTCGAACATTTTGCTCAAGTCCAGGTAGATGGCATCAACTGCCCTACCCCTGTCCATCAGTTCCGTAGTCCCATCATAGAAAGCCACCAGATTGGTCAGGCAGGATTTCCCCTTAGTGAAGCCATGCTGGCTGTCACCAGCACCTCCTTGTTTTTCATGTGCCTCAGCATGCCTTCCAGGGGAATCCGCTCCAAGATTTTGCCAGGCACAGAGGTGAGACTGACTGGTCGGTAATTCCCCAGCTCATCCATTTTCCCCTTCTTAAAAATGGGGGTTATATTTCCCTTTTTCCAGTCGTCGGGAACTTCACCTGACTGCCATGATTTTTCAAATATGATGGACAGTGGCTTAGCAACTTCATTTGCCAGCTCCTTCAGGACCCCCAGATGGATTTCATCAGGTCCCATGGACTTGTATATGTTCACGTTCCTAAAATGGTCTTGAACCACATCCTCTCCTACAGTGGGCCCAGGGTCTTCATTCTCACTGTCCCTGTGTCTGCCTTCCAAGACTTGGGTGGTGTGGTCAGAGCATTTGCCGGTGAAGACTGAAGCAAAGATGTCATTAAGAACCTCAGTCTTCTCCAAATCCAGGGTAGCCAGTTCTCCCGATAGCTTCTGGAGAGGGCCCATGGTGTCCCTAGCCTGTCTTTTATTTGCAATGTACCTATAAAATCCCTTCCTGTTATCCTTAACATCCCTAGCCAATTTTAATTCTAAGTGGGCCTTAGCTTTCCTAACCTGGTCCCTAGCTTCCCGGACAACATCCCTATATTCTTCCCAGGCCACCTGTCCTCGCTTCCACCTTTTATAAGCCTCTTTTTTCCTTCGAATTTTCCTCAGCAGGTCCTTATCCATCCAAGGAGGTCTCCTGGCCCTCCTGCAGCACTTCCTTCTATTCAGGATGTATTGCTCCTGAGCTTGCAGCAGGTGATACTTCCACTAGACCAAGTTGTATCTTACTATTGGATACTACTCTATCCATTTCATATAAAAAATCGAGTTTACTTAGCTTGTAATATAGCCAAGATTTAGCTTATAATTCTTGAAGCATCACTGTCTAGTCATAATAGTTTCAAAGGTTTTTTTAAATCATACTTGTGTTAAAGTAATTCTGTTGTTGCATTTTTTCTAATGGTATTGTTTTTTTCTGTAGCCATGATTTCTTATTTGAAGACGTGTCACAAGTCCTCCAGCTAAAGGGGTTATTAATGCTCTTTCTCTTGACAGCTTTTAGACTTCTCAATAGGACTATTTTCTTCAGATGTTGCTTCCTGTTTCTGCTTTGAAAAGAAAAGATATCCAGCTATCTGAAAGAAATGAATAGTCTGGCTTTTTTCTTCTGCAGGGTGCTTGGCCCTCACTTTTTCCTCACCTTTGCTTTCTTCCATCACCTTTAATGAATTCTCATGTACTAAATGAGCTCAGTTGCTCTGTTAGGTAATCCTAGATTTCCAATAAATTCATGACTGTTCACCTCTGCAGTGAACTCCATACGTTATGATTGCCTCTTATCTGCTGCCAGACCCTCTTCCTTCACATTGCCTTCCTGCCCCTGGCCACAACTTATGGTGTGATCAGACTCCTCCTGCCTTTTTTCTGATTTCCTTATTAAAAAAATCACTCCAACAATGGCAGAAGTCATGCTGAAAATGGAAGATGAAAAAGCATCTGATAGCTGGAAGCAAGGTCTGCAAGAATTGCTTTTCTAGTGCTTTAGTCAGGTCTTCCCCCAGCAGGCAGATATCCTCAGTCTTTATCAACATAACAAACAACAGAACTTCATGAAAAAGTTTCCTTGTTTTTATCTAGGAAAAAATTTATTTCTGTGAATTACAGTTCTAGCTACTCAGTTGACAATATCTCTTGCAGTAAAACACAGTACACTGAAAACACAAGCACCAGAGTTACCTTCAAGCCCATTTTTGGATGAAGACTTTTTTTCCCCGCTGTTCCTTAGTTATCATTTTTTCCTATGTAGTGTTTTTTAAAAGCCATTCTAAGACATGTCACAGAAGTGCAAGCATTTGAGTAAGAGGTAAACAAGTATATTTTAATCTCTTGTAAAGGTAAAATCTGATCTAATACAGGTATTCTGCACCCTGCAAAGCTTCAGTGTGAGGTATGAATATCACCCTCTGTTTACAATTTCCATGCACATTTCATGTCACTTATTTTAAGCACATTATACAACTATTTTTTCTTCCATAAACACAAAATAAACTATATGTTAGGTTGGTTTGACTATAAAAATTACCTTTGCCATTTAAATGATCGTATTTTTCCAAAAAAATATTCTGATTGGGAACTATCCCATGCATCTTTCACATGAAGAGAATATTTATTTTTATTATTTTATACTCTGAACAATGGAGAATCTGCTATCATTGGTTTGCAATGTGTTTTCTCTAGCCTGCTGTATTAAGGCACCACCATATGATGTATAACCAAAAATAAATGCAGTTAATGTAACATGAAAATAAAATAAAAGCCTAAAATGTAGATATTCTTTTGCACCTACAATGATTCTATGAGGGACTGTAGTGAGAGGACAAGAGGTAACGGGTTCAAACTTAAACAGGGGAAGTTTAGATTGGATATGAGGAGGAAGTTCTTTACTGTAAGGGTGGTGAGGCACTGGAATGGATTGTCCAGGGAAGTTGTGAATGCTCCATTGCTGGTGGTGTTCAAGGTGGGGTTGGACATAGCCTTGGGTGGCATGGTTTAGTGTGAGGTGTGCTTGCCCATGGCAGAGGGGTTGGAACTAGATGATCTTAAGGTCCTTTCCAAACCTAACTAGTTTATAGAAGTCATACAAACTACACAAGCACACAGCAGCCAAAGAGCTATAAAAGAGAAGCTACTAACAAATTTACTTCAAACTTTGGCCCATTTGTTGTCTCAGACACATATACTCCAGTTTTCCACATCAGATGGAGGCCACTAATTAAATAATTGTCTGGTGCAGCATTACTATGTTGCTGTTATCCGTAGTTCTTTGAGGATAACTTGACTTTGGTGAAGGTGTAGATGATGGGGTCAGTCGCCGTTTTGTCTTAAACTGCTTCTACTCAACAGATAGGTTGAACAGAAGACTTTGATTTTGTTTATTTTTTGTAGTTTTGAAAACTAATGCTGCCTGAGGAAAAAAAAAAAAAAAAAACAAAAAAAAAAACAAAACCAACCAAACTATGGGGCCCTGAGTGCCACTGTTGTTATTTTTAAAGAACTACCAGCTTGATAGAGCCACTCATTCTTAATGCTTTGTTGTTGCTTTTCTTGAATTCTGCTCCATCCAAATTGCTGCAAGTTTGGTCTTAATACACTTTTTAAACTCAGAACTTAGCTGAATATTAATTTTTGTATCACATCACTGAAGCTTTGCATCACTTTTTTTGTCTATTTGGGAGGTTCTGAAATCTTCCTTGGCACCACTGGGTAACTCACAAGAGCCTTGCAGATACCAAGAACAGATTTTCTCAACAGCTCCTAATACTATTTTAGTTTCAGCTGAAATGAAATACTACAAATGGTGACATTTTGCTCTTGAATGAGCCTGTGATGAATATTACTTATTGAATGTGGATGCTCCCCAAACTGAAGATTGCAGAGCATAGATCAAACCTGAAGGGGATGCTAAAAGGCAGTACCAGCTCCTTTTGCCATTTTTTCAGAATGTGTGTTCAGGATCTCATGGGTTTTTTTGCATTCTTTCTGGTCCTTTCAGCTTCAAGTGCAGGCACTGCAGCTGTGCAGAGAAACTGACTATAGCCATTACAAGGAGCTATTACTATTACTTTGTTGTTTGTCTGACAGTGCTATAGCAACCAATATGGTCACCATGAATTTGTTCTGACCACATATTCTGCCACCATAAATACTACTTCATTTCCTTTTAACTGAGGAATAGCTATATTGTATTTATATTCTGCTTCCTTTCCCTCTCCTCTTTTTTATTACATTTTTTTTAATAGAAATAGGGTAGTGGCTTTGCATTACTTAGTATTTGAGGAATACGAAACACTCTCCCCAAAACACAGCACTTCCCTTCCAAAGACATAATCATCATCTCCACCACTGGCGTTCTCTTTCCTTTTTTGCTTTCTCCTTATAAAATCGACTTTGCTTCCCACAGATTTATTTAACTCTCAAATATCTCACCCCCCCCCAAAAAAAAACAAAAAAAACAAAAAAAAACACACCACGACATGCACTGCAAAGGTTTCCTAGTTCCCATAGCACAACAATATAGAAGAATGGAGCATGAAGCAGTGAATGATCTTTTGCTGTTTGGAACAAAAAAGAAAACCTTACAGTTATCAAAAAGCAGTGATTTTGCCCTAGTTATCTTCCATTATTTCGGTTTTTTAGAAGGTGAAAATCTTTAGTCAAGGCCAAATTTTGGTATCCCTCTTAAGATTTACCACCATCGCACTGACTGTGAGTGGGCTTTTCAGAAATTATTCTATTTTTCAAACTGGCTAAGCAAAATATCTGTATATGAATACTGCTTTGCATGCAGAATGTTTTGAACAGCTCAAGTGATGGGACCAGATTCAGCTAAAATTGAAAGCTGCCACTGAAACTATGTTGACTCTCTCAAAAAGTGAAGGATTCTGAAAGGAGGCTATTGATTCAGTCTTTAAACTGTTTGGCTTTTCTGTGCAAGAGCTATGCTTTTCATGCAACAGCTAATTGTGTGCAAAAGAGAACAAGAACTATAGGCTCTGCACAGATCAACAGAGGTCAGTCTTCTTGCACACGCTGAACTGTTAAACAAGCATCAGTGATCTGATCACTAATTTAAACAGATTTCAGAAACAAAACTACAGTCTTCAGCATTTCTTAAGGAGAAAAATAACTTAAAAGTACTTTGGGAGAAATGCAACCTTCAGAAGATAGAGCAAGGATACCCCCTAATGGAGAAAAGGTAGACTTTCCACAAACTCCTGCTGAGTCTTGGCTCTAAATGAAAGTCAGAATGATGACGGAAAATGTTAGTGATATTTTTAATGCATGATGAGTAGTTGTGGCCTTGCTAGTATCGTTAAGGGCTGCTGGAAATAGGAATTACTAAAACCTTATGAAAGTGACTACAGAAAAAACACAAAGCAGAAAAAAGTAGAATGTTTTAGTTGCCACAAAGAAAGAGAGAAAAATTAAAAGACATAGTGTTAAATTAAGAATTGATCATGGCAAAGCATTACACCTGTTCTCTTGGCCTCATATTACTTATTAATACAGTCAGTGGAGAATTTGGTAAAGACCCACTGGAGATGATTTTGGATTTCATAACCCTGCAATGAGCTAGGTGAGGACTAGCTCACACCCACAGCACATTATGCCAAGCAGGTTGGTCAGTTTGCTACCCCCATTCTATTCTATTCTATTATCCCATGACAGTTCTAACTAGCAAACTAGAATCCAGAGAAGATCTCCAGAGTTTAAATTGTATATCTTGCCAAATGTGAAAACTCCTAAATTCTGTGCTTTAGTTTCATATTCTGCTTACATGTGGTTGCTTTTAATTTTCAACTCTCTTCTTCCTAACATTATAAAAATTCATAGCCAAACCACGGATTGCTTTGGAAAGAACATTTTACACTTGATACTGACAAGCCATTTGCTACAGTACTTATATAAAATATCTTGTAGTTCTTGTATGAAAGTTTTTAAATGCACAGACTTCCTTGGAAACAATTATACCTACAGAGTAATTCCTATTAGTAGTATCAGGTTGTCCTGTGCCACTGTGTAAGGTCAAGTCTGATCAGAATGCTAAAACAACTGCATCTGTCAGGGGTTTAAAAGTATGACCAGAATAAATGCTTTTTAACCGACTTTCAGACTAACTGAAACTGAAATTTTTAGGCCTTATTCATCTTGAGCTTTTACCTGAAGCAGTTATAGTCCACTAAGACAGCACAAACATTTTTATGAAGAAAAAATATAGTCGCACAGACAAAAAACTCATCGCTTTGGTCAGTAAGGCATTCTTTAGCGTTTGTGGAAATGGCATTTACTAGTCATAGCTACATTTGTCTCCACCATTTGTGTCTGTACAGGGTAAAAAAAGGGTGTTTTAATTAAAACCAGCTAGTTGAAGGGTGTTTTTTTTCTTCTCATGAATGAGAAACTTGATTCTACTGAGTGAAAGAGTACAGGCAATGGGAAGCCAGATGATATAAAGGCCACATGAGACCCTCTTGGGTTCACACTGTTCAAAAGCATTGAAAAGCAATAAAAAAAAAAAAAAAACTAAGCTTTACTGACCTAAACTTAAAACCTACAGCATTAATATCCAGTTACACTGCAAATAACAAGCTTACTCCTTAACATCTGAAGACTTAACTTACAAATGCGTCATTTTCTCCCTTGCTGTTCTTTTTATTGTAAAATATAAAATGAATGTAAGCAAAATTTTCCAAGGTTCTTATACTTTGCAGGAACATTCTACTCAAGGTGTGTCTTTTTGCAGAATGTTAAAGACATTTCAAAGGAATACATATAAACCTGAGAAACTCTTAGGTCTGCCCAGCTACAGAGAGACCTGTTTAGTCAGAGTTGCTAAGAGTCTTAGAAGACACAAATTTATTTGCCTTATTCACCAAGCACTTGTCCTTGGTGCCAAACCTGGCAGGCAACAGTGGCCATTGAATCCCCCCTAAGAGTTCCTTATTAATTGCTTCTGAACAAAATCATATTTCTACTGCTTCTTCCCAGATCAGTTACCGGGATTGATGTAAACTGCAAAACCAAGCAGATGCAGTTGCAGAAATGGCCACTCAGACAAATCACAGCTAAGGGGAGAGTCTGACGGACTCACATTTCACACACAAAACTGAAACATTGCCTGCAGGCAAGTATGTGGAAGTATACAAATCCAGCTCCAAGGAAAGGATAATTTAGTATAATGTAGACTGATTTTAAAATCTTTAACTCAAGCACACCTGTAATCTGAGTAGCATTTATATTTGGACTCCAATTCGTGGCACAGACCTAGATATAATACTATTTTCTTCACAAATTTTTACGGAAGGAACTTTATCCTCTGCTGTTTCCTCTCACTGCAGAAAGTAAGAATTTGAGAAACTGTGTGTTAAGTGGGGAATCTATGAAATCATCAGAAACAAATTTCTGTAGTCTACGAAATTTGTCAACAGCAGACAGATGGAGGAAGCTTATGATTCTTGCATTAGTTCATGATCATAAGAATTTTTCTGAAAGAATATTAAGTTATCAAAGGCATAAAGAATAAAACATACTAAATATCTATGAAAAGACAAAACAGCATGAAAGGCATATATTAAAAGACACAGTAAAAATTAGAGCAATTATTATGCAATTTTTTTTGCTATGACATCAAAAAATAAGCTTAATAAATATAATGCAGTAAATCATAATATTCATATTTATATTCTCGTTTAGCCGTGTTATTTTGCAAATATAAAAGGTTGAAAGATGAGAATATTGGAAAGTCAGCTTTCTCTGTGAACATGAATTCATCATCCAGTATTATGCTTATGGATTATTATTCAATTGCATGATTTAAGGCTAAAGTTGATATCAGTTTTCATTATTACATCCTACCTAACTTTGTCTTGGAAAACTACTTTACCTGAAATTGACTCATTTAATTTGAGGCAAAACAAAAGAGATGAGACCCCTTTGTTGGCCTTTGGAGTCCATACTCACAGCAAGAGGCTGCAGAAACATCCCACCTGATGTGGCAAGGTGGCCAATATTGTTTCTGTAAATAGGATTATTTTATAATACTTCCAGAATCACATCAGAACCTTAGCTTTCCAGTAAATCTGTATTTCTTTTGCTTGCAGGAAAACGGAACACAAAGATGAAAATTGTGCAAGTTCAAAATAGCCAAAATATATTTGTTTACTATTATTAATAGGCACTTTCAGAAGACATTTTAATACATTAGATAGTACTACGAGCTACCATATCTGATGATCTGATTTCTTTTATCTAAGTCTAAATGCATAAAACATAACATGATGGTGTTGTATTAGTAGTACATGAAACCTTAATCCTTGCTTGCAATTCTGAAAATAGTATATTTGTCCTGCAATCCTGACCAAGGAGTATGTCAGGCATATCTGGCAGTGTTTAGACAGCAAGAGGCTGCAGGGTGCTCTGTGTGTGAGGAGGCCACAACCTGTCAGTGCTGGTCTCATCTCCTCCAGACAGCTTTGGAACAGACGGAAACAACCCATTGTGCACCAAAACCTCCACAGCTGGGGAGCACACGGTGCCTCTGCTCAAACATATTTAAGAAAGTGGCAGCCAGAAGGGGCAAGAAACGTGAGAGGAGAACATGAGGACACATATAAGATATATGAAGCAATGTGTTTAGAGAATTATGGGGGGAAAACAGAGAAGGAGAAACAAAGGAGACACATGGAAGGAGACATTGTAGGGGACACACCTGGAGATAACGCTGTTGGAAGGAGCTTCTCTGCGCCAGAGGAAGGATGTCTCTGAGGAACAGTGGCCCACGGGCAACATATACTGTGGCAGAGACATCACCCCAGGGACTGCTGCCCCCAGGGAACCCATGCCAAAGCAGATGAAAACCCTTAAGAAGCAAGAAGCAGTGGAGGAAAGCAAGCAGCAAGGAGCAGCAGAAAGAAATCTTTATACACTGACCTCAGCCTCTTGCACTACCCGTCGCCTTAAACAGATTGGGATAGATTGTTACGTGTTGAAAAAACAAGGAATGCTGGAAGCATATGAAGGCGATGGAGAGGTGTTTGATTCAAGTTGAGTCTGAGAAAAGAGCAGGAAAGGCAATTCCTTAACTGATCATTCAATTGTTTTCATCTACTTTTTTTTCTTCAGTAAACTCGGTAGCTAGAAACTGACTTTAGCTTTTACTGAGCTTTATTCAGTAACACTAACTAAAAGTTTACATTATCAATAACAAAATCAAATTTCCCAAGTCACGACTGGTTTTCCCTGCAACAAGGAGACATGGATTTTTCATGGGAAACTCCTGATCTGCTGAGAAGCAGCACAATGTCAGAAACACTGAGAAATTCTGATCACTTAGCTAGCTCCCCCTTTCTGAAGTACACCTTCCTGCCAGAATAGCTGCATCAGCTGATTTTCTTGAATGATTCCATCTGTGGTTTTCCATCCTTGCAAGCTGCCATATGTTTCTCCTCCTGCTCACTTTGGCCTCATGTTCCACTGTGGCACTTGAACCCAATGAGCAGCTTCAGTGTTTAAATTGCCAATATTATCCATTGCTTAAGGTTCCACCATTGTCTTTACTTATGCTATGGAATGCACTATCAGTATGTGAACATCAGCAACCAGCCCCTTAGGTGTTACTTAGCTAAATGAACAACTGTTTATTATTTATCTTCTTTTACCTATTCCCTACGTCTTTACTAAAATTACCTAAAATTTCTCATGCATTCAAGAACTGGCTTTGTGTGGCTTCAAGAAGGAAAGTACTGAAGCAACAAAAAAATAGAGGCAACTATACATTTTAATATTCATCTTGGTAAAGGCAGAACTAATTTGTCATGTATGTTATTCCACAAGCAAGCTTACAATTTAAATTGCAACAATGATATTTCCACCATCTTCTACCAACACCCAGTTCTGAGAGTATATGTCATGCCTTCCAAAGCAGCAAAAATACCTGAGACATGGAAATGACAGAATTTAAATGTAAAGCCAGTGATGAAGTTTAACCACGGCAAGTGCAAGGTCCTACACCTGGGTTGGAGCAATCCCAGGCACAGCTACAGGTTGGGCAGAGAAGAGATTCAGTGCAGCCCTGTGGAGAAGACTTGGGGGTGTTGGTCAATGAAAAAATGAACATGAGCCGGCAGTGTGCTTACAGCTCAGAAAGCCAAGCATGTCCTGGGCTGCATCAAAAGGAGCGTGACCAGCAGGTCGAAGGAGGTGATCCTGCCCCTCTACTCTGCTATTCTCTTGTGAGACCTCACTTGGAGTATTGCGTGCAGTTCTGGTGTCCTCAACATAAAAAGGAGATGGAACTGTTGGAACAAGTCCAAAAAAAAAAAAAAAAAAAACCAAGAAAAAAAAAAAAAAAAAAAACCAACAAAAAAAACCAGACTTTAAAGATGAGAAAAATCTGACCGGATTGACACAGTGATGTATCTGCCTTATGCTCTGTGCCCCCTTTGGAAACATTCCATTTCATCCGGCAACCTGTGTTCCGGTCAGTAGAGGGAGTCTTGTAGTCAGTGGCGCCACACTCAGTTCCATTCATTCTCTCTCGTCTGCTGTGTGGGGGATAATTGATTTAAAGGTGAAGGCCAGAAAACCAGAAAAAGGATATCAAGCAGAATGTTTTCTCTTCCTTTTTATTCAGGGGGTAGGGGGAACTAAGATCTTTTACCATCCAATTGCCACTAATGTTTTCTTACAGAAAGAAGAAAAACGTTAATCCGCTCTTATCTTTCCTCATCTCAGCATTGGTTTGCAGCAAGAGGCAGTAAAGATTTGGCTGCAGAAGACAGGATTTTATTTTTTTTTCAGGACATGAAACAGCAAGTCTTGCAAATAGTGGCTATTTCCCCCAACTCTTTGCACTGTTGCTTCTATCTATGTGCTGTTGCCATTAGTATTGAGAGAGCCATTGTTCATTGTAAGAAAATATAAAAGAACATCATTATAAGTTCAGATTTCTACAGTGGCTTTCTGGAGGGGTTTTGATCAATGCAGAAGGGCTGCCTGAAAAGAGAAACATTTTCCAAGAGAGTGTATTACACAGAAAGAGAATGCCATGACACTGAAAGAAACTAGAAAAAAACCATACCTACCAATAGGCTAGACAAAGGGCACAGGTCGAGGCCTTCTCTTTGAAAGCACTGATTAATGTGAGGTCCTGTTACCTGCTATAATCATCGTTTTGTTCTGAGTGAAAGGTTTCCTACATTCCTAATTTGTCTTAGGGATGGTAAAAGAGAAAAAACTCTCTACCTCGGTCCAAGGGTGAGACAGTTTCATTTTGCGTTCAGTTCAAAGTGATGGATACAAGAGATGCATGTTGTCGTACAAATGTTAACTGAGTGATTCCCTGGACTAGCAGTCCCTGCAGCTCACATCACTCAACTCTTTATCTTGGTGAGAAGGGGCATTTAGACTGTTTCTTAAATAAAATGTTACTGTGGCAAAGCTAGCAAGAACTGTTTAATTCTAATAGAGAAAGATCTCCTTTTATGTGCATATGTGTACTCTCGTGTTAAGGAATTACTAGGTACTTGCACACAAATTAAGTCTCTGTAGTTGATTTTTCACTGTGAAATGTAAAACATGCTGTCCATTCCCGCTTTCTTAAAACTAGTAACCTGTGTATATAGGGGTCTTGATGCTGCTTTCACTGAAGCCCATGAGAGATATCTATTTGATTAAAATGGGACTTACAAAGACATTTGGGCCCAGAGAGTAGCTCAGCACCTTTCTCTAATGATGGAATAGCAAAAGGGACTCCAGGACAGGCAGGCTTCTAGGATTCAGTTAAGTGCCTAAACTGATGTTGAATAAATAAAAGGTTAAGAGTCACAGGATATAGAAAGCAAAATACAGCTACACTGCTTCATGAACCTCAACTGTAGACGGAGTAAGAACAATACTCAGATTTTGCCCATTCCAACAGCAAAAAGGAACAGTTTAACTACTTCTAATACAATGAGTCACTGACACCAGGGATGTGTCCTGGCTAGGGTGAGAAACTTTGAAATTAACATCACCAACAACGTAATGACTTTCCCCCTAATCAGCAGACATTTTGCCCCAAACTTTAATTTGGTTCAATAAAGGTGTGACGTCCTATGCCGTAGAGCTTCCTATTTTCTGAGGACTCTGCCCAAAAATGGGAGCTTTGCTTTTTCTGTCAGAACATTCTGTCAACCAACTAAATGCTGAAATTCAGAGGCAGTGCAGAGTATTTGACTTCTGTGCTGCAACAAAGCATGGAAATAATATTACTCACAAAGCATGTACACCATCTGCCACCTGATATAAGCGTACAACAAAACCATTAATGTTCTAAAGCGTATTTTAGTTTAACACTACAGGAAGAGTCAAGAAGGAATAGTGTGTTGGATATAGATCACAGGTTGCAAGACCATTTAGCCCTGAAACTGGTATTTCCAGGGCTGAAGGAAAATATGCAAAAGTCCCTGCACAAATCCATGGCAAATGGCAGTGAAAGACAGAAAGAAACTTCCAACTCCACCCTTACTTCTCCTAGCAAAAACAATGAACATCATTATTAATTGGAAAGGTATGTAACATTTTGACTGTGAACTAGCAACTCAGGCAGAATTCAAGCAATTTAGGAAACATGAAACAAACAAATATGGAGTCTACTATGTTTCATCTCTTGATGTCAACTCCACCTTCCCTCCTTGAGCAAGTTTTCTAGCCATTCTGCACTTGAGACGGTGAGCAGTACTGATCAAAATGAAAAACAAGTGCTGTAATTTACAGTAATAGTAAATACTAAAACTGCCAGAGCTTAAACTCTCAACAAGCAATCCCAGTACCAAGTACCATGTAAATTGTATGCTAAAGACAGTCCCTGTTCCTTACCTTACATCTCAAGTTACTGGTTAAAGTAAGATTAGAAACCATTTATTGATCTGATAAATTGGGTGAAGTATTGCTGATGTAATACTTCGACTTTTCTCTATTGTCCTTTTAAACTAAGTTATAAAGTGTGGGCAGTATTGAGTATGAACTTGAGTTCTTGAGTATGAACTGAGCTTCCAAGCTAAAATAGGAATTCAAAATGTTAGGCGTTGCCTCAATGCTTCTTCGCCATTTGGTGGTTTGGACATCCCCTAAATATTTTATTACAAGCAGTGACAGGAAGTAAAGATTAAATAACATTTGCCATTTTAAGTCCCTTAGAACATTTCAGCAAATGCAATCTGCACCTGCCTCAGGAAGGACACTTCAGTAAAATTTCAGCTGCATCAGTTAAAGCCATCCAACCATGACAACGTAATAATGATTTCTTTCTCTCTCCACACACAGATGTATATATGAACACATTTACCTGTCTTCCTCCATGCTTAAATATATGTGTTTCTCACCTATATGATATTTTCTCCAGATATTCTATCAACCCTGGACTTTGTCACAAACACTGTAAACTTGTGCAGATTTTCTTATATCACGCAAACCTCTCTAGCCATCTCAGTGAAAATTCACCCACATTTTGCCAACTTACAAGACCAGAGAAATCTTTTTGGTCATCCACAGCACTCCTTGTTAGCATTCAACTGCTACAGCCAGTACCAGAAAGCTATGCAAAACAGGTAAATAAGCCAGCTTGTATGCAACAAGGCAGCACTGAATCAGCCAAGTATTCCATTTTTGCTGACTGTGAAATGGAGACAAATGAAAAATGAGACTGAAGTGAAACAAAGATGTCTAAATGTACTGCACAAGGTAGAAGTCCCCATAAGAGTTACCCCACACTGACAGCAGGAGATGTAGGTTTTGGGTTGTCTTTTTCTGCATGTCACATTTGTGATCTCATGTCGGAACACTGCGACTCAATCACTTTTTAAAATTAACGACAGGTTTCAAAGAGGGCTGAGACATGTTAAAAAAAGATTGCCAGTTAAACTGATATTACGGACACACTTAGGAAACATGAAACTTCATTTGATGCATCCTGCAAATCATATGTCCTTTTGGTTGAATATATTTTCTTTCATTGATTGTGTTTGCACAAGCTTTTTATTTGATCAAATAAATAACCTTTTAAGAAGAGCAGATGCTACTTTTAGGTAAACCAATTAAATTTATTGGTTTATATTAATTTGCAGCATAGTATATTATAGGAAAACAGATATAAATCCCAAGACTTACTAGGTCTGTTGTATCCTTGACTAGCCCTGATGCAAGACATTTCCTCAAGACATGTAGACAGCTCCTGACTTTTAAGGGGAAGGCACCCTTCAACAAGGCAAGAT
Organism: Amazona ochrocephala; assembly: GCA_039720435.1. NCBI lineage: Eukaryota > Metazoa > Chordata > Aves > Psittaciformes > Psittacidae > Amazona > Amazona ochrocephala. The sequence continues at coordinate 33,037,201 of CM077879.1, forward strand.
CGAGTCACAAGAATGTGACTACAGCTATCTGCGAACCTAAATGCCATTTTCTATCCTTTCATTTTCACTGAAGCTTTGAAGTAAATACGAAAGGAGCCAGAGCTGAGCAAATTACCTGAGGACTGAAACATTTTTGACATAAGTCTCAAATGCAGTTCAAGTCTTTTATACTACTACTTCGTTGTTCTAGTTTTGTTTCATCTCAGCGTGAGTGATGGTAGTGATGACAGAAAGATTAGACAGCTGGCCTCAATTCCTCATGTTGGGTACAGATAGAAACATTGTGAGATGCCCTCTTTCAGGAGCTTCAGAGCCTGTGCAGCAGAAACATTTAACTATTTCTTGCTGAAGGAACTGTGCAACAGGAAGGATCCATTTCACATCCACTACTTCTTCAGGTCCTGTACGCTAAAAGATTTCCTCTGTAAGTGGAAAGACTGTAATTTCAAACCCATTTATAACTAATGTGCTGAATTTACTGTGCCAGCATGAAAAACTCTCAGATTTCCTTACTGCTATAATGACCAGTACGAAGTTGCTGAGCAACGCCTACTTTGATCCATTCACCAAACATGGGAAGAAAGCTTATGAGTTTTTAAATATAACCAAGTCTAGGACAATGAAATCAGCATGAAATCTGACTTGGAAGTCAAAGCAATTACTTACTCCAACTGTCATCCTCTAGAAGACAGTTTATAACTAATTCTGTCCCCTCTCTACCCAAATGATAGTTGTCCCTATTAATCTACTTTAACAGTCTGTTTCACTTCAGTTACCATCCACCACATGTCCCAAGGGGTAAGAATAAGGTCTCCATCACAATGTGACCCCATAAGAAATCAAGGCAGTCCCAGGACCTGAGCCGTGTAAGCGTGGTAGTGGTCAAAGACAGACAGAGGTGACAAGTCAGGTCTGGGGTCAGCCCAGAAAATCCAGTCAGGACCAGCAGAGACAGGGCAAGACACGAGTCTGCTCACAGCCCTGCTCAGGCGAGGGCTGAGGCCCAAGCTCACCTGGATCCCCAGGCCCATGGGCTCTGGGTTGGTGCTGGGCACTGCAGTTAAGGTTGTCCCACAAAACATTAATGATGCCAACTAGAGCACTCTATGCAGTAATACTTAATGCTTCATAGAAGGCAAAAAGAATTTCACAGGTGTAAATCAAGCACTAATAAGTGACAGACATGATAAGTTTACATTAAAAGAAACCAGCAAACCTTGAGACTGACAAAGGAAAAAACAATTACTGCAGGACTGTGTCTCCTGACACAGGAGAGATCCTTCACACACTGTCCTGTGAAGTCTTCTTTTCTCATTCAAATAATCCTGGCTAATAAGAACTTCCAAAAAAATACATCAACTATGATTGATTGTGACACAGATAGAAATGTTAGTAAGTCACTGTGACATCTTTTTCATCTGCCTCCCTTTTTTAATGTGGCTTCTGAAGCTGAAGGACAGGTGCATTGTATTCAGCCTTACAGTGTGTTAGCAAACAAGATCCAGAGCATGTGAACAGATACTGTAAGCCAGCACTGACAGACAGAAACTTAAAAGGAAACAGGATAAAAATCATTGCTACTCACAGAGGCCTTTTGCACAGTCGGCATCTATGAGCCAGACTCATACACTTTGATGGAGTGAAGAATGCAACCTGAATTCTTTCATTTCTCTGTGATGCCAACACCTGACATGGCAAGCTTTCTGAGACTGTGATCAGCTCTTTTCTCCTAGCAGAGTATTAATCTTACTTCAAAAAGGTATTGGGTTTTTTTCTTGGGAATATATTTATGGACAATTGAGTACTTATACTCTATAGACAAAATAACTAACGTGGGAAGGACATATGTGCCATGTGTACTTACTTATTTTCCCATCTTGTCTGTGAGTTCCTTAAAACATTTGTACTAGCAAACACACAAAACTTGAAGAATTAAAAAAAAAAAAAAAAAAAAAAGAAAGAAAAGAAAAGAAAAGAAAAGAAAAGAAAAGAAAAGAAAAGAAAAGAAAAGAAAAGAAAAGAAAAGAAAAGAAAAGAAAAGAAAAGAAAAGAAAAGAAAAGAAAAGAAAAGAAAAGAAAAGAAAAGAAAAGAAAAGAAAAGAAAAGAAAAGAAAGGAGAGAGACAAGCTCTGCTCCAAGAAATGTACCTGCCTCTACGGTAGAGTAAGGAAAACGACTCACAGCAGATGGGTTAAGTGCTCTCTTAGAGAACTTCATTGCCCCAGGAAGAGAGAGATCTTTATCACTTGAAGAAGCAGATTAGGGGAGATATCAAAGCAGAAAAGGTTATGTACTGCCCATACAAGACCTCCTGTGATGCCTGACTTGTACTATGGGATCTCACTTGAATTTTATTTTATGAGTGTAAATCATAACTATAGTTACGTGATAATCTTTTCTTAGTCTGTCATTTCTAACTAGTGTTTCCATTGTGATATATTGAAGACTGGTCTAGTATTAATTTTTGTAACATATGCATTTTTAGCTATATGAAGTGTCTGGGAGTTTCACTGAATTAAGCTTAGCTTGCCCACAATATCTGAAGCATACAGACTGAATCATAGAACAGTCTGGGTTGGAAGGGATCTTTAAAGATCACCCAGTTCAACCCCCATGCCAATAAGCAGGGACACCTTCAACTAGACCAGGTTGCTCAGAGTCCCATCCAACCTGACCTTAAATGTTTCCAGGGATGGGGCATCTATCACCTCTCTGGGCAACCTGTTCCAGTGTTTCATTACCCTCACTGTAAAAAATTTCTTCTTTATATCTATTCAGAATATACCATCTTTGAGTTTAAAACCATTACTCCTCCCCCTACCACAACAGGCCCTACTAAAAATTTGTCACCATCTTTCTTATAAGACACCTTTAAGTGCTCAAGGCTGCTCTAAGGTATTCCTGGAGCCTTCTCTTCTCCAGGCTGAACAACCACCATTCTCTCAGTCTGCCTTCATAGGAGAGGGGTTCCAGCACTTTGGACATTTTTATGGCTCTCCTCTGGACCTGCTCCAACAGGTCTCTGTCTTTCCGGTGCTGACTCCAAAGCTGGATGCAGTACTCCATGAGTACTGAGTTATAGAGTGGGAGAATGACTTCCTTCAGCCTGCTGGCCTCGCTTCTTTGGATGCAGCCCAGGATACAGTTGGCTTTCTGGGCTGCAAGCACATATTGCCAGCTCATGTCCAGCTTTTCATCCAGCAGTACCCCCAAGTCCTTCTCCATAGGGCTCCTCTTAATAATAATTTTCTGAGTACTACACAGGGGACATTGGAAACCAGATTAAAGATAAATATGCACACCTTAATTTCCCAGGTAGTGTCCCATGTTTGTCTTTCTCAGCATAAGAGAAAAGGCAACAGAACCTTATCTAGCATAAAATGGACTTTCAAAAATTGCATGGAAAAATAACACAAAAACCATTTCAACAGATATGGGAATCTCAGCTCTGGGTGTTAAATTTTTATCACTAAATTCCCCCTCTAAACCAAGGAAGTAGAATCTGTTTGTGCAAAACCATATTGTGCAGAGAAAAAAAAATAAAACGAAAGGACAGAAACTCACTTGTACCATGTTGTGGGAAGCAGAAATCCTCTCCTGACTTCAGAAAGGCAGCTAGCCAAGTGTTCAGATGAAGATTTAGCTAAGATTGCACTTTTAACTCAAGAACTTTGTTTCATCATTAGATGCTGGGTACACAATGGCTTGTTTAAAAGAGGCACACAAGGAGAAGAACAGAATCATAGAATCATAAAATAGTTAGGGTTGGAAAAGACCTCAAGATCATCTAGTTCCAACCCACCTGCCATGGGCAGGGACAACTCCCACTAAACCATGCCATCCAAGGCTATGTCCAACCCCACCTTGAACGCCGCCAGGGATGAAGCATTCACAACTTCCCTGGTCAACCCATTCCAGTGCCTCACCACCCTTACAGTAAAGAATTTCTTCCTCATATCCAATCTAAACTTCCCCTGTTTAAGTTTGAACCCGTTACCCCTTGTCCTCTCACTACAGTCCCTCATGAAGAGTCCCTCCCCAGCATCCCTATAGGCCCCCTTCAGGTATTGGAAGGCTGCTATGAGGTGTCCGCGCACCCTTCTCTTCTCCCCGCTGAACAGCCCCAACTTTCTCAGCCTATCTTCATATGGGAGATGCTCCAGTCCCCTGATCATCCTCGTGGCCCTCCTTTGGACTTGTTCCAACAGTTCCATGTCCTTTTTATGTTGAGGACACCAGAACTACATCTTAGCTGCCTGCTTTTGCTGACTTGCTTACTTCATAACATTTTTTTCTGCCGTATCAGATTGTTTCTATCGTTCAGCATCACTTATTGTGTTACAATGTCTAGTAACAAAATATTTAACTAAAACAGATTGAGAAATAGATAATGCTGTAATTCCTGATCTAACCCAACTTTTTAATTATGTGTACTATCAGAGTGTTTAGTGATGGCTAGCAGTAGATGACCATAGAAAATAAAGGTAGGTCTTCATTCATGAGCAACTCCTTTCATTTCTTATGGAAGTTGTACTGTATAAATCCTAGATTTGCATTTTATCAGCTAAGGCTCATCTGTCCAAAGTTTTCCATGTCACATACTGTCAAGTGCTCAGCAAGTGGTGAAGATGGTCAAAATAGCTCATCATAACTGCTAGTACAGGCAAAAAAAAACAAACCCATCAGCACACTATTTATTGTGCCCAGAGGTAATAGCATGGTTTTTTTTCCAAATTCTCGCTGCATTCTCTTTTTTCTTGCCATGCCATAACACTTCTGTCTGTGTAGTCTAGCAGACCGTTAGAGCTGAAATGCTGAAGTTGGTAGCATAATAATAAGTTCCTTGAAAGATGATGGTTGTAAAATAGGTTTGCTTCTGGTAAGTGATATATTTTAAAGGGTGCGCTATGGAACAGATGGGGCTGGCTGGTACAAAGTTACAATACTTGGCAGTGAAACGTGTGGTAAATCACTCAAACAGAAGCAATTCAAAACAGTCAGTTCAATTGACCAAGACCCTGTGAAACCCTTTCAGACTCAAATCAGTATCACTGGCACTGCCATTAGCTAAATGCCAGATGTACTATTACTTTTTAATGCCCTTAAAAGTAAAACTGCATCAACGGCCAACGCTCTGAATGTGAATTTAAACATTCAAGGATTTTCTCAATTAGTAGCTCAAACTTGAAAATAAAACACTTGGCCCCCAAGCTCTGTGTTGGACCAAGTGAGCTCCAGCCTACAAGTTCATGTTAAACTGACCCTATGGGTCTGAGAATTAAAACACAAGATGGACAATCACTTATTTAATGAATATCCCTTATTTGAAACCTGATGTTTACTGAGTAAGAATTTATTTTGAATAGATTAGTGTATTTATCAAGCAACACCATGTAAATACTTCTGCTGTGACTTCCTGCTCACTTTTGGCCATCTCCTCTAAGTCTGTGACCAGAAGGTGTAATGTGCCCTCTGCAATGGCCATCAATGCATGTTGCTGCTGCTATCCTTGTGACAGTACATAGCAATCAGGCAATATGTATTAGGTCATCACACTGATTCATCTGAAAATTGACTTTGTGACAGCAATAACAAAAAAAGAGGGTTTCAGACATCCTCTAACTGGAAATAGGAGGTGACAGGCATGTACAGCTTAAAGTAGGGAGAACAGCAGGACAATGCCAGCTGAATCCACATCTCAAGATACAGATGTACGCGCAGGACTTTACCACCACACAAATTAAATCAATATTAAGTGCTGACCTCTAAAATTAAGTTACATCTTATTTTTTTGCACCCATGTCCTACTGGTTATTGAAACACATTTAGTAGCCATAATTAAAGTCTTACTTGGATCATAGCTATTAAAAATTAACGTGCAACTTCCTTAGGAGTGCAATCTTAATGGGGCTTTTTTTACAAAAAAGATTCAAAAAATAGAAATAAACCAAGAAAGTATCAGACATCTGAAGATTCCTAAAGAAAAATATCCAGTTGACTTCATTAGCGTGTATCATTGTAGTTTTGTCAGGATTTCAGCTATACAACCAGATAAATTAATTACATTTCTTCTTCCACTATTTATTTCATGACAACTGACATTCTCTTGTCCTTAATGCATGCTGCCATTGCTGTTGGCTTTACATACATATGGAACAGGCAGATCATCTACTAACCTCTCTTTTTTGATTCCACACTCTCACTCTCTATGCAACTCAACATTTAGACTGCTCTAACACTTGGATTCTCCCCTAGAGCATGGGAATTATTGTTAGTTAGGTACAGCAGGTGGAAAAGCCACAACCTCTGATTCTTTATTGCCTTTGCCATGCTATGTAGGGTATAGTAGTTATCTAGGTTGCTCTGGTAGCATCTTGCATTACCTGGTAAGTAAAGAGCACCACATAATACAAACCAGAAGGGTTCAAATTTTCAATTGGAAATTCTAGATAAACAAATTCTAGTTAAATTTATGAGTGCAAGCATTAGTCAGGATTTTTTAGCATTATCATCCCTTTTAATTCAGTACAATTCATAACAACATCTGAGGCAAGAAAGAATCTGGCCTGGAAAGCAGCTGTTAGATGTGCAAAGAGAACAAAACCATCCAAAGCTTAAGATTGTCTGAAACAAACCTCTTCCTCTGATGTCACATTCTCTAAAAGTATGAAAATATCATGCAAAATACATCAACGCAGATAGTGCATTTGTAATGTCTTAGAAGAGCTGTTTATCATGGTAGCACTCCATAATGCAAAAAAAGAGCACCAGTATAATTTCATTGCAGGTGAGTATAATTTTGCCATCACACTTGAAGAATTGTAGCTCAGTTGAAGAATAACACATCATACTCATAGATTGAATAAATATTTTCAACTCAGAAAAATTCCAAATATAATGAGGAAGGTCTGTCTGTTTCAAAAATTCTAGCTGCATTCCTGACGAAAAGAAGCAAAAGCTTTGGAATTGTGCTAAAATTAAGTGATACTATGGTGAGTACTCATCTGCACTATATTACAGTGTAAGTGTTATATTGACTACTGAATTCCTTCTCTCTAAAATGAAATTAATTTAACTACACCTTCAAATCCACAAAAGAAGCTTCATACATCTTGGAGCTGAATTCCCAAAACTGAAGAACTGAGCTCCATTCAGTGGCTTGTTTTTTTTGTCGGCATTTCCATGCCTACATTAAATTTAATTTTATGAGTTGCCAACAAAAAAATATTACCTATTTCTCCCTCAGGTGCTTTGCAGTAGTTCTTAAAAGCAGAAACATATCCAACTGTAATTTATTAATTCTACTGAAACCATGGGGAAATGTGAAAATGGGTGACTATATGTCAGGCTGTATGAAGGAGCTTTTATTTACAGCTTCCTAATAATTCCTCTATGTGAGTGGTAATACCCTTCAGTCCTGATTTACTGAATACTATTCCAAGGAACATCTGCAAATAAAATAATGTTTTTAAGAAAGACACATAGCCTTGGATGGCATGGTTTAGTGGGAGGTGTCCCTGCCCATGGCAGTGGGATTGGAACTAGATGATCTTAAGGTAGTTTCCAACCCTACTCTTCTATGATTTTATGATTCTATTTACTGTAAAATTTCCTTCCCATTCATTTCCCTGTTGATAATATTTTTTTTTGCATTTTTGTATTCGTGTGCATAAAAGTGTGTCTCATAAGGTACAAATTTTTACTCGCATATATCATAACTGATAGAATAATTATAAAATAATTTGTACAAGTACAAGAAATGTTGCAGAAGTCCAGTTTACAGAATTGAGGCTTTCAATGAATGTCTATATGTAGGAGAAAAGACATTAAAACACAGAAAACCCACTGGACAGAGAAAGTATTCAGTTTTGAGCAATTCCAAAAGAATATGAGAACTTCAAAGGTGCAGAAAAGGCAGAATAAATATGAATGCAAACAGATAAATACTTTTATAATACAAACACAGTATAATAGAGGCATTCCAACACAGAAAACGTTCTAAAAATAGGAAGATGAGTTTCAGTGAGCTAAATCTGGACATAAAATAGTAGAAAAAAAAGATCAAGAAATTAGTCTAGCATCAGAAAACTAGTCACATTAGGGAAGTTGGAAGCTAAGGCTCACAAAGCAAACATCTTGCAATCTGGCACCTACAAAATCTGTTTCGACTACCCAAAAAAATAATAAACATGAACATTGTGAAGACAGATTCACATTCTATGAGGAAGAAATTCTTTACTGTAAGGGTGGTGAGGCACTGGAATGGGTTGCCCAGGGAAGTTGTGAAAGCTCCATCACTGGCAGTGTTCGAGGCCGGGTTGGACATAGCCTTGGATGACATGGTTTAGTGGGAGTTGTCCCTGCCCATGGCAGGGGGGCTAGAACTAGATGATCTTCAGGTCCTTTCCAACCCTAACTATTCTATGATTCTATGATTCACTGGAGTCTGCAAAGAGTATGAAAAAAAAAAATGGAAAGGTGTGAATTGCTCCATTCATCTAACATGATAACTCTGAAACTTATCTGTAATAACCTAAAGATACCATCCAGAAACTGATACCTTATATAAAGCTCAATATCATTAACCCTCTATGCAAGAGAGGTGGCCTGAATACAAAAACTATGAACTATTATTTTAACAGAATTCTAGGTTTAATTAATTTCTTCAAAATCCTAAATGCTAATCATGGGTTTTACTTCCCCGAGCTTTCAAAGCCCTACAACTGACATTTTTTGTCAGATCAAATTATTTTAAAACTTAGAAGGAGTGGCACAAGGTAAAATACACATAAATCTGAGTAGTACAAGGGCTATTCCAATGATGCTCTTTTTTAAGTTCATTTTTAAAATCTCCATTTTCCACTGTTTTTCTGAAATTGATGCAAACTGTCCAGATTTGTTATAGTGTATAGTTAAAGTTAAATCCATGGGCCTAATCAGAACTAAGTCCTTTCACAAAGAATATGTGTGCCTTTTCCTACCACTCACTAGTGTTAACTTTGCAACATTAATATTAATACCAATTTCTGTTCTTTTATGTAATATAATAATGCTCTTGGGCTTTATTATAGTCAATGAATAGTATTGCAAATATGCATGTTTTCTGTAAAGTTTTGGCTTTCAGCCTTGGAGAGAATTAATTTGTCTTTCAGAATTTTGCAACACATGGGCATTTTGTTCACATAAAAACTAAAAATTAAACATTGCAGGGAACTATTAACAGCTAAGGAAAGATTGAACATATCTAATATGTTTATTAAATTTGAAGTGTTGAGACTTGTTGCTTCAAAGAGTCAATAAAAGCGAAGTCCTGAGAAGGAAACTTTGCCAATAACTGGCCAAACAACATTAGCTGGCATCACGGCAAATCAGTACATGGCAACAAGCCAACTTCTAAAGCTTTCATCAGCTGTTTTAATCACCAAAGATTATTAGTCCAACTTTAAGAAGCTTATGTGATTTATCTTCATGGGTTTGACAAAAGAAAGTCAGCAGTCGTTCTGAAAGAGGCACTATTATTGTGCTCTGTGATATTTTAGACAGTCAGGAAGTAATACAATGTACGTGATACACTCTGTGTAATCCTTACATTCCTGATTGTATAAGCCACAACAGAAAAGCTCTATGTGATGATGACCGCGCACTTCAGTGTGAAATTGGACATAATGCAGAACCACTGTTCCTCTTTTCTTCCCTCCATAACATAATTACATGTTATGGAAATGCAGAAGAATCTATGACTGAAAGAGAAAGGTTCATTCTTCCTCTTAGAAAGGTTACATGCTTTCTCAGTAGATGGCTTATTCCTGCATTGAAATGAATAATGTAAAGAAGTAATTTTTACAAGCTTCTTTGCTCGTAAAGAAGTAATTTTTACAAGATTCTTAGCTTGCAGCAGGGAAATAACTGACGGATTTTTGTTACAAACTACATTAGATTATGTGCAACATATTTGTCATGACAGAGACCACATGTCAACCACAGAAGAGATACTGTACAGATCTGAAAACACAGGATAATTACAATTTCCTAAGCAGCTGCCTCCAACCCTGCCCAGAGAGGCACTCTTGCTTCCATTCCTCAAGTTTCCTGGAGAGATAAGACAGTCTTCTCCCAAGATAGCAAGGCTCCTCCTTGCCCCAGTGGAGTGGTACTAACCACAGTGGTAAAGCCACTGGCTCACAGGACATGGCAGTAGCCTTCACTTGGTGTCATATCTATTCTCAAGGCAAGCGATGATCTTCATAGTTTACTAGATAAATAATTCCCAGGATACTAGATTTTCCATAATATGTATAATACAATTTACAAAGTCAAAAACAAGTGAAAAAGAAACACCCCACTTCAAGCTTAGTCTTGTTATGAGATTTATAGTCCTAGAGTATTACATTTTGACAGCACTGAACTCCATGGACAAAAAAAACGATATTGACTTCATAGCAGTCAAGAATTGTCCCTGGCCCTGGTTGATCAATTTCAGACTCAGCGAACAGTTAAATCTAGCCCATTACCTTCCTGCAATTTAGAGCATGAACTTGCCCAAATTCATATGCAAACAATACTATTGATATAAAAGTGTAGTCTGACAGTTTTCAGAGAAACACTCTGATCTTGAATAGGACCATTTCCAGCTTCAGTTTTGGAAAGATTTTTGGGATCCTTCATAAGATAGACTGGATACATCAAAGCTAAATATTAGAACAAAACTGATTCTTGGAGATTTTTAGAGTATTTAATACCATCTGATAACCTGGTTTGAGTTAAAATTTGGAATTACTGAATTTACATTCAAAGTGACCAAAGATCTTAAAGGAAATGGAGAGTAGATAGAATAAGTATTTTCGCTCAAGAAGGTAGATGCTTTGGCCTTCCATATTAACCATCCTTATGTCAAAAGTTTACTTACCATTATATGTTGTTAAGAGACCAAGAATGGTCTTTGACTTTCTTCATTAAAAGATCCATCATCTATGCCATTTATTAAGTAGGTAGTTGTCAAGAAGATGCCTTCTTATGCTATTCATTATTAATAGAAGATGTAGGGGCAAACATTTTTTACACCCTCACAGAAGATACGTTTCGGTTACAAACATAGATCACAAGAGAAGTACAAATAAGTTGTTTTTTGTTTGTTTGTTTTTTTTGTCCCTGCACATGAAACATCGTTGGTAAGCAGCAATACAAGATTAAAGGCTTTATTAATAAATACCAGAATTAGGAAATTGCTGAAACTATTTAAAGGGCTTACTTTTTCGATCTCCTCCTTACTTAAATGAAATATTACAGTTTTCTCATTGTGCTGTATTCTTTTTCATAAAGAAGTTACCAGTTTTATACATACAAAGAAAAACGTTACAAGTAGCAGACCAGTTCTAGCAAACATTAAGTTTTATGAAGTACATTCTTCTCTCTTCCAATAGATCACAACTATATTTCTTGTCTGGTTCTACAGGCAGAAGACACTGATAGTTTTATGCTCAGGACAAGATTTACAGCTTCTAATGAGACACTTTGTGATCTACTGAAGAATGATTCTTTGGACTTCAACCTTTGTATTGCAAAGTAAAGGTGCAACGGAAACAAATCTATTAGGAGGAAGTCTGGTGGTCTTTCTGCTATTTTTCACTCCTTCCCCCATTTTTATAGACACAAGTCTCAAGTGCTTTGCAAACACAACAATGCAGTGACCATGCTACAAAGCGGCCATTCTCACATCTGTCCTACATGCCTACCAGTAAAATATAGACTATAGTACTAACTTCCCTTAAGCTTCAGGTCTACCAGCTCTGGGAACACCCTGACCTCCTTCACAGCCTAGAAAACAGATCTTGCATCATGGTCTGCCAGATCAAATAGCCAACTGAATGCCAGAGCAAGAGGACCGCACACAAAGAGCAGTCTGTCAACACCTCACCCCTTTTAAGCTGAAGTGTCTGCAGATAAAATTCCTCTGTCACTCATAACTGAGGAAACAGTGCACAGTAAAAAGACAAAAAAATCCCATCAGACCTTTGAGACCAAGGCTATTGAAGAGAGTAATAGCATGAACAGCTTAACTGGGACTACATGATAGCCAGAGGTCTATGCAGTTTGGACTAGACTTTTACTCGCTATTTGGTCTCTCTCTCTTTAACAGTCTCTTCTTTTCACCTTCACACCTTTTCATCTTCTCTTGGCCTACTCCATTTTCTTCCATTCTACATTCATTTTTTCACCTTTATTTTATTTCATTACAACTTTACTTGTCCCCCACCCCCAAAAAAAATTTAACTTCAGCTGATGTTTCCCACTACCATACTGCTCTCTCTCTCTTCCTCTATTACGACTTTTTACCTCAGTCTTAAACCATATAAACCTTAACTATCTACTTTACAATTTCCTTACAATTGAGATTGCCTTAATTAATTACATTTGTCAGATGCCTGCCAGAAAGGGTGTAAAAATATTACTAGAAAATTCATAAGTAAGAACAAGGTTCTTCATTTTGGAATTACAATTAGTAACAGGCGTTGCCTTTAAGAATTATGAAATTCCCAGTTTAGTCCATATGCAACCAAAACAGACAGCAAAGGGAAATTCTAGAACAAAGGGCTCAAAAATTACATGGGCTGAATTATTTTGAGATGCTTCAGTTTGACAGGTAATATGAAGGCCTGGTAGCACATAGCGTATATGCCATGACCCACAGGAGGCATCTGCAAGCTCAGGTGGCCTCTTCCTGATTTTCTGCCGTTGTTACTGTAGCTCTTTTGGTCATTTCTTGTTTTGAATTCTGTACATACTATCACTCAGACAGATAATGTTACTATATATATTTTAATTCAGAGATATTTCCCACAGGTAGCAGAGACAAACAGGATTCATAAGAAAATGTAAACAAATACAAATAATAAGTCAAAATGACTGTGCGTTAAAATCCTGTCCAAATTTAAAACTTCATCATTTGATACAAGTTTTTCAGTACCTAGAGTCCTTTGCATAGCATGCAATGGGTCATTTTGTGATTATTACGATTATTTTCTGCATTCAAATATGTGCTAGATCTCTCACCAGGGAAAAAATAAAAAATAGAAAGAATGACAGTCCCTATTCTAAGGAAACGACAACATGGGATTGTTGTAAAATACAAGAAATTATGAAGCACAGAGAGCTGCTGAAGGAAACTATAAAAGAAACACACAGTTTCGCAGTAAGTATTATCATCATTGTTCCATCAGAAATTACAGCCCAGTGGTAGTAGCTGGGAACAACTTGGGTTTAGACTTTCTGAATTTGAAGAACAGGCTGCAATTCATGTAAATGGTACAGATTTTCTTCTGCCTGCCTTTGGGGCTGTTGAAATATTTCTTCTCCTCTGTCCATTCCCTTCTCCACCAGCTTAATCCCCTTTTCATAAGGTGTTGCAACACTGCTCATACAGAGGAAGCCCAACTCCATGATGACAGCTGCAAAACTGATAGCTTTTCCATGTTCCACCTGTTTTATACACATGAAAACAAATCCTCTTGCAACAATTACAGGCTAAAGTGAAACAGGCTGTATAAAAACGTGCCCACACCAACAGGCTGGAACTGAGAAGGTGAGCATGGCAGCTACCTCAACTTCCTTTTCCAAGTTGTTTGGCAAGGATACTGTGAACATTATAGTTGCCTAGCACAGAATTTTTATATGAATACCTGAAAAACATGAAAAAAAAAAAAGGAATGCAGATTCATGAATCCAATTTCTAAATTTCTTTGTGTTTAGCCAGTGAAAAAGATTTTAATGAGGAGGCACATCCTATTCATACTTAAATCTGTGTAAATATAGCACAAAACCACTGTCTCAACAGAATTGTTAAGAATTTACAGAATCAGTCACAATCAGATGTTATGCATTTTCCTGAAAAACCTTCCTACAGGCCCAAATTTCAGCTTCAAATTACAGTCAAAATCTCCTGGTAAAAAGTATATAACTAAGCAGGAACAGCCCACGCCGTCTTTTGCACAATCATTATAGTTAGTTTGCATGACTCATGGGTATGAGAGAGCAATACAATGGAAACCTACCTACATCTGTGGTGAATGGCAGGTGCAAAAGACAGGCACCCGCCTTTGAGTTCTTCTAGAACTTCAATTTAGTGCCTAGTTATTCACCACCCCTTTATGCCACCTTCTTCCACTACAACTGTCAGAAAGCCTAAAATACAGTTATAACCTAGTCATATATTTCCAACTAAAAAAACCCAGATTACTGTCTTACATTTAACATGCAAGTCTAAATGTAAACTTCTTCAGTCAATTAACAACATTTATCCCAAGTCTTATTTTTAAATTATATAAGGAATTCAAGCCAAGGAGTTCAAATTCTAATGGTATGCAGTTAATCTCTTTAGTTCGATAGAATTTGTTTGAGATAAGTTAAGATGAAAAATGCAAATACACATAAAAGAAATATAATTTATATTTTTAGTATACTAAAACTTGAAAAGTTTTCTCATATACATCAATGTATGACACATTGTTTTCTCTACTTCTGCATCTGATCTCTCACACCATAATCATCTAGGATTACCATTAAACATGTACATGTTTCCAAAGCAGGCTAATCTTACTTCAGTTTGAACTAGACAGGGTTAGACATTAAAGTCTGCATGAACAGTCCATTTCCTATTAGGACTCATGCAAGCTACCTGTCCTCTGAGGCTCCGATTTTGCAGCTGTCATCTTTCCCAGCATTTGGGCAATGAAGGAATCTTTTGTTCTGTTGAAAAGTGGTGCATTGTTCCCTGCTCAGGTGCCCAGAACAAAAAGTAAAAGAGAATACAATGTGCTTCTCTCCAGACTGGCTAAAAGGGTTTTTTTCTGTATGGAAGATTTTTCACTGAATGAAACTTTCCTTCTGCAGAATAAGAAAAATTGCAACATTGTATGAAAGACCTTGAGATATAGGATACAGATTCCAAAATATTTTTAAATGGCATGAAGTGCCTAAGCCAAAAGTAGTCTCTTTACAAACATCACAGTAATGTTGTGTTTGTATGTTTTTATTTTGCTTGAGCTATGCAGGCACTTTGCTTATTTCAACAACAATAACCAGGTTATTTCCAGACATTTCCAAAAAAACACTACTTGGCTGACTTTATTTACTCTGGTTGCTAATGAGAAATCCCAACACAATGAGTTTTCCTTGGCTTGATGTCCTGAATTGCAAGAGGAAAACTCTTCAGTACTATTTTTGCCTATTTTATATACTATTTCAATGTATCCCATCAAAGAAAGGGGCTACCTCATCACTTCTAACTCACATTGAGATCATAAACCCAAGACAGGTTACAAAGGATGATTGACTAGCTATAGAAAAATTCCCTGTGAAACACATTCTTGGATTGAATTTCTTTTATACTCTTGGGTATATATGCTCAGCTCTCTACAAGATTTCACATGTTGGGCAAAACCCTCTAGAAAGAGAGTAATTTCTTTACTTTGAGGAGCAACTTTCTTCATTCTCAAGGGAGATAAAATGCCAAAGCACAGGTTTACTAGGTGAATAAATAAAAGTCAGTTCGAGGAGACAAGAACCTGTGACTCACACAAAAAACTTACAGTGACTCTGCATTGGCATTTTTGTTTGGATTGGAAATACACTTCCAGTACAAATTTCCTAATGTTCCTCAGTTAATATCCTTTGATTTGCGCTACAGGATTGTCTCAAACCGCGCAAAATGGATCCCTTCAGATGAAACTAAACCAGATGTGCATCTTATTAATGCCAACACAAACCTGGGTCAGAGTGCTCTAACCATTAATTGGCATGCAGATCAGGAGACCAGACTAGAGCTATTCTGAAATAAAATCTCCCAAACATGCACAGCATGGGTTCTAGGTCCTCAAAAATCAATTGTTTTTCTTTCTAGATCTGTTATATTCTGCTTCACTGCTTGTCACTACAGTCATGCTGTGAAAGAGGAAGACAACAAATAGGCCTTACTAGATCAAAAGGTGTTGCACAGCATTTGACAAAACTGAAAAGGTCACCAAACTGGCTGAAGCAAAAAAACATTACCTGTAAAAATGCAGTTTTCAGGACAGATAAGGATAAGCCACCTTTATTCTACCTGGCTGTCACAGTCTTCTGAAAGAATCAGCTATTCTTTTTACATTTTAATAACAGCTACAGACTCCACTAAAGAAAACTCACAGGCTTTTAAGGTTAGGAACTCACAAATGCAAGGTACACCCAGAAGAAAACACTGCAGATACTCAGGAAGTACTCAGGCCAAGACCATTTTGCCAGAAGCCACATGAGCTAGGAGCAGCTTATTGTATAGCAGTGGCTTAATGCTCTTTATCTCGCTTACACCCTACTGAGTTCCATCCAGCAGGTGTATATGCTCTGAATTAAAGGCATAGTACGGGAAAGCACTTGTGATATAAGCTCTGGTTAAATAGGAAATACCAGTTTGGCTCCTAAATACTAAATAGGGTGAAATAAATCATGTTTGGTAAGTATACTCTGATTAAAATAGTTAAGATCTTTCTTTATTGGATGCAGTGAGGTAAGATGTTCTTAAAGGTTAATACATGCATTTCTTAGCTGCAGGCTGTCATAAGGTCCTGCTCATCACTGCTTTGTCCATTTTGTACCAGGAGATGGTGTGTAAAGCTACCAATTCAGAACAGCAGTGCATTCATCTTGACCTCAACTGCGTGAAAAACAGAAAGGTAGGTACAGGTCATTAGGTAATTAAGCCCAGAGCTTAATGCTAACAGCCTTTATTATTTGATATATGTTCATCCTGACAAATTAGAGAGGCTATAAAATGTGGTTACCATGAATGCATGTTTGAAAGATGTTTTTTTCAAGTTGTGATAATTAACTTTATTTACCAGCAAATAGAGATATAACTTATGAAACTTCCACAGTTCTGTGAAGCAATGTTTCTTTTCTTACACCAGCTATATTGACCAAAATGCTTAGAGAGATAGTTGCTACTCAAACCCTGCTAAGGAGTCCTGTGTGGTACCTTCCAACAATATTCAAACTCTGTGAAGAACCTTCCCGTGATACCCAATTGTTACCATGTAGTTGCATGTACAAGGTTTTTGCTTGCAGGATTACACTTTCCATCCTCTCTTCCTGTCCTTTTCCTGAAAACTGATTACCCATGCAAATCCAACATATTTTTTCTCCCTTGGCTACTGCTGTTTTGCACCAGCTTGGTACAGGTGCTCAGAAGGCTTGCTATATCAATTAGTGGCTTTATCTTTTAACTTATGTAATACTAAGTAACCCTTCTAAATAACTCCCACATTACGTATTTCAGATCGTGAATTTAGAAAGGTTTGTTAAAATACTGGAAATATAGACCTGGCAAGATCACCCACACTCACACATGGGAACAAGAGCTGGAAGAGAAAACCTTTTCCACCTTTGCAAAAAGCCATTTATCTACTAAGAGAATTTAGTAGGACACTTCCAGTAAGCACAGGCTTTTCTGTAACCCAACCTGATAGTGTTTGTTTTGCCACCTGAATGGATGAAAAATCTCCTAGTGGAAGTGTTTTACCTCTTTCTACTTGGTTGTTATATATCTGCAAGGTGCAAAGCAGACTGGTTGGACCCTCACCTCGGGAGTACATTATTTTTCACTACGAGTCTAACGTATAAGACATAGAAAGACAAATTTGTCTTCTGCTGATTAGGAGCAGCAAACTCACATCCATGCTCAAAAGACTGCTAAACAAATCAGTCTGTGATGTGAGGTATGAGAGAGGACATCTTTTCTTGTAATTTTGGCTGTCAGAGAGTGCAGTTTCAGACTAGATGAAATCAAATCTAATGGCCACCAAAACGGGTATCTCCATGTCTCATTTCTGTCTCCACTGTCCCCACTTGTGTGCCCTAGCCCATTCTTTTGTGCAAATGACTTTGTAGCTTCAGGGTGTCTCAGCTCAACTGACTGACTGATAGAAAACAAAAGAAATGGAAAAGAAAAGAAAAAAAACATGGTTTTCTGTCAGATCAGCAAACTGAACCAGTTCATCCCATGAATATATTGCTCCAATAAATTTATTGGCATTAATAGAGAGAGCAAACTTCAAAATTGAGTACTTTTGAAATTGCTGTAAAGAGTGGGGTGGGAACATAGCTTGTAATAAATAAAAGATAGAAACATTCTGTTTGGAAGATTAGCAGATAATAAATTGACATTTGGGGATTCCTCAGGGTGCTTTTAGTGAAAAGTTACCATTACAATGAGCTTATACTCTCAGTCTACAAAGGAATGCAAATAAAACCTTCATTATCTTTCTATACTCTCTTAGATAATGAATTTCAGAATAAATAGCAATGCAATATAGCAAACTTTTTAAAACTGCTTGTACTTCAATCAGAGGCAGATACAAGAATTGCTTCTACAGTTTCCTAGGTTGCTTGTAACATTTGAATAAACAAAGCATTGTTGACTGGAATATTTGAAAGAAAGCTCTGTTCATCAAACTCTTAAATTATTCCAAGAAATGTAATGAGTGTTCCATACACAGAGAAAACTAGCTCATGCAAAGTTTGGGAAATTACCATAATTTAATATTGCAGAGATGTCTTTATTTTTCATGAATATTTTGAATTACTCTTTCACCAATTGAATTCTCAGACACAGATTTAACAGTTTGCATTTGTAAAACAGAGACACATCTCCAAACAAATATGTCAGCTTTCTTTTTATTTCTTGACACGTTGAAATTAGTTAGTACATTAGTTTTTTTCATTAATATCTTGGGGGAGGATTGAGACATTGCTTTGAATTTCCCTTCCAGTCAAAGAAACTGCTATTTGCATGTGTAGCCCCATATAGTTTAGCTCTTGTTCTGCAAAGGTTTGAATTACCACCAAGTGACTAACTTTGTTCAGGTAAATATAAATATCAGCTTTCAATATGAAATCAAGTACAACAGGAACAGGATGAGAAATACATAACACATACTGAATCTATATTTGATAGTTCTTTTGGAAGTATCTGCATATATTTGCCACTAAATCATTGTTGAAAGGCAATTTTTCAAGAACAATTAGTACTCTTCAGCAAAAGGACCAGAATTAGGGCACATACTGGACTAATTTTCTGATTTTAGCATCATACTATTTAAGTTTACTGATTTCCCTCAGAAATGTATTTTTGTCCACTAACTTCAGGAAGTCATCCTTATTCTGGTGTTCAGTAGCAATTAAAGGACACTGATGTCTAAGCAAACATTCAGCTATTAAGCTGTTTTTCTGCAGTACTCAAATACGCTGAAAAAGTTACTACTGTGACAGCCTAAGCAACTGCATGGCACAAGTTTGTATTTACTTTAAAAAGCAAACAGAGAACAAGAAATGCAAACAGATTAAATAGATTCTCTTTATAACACACAATATGCTGGGAAGCAGGCAGCAAACCAGCCATAAAGTTTGCCATTACACACACCACCTAAAACACCTTTCCATTATGGCCTGTGATTCAGTTTTTACCCTTCATGCTGAAAATCAAGTTGATGTGATGGAGATTTTAAGTACTTTTAAGCTGTGTTTACATTATCAGTCATTTCAATATAGTATTTAGACAGACAAAATTTTAACAGCCTTACAATTACCTCTATTCTGCATGATTTTTAACTCACATCTTTTGTGCTTTGCAAGTACTTCTCTTAGTAACATCATATTGTAATTCATCCTTATAGCCTAAGAGGGCATACAATGACATTTGACAAGAAGGTTATAAAATACTTCAGATACTAAGCACCTAGGTATTTCAGAATATTAACATCCACTATAAAATATGCATATTTTTAAAATCAAGGTACAGATTTTCAACTGTTGCTTACTGAGGAAAAATAATTTTTATTTATTAATTTATGGGGTGGAACTAGATGATCTTAAGGTCCTTTCCAACCCTAACTGTTCTATGATTCTATGATTAGTTATTATTTCTCTATTAAGAACCATAAACCCTAATTTCTATGGAAGTTAGAGCATCTGCCATAGTAGGAATATAATTCTATGAATAATTCCCCTGGAGAGACAGTGACAACATTATGCTGCAATATTTGTGATTTTTGTCTATAGAGTTATGATCAGAGAAAATACACACATTGAAACTTAGTTATGTATGTTCTGTAGGAATGTCATTCCATTAAACTATTCTTATAGCCCTAGAAGCTTTCAGTTATAAAAAAAGTCAGGAAAGGTAAATATTAGTATGACTTCAGTTTACAGAACAAAATGTCACATTTCAGCCCAAGAAAGAAGTAAAAATGAAAGAGTGGCTTCTTGTTATCTGTAAGCTGATCACATTATCTAGCTTTATTTCTGATCATTTGTGCTAAATCTGTAATTTGAGTATACTTCTGCCATGGATCTCCTGGGCAAAAGCATGCTCCACTCATCTCTGCAATGGCCACATGAACTTGATTCTGTATTTTGCCATCTTAGGGTGACACACTTTGGCTTTCTAGGCTCAAAGGCTCAGGAGCATTCAGAGCTCTGTGCATCAATCTCCGTACCTTGAACTATAGTAGAAAGTCTTCACAGGAAAAGCTACAGTGCGTATTTGATATAGACAGGACACAACATATGCTGACCAATAAGTTTATTTCATTCATTTTACTAGCAAACCAGGCTTTTAAATCATGTGCAATCTTCTGGACTAACCATTCACTTTATTTGCTTCTTCAGCTCACATAAGCAATCACTTTTCTGCAATAAGCAGCTGAGAAATACTGCTGAAATACTCATCATTTGGCTAAGCTGTAGTGTTTTAGACCACTTTGCAGGCTGCCTTCCTTTGAAGAGAAATCCATGCAAATCTGTTGAAGATTTACAATCGTCAGTGGAAGAGTTTGAGTTTAACAAGGTTTTCTGTAACCCTATCAACTTGTAATTTGCCTCCATGTCCTGATTTAAGCCAAGCCAGCAACCCAGAAACCACACAGCCATTCGCTCACTCCCCCCTTTCCTCCCCCTGCCTGAAGGGATGGGGAGGAGATTTGAAAGAATGTAACTCCCACGTGTTGAGACAAGAACAGTCCAGTAACTAAGGTATAACACAAACCACTGCTGCTACCACCAGCAATAATAATGATAAGGGAAATAACAAGGCAAGAGAATACAACTGCTCACCACCCGCTGACCGATACCCAGCCCAACCCAAGCAGTGATCTAACCCTTTCGGGTAACTGTCCCCAATTTATATAGTGGGCATGATGTGCTGTGGTATGGAATACCTCTTTGGTCAGTCTGGGTCAGGTGTCCTGTCCCTGCTTCCTCCCGGCTTCCCCTCCTCCCTGGCAGAGCATGAGACTCAGAAAGTCCTTGGTCAGAGTAAACATTACTGAGCAGCAACTAAAAACATCAGTGTTATCAGCACTGTTCCCAGGCTGCCCTACTCCTGAAAGTCAAAAACACAGCACTGCACCAGCCACTAAGAAGGAGAAAAATGGCTGCTACTGCTGAACTCAGGATGCTACATTTCAAATGTTGGCAAGTAAAATTTGTGCATCTCAACAGTTTTGCATCACTGGCCCTTTACCTTAAGCTGCTGCATTTTCTACCTGACTAACCACCCTTCTTTGATCTCTGTAAAGCCTTGTCAGGTGGAACTTCTCCTAAATCCCTGAGTTTCTTTGGGCTCTGTTTGGCTTCACAATAACATCTGAAATAACTGTATACACCCAACCCGTACCTTCTTTCTTTTTCCTTTTGTTTCCCCAGAGAAATACCTGGAGACTTAAACTGGGTATGGGGATTTCTCAGCTTAAGACCTCTTACTCCATGTTTTGTGCAATAAGTTTGCAGATGCAAGACAGTACTGAAGAATTCACTTATTAACTCTAAGATTACAATCTATTGTGTTATTGCCATTGTATAGTAACTTTCCCTTGAAGTTGTAGGAGATTTTCTTATTCTCTCTGGTTTTTGGTGGTATTTTTACACATATTCTTGCCACATGGATAAATATTTTTAGCCACTCTTCTGCAGCATATTTCTGCTTACCTGGAGACCTTGCTTCATTCTATGGTGTCGGTGTGCTTTAACACTTTCTCAATTTCCCATTAACCTTCTTCAAGTTTGCACAACTCATTGCACAACAATAAGTAACAACAGATTCACACAGAACAGAAAAGAGATAGCAGTGTCATCTCCAATGTATTTGAAAATGTTTCTCCACATTTCTGCCTTCAAAAGATATGGCCTTCTCAAATCACTTTACCATCTAAAAGTGACTGTTAACAGCTGCTTAACACAATATGAAAGAGTGGATAATTGTGGAATAATTGGCACAGAGAAAATTTTCTCACTATGCAAATTAAAATGTATTGAAATCTACCTGGAGAAATCTCTGGTTTACAAATTACCAAATAGTTCAAATTTTTAATAGCAGATGATACTTCCAGCATTTCAGAGATTAGCCTTCATTTGAATCAATGGTTCTATCACTAACCTCAAATGTAAAATAAAATTACTGTCTAACATGTAATTTGTGATCAGTCTACACACAAGAGTATGCAATTAAGCAAAGATCACCTATTACTTCATATTCCACCTTTCATTCTCAATTTCCACGTTACAAATACCAAAGCAGCCATGGATTTGAAATAGTTCTCCAAAGAACCAGTTATTTTTCCTCTCTTTCCAAAGAGCATTCACATGAGAAATATTTACTGTTCCTGTAGTAGATTGTTAATTATGCAAGACAGTATTTATGTAGAAAATTGAGCCCTTCTATGATTTAATATTCCTATAAGACTTGGCTGAGGAGTGTACCAGGTCTGCCTAGAATGAAGTTAATTTTCTTCATTGTAGTCAATATGGTACTACATTTGTATTGACTATTGCTAATCATATAGGATGTATTCTGGTCATCCTGATCTCTATCAGTTCAGTTTGCAGGTTGAGGTTTATAAAGTAGCATTTCCAATCATCATGGGAGCAGCTACAAAAATTCTACTTCGCAAGCACTGTTCATGACTGAGCAGAGTTCTATTAACTTACTCTGGCCTCTGATGAAGATGCTGCATAAAAGACATGCTGCTACCTTTGTGAGCCTGAGCTTTCGTGCACTGGCAATGGATATTAGCATAGGGTCGAAAGTTCCCCCAAGAAAAACCACTGTTAATGCTGCAGTAGAAGGAAAAGCTGCCTTTTCTTTAATCAGCTGATGGCATTTTTACAGATACCACATTGCAACTTTGTTTTCCTGTCCCAGAGAAATATTCATGAACATAAACATGCAAGAAGAGCCTCCAAAGCCAGCTGTCTACATTCAGAGTAGAAATTAATCCTAGTTCAAACAAATTTATTCTGCAGTTTCCCTGTTCCTAAACCTCATTGACATTTTCACTAATGTTCCCTGTCTAGTTCTTTTCAAAGTACTGATTTTTTTATGTAACATTTAACTTTCCCTTCATGTCCTTCATTTTGAAAATTAAACAAAACAAAACAAAACTGTCTTTGTATTTAATTTACCAACATACATAGGACCTTTCACAGAAAAAAGTGAAGGTGAATTGTGATGATTCCATTTCCTGGGCTGATCTTCCATTTCACCAGGAAATTACTAGGGCTTATGCAACCTAACAAAAGACCGGTAATGACTGTTATTCCCATTCAAAAGGAATGTCATTTGTACCTTGTGAACAAAGTCTCAAGGTTTGCACTAATTTCCTTTGTCAGTAAAATGATTCATGCTGCTCTCCTATTCTACTAGTATTTACACGTAACTTTCACACACTTAAATGACAATAGTCTCTCTAACAATTGCAAATTTGAGGCTGTTTTGCAAGCTAAGGCTTTAACTGCTCATGCAGTGAAGCTGCTCTTTGCTCTTGCCCAGCCACAGAAGGGGCTTGTTGAGGAGCTGGAGGCCACACCCGTGCCAATAATGAAGAAAGACAAGAGGGCATCATACTTGCATGCAGCTCTCCTTCGTTAGGAGACGGGAGCTGGAGCCAGATGTGTTACCGCAAGTGCTGCCAGGGCATGGCACCACCTCAGAGGCAGGGAGCTGAGGTCCATCATGGTACCCAGATGGTTGAGCAGAGTCAGGAGTAGAGCAGCTGCAGGTAGTCCCAGCCCCAGGCGTCGGGCAGCTCAGGCAGGGACAGCTCAGGATGCTGGCCCAGAGGTGGGTCTGACTTGGCAGGGCCCATGGCTGGGCAGGGCTGTAGGGAGCTGGAGGCAAGGTCCAGGAAGCTGCAGATGTGTTTATTCACCAAATCTGAAAGGCAAAGAAAGTTTTCATGGTACAAAATTGCAAATCACAGGATGGAACCCTCAGAAGAGGAGAACAGCTGAGGCCAGCAGTTACATGCACATTGCCACTTGGTCCTCGCTGTGGAGATTGCCTCTACAGCCAAACAGGGGAGTCGGTATTGCAACTTCCCTGTGCATCATCCAGCTAACCTCTTCCAGTACCTTGAAGTCAGTTGTTACAGTATAAAAGAGGAACTTTTTCACTTAACATGGACTTTTTACTCTGTTAATCATACATATTTCAATCCATTTATCTCAGTAATCCGTCTGCCCAGACCTGACACAAAGGCAATCTTCAAGGAATTTTCATTCTTGTGAAAGAACCAACTTACTGCTTCATTTGTACATGTATGAGTATTGATACAGACATGAACGATCACGTTACATCTTTCCATGTCTGTTACTTAGTTTGGGAAAATATATTCTGAAGGGATGTCAAAGATACTTCATTTTATTCCGTAGTTTCTGAAAGACAGCAAATGACATTTAATCGGTGGCATGCTATTAAGTTTTAGAGAGTATGAAACTGCGTAAACTTAGTAAACATCGTGTTTAACAGAACAATAAGATAGAACTATACTTTGTCTCTCTTCAAACAAGTATCATTTGTACTGTCTCTATCTGATACTGTCTGCTTTTGTCTGCAGTTCTGGTGTCCTCAACATAAAAAGGACATAGAACTGTTGGAACAAGTCCAAAGGAGGGCCATGAGGATGATCAGGGGGCTGGAGCACCTCCCATATGAAGATAGGCTGAGAAAGTTGGGGCTGTTCAGCCTGGAGAAGAGAAGGCTGCGTGGAGACCTCATAGCAGCCTTCCAATATCTGAAGGGGGCTATATGGATGCTGGGGAGGGGCTCTTCATGAGGGACTGCAGTGATAGGACAAGGGGTAACAGGTTTAAACTTAAACAGGGGAAGCTTAGATTGGATATGAGGAAGAAATTCTTTACTGTGCAGGTGGTGAGGCACTGGAATGGGTTGACCAGGGAAGTTGTGAATGCTCCATCCCTGGCGGCATTCAAGGTGAGGTTGGACATAGCCTTGGATGGCATGGTTCAGTGGGAGGTGTCCCTGCCCATGGCAGGGGGTTGGAAGTAGGTGATCTTAAGGTCCTTTCCAACCCTAACTATTCTGTGAGTCTATAATTTCCTTTTACCAGAGGCTGAGCAGTTTCCTGAAAGGTTCTTTTTCTTTTGGAGAATAGTTTCATGGCTGTAGTTAATAGTTTTTATTAAAGAAATAGGTTAAGCAATATAGCAAGGAAGAGCTCAGTTATTATAAAGGTATCATTAACTCAGTAGAACCTCTTTAAATTGCCGATAGATTTTTCGCATGCTGTCAGTTACCTGCTATAAAAGAGTGCTGCAATTCTCTGTATGTCCTCCAGGTGTAGCATTTTCACAGTTCATAAACAGCATCTGTCATCACTGATAACCCTATGCACAAAACAACATAGTTTCAAGCTCCTCACTAACTTGCATCCAAACAGCCACAGTGACTTCAAAAGATTTGGACAGGGTTTGTATCAACATGGAATCTGGCCCTACATCTATAAACAAACCACTAATTTCAGGGCAATTATGCTACAGATAAATTTTACCAAAGCCTGTTTGCTTGGTGTCTTTTTTAAAGTCAGAAAAATGATTTACCAAAGCAACCCCATCAAGCTGCATTCAATTAATTCATACTACTGTTGTGAATATATTACTGGTTCTTTATTATTAAAAGTAATAGTGTAGTGGCTTTCCTAACAATTAAATAATATTAAATAATACTGTTTTACTGTACCCTATCTCTTCTCAGTTAGGATACAGCATACCCTACCTGAGAACCTCAAAATTTTTCTTAATGTTTCAGATCTTCATTACATAATAAATTAGGAGCCTAAGGAACAGAATAATCAAGTTTTAGAGAGGGAGGAAATGAATCATGTAGGTTAAGGAACATATATATGATCCAGGTTTCCTCTAATTCTATGTGGCTGGGTGTTCGGATACTCAAAGGAAAGACCTCTGCATATTCTTCTGTTCTGGTAACTTGATACATATAAACAGAACACTTTGCTAAATCAGAGCTAATACTACTAACATACACCCTTTAAAACGTACTGTTTCCACCTTGGGGGAGCAGGGAGGCAGAAGGGTAACCTCTACTTTTTCCGTTGAAACCCTGGATGGCAAATGTAAGTCCTCTGACAGATATAAACTCATTTTTCTTAATAAATTTCATGCCTCCCCATGGTGCAGAAACAACAGTTTAAAAAAAGTGTAGTAACAAAAATTCAAGCAGTATGATACGTACCTTTCTGGAGGCAATAGTGGCTTCATTTTTTTGTCAGTTACTAGTGATGGCAACCATTAAGATCAGGTGGGTCAGTAAAAATAATGAGAACAATTTAAAAAATCCCCCCAATATACTGGGAGATCGTCATTGAAAGATCTGAAGAAATATGTTACTCTCAGCCCATGTATACTGATGTGCCTGATCTTGAGAGAGGTAATATTTCTGTAATGTTTCATGCTAAAATATCATTTCACAGGTTAGGTGATTTCTTTCCCACAAACTAGCATTCGGATTTCCCCATTTCCCTGTCAAGTTGTATCCTTTTTAAAATCCAAAAAACATTCATCATTTGTACAGTCAGAATGATACTTTTATCTCAGGAAATGTCATGTCTAATTTTTATATTTGTCCATGAATATAATAAAGGACTAAAAATTCCCATATAATCACTGATACAGATGGAAAAAAACTGGATCATAACTGAACTGATGAAATACCCTTGTTTAAATTCTCTTTAAGAGAAATTATATTCAAATAACAGACTCTAAACATAACTACTGTCAGAGTCCCATTAGTATTATTGATTCTTGATGGTTGGTGTTTTGTATTTGCTTGACAGTAGTTCCTGTGAGACACAGAATCATAGAATCATAGAATAGTTAGGGTTGGAAAGGACCATAAGATCATCTAGTTCCAACCCACCCGCCATGGGCAGGGACACCTCCTACTAAACCATGTCACCCAAGGCTCTGTCCAACCCCGCCTTGAACACCACCAGGGATGAAGCATTCACAACTTCCCTGGGCAACTGTCCTGGGTTCAGCTGCAGTAGTCATTTTTCCCCTTCTCGGTAGCTGGTGCAGCAGTGTGTTTTTGATTTTGGGCCTGGGAACAGTGCTGATAGCACCAGTGTTTTCAGTTACTGCTTGGTACTGTTTAGGCTGGCCAAGGACTTTGTGAGTTTCGTGCTCTGCTAGGGATGGGGGGGAAGCCGGGAGGAAGGAGCGACAGCACACCTGACCCAAACTGACCGAAGAGGTGATTCCATACCACAGCATGTCATGTCCAGGATGGAGAAATGGAGGGCAGAGACCAGGAAGTGTGGGGGTGCATGGTGGTGGAGGTGCACTGTGAGGGATGCACTGCTTGCTTGGGCTTGATATCGGGTGGTGAGGAATTGTATTCTTTTTCCTTGTATTTCTCTTGTCATTATTATTATTGGTGGTAGCAGTAGTGATCTGTGTTATACCTTAGTTACTAAACTGCTCTTATCTCATCCTCTGGGAGTTGCATTCTTTCAATCCTCCTTCCCATCCCTCCAGGAGTGGAGGGAAGAAAGAGGGGGAAGTGAGTGAGCGAGCAAAATTGCGTGGATGAGAGACTTAAACCACGACAGCAACCCATTCCAGTGACTCACCACCTGCACAGTAAAGAATTTCTTCCTCATATCCAATCTAAACTTCCCCTGTTTAAGTTGGAATCCGTTACCCCTCGTCCTATCACTGCAGTCCCTCATGAAGAGTCCCTCCCC
Source organism: Amazona ochrocephala (assembly GCA_039720435.1). NCBI lineage: Eukaryota > Metazoa > Chordata > Aves > Psittaciformes > Psittacidae > Amazona > Amazona ochrocephala. The sequence continues at coordinate 33,065,286 of CM077879.1, forward strand.
AGCATCCCTATAGGCCCCCTTCAGATACTGGAAGGTTGCTATGAGGTCTCCATGCAGCCTTTTCTTCTCCAGGCTGAACAGCCCCAACTTTCTCAGCCTAGCTTCATACAGAAGGTGCTCCAGTCCCCTGATCATCCTCGTGGCCCTCCTCTGGACTTGTTCCAGCTGTAAACATGGTAAACAAGCAATCAGCTCAAGCCAACTGAGGCTGACAGCCGCTGCACAAAAAAAGTTCTGATAATTCATCAAAACAGAAAAGTCAGCTTTGGAAAGCTTCAGTCTTCGTTAGCCAAAACACACCATAACTGGAGAATAGATCTGCCTGGCTTGGAAAAGCATTGAGCACTGAGGTAAACTAAACTTCAGAATAAACATACAGATCCACATTCTTCCAGGCTGAATCTTTACTTACATGCTTGGGCATGCTGCCATTTATCCTGAAGCTATGATTCCCCAAATGTCCAATCAGGCATTGTTTAGAGTATACTTCAGCTCCTGTCTGGGAGCAAATTTGTGTTTTCTTTTATTCTGTGTTTTTCAGAAAGCAGGCAGTGTATCTGTCTCATCTGAAGGTAACATGTGACCAATGTTCACATAAAAAAATAAAAGTACTAAGTTCTTAGAACTTAGAAGAGATCAATGTCTAGTGGACGACAATTCACAGTCATAGCTGTTACATAAAATGAATAATTTCATTGTCTGTTATTCACAGCTAAACCTGAAAACAAAACAAAATCCACCATTTTCTCCTATTTTCAATTCCCTTTATAGTGCTATATGCGAATAATTTTACTGAAGGAGGGTTTGCCAGAAATATTCATTGGATTAATATGTTTTCAATTTTTAAAATACATTGGGAAGAAAGCGTGAGCTTTGGTTTTCAAGAGCATTCACACTAGACTGTACAGCATATATAGCAGTTCTAGTTAACCAACCACATTTCTATTTTAATGCCTATTTATTCTCATCAGAATGCAAATATTTGTGTTTTTAATTAATGAATTTCATACAAGAAAAGTATCACTAGCTTGAATATAGTATGCTAATGAAAATATCAAGTGAAATATGATAGATAAACAAAAAAAACAGTTACTGGGTCAAGAAAGCAGTTAAATGATGTTGCCGAAGAGTACTGGTGTCTAAACAGGTTTGTTACACTATAACTAGAGAAGTATCAAAACCAGTTTTACTTAAACTGATATGTCCGTTTAGAGACAGGGTCTAATGTTTTTCCCCAATGATTTCAGGCTTAATAAGCTGTCTTTTTCTTAATGACCTTAGGAAACCCAACCGAGAACCAGCAGTTCCACATTATAACATCTCTGGTTTATTTAAAGCCTAAACGCTGCGCAGTAATGGCTATCTCAGTTGACCTACCAGTAACCCCTGTTTTGACCTCTACAAATAACTCTCTCTCTAGAGGTCAAGAAGTTATTCCAATTATAGGGCTTACCGATTCATCTGTTTCAGTGGAAAAGTCTTAGTTAGAACACATTTCCAAGTCTTGCCTGGGTTTTTACAAGCCAATTTTCTCTGAAGATTTCATTATGACATTAGAAAGAATCTTGATTGCCATTCCCACAGAAAAAAAAAAAAAAAGATGGAAAAAACAATAAAATAATTCAAGCCATCAAACTTGATCTTTTTTTTCACATTGTCATATTTGTTTGCCATATTTGCTAGCTGACCAGCTCAGGATATCCCCTATCCTACCCTTCGCTCCACTATTTGCAGTATTCATTGTCGCTACATAAATATCTTTCTACAAAAGGCAGAAGATTCCTCAGTGGATCAGGAAGAACATTCCCACTGCTGCAGTATCTTTTTAATAAAAACAAATCCACAACCATTCAAGATCAACAATGTTATTAAGGTAACTATGTCATACAAATATATGTTAACAGGTAAAGGTACCAAAGGTACCAAAAAGGTATTACAGCATTTAGTTCCTACTCTTTCCAAAAGCTGTTGTATCCCTAAGTATATTTATGGATCTGGCACCATTCCTTTTCCAGGGCAATAACAACCTCTGTACTAAAACTGATGCATTTACACACTTGCTGATCCTTCATAGACCATAATGGGGCAAGAATGGGGAGGGGGCTTTTTTCAAAGACAAATTCAGAGCACAATACATTTGACCTCTGAGCCTCAAAGGTGCAATATATTTATTAAACATGCTTAAGACATTAGCACTTTTTCAGAGCATGCAGTAGATATAGTAGCATACATGTTTCTATATGCCTGAATAGTTTATATGAAAAACTGTAGATGGTTTGTGAAATTGAGGTAAGAATTTGATCCATCATTACAGACAGTTATCAGTTTCTGTGTTGGACTACTTTATAGAGCAGAGCACAGCATAACCCTAGCAGAGACTGAGTTCTATTGCAGCATTAAAAACACATACTACTGTCATGTGTTGTCAGTGCAAAATATATCTTTTAGAGAATTATTTCTTACTCATTTAGCTAAAACTTTGTAAAATACCTATTAAAAAATCATTTCTCATAACAAACAATGCCAGTAAATGTTACATTACATCTCTTGACATCTAATAATAAAATCTTTCTGGAAAATATGTTTTTCAAGCAAGAAATGAGTGTATTAATTTTTTATTAATTTAGTTTTGGGGCTAAATATGCCTGCTCTTGCAATTATTAAAAAATAAGTAGGTGCTCTTTAAAAAGGTTAATTTTAAAGCAATATAATAAAAGTTCATTAATAGTTACTACTGTTATGATAGCATCTTGGGAAAATAACTATTCCTCTGTGGTTTTCCTTTCATGGCATTATTCATTTGGACAATAGGAAGGAAAGAACAGTTGAATATTAGCTATGCTAGAAGCTAGTGCACAAGCCCATCTTTGTGTTTACCTGGTATTTTCTACCTCTCAGTACTTGAAGCTACAATTTCACTTTAAATTTATTGCATTTTTACCTATTAAAAACATCCTAGTTCTATTAGCAGTTCAAAATTAAGCCTGTTACTATGGAAGGAATCTATATATGATTTTAATTATTTACCCATTGAACGTGCTTAAACAATTAGACATTAAACAGGGAACATAGCTCAAAAAGTTAAATAAAAGAAAAAAGTATTACTTTCAGGTCAGAAACTCTTTCTTCTGGGTGAACAATGACTGCCAGTAATGTTGCTCTCTGGAGAGATGGGAAGTACCAAATCCAAATTGGAAATTATTACATTACATACAGGGAAGCTCTTTGTGCTTATCCAACACAATCACACAGCAAAGTGCATTTTTTTCTTCTTTGTTTCTTTTCTTTTCCCTAAACATTACATAACTTCATACAGTGCTATGTTTTATGGTATTTTATGTAATCTACTTTATACTGAGAAGCCTATTCTGCATATCAAGGTTAATGCATTTTTTACATGTTTAATCATCAACATATAATGCTTACAATACTGGAATATGCCCTACTGTTTAACAACTCTGAGTGTCTACCTACTCACAGGAAGAGTAATATCAGAGATGATCTCTGTATCCATGGAATTATTCTGGTATTATAACAGAGAAACCAAAAACCTCAAGCACTTGGCTTGTATGGTGCCTATGTTACCTGCTCTCTTTAGTATATGCAGAGAAGATAGCAGGAGGCAGAAATAAGGATGCTGCACAGGAGGGAAGGTGAGGCAGAGGCTGCAAAACTGCTGTTTTCTTGCAGCAGTTCTCTGCCACAACAGCTGCATGCTAGAGTACCCTTGTACCCTGCTGAGTTTCAGTACCAAGTCCAAGCTTCACGTCTCTCTTTTGCTTCAAAGCCCTGTATGCTATTCATCCTTTAAACTAAATACTTAATTTACTATGAAGCAAAAAGTGGCATTTCATAGTTATGTAGCACATGCTTTTAGCATGCAATGGAGACTTCTCATTCGTTTATATTCCTAGTTCTACAAAGCATTGCTGCATATAAGACCATTACCTAGCACATGCTTTCGAAGGAAATTAATTCCTTTCGAACCGAACACCTGTCAGGTGACAAAAAGCAGGACAATTAGCTGACCTTTTCCTTGCCCCAGGGATAAAGAACTAGCACAATGCCAAATGAACGGCTTGAATTTTAGGTAGCAAACTGAGCATCTATTCTTGTTTTTATTAGCAGAACATGACATGGTAGATTTTCTTCCTCCATTTCGTCAGCACTGTGATTATAAGGTAATTGATTATCCTCATATGGGAGATGTTTCATACATTAGTACATCAAGTTTAACTTTTAGTTCTAAATCAAGTCTGAGATTCTGGTGTTCTCCTTTTCTAGGATTCAAAAAGATTTAGGGAACCTTTTTTTATTGCTTCAAAAGAAGTAGACCATCAGTAAAGTGACCATGACTCATGTCTTTCTTGTCCTTACCCTGACTCATTATACAATGAAATTTTCCATATTTCCCACTATGTAGCATCAACTTTTTTTAGGTGCCTGAAGCAATATATGTAATAAACAGTCTTTGGAGAGCATTTAATAGAATACACATTTTAGGACAATCAAATCTTTTAATCTGTCTGTCTTTCCCTGAATTTCTGCAGACCCTAGGAAATGGGAGGCCCTAAGCAATTTCAAAAACCCTTTAGGGAGTATCATTCTATGCTCATTTGTTCTCAGGTCAGCAATGACAGCATGCTTTTCTTCTCTTTCCAGAGAGTCTTTTTGGAACTTTTATTGCTTTGATATCTATGCTTCCGGGCCTGTGTCCAGCTGGGACCTAAGCATGGTCATGTTTTAACAGGTTCTCTTTAGTTAGAGGTGGTTGTCTACCACCATCACACTGCTCCATCAAGCTAGTAAGAAATTGGCCCCAGTTTATTACTGCACTGCAGAGTCTCTGTATCACACTGCCCAAATCACATCAATATTCATAAAATTCTTAGGTAGCAGTTTAATTAATGAATCGAAAATAAGGACTTTGACTGTGCCATCCTGATGCATCACAAATTATGTGAAATTATTCAGGTGCCCTGTTTCGTGTGTGGTCTACAGAAACAAAATTTAGAAAGTAGCTTACCTAGTAAAACTAGTTATTATTTTGATTACAAAAAGTACCAAAGTTTATGTTGTTTATTTTTTTTCAAATATGAAAGATTTGTGTTTAATCTCTCTTCTAATGGTTCAGCAGCAGCATCTTATGTGGTCTTACTTTAATGAGAACATACCATACCATTTGTGATTTGAATAGAAAATCAATGCCAATACACATGGTACTTCACGCAGTAAACATGACATTCCAGAATGTGAATGTGAACAATATCAGTAAATTCCTGCTTTGAAGTCAGTGGTAATCTCTAATAGACCTAACAGAGGCCACATTTCACCTGGTAAATTCTACAATCTGTCCCTAACTACGGCTGTAAAATCTGAAAGTAAATAGTTGACAAGCCCAGTTAAGATCATATTACTTGACAAGTGTGAAAGGCATTAGAAATTCATATAGCTGTCTGAATATATGCAGTGAAATTGCATTTCATGACTGACTGATACTTAAACTGAATTAAAATAAGCATGAGCTCAGTCATTATGAGAAAGCAGAGAAACCACTTGGAGGGAACATATATGTTATCATAGTCCGTAAAAAAGTATTCACACCCTTTTAAACAGAGGAGAATACAGTCCTCAGTCAAGGTTACTCCCTCCCAAACAGATTTTATGGTGTCTAATAAGTTAATATATCATAGGTCATGAATTCTCACGAAAGCAAGATGTCCACAGCCTCACTTTCCCATTCTCTTCCTACCTCTCTCCCTCCCCAACTCTGGCCCTCTTTCTGCCTTCCAATGTGACTACTTTAATGCCCACAAACAGTAAAAATCATTCTTTTTTTTTTTTCATAGGAGGGAAATCAATGCAGCCTCTCCCTTTTCTGCCTGGTAACCTATTTTCATGAACATTCATAGATCTTTTACATCCCCACCCCAGTGTCAAATTTGCACTGCAAATTTATTTTTCTGTTTGAATGATATAAGGGTCTTATTGCGCTCCAATTGCATTTACCCACAAATGTATACTTGTATTATATCTGCAGTCACTCATGTAGCAAAGTAGGCTGATGAACAAGTTGGATGACACTTTAAATTTTTTATGCTATCATTCTGTGTGGGTATGTAAATCTCAGCGAAGTGCCACAAAGAAATCCCAAGGGGGTTTCTTGCACGTATAACAAAATTGTTGCCAAGCATAATCTGAAGTGATCAACCACAAAAACCACTAGTTACAAATTAACAATGTAAAGTTAAATAACTGAGGCCTCTGCAATACAAGACCATAGGTGCTTACTCTATGCGAGCTGAAAAACTAACACTGTAATTTACTGTATTGCATCCTATAGGTATTACTCAGATTCATAATCCAAATGATTGTCCATTTTCCCCTTCTCATAGTTTTTCCCTCTGTATTTTCCTTCAGACATCTGAATGCTTAACCTCCAACACCAGCAATTCTTCAGAAAATTCACCATTGAGCTTCATATAAGACCAATTATGTAAATTAAGGTAATGGCAGTAATAAGGTGATATTTCGGCACTTAGCATCATTTAAACGCAGAACAAGTTTGAAAATATGATTATGGGTGTTGGAATTCACAACCAACTCTGTGTTTATAGTAATGTGAAAATTTTCTGTGCCCATCCACCAGATGCTTTTAGCTGTGCATACATAGCAAATAAAAAATTAAAAGTTAAATACACAATTTCAGGTTTTTACAAGGACTGCAGATGGATGATTTCCACTCCTAAAAAACTGTCATGTCGCTGTGAGGAAACAAAAGTATGCTACTGAATTGCAGCATAATTAGTAGCATAAATTATGCTTACACAAATTACTTCTCAGATACTCTCAGATACTGTATGTGTGCATATGCGTATGTGTTACAGTGCAAGGCAAATATCTCATTGTTTGGGGAAATTGGATGTTACATAATTTCAAAGTATTTGGTAAAGACATCAATATGTGTTTTATAATTACATTTATTATATTTAGTGTCTAGATGTAGAAAATCTACAAGCAGAACCTGATTACTGATTGAAAGTTATTTGCTTAGCTTTGGGGATTACTATAAAAACTCTACCACAGAAATAAACTGAACAATATCGGCTTCATTTGGGTCAAAATTTCAACCTACTTTAGAGATATTTGAATATTTTAGGACATAAGAAAGTATCTGTTGGTCTGAAATATATGAAAATATTTCAAGGATATAAGAACTAGAAACTTCTATTGCAACATATTATTTGGATATGCATAAATAAAAATACTGTATTTCAAAGTACATTTCAAATTTCCCTGAATTCTGCCATCTTGTCTATTTTGGAAGTTTATTTAAAAGTTTAGAGCAAAGTCAAATGTAAATTCTGGAGATCTGGGGTCTATTTAGCTGCTTGCTGGAGTCTTATTGTAGGGCAAATACACTCCAGGTGCTTCTGTTCTGCTCTCTGTCTACTCTCTGTTCCCAGAATGTGACTGAAGTGAGTAGCAGCATTTAAAGTCTTTAACCTTTAGACAGTCCTAAAAGCATTCCATATCCTCCTGAACATCACATAAGCCAGTGTGGTGTTATGTACCCTGGACCCATAGCCACATCTGATTTTCAACATGCAAACCCTTACTCAGAGGCTTTGATAGACTGTTAGAAATTACAAGGAAAACAACATAAACGCTGCACATAGATTAGCAGATCATTATTAGCCCTTTGCACACTAAAAGCTGAAACCTCCTTGATCCTAGACTATAAAAAGCCTTCTGAAGCATTTTGAGCTTCTCTTTGATTCTTGGCCCAAGCTTTAATTTTCTCACAGTGCTGCAGCTCTGGGTTTCATTAGGGATATCTTCTCAAATTCCTTTGTGCCTCTACTTTTTTGTAAATGTCACTTCCACCCTCATCTATACATACTCTCCACCTGTGTCAAAAGCTAACTGATGATATCAAAATGCTTCAAACAATGTCCATTAATGACCGTTGTTTATTTTTTGCATCAAATATAATTTGGTTTTGTCATTCTTTTGTAATATAAAATGTTCTTATCAGCTATCTCAAAAAGATGAATTTGTTACCATGTTGTTCTCATTTTCTTTCCAAGTATTTATATTATGCTGCATTTTCAGCTAGTTCATTTCCTTTGGAAGGTTATCGTCAACTGAATATTACTTTTGGTATACGTCGAATGTAAACTCCTTTTGTGCAACCAAAACCAAGAAGACTTGTACCCTGCAAACATGCACTCATTACCCCAAAATATAATGCATTATACTCTCAGAGTCTTTAAATTAGTGTGAAAAACTACTTTCAGAGAAAGTCTGATTTGAGAACTATTATTTAGCTATTCCTTAAACCATATGATAAGCATATAATACTAATAATGTATATTGAGGAAAATCAAGAGTGACCAAATACCATAAATTCAGATTTTTAAAACTACTTGATATTACTAGTAAAATGAATAAGCAAAGCCTTTAGTTTTGTTTGGGTTCTGCTCATCAGAATGTCTGCATCTCTATTTGGTTTCTGACTCACACTACAACTAATCACCTTACCTAATCCTAGATATTAATTAAAATACATATTATTTTAGTGGTGGAAACTTTTCCAAGATCTAGGAAAAGTTAGGAGGGGAGGAAAAGAAAAGAACAAGAACTCTAGAGTCAAAAGCAATAGCAAGGAGAGAGAAGGCCATTTTGATGGCAAATCTGGTTTTGAATGCTGAAGCCAGACAGAAGAGGAAAATTTATAATGATCAGAACAATGGGATGAGAAAATGGAAAGTTCATTGCAATGATAATAATGCTTGTTTGAGATAACTGTTCGGATCTAAGAAATTATTTTGGTGAAATTTAGCCTTCGAAACATTTTTTTTCTTTATACTAAAAATGTATCTTCAATTCTTTGACTGCAAAACTCCATAAGTTGTTAAAATCTACTGGATGCTATGATCAGAACTAACCATATGTAATAGAGAAAAAATGAATTATTTTTATAGTCTACCACGTGTCATAAAACTATCATCTGAGGTATTGCTCACTGTTAGGTTTGGATTTGAATCTATTTTATATCTCTTGTCAGACTTTCCTTTAGCTCTCTCTGGATGAACTGTTTAAGGAAGATTTCAGCTACAACAGCACAGCTTTTTCTGATTAATAGATTTTGGCACTGATCAGTCTTTAAAGTTCTCTCACTGAGAAACTCCATGCTCGTATCTTCAAGAGCAGGAATCTAAAAATTGGCTAGGCAGTGGCCCTGATGCAAGATGTACTATTTTCCGCCTCTGAAAATTTCACTTCATAGTGGATGCTTTATAAACCTTTCAAAGGTTTCTGTTTGCACATGGTCAGTCAAGGTTTCCATGATTCCACCTGTACTAAGCATACTGTTGCCCAAAGATACAAGGATGAAAAAAGACATTTTTATGATTGCTCCAGCTAATTGCTAAATTATATGACACAGGACCCCGCAGCTGAAAGCAAAATGTCAGTTTCTCCTATCCTCAAGTACCTTTCAGCTGGCTCCCACACAGTGCAAAAGAAGAGGAAACTACTTGTCTTGAATGCAGAAGAGTGACAAGCATGGAGAGAGAGGTTGCAGGTTTAAGAGTAGGAGGAAGGAGTTGCAGAGTTAGGGAAATACAACACAGCTATCTGAATTTCAGAAAGATGCAAAGGAGCCAGTGAGCTGAGAAAGACACATCCAAAGGAGGAACATGTGGAAAAAAATAATTTATTGTTTTAGAAATTATTAGAAAGTGGAAACTAAAAGAGGCAGGATATCAGGAAAAGACAGAGAATTGATGAAGTTTAATCCACTAAGGTTTTATAAGATTCAGTTACTACCAAATGAGAAATTTCAATGATGCATCTAACATTTGTGAGAGATTACAGACAAAGTTAGCAAGCACTGCAATTGCGTACAAATTGCTTTCAAAAAAATAAGGTATTCCTTAAAAAACTTGTTCTTCATGTCTCAGTTTTGGCACCAAAAAATGGACACAGTAAATTTGGCCCTAATGTCTTTGCACTTGAGTTCTATAGCTGCAAATAAATGATACTGATAATATACTTTCAAAGGGATAATAAAGATAGGTTTAGGAGTAGCCATGAAGCAATTAGCTGGTGTGATAAGAGAACCAGAGAAATTCCCAGGAGAAGAAATGAATAATTCTGCAGTCCGTCGAGATTTTGGATGATGTAATGTAAATAAGGCCTGAGGCTAAACCACATAGTGAACAGGATAAAAAGAAATGTTAGATAACTATTATTCACTCTGAAAGCCAGAGGACTCCAGGGAGACAAACTGTATGTGGTTGTGTAATTAAAAGCTACATCAGAACTCATATGCACAAGAGGATGAAATAAGGTCAAGCGGGAAATGTTCATTCCTGTCTACCCTTTTTTGACTTCTAAAATTTCAGATCTACTATTTCAAATGTCATGTCAGAATGGAGAAGCATTTATGGGTTTACTAAAATTTTAATATTAGCACTGTAAGTAAAAATTGTTTAGCTCTGCAATTAAAAAGACAAAAGATTATTAAAAAAATGATTCACAATACACATGTACAGCTGAAGTCACCTGTCTTCAGGTGCTTCATTCATATTGTAATCACACTGCATGTGTTTCTCCTGTTCATGATGTTTGATGAAGAAGTTGCAAAACACAGCAGACTGTCACTGGGAAACCTGCTAATCACCACCATTCTTAGATAGCTGAAATTCTATCAGATCCTCATTACCCTCCAAGTTTTCTTACCATTTTCTTTTTGATCTTCTCAGTCCAATGGAATCCAGAAAAACTTCCTGATCTTTTTCTTGGCTTTGAAATACTTTACCAGTGTCATCTTTATCATGAATATCAGAATATACACAAGGAAGTCAAGTAAACTTTTTCAGGTGAGACGCACTCACCCTCTACCCATCCCTCAGGCTGCTCTAAAAGCTTTTGTATATACAGTTTATGCATCACTTGACAACTGGCATTGAAGTAGGCTCTTGAGCCAAGACAGATACAATATAAACATATGCTGAAAATACAACCAGTTATTTGATTGATGTAAAGAAAACATACACACTGCACCTTGCTGCGCAAAATATTAATTAAAACATTATTTCACTACATTCTTCATAGTTAACCAAAACCAAATTTCTTCTTAATATAAATTTAAGCTTTATACATGTAGAAAATAAAAAAATTAGAATATGTATTCTTTAATTGAGTCGAATACTAGCTATAATTCTCATCACCTTCACTAGCTTTATTGTTTCAGTAGAGTGACTGATGCACTACTATTTCCTTATATAAGGGAGGAACTCTCTATCCTAAAAATAAGCCATAATTAGCTTCTTTTCTTGTTACCTGGTGACACAGAAAGCTGAAGCTTCTGATTTGTTGTCTCAGGTTGATTCCTTCAAAAGTGTGAATGGGTATATTTCTCCTGAGAGACTTAATGATGGACCAGGTATCACATGCCTGTGTGCTTCTAACCGTAAGCCAATTTGGGTATTTGCTATGTGGAAGCAATATTAAGTATGTCCTGACAACTGTATTGTATACTCTGGCTAATTTGACAAAGCAGAATATTTCTACACCAGAATTAAGTAAAACTTGGTTTAGTCAGATAATGCAGTACATTACAGATTTTATGTCAATGACCATGCAATTTGCCAGGACAGCAGAAAACCCATTCTTTGCCCTAGTAGCTCATTCTTGGCTTTGGGAAACCCAGTTAAATTCTTCCTTTAGCAAGCTGGATCAAAATAATTTATTTGAGGAAATTTTTAAACAAACCCTATTTGCTGTTTTCATTAATCCTTTAGTTACGGTATAGCTTTCCTCTACTTCCCCATTTCTTTCCTTCTTTTAATTACTTAACTCTTCTTGTATGACCTGTAGCCATAACTAATAATATCTCACCAATTTGTACAGCTTCATGGCAGCTGTCAGAAAAAGAACAGTGCCTTTCTTTTACAAAGCCAGAAAAAGGAGGTTTCCCATTTAGAGAAATGTAGTCTGAAGTAAAGCTACACAAATACAAAGGCAAACACTTCTCACTATTAGATATGTTAAACAAGTCTGCTTTTGCTTGAATATAATGTTCTCAATTGATCTTACTTCTAGGCAATCTATAATGTGGAAAACCACTTGGCCACATCAAGCATCCCTTTATTAGCTTAGCTTCAAAACAACACTTACAAAAAAACTCCAGATTAATCCACCTCAGATTTCTTATGAAAAACCTCATGCTAGGCTACCATCTGCCAGATCACACAACAAATTGAAGATGCAGGGGCGTGCAAAATGTATATGCAAAGGTTTTTAGAGCAGGAGAGACAGGTAGAGGTGAGAAGGTCTCATCTGCAGATATGCTGATCTGGTTTATGCATCATCTTGAGTACTGTACGAACAATAATATATTGCTGCTTTTCAAAAGATATGTATTTTACTGACATCCTGAGAACAAACTGCAGCAGCCACATTCATCTTTAGGCACAGTAACTAAATGCATTATTTTGCCTTTTTTTTTTTTTTTATCAGTAGTGAGATAAATTTGTATGTATCTTCAATAAAGTTGTTTTAGAGCTAATGACTGATTTCAGGATGTTGCTGGGGGAAGTGGGAAGGAAGAAAGTAGATTCTGAGGATAAGGGCATGATAACCCTGCATTTAAATATCTCTGAGAGCCTTCTTAAGTGAAACACTTCCCATTCTTTGAGATTCGCTTTTTATAAAAACCACATATTTGATAATATTTCTGCTTAAAGAAATAATGTTTAAGAACAAGGACTGTTGTACTTTAATACATGTATTTATTATACACTAACTCTTTTCGTACATGGATCAGCTGTGAGTTGCATTAGTAGCCTTCAGACCACTTTAGAAACTGCACATTTTACTGTCTGCTATTTTCCAATCCTGAATTTCCTATTATTTTCAAATACTGAACTTTCTCCAGTCTTCAAATATGGAATGTCCTTCTTCTTAACTGTTTCTCAGGTTCAGCAATTCAGAAAGTATTGCTAAATGTTCATGATCAGAAGTATTTAACAGAATGTTTTCAGAGTGTTTTGACCAAAATTGCCTTGAAAATAGTTAACCAATAGTCTAATAGAAATACTGATGTCTGTCAACACAGAATCCAGGGCTATTCTAACAATAAGGCAAAACAGTTCTCCCCCTTTGGCACCTGAGCTCAGTCTTGAATTTTTCCTAATGCACTTTACTGAAAGTTAATGAAGTTGTTCTGTGTCAGTCATGTTCAGACATGAAAGTGATTCAAAACACAACATTTTCAACTTTCATTTTAGGCTTCACAGGTCAATAAAACAGTTTGCTAATATAGAACAATTGTTAAACTTGCCTAATTACCTGAGGAGAGGGAGGATTCCCAAATGGACACCAATGGCTGACATTAAACTGGCAGCTGGTTAGCATTACCAAAATGAATAATGAAGTACCAGTGACATCTGGATGGGTTCTAGGCAGGCTCTGATGTATCAAGATAATTTCTCTGCTTTAAAGAATGATCCTTCCAGTGTCATTGACCTGATGATAAAATGCATTTTCACTTAAGCTGTCAAGTGCTATGAAAACACAGAATTACAGTAACTGCTAAAAAGATTTCAACAGGGAAATGGATCATAAATAAAATTTCCTCTCTTTCCACTTCCAAGCCAAGTATTGGCATGATGAGATAATGCAGCAAATGTCACAATAAAATGACAGAAAGTCAAATTTAACGCAGCTAAGTGCTCTGACACAGTGGACAAAATCTTCCATATACACAGTAACTTTTGGTGTGATGATTTATCAAGAATTTTTTCAAGTAGCAAATGCACTGCTTTATAGATTTCCGGTAAGACATATGACATAGTTTTCCACTCAGCTCAGTGACAGAGGAAATTATAGAACATGACCTTGAATAAGAACATCTTCCTGCATTTTGCAGTAACATTAAAAACACACTGATTCCACAATTTTCTCATCTATTATTGTGAAACACCCATTATCTTCGAATTCATTTGAAACAGCGTTTGATGAATTAAAAAGGCAAAACCAGTTGTTGATGGTTCAAAATGTTGCACTATATTACTACAAGTGCTGCTTGAGTATTCAAGGGGAATGTACCTGTATTCTTAAGAACAGAATACCTGGGAACAAAATGTCACTATTTTCCTCTTGCTGATAAAATACAGGACAGTGTAATTATTCAGTGTAATTACTGCTTAACACTCTGAAAATCTGTTGGTGTATGCCTATGATCAAAGTTAATCAACTATCTTGAAATCACTCAGAAAAAGAGGATTCCCTAGTTATCACAGAGGAAGAATAGCATCTTTACTTGGAGTGTCTGAGGCAAAATGAACCAGTTCCTTGCTTTTCATACTGCTGTGTCACCCAGGAATACCAGGGTGCTCTCTTGAAAAACCTTTCCATCACCAAGCCAATAATTGCACTATAAATAAGAAAATTTTCTTAGAAATTGGTTTGGGAACGAATGGAAGTTGTTGCGTTTTCTTTTCAACAATCCTAACTATCAGACTAGTTCAAGCAATTCCAGGTGAGTCCCTGAGGGATAGTAAATATGTCTTAAACTTATTCTAAGTTTCTACCCTTCATGGTCTCCATGCAAAATAAAGTAAATTGTGGACAATAACCAAATGGCAGATCAGCCGTTCAAGCTTTTAGCTTCACACTCTAAATAGGAAGGGTCTAAAGAAGTGGCTGAGTACATTTTGTAATTATTCAGGAGGCCTTCATTATACTTTGTTTATCACTTTACAGAAGATGGAGCATAAAGAAGCAGCGGTAGCCTTTTGTATGTCTCAAGAATTTATTTCGATGGGAAAAAGAAATTGCTGTGCAGATTCTATTGATATTGAAGATACACATCCTCTGCTGGTTTAAAGAAACCTGGTAATTTAAATTGGCTTATTTATATGGAAAATATCTTTAGCATATGTAAAGGATTTTAAAGTTACATGAGCTTTTTATATATTTCATTGTTTATACTTTTAACACCACACACATAATTCAATCAAAAAATGAATTTTTATCACAAAGCAAAAATGTTCTCCATTTTGCCAGCACATCTATCAGATTTTTCAGTCAAATTTATATATTTTTTTGTAAGTTCAGACATTTATTGTAGGCATTAAATGCATACATTTTATTTGCCACACTTTTCTGGTTTTTATCAGTAATTTAGCAGCTTGCTATTAATTGTTAGCTTGCTATTCTTCACCTCATAGTGGCTCTTGTTTTGTAGGGGAAGATCCATAGTAATATAAACTATAAGGTTAAAAAAGCCCCTCCACCTCTTAGATTGACAGACATAGCTGCGATAGTCTTTTTAAACTTAAGACCAATAAGAAATAAATTCTGTTTTATCCTGTTTACCCAAAGCAACAAAGCAAGGGGGGTTTTCCTACGGATTTAGTGTAAAAGTCCCCAGATGACAAACACAAAAGCCTAGATATCAAACAGGATGAAAATGCTGATGTTCAACACCTGCACTGCGTGAGGGCCAAGAAGTAAGCTAAAGCCTTTGCTAACCAACACACCTGCTTGACAGTGCAATTTTTAACCCTTTCCTCTTCCTTCCCAAGTTCCATACTTTAAATAGGGTAGGATTGAATGATGCAATCAAAAGAGATATTAATGCACAGTTCTAAAACAGAGACTACATTCTGCCTTATTGTCAAAATGTATCAAATGACTTTTTTATTTGTATTAAAAGGCTATTTAGCCTTTTAGTATTTTCTAGTTTTTAGTAGCATTGGAAAGGATTACTTATGGCTACAGAATTTTATAGGTTATGTGGAACTGTTTTCCATGCCTACCAAAATATTTGTGCCATCACATTGTTGTATCTGACCAGGCATATGGTGTTAAAAAAACATGAGTGTTCTAATCTTTCTGCTTTTCAGAGCCTGAAGTGGTGTGACTAAGGGCCATCCAGCCAAAGCTGAGCCCAGGTATCTACTGGATCTGCTTTTGCATTTCATTAGCACTGCACATTCATGATGAGGTGCAGAGGGTTTATGTGTAATGTCACAAATGCATGAACAGCAGCCCATATTGCAGCAGTTCTTACATTCTAGGAACTAGGATGGAACTAGATGATCTTAAGATCCTTTCCAACCCTAACAATTCTACAATTCTAGGACCGTCATTGAAAAAGAAAAATATTTGACAGCTTTTCCTCTGTCATTTATTAATCAATTAATACTAAATGAATACTAAAAATGATGGTCACATTATTAGGTCCTCAGTCAGTTTTAACATAAGCCACACAGGCTAATTGCCATTGTAGATAAAAGCAGAGTGCATGTGAAAACTTGTGCCACTGGCAGTTAATTTGTAATTTTAAATTGATGCTGCTTTCTGCTTCTTTCACCATTCCATGTAGAAAACATCTTCTAGTGTCTTCCATTATTGTTTGGGAAGCTCTAAAAAATTCAAAACCCATAGCTGAACATTGGAATAACACAAGATACTGCATATGGGAGATAGTTCTGCTTCTTACAACAGAAAGCGGGCTCAAAATGGAAAGGGTGGACTTGATTCAGTACAGCTATTGCTGTGCAAAATAGGCACTTCGCCCATACCTCACTGATACCAGGGTATGATCACACCAATGAAGCAGCAGCATGTTTCATGTTCCAAGATCTCAGAGGCAAGGACATGTGCATTTTCGATGTTAATAACTTGACCAAAGATGTTTCAAGTTTTGGTATGCATCACAAGAATATTAATTTCTCCCTTGTAAAACTAAATTGTAACCAAAAGTTTGACAACATCTGTGTGGAAACAAAGAAAGGGCAAAACAAAATTTCTTTGAACTTGCCATCTCCTTTAGCCCATCCTTTTAACCTCCATTTGAACTTTTGCAGTAGTTAAATTGTAGATTGACACTTTTAAAAGAGCTAAAAAGTGCTGACAGTGTTGGAATAAAGGTTTGGACACACTAATAGGTTTTAGTGTCTGAAACTTTTGCTAATTTGGCCCTGAGTGTCATGGGTCTCTCTGAGGAGATTCCATCTGTCCCATAAAGTTATGTATTTAATTGTAACACAGTCCTTTGATCTTCTCTGTGTGAAGATCTTCGTGTTCCATAAAATCAACAAGATGCTCCCATTCACTGAAAAGCCAGATCTCAAACTTGGTGATAGGTGAGACTATAGTCGTTGTTAGTGTATGTGCCTTTTCCCCTTTTGTTTATGTCACATTTCGGCTGCAGGATGACCCAAAAACAGTGATGAAAAATCCATCTTTATTACAACATAGTGAACTAGCATTTGGCCATGTTAACATAATATCAACTGAGACTGTAAAATAAATATTAGTGGTCACACTGTGCAGTAAAAAACACTGTGGACATATCAGCAATGTTGTTTGTTTTTCATTAGTGAAGTGGTTTAACATCTGTAGGTGTTCTTCACAATGGAATTTGTTACACAAGCATGGCAATTATTAGGGGTTACTTCAGATTATGGTATTTTTTACCTGAGTGCATAATTAGAAATAAAACTCAGACTGAAAGCCCACTTGCCGCTTGTGTGGTCATACAAAATACCTGCTTGTCAGGAATACCTTCCTGACAAACCTGACAAGTAGTCCAGAGGCATAGGCTCTCTCCATGCCAAGAACACATCCACAGCAAGTCCATACCACAGTGCAGAGCAAACTCGTACACAGTCCTTCCTTGCTGAGACTCTCAGTCCTACACCCAGAGCTTCCACCAAGCTACTTAGGAGCTCTGTAAGACCCCCAGAATCACCAGTACAGGGGAAATCCAAACAGGGCTGAATCCCAGCTGGCCTCCAACAGTCCCAGAAAATGAAGCACTAAGAGCCCTCAGGGGATCCCCTCATCCTGCTTCAGCATCCACACAGCAGTGCTGCTGTATCTGAGTACTTTTATGCAGACAGATGTAGGAAAGGATTTTCCCTTAGTGCCTTATCAAGTTCATTCAAGACCTACACTGCATATCTGGAAACACAGCCCAGGTGCTTCTACTCCCTATACCTTCATCCTCAAAACTCATTTAGGTCCTTATGAGCACTAGTTGGTGAAAAAAAACCTCTGGCACTGCAACCCCTATGTTTAAGATTGTCTGAAAGGCAGAAAAAAAAAACTTATTATGACATGAAATAAATTTCATTTTATTTTTTCTTCTTATCTCCTAAGAAAACCTTATTCACTGTATTCATTTAGTTTGCTTTTTGTTTAAATATTATCAGTAAGACAAACTTTTTTCCAGCCACTTAGCACATCATCAGTTAATGATATTATTAGTATAATTGTATTAATTAATAAAGGTCCTGTTTTCCTAGTACTATAAATGCTATTAATACTGAAGTTGTATTCTGTGACATACCATTTACTTCTAAAATAAGATGACAAAACCATGAAATGTTTTCATGCAATTTACAGTTACCTCATTAGATGGCAGTGTAACATTCAACAGAAATGTTTTATTCTTTTGTACATATTTATTTCATATTCACCTTTTTGGTGATTTTATGTTAAGTGATAAATCTAATCTTCTTCTAAAGACAAATCTAGTTTTACATTTTGGAATGTTACAATCTAACATCTGGAAATGTATCTTAAATCCAAATGCTGAGTGTTGATAACTGAATCAAGATATTATTCTTCTTGCCAAAAAAGTTATAACTTTTGATGAATAAGATGTTATTTACCATCATCTTTAACTCATAGGGTCTAGTCAAGAAATTTGTGTTGCAGAAATCAATTTGTTGAGAGGAATGATGGTTTGAAACATTCTTTGTAACTTTTTGATCTTTAGGCCAGCTGAGAAGCAAGCTAGCTCCAGATGAAAGTTTGGAACTACTTTAATATGTTTTCCCTAGTAGAAAGAATCTTTTCAATGCCAAGGGTCATCAGAGAATTATTCGTCTTGTATCATAGCTACCTATGCTGCCCATTTCCTACACTAAAGTCTGGTTTGTGCTGCTCGTAGTGCAAAGACTTGGTATCTAAATTTTCAGAAAACCCTATTTTTCTAGAACTGAAAGCACATCTCAGGACTTTTTATTCTTTCCTAATTCCTTTATGCTCCTTTCATCTCTTGGTATATCTAGCAAGGAGGAAGAAGTATTAAACAGTTGGTATGACCGATAGTGATGTAAATCAAATATGTTCAAAATATCTAGTAAAGTTTCATATTCTTCTGTATTTGCAATTTTAAGTTTAGCAATGCAGCCAGTGCTGGAATAGGTTTTCAAGATTGGCCAACAGTAACTTGCTGGTTCTGAATGAGAATCTTGTCTTGAAATTCAATCACTTAATAGTTCTCACACTAGTAAAAAGCCCTAGGCTACAACTTATTATTTACAAGTTATTCCCAGCATGCTAGGATGCATTCCTTGGACCTTGAAATCTTCATCCTTAATAATTCTTAGTACTGAAGACACAGACAGCTTCCCTTGAACACACTGGTTTATTTTGAATTGGTGAAAAAAATGTATTTTCCTGAAACAATGAAAGCTAGCCCTCCATTATAGTCAACTGAGTAACATTCTTTTGCATGGAAAAAAGTTATTAAATATAAAAAACATTTGCAAAGAGATGCAGATGGGTATTTTTTACCTAGTGACCAGTAATTGAAATGACATATGAAATCCAATGCAAAAAGCTATCTTACACAGTAGTGGTCTCTGAAGTGGCTATTGAGACTCAGAAAAAGGATCCTGGTGTTACAGCAGGTAGTTCCATGAAACAGAACTCATTTCAGTTCTCAGAAGCAGTCCAGGAAAAAACAGCCAAGAAAAACGATAGGGCTTACTTTACATGAATTCCTTCTTAGAGCACAAACCAAAAAACATATACCTATATCATGAATTTAGTAGAGAGTTTCATCAATGACAAAAAGAATAAAAATAAATTGGCAATAAGGATGTTCAAAGGTACCCATATAAGGTACGAGTCAAATAGAGAAAGAGAGAAAGAAAGATAAAACACAAATTTCTGCACTGAATGTATAATTGCAGAGTGGAAATCACTTAGGTGCTAGAGTTTTTATAAGCTCAGAGAAGTTTAGACAAATTTGGGGAAGGCAAACAACACGTAAACACAAACATTTGAATACAAAGGCATTGCCTTTGATTCAAGAAACCCCTCTGTTCCAAGGAGTTGGAGGGCAAAAGGGTGCTGGGGAAATAACACTGTATGTTTTTCCTGCCTGGACCTATCTTCGCATCTGGCATTGGCCATTAGATAAGACAGGAGACTGACTGACAGACCCTCTGGTCCAACCCGGTGCCACTGTTCATAAGGAAAAAAACTATTAAGAATTATTAATGCTATGTACATGCTTCAGACTGTTCTCAAGTGCCACATGCTTCAGATGGCATCCTTTTTTCTTCCCCTGGGAATGAATTCTGCCTTTGAAACATACAAACAAAATTTCCAACTAGAAAGTGTTTTTTTGCATTTTGAATCACTCCATCCACGCAGATCTATATTTCTATACTTTTTGCAAACCAGCAGGGTTTCACTCTTGCTGGAGAAGTATTACAGTAAAGAACTACACTAGTTCTTCAGCATTTCTTTATCGGCAGCTGTTCTGATAGCAGCAGAACTTTTACTGGGAAAAAAAGTAATTCCCAGTTAAAAAATGCAGTTTATATTTTTCCCTCTTTGCAATATACATGCTGCCAACAGGGTTATTGATGCACTGTTTCTCCTGATTGTCCTTCTCAAGGTTACAGAGCTAGTACAGCAGGTGCCTGATAAGAGAAAGCACCCTCCTTAATGTTGCACTGTTCTTCCATGAACAGAAGTCTCAGGCAGTGTGCTGAAGTGGACTGTTTTTGTCTCACAGTATTTCTTGACGGATGTCTATTTTTCAAATAACATCTGATGCGACAAGCATTTTAAGAATCTCTGGTTCTTTAAAATTCCACCTATTCCTCTGGAAAGGCATGCTAGCAAAATGCCATGTCCTTTACTGGCATTTACCCTGAAGGCTAGGAAAGCATTTCTGTGATAAGTGGAGCTCTGAGAGTACAGAATCATAGAATCATAGAATCATAGAATAGTTAGGGTTGGAAAGGACCTCAAGATCATCGAGTTCCAACTCTCCTGCCATGGGCAGGGACACCTCACACTAAATCATGCCATCCAAGGCTCTGTCCAGCCTGGTCTTGAACACTGCCAGTGATGGAGCATTCACAACTTCCCTGGGTAACCCATTCCAGTGCCTCACCACCCTTACAGTAAAGAACTTCTTCCTCATATCCAATCTAAACTTCCCCTGTTTAAGTTTAAACCCATTATCCCTTGTCCTATCACTACAGTCCCTAAAGAAGAGTCCCTCCCAGCATCGCTCTAGGCCCCTTCAGGTACTGGAAGGCTGCTATGAGGTCTCCACGCAGCCTTCTCATCTCCAGGCTGAACAGCCCCAACTTTCTCAGCCTAGCTTCATACGGGAGGTGCTCCAGTCCCCTGATCATCCCCGTGGCCCTCCTTTGGACTTGTTCCAACAGTTCCATCTCCTTTTTATGTTGAGGACACCAGAACTGCACACAATACTCCAAGTGAGGTCTCACAAGAGTAGAGTAGAGGGGAGGATCACCTCCCTCGACCTGCTGGTCACACTCCTTTTGATGCAGCTCAGGATACGCTTGGCTTTTTGGGCTGCGAGCACACACTGCCGGCTCATGTTCATTTTTTCATTGACCAACACCCCCGAGTCCTTCTCCTCAGGGCTGCTCTGAATCTCTTCTCTGCCCAACCTGTAGCTGTGCCTGGCATTGCTCCCACCCAGGTGTAGGACCTTGCACTTAGCATGGTTAAACTTCATCAGGTTGGCATCAGCCCACCTCACAAGCGTGTCAAGGTCCCTCGAGATGGCATTCCTTCCCTCCAATTACAGCAAATGTCTTGCAAAGACCTACTTTGGGCTGGTTGTTGTTCCTGCACCCTATCAGAGTTGATCGGGTTTTCCTATCTGTGTGAAATTATTCTTTAATTCCTTGTGTTTACACCAGTATGAGCATATCACAGATTCGGTCACAAGTTTGTGTCTCTGATAGAAATGCCTCTTTGGGACTGTCTTCTTTTTTGCTGTATTTCACATGGCATGATTATTTGCCCCCTACTTTTCAAACTTCATTAAGAATATAAATTCTTTTAATTTGATTTTCTCCTTCACTTTATTAGCAAGTTACTCAGTTCCAGGAAATAGAAAAGCAGAAAACTGGCATTGTCATTGGGTCCTTGGCAGAAGGAAGACTGCACATAATGTGATGAGATGACACAAGTCTATTAAAAATAGAAGGAAAGAACACAAATAGAAGAAATTAATCATCTTAGTATTGATAATATATGAAAGAAAAAAATGGTTTCCAATCTTCTTCTGGTTTTTGCTATCCACATGGCTATGAAGAGTTGGGTTTTTTTTCCATGGTAGCTTTAATATAGCAAGCAGAAATATAACTTTTAAACTGAGGTCTTTAAAAATGAAATCCAGGATGATGAGGATGATGATGATGATGAACATTATTGTTATTGTTGTTATTGTCTGTAGTACAGCAAAAAGATATTGCAGGTCATGTTTTATGAGTTCATTAAGATCCATTATAGGTGGCTAGAGTTTCCAGTGAAGCTGAAGCACTTGCTAACGGCTCTGCAGTATGTGTCCTATCATGCCTTCACGTTGAAATGCCTTCTGGCAAAACTTGTCTTCTCATTGGACACAATCATATACTAACTCAGATTTGAAACATAACATTCTCACATTCATGTTTACTAATATATTAATGTTTCAAATTTAAAAAATAATTCATTGGAACATAATTTTTCTCTTTTTTTAATATTAGGAAAATATAAATGTTCTACAGAGCCATCTGGGGATTTAGGAAGTTTTAAATGTAAATCATATACATGAAAAACTACAGAAGTGAATATGAGCATATAACTTTATTAGTGTATTTTTATCTGTAAGTGAATGTGTTGGACCAGGACAGAATAGATTGCCCAAAGTCTTTAGAATTTTGTATCATCAGTCATTGGTGCCAAAAAAAAAAAAGTTACTATAAAATTATAGCTTGATCAGCATTCGCTATCAAACAAATTCATGCTTCCCATTCAGTTTGTAGAACATGTGAAAAACACCACTATGGTTGCCAGTAATCACCCTTGTTTGACTATTTAGCTGGCAAATAAAATACAGAATGCTGAGGGATATGAAAACTTGCACCTCAAAAGGCCTCAGGCACCACAGTTCAGACAAAATGAAAAGTGGTGTGTTTTTAAATGAATGTTTTTAAAAGAAAAAAGTTCATCTGCCTTTTAAGGATAGACAGCCAGTAAGATTTGCATCAGACCATTTTCTGATCCTGCTTCCCACCTATATGACCAACGGCTAAATGCTAGCAAAGTGGTTTGATCTCAGACTGCTGTTGTCTCCCCTCTCTGCACACACACCTTCGCTGTTACTCACATCCCTCAGTGCACTGCTTGTATCAGGCACTCATTTGCATTTCCTAACCTTGCTCTTTTACCCATCTTCGCACAGAAACACACTGGTGTTACTGTTGCTGGCTAAGGTAGCCACGCTGGGTGAGGGACTTGGCATGTTCCAGGAAGAAAGGCAATGCTTTCCTTGAGAGCAGTAAGAGCTGCCTCTTCGTAAAACCAGGGTCAGCTTTACAAAATCCAGAGCTGCCTCTCACAGTAAACGCTAAACAGTACAAGCATCTGTGGCACAGCCTTCATCAGAAAGGTCCATCTCTCTCCAATTAAACAGGAGATAAAGGTTGATCAAGGAATTCAGGCTATAGTTTGCAAAAAATTAGAGGGTAATTAGAAAGACTTCATTTCCTCATGAAGCTGAATGTGGCTTGTGAAGGGAGGTAAGAGGATATCTACGTAGAAGAATTGATGACTGACAGGTCAAATTTTGGAGGGAATCAGCTTCATGGAGAGCATAGTTTGTGCAAATAGTCAGGGACTTGGGATTGCGAATTGTTCATAATACATTAACCCCATCCTGCCATTCTCAGTGCTTTGGACCACTTTCTAATTCTGCCTTTCTAATTCGATAGAGAAGCAGAGATGTTAGCCAATTATGATTTAATTAGCTGAGTATTCCCCTATATTTCCAATGACCTAAAAGAGATTAATTTCCTACTACACTGTATATATTTACTTTCTGGTAACAGGAAAAATAAATGTTATACCTCATAAGTCAGTAGCAAAATACATTAATTTTATTACCATTGCACAGTTATGAATTCTATATAGAAAAGCAGAACACCAGCCAATTTCCTTCGCTTTTTTTTTTTTTTCAGCTATATGAAGGAAAACCTGAACAAAAAAAAATGAAGTTCAAAAACACCCAAAGATCAAAAATACATCTTTTGATTATTTTTCTTTACTATCAGATCTCTTCTGCTGATTTGAATAGGTTACCTAGGAGAAACAATGTATAAAAGTCTGTCTTTAGATCTCTGATAGGAAATCCCCACTGCAGCAATAAATATTATATCCGTGGCAGGCAATTGGCAAGCTACCTTGATCATGATAGTCCCTGGCTGACAATCACACAAAAGTGAGACCAGAAAGTATATCTTAAATGTTTCAGCACTTGGATTTTCCTAACTACTCCTTTCAAGTACTTTATGAACAACTTGTATATAGATCAAAACATGCTAATTTCATCATTGCTGGCCAGCATCATAAAAGAATTGTATGAAAGCATATGGGCACACTCACCAACTTTTTAAGGAACCAAATCTTTCACAGAACTATTGAAGTTTCTTCATGAGATAAAAGAGTTTGCTGTTTTGAAACAATAGTAACTCTTTTTTTAATATGAAAACATATGAGAGTGCTATATGTCATTCATTATCTGTTACCTTTTCATTTAAAATGCTTTCAAGGGGCTGCCTAAATATGTAAAAGTAGCAAGGGCTAGTACACTGCACTGCCAAGATAGGTTTAAGTTTTGGCCCTGAATACACTGCCTAATTCCCCAAATCATCAAGGAAAAAATTATCAAAAAAGCATATGCAGTACCTGGTTATGAGATTATGCCATTTTTTTTCTCTCTTGCAATAGTATTTGAAGGAGCACTGAGGAGCTGCAAGTGTCTGCTCTCAGAGATGTGCAGGGATGGGAAATCCAACCTAAAGAGTAAGCTGAAGAAGGGAGAGGAGGTGACAGCATTAAGAAAATACAGATTCACCATATGAAAAACATCAGCAAAGCACATAGAACGTCTTAAGGCGAAGTCTGCTAATGACCTAGAATTAGATGACTTGAGCTTTCCAGAGGGTATGTGCCCTAAATAAAACCTACAGAAACACCTACATTTTCCTTATTGCAGTTGTTTGCCTAGCACCATCATCAGAATGAAGAACACTTTACATAGTTAAAATTAGCAGACACATTCCTAGATAAAAGAATTTATCACTTCATTACAGTAAACTTGAGGAGTTAACTGAGGTTATAAGCCACAAAACCAGAAACATTACAGAAATGCAGGTATCTTGGGCCCAATTTTTAGTAATAAATCAAATGTAATATGGCACTTGCAATGGTACTTGAATATAAACCTGAGACATTTCTGGTCACATCAGACAATTTCATCCTGCACCTTACAATGTTCAGCAATCACAAAGCACAAAACTCACCCCAAGAGACTTTATGATTTTGGAAAGTGCATTCATGACACCATGGCCTAAAACATAAAGTGTGAGTGACTAGATACTGTGCCACATGCAGATTTAGGGTCTAGTGTTTGTCAGTTTCTAGTTTATACATAAAGATCTTAGCACAGAATTAAGCGCATTTGGTGTCTGTTAAGTACTGAATTCTAACTCACTACGGAAAGTTTGGACAAAGCTATCTTCTCACAGCAAAAATCTACTGCCAGATTATTCAAAGAAGAATAAGACTGAAGCAAGAGCAGGTACTCTTTTGGATTAGTTGGAAAAAGATTAGTAAGAAAAAAACAGGTATCCAGATCCCTACAGTAAATTATAGGGGGTAGCTAAAGTGGTTTCTGTAAAAAATAAAAAATAAAAAGGAAAAAGAGAGAAGCCTCTGATCTATATTAAGAGCTACAGATCTCAAAGTTTGACTGGAGGGCCAGCAACACAGCATAGCTTTGTAGAACCATGACAAGGAGTTTCCTGAACAGGAAAAGCTACTATCTGACATTTTAAAATCAAACCCTGTTCTAAATCATATCTGAAATAGAGTAGCCTACAAACAGGCATCTGCATCTTTGTGTTAAAAGTTAACAAATGTATAGACCATTTTAATAGGCCCTTTCTGCAGCAGGTTAAATCTCCTGACAAATTTGCACAGTCACATGTGCTATAAGACATTTCTGCAATTGTTTAGCTTGATGATTTATTGAAATACCGTACCCTTATAGGTGTTTAAATCAAGATTTAAAGACTTTAACGGATAGTCCCAAGTTTGAATAGCTGGAGGAAAATGCAGAACAAAAAGCACAATGCAATTCTGACTTTTCAAGATGTCACTGGAATATGCTACTTTTCAGAAAAAGAAAAAAGATGGCCAAAGTGATGCTAAATCTAAGAGATGAAGACACAGTCTTTGTTCAGCTGAAAAGGAAAAGAGCTTCTGGCTGGAGTTCAAAACTCGATAAGCCACCTGATCAGTAGGCTCTCCAGTAAGGAAGACTTACTAATTGTGAAAGTCATCTTGGAGCTTGCAAAAAGTGCTGAGAATATTCCCCTTCCTATCATTTTACCACCATCACGTTCATGCCAAGTCCCAGCCAACTGGCTTCCACCCATATTTCTACTAGAAACAGAAATTATATTCTTCTGGCTCAAGCCAAACAGGAGACATAGAATTAGCATTATTAGGATATTCATGACTTGGTAGCTAATATTACTTTATGCTCCTACCTAGAAGTTTCAGCACAACAAGGGTCAACTGTTAAAACTCATAGGTCTAAGCACTATCATAGGTGTAAGCCTATCACCTCCTTCTGATACTCTCAATCATGTAGAGATGAAACCACCCTAAGTCAAATCTAGCCACCATGAGACCTGTGTTCATGTCTCTGGCACCTTACCGCCACTGGAATTAGAGATGGATGGTAGATCTCACATAAATAATAAAAAGACAGATATGTTCCCTGAAACACTGAGACTATGACTGCCAGGAACAAAGGAAACGCTTGTAATTTGAAAAGCATCTTCCAGGAATATATGCTAGTAGATATATATATATAAAAGATGACATTTGGGAGACAAATGTAATTTGACTTGAGCTCTATTCATAAATCAAGTAACACTCAATACTTGAAGATATCCATGACAGTGGTTTGTGATATTTTAAGTGTGAATAAAGCATGATTAAGTTTTCCTATAATTAGAAAAAATATATAAACCAGGACTTTACCACAGAAAGACTTTTATTAAACTCACTTTCAGTAGTCCGCCTTTCTAAAACTCTTACTCCTTTCTCCGTGAATTGCATTTACTAGAGATTTTCTAGGATAAGAGAACACCAAAACCATTTTGGATGTGTTTGAAATACAGAGCGCTACTGTCACCACTGTGTTAATTCAGTATTTTCTCTTTTTCCTGAACTTCCAGAATGGTTCTAGTGCCTGATCATGTTGCAGATGAAACAGTTATTTTGGCAAGCTGCCAACCAATTTCTGTTTGAAACTTTATCTCTCTCCAACTGGCAATAGAAGTAACTGTTTGACCTCTTCCCTGTTTAGGTTTTTTTTTCACCCTATTTGCACACAACTTATTCATAAAGATGCCATGGTTAAGTATGTTCCATCTGAGAAGCTTTTACACCTTTCTGGTTTTATGCCCATGAATCTCAGACTGTTAAGGGCTCCTAACAGCACGATAATGCAGCATTGTCAAGTGCTGCAAAGCTTCCTATCAAAAACTTAGCTACAATTAGTGCCATAAACCAAACTTTCCTAATTAACATTTTAATAGAACAACTTCAGAATGTTCTCTTTTTCTCTCTAGCATAGAGAAATTTATTTATTGCCTTGTACTGAGACAAGAACATGTATACGTGACACCAAGTATGTCAGACATACGCTGATACTAAGTAAACTAACAGCAACGATTTCACCACAGCAGCTGAATATACCAC
This sequence comes from Amazona ochrocephala, assembly GCA_039720435.1. Taxonomy (NCBI): domain Eukaryota; kingdom Metazoa; phylum Chordata; class Aves; order Psittaciformes; family Psittacidae; genus Amazona; species Amazona ochrocephala. The sequence goes on from CM077879.1 coordinate 33,093,420, forward strand.
AGCAAAGGAAATTGTTTGAAGAGAAGTGTCTGATAAAGTGCAGGTTGATGCAGACATCCAAGAGATGTAGAACTCCACCATCATGTTCTTCAATGTTGTAAAATGTTTACTTCTCTTTTCTGCCTCATAAAACGAAACGACCCAGAGAAGAATTGACTAATCCTAGCCAGGCCCTAATCTTAGTCAGGATTCTACAATGAATGCCCAGAATATAAGCCTTATTTCTACTCTCTTCCCCAGGCAGTAGAGGTGTGGCATGGTCTGATCTCATGCAGCCATTGTTATGTTCCTATAACTTCAATCTTCAAATGGTTGCGCTACCAAAAACCCCACCAAATAACTGCAGAGGCTTTAACAGCAATGAAGTCAATAGTTGAAAAGAAAAAGGATCAAATGCAGAGATTTCCAAAAGGCCTCCTTGCTGATAGCATCTCCATGCAGTATGGAAAAAACCTTAAGCATCTTAACCACAGTGCTCTCAGTATTTATGACACAGGCTTGGTCCAGTACATTAAGGCAATAGTGAAGATGCATTTATGGTGTATAAAACTGGCTGAGCTCTGTTTAGTCCTTTGCTGTACAAAAAAAGGAGAATGGCAAACCTAACGGTTTGCAATGGTATAACTAGAGCCATAGTACGGTGGTACTAATATGAATACATACAATGAAAAAACAAATAATAATAGCCACACCCGTAGCCCATATGGCTGCTGGTAAAGACCTCTGTTTAAGTAAAACTTCACAAAGCTACCAAAGCATGATTGGTTGGCTATGAAAAAGAGTTAACAAAGCACATCAAGAAATGAAAATAGCTGGAAATGAAAGCTGATATTAAAATGCGTTTGCTGAATGACTCTCACATGTCAGAAGTTAAATTCTGCACAACCCTGGAGCGCTACCAGTGTGCATGCCAATACCAGTGATTTGAAGTTTCATATAGAATAAGTGAAGCTGGGCTGTCACACCTGAGCATGAGGACAACATCAATAAGCTTATGACAGAAAACCTGAAGATACAGACAGGGCCAAACTGCTCCATGCAAACACAAACGGTTCAGACCAATGAAAGGACTGTGTGCCTGTTGACTAGCTCTCTCTTTTTGTGATTATATCAGCTTGCCTAATAAAAAATACCCATTTCCAGAGGCACTTGGGTTCTCCTATGTCTTATAACTATTACAGCTGGAAGACTTCCACAAAAGACTGTTAAAAATACTACCATCTGCATTCTGACCAAGAGCACAAAGATTAATAAAAGTAACCATTCTACTTCAAATACATTCAGAAGTCAAGGTTACCCCTGGGTTTCAGAAAATCTCCTCCATGGCCAGTAGATTATTTCTGACACAACTTGGAAAAGAAAGCAGCAGAAAACAAAGCATGTGAAGAAATACAGAGCTGGCATAGAAAACTCAATTTCCAGCCAGCTCAGAGATCAAAGGGCCAAGTTTTACAGCTACTGGGAGAATCAGTGAGAAGCAGAAAGTGGGGCTGCACCTTCTATACAAACTCCACAACTACCTTGAATGGTTCTCTTTGCCTGGAAAAAAGAAAAGGCAAAAAAAAGAGCAGCCACTGACATTTTCTCTGCCTTCAGAGATTTCCCCTGAACCTCTTCATATTACAGCAGCCCCACAGCTTTCAGATTGATAGGGCTATGCAAAATGTAATGAGTGGTAAACTAGAACATTAATTTTACTGGTTAAACAAAACCAACCTCTCCCGCTTTATCCAGTTGGGCTTTCTGAAACCACACAAATAAAACAACCACTGACAACTGAAGTTATTAGTCTAACAACATCTGAAAAGAGCTATTTTGAGGTATTGCTTTTGCATCTGCCATTTTCAAACTAGAAAAACATTAACTGCATCTGAAGATCATGATGGATAGAAAGTAACAGAGAATAAAGAAACGCTGCAAGCAAAATGAAATAGGAAAGCGCGGTATATTTCTTCAATGGCAGCACATGAGAAATGAAAAAGGAGGCTACGACAGATTTTTAATGCTCTGGAGGTTTTATACAGTCATTCGTCACCACCATACCTGCTCAATTACGTTTTGTTCAAGGATTATTGGCATATGTCTAGAATGGGAATGGGTCGAGAAAATGAGAATTCGTAGGGAATCTCCCCACATCCGCTGTGGGGATTTGAATCAAATGAGATTGCTTTCTTCATCTGTATGTTGGCTAGGTGTTTGGATGCTGAAGTTTCAGCTGATTATCCACCACTTATCCCCAGTTACTGCTCTGGACTGTGTCATATCTGTGAAAGAAAGATGCACAATAATAATAACAAGGATTACAGCCTTTCCCATCTTCAAAGTACTTTTGAGGTACTTGGATTAACAGTAAACTGCTAATCCAAAGAAAGATAATTCTATTTTTGGTATGATTTAAACACTGTGTTTGCCAGAAATGCATGGAATTATGATCTGAGCAGCAGCCACTGTTTTTTTACACAATTTACATGGAATAAATTATTTTTTAACATGCAGAGGAAAAAAAATCTATTTAAAGCAAATACTTTAGTTCTCAGTTATTGATCTATTATTAATGTGACCCAGTGTCATCCATAAAATCATTATTTCATGATAAGTTGAAGTGCATTACAATAGTATTTTATGAAACTGCATTCAGTGCAGAGTAGATCTTCTACTGCCTGTTTTGCAGAATATGATAATGAAGCCTTTAACCTTTCTAAGTTGCATTTTGTTAGCCACAAAATGCTGAAACACTTTTTTGTGTATCTGCATTCAACTTCTATTTGGCAGAGCGCAAAATGATTTTGTCTGCAGTCCATCAGTAATCTATGCTCATCCACTTCTTGTTATAGATTGAAAGAAGTTGAGATATAGTAATGGCTCTAGCAAGCATGTTATATAATGGAAAATGCTTTTTTTCAATATCTTGGTTTGACATAAAGGATGCACATGCAGTACCTGAATTGCATCCACAAAACTGAGCTAAAATGAGTTGGAGCCCACTGGGAGCATTGGCACCTGAAATATGAACACACCTCTGGTACATTATAAATATTGCTGCCTTCTCCTGGACTTTCTTGCAGGCCTTTTTCTAGACCAACCTTTGCCATGGAGGTGGTAATCACCTGACAACAAGCTTCAGCAAGTTTAGGTCTAAATCATATAGGTTCTGTCATTAACCCTTAGTATTCTTACAGAGGGCAGAGACTTCCGCAGATTAGTTTGTCCTTCATAATTGACAATCCTGAGTTACTGTAAAGTAAATCAGTGTGATCTGTTGTATAGCTGTAACTAACTAGCATAGAGACATAGCTCATCTTTGTCCTGACAGTCTTCATACAAAAACTTCTATAAAGATTATTCCTTAAAGGAGGAATTAAGATGAGAAAGTAGCCTCCTTTGGCTCTGTGTTCAGCGGAGAAACAACCTTCACCCACAGCAGCTTTCCACTCAGCAGTATCAGAAACTTCTTACTCTGATACTGTTTCTCCTTGAACGTATTGATAGGGAATATAATTAAAATATATAGTGTTGAGAATCATACATTAAAATTTTAAGTAATTCAGAGAATATTTGTTAGTAAAGACAGTAGGAACCATTCGGCAAAAACAAGAAAAAAAGAAATCAAGGATGCTGTCATTTGCAGCAAGATTTCAAAAGCTAATACTTTTTCTTTAAAGGTAACTGCAATACACGTCACAAATGTTACAAGTTTGAAATGTCACACATAGTGTGCTAAGTGACTCTCAATTTAAAAATGACAGTAAACCAAATAAAGTGAAATAATCTTTAATTCCCTTTTTAAATGTGCATTGGAATCCAATACAGATCTGTAAGGCACTCTCATAGGTAAAAAAAATTAAAAAATTAAACATTCTTTTAAAAAATAAGGACAGTCACAAGGAAATGGTATGTGCATAAAATATAACCTTATCTGTAACTGATAAACAATGAAATATGAATGTTCAGGTTTTGGATGCATTGCAACGTAATGCCATTTCTGCCTCATGACACTACTGAAGTGTAAATATTGGCACTGTAAATGATTTTTCATCGGGGTTAGGGGCTTGTATTCTCTTCATATCCCAGTAAAAAATAAACTCTTTAATAAATAAATATATAAAATAAATATATGCTATCTGGAGATGTATAAATAGGTCCATCCTGAAGAAAAGTTCCATCTCTGACTATGATGCATCAACATCTAAGATTCATTGCTACAGTGGAGACACTGACTTCATATACAGTTCTCAGGATTTATTACTATTTTACAGTCCATTTATTTCTATTTCTTCCAGCTGTCGTCTCATCAGCATGATGCAGGTAGTCCTCTGCTAATTCACGGACTATAGGTAATCCAGACAAATTTGCCAAGATTTTGTTATTTTAAAAAAGCCACTCTCCAACTTCCCTCTGGTTACTGGCTACCAAACAGTTCAGGTTTGAAGGAGGCTGGTCCACTGTCAGCTTTAAGCCTTGTCTCCTAAATCCAAAGGCTATAAAATAGATGCTCGCCTATCACAAAGTAGCTTCTTCCAATCCATCATCCCAGGCCTCTGCAGGTTCCTGATGCTGGTATTGCCATGAAAGCAGGGGCAACAGCTCCAGTGTGTTTTTTTTCTTCCCCAAAGTTGCCTCCTTCCTCAGCTGTATCCTAAGACATCTTTGTACAGTTCTGGAACTCTTTCAGGATCCACAGGCCGAGGCAGGAAATGAGTGAATTTCTGGTGTCTTTTGGACCTTGCCCCATCTCTGGGAGTACCGTCTTTGTTAAGTGCTACGAAGTATCGCCGCCCCGAATCTCCATGTTTGTACACATTGGACGAGTAAGTGTTGTACCAGTTCTCTTCAAACTGTTCCCTAAAGATGCATTCAGAAGTTAATTTCTCCTACAGAAAGAAACAGCAAAGAAAAATAAGTCAAGCTGTTGCTAGATATAACACACATCAAAAAATACACTGTAAAAATAAACAAAATGGTTTAGGCTTTGTGTGGCCTTACTGTTCATTTAACTGTCAACACATCAAACCTAAGAAGAGTATGTAGACTTGACACTGAATCTGGAAGCCTACTTTAATCTTAATTGTTTTTAAAACTGGACCTGTACATATACAATTTTGATTTTAAATACAAATTAGATATTTATTAACATCTAAGAAGGCATTATTTACGATTTAACTAAAATAGCTGGCCTTCAGGAACTCTATTATGTAAAGTTCTATCTACCATTCTAGAAATGGGATTTGGTGGAAGGACTCAGATGGAATGGAACATATCAGGAAGATACTTCCACGTGTTCTTTGTGGTGTGCATCACTTCTCACATTTTAAACCACAAAGGAATTGAAGAGATGGAGTATTTTATCTCAAGATGCTTTAAGACTTGAAAGAAGAGTCTAAGACTTATTTTCCTGAGAGTATTGGAAAAAAAATCAAAGATTACATTTTTAGATACAAATCAAATGCTTCATTATTCAATGAAAATATTCCAGTCAGGATCTACAGATGCTGCCAATACTCTTGCATCACTTCAGTTTTTCAACAGTGGCATCTAACTCTGACATATGGTATTGTACACGTTTGCCTGGCATTTGAAAGATTGCTTTTATGTTAAAAAGCTGGTACCTGGAAGTACCACCTGCTGATTTGTAAAGGATCATTAGGCTATGCATAAAGTAAGTCAGGGCATTATATTAATTGTTGTTTATTTGTTCCATAAATATCCTTTTATCTTTTTTCCAGTTGCATTCAATGTTTTTGATGATAGAGTATGCACTATGATACACTGGCAGTATTGATAGAAAGAAAATTAGATAGCAGGCAACTTAGATGCTGTTCGAATACCTGGTTTATCTATTTTTTGTCACAATTTAAGAAGAGCATTTCTTTTTTGTTCTCTTCATCTAGGACAGAGAAACTTTTCTCATCAAATATTTAATAGCCAAGGGTATATTGTATACTTCAAAAATGTGTTATACATTTCAACAGGCAAAGATGCTAGTGTTTTGAAAGCTAAGATGACCTCAGCTAGCTACTTTAGGGGTTTGCACAGTGCTAAGAAGTGAATCAAAACTTCAACGTGTATGAGCTGACTTGAAAGTGGTACTTACAGAGCCATAAAGTTCTCCTTTCTCGTTCATTCCAAGATAAAGGCCACTGTCCACGCCTCTAATACTGACCAGTCCCACTGCCACACTGATGAATTCAAGGATACCTGAAAAAATAAGAGAGATTGCTTCAGTTCAATCTGTAAGAACACAATATGTAGCATCCAAAACACAGTTGAAAACAATAAGTGAAAATAAGTAGAAATAAGTAGAAAATGAGTAGAAAATTTACATGTGATAATAAATGTGTCCAGCTTCTCTGAAATTTCAAATACTTCATTTGAACATGCACAGGAAAGCATTTGAGAAGCTGCATCTAGGAACAAGATCCCTACACCATTTAAGAACCTGGTTTTTTTAAACACTGAATATGAAAGTACTTTACTCAGCACTGACGCTAAAGCTCTCAATACTGTGTGGTTGGAATCTATATTGATTATACACTATTTGCTAAACTGCCTACTCAAACACTGGAAGATAGGTTTGAATTACCTGAACATATACTTTACTTTATCTTAAAAAACACACCCATTATTAGATCATTTGAATGGAAATCAAAGTACAGATGGGAATTTTATATAACAGAATCTACCCACAGGAAAAAAAAAAGTATTTGCCAGACATCTTATCTAGCATATGGGCCCACACCTCTTGACACAACTTGCTGTCTTCAGTGCAGGCTTTTTATGTGCATGAAATATGCTGCTTATTTGCTAATGTTTCGGTTATAGTAATATAAATAATGCATTTGCCCCAAAATGTAATATATATTAATAATATAAAGTACTCAAGAGATGAGGCACTATTTGAAGCCTAAACTTGGCAACGGTATACCGACATATTAAACCAATTGATATGCACAGATTACAGTACATATAAAACATGAAAGAAAGAGAATGTGTGAACTGGCTTTTTGGAAGTTGTTAGCAGTGTAAACAAAGCCTCAAAAAGAAGTTGTTGTAGAATCATATCTGAGATTCTGTTGTGCTGCACCAAAACCACAAAAGTCTGAACCTAAGATAAGTGGGTTTAAGTGGTGCATTTGATAATGACATTTGTCTATTTGCTTGTTTATAGTTACTCTTTATCATTTAGGACCACTTTTCACTCTCAGACAGATGGACTGTCTGGACTATACAACAATTTAAAATGTTTTGAGTTTTAATTGAGCTTTGCAGGTTTATTATTTATATTACCAAGCAGCAAAGAAAGTAAATCCTTTACAAAGAGTAAGCATTACAAACTCTGCTGCACGTAAATCATTCTAGTCTTCCAGGTCCTGAAGCACAAAGTCCCATAAAAAGAGGTGGAGGTATTTTGTCTTTCTGGTATCATTTTCAAAGCCATCCTTTTTCAAACTCTAATAAGCAGGTGATTCAACCCACAAAGCAACCACATCAGACAAACCTGCCCAGAATAGTGGTAGCATAAAGGAAGAACATTTCTAAAAAGCCCAGTAAATGTTTGATCTGGGGCTTTTTTCATTTTTTTTTCCTTTTAAACCAAAGATTTATTTCATGTTTACACGCTGTAGGAAATCTTCCTTCTGAGAAGAACTGTTTGACTACTGCTCTTTTACTTCTGAAAACACCCGTGTGTTATAAAAGCAATTAAGAGCTAGTCCAGCAGATTGTTTTGACTATGGAGAGGACAATAGGAAACTCTTTAATCACCTTTTTACGACTGCTAAATCAATACACACAAAAACTCACATGTACTTGACAACGGCAGGTTTGTTCATTTGTCCAGTTCCTACAGCTACTACCTAGGATTTACTCTTATATCACAGGAAGCATTTACATTTTGAGGTTGCCTTCACCTGCTTTTGGTTTATTGACAGAGAAAGTTGACTGGGAAGCATGTTAAGGATTTGAGCAAAGAGGCATTTTAGGCCCCTCTGCTTCAACTTTCCACCCTGCAAACCAAAGCAGCCTAACCCAGTCTAAGGGTCAGGATGCCCATGAACTGTATTATTCTACAAGGACTCAAGCAGCTGCGATACAGACAGGGAACACAGAAAAAGTCGGTCCGACTTTCGACCCCTCCCCAGTAAACCTGCAGGCGCGTTACCGCAGCGACAGCCACCCTAAGCAGCAGCGAAGCCCGGCAAGGGATGCGCAGCCCCTTTGCCCTGCTGCAGCCCCAAGGTTTGATGTCCCTTATCCCGCCGGTATCGGGAGCTCATCCCCCTGCCCAGCACCACCGGTCCCGCACCACCTTCCCGTTAGCATGGGAGACACACGTATACATGGACGCGCGCGCCCACACACGAACACGCGCGCACACACGGACGCGCGCAGGAGCACGCTCCCGCGCAGGCCCACAGGCAGAGCGCGACCGGGGCCGTAGTGCAGCCGCCTACCGAAGAGGCTGTGGTCCTGGCGGGTGCCGCGCACGCTGCCGTCGGGCAGGATCTGCAGGTGGAAGCCGGTGCGGCAGTACAGCTGCCGCCGCCGCAGGATGCCCTGCAAGTGCGCTAGGTCCGCTGCCGCTGCCGCCGCCGCTGCCGCTGCCGCACCACCGCGGGCTGCCCGCTCCGACGGGGCCCGGCGGTCCCCGAGCAGCGCCGGGCGTTCCCCGGCGGGCGGGAGCAGGAAGTGGGCGCCCACCGGCTGCCCCAGGCCGTCCAGGCCGCCCAGGAAGCCCCCCACCTCGGCCAGCGGAGCCATGGGGGAGCGGGGCGATCGGGCTAGGGCACGGCGGCGGAGAGCGGCTGCCAGCCTCTCCCAGAGGGCATGTGGGGGTGCGCGGCGGGGCCCCAAGCATGGGGAGCCGGCAGGGCCGAGCCGTGCTGAGCCGAGCCGAGTAAGCCAGGCGGCGCGGTGGTGTTTATACGCCCCGCGTGTGTATATATATATACGGCGGTCCCCCTGACATATGCTAATGAAGTCCTCTGCGGGGAGGCTGCGTTTGAAATTGTAAACCGGCTCCCCCTCTCCTCGCACCTTCCTCTGATCTGAGACGGCGGCGGGGAGGGAGCTCCGGGCGCAGCCCCCACGCCCCGCCGAACGCAGCCAGCCATTGGGGAGGCGGGGGAACGGAGTGGAGCGGGCAGCGGGGGGCGGGTAGGCGGGAGCGGGGCCCGGGCGGGAGCTGCCGGAGCATTACGTGGACAGGTGCAAGGAGAGGCAGAAGGGAAGAAGGAGAAAGGGCGTTACCTGAGGGTTAGACCTGCCCAGACACACATGAAAGAAAAAACACAAAGATCTGACAGTTTTACTCCCTGTTTCTAAAACGCTAATAAAAATGTACATGCATTACCCTTCCCTTTTATCGCTTCAGCTACAAGGAGGGGAATTTCTACAGAAATTGGCATAGCCGGGAAGGTGTTTTCCCCTCTGCAAATTCTCCCTCGCATTTAATTTATTGTTAATGTGACATGAAACCAATTTATAGCGCTTGGGTATTGACACATTGTCTTAAAGACAGAAATAGGCATGATGTCGTGGTTTGGGATAAGTATTTTCAAAACCTGCAGAGAAGAAAGATTGAGAGGTGGCTCCCCTAATCCATCTTCTTTAGGGTTTTGCATTGGCCCGTAACAAAGGTCTGTGAGCATCGCAAATGAGCAATAACGTCATCTACTGAAAGATCTCTGTTGTCTTCATACAGTGTTTTGAATCAATTTAGGACTTTGCTGTCCTGTTCCAGAGGAGCATATGTATTTTTTTTCATCTCCAGAGTAGAATGGTTCATGCACATAAATGCATTGGTGGATCACATGGTCATTATTAGCAATGGTAAAATAAGAGCTTGACTTTTCCCTTCTTTGCTGCTTTTTTCTGTAACGTCTAATGAATTTTAGGACTCAAACTAGCGTTCAATATATGCAATGCAGTTTCTTGCCAGTATAAAATGCAAAGATCTCATAGTTTTTTCTTTCAAAAGTTCAAAAGAGAATCACTTGGAGGTTTAAGATTTCATTTAAACAAAAAAGTTGCAGAGAATCATGAAAGATTAGTTCTCCCGTCTTGCTCCGTGGTCTTTTCAGTCACAGTCTAAATCTGAGAGATCAAATGGATTTGCCTGCTTAGCTTTATTTGCTATGGAGAGTATAGGGCTAATTAATTGGCAGGTGCTTTAAAGCAGGTAATGCTACACCTTTTCATCATTGCAGTCCTCAGTACTGCCCCTGTGTGCACCTGAATTATAAAAAGGTTGCTTTAAAGCAAGTGATTTACTGTGGAGGGATTTAAAACTGAAAAAACTAACGCTAAATACAATGATCAGATAAATCACCTCAGAGGAGCGCACAGGCGGACCTGCTCTGAAGGCAGTTACAGATAGATGTTATATTATTTTACCTTTCAGATAACAGGAGCCTGTCATGTGGTGGGACCTAAAAATCCACCATAATCGAGATTTCAAAGCACATCTGTGTAAACATTATCACATCAGTGTAAAACATCAACCAATGAGCTTTCTCTTTGAACCAAATCTACTTAATTGCAGTGCTAAATCAAAGAAATAGATCAAAGTTGAATAATCTATATGGCACCTATTTCTCAAGTAGCCTGTACATTGATTGCTCAAATACACCTAAAAGGTTTGAAACACGCATCAAGTATTTTTATTGACATGATTGGTGGGTTAAGATCAAGCTGTTCACCACAGCTGCTAAGTTGCAGGACATACGCTAGGATAGTACACCTAAATGGAGGAAGTTTATTCTTCTATGCCTAAAGATGCTCCAGTACACATAATGTTCCCGAGTCCAAGCAGTACTCTCCAAGTCCTACAAAGAGTGGAGGGCTCTTCTGATTTGATGGCACCACTGTCTCCAGTAGAGAAGGGTTCATTTTTCAAACAAACTCCAAAATCCTCAGGCATCACACACTGGAAGACCCTTATGGCTAAATCTTTCCTGTCATACAGTGGAAACATTTAGAGTGGAATATATAACCTCGATCTTTTCCGAGTGGAGTCTTTAATGTCTGGGCACTAAACCGGTTATGCTGTTTTATAAAGTACCAGAAAAGAAACAAAAAGATAAGAAATTTTTCGTGTTTGCACTAGTCATGTGACAGGAAAAGATAACACTAAAGATTTTTTTTGCACCTTCTGAGACTATACCATGGGAAGTTAAATAATTTTGAAGTGTTTTACAAAAGTACATAATTCAGCTTAAAAGCATACAGTACAATCTAATCAACTCTACGTATACTTCCTAGAGACGGCACTTTTAGTGTTGTTGAACAAATACATATGTGGTCGAGTTTTTATTTCCATAGCAAGTAGTTAGGGCTTCTATAGACAATATAATTACTGGGTATTTCCTAAGAATTGCATATTGTCGTAGGCAAAACCTGGTAGCTACCAAGGGAGTGAAGAAAGCAATGGCCTGAAATCTTTCATAGATAGTCTATATATATATATGCTTATATATAGACACAGAGACAGATCTAGGTATCTGTCAAGGTGGAAAAAAATATCTGTTGGCTGTAAGACTTTATGCTCAGCAATTTATTGCACCTTTATTAATTTTAGAACTCCCTTACAACAGTGCTGTGCAAGCCATAAGATTTCAATGATAAAATACTGGCTAGGAGAATAAAGGGGGGAGGCCACAAATACATGAGAAAGCAAACACGGTGTGGAACAAAAAACACTAAGTGGAACATAAAGGAATATGCCCACCTGGAGATGCCAGTGTATCATGGACAGTTCCAGATTCTTCCTAGATTGGACAAGAGAACATAGTTGGCTGCTTTCAACTAGACGAGCACAACACGAAGTTACAATGAAAGCCTTTCTGAGCACTGCAAGCTTGAGTAAAATAAGGTGTTTTCTTGTGCAGGATTTACTAGGAACAACAGAATAATTTTCATAGATCCATGTACAAATCAGGACATAATCTGATGATATAATGCCTTTTGAATGCAATACATACAGACTTAGAAGCATTCAGAACTTTTTCTTCTGAACTGAGAAAGTTACAGGTATGTATGCATGTATACATATATGTATATATACCTACCTATTTACAATGCTGTAAAAATGATTTTCATATGGAAGTTCTACATTTCTTGCATCTTCATTTTTTTTTCTGTTTCTTTAAATGAAGACAGAAATTCATAGAGCTTTTTAAGGTTCAGGATTTTGTTGTCCTTGCTTTTGTGGATACATATGAATAACTCCTGCATAAGTAAAATGGGACAGAGAACCCGGGTAGTGAGCACACATTTACACCCAGTTCCATCCAGTGAGAATGGACCTTTTCCATATGTATCAACACTCAAATGCTGCTTTTGTCAGCTTTTATATTAGTTCTGGAAGTGGATCACTGGATAAAAACTACCTTGAGTTATTTAAATTGGTTTCTAAATCAGCACACAGAAGATGTGCAGACAGCTTATGGTTTTTGATTTGCTGCACAAATAAATTGTGCTCTTGCTCCTAAGCAAACACCTCAGCAGGGAAGTTCTGACTAACATACCCAGGTGTAAGTAGTTACAGATGTGTACTGGATTTTTTGAAGTGAAAAAAAAAAAAAAAAAAAAAAGAAAGAGATTAGCCCCAAGGTGTTATTGAAAAGTCATTAAAATGGTCTTTAACCAATTTCAGGGAAACAATGTGAGCAGGGAGATAACTCACAGTCATGTCCACAGTTTAGGGAACTCATGAGTCATCCAGCAAACAGGTTTACTTAGGGGCACTACACTGACCAAAAGTGGCTTCTCTTCCAATCAAATGGAAAAACTAGACTATTTTTAAAAGGTAATTGTATTGGTGAATGATGTCTCCTAACGAGGCAGCTAGAACTGAAAAGATCCAAGAGCCACATTGTACAAAATTTGCCAGACTGGATGTTTAGTCATGTAACTGCAGGAGAAATACTTGAGTTTCAGTCATGCTAAGCACCTGAAACTATTATTGTCTTGACGTCTAAATACTGGCCTTTATATTGGCCTTTTGTCATTTAGTACAGAGATGTAAAACACATTTGGAAACGAGACTTTTGCTTGGGAAACATACATATAGCATAAATAAAGCAGTAGACATGAAAAAAAAATAGTTTTTAACGGATGGGAAAAATGATCTGAATTACTTGAGGAATGAATTGGCTTACAGTATTCTAAAATGTTGAAAGGAATGTCATAACTATCATTCACCCCAGATACCTGCCTCTCCAGACATAGCTCTGAGGTAATTCAACCCTGGCCATGATTACAGTTGTTATTATCTGTCAGATTGCTGGTTGACAAACACAGCCACGATTCTCCCTTGACACAGTATCATAACCACTAATGGTTTCTTAAAAAATGAAAATGCATGAGAGTGGCTTAAACCTATTAAGGCTGACCTCTCAATGTATGCTTGCATCCCAGAAAGCCAAATGTATTCTGGGCTACGTCAAAAGGAGCATGGCCAGCAGGTTGAGGGAGATGATATGATGATAGGCTGAGAAAATTGGGGCTGTTCAGTCTGCAGAAGAGAAGGCTGCGTGGAGACCTCATAGCAGCCTTCCAATATCTGAAGGGAGCCTATAGGGATGATGGGGAGGGACTCTTCATTAGGACTGTAGTGATAGGAAAAGGGGTAACGGGTTCAAACTTAAACAGGGGAAGTTTAGATTGGATCTGAGGAAGATATTCTTTACTGTAAGGGTGGTGAGGCCCTGGAATGGGTTGCCCAGGGAAGTTGTGAATGCTTCATCCCTGGCGGCATTCAAGGTGGGGTTGGACATAGCCTTGGATGGCATGGTTTAGTGTGAGGTGTCCCTGCCCATGGCAGGAGGGTTGGAAGTAGATGATCTTAAGGTCCTTTCCAACCCTAACTATTATATGATTCTATGATTCTGCCCTTCTACTCTGCTTTTGTGAGACCTCACCTGCAGTACTGCATCCAGCTCTGGGGCCACCAAGTGTAAGACGGATGGGGCTGTTGGAGCGATTCCAGAGGAGGGCCGCAAAGGGCTGGAGCACCTCTTCTATGAAGACAAGCTGAGAGAGTTAGTTTTGTTCAGCCCAGAGAAGAGAAGGCTAGAGGGAGACCTTAGAGCAGCCTCCCAGTACATAAAGGGCACCTACAGGAAATCTGTAGAGGGACGTTTGTCCTGGGTTCAGCAGTAGCAGTCATTTTTCTCCTTCTTTGTAGCTGGTGCAGTGCTGTGTTTTTGACTTGCAGCCTGGGAACAGCGCTGATAACACCAATGGTTTTAGCTGCTGCTTAGTAATGTTTACTCTGACCAAGGACTTTCTGAGCCTCATACTCTGACAGGGAGGAGGGGAAGCTGGGAGGAAGCAGAGACAGGACACCTGACCCAAACTAACCAAAGAGGTATTCCATACCACAGCACGTTATGTCCACTATATAAACTGGGGGCAGTTACCTGGAAGGGTTAGATAAGTGCTCGGTCGGGCTGGGTATCGGTCGGCAGGTGGTGAGCGGTTGTATTCTCTTCCCTTGTTGTTTCCCTTGTCATTATTATTGTTGGTGGTAGCAGCAGTGATTTGTGTTATACCTTAGTTACTGGCCTGTTCTTATCTCAACCTGTGGGAGTTACATTCTTTCGATTCTCCTCCCCATCCCTCCGGGAGTGGGGGGGGGGGGGGGGGAGAAATTGGGGGGAGTGAGCGAGGGCTGTGTGGCTGATTTGCAGACTGAGTTTAAACCACAACAGTTCTGTTTGGTGCCCAACGTTGGGCACAAAGGGTTGAGATAATGAGAGATCTGACAAGAATGTGTCTAATCGTATTTGTGATAAGCATTCATTGTTTTGGATTCATAGTCACTCGTCACAATACTGATTTATTGGCTCTCAAAGTTGTTGCTCTTGATCTCACAGTTTCAGCATGTCGTACCTTACAGCCAGTATTTGTGTGTTAGTGTTTATCAGCTGGGGGGCTTTGGCTGAGGTTCTTGTTTCACTGTACTTTATGGTAATGACTTGTAATACAATAGACTCATTGATCATGAAACTGATCTGGCTTGCATTCCATGTGTGGTCACCACCTCTATTCTTTGGGAGATATATAAGAGAAGTGTATAGCAATTGCCTATCTTTTTTCCCCTCCTCAGGTGATCAGCCTATGAGGGAGACATTCCCACACACCCTAGTGACAAGTACAGCAGCTACTCAAACTCTGACTGCAGGAGACAGCACAGCTACTCCAGCTCCAAGCACAGCAGCTACACCAGCCCCAGGGACAAGTATAGCAGCATCATTTGAAAGTTCTGAAGGGTTTGAATGGCCTTTGGGTACCCTTGAGACCTGCTTGCAGATTGTGATGGGGATCAGCATGTTGGCTCACATACAGAGTGTGTTTTACCCACAACCGTTTCGTCTGATCTCAAAAGTTAAGCGGAATCGGGTTTGGGTCTTGTCTGGGGTTAGACGACGATATGAGGACGAAGAGATTTTCCCCAAGGCTGGACAGTCATGAGTGGCAGGGTCTGTGGGACAGTATGGGCAAGTATCTAGTCCACTGGGCGCCTCCAGTGCTTTGGAAGCATCGGAGATGGAAGGCAGCTGTATGGAGTCCCCAATGACAAGATGCAGAAACTGCTGAAGGGGGGGGTGAATTATTTTGAGCCTGGGGGGCCCATGACACTTCAGGCCATTAGGGCAGAGATGCAAAATACAGAGGAATTCATGATCGAGGGGTGGACTTAGCAATGGACACTATTGCCCAGGTTATTCAAGAGTGTGAACACTGCCCACAGCCTCTCCTGCCCTGAAAGACTGTTACAAAAATGGAGCCCAACATCACGGACCAGATGGACTCAGCAGCTTTATAGGGATTGGTCCATGCACTAAGAAATGATCTCTCTCTCTCTCTCTCTCTCTGTGGATGTATATATATATGTATATATATAAAAGTAATGGTATATTGAAAATGTGGGATCTGAGCATGACGTGAATGGCATGGAATCAGGGGTGGATACTGTCCTGGGTTCAGCAGTAGCAGTCATTTTTCTCCTTCCTTAGTAGCTGGTGCAGTGCTGTGTTTTTGACTTGCAGCCTGGGAACAGCGCTGATAACACCAATGGTTTTAGCTGCTGCTTAGTAATGTTTACTCTGACCAAGGACTTTCTGAGCCTCATACTCTGACAGGGAGGAGGGGAAGCTGGGAGGAAGCAGAGACAGGACACCTGACCCAAACTAACCAAAGAGGTATTCCATACCACAGCACATCATGTCCAC
The DNA here is from genome assembly GCA_039720435.1 of Amazona ochrocephala. NCBI lineage: Eukaryota > Metazoa > Chordata > Aves > Psittaciformes > Psittacidae > Amazona > Amazona ochrocephala. The sequence continues at coordinate 33,109,655 of CM077879.1, forward strand.
TACATAAACTGGGGGCAGTTACCTGGAAGGGTTAGATAAGTGCTCAGTCGGGCTGGGTATCGGTCGGCAGGTGGTGAGTGGTTGTATTCTCTTCCCTTGTTGTTTCCCTTGTCATTATTATTATTGGTGGTAGCAGCAGTGGTTTGTGTTATACCTTAGTTACTGGCCTGTTCTTATCTCAACCTGTGGGAGTTACATTCTTTCGATTCTCCTCCCCATCCCTCCGGGCAGCTGGAGGGAGGAGGGAGGGAGGGAGGAAGTAGGTGGAGTGAGCAAGGGCTACGTAGCTGATTTGCCAACTGGGTTTAAACCACAACAACTTTTTATAAGGGCATGTAGTGACAGGACAAGGGGGAATGGGTTTAAACTAACAGAAGGAGATTTAGATTAGATATTAGGAAGAAATTCTTTACTATGAGGGTGGTGAGGCACTGGCACAGACTGCCCAGAGAAGCTGTGTCTGTCCCATCCCCAGCAGTGTTCAAGGCCAGGTTGGACAGGGCTCTGACCAACCTGGTGTACTGGGAGGTGTCCCTGTCCATGGCAGAGATGTTGGAGCTAGGTGATCTTTGAGATCCCTTCCAACTCAAACCATTTTATGATTCTAATTAAGTTATAGTTTGTGTATTTTCTGAAATCTTGTTCATAATAATATACAAAGCCATCAAAGATTTAGGGTGAAAAAATGGTTGAAACTTGGGAAAAACATATTTATACAAAGACTGAGGCTGTGCCTGACCATTGCAAAAAATACCCTGTGTTATGCTGTGACTTGAAATGTCTGTGTGCAGTTTATGAAGTTTTGAGGTAACACAGGTGATGATGCAGGCTGCAACATAGAGAATGCCCCAAGTGAAATGCTGGACAGTGCCTACTGCCCATCAGCACCAGTCAGAGATAAAAGAACATGATCCCCTTTAACAACTGGTCTTTAACTAGTTCTTGGTTATGCTTATGAAGCTGTCTGCAGCCAAGAGTGTCAGAGGAGAGGCTGTTGAAATGGCAAGTGTCTGTTTTCCTGAAGAGAGGGCCTCATAACACAAGGCTATGGAAAGGGAGAACACACTGTGGTTTGGGGTCCCTGTGAAATGAACAGCAAATACACTTGAAATAGGGCCAGGAGAATCTTCCTTTTCCGAGAACCTGAGGTGCAAAGAGAGGTATTGGAGGAAAAAGTCAGATGGACCTGGGGAAGGCAACCTACTGGTATTTAGGAAATTAAGTATTTAAATCAGGTCCAAATGCATCAGTGCAGTAAGTAACCAAACAGGAGTGTTATTTAGATCAGTCTTAAGAATGGTGAAGGACAACTAACTCTTTGTTGGCAAGTTGGTTAGCTCCCTGTTTAACATTTAATTTCTAAAACCTGTTACTCATGGGTCTAAGTGCCATATACGGTCACTTTACAAGACAGTTGGAAAATATGCTATAGTCTACCAGACTGTCAGCTTTCAGTAAATTTTAAAAGCAAAGATTTGACAAATGCTGTATCACAAGCAACGCTGTTTAATTTCAGTTTATGTGAAACAATCCTCATGCTTCTTGTTTCAGGTGTTTATTGGGTATTCCCCAGGAGTTTTGAAGGCTTCGGAAACAGGCTGGGACATTACTAGGTTTTACAGGAGTAATAGAGTTGCATCAGTCTTCATTCTAGTAAGGGTAACTAGGATCATTGGATGTTTCTAAAGCCTTGGCAGTAAACCAGTGACCAAGTTGATGCTGCGGCCACTTGCGGCCTTCAGGGCTGTGAAACCAATGAGGTATGCTTGGAAGCTCTTCGTTTTATGAAACGAGCGCTTCCAGGTTACTGCAGATACATTGCAGGGCTGCGTGGGCACACTTTCTTGGGTGCAAGGGTACAGAAGCAAAGGGTCAGGCTCTGCCACACGTTTCTGAGTGCACACAATCTGCCTAACAAGCTGCAGCGTAGCGAGGCCCACACATGAGCTCTGTCAGCAGTCATGGCAGTTTCCACCATGGGAACACATTTCCGTTCCCAGGCACTTTGGCTTCAACTGCCCTGACTCAGGGCCGCTCCTGTTCTGTTCCTGGCGTCCATCCACCCCGTGTCCCACCAACCTGGCTGCAGCCCGCCGAGGGCACAGGACGCCCAGCCGCCTGCTGCCGCCTATCCCAGAAGCCGGATGAGCTCCTCGGGCACTCCCACAACCACGGCGGGAGCCGGTGCCTCCAGCCCGGGTTGCACCCTGGGCGGGAGTGGCGGGCCGCCGCTCGGGCTGCGGATCCCCAGCAGCCAGCAGGCCGACGACCACAGCACGGCTCGGCAGGTGGCGCGGGGCGGGGACTTGAAGGGGCCTCTCGCTCCCCCACCCCTTCCCAGCTTCTCGCGAGGCTTCTGCCGGCACCCCTCGGGGCTCCGTCGGCTGTCGCTGGGGCGGAGCGGCGGCCATGGCCGCCCTGCGCGCCCTGCTGCGGTGGCGCCGTCGCTTGGGCCCCGCGCCTGGTGCGCAGCCGGCTCGGCGGCTGTGGGCTGGCGGCGGGGCCGGGGTGGCGGGGCTGAAGCGGTGGCGGCGAGAGCTTGGCTTGGCGGCGGGGGGTGCTCTTGCAGGGTACATGGGGTACCGGCTGTCCGACCGGCACCGGGAGCCCTCTCGGGAGCCAACAACCGCCGGTCCAGGAGGGCCCCGGGCGCTACTCTCCATCCCTGTGGCGGCCGCTGCTAAGGAGACGGTAGGTGTGTGCGCGCGCCGCGCCCCTCACGCCTCATGGCGCGGCGGCTTCGCACTGTGCCGCACTCGGCGGGCAGGCTCGGCTCAGCGCGGCGGGGGCACCGCCGGGCGCTGCCAGCGGGGATGGAGGAACGTCGCTCTCCTCCCCTTCGCTGTGTAAAGGTCCATGCAGGGCGGCGGCGCAGAGGTGACCCCGCGTGGGGTCGGCCCGTGGGCTGGGATGCGAGGCAGGGCCAGCGGTGAGGGCGGGGGCCGCAGCTCGGCGGCCGTCAAGAGGGAAGGGCTGTCAGTGGGACGTCGCGGCAGGCAGCGGGCCTTGGCTGCGCTTTAGAGTGTCAACTGCATGCATCCTCCACGGCTTTTCAACTCTGGAGCTGTCCTCAGCGAATTTTTCTTCTTTGATAAAAAATAGTGTTTTGGAAATGGAACTGCTGCTGATAGTGCAAAACCTGTCTTCATCTTCTTTGTATCTTACTATAAAATGTTGTGTAGAGTGAAAGTTATTGCAGAATTTTGTAAGAAGTGATAGCATAGCGATTGGCGTAAATAAATAGCACTTCAGTTGAACTAATTCAGCGAAATGACCATGGGTGACAAAAAGCCGTTGATCTGAGTCTGGAAAAGAAGTTTCCTGTATTAGGAAACTTCACGACAAAATTTTCTATCTCAAACATTATGTTTGTTGTTTATTATATACATTATGTTTGAGATAGTTTGTACCATTATGCATGGTACACCTGTACCATGCTGTGCGTAACATCGGGTGATGCTGTACCATGCTGTACATAACATGGTGATGATAGTAGTTTCCTCATTAAAAAATCGGGTTGTTTTTAAAATGTCAAGAGGTGTGATTAGGCAGTTTGTCAATATGGCATCTGCTGAGGCTGGTAATCAGTGGTCCAAACAGCCTGCTTTCTGTGGATCAAGTCTATCTTGTAATATGTTTGGGAAGAGGATCTGTGTCTTTGCAATGGAGGCCTTGGGCTTAACTGTAAATATTGTTAGCCCTTTTTGCCCTGAATCATTAGCCAAAAGGCAGAGTCTCTTAACAGCATCCTTTGTGAAGGGAAGTGGAGCCAGGTGTTTTTGATTATTCATGTGCTTGTTGTCTTGAGTATGTTACTATGGTACAGAAAACCAAAGGCAAACTCTTCCAGCTTTTCATACTGCCTTGATTTGACAGAACTCTGCATTTTTACTTAGATGGTCTTAATTCTCAGTCTTCTTTCGAGGGAAATACAGCTGCTGCACCCTGGAAAAGGGTGAATTTAGTGTGATGTGTAATTATGAATTTTCACATCACTATAAAATCACTGAGGTTACAAAGTCAGAATTAAGGTTATATTGGAACAATGTAAAATAAATGTATAAAATGTGTCTTCTATGTATACACAAGACTCTTTCTTCAAGACAAACACCATGCTCCTTTGTGGAAAAGGCTGTAATTAATTTGCTTTCCATTTGAATAGTAAAAAATTTGAAAGATTAACTGGCACTCAGTTTGTGTGGCCAGAGTGTATGCGCAGCATGACATCTCAGAATATTAGCTTTATGTTCCATTTTTTACTTTCTGAACGAGGGGTCTCACTGATTTTAAATTTCAGGTCTGAGTGCTCAGCATTCCTGAAAAAATGGCCTTTCAATTGAATCCCACCAAAAATGAGGCTCAAATAGTTGTGGAATTTTTGGTCTGAGGTAGTGGGTTGCTTCTGCTTTTTTTATTGCTGACTGTCATGCTGCAAAAGGGCTTGTGTGGCAATGGGGAAAGACCGTAGTTGGGTATCGGATCTAGCTGGTGAACTACCAAGGATAGTTTGACCATGAGCTCCATCTGTGATCTGTACTCCCATTTATGTTTGCCCTCTAGACCTGTGTTGAGCACCAACTCTTTCATTACCGATTTCTAAAACACCTCCAGAGGTGTCTTCCGGGGGAAAAAAAAGGTGCAAATACCGTGTTCAAATTGCATTGAATGGTACTCTGCAGTAGTTTTATATTGTAATGTCCTTTATTAGAAGGCTGTATTTATGTTGCTCAAGTGACAGTAACTTTTTAATTCCTAATTTTAAGTACTGAGCTTACACCTTAATAGTGTTTAACAGCTTAAAAAACACAATGTTTGAGATAGAAAAATTTGTAATGAAAAGTCGTATGCATTTTATTGGGTTCTGTCACATAAGTGTTATTAGGATGAAGGTTGGAGCTCATGGGTCTACTGCAGAGTGTGTTTGAAGTAATGGCTGGAGAATGATAACCTGCAGTTTCTATATAGATGAGTTTGATGGAAATGTGATGCACGTTTTGCTAGGTGTTCTTTACAGTTCTGTCATGTACTGGCCAACAAAGAATGATGAGGCTCAAGCATCTTGGGAGCCTCTCCAGCTGCTTTTGAAGGTCAAAGACCTCTATCCGTTATTCCTGATGCACAGTCTGGCAATGTTTTCTGGGGCTTTCTAGGTTTGTCCTTCCCCCACTTTCCTGTTTCTTTAGTCCTCATTTAATTTCCAGCCTCAGTCTGCTTTTCACTCCACTAGGGCAAATCATTCAATATGTTTTTTTCCTCCTTTCGTCCAATCCAAACTTTTCTATTTCATCCTAATATTTCCATTTGCATGGAATGTCAGTGTCTTGGTATAGAGATTGACAGCAGCTGGTAGAAGCAGTTACACAATGTTTCTGTTGTCCCCACCAGTGAGGCTGTCACCTAGAATGACCATATAGCTGGTGGAAATTTTGAGGGACTTGGCTAACAAATTGAGTATTTTGGGGTGATGGTTTGCATAGGCTCATACCTTAGTTACTTCTTAGCAGAACCACTAAAAAAAAACCCAGTACTGATGCTAAACCCTCGAAAAACCTGAAATAATTTCCTTTAAAACGTGGAATTGCTGGAGGTTCGTAAAGAATTTAAAAATGTTCTAATGTGGAAAAAACAAAATCTATCCCCTACCATAGTTTTTTGTTCCATTCAAAGAAAATCAATTCTGAAACATTAATTGACAATGGAAAATTTAATTTTTAATGGTTATTGAGTAGTAAGTTTTTAGCTGAGACAGTATCACAATGTAAAGTATTCAGATATTCAAAGTGTTGAAAAGTATTCAAGATAGCTATGGCTGTCTCATCCATCTTGTTGGGGTTTAATCCTGGCCAGCAGCCACCACACAGCCCAGACCGCTGCTTGCTCACCGTCGCTGCTCCCTAGTGGGGTGGGGGAGAGAATTATAAGGGTGAAAGTTAGAAAACCCATGGATGGTGATAAAGTCATTTTAACAGGTAAAGCAAAAGCTACGCACACACGCAAAGGAAACCAAGGAGTTCATTCACCATTTCCCATCAGCAGGCAGGCGTTCAGCCGTGTCTAGGGAAGCAGGGATCCGTCACATATAACAGTTACCTGGGGAGACAAATGGAAAGATAAATGCCTTCACTCTGAATGTTGTCCCCTTCTCCATCCTCCTTCCCCAGATTTTTTATTACTGCGCATGATACTGTATATTACAGAATATCCCTTTGATCAGCTGGAGTCAGCTGTTCCAGCTGTGTCCCCTCCCAACTTCTTGGAAGCTGTGATATGTATCACCAACATGGGTTTAGTGGCATGGCAGACATTTCAAACAGACCAATCTCATGTGGTCAGTACAAAAACATACTTGCTTGACCAAGCATATCACTAGAGGTTTGTTACAGGACCAGCATGAAGCTAAGCTCCCTACAGGATTCCCTTTTCCCAGACCTTTTCTGAGAATGATTGCAGTCTTGAGGACCAGGGGTTTATTTGTGATTACCTGGAGCAAAATCTTAGACACAGTAATAAAGCAAGTTTTAATTTCAGGGTTTCCACTGCATAACATTTCAGAACCAAAGTAAAACTCTGCACTTAGAGCTGCTGGTTTTGTGTCTGAAGGTTTTGGGCTAGACTGGGAAAGCTCCACCAATACAGTTCCTTTAAAGTCTAGGAGATGCTTGTGCAGAGCAGGAAACTCTTTGAAAAAAATATTACTTTGATACAGATTCTGTGTGCTGACAACTGAGAACAGTATTGGCTCAAGAAAAACCTTGATCCAGTATACTGCTTGTGAAGTATTTACCTCGGTGGAATAGCTGAGGATCATGTTTTTTTTTTTTCCAGAGAAAAAAAATAACAATTTTAGAACAACATAATCCAGTGTCAGAATTCCTCAGAGGAGTTAATATTTGTCTTACAGTTCCTGGCTTCTGTACTCCTTATTTTCAAAAATCCAGTTAATTTCTAAAGCTTATTAAAATGATCTTGAAAATACCAATGATGTCTCTTTGTACTCCAAAGAGATCTTTTCTGTAATCATGTTGTCACTGTGTAAAGGTAGTGAACTCCAGGTCTGTCTGTTTTTACGAAATACTCTGAGAATCACTTCCTTCAGAGGTGATTTCGGAATTAAAAGGTGGGCAGGGAAAGGCAGACACAGAATATGTACTTTATCACATTTCTTGAAGGCACACTGATTTCCAGGAGAAGGAAGCTGCATACTTCAGATGTTTCCAGAGGTTTTTTTTTTCAGTACCTCAGCAGTACTGTCAAACTCTGTCTGTGAAAATACTCAAAAGGTCAAGTTTATTTGTAGCAGCACATTTCTAAGTGGATTACATAATGTATTTCCATCTGTATAATGAAGAGCAAGATTTAACTCCAAAAAGTAAGGCAGACTCCCCTAGGGAGGGGACTCCTGCCTTCTCAAAGAGGATGCTGTTCCAAGAGGTGCATAAAGCATCACTTTTACAGGAACTACTTGTAGCTAACCTTTTTTCATAAGAATGGTGCATTTCTTGTCATAGGTCAATTGGCAAATGTAGGAAGATGATTTGCACTTTGGCTGATGACGTCTGAAACTCTTCACAGTCATCTTCCTGAGAAGGATACTGTGCCAGGCAGCTGTAGTGAGAGATATGCTGATGGAAAAGGAACTTTTACCTCTCAGCATTGATTCTGTGGTTCCTCAGGATGCTAAAAAAGGATGAGACCTGTTTGGGACAGACAGCTCCAGCTACTACTACGTGTTAGTCTTACAAGCAGTGAAGCATATGGCAATGTGTAGCAGCATATACACACTGGCTAAAGCTTCTTGAAGAACTGTTAGAGATTAAGTAACTTCCATATGAAATTAATGTAAGAAGGACTGTTGGAGAATATTTTATCATAATACTTATTTTGGAGGATTTCTGGAATAGCTGTGCTTACAGCTAAACTTTGTTACCCCAAGGATTTCCTGTAACAGAATTTTGTTTGAACAGGGCCCTTTTTACAGCATTTTAAGCACATTCCGCTTCCTATGCTAGTGAATATTTTAATATAGTAATGCCCTTATCTCAGTAAAGTGGGATCAACCGACGGAATTGTTGGCTGCACTACATCTAAGTAGTCTGCTAGAAATATAACTTCAGTAAGCATCAAAACAGTTTTGTCTACTTGGGATTTTCCCACACTGGGAACTTGACGTTTAACCTTTTGGCCACCCAGCATGAAAACAAAATGTGCTACTTTTATCTACATGGGAGCATATTAAATAAGCCTCAAGTCAAATATAAACGAAGGAAGTAAAGAGCAGCATTGCTTTGAAAACCTTTTTATTTTAATAATTTGCACAGATTCTCATTGATGGAAGACAGATTACTTTGCAACCAAAAATTCAAAGAAACTCACTTGAAATAAATTAAAGATTAAACTATGTAACAGAACGTATATTTGACTGCAAGCAAAAGGTACTTTTAGTAGTAAATGTTGGCTTCTTTAGCTAAAATAGTCTTAACCTTTATCTCAGTTGGAAAAACCTATATAACACTGATTCCACTTGGAACTCTGCAAAGTTGTGGGACTTTATGTGATACTCTAGGAGCTTTTTGCCTCACATGCATGCACATGCAGCATGTATATATATATTTACCTATTTGTTTTGTAAAATACATTGCATTATTTGTAGATATTCTCAGAATCTGGGAGTTGGGAGTATTGTACTGGGTTTTGCAGATTACTTTTGCAGAGCTTTATAGCCTTGTAGGCATCAGTTTTTCTGCCAGTGTATCTGGCATTTGAGCTTGTTTCTGTGGGAAGACCAGATCTTTTGCCACAGAATAAAACTTCTGAATTACTGATTTACTGTAATACAAGACTAGCCCTTGGCAAAGAACATTTCTTTTGTGTTTTTTAAGAGAAAGGGTAATGATGTCATGGTGCATCTTCTGCGCTTCTACTGAACCTGAGCCGTGTCATTACTAGGGATTGATACTTTCAGATAGTTTGGGGTCATAAGTACTGCGAACTTTTAGGTATTTTTATTTTGCTCTCTGAGCTCATGTCCTGTGTTAGGCCATTGTACGGCAATGTAGAGTTACTATATGGATTTCACTAGAAGGTCATACAGGTTAATTCATGTTATACCAAATTCAGACAGATCATATCTCTCAGGTAAGAGAGCCAGTAAGACAAACATGGGACCAGAAATGGAGGTTATCCCATACTTCAAGGAATTTCAAGTAATACATGGAAACCTCTGGTGAGAGCACCACACTTTTATTTTGACGTGTCTCTAGTGATAGACATAGGACATGAAAGATAGGAATGGGTTTTGGACACTGATTTTTGCTTGGTAGAAAACCTTGATTTTGTTCATTCAATTTTTTTGCTGTGAATATAAGGAGAAAATACAGAGTAGTTCTGAATTTCTGAATTCCTTGCAGAAAGGTTCTGCAAGGAATGCTTCCAAGGTTGGTAGACTTAAAAATGTTGAGTGGCCATAACATAGGCTTTCATCTAGAGGACGACTACTCTGTGAGACGCATGGTGGCTTTAGTTGGCCCTCCCCAAATACAGTATTTCTACAAAATAGTTTTTATGAATTACATTAAGTCCTTGAAATATATTAGTGAGAGTGCATTAGCATAATACTTTCATTTGCATAATAGATTTTGCATTTTTGAGGCCTTTTCGAGATATTTTAGGCTGTTTGTGATATATTTGTAGCATAGATTTGCAGTGGAAGCACATATAACTGAAGAGTGATAGCCTCCATTCAGAGAAGTACCCTGCCAAATTACTATTCATCCTCCAGTTTAATTTTTACTTACCTTGATTTGATAAGCTGATGTTAAAGTGGACTTTATACTGGAAATGTTTCACTCTGGTTCCTTTTCCTGGTGGTGGTTTGCATGTAAGTGCTGAATTTAATCCATTTTAGAAAGTGGTTTGAAATGTCAGCTCTGTGAGAATTGGGTGTGTGTATATACATTTCTGTGTTAGGGGGATAGCAGGAAAATAGGCAGAGATAACTTCTTCTCTTCAGCTGATTTAATCTGAGTTTAGATGAGTCACACAGTCTCTGTTCTTAGTTTTGCAGAAGGCAGATGGAAGCCAAGACCGTGCATAACAGCACCCCAAAAAGGTGCTCTATTGGCTCTGCACTCCTTCTGCAAGGATATGGCGTAGGACAGGAGGTAGGAAGTGAAATACAGAGCAATGAGGTACCAGAGTTTGAGGGAGGAAGGGCAGAAGGACAATAACCAGGAGTTTTTTGATTACAACTCTTAATGCTGAAAGTTTTTTGAGAATAGGGAGATGATGATATATTGTTCTTGAGAGCTAATGAGCTTCAGTCTTGCCTCTTTTTATTTACTTCATGCGTTGCAAAATTAGGACAGAAATTCTGGCTACTAGCTAGGTTCTTGGTTTCAGCTGTGGTGCTTTTGTTTTTCTAATAGTTTCCATAGCAAAAGTGGGTTGGTGTAGATGTGCAGATAAAGAAAAGCCAACCTGCTACACCTAAAATGAAGACAATACTGCTGTTGGGAGATTCGTGACATGCTGCTTGAAGGAAATGGCCGTGTCCAGTTTTTAAAAGGCAGAGAACCATAACAGAACATGATACAAGATTATAGTAATTAGTAAGCAGGATTGCCAAGAAGATCAGTAAACAGAGCATAAAAGAAAAAATCTCCCCTCTTTTGTTTGTCAAAGAGATGTACTTTCATGAAAGTTTTTGAAGATTGCTGATAATTACAGGGAGATTTAGTCTGGATAAGCTCTTGAAACTTCAAATGGAAATTGGAATCTTACTGAATCTTGTTCGTTCTTTCCCCAGCAGTACCTTCCCTGAGGTATTGTAAGTCTGCTTTCTGTGTCTTGTTCATGTGTCTGTTGGATTTTATACTAATGCTAATAGTATCAAATAATAATAATACTAAATACAATAAGATTGCCTAACCTGGGCATAAATATGAATTAGATCAATTTAGAGCAATTGATGTCACTAAGATTCTCACACTTGTTTCACTGGATTATGATATGCTAATGTTGGGGAAAGTGGGAGACATTTCATACTTAAATGAATGCCTGAAGAGGTGCAAATTGAGGCCATACTTTAGAATGAGTTGGCCTTTGATTTAGCATATTGATTAGTTCCTTATAATTGCAGCTTTTATGCAAGAGAAGGTTGCTGTATGATACATAAATTCTTAAGCAGTAATAGAAAAATGAAAGCTATAAACAAGAAACTTGGACAAAAAATAGTATTCCCAGGGATGGTTTTATTTGTCAGTTTGCTAAGTTATGTTCTTGCAGCCTTCTGCAGCCAAACCTTGTTTTTATTTGGACATTTAATGTATGGACGAGTTGTACACTTAACTGTATACATTAAGCCCTGCGTACATTTGTTTGAATTCATGTTGGAGCAGTAGCAGAAACAACTTGGTTTGGTTCTTTCAGATACAACCGCAGTTCAAAATAAAGTGGTACTTTAATTGCTTTGAATAAAACTGTCCTTGAGCTTGCAGTTTTCCCAGAACTTGCTGCTGGAACAGGTGATAGCTTCTTTGCATAAGCTACAAATTTCCATAGAATCATAGAACCATGGCCTAGGTTTTGACGCAACTGTTCTTGAGGAGTAGATCCAGGCATTTATCTGGCTAAAAATTACATCACCAAAACAAAAGTTCTCAGTCAGATCAGTTCCCTTATCCAGTTTGACACGTGGAAAAAATGAATATAAAGTGCCAGAGCATGGGCATGCAGGGTGTTGAGCTCTTTTTGATAGTAGGCTGAATTCTTACCAGTTTACAATGACTTTAAACCAGAGTGTGGAATGCTGACATTGCTATATAGTCAGAGTGAAACTGTAGATTGGCTAAAATGAGGCAGAAATTAAGGTTTTGCAGACCTGAGTACTGACATGAGTTAAGTTTAAGCATGTCTTGAAAATTCCTTGTTTGCACAATATTTATAGTAGCATAGAGTACTTTAGATAATGTTGAAATATGTGTCTGAGAATTTTGCAAATGCTTTTCAAAGTGTCTCAAGCAAAATACTAAGCAGTAGTATCTGAGATAGTGTGAATTTCTTGAGAGAGCAAAGAATCTCAACATGCTTTCCAAGTACTAACAGTGATCAAAACTAAGGTGATATTTCTTAAGTGATACGTTATCTACAGATTCTCCTGTTTATGTATGATTGATTATGACTGATTACAATTGATTATACCTACTGCATGTGTAATACGGCCTTGAAGCAGTTTCTTTTCTGAAAATTGACTTTGCAGAAATACAGCTTTATTACTCATGCTTACAATCTGCATGTGTACAAAAGCATGTTTCTAGTAACAATAACATGTATCAAAAATAAGATAATTAAACTTCAAATACGGGGATAATCAGTTAATGTCACTACAAGCTCTGTCAAAACAATTGAGTCATGTAAATCCCACATGAAGGCATAGCTTGAATGCCGCTGGACTGCTGAAGGATCAGTAAGACCATAAGATTCAAGGAGTGAGATAGGACAGAAATATTTTGGCTTGCACATGACTATGTCGGAACAGAATTCAGCTTTTTTCTGTTAGTCTAAGTAGGTTTGTTGGTCTAGCTGTTATTTTTTTTTTCCCTCCCCGTCTTTTATTTGGTGGTCACTTGAAAATTCTGAACACCACAAAGACCAGGTTTAAAGCTGCTTCTTGGGCAGAAATGCAGCATATTTATATGCAGAGTAGTGTTCTGAAAATTAGATGGTTGTATAAGCATTTCTGTTTCTTTCCATGACAGTCTTTTTCATTGAAATGAAACAATTTCGCACATGCACGTAACTACTAAAAGGAATAATTTCAAAAAGGCTAGAGACAGTCCAGAAGAAGTACACAGTCAATAGTCTCTTTTTCCTTCTAGAAGGCTGATTAAAATCTAAACTATTGAAATACTGATACTCCCATATATAAATTCAAGAAATTATCAGTCTTCTGTTACAATGTGATTATATATACATGATTTTTTTGTTTTCTTTTCTGAATAGAAATTGTTTGACTTCCCTCAAAAGTAGACATACTTTTGATCTGTCTATTTTACACGCATTATTTAATTTCCTAGTTACAACTGAGGCCATAAAAATTTGTTTTGCTGCCATAATCTTACTAATGTGAAACCTGAAACCTGTTCTTAGAAGGGTTTTGGAAAATAAGTTTCCATTCGTAGTTGAGGACTCACGTCTTAGTTTACAAAATTGCAGACATCTCCCAACTTATCTTTGTGTTTATATGCCTCTCTGAAAAACAAAATCATAGAATCTAGAATCATAGAATCATAGAATAATTAGGGTTGGAAAGGACCTCAAGATCATCGAGTTCCAACCCCCCTGCCGTGGGCAGGGACACCTCCCACTAAACCGTGCCATCCAAGGCTATGTCCAACCCCACCTTGAATGCCGCCAGGGATGAAGCATTCACAACCTCCCTGGGCAACCCATTCCAGTGCCTCACCACCCTCACAGTAAAGCATTTCTTCCTCATATCCAATCTAAACCTCCCCTGTTTAAGTTTAAACCCATTACCCCTTGTCCTATCACCACAGTCCCTAATGAAGAGTCCCTCCCCAGCATCCCTATATGCCCCCTTCAGGTATTGGAAGGCTGCTATGAGGTCTCCACGCAGCCTTCTCTTCTCCAGGCTGAACAGCCCCAATTTTCTCAGCCTATCTTCGTACGAGAGGTGCTCCAGTCCCCTGATCATCCTCGTGGCCCTCCTCTGCACTTGTTCTAACAGTTCCATCTCCTTTTTATGTTGAGGACACCAGAACTGCACACAATACTCCAAGTGTGTATTTACCTGTTTTATTAGTTGTTAAGAGAAAACATAAACATTAGTTAAACCAAGTGCCACTGATTGCATTTTCTTAGTTCGACACCTGAAGAATTTCAGGGATTCTGTATGAAATGACAGGAACAGTGAGAACAGTGGCAGCTTGGGGTATTTCATAGGTAAGGTGAAATTCCTATTTTAGCATACTGGGAGGAGTTAGCTATATCATTGTTTTACCTTTTATGAAACAGTTTGTAAAAGATTTGTACTTTTCAGTTCTGAAAAAAAAATTCAAGATACTTACATTTTCTTCAGGGTACTGATTCCATGGAGTAGCTTGCCTTGTTATGGGCCAAGAGAGGTTTTGCATAGCGGTAACGTATTTTCTGTTAAAAGGCTGGGCAGTGTAACACAAAGATGTAATAATTTAGAACACTTACGGTTTTGTACTACTAAGTTTACACGTAAATCAGATGGGTGGTAAACATACCAGGGACTCCTGACATCTATAAACTCTCATGAGGTGTGAACTTACTGGCATATGGTACTTCTGCAACTCTGGAGGAGTAATTGTGCTTTTCTTCCGTTCCTCCAAGTATGGTAGCTTTAATTGCATTGGACACTTGATACAGTTGTATTCGTAGAAGATTTACATTGGGGTATATTATGGAGATGTCTTGCTTACTATTGTCGACAGCTGTGCTCTACACTAAGAAGCAATATTAAAAAACGTTATTCCATTCTCTTCTGGAAATGTCAGAGAAATAAATAATTTTAGCAGAGTTGTTTAAAGTTTGACTGCCTAAGTTATGTTATTCCTTGAGTCAAAGTTGCCCCTTCTTCTATGATTCAAGAGCCTAAGTTCTCTCTTTTTCTTCTTCCTTTTTAATTTTTTTCTGAGCTTGGGTAGTGTCAGCAATTTGAATGCATAAAGATTTATTGCTAAAATTGTAGAAGACTGCAAATGATAGCAGTGAAATCCTGATTGTAGTTTCAGCTCTCATCATACATAAGTATTTGGATGCATGGACCTTATGAATTATCACCCTTATATTTACAGTTTATTTATGGTGAAAGGCAGTGGAATTGTAAAACAAAACTTTTTTTGTGCATTAAAATTGTTTCCTTCTGTCTTTCAAGGTTACAGAAAACAGATCAGACCTTGAAGATTTGGAGCTTTATGCAACTCCTCGGGAGCAACGGTTTCGCAGATTTGCCAGTTTAGAATTTGAAGGACAGCTATATATGACTCCATACGACTTCATTCAGGCTGTCACAAGTGATGAGCCCAAACGTAAGCAGCAATTTTATATTGATTAAATTGTTAGGGAAAATGCTGTTGGTGTCTGTTATTTTTTCATTTGCTTTTGATTACTACTTCTGTTTCTGATTGTGGTAAAAAGGTACTACATCTTCCAGAATTTTATTTTTAATGGTATCCCCAAGTGCATACAGTCAGTATCCTGATTGTTGTTAGATGGTGAACATCTGTATACTTGCCATTATTTAAATGTTCTTGTCTTAGAGGTCACAGGTAGCTCAACAGGCATGAAAGACAAGAAATTCGTTTGTACCATTTGCATTGACACAGTTACTGTTGCTTTTTTTTTTTTTCCTGAGCAGGTCAGGATAGCTGTAAAACTCATCCTCCTCCTCTAGTGTAGTTTCTGTGTAAATAGGCAAGATATGAGTTCCCTAAATAATTTAGGATCATTTTATTTTGCAATTTTTGCCATCTTAAATTGTATCTGCTATCATGTTGGCATTTTTTTGCCCTACTGAGATTTTACAACCATGTCACATCTTTCTAAATAACATGCTTTGACTAAAAGTTTCAGTCCCCCAGGGGATCTACTTTCTACGCTTAGAAGTTGCCGGAGTTAGCACTATGTGTTAATTAAATTAATGAAAAATAAACTATCAACTTTAGTTCACCTATTGTAAAATGTTTGCCTTAAGTATCAAAGAGTGACTAAATAGTAAGGTGATCTGTTTCTGGTCTAGTTTGATTTCCTGGCCCTCAGGCTTGCAGTGCATTGGTAGCAGCACACAACTTCTGGGGAACGTGGGTATCTTTGCTCAGGTGTGACATATATAATGACTCACCTTAGGTCTTTCTTCCTAAAGCCTATACCACAAAGCTAGTGTAGAGAACAGTCAAAAACAGCTAAAACAGTCAATGGAGAGCTTAAAGCTCTGCACACATGTTAGATTTTTCGCCTTTGTTCTCTTAACAGTAACAAAACAGGAGGAAAGAATTAAGCCGTGGCACATCAGTGATCAAAACTTTTGTAACTTTTGAACAAAGATATAATCTCATTGTAACAATGAAGACAGAAGCTTGTATGGTGAAAACTTGGAAAACTTTGAAACTCTTTACCAGAAAGCAGATCTTCATTCTCTTTTTTTAGCTCTGCAGTTAAAAGAGAGGAAACAGATCCCTTGTCACAGGAGTTAATACAAATACACATCAGCATTTTACATCTACTTCCTCTGCCCAGATGTCCAAGTCCTCCTTTTTTTGTTACTATGGAATTGAGTTCCACCACATATGGTCATGAAGCATTTGTGCCATATACTGGACATCAGTTAAATGTTTCAGTTTAACTCAATTTCATGACAGTTTGATTGGCTTGAACACACTGTATGTATGATTTGCTATTAGGATTTTTCCATGCTAAAGAAATAGATGCTTCCTGCTCTCTGACAGCAAGTATTCAGATTTAAAAACAAAACCAAACCAAAAAACGTTAAGCTCACAAGGACATTCTGTTCACCTCATGCCAAAAGTGAAGAAATCTGGAGTTCAACAGTTACACAGCCTTCTGAGTAGAGTGTGACAAATGTTCTACGTACCAAAATCCTTCCTGTCTACAGTTAGTCTTTGAGACTGAAAGCAAAACTCACCTGGATGTCCTTTAGTTTTATAGACTAGTATCAGAGATTACATGACTGAGGTAGTTATTTTGAGGGATAGTGTAAGAGGCTGTACCTAAGTAGAAGTGGATGACTTCATTATAGTGGAAGTCATTTTGTGTGGGACATTTGGAAGAAGGCTGACAGCTAGGAAATAATAGATGAAGTAGATGACCTGCTGATTACCACTTTGAGCTTTTGATCTCCAACTGTGTTAATTTTAACCTTTGTACTGAAGCTTTGCCGAAGTACTGCTTTGTCTGTTTCTGGCAAGTCTTAATTTTCTGCCTTGCTCTGTTGAAAGTAGTAAGTTTAAGGAAGGTATTTTTCTGAATAAAACAATTCATTCTAAACGTCTTATTTTGTATTTTTTGATTGTTCTATATATAAGATGCAAGTTGTAAATAATGGAGTCCATTCAGGCTGACACAGTAGAGCATCTGTATTTTGCAGGGAAAAAAAAAGAACATTCACCTGGGTTTTTTTTTGTGGGTGAAGACTAGAAAGGTCTTGAGTTTTGTCAAAAAGCAGAAATGCCCTTTGAAGAGTAATAATAGTAGCTCTTTATGTCTGCTTTTTAGAAAAGCTAATAATACTAGACCTGAATGAGATTTGTGGTGGAGTGAATGCGTCTATTGTGATTGATTTACTTTGGAAATCTTGTAAACCCTACAAAAGTCAAGAGGGTGTTCACTTCCTTTTTTGATTAAACACTAATACTGAAAGAGTATATTTTCTTTTATGAAACGTAACTTTTGACTACAGATGGTTATTATAAAAAGAGATGTATAATAAATGCTGTAATTAACTTGCTGATGTTTTTTTGGTGCAGGCTTTCATTTGGGAAAATACAATAGTTTTAGCAGTCATGCTTGTTACATTTTTATCATCTGTATATATGTTTATATATTTAGAAAGCCAGTTAAGAGAAGAGGAAATATATTTTGTTCCCTTTAGCTCTAACTATAGTAATTTAGACTAATTCGGAGCTGTAAGATAAATTTTCACTTGCTTGTCCAGAAAGAAAATCTATAAATCATGTATGAGACTGGGAAATTATCTGATTGGAAAGTTACATATATCTATTCTGCAAGTTTTTTATGGTAGGCATAAACATATATCAATTTGTACAGCAAATGAGGTTGTTGGGGGGGTGGGGGGAGTATTTAGTATTTTGAAACAAGACTTAAATTGATGCTAAAAAATTGAACTGAAAACTACATGAAAATCTGCTAGCTCATGTTATGATGTTGGTTGATGTAATTTCACCATAGTTAGAGTGGGATTTGTAGACAGTCTTGGTGCTAATCTTTACCAAGATGTAAAGCTAAAATTTCAATAAGTTTCTAACTATGAACTAATGATAGACTATAGTGGGTAACTTCTGTATTGTGGTAATTAGTTCATGGAGCATGGAGTTCATCATAAGGAAGGGATTTCTAATACCAGAGTGGTTTGCTCTATGAAATTGGCCTTTACTAACCAAAAGTTATGGATTACCACACGCTATGCTACTTTTTGTACCTTTGTGAATTTTATGTTCATAGTGCTTTTTCTTAATATTGAATCTGTGCATGTTTGTCTTGAGTGTGACGATGAACCTCTTGGATACTTGTAGACAACCATTGTCAAATGCAAGTGTCTTTGCTCCTGGAGTCTGTCATGTAAGGCATTAGGAAAAAAGCATATGCTCAGTCTTACTCATCAGTTTTCAGCGTTAACAAGCAGTTCCAGTTCTGAACTGGGGGCCCTCTTCAGCTCCTCTGTTAAGACTACTAACAAAACATTGAGCCTGACAGAGGCTGGAAGAGGAAGCATGGATCTGAGTTATTAGGAATGGCCAAAGGGAGTCTTGGCACCTGCTGTAGTTTCAAACATTTTTTTTCTGTATTTGCTTTAAAAGGCATGAGTAACCCCTGAAGCAAGAGGCAGAATCCAGGTCTCCCTACAATCTGCTGTGTAATACTGTTGCTACTGCTGCTACTAAATAATCATTTCATAATATTGGTAACACTGGTTAGCATGAATTCCCTGTATTTCCTGTTTAATCTTTTAATAGTGTATTTTGGAGGTAGAAAGTATTTTTTCTCATTGAGCCAGAGTTGGGTTAAAAACTATGCATCTGAATTGGTTCTTTAAAGTTACGAGTGTATGTATGTATTCAACTAATTATTTCTTAAATAACAGAATATTTTGGAGGGAGGTCAAGTATTATCCTCATGCAGTAGGGAAAATAGCTTTTTGGCTGGAAAACACAGTATAGATGAAGTCCCATTTTTATGACACCACGTTGGCATTACTGAATTCTGTGCATTCATAACTTTGTCTTTTGTTGCAGGTACTAAAAAGTGGCGAACCCTTTCAAAGCAGGTGGGAAATAATTCCTGTGCTGTCTTACAACCATAGATTTTGATACAGTTACTCTCTTTCATGCAGTAAACTTAGAGTCACAGGAGAAATAAGGGACTCTTATAATATTTTATTTTTTTTAATAGAGAAAGAGACTTTAATTTCTGAATTTTTGTCACTTCACACTCAGCTGAGTGCAGAATCTCAAATACTTGATCAGCTGTGCATTTTACGGTGTCTTTACTGACTTTCTCAAGACTCTATCAGTTCCTTCCTTAGCCCGCATCTGACTTGAGTTTCTTTAGTGTCACAAATGTAACAGGTGTATGAAAAACTGCTGTTTAAGTGCCCCTTTTTTTTTTTCCACATTTGTGCAACTGCAAAAAGACTGTCATTATCCCTGTATTTTAAGTAAAGTACATTCATATTCATGAGTGAAGTTTGCTTTAGTTCAGGTTGAGTGTTTTAAAAGAACAGTTGCTTGGAACTTGTGTGAAAACTTTACTGAAATCCAGGGGGACTTATCCTTGGCTTCAGTGAATATGAGCAGTGGTGAGTAATTTCAGCAGCAAATCCGTTACATGTCTCTCTCCAACTTGCAAACAGTATTTATGCAGATGAATATTTCTTGTAATAATCGTGTGCAAAATTTATGTATGTGCTTGAGTACTTCCAAAGTCATTGTGGTAAACTGAAGTTAAATTAACTGGCAGATTTGCCTGCAGTTCCTTGTCTTTTATATTGATTCCTAGTATTTACTCATAATTTGTTAACTGTTTCATCAAATATTTAAATATGTACTTTTATCTCTTTTAAATCTTATTTTAGGAGCTGAATCAGATCCTCATGGAGACACCACCAGTTTGGAAAGGATCATCCAAACTTTTTCGTAACCTTAATGAGAAAGGTAAGGGATAGTAGTTCATTTTCCTGAACCAAATTATCACTTGTATTAATTTATTGTGGCTGAAGTGGTGTTATAATCTGAGTCACATCTTCAACAGGATAAAAAGCATTTGTTGCTTTCCACATTTTACAGCATGGAAAAGTATTCTTTAGTCTTTAGAATGTTTTAATCATTCCATCTTTCAGCTGGGCTCTTCAAGTGAATGGGTATCATAGAGTTTGTTAAACTGATGTTTGAATGTTTCAAATTCAGTTCACTGTAGCAAAGAATGATCTATAGACCATAAGTAAAATACTCTAATAAAGACACTATCTCTTTACTTTTTTTAATAGGCTCGGGGGTGTGATTATTTTTAAAGACAGTAATGGTATCTTATATCACTAAAGAAGCATTTTGTTCACAAAGAGACAGTTTCAGAAATGCTATATATCCCTTTAAATTCTGCAGATAAGGGCTTTGATAGCTTTTAAAACATACATTATTGGTAAACAAAGAGCCAAGAGCCACATCTGGTCTTTTTTTTTTTTATGATGGCTTGTATGCAGACATTTGAAAGCTATTTGTGATACATAATCTACATATTCCTTTGCTTATATTGAGAATGGCAAAGCTCTGGCGGAGCATTTAAAAATATTTTAAAAAGCAGCTGCAAGTAATTGTTATAAAATAAAGATGGTTTAGGGATGTTTAAAAAAAGCATGTAAGCAACAAAATTCCAAATTCATGTGTGTAATTGATGGATCTATTTTAAGTGTAGCTCAAATTTACTAACAGAGTAAGTATGCACGTCAGAGGAGGATCTCAGGTTTGAATCTAGTGCATGGAGGTGCTTGCTTTTTTCGTCTGAGTCTGCAGCCAGAACTCCAGAGATGCAGAAGCTGGCACATCATTGCACTATATTTTCTTGTTATTTCCTTGCTCTAGGCTGCTCGCTATATAGTCAGAATAGCTGACTTCTGAAATATTAGTTACATAAAAATTCAGCTTCAGAATCTGTTACATCAGTGTATTTTCAGTGAAAAAAAACAGCCCTGTATGTGCTTAGTAAGTATGAAATAAGATGTCTGCAGTGTGCAGTCTTAATTCAACAATATCTTACTTCAGTTTTCTGCCAGTGAAATTCTGCAGAAGTTGGTGGAATCAGAGGACACAAAATTGGCTTCATAATCTGGTAAAATTAGTAATAAGCTTTAGCAGTTCAATAGCGTTTCAACATCCTTTATAAAAAAAGTGAGTTCTGTTATTCCTGTGTATGGTTAATAAAAGAAAAGAGGATGGGTGTTATGACTGACAAGTTCATTCACTAAGCCAGTGAAAGGAATGGGAATAGAGTTTTTTATTTTGCCATAGATCAATTTAAATCAGATGAACCACATAGATTTATGCATTTGTCGTTAAGTTTAATTTTTATGTTTTACCCTGGAGTGACCTCCCTCTCTTCTTTTTTAGTGTAAGTTTTTTTTTCCATTCAGTGTCATTTCAGAATCTTTCTCCCTTAACACTCACATCAATCAACCAGAACTATCTGCAGCCACAATATACCAGTACAAACAAAAGAAGAGAATGCTTTCAAGGCCTTTTATATTGCTTTTTCAGTAGTACCTGTGAGGGACTGCTAAACACACACACTTTCTTTCTGTGTTTTACAACAAAGAAGGTGTCATCAAACAAAAATACATATTCACATTTATTGACTGGCTATTAAAGAACTCTTTACATCACTGGATGAGAACCTTTGAGATGTCTGATTTCTTGATGGCTACTTGTCCAGATTCAAGCAGAGCTTTGAAAAATAATTTCTGCAAGCTGCTGTATAAAATCAAGAAGAGAAAGCGTAGAACATGTCTACTTAAATGCCTGCATTTAATCTTTGCTAACCTTCAGTGCGGAGCTATGTGTAAATTGAGGAAAAGAGTAGGTGGTATTAAAAATACTTAGTAGCCTTCCTAACTAGATCTACTTGCAGTACTATAATCTTGATTTTGAATACTTAAATTTGCTCTTCAATCAAAAGGTGGGAAAAAAATTATTTTTTTTAATGAATAGAGTGGTAGTTGGATGGGCAGTGTTTAGGTAGTAAACGTTGAGGGTTTAAGATCTCTGTGGTTGGATATTTTTTCTTTTGTGTTTGAGGACAGGCAACCTGATTCTCTTGAAGGTCCTTCTCTTTCAGGGCAGTTACTTTTGGGGAGGAGTATGGAAGTATCATTGAAGGTTTGTGGACGCATTTGGAAATTTGGACAGATCCAAGAGAAATATAGCTGAGATTTGAAAATATATATAATTCAAGAGGAC
Source organism: Amazona ochrocephala (assembly GCA_039720435.1). Taxonomy (NCBI): domain Eukaryota; kingdom Metazoa; phylum Chordata; class Aves; order Psittaciformes; family Psittacidae; genus Amazona; species Amazona ochrocephala. Next base: position 33,131,902 of record CM077879.1, read on the forward strand.
GGAGAGTCCCTCTTGCATATTACTGCAGTACAGATTTAATTTAGAACTTTTGGTGCTGTAAATATTAGTAGAAGATGCCAAAGTATCTTATTTTAGCTGTGTTGGAAATGCTGATGTTAAATGTGTTCAATAAATGTAAATCTACGTTAATGATACAGTGGTTTGAGTCTTAATTGTACACATTTTTCAGTGAAAAAGAGATCAGATGACTTAACTGAACATGTAACAAAGCATGTAAAGTCAGATTTTAAAAGATATTTAAACATCCAAAGATGTGGCTGTTTTTAGGAAAGTGTTTGCACCTGACTTGGACTGAAATCAAGGAGACAGCCATCAACTTTTGAAAATCCCAGTTGATAGACATCTTTACTCTCAGGAATCTAATTACTTTTTTTTTCTTTTTACTCTTTTGAAATAGTCTGCTGTTGTGGACTGACTTAACACTTTTAGTTTTGGAGGACAGGCAAAGTCAATTGGTTAGAAATCAAGAACCAGTTTTGCTAGTTCAGCCTCAAAGATCATTAAAGCTAAAGGCTTTTGGGAAAGCTGCAAGTCACTGTTTTCAGTTCTTACTGAACTGTAAGATGCTTCTCTTTGTTGGTACTGTGGGCATTCTGCAAGGTTATCACTATACCCCACAGCTAGAAAAGCAGAAGTACAGGTTATGGTACCAGACATGCTATTTGGATATTGACTTCATCTTTAATTTAAATTTTTCCTTAATCACTGCTGAAGACAAAAGGAAGTGCCTTTCCACACTGTGATTGCCTTTTGGCATCTAATGAAAGATTAAAAGCTTAGAATGTATTCCTAAAATTCCTTCTGAACATAGAAGAAGGGATAGTACAAGTGTCTCTGACAGGCTTTAAAAATATTTAATAAAATTTACGCACTCATTTAGTAGAAGTTTTAATATAAACTTCATGTAATTATTGTGAAAATGTTCATATAAGGACAACTCAAAATCTGCTTACATAAGTAACATGAAGCTAAGTTTTCAATTGATATAGGGCATGCACTTAGGAAACGTATTAAAGTCAAGACTTGTATTCAGTACGTATCGGAGGGAGCACTGTTAATGTTCTCATACTGTTACAGAGTGGTGTTGTGAGTTATAGGTGGGGTTTTAGGAAAGAAAAATAAATAATTTATATTAACTTCTAAATATCCAGCCGCGTTCTGTTTAATGAGCCATTCTCCGCTGACTGTACTTGTTTGGCTGGTTGGAAAGGTGATGCTCCAGGGCAGCCTTAGTTGTAGTGATCATGAGATGATCGAGTTCGAGATCCTCAGGACAGTGAGAAGAGCAAGCTCACTGCCCTGGACTTCAAGAGAGCAGACTTTGGCCTCTTCAGGAACTTGCTTACTAAAGTTCCATGGGATATAGCCTTAGGGGGCAGGGAGGCCCGAGACTGTTGGTTGATATTCAAGGATCACCTACTGCAAGCTCAGGAGTGTTACATCCAAATGAGAAGGAAGTGCAGCAGGAGGGCCAGGAGACCTCCTTGGATGGATAAGGAGCTGCTGAGGAAACTTTGAAGGATAAAAGAGACTTATAAAAGGTGGAAGCAAGGAGAGGCGGCCTGGGAAGAATTCAGGGATGTTGTCCGGGAAGCTAGGGACCAGGTTAGGAAAGCTAAGGCCCACTTAGAATTAAACTTGGCTAGGGATGTTAAAGACAGCAGGAAGTGATTCTATAGATACATTGCAAATAAAAGGCAGGCTAGGGACAATGTGGGCCCTTTCCAGAAGCTATCAGGAGAACTGGCTACCCTGGATTTGGAGAAGGCTGAGGTTCTTAATGACTTCTTTGCCTCAGTCTTCACCAGCAAATGCTCTGACCACACCACCCAAATCTTGGAAGGCAGATGCAAGGACTGTGAGAATGAAGACCCTGGGCCCACTGTAGGAGAGGATGTGGTTCAAGACCATCTTAAGGACCTGAACGTATACAAGTCCATGGGACCTGATGAAATCATTCCTTGGGTCCTGAAGGAGCTGGCAAATGAAGTTGCTAAGCTACTGTCCATCATATTTGAAAAGTCATGGCAGTCAGGTGAAGTCCCCGACGACTGGAAAAAGGGAAATATAACCCCCATTTTCAAGAAGGGGAGAATGGATGAGCCGGGGAACTACAGACCAGTCAGTCTCACCTCTATGCCTGGGAAAATCTTGGAGCGGATTCTCCTGGAAGGCATGCTAAGGCACGTGAAAACCAACAAGGTGCTTGGTGACAGCCAGCATGGCTTCACTAAGGGGAAACCTGCCTGACCAATCTGATGGCCTTCTATGAAGGGGTTACCGAACTGATGGACAGGGGTAGAGCAGCTGATGTCATCTACCTGGACTTGTGCAAAGCATTTGACTCTGTCCCACATGACATCCTTCTCTCTAAGTTGGAGAGACATCAATTTGATAGGTGGACCACTCGGTGGATAAAGAACTGGCTGGATGGCTGCACGCAAAGATTTGTGCTCAGTGGCTCAATGTCCAGCTGGAGACCAGTAATGAGTGGTGTCCCCCAGGGAGCGGTGTTGGGACCGGTCTTGTTCAACATCTTTGTGGGTGACATGGACAGTGGGATTGAGTGCGCCCTCAGCAAGTTTGCTGATGACACCAAGCTGTGTGGTTCGGTTGATAAGTTGGAGGGAAGGAATGCCATCCAGAGGGACCTTGACACGCTTGTGAGGTGGGCTGATGCCAACCTGATGAAGTTCAACCATGCCAAGTGCAAGGTCCTACACCTGGGTCGGAGCAATGCCAGGCACAGCTACAGGTTGGGCGGGGAGGAGATTGAGAGCAGCCCTGCAGAGAAGGACTTGGGGGTGTGGGTTGATGAAAAAATGAACATGAGCCGGCAGTGTGCGCTTGCAGCCCAGAAGGCCAACCGTATCCTGGGCTGCATCAAAAGGAGTGTGACCAGCAGGTCGAGGGAGGTGCTCCTGCCCTTCTACTCTGCTCTTGTGAGACCTCACTTGGAGTATTGTGTGCAGTTCTGGTGTCCTCAACATAAAAAGGAGATGGAACTGCTGGAACAAGTCCAGAGGAGGGCCACGAGGATGATCAGGGGACTGGAGCACCTCCTGTATGAAGGCAGACTGAGGAAGTTGTGGCTGTTCAGCCTGCAGAAGAGAAGGCTGCGTGGAGACCTCATAGCAGCCTTCCAATACCTGAAGGGGGCCTATAGGGATGCTGGGGAGGGACTCTTCATTAGGGACTGCAGTGATAGGACAAGGGATAATGGGTTCAAACTTAAACAGGGGAAGTTTACATTGGATATGAGGAAGAAATTCTTTCCTGTAAGGGTGGTGAGGCCCTGGAATGGGTTGCCCGGGGAAGTTGTGAATGCTCCATCGCTGGCAGTGTTCAAGGCCAGGTTGGACAGAGTTTTGGGTGATATGGTTTAGTGTGAGGTGTCCCTGCTCATGGCAGGGGGGTTGGAAGTAGGTGATCATAAGGTCCTTTCCAACCCTAACTATTCTATGATTCTATAGTCAGTGTATTCCTCCCCTAAAATACTCAAACCTAAAGAAAATCCCCCACGCCATAGATCAATGTTTTAGACTAATAACTCATTGACCAGCTTGAATACAGTTATGCGTACACAAGTATGAGTATGAGTATACATATGCGACAGAAATTGTTCTTCTTATACGTAGATTTAATATTTTCAAGTGAGATTTGAAGACAAGGTAAAACTAATATGGCATAACTTTTTTTTTTTTGTCGTCAGGTGTGATATCTTACACGGAATATTTATTCCTCTTATGTATTTTAACAAGTAAGTATTTTTGGAGTGAAAAAAGCAACCAAACAAAAAACCACAAACCAACCCAAAAGCTTTCTTCTAAATTTACAATTTCTGTATGCGTTGTATGTTATAATACACTTTTCCTTCCCCTCTCCTGCATGTTGTGCATCTCTGTGTCCATTTGAACCTCTCCTGTCCTACTGGAATGTTGTGTCACATTTCGTTTAAGTGCTTTATTATCTAGAACACCTTTTACTGAGGTGAACGCCTTTTACTGATGAGAAAGTTGAGCCATACACTTCAGCTAAGCTTTATTTACAATCTTAAATTTATTTTCTTCTTTGAATTTCCTATAGAAGTTCTTGCTGAAGTTCATAAAGGATACTGAGTATAGGGAGAAGAGACAGATACCCAGTATTACGGGTATTCACCTATTAGTCCATAATGGGTGACATCAGTGAGACAGTGATAAAATACAAAATTTGCCAAACTGAAGTAAATGTTTATTTATGTTAGAAAACACTAACAAAATTGAATACTTATTCTTCTACTACTCATAAAACCAAAGTAGAGGAACTTAGAGTAAACTAAGCCTGATACAGACTTCGTTTTGATTTTTAAAGAGGTGTTTTTTGGGAAGGAGCAAAGTGTTTCACTTCTATTCTGTTTGTATGTAATTAAAACACTTTTATAGAATTCATTAGTGGTATTTTTTCTCCAGACGTGATCTGGATTCCCACTATGAATCAGAGCAGGAACTTGACCCTCAACTCTTACAATCTGTTGGATCAATGGGTATTCTGCCATAGTTTCCTTGTTATCTTTATTGACTTCTGGGCATTATTCATCCATATTGCAAATCATTGAGTATCACCAAAATGTTGCCTAAAGCCTCACTTATAGTTAACCTTCAAAATCCTCATATTTCAGAAGTAATTCAAAATTCGACCCTAATTTTGAATTGCAGGGACTCTAGGCATGTAAACAAGAAAATTCTATGTCTTTTTCAATACATCATTTGTTTGACCAGAAGTTTCATCTTGTACCTTTTTTTGCAAAACATTTTAAAGTCTCTTTTAGAATGTTGTGTTTTCACAGGGAATTTATTTTCTACAAATGTGTGTTTTGTAATGTAAAATGGACTCCAGTTGTGAGCTAAAACTCCTAACTACCCAACCGGCCAGTACTGTCTGATATTTTTTTAAATGTTTCATGTTCTATTTCTACTGTCAGTTTCCCCTAATCTAGGAATTTGTGGGCATGCCTTCTGTTTTCATAACATGGATAATACTGTTTTACAGATGTTACTATTTGCATTTACTGTGTACGCAGATGTATTAACTCAAATTAGTTGAGGATGTGGCTGTTATAAACAGACACCAAATAATGTCTTGGAGTTTTATATTTGATTTCTTTCCAAGCAAATAATTTAATAGGGAATTTTTTTTGGCAGAGCCACATGCAGGTTTTAGAATTGCTTTCAATATGTTTGATACTGATGGCAATGAGATGGTGGACAAAAAGGAATTCTTAGTGGTACGTATATTTTCAATCTTTGAATATTTTTATCTACTTTTGAAATTCATTTTTTTTTGTCTGTCTTCAGTAATCAAGAGAACATGATTTATTCACTGAATATAATTGTTTGTGTCTTATTTAATGTAAATGGCAAATGTAAATTGTAAGCAGTAGCTCCTTATTACAGTGCGCAGGTGAGTTGCATATGATTTCTGAAGCTTAATTCCAGGTTTTATTCTGGATTTTTTAATTGCTGCTACATTCACAGGTAATTAGCCTATTAAAGTTATATTGTTGTATCACTGGTCAGCAGAATAATTTAATTACCATAATGGTGGAGGGACTTGCAGAGGAATCTTTTCCTGGGAGTCCGCTTCACTTTGCCATTCGTTTTGCATATAAATCCAGGTGACCTGAAAATATTGACTGACTTAATGTGGCACTATCATCTGTTTTGCGCAAGATTTTTAATGAAATAAAACATACTGTATATATATATTCAGCCCATGAAACCCATATGCTGAAGCAATTTGTTAAGCTGTGGTTCATTGGTTTCTTTTTAGGGAGAAAATTCCTGATAGTAAAATTGATTTGGGGCTGAATAATTTTCACTTGCATAGGAACAGTTGGCAGGACATCTAGAATTTGGCAGTAGTTTCATTACACCCATGGTTTTGTTAATTACAAATCTGAATTGCAGTATTTTTCAAACTAGAGCTTTATTCAGTTTATTGCTTGGAAAAAGCAGTTCTGTAAATTTTTCTTGCTAGTTATTTAATCAGAGAGTTTATTTTTCTTCTGGTTAGAAATCTGAACAGTTCTAAAAGGTCCAGAGTTTGAAAGAAAAATTGGCTTATTTCACATTGTTGAGATTTGTTCATTAAGAATAATTCGTCACTTGACAAAAAATCTTCAAAAAATCTTAAATGAACCACTATAATTTGATTTTTATCTTGATAAATCTGATAATTGCGTCTTAAAATTCTAATACTTCATCATTTTCATGGTAATAGGATCCACTAAGTACGGGAGAATCATGTTTGCACTGACAAGTGTAGAATTAAAAAGCCTTGGAACAAGAGGGCTATTTCAGGTTTATGTTAATGTCATTTATTTTCTGATTAAAAAAAGAAAAAGTGCGAATAGTTAATGCTATTCTAAATTAATGTCACTGATGAAGTAAAAAAATGGTAATTTTTTCAAATATCATGAAATGCCGAAGATTACTCACTCAGCACTGGGGCTTCTGATTTTACGACACCTACATGGTTTTACGTTAACAAACTCCACAATGCGGTATAAATGAGTTTTCTAAATTGGTAATATCCATATGCAGCAGATGTCTGGGATTACTCACTTATGGCAAAAACATAGTTTTTGACATTTTCAAAATTATCATTTAAGATTTTGTGGTTAATGGTTTAGACAAGCTTTCTAAAGACTGCACAAGGCCTTCATTTTCTACTGAACAAGTACAGGTGATTGATAGAATAAAAATATAAGAATTTAATTGGATGTTTATAAAAAATGTGTTTGCAGAAGATATCAGTTCTTCATACTTTTTTTTTTGTTCGTTTAGTTGAGTTTTTAAATAAATACAGTGAAACATATGAGAAAAAGCCCACTGCCTTACTGAAGAAAATGGAGCAAAACATAAAGATGAAACAGACACATGGAATGGATTTCGGTTTCAGACCATGGTTTATCTAAAATGAAGATGTGCTAATTTTTTGTGTGCTGTATCTTAATTGTTTTCAAGTCAAGTTACAAGGTTTGATTCATATAAGCTATGCTAACCTAAAGAAAAGGGAAGCAAACTGAACTTCCCTCAGTTCTCCTTTTCACAGAAGTGAGATCTGAGATCTTGTGAATTGTGGCATGCTGATCATTTTTTGTATTCCAGTATTAAATATACACATCTGTCTAATTGTTAGTTCCTAACAACCACCTTTTCCAGTTGAGGGAAAAAGCCAGCAAACATTGGATTAATTGGCTAAAGGAAAAATAGAGGAAGAAGGAGAAAAAAAAAGGGCTTTCATGATTCAGATATGGAATGTGATGGACTAGACTGACAACTTTTTTTTTCTTCTTTTTTCATTTTTTTTTCCTTTTAGAAACAGCTTCCATTACAATAGCTAAATGGGAGGAAATTGAAGCGGGAGGCTTTGTCTTCCGGAAGCTGATGCTGAAAATTAAATAAGTATATAAGGCAGGAAGCAAGAACAACATTTAACTGTGGATATTTAATCTTTCTTTCTAATTATGCTTCTATAGTCCTCTTCACATCTTGATTTTTATTTGTTCTCTGCCATGGTTCCTGATAAAAACTTCTTTTTATTATTCTTTTTCTTTACCAGTCTTGGTGGATAGAAGAAAGCAGAATTTTCAAACATTAGATACACTGTTCTCCACCTGTTATTGTATTTAACAGATTTATATAAATTAAACCTGATCCTAAGTGTTTGATTACCATGTCACTGACCCTTCACAAATGACATCAAGACCTGTAAGTCAGAATATTAGATCTAAAGTGAGAAAGACTAAAATAAGTAGGTAGATAATGTCTGTGTAAATAAAAGTAAATATGAAAATAAAAGTTGATTCAGTGATGCTGCAGCTGTGATAGACCGGGCCCCAGAACATACATTTGGCATCTCTACTTGCTTTGCCTGCGTGTGCATCATCTCCTGCGCGCCTGGTAGCAGGACACTCTTTAAGTGTTGCCATTTGAATTGTATCGAGCATTTGAGGTATACTTCTCCATTGATTACAGTCATAGAATTGGAAGTATAGCTAATACTATTCAGTTTTGCAGATGAAGAGACTTTGAAGATATCAGTGTAGGGATCGCATGCAATTCTTGAAGAGTATATGTAATGAAGAGTTGAAAAACAATTTTTCTGATAACAGCTTTAGTGGTCATGTAAACTAATTCCATGATGCTCATTCTTTCCTCTTCGCTTATGTCATAGGGTGGAGGTCAGGGAACAGAAGGATTGTGTTACCTTGTTACAGGAGATCTTGGCTTTGCTGCTCTCAGCAGTCAGTCTCATTATCCTCGTTCAAACAATGTTCCTATGAAAGTACTCCTGGATCCTTTTTGCATTCACTTTTCTACGCACTGGTATCCTATAGCATTTCTTCGGAACAAAAGATCCATTTCCAGAAGTTTAGCAAGTGCTTTAATGATGAATGCAACAGAATCCTACTCCCTTTGCCTCTGTGGCAGGGGAAATACATCCAAGGATGCACTGCTTTTTACTGATCTTTTTTGGTTTTTCAATTGCCGCTGCTCTTCTCTCCTACTTGATGGCTTGTCACTTCACTTTTCACATGGTATTTTCTTTCTGCTTTTCTCTCTTCATTTACTTTTTTCCACAGTTTAGGGTTGCAAGCAGTGTAATACTCTAGGCCATCCACCTAAATGTCCTATTGTGACTTGTCAGCATAGGTTATGGTAATCTGTGACCACAGGTTTGCAAAAATTGAGAAAAACATAACAAGGTCTGTAAATTGATCCCATACTCAAAAACATATACACACAATATTCTGCTCTGTTCTGGAAAGAGACAATTCCAGAACACTGTAGTCAATTTTGGAAATTTGTAAAGCAGTATTTATAAATTTGTTTGCTATTTAATCACTAAACACTGTTCACGTATTTCAATGGTGTTACACCCCTGCAGTAGACCTTGCTGAGCCCTTTGTCTGAGTAATCTGCCTTCCCTGAAATGCAGTATTCTGAAATTCAGTTTGATAAATTTGCTTGTAGAATTTATCATACACACTCTGTCTTTCACATTCTGATCCCTGGGGAGCCCTGTGTCCATGTCACTACAGTATCAGGTTTTTATCAGACTTCTGGTAGGTAAAATCAGGTCTTTGAAGCAACTGCCACAATTGTGTCTGTATGCCGTGATGTTTGGTTCTGAAAATACCGTATTCTAGATAGAAGGATTTTTTTAGCCACAGAATTTATTCTTTTTCCCTTCCACTTTCAGGTTACCAAATGCTGCAAGTGTCAGAATGATATTTTCATGTGCAGGTTTTGAAAGCTGAAGTTTGTTGGTAGAGAGACAGATGGCATCATATATACTTAATACTGATCTGTCTTGCAGTGAAAAGTGAACATTGTGACACTTTTTTTCTAATTGGGAATATTTGCAAGTATTACTATAAATAAAAATAGCTAAATAAAACAGATACTTACAGAAGAGAACAAACCAGTGCTTGGAAGACTTTGTAATTTCAAAAAATAAGTATGCTCAAGAATCTGTATGTTTTAGATCTGGTATTTGAGGTTTTCTCAGAAGTCATGTTTAAAGCTCTTAAAGTAGAGAAAGTTGTGAAAGGGGTATTTTACAAGACCTGAAGGTATTCTTTGAACAAACTTGAAAAAAAGGGTATTTGATAAATTATTCTTGAGGAGTAGTTTGTTGCTGCTGAAAGGGAATGTTTCACTCCCACCAGGTGTTTGCACTCCTGCCTTGTGCCAGCAGGAGTAAGAACTGATCTGGCTGCAAACTAGCAATAAGAAAAAAACCTCAGTACATCTGACTACATAGCCACACAGACACTAATTCGTACCCGAGACGAAAGGATGTGCCTAAAGGTGGTGAAAAACACTGGAACTTCCCCTTTTAGTATAGGCTTGATTAGCTAAAACGTAAAGCTAAATAGGATATTCTTAGTATTGTGCTCCCAAATAGAATCATTAGCCTTACCTTGTGGAGCGAACATTTCCTTTTTCCTTTCTGTGTAATGGTTAAGGTCACAGGAGGAGCATGAAGGCATTAATATGAACAATAAAGCACCACTGAAACACTGATATTTTAATTACAGTTTGTAATGTTCCTCACAATGAATTATTGGTATGCACTTGAAATAGCCTAAAAACTGAGTAAGAACGAAATGGTTTGCTTTTTAGCTACAAGAAATTTTCAGGAAAAAAAATGAGAAGAGAGAAAGAAAAGGAGATGAAGAAAAACGTGCAATGCTGGTAAGTAAAATTAGAATAGTAACAGCTGGTAGTTGGTTTTCTGGATTTTTTTTTAATTTATATAGGATGAAATTGTGTATTTCATTGATCACTTTTTTTCAAACAGTAAATTTGTATCATTAAAATAATAGGCATAATTTTATGTATAGAAAAAAAGCAGTATTTAGCCCAAACTGCAGTTGTTTAAAAACTCCGTGTTTGAATGGTCTATAGAAAGGAAAAATTAGTGTTTTAATAGTGTATTACATATTATGACAGCAGCATTGATTTCATTTGGAGTCTATAAATTTAGGGAAAAGTGAATAGTAATGACCCAGTGTTACTGTCTATGAGAGTGAGAGCTCTCGGTGGCAAGACCAAATTATACTCCTGCTCATAACTAACTGATGCTGTTCGTGTAGACATACTGATCCTGATGCTAAAATAGCTGATGAAATGTTGCAAGTGAACTTAGATTTTATATTCAGATTTACTTTTTTTTTACTAAATACTGATTATGAGCAATGAAAAGTGTTTTTAGTGACATATTGGATACTCTGTAATGTTGAATTTGCAGTTTTTATGTGCACAAGAAAGGTAAGTCAGATAAGTCTGTGGTGGTTTGTCTGGAGTATGGTAGCAGTAGCAGGATCTTATTTTACTGTTGGACAGGTAAAATCAGGGACAAGTCTCTGTCAAGCTCACAGCAGAATAAAACATGTTTGTTTGCAATTTGCATATGTATGGCAAAAATTCTCTATCACAAGAAAGTTTTTGTCATACATGCAAAGCTTCTCATAGTGCCCATTATCTGAAACCATAGGTGCTTGATCTCAGGTCTTTGTCCTGAAACCATAGGAAGTTTGCATTTCAAGAATTAACTACTTTTCAAACCTTCCCAGAGCATAAAAAGGGACCTTTTCTTCCCACCCAGAGGGACCTGTCCTTCTCAGTTTTTCAAAATTGTAGGTCAGTTGTTGAATCTTTCACATACTTTATTCTGAACAAAGGAAGCTTACACCTAAAGGAAGAGCTTTAGGCAAAAGTAAGGATTGCAAAATGGAACCTTTCTCCTGAGAGTAATCTCTGCAACTCTGTACTTCTCTTTTGAAATTCTGAAGAATGAGATTAAAGGATGAAGCATTTTTTCTTCGCTGTAATTTTAAAAAAAACCAAATCTAGTAATATATAAAGTAAAGTTATGCTTGTCTTAACCTATTCTGTTGTCTTTTTTTTTTCTTTCCCTCTTCTTTTGGTGTCATTCTGACGTGATACTTGGTTTGGCCCATGTTTGCTGTATGTCAGCGTCTTCAGCTGTATGGATATCATACTTCTACTAACAGTGTATGTACTCTAATTATTTTCAATGTATGCAGTCTTCACCAGTGAGGTGAAATAGTCTGCTATAAGAGAATTAACTGTATTTGTCTTTTTCATCAAGTAAATTACTTCTTCTAATCAGTAAAAATGTGATGGATCTTTACTTGCATAAAAGATGGTGCATGCTTGTTGCATGCATTCTGAAACAGGCATGCCTACCCAGAGGAAGGGTTGCTCTCTCTATTTATATAAAATGAAGGAAACGTTATTTTGAAGGACAAAATATGTCTTAAGAAATCATAGACTTGTTTTGAATGAATGTGTGTAATTTAAGTCGTTCTGCATGAGTCATTTGATCTAGGTCTCTCTTGTTTCCTTGTGTATAATGTGAAATAATAATCAGTCAAATGAATCCTTCACCTCTTAGTTCCTCCCCCTGCCAACAAAGAAACTAGAAGAGAGCTTTTATAATTTTGTGCTTCACTTGGAAAACAAATAAATAAGAACTTTCACTGCTGAACTAGAACAGGATTTACAGAACATGGTCACTGTATTACACAGGTGATAGTAAACTTAACTTTCAGTCAGTTTTGAGGAGTGGGAGAGAGAATCGGCAAGAGAGAGCTCTTCCGGGTTTTTTAATGTCTTAATCATGTCTGATTAATTTTCGGATCACAGCAGAAGTCAAAAACTGTTGTAAAGAAAAATAGATATTATGATATTCGAAGTGAGGGGAGGGATCCTGTGAGAACTAGACAACTAGTGAAATTCCAATTTTAAAGTCTGTTTCTTTATATAAGTATTCACAGGAATGCACAGATTTATTTCCTGTGAAGTTAGCTCATACAGTTTGGGCAGTATGCAGGAAAGAAATCTGTTGAATGAAAAGGTGCAGTGACATGATGTAGATGCTGCAGTGTTGTGAGAATAATGTACGGAACGTAAGGCCTTATGAGTCAATAGATTTTAGATCAGGCTTCACTGCAGTGAAAAATGCTGTAGAGTGGTTGCCATATTCCTGTGCTGCCTCCTGTTTTAAAATGAAACCAAACTAGCTAGGCTTTCCTACTAACATAATAATTTTAAGCTTTAGTAAACAGTCTCCTTCTAGACTCTAGCCGTATCCATACTCATTATCAAGATGATGCCCAGGTGTGCTCCGTGCTCTTCTGCCCTCTTGCAACCTGAATGGAGATCACCATGTAAAGGAGAGTCAGATGTATAGGAAATCACAGTATCTGACAAATCCACCAGTCCAGAAAATTGATTATTTTCAGTTTCTATTTCTCCTACTGAAACAACAAGTGTAGCAGCATTTTCAGTTTGCCTTGTTGTCCTGGGGAGTTGAGGATACTTAAGACCAAGGAGATGCAGCCCTAAAACGTTTGGGATAGTCCAGAGTGTTGAGCCCTCCTGCTCACTTAATCCTTCAAAACAATTTTAATTTTTTGAGAAGAGTCAAGGTCTGGACTATAAGACACATAGAGTTTGTACAGTGACAAATGGGTTAAATATTTCTGTATTTTTATTTGAATAGGTTAATTCTTTCAAGTCATGTTCTGGGGCATATTGCGGCTGTGTGTTGAAGCTACTTGAGCATGTATTGCATGACTGTTTCTCTAGCCAAATGCTAACCAGAACATGATAATTATGATGAGATGCATGTAAGGCAAATAAAATGTGCACACCTATAAGTACTAATTCCATTGGATAAAGTAAATCTCCAGTAAGAGAACCAATTCAGTGAACACTTAAAATAGATAATTTCAGAATTGTATGCAGAAAAGAATGAGGTTTTGTTTATTCACATGACCCAATAAAACATCAAAGTGTAAGAGGGAAACTGCTAAGGACTTAACCCTGTACACACTGAAGTAAACAAATTATATGAGTTTAGCAGTTTAGGACTGAGTGGAGTTATATATGAGAATACTGCGGCCACAATGCAGGAACTGAATTGAATTGGTTAGTGGAGGAAGTACATAATAGAACTTGTAGAAACAGTACATAAAATGTTGATGTAACGTAGACTACATAGAGATAATAAACCTTTAAGTCTGTACTGTATTCTGTATGATAACAGTGTGGGTTTATACATTGCACAGCAGTATGAATCTTCTAAGAGAGCAATGTGTGCTGAGTCAAAAAAGTTTTTATTTGTAGTTAGAAGATTAAACTCATTCTGTCTTTGTTTTGCTTGCCCAGATGGATGTGAGTGGGGAGCCCTGAAAGTAGGAGGCCTAGTTTAGATTACCTTATGGAGGGAAAGGAGAAAGTTCATTCAGTTGCAATAACCCTAACCAAGTTCAGGTAGCCTTCTCCTGTCTTTAGGGTCACGTTCCCTAGGCTTTTTTTGGGGGGGGATGGGGAGGAACGTATTGCATAGTCTGCCAAGACTAATTGCAGGATAAAGGAAGGTCTGTTTTAATAGGGGAGGATTTTTTTAGGCTTTCAAAAATGAAACATTTCAGAGCAAAACGTAAGTGTATTTTACTTGGAGAGATTAATCACTTGTTTTCTATTCAAACAAGGTAAGTTTGATCATCAGATCTGCATAGTGTTTTCTGGATAAGTATGTTTCAGTTGAAGTTGGGCTTACGAGACTTGTGTTTTCCATTTCTTGGTTGGTGCAAGTATGTCCTGATTATTGGATGAAGGCAATTTTAGATAGCTAGCTGTATTGTAATACTTATATTTTGAACAATGAGAAATTTTATAAGCACATAAATGAATGGTTTTTGGGGGCAACACAGAATTGTTTAAAAAAACAACAGCAAAATACTGAATTTAAATGGTTGTTTTCTCTAATTTTGTTCAGGAAAGTGGAGTCTGGTGATACTTTTTGCACAGCCAGGTTATGAGTAATAAGCAAATAGCTGTAACAGACCAGTGTTTTTTTCAATTTATAAAGTGTTATATAACTGAATAGAAATTTGTCTGTGTAGAAGCAAAGGAAGCAAGCCATGCTATTGAAGATCAGTTGGGAAAAGTTTTGAAGTCTGTAAATGGTTGTTTTATTGTTTGTTGGTTTTCAAACAATTGTGCTTCTTGAAACTTCTGCAGGTCCTTAAAACAGAAGGAGAGGACCTTGTTCCCAGAAGCTATTGGGATACTTTGAGACGTAGCACAAGCCAAGCACTCTTTTCGGACCTTGCGGAGGTATAAACCAACCTCTGTCTCTGGTCCATAAACACACTGCTATTTTATTTATGTTCTGATTATTTTCCTATTTTGTGCACTTTGTTTCTTCTCTTCCTTTTAATTGTTTAAAAAACAAAACCAAAACCAAACCAACACTGAAAGTTCTAAGGTGAAATAAATTTGGTTCCATGCAGTGGGAATAACAGAAAGTTGTAATTTCCAAGTAAAAGCTAAATTACCATTTGAAAGACTTGGAAGATCAAATCCTCTTCAGTTCTTACTGTACGAAGCATTTGCTAACACCAACAGTGACGATATTTCACAGTTAGGGAAGTAATTCAGGAAAACTTTGTCATTGAGGCTTGATTCAGTGATATGACAACTTTAATGAGAGTTGGAGCTCTCTAGGCTTTTAATTTTTTTAGGTCCTTAATGTGCTTATCTTCACAAAAACAGTATCACACAAAGATTGCTCTAATTGTCAGATCAAACCAGGAATGTTGTCAGTTATATTAGTTAATCTTTTTTTAATATCATGCAGTCATTATGGAGGACTAGCAATATCAGTGAGCTGTCAAATAAATTTCCATTGTGCTTTAAATTCTAATAAGATTCTTGTTTCATGAATCTGCTTTCAGATAATTGAGACATTTATTTGTATTGATCATTTAAGTGGGTCAGAAAACAAGATCATTTAGGCTTTACTATGCCCCATATAGTTAGGGTGCTTGCTCTGCTAGTTGTGGCATTAAAGGGCATACACCAGCTCCCCACTGACTCTGATCACAAGTCCCATGCTTCATAAGCAGGATCATAATGAGAAAAGAACAAGGAACTGAAACAGACCTCCAGGATAAAATGATCTTTTTTTTGCTTTGTAAGCAATGTGTGCTCCATGTTAAAAGTAATTAGTGTTTTGTCGCTGCTGTTCCTCTGCAAAAGGTATTGAATAACCTTAGGATTTGGATGGACTTTTTCTAATTTCCAGGTTAAATTTGCTCATAGTCCCTTTATACCAGTCTGTTGTCCCTTAATTTTCATAGGGCTTTTTCTTCCTTAGTGTTAATCTTCTTACTCATGGTTGTATTTATAAATGCAGTCATAGCCCTCAGTTTCAGTTATCATAGGGTAAACACAACAAGGTTTTTGTTTTTTCTCTTACGGTAGAACTTATATTTCCCAGGTATCAAATAGGCCTTCTCTGTACCTCTCTCAGCTTGAATCCATTTGCCTTTGAACAAAACAAAACATAGTGTTGCAGAATTCAGTTTTATACTACTATTTGTAGCAATACTCACAGTAATAATACCTTCATAGTAATCTTGCAATAAAGCAGTATACTCAGCCTTTCTTTCCTTGCTCTTAAATTGATGAGATCCGGTATTAGTCCAGTTATTAGTCCTTATTTCTTCCACCATATTTTAAAACCCAGAAAATCAGCATTCTTGTCTAGTCAGACATAGACGAGAGAGCGGGCCACTCTTTTCATTAACTATTTAAGGAGCTTGAGGAACTGAGTTTTCTGAATTAACTGTTGTCTTAATCTACAGTTAGCTGGCATGGATTCAGTCCCAAGTATAGGTGGACTCAAGTTTGCTAATTTCTACACATCTTTAATTTAAAGAGAGAGAGTTTTTTTTACATCTGGTGCCTTAGACTTATATCTGTAGCTACAATGTAATTGAAGCTTAGCAGCAGCTATACTAAACATTGATTTAAATGGTCTGTAAAATGTATAAAAGGTCTCTCAGCTCATCATTTTATGAAGAAAAATCATGTCCTGCATTTGCTCCATTGACAGTTTCCTTCTTCTTACCATAATCATCTTTTATCTTGCTTTGGTTAAGGCTGAGCCAGCTGGCTTTCATCCATATTCTTATCTCTCCCAGGTACTTTCACTACTGAATAATATTATAGCCATCTGTACTAAGAAAGTGGCATGAAGCTAGGTGACACTGGCGTCTGTGTTGTTTCATAGCCTTTTGGAGAAGGCCTTGTGTAAGTTGAAAAGGAACGTAAATAAGGTTCCTTGTTGTGGGAATCAACTTACAAGGTCTCTCTTTATTCATCATGCACAGCTTCTTTCTAGGACAGCTTACAGTACTGTTTCAGCTGTTCCTAATTTGCAGCTACACAATCCTGTTGGAATATGCCAGTTATCACTGAATTCAGTTTGTGGATTTATTCTGAGATTTCTAAATGAAACTGGGAATCAGTAGAGTGATTATAACTATTAAAAAAATAGGGATTTGAAGCAAGAAATCTCTTATTAATTCAAAGCATAATATGCATACTTCATTTTCAGAATTTGTTGCTACGAGTGGACCATCCCTTATGAGAATAATTTAGTTTTAATCCTCTCTAATCGAAAGCTTGAAATTAATTTTGCAGAATATTAAAATAGATTTACTGCTCTTCAAGTTAGGAAATTGAGAGAAAAAGATGTTGCCATTATGCAGCAAGCCAGTAATGTGACTGAAACACTTGTCTCTCCTGTTTGTCTCTTTACCTGTATTTGTATTACAGTTATGTAAAGGTAAAGAGAAATGAGGCAGGGCTTATTCTCACTTAAATGATTGCACAATATATTAGATCAAAATAGAGGCTCATTTGTATATATGGAAAGAGGTGTGGTCATTTCATTTTCACTGATCTAAAATAAAAAATTTAATTTTTATGAACAATAAATAATAGTTTTAAATTATTAAGGCTTTTTTTTTTTTTTTATCCTTACCCCTTCAGAGAGAGGATTTATTTAATGCTGTCAAGTGCAGAAGTACCACAGGAATAGTTTTCAGTTGCCTGCAGTTCTGCAGAGACGCATACTGGGTTGAGTTTCTGGGATGAGGTTTTGGGGTTTTTGTGATTTAGAGAGCTTGACCAAATTGGAATTGTGAAAAGACTTACAGATTGTATTTTTTAAATAGTTCTTTAAATATAGGAACATAGAATCATAGAATAGTTAGGGTTGGAAAGGACCTTAAGGTCATCTAGTTCCAACCCCCCTGCCATGGGCAGGGACACCTCCTCACACTAAACCATGCCATCCAAGGCTATGTCCAACCCCACCTTGAACACCGCCAGGGACGGAGCATTCACATTTTCCCTCGGCAACCCATTCCAGTGCCTCACCACCCTTACAGTAAAGAATTTCTTCCTCATATCCAATCTAAATTTCCCCTGTTTAAGTTTGAACTCGTTACCCCTTGTCCTATCACTACAGTCCCTAATGAAGAGTCCCTCCCCAGCATCGCTATAGGTCCCCTTCAGATATTGGAAGGCTGCTATGAGGTCTCCACGCAGCCTTCTCTTCTGCAGGCTGAACAGCCCCAACTTTCTCAGCCTATGGGTGAATGCAATGTAATTCTAAGATTTTGAAATGTTTTTGCAAGATGAAAGTCTGTAATTTAACGTTTGATATCTTTTCAGTGTGCTTGAGGGATATTGTTTGAATGTGCTTAGGGATTTAATTGCTTAAAAGACATAATAAATCAGGGTATCTGCATTTCAATATATTGTGTCCTGTAGTGGAGGATAACAATATTAAAAGACAAATAGTGATTGCTTCTCTGAATTAGTTTGCTCACTTGAAGAGCGGAGCTGTCTTAATTGAAGGACATGAAATATCTCTCTGCCTGCGTATACACAATGTCATCATATTTCTCCCTGGAGAAGAACATGAGGATAAAGAGGAAGCTAGAGTACATGAAATACAATCTTGAGAATCCTAAACTGATTATACTAAAGTACAGAAAAATATCTCTCATTTCTTTAGTTGCTGGCTGTTGAAAGGAATGGATTTGTGTTGTTACTGCCTAATGTTTTTCCGTGTTGTTGATACATGAATACTCCTAATGGGTATTGCAGTTTACATTTTTTACAAATCAGTATGTAAATTTGAAATTAATACATTATATTTCAGAGAATGTAGATATGAAATAGTTTTTCCTGGTACATGATGTTGAATTACTGCATGCTGTTCAAAATTTTTTTCCTAGTTTCTTCATGTAGAGTTTCTCCATCTGTTATGAATTTTATTTATAGCCTCTTCTGTTATGAAATAAAGTCAGACTTAAAAGACTCTCTAAGTCCTGCTTGCAGGATCATATATGCACATCTTCATAGATATGTATAAACAGTTTTCTATACTTATAGTAAATCCCATAGGCTCATAATCTATGACTATGGTGATAAATTAGTAGTTACATCTCCCATACATACTAGGTTTCTGTACTGTGTATTCTGTTTTGTACTTCAACAGTAGAGTTGGCAGGCACACTTTTGAAAAAATATGGTGTTGCTGATGGGTGGTAGCTTGCCTAGGAAGAGCAGAGACTACTGGCTCCCACTCTTTGCTTTACTTCTATCTTGCATTTGTAAGAAAAGGGAGAGCTGGGATAGAAGGTTCTCCTTAGGCAGGTGCAGCAAGGAGACTAAGTATACTACTTTTTGGACTTCAAATGTTGGCCGACACATTAATGCAAGACGGACATTGCCATGGTGGCTGTGGCTTATTTAAGACCCTTTTATTGCTGACTTGTATTACTAGCTCTTCAGTAAAAGAGGTAAAATCAATGCATAGACATAGAATCATAGAATCATAGAATAGTTAGGGTTGGAAAGGACCTTAAGATCATCTAGTTCCAACCACCCTGCCATGGGCAGGGTCACCTCCCACTAAACCATGCCATCCAAAGCTACGTCCAACCCCACCTTGAACGCCGCCAGGGATGAAGCATTCACAGCTTCCCTCGGCAACCCATTCCAGGGCCTCACCACCCTTACAGTAAAGAATTTCTTCCTCATATCCAATCTAAACTTCTCCTGTTTAAGTTTGAACCCGCTACCCCTTGTCCTATCACTACAGTCCCTAATGAAGAGTCCCTCCCCAGTATTCCTATAGGCCCCCTTCAGGTATTGGAAGGCTGCTATGAGGTCTCCACGCATTAGGGGCAATGAGTATGCAGTAAAAAAGCGGAATGTTGGACAGTCACTATACACAGATGATAGTTGCTTCTGTTTATATGCGTGTCTTCTTATTTACAACTCTTGCTATTTATTACAAATGGTCAAAATTAGGTGGCATTACTGTTCTAATTCTGCGCCTTCAAATATTGTAGTTACTTATTAAGGAAATAGTACTAGTATGTGTTCAAAGATTCCAGTGTGATGCAGAGACCACATACTCAATACATAAGGAACATTCTTAAGAGAGCGAGTCAAAATTATTTCATTATTTCAAAGTTTCTTACAATTCTGTTGTTTTAAACATATTTGGGCAATAAAATTTTAACTGTTGTTATCTGCTGCTTGCAGAAAAGAATCATATAAAGGACACCTGATTGATGTGAATGGGTTTGAAATGCAATCCCATACTTAATAGTTTTTGAATATAAAATAGGAGTATAGGAGGTAACGACCTTTAATTTCTTTGTAGTTAAATAATAGAAGGGAAAGGAGATTGTGTGCAAAGGGATTTATTTTTATGGTTTACCTCAACTGACTAGAACATCTTTTTTTTTTTTTCCTTTTTTTTTTTTTTCTCCAAGTTTTCTTTTTCATGTTTTTTCGCCTTCGTTGTAGTTTCCATTCTGTTATATTGCTGTTTTAAGTGTTTCCTGCTAAATGCAATTAATAGCCTAATGCCATTTTGTGTGAAAATTGCATGACTAAATTCAGTTAATTTTTCTTAATACAAAACTCTTTTTCAGACTGTGAACATAAACCA
This sequence comes from Amazona ochrocephala, assembly GCA_039720435.1. NCBI lineage: Eukaryota > Metazoa > Chordata > Aves > Psittaciformes > Psittacidae > Amazona > Amazona ochrocephala. The sequence continues at coordinate 33,152,338 of CM077879.1, forward strand.
CAAAATCTTTTGAGAGAAATGTCTATTGTGATGATAGGCATTCTCAGATTATTCTTCTGTAACTAATCCAATCATGGCCTTTAATTTTTTTATTCTAATATTTAAGCGTGCTGATGATATTTCAAGTTCACTGTCAGATACTACCCTGCTTGTACACTTTTTCGGCAAGAAAGGAAAAGCTGAACTGAACTTTGAAGATTTTTATAGGTGAGTCTCAACTTTATCAATTCCCTGTAAAATACAGTTGCGTACTTGGTCTAATTAATATGTATTATATTACTGTACTATATTATATCACTCAGACATACATAAAGTTTATGTTCCCTTTGTGTGCATATTATATATGCAAAGAACAAAATAAACCAGTCAGTCAACCACCAAAAAAAATCCTGTACTAATGCTGCCACATTTGCAAATTTGGGTAGCACTTGTGTACATAGTTGTTTTGGGGTAGAAAGATTATACTTCAGCCTGTCTTTATTGTATACAGGAACTCCTCTTAAATTTTAATTGGTTTTATTTTCTTCCCCTGTTTTTCAGTGCTTTGTGAGCATCTCTACTCTTAGGGACATGTATAAATGTGAGGATTTTTCTGAATATGTTGTGTAGCCACCTTAGAACAACCTCCTTTGGGAAGAAGTGAAAACAGGGGAAGCTATCGGCTTAATTGTTACACCAGTTAAAATAGAATTTAAAAATATAGAGAGAGTGCCATAAAAACAAAGCCATAAAACTGATTCTGTCATTGATGGATACAGTATTTAGTTGAATATTAGTAAATACTCCCAATGCTTATTGTCTTCGTAGCTGTCACTTAACTGTGCCTTCTAATCAGTCAGATGTTTGTAAAATAATTAAAATTATGTTATCAAAAGTATTCAGTGTTTCACATAATATTAAAAACTCTGTCATTAAGTGAAATCGTGATGTGAGTTCAAAACAACCAGAAAAGATGGTACTTTTTCAAAAGGCATCTGGTTAAAATATCCATCTGTTTCTGTAAGATGTTGTGAATGCTAAAGAGGTCAAAACCTAGGAGACACATTCTAGTGTAAAAGAGGGAGCTATCAAGTTTTATTCAGTGCTACTTGACTAGCTCAGAAAAATCATTAAACTATGGACTGGTGAGGGAAGTACTGTTGTCTGTTTACCTTGCACTTATACTTTTGCCTAGACATCCTTTTGATTTTAACTCTTCATAGTTCTTGGAAATCAAGTTATATTATTGGTAAGGAGTGTTGCGGACTCTACAGGATGGGAGCCTTTGTGAACCTCTAACAAGGAAGTTACAGGTTGACAATCGGGTAAGCTCCCAGTGCAGTACTGTGACTGGAGTGCCAATTCCATCCATGGGCTGTATAACTAGAACATCAAGCAGAATCAGGGAAATTATATTTCCTGTTTATATGTAGATGGTTTTATACTTACCCAGTTTTGGTGTCCAGAATATAGTAAATATGTTGTTAATTGGATGAATTTAAAGAAATATTCTAAGAAGAGTGAAGAATTAAAAAAGAAAGGTTAGATTGAAAGGACATGAATAGTACAAATGTAAGGTATTACTACTTCTTATTTATGTTTGTGCTTACAGATTTATGGATAACCTACAGACTGAAGTTCTAGAGATAGAATTCCTTTCCTACTCTAACGGAATGAACACCATTAGTGAGGAGGACTTTGCCCATATTCTTTTGAGGTATACAAATGTGGAAAATACATCAAGTTACTTGGAAAACATGCGCTGCACGATTCCTGAAGAAAAGGTAATTGTTTAGCTACAAGTACAGCAGTGGGCCACAGCATCCAGTCCCAGTGTCATTTACAGGAAAACATAGCCTTGTTGGACTGAATGTGATTCTGTCACTAAATTAATTGACACCAGGATTTTATTGTGATCATAAAGTCTCATGTTTTTCAGATTACATCCTGAATAAAATGTAGAAGAGTAAATAGCAGAGAATTATGTTCCATAGGATTTAGGTGGTAATGTTTTTGAAGTTTTGGTAACAAATCTTTATATTGCATGAATATTCAGTTTAAGCAGGAGAAACCATAAGACTTGGAAAAGAACTATTCTTTAGCAGTGAGGGGTTGGGTTTTTTTTACTTCTCTTTTGCACAGCCACTGGAATAGCACCTCTTCAGAAATAATTTACATTCTTTGCCTAGTTGTTTTATAGTCTTAATAATGGATCACTTCTGTATAATTATGTTGTATATATATGTATAATGTATGTAGTTCTTACTAATTGCTGAAGAGAGAAAAGATAATAAAAACAGTAAAGGCCGTGAGGTCCTTCATGTGTATAACAACCAGTGTGTTGTCAGAAGCATACCTGAGAGAAAAGCAGTGGCAACTATGTATCAATGGTAATCAGTAGGATAATGTTAAAAGTGGCCCTTCAAATAGAGGATGTTTTGGATATACTCCTTCTGTTTGTGTTGGGAAGATTGATGTTGCCTAGAAGTGTAACTCTTTGAATAGTTATATATTTTAATAGCACTGACAGCAGAGCTTGTGAAGCAAAGTGAAAACCAGTTTGGATGGTTTGGGTTTGGGTTGTGGTTTTTTGTTTGTTTCTTTGTTTCTTTTTTTCTTTGAGGAATTGCGGTGTAATTTCAGTCTACAGAGGAAGTAAGTTCAGTCAGCTGACCTGATAGAAACACACCTCAAAAATCAACAGCTTTCTGTTCAAATAGCTGGATTTTCTTACTCTTCTTGTGATTGAACAGCGAGTAGGTCCACTGAGAGGTGAATGTAGCTGGGGGATAGAAAGGGAAAGCAGGGCTGTCCGTTTTGCACCAGGTTTAAGATGAGCTGGTAAGATTGGGACCTCTAAAAGGTCTGCGCAGCATTCAATATTCAAAGCCAAGACAGTGCACCAGAAGTGGTAAAAAACTCTTTTTGCATGATTTACAGATCTTGTTTTTTTTTGTTTAGGGTGGAATGAAGATTTACATATATATGAGAATCTGGAAAAAATATATTTTGGGGCTTGTATAGCAATGACATCTTAGGTAACTGAAAAATTACAGTCATAGATATATAGGAATACTTCTTTGAATGGCAAAGGTTGCATAAGTAAATATAAGTGCAGACACTGTCTTTTAAATCAGGGAAGTAGTCTTGGAGGTTCATCTTAGGTCTTCCAATGCCACTCTTCTGATAGCAAGCCTTCCACAGTAGTTTCCTCTTCTGGATCTCTTGTGGGACCATCAGTTAAGGAATACTTCCACCAGAAACCTGTGACACACAGTTACAGGTTTGCTTATGCTGCATTCTGGGAATACCCTGGCACTTGACCAGTAGCATACATCAGTATGTCATATGCTATACCTCCCATAAGTAAAAAAAGATGTTGTCATTTTTCATCGCTTCTTATCACTGACTTGGTAAATACACTGTCAGTACAGTGGAAAAAGTAAGTTCCCAGGCTTTTGAGAATGGGACTTTGCATCTTACTGCCATGGAGGCGTTGTTCATATATTTGCACTATTTTACACTTGTAATAACATTATAATTTGAAAATTATAAAATGTACGCTCTATTTTGTTGCAGTGATATGCTGCAATACTAATACAAACCTAGGGATTCCATTTAGACGAAAAGTTAGTCTAGCCTGTGAAGTAATAGGCAGCTACTCTCACAGTTGGCGATATTAATCTTCCGTGGTGCTATATGTAGAAGCCTCTAAAGCAACACAATGATTATTTGGCAAAGTGCAGTCATGTTAAAATGTTCAGATGGCATGCTGCCTGCTGACAGGATGTTTTCCTCCTTTTACTAACTAGATGCCAAGCAATGATTCATTTAAGCTGGCATCTTGAATTGGTACAAATAACAGCTCCTAAAGAAAGTCTGTGCATTTTTAACAGCATTGGTAGGCATATGTAACTGCAAGGTTCATGTATTCAGTTGTTATCACTGCTGATAATTCTTCTGGTGCATGTTGTGTTTCCATTTTTTAGGGTATCACATTTGACGAGTTTAGATCATTTTTCCAATTCTTGAACAACCTAGAAGACTTTGCAATTGCAATGCAAATGTATAATTTTGCAAGTCGTTCCATAGGTCAGGGTAAGTATATTCATATAAAAATTTGTTGATAAAGACACACAACTGTTGACAAAACTACAAAAATGTTTTGGAATTCCTAGTTTGTAGTTTTAATGTCTCAGGTAAATGGCTAAAAAGGCTAGGACTCCAGCTTTGAAAGGATAAGGCTCAGGTATATCGTAAGAGGTACGATAAAGGTTTACAAAGAAGTCATATAAGGACTGGATAAGCTGAATGCAGAATAGTTAGTCACCACATCCTACAATGTAAGAGTTAGGAGACATTTGATGACACCAATAAGAGATCAGTTTGAAGCGAACACAAACATTTCTTTACACAGTGGGCATCTGGGACCTGACCTTCTACAAAGGTTGTAGAAGGAAATGGTGTCAGAAGGTCTGAAGAGGGATTAGACAGATTTTTGAGTAAATCAGTAAGTGGGTGCTGAAAGAACTAGGCAGGTGTCTTCTGACTAAAATCATTATTACAATAGTTAAGATGCTTGGGGAGTGCAGATGAAGAGTACATGAACTGATCAGACTTGCATGCTCTCTTCAAGTAGCATCCTCATGGGTCTGACACAGTCACACAAGCATAATCCTACTTCATGTGGCCTTACCAAAGGACTATACTGTTTTCTGTGTGCTCTGTTTCTTAGGATCTGTTTTCAGATGTCAATTAAGTAGATGCCATTGGTATATATGTAACGTAAGTTTAATTATGATACTCTAATTTTGTTATTAAACATAGTATACGGGCTAAGATAATTGGTACCAATTAAACAGCATCATTTTATATCAGTTGAGAAGTACTTGGTTTGGAACTGTGAAATTCAGTCCTAATTGTCACATTTTCTTTTTTTTGACTGCTTAAATGTAAAACCTCAAAAGTTTACTTGTATTTTGTAACATGTCACAAAGTACAATTAATTCTATGTTTTGTTCTTTCTTCTGATGTTCTCTTTATGCAGATGAATTCAAACGTGCTGTGTATGTAGCCACAGGTGTGAAGCTTTCACCACATTTGGTGAACACTGTGTTCAAGATTTTTGATGTTGACAGAGACGACCAGTTGAGTTACAAAGAATTTATTGGCATTATGAAAGACAGACTCAATCGAGGGTTTAGGGTAAGGATTCTAATTTTTATAGTTACCTTAGTTGACTTTACTACTTCCACTGTATACTTTAGCACATGTAGTCCCAGTATGTTGCAAACAGTATGCATGTTTAAAGGCATATGTTTTATAGAAACCTGGATCAGTATAAAAGATAAATTCCTTCTTAAATTATTGACTCTTTTGTTAGGAAGCTATACATAGAGTACCTTTATTGTACACAAACTAAATTAGAAATGGGAAATCCTCTGCATACTGTTGCTTCTTTGGTATTGTGTAACTGATAGATAGACATTAAGAATTTTGACAAGGTTATCTGTAGTGACTGGGTTGTTTGCAGGGAAAAGAGAGTTTGTCTCTCTCGAACTCTGGCAGTTTAGTTAAAGAGTAGCCTCTTCTAAAACATTATTTAGAGTACCAGGTGTAATGACTGTTGAAAAGAGTTGCAGCAGAAGATAGTTTTAATTTTCAAATAAACAATTGCTGAACAATCCTATATTCTAGTTCAAAGATGCTTTTGATAATTTACCCGTCTGTCTTATATTTTAAATTTATTATAAGGTAGAGGGCTGGAAATTACTTGCAGAAACTTTTCATAGGGAACATCTCTTAAATCACACCTTTTAGGTGAACATATATGCCTTGCTGCCATCTTCAGGTTCTGTGTAGCAGAGGGGAATTTTATAGTAGCAGAAAAATTTTCATTAGAGTATGATCAATAAAAGTCACTTTTTCTTTTCTTCACATGGCAGGTGTTAACATTTTTTTACCAAATGTAAAATGGTGTTCTTCCTGACAGCGTAATCACTTAGACATAAATCTGAAACACTATCATAGTTCCTGAATTCACATTCCAGTATGTTACTTCTGTATTATAATTTTACTCATTTTTAGTTAGCTTCTTCAATATAATTTTAGAACCTTTTGTGAAGTTGTGTTGAGTCTAATAGTCTACTTGTTATTGTAATATTATGATCAGATGTAAAATGCATTTGTAACAAACTTATTTCTTTGTTGGTCCTCAGTTCCTTTTATTATGGTGTGGGAATGATGATTGTTTCATAACTTGCTTCAAGATGTTCAGCTGTATGTTTTAATTGTTTACTAATTGTAAGTGTGCAGTGTATGTTTAATTTAACAAGAAAACAGTCTGCTTACTAAGTAATTCTTGTAAATGTATTACATGTTTCTATTTCACAAAATGCATGACAGAAATCACATATAATCCTTAAGAATCTGTATCATCCAGCACTGTTCAGTCTTTTGCATGTGTCTTTCTTTTGCATAGGCCACTATGAAACATTCCAGTGGCCTGTAAAAGAACTGTAAAGAATAGCCAAGGATGTACAGAAGAATAGCACCGTCTTTCATGACTGAAATGTCTAATTTTGGTTGGATATGAGATCTCCTGGTCTGCATAGGAGATGATAATGATTTTGGTCCTATAATTCAGTTATATTCAGACATGCCTACATGCACATTTGTTAGATTATTCAGAACAATGCATTCCCTTCCCTAATTATTAGTAGTCCAGGGAAATTACAGTACCAAAATTAAGAATTACAATTTCCACTAAATTTTCCTTAAGTGTCACACAAACGCGATTTTTCCAAGAGTGGGTAGTAGTAAAAACTGAAAAAAATTGCCCTTTCTTAGTTTAAATACTAAAAAAATACAGTATTTTTAGTATACTAATTATATTAGTGTAATTAGTATGATTAGTATAATTACTACAATTATACTAATTACTAGTATGTTCAGTTTAATAAACACCCCTCTCCAACCCCAGTCTCACTTTCAAATGAGAAGAAAACACCTAAGAACCTTTTACCCAGAACAAATTGGTAGAAAGCATCATTAATTACTTTCTATTCTTTGTACATTAGAAGTTACATAGCATTTAACGTGGCCAGAGCAAGTAAAATTTACCCTCTTACTCCTACATTGTGGTGGCTCAAGTGTTGTCTTGTTCCAAATTAAAACTAACAAATCACTAGCCTTTTTTTGTTAATAACTGTGTTTTGAATCCATATTAAGATCAGTCAGTTCCGTTACACAGATAAAAGAACATTATAGCCTCTGTCTGTGCAGTATTTTGTAGCAGCATGGAAATTTTTACAATGAGAAATTGGAGCCTGTTTATAAAGTGTAAACACCCAATTTTAATGTTAAGTACCTTACAATTAATGTCTGCCCAAATCATTGGAGTCTTTTATTACCACTCTAAAAACATCTAAAACTAACAGTTTAAAATAGGCCTATAATTTGAAGTATGATTTTACAATTATCATCTTATACTTAGTAATTCAACTTTTTAAAAAAGTTGTTTTACTAAAATGTTTGCCCAGAAGAATCTGGGGGGCATCACAGAGCTTGGTTACTAGGGCCATGTGTTTTGTAGTTATATAGTCTGACTACAGCAAATGTATTTAAGAGCAAAGTTTTGCACAAGTCCAATGAAACTGGAATTCTGAAAAGCCAGTCAGTCAGCTTTGCCCTTTTTGGAAGTTCAGCCATAGACCTGAGATCAGGTACTACCCCTTATAGGAACGTAACAAATGCTCATATTTTAGCTATGAAAGGAAAATGTCTTAAAGAGTTTATCAAATTAAATTTATTTTTTTCTGGAATACGGTATTATAATCATAGAATCATAGAACAGTTAGGGTTGGAAAGGACCTCAAGATCATCGAGTTCCAACCCCCCTGCCATGGGCAGGGACACCTCCCACTAAACCATGCCATCCAAGGCTATGTCCAACCCCACCTTGAACGCCACCAGGGATGAAGCATTCACAACTTCCCTGGGCAACCCATTCCAGGGCCTTACCACCCTTACAGTAAAGAATTTCTTCCTCATAATCTGAAACCTCTTCTGGTTTTAGTAGTTTGAAACAAACTAATATATTAAGCTGCCATCAAGCGGTCAGTCAGAGTATTGCCATAATCTTATTAAAGTGTGCAGACATTAAAAGCTTTATTTTTGCTTGATGTTTGGTTTAAAATAGTTATTTCATGTCTTTTTTATTTAAAAAAATATATGAAGATTCCCTTTCCTTTATAAATTCAAATTTCAAACTGAATGATTTGGAACATGATTAAATGATAAACGTTTTACCTAGCACAAACTATACTATATCTTCTAGCTATTCATCACTTAAAGCCATTTTTTTGTATTTTCATGATACCGTTGTCTTATGCTTACCTCTGGCTGCCTTCACATGTTGTCTGCATCTGCGCACTTCTCCATCTTCTGCTCCACAGGGCTACAAACCTATACAGAGGTATACTACTTTCAAATCCTGCGTGAGGAAGGAACTCTATAGCAGATAAATGACGGTATGTGTTAGCTGCCCAGTCTGAGTGTGCTGGCATGCTTGCAGGGATGGCTGAATGTTAAACTGTCACTGTTTTGTTTCCCATTCCAAAGTGCAGGAATAGGTTTTCTGAGTGTAAGCAGTGTAGTAGCTCAAAGTGTCATGTAGTTTTGACTGAAGCAATAGAATTTTGTTCTGGAGTTGGCAATAACTGACTTGCACTGTCACTGTTTTGTAAGCCAGCTGAGATTTTGTACTATGTTCGAAATAAGGAAAAGGATTCTTTCATGGTCTTTGTTGCTGTTTTCCATCTGTCCTGTGACCACTTTATAAGTAATTTCTCGGATACCTGTAGCTAAGAAGTATTTAGCAGTGAAGACTGTAGAGGCAGATTTTTCTTCTTGAGAGACTGTTAATAACTTGTTTCTAGTTCGATTTAGACTTTTGAAAGCATTAATGTGGTTGTAGCTCAATTAGTGCTATACCAGCAGTCTTCAAAAATCAGCACCACCATGGCTGTTTCTGCCTATCCACTACATGAATATTATTCTTACAATTAGATTGTACTGTGCGTTTCAGTGTAAAAACTGGGGTGTGCATATTCTGTAGCCAGAACTGTAACTGTTTGGCTCATGGTGGATGCAGCAGAAATGTGCTAGTAGACATTTCTGTCACGTAAAGCAAGAGTTTGCTCCTTTGCAGTTCAAGGTTTTGGTGCCAGCAAATTTTTCCTGTTTATATTTGCAGTAGTTGCTACAAAGGCTGTTAAGAGCTAACAAAGAGATGTATGCCATGACAAGCAAGGCCTCATGGCTGGTGGTCTCATGTGGATGGACCTCATGGGGTAGTCAGCACAGCTCATGCTCCTGAGGCAGGAGGGTTTGACTGTCATCAAGCCTAATAAAATTAGCTTGGTGATAAAAAGAGACTGTGGTAAAAGCATCAGGTTACATACATCAACAGCTTGACAGAGATCTGAATTCAAGCCATAAATTAATTCATATTTTGAGATGGTGTAAACAGGGAAAAAAATGCACAGTGGAGATTCGTAAAGGGAGATTTTGTTCACTCTGTATAAAGTCATTCCCAAGAAAAAAAGATCAAAGTTGAATAATAGTATGTCTACACTATGCACTGGGAGACAGAGAAACCAGGTGAGTTCTCAGAGCACAGACTTGGCTACAGGCAGCCTCGTTGACATAGTGTAGATGTCACTGCTTATGTACTCTGCTCTTTTTCCCACCTGGAGCTCTTGGATGCTATTAAGAAAAATGCTTCTTCTACCTCAGCTTCCTTGTGTAGGTCTGTATCAGATACGTGTTACTTGTGCCGTGAAGAATACAGCTTAAGCCTTATTGACTTATAATATTCCTTCTTCCCTGCTGACACATTAGTTGGCTACTGCTCTTCACTTGAGCAACTACTTCTTGTCTGTTATCATGAGTTACAGTCACATATTCAGTTCTTAGCTATTAGGAGTTCCATTTTGTGCAAAACATTGCATAACTTAGAATCATAGAATAGTTAGGGTTGGAAAGGACCTTAAGATCATCAAGTTCCAACCCCCCTGCCACAGGTAGGGACACCTCACACTAAACCATGTCACCCAAGACTCCATCCGACCTGGCCTTGAACAGTGCCAGGGATGGAGCATTCACAACTTCCTTGGGCAACCCGTTAGAGTGTTTCTTCCGATTTGTTGTAAACTTTAATAAAAGTTAGTTGCAAGTGTCAGTTAATGGTATGGAAACTTTAGCCAAAACACGTGAAGTGATTTGGTGTTAGTTACTGCTAAGGAGGAGAACAGAAGTAGTCCTGTCTTTGCCATGCAGTGTGGAGTGAAAGTGGATTTACATCATTCTAGAAATAATTATTTTCCATTTGGTTTATAAATTGAAAAGATAATAAAGATTGAATCATTGAAGATTTGAAATTGAACAATTTCAATTGGTAATTAAATTTCCATTTGATGTACACAGAAACGTAAATGTATGTGAAATACAAAAACCTGCTGCATCTGCATCCCAAAGTTAGGTCCAGTGCAATTACTGTTAAATTTACCTTGTTCCACATATAAATGTACAGCTCATTGGGCTTTGATATACTTTTTGTGGTAAAGGTAGAACTCTGATGAGAGATTAAGATGCTTGGCATATGTACCACAGATTACACTATACTTTGAATCTGCACCCTGAAAAGTGACATACAACACGTTGTGCTGTACATTACATATCTCCAGATTGAACTAACTCAATTTACTTCACAGTGTAAAGCAAGTTATACCTTGTATTATTTATTACCTTGTAATAAATAATTAAAATCTCTCCTTGGGGAACAACTGCACAAAGCTGTGTGGTCCAAACAGCTGGCAGCGTTCTCGGAGAGCTTGTCTTTCTGCATTGCTCTCCATGCAGGGCACGCAGCCTGACTCAGCATCAGCAGGTACTCCTTTGCATGCACTGCAGGGAGAACAGAAATAAACATGTTAGTAGTGAAATGCCTGCCAGAGCAGAGAGGAGAACTCCACTTTGAATGTCTTATGGAAAGGAAATTTCTAACAAAGCCCTTTCAGAGTTCGTTTCCAAAAAAGGATGCTAGTGGCCAACTTCAGGAGGGATTCAGGTCCATCTGAAAATCCTATTTGTATGCTCAGTAGCTGCAGTAATTTTGATTTTGTTGACTTCTAAAGTATTGAAAGTAACTATTACATGTCACAAATATATATCTAGAAATCAAGTTGTATGTCGCAGTAATTCCCCAAAAATCTTAAGATTTTTGCATTAAAATAACTCTTTTCCAGATGTTCTGAATTTTGTGGGGTTTCTAAATTTTTGATTAAAGGATTTTAGGAAATAATAGTTAATAGCTAAAAATAGTATCTTGGGACAGATGGAGGAAGGAAATTTCATTTTGAGAAAGACCTGAAAGACTGAAGCATGGATTCAGAACCCAATTTCCAGACATGTTTCAACAACAAATTGCTGTCTTCTGTAAATGTTTCATTCAGTCAAGTGAGATTAAATTTGTCATGTAGCTATTATTTTGAAAGCTTGTAATTTCCATACTTTTCTAGTTCACAGTAGTTGAATGCATCTGGTATAAGAGATAGCTTAAAAAAAAAAAAACAAACCTGAAGAGGCTGTTGCTTTCCTCTTTAAATCTGATGAAGTGAGAAGTGTGTGATAGGCATGCCTTACTGACTCATCTTACAAAGGTAACTGGAAATTACAGAACCCAGACTTTTCATTCTAAACCTGCCAAGAACTTTAAAAGCATACCTGTATACAGTGGGAGGAAAATGTTCCAGTGAAATGTGAAAGCATTGCAGAGACTGTGGACAAAATGTTCTTCCTATGGATTTGGTACACTACATGTAGATAACAACAGTGCATACATTAGAAATAAGTACACAAGCAGTTAATATGCTCCAGTGTTTCTCTTAATGATTTTCATGAACATTTATCTGAACCTTTTTCATAAAATAAAAAAGAAATGCATGTACTAAAGCACTGCTTAATTAACTGGATGTGCTTTTGTTAAATAATGCAATGCATTTTGCAAGTAATGCTTTTTTTTATAAGACTATAAATCTCAACTAAATTATGTATTCATGTAAGTACTGTTTCTAATATTTCATGTGAAGTCTGGATTATATACTGCTGTGGTTTAGTTTGTTTTCGGAATATTTACAACTTCTCGATAATATTCTATGGGTTTTAATTATATTAGATGAGTGATAAGATTAAATGGATGTAGGCTTCAGTCTCTAATGCGCAGGTTTAATGTACTGCAGTGTTGCAGTATTTTTAACATCTTAGTTCAATCAGACCAAATTATCAGACAATCTTTCACCCGTTGTCCTGGTTTTGGCTGGGATAGAGTTCATTTTCTTCCTTTTTTGGTGGGTTTTTTTTCCCCATTTCTCTCTCCCATCCCACTGAAGGGGCTGGGAGCAAGCTCAGTGCTCTGTAGTGTTTAGCTGCCTGCCATATTAAGCCTCCAGATACTGGGCTTAAATTGTAATCCATTTTAGAAATTGAAATTGCTTGTAAATGCTTCTGACTTACCTAGAGCAATTACAATTCCTATTCCTTCCATAGCTTCTTTCCCTAGTTGCTATAATAGTCTCTCTCCATCTTTCGATAGTTACTATCAAAATAAGCTTGTGAAGTTAGGAATAGTGGAAGAAATAAGGAGATCCAGTGATAACTATGGATAGCATAGAGTCCAGTGAATCTTCCAGGCCAGCCTTTGGCCAGTATTCCTCTCCACTCAGTGGGCACTCATTAACAGTGCTGAACCACAATCCAGTGTAGGATTAAGGTAGCCTAGTTTAGTAATACATATTGTGTTTGACTTTTGTTGATGCCTCGGTTTCATGAACATCAATAATTTTCTATGCTTTTTTATCTGGTGTTATAGGTGACCTTTTTAGTACAGTGTCAATACAAAGAAGCAAGAAACAAAACTAGAGACAGCGGGACATACCTGAATAAAAAGGAAATCCTTTCTTGCAACTTTTAATATAAATAGGCTATTTGTTGAATGCTAACTGTGTGCTGTGAGGTGAGGATGCATTTTGAATACTTAACCTGTGAATGGATTTATAACCCTCATTTTACAGAAGTACTTTTGAGCTATGGAAGTATTTGATCTTCATGATTTTAATATTAAAACATATGTTAGTATGTATGAGTCTGAGTAAAATTTAATGTAGTATTAAGGAATTTAATGAACAATGTATTTTTCCAATTGTATGTTTTTCACTTTTCATAGGAGACTCCAAAATATGGTTGGAAGGAATATTACTCTTGCGTGATGACTGTAACCAGTGAACACCTCAGAGATCTGTGGAAGCAGTTTCGGAGACGAGATATGCTGAGATAAAGGAAGAAATGATTATCTGCACTGGCTAGAACTATTTATCTCTATGAATTCCTGATGAAGAACAAACTAACCCAGGTGAATTGTGAATCTTACAGCTGCAGTAGAAAACACAGGACTTCTTTTCCGCTTAGTCTAGTGACCATCAACTCTTACAACTGCTTTTCAGTATGTATTTTATTTAAATGATGAACTATCACAACTGGCAAAAATCTTTTTCTTAAGAACGTTTTGAATATTTTTTATTATTTTGAGATAAATTTGCAATTTAAAGGAAAAGATAAATAAGTTTTACACCTGGGTAGGCAAATGTGGCAATGAAGAGAAACTGCAGCACCTTAGACTGTGAATTTTCTTTCAGAAGAGCACTATGATATGTTCGTGCAAAATTGGCAGTGAGAATGCATTAAGTAGCATAACAGCTATGTACGAGTTGAATGGACAAATTAAACTCTTAGAAGCTATTATTTTAAAAAGAGTAAAGCTGTTATGGTTATAATGTGAATGATAGGTATTTACCTAGGGAAGGTACTGTATGGACTCTGATGTTCAGATTCTCCAAGTCTTACTATTACATTTAATAACTTATCCTTTTAAAAAAATAGTATAGATTTTAAGATGTCTTATGAGCAGTATGTCGAAAAATCAAAATGTTCAAATTCATGTTAAGTAATACACACTTTGTAATATTTATCACAGATTTTATTGCCGTACATATAAATTCACTGATATATTTCTGGTAGAGTAAAACTTCATGTGTTTCTTGTGAACAGTGCACTTTTCTATGAAGTGGCAATGAGTAGAAATTATAGCTGTCTAATTTGCTACTCTGGAATGCAGTGCAGTGTCTGGAAAATAGGTAATAATTTGTGTTTGTGTCAAACAACAAAGCAAAACAAAACATGAATGCATGCAACAGTACACAGCAACACTTAAGTAGTATTATTTGAATATTACACATCAAATATTAGACACCAATTAGGCTTTACAAAGGTCATGGAGACTACAGGTAGGCAGTAGCCGCTATGCCCTTTCATGCCCTGTAGGCTTAGATGTTACTGAAACAGTGGTAAGGACACTGTTACATTTGTTTTTGATATTCTCTAATTTTTTTTTGCTGTCCAGCAGCAGCATTTTCCCTTATTCCCTTTCAATATTATTGGTATGTGGTATCAATTAAACCCACAAAAACGTGAACACCTATTTCTTACATCCTTCTTGAAAAGGTTTGCTGGATGTTAAATAAGTCTTTAACCTATTTAGGAACAATCTGTGCCTTGAAGTATTTCTAGCTGAATACACACAGACTAAAACTAATGTCAATAAATTGTTGTCAGAAAGGCAAATATATAGTGGAGTCAGATAATTAAAATACATCAAAATAATGGTTTTAAAACTTTTATTACTCGAAATGCATGAAAGCGAACTTTGCAAAATTCTATTTAGTGCACATGTTGCTCAAATACCATCTGATTATCACGTGAATAGAAAGGATGTATAGCACCTGTGTAACTGCAGCTAAGTTTAGAAGTGCTTAATTTATAACAAGATTTACCTGTGCTAAAAAATTTAAACAAAATGAGAAGGAAGGTGAGTTTTAAGAAATACCACACTGGGCATTTTAGAAAGTAAACATGTGCTACATGTGTCTTTCATCTGAGAAAAAGCTGTGTCAGAAAGCATTTGAAGGGTGCTACTTTAATTAATGTTTCATGCTAGTTGCTTACAAAATTTTGGTCGTTAAACTGCTGACAACAAGTAAATCAAATAAATTGGGGTAAAGGTTTTTGAACTGATAAAACAGAACATGGATAAGCTGCAATCCCTGTGTGATGATTTAGGGAATCAACTGTATTCAGTGTATCGTCTTGGTACGCAGAACTGTCTCACTGCTTCTTGTCAGCATATGCAAAACCCAGATGGCTACTTCAGTGATGAAGGATGAAAAAATGGAAGAAAAGTTAGGGAGTTATTGAAAGGGTTCATGTCCTTCCTCTTCATTCACTACTGCCCAAGCACACCAATCCTCCCCTTCAAAGCAGCAGTACCATCACCATTTTGCTCCTCCACTGCCCTAAGCAATAATGCACTTTGCTTTTATGGCTGGCTTGAGACAATTTTATCATTTTTATATGTATTTCCTAACTATAGTCACTTAATATAAAATAGAATGTGAAAGTCTCAGATTAGTTTTCAAGAGTATTTTTTCTCATGTTTAATAATAAGTTATTTAATATAACTATGAATATATGCATATAGTATTCCGGTTTATTTCAAAATAAATGCACTTGAAATTAATTTTCTTTGCAGTTTATATCATTCAAATTTTTTGTTAAAAAAAAACTTTCTTTGCATAACATGAATGTGTAAGTGCTTTGGATTAGAGCATCTCACCATCATAAAAAAACCAGACTTGTTTGCTTCTTTTGGTCATTTATTTAAACAGCCTTGCTCTTCTGCCATGGAATTTGGTATAAAAGAGCTGGAAGTGCAAGGACAGACAGGTGAAAAGAAGGCTGGGTGATGGGATATGCCATCTGCTATAGAGGCACCCCTCAGATAGGCAGCAGTCACTGTGCTCAATGAAACCTTACTCAAAATCTGCCAAATTCCTGGCAGCAAAGAAAATGTGTATGCTGCAGCTCAATTCTCTGAAAAGTTGCATAAATTAAGGTTTTTTTTAAAACTAGCTCTTGTTAAGCTAAGAAAACTGTAATAATGTAAGAAGATATTGAGAGGATGCTTAGGAGTTGCCTGCTGATGCCCAGACCAGCTGTAAATTGTAATGAAATGGTAGCTATTAAACCTGGAGCTTTGGGTAGCTTTGTGATACTAACTTTTGTCTGAGCTCTGATGAATTCCTAGTTCCAGCAAAATATCCTGTACTGCAGGCTGTTCCCTGCTCATTTTCTTCTGATGTTTAAGATTACCATGGCAGTTTCCCTCCTTGCACATTTTGGCAGTAAGTCAATATAAATTGCTTCCATTGCAGATTCTTGTATTGTAGGACATAGAAATTTATTAACCTGAGGAAAAAAAACATTATTTGACAGTGACTTGCAGCATATTGTTGGTCATACTGCTGGGTTCCTATAGTTATTTGGTTTCTTCTTTTCCACGTAAATATAAAGATAAGGATACACTGAAATGGAAAAAAAAAAAGAGAGGAATTTTTCACTTTGATTTCACTTAATATTCCTTGCATAATGATGTCTCACACTCCTGTCTCACCAAGGACACTGTGAAGACAGTTTCTAGCAAAAGAACTCCAGACTAATACTTGCAGAAGGAAAATAATCAGTCCAGAACCTCACTATACAAAAATTAATCTGAAACTAATTTATAGCAATACAAAGTATGAACTCCCCTTAAAATCAAGCCAAAACTATTAAGAGTATTTTCTAATATATGTGAGGTCTGAGTGTATTTTTCCTTATATCTGAAAATCCATGAAAGCATTTGGCACCCTGAACCTGTCAGCAGATGGTGCCCTTGGATATCTTACGTTCTTATTCATACACACACAGTTAAATACATGAGGATGTGCTTTAATCTTGAATGGGTAATGTGAATTTTTACCACTAGTTTTGACTCATAAATTCCTCCCACAGAGACACATTATTATTAGCTAGGGGCATTCCATAAAAATGTTAGTACCCACTTGAAAACTTTAATACAAAATACCTAATTTTGCATATATAAACATTCATAGAAACAGCAGCTTATTAAATGCATTTAAGTTTTAGTAATGCGTTTCTATTTATTCAATATAAGCAAGTAAGCTATTAATCCTGTTGGTTTGTTTGTTTAAATACAGAGAGATGAGTTACCTATTTATATGTCCATCCTAATAAAAACAAACAAGTATCACTTTGGAGGAACTTTTCCAGTTCCTGGTTCATAGCTGTCCCCTGCAAATAACTTTTCATTTACAGTTTGCTTCTGACAATAAATTTAGAATCCTTCTTTTTAAGCAGCCATACCTGTATACCATGGTTCTTTTAATGTGTGGGTTTACTGCTAAGTAGACTTCGGGTATGTGTGTGAGGTTGTGAGTTCTGGTTTGAAACAATGAACTTTTAACTCACTCTAACTCTGATTCAGAACCTAGATTCAGAAAAGTGTAGCGCTGTGAAAAGAAACTTGACATAGTCAAATCTCTGCAGTAAAATACTCAGTCTGAAGTTAGTCACCTGGGCTCTCCAAAAAATGCGTGCGGAGAATTGCACAAGATCCAGAAATACAATAACTGGTTTAAATTGGCAAACTAGCTCAACTAGTTAACCAGGCAGTAATGAGTATAGGGATGTTGTAATAACAGCTCCTGGGAGCTCTACATTCTCATGCGCCTTCCTTTATGGGCAGTAGCATGTGTGTGAGGGGAGTGAGATGACTCAGAGTTAGAAAGCACAGCTAACAGAACCACATACATATGTATCTATGTACAGATGTGATTCAATGAAAACAGCTCCCTCTTACGCAAGTGCTGGGGACAGCATAGAGGTGGTGTGGAAATACACTGCCTGAAGCAGAGATGAAGAGCAAGATAATGGCAATCTGGATTCAGAGAGACCTGAGCTGCTATGGTAGTTGCTATCAAATTACACTTCTTGCCAGAGATAACAGCTTGTGAAGAGAATATGCCTTTGCACTTGGAAACCGCATGACAGGAAGAAATTCTTCACTGTGGCCGTGGTGAGACACTGGAACAGGTTGTCCAGAGAATCTCTGGCTGCCCCATCCCTGGAAGTGTTAAAGGCCAAAAAAAAACAAATAAGAGATTGTCAGACTGATAGTTTTACATTTAGATGCCTACTTTTGGAGTCAACCATTAAGCCACATAACTTCTACTCCTAAGGGCGTAGGTACTACTAAGCACTGGATCAGTGCACACAGCCGGGGATGGCACTAGATGGGATAAGGTTTCTTACATACAGCTTTTTAGGGCCTTTCCATGACAGGGGTTGTGATTTTTGCCTAAGCAGAGTCATGCCTTGGGGCACTGTACAAATCTCTGTTGCACCAGAACTAGTACTGGCTGGAACTACCTCAACTTTTCCCCTTGTTTCCCACCTGAAGTGGCAAAAGGGGAAGCAGCAGGGGAATGAAAACTGAAGATGAATACATCTGGGAAAAAAAAAAACACAGTGAGAAAATGACTGCTGAAAGTGATAGAAGAGTGGATGGGAAAGCCCAAACAGGACTTTAAACAACTTCCCTAAGGCAGACTGTGGCAAATAATAGTATCGTATTAATCCAGGTGTAGTGTCATGGTTTTAACCCCAGCGAACAACTAAGTACCACACAACTGCTTGCTCATTCCCCAAACTGCTCCCCCAGGTGGGATGGGAAGGAGAATCGGAAGAAGGTGAAACGCATGGGTTGAGATAAGAACAGTTTTAATGATTGAAATTAAGTAAAATATAATAATAATAGACATAAGAATAACATAATAGTAATGACAATACTAGGGAACAACAAAAACAGGAGAAATAAAGATTCAGAAAACACAAGGCACAATACAATTGCTCAGCACCTGCCGGCTGATCCCAGCCCTACCCAGGCAGCAATCTGGGCCTTCCAAGTGACTCCCCCCAGTTTATATATACTGGACTGGGCATGACATGCTGTGTTATGGAATATCTCTTTGGCTAGTTTGGGTCAGATGTCCTGTCTCTGCTCCCTCCCGGCTTCCCGTGCCCCTCCTTGCAGGTAGAGCATGAGAGACTGAAAAGTCGTCAATCAGGGTAAGCATTACTTAGCAACAGTTAAAACATTGGTGCTTATCAGCATTGTTCTCAGACTAAAGCCAAAACACAGCACTGCACCTGCTACTAGGAAGAAAATTAACTGTCCCAGCTGAAAACAGGACAGGTTGCAACCAGAAAATTCCATGAAGGACTTCATTACTTGAAAAGGAACTAAATGAGCCTTTCCTATGGAGAACCAGGCAAATTTCCACTTGCAAATAACTAAGTTCGTAGCTAGGACAAAGGGAGAGCAAGTGGATTAATACGTCTGGGCTAGCCCTTCAATTAAAATGCATCTGACAGCTAGATTGAGACAGGAGAGGCCACCAAGCTGCTTGTTTTCATGTAGCTGGGAGCCACAAACTATACATGGTTGGTACTTGACTCCAGCTGGGATGCAGCATAGATTTTTCTAAGTGATATCTTATGCCAGAGATGTTGGAGAGAGGTTTCTTTTTCCATGTGTGTTAAGTGTGGTCCAACACCCAAGCATTCTGGAGAGAATCAAGCAGCATGAGCACTGTTGTGAAAGTAGAGAGCATCCCTGCAGAGCCCCTGGGTCACGTCATTAGTGCTGTGCACCTGTATGTCTGCGTCCTTGTGTATTCCTGCTTCTGGCTGCTGGTCTGTGTACTGCACTGTTGTGAGAGCAAATATTTATACTCCTGTCCTATTATCCCTCCTCCTCTTGCTGCTCCACTGAATATGTGGGAAGTGGCAGGAGAGAAAGTATTCCATCATATCAGATTGCTTACATAGAGGAGGAGATATTCAGAGTCTATAGGCTGTAAGTTCCTAGTCTGAAAAATACTTGTTAAATTAAAAGCATTTTTCATGTGTGTTTATTATTCACTGTATTCTGCATACAGTTTGGGATTTTTTTAATTGACCAAATAATAAAAGAAATACTGTGATTAAAATCATCAGGAAGTTATTATGAGATTAAAAAATGTATCATAGAATCATAGAATAGTTAGGGTTGGAAAGGACCTTAAGATCATCTAGTTCCAACCCCCCTGCCATGGGCAGGGACACCTCCCATTAAACCATGCCATCCAAGGCTATGTCCAACCCAGCCTTGAACACCACCAGCGATGGAGCATTCACATGCTTTATCGTTTTCAGACTGTTCTAGCCTCGTAAGTCTGTGACATTTTAAAATGATTTAGTAACATGAAGTCTTACTTTTCCACACTCAGTTGTTGTAATGGTAGTCTTAAGGGTTCAGTGTAATTTTTTAGCTGAAATGTAATGAGCTAGATACACATAGGATGTTTCAAGCTTCTCATCATAACCTATGAGTGGACAGCAAATATGAACATTTATAGCCAGCCTTGGATATGAAAGCCTGAAGAGGCTAAATGAATGCTAATGTAATGTTTGCCAAATGCTCTCTTACTGCAGTATTGTGGTATTCAATTCATGTATATAATAAGGAGAACACTATTTTCATAATCGCTTTTGTGGCTCATTTTACTTTTTTATTCTTATTTTGTGACCTTTCAAACTGGTACAGAACTAAGCTCCAAAGACACTTGCTATGCTGAATTATCAGTAACAGGTAATTTTTCTCTGTCATATGTTAAGCATCCTTTTTTGCTTCCTTCCATTTTGCCGCCATTACTTTATGAGATTATCAGGAACTGTTTATCATATCTTAAAAAAATATATTCAAGACATCTGTGTAACTTCATTAGATGTGTAAAAACCTCCTACTGCTATTTGCTCTAGACAGATGACTTAGTGACACCAGAATTTCTTGTAGTTTCTTACTTTTTAAATGTCCCGAAATGCTCTGAATAGTTATCCATTTACAATGAGCATTGTAGAAATGCAGCATCAGCTGACCATAAGTATCAATAAACTTTTAATGTCAGCAATTAGAACCACAATGTAATTCTTTATCTAAAGGTGGTTCAACAAAGTAGAGCCCCCTAGACTTGTGCACGAATAGTTTTTAATTGGGACTGCATGTTAGAGTACTTGGGATGCCTTCCTTCAGAAAGAGGCACTATGTCCACTCTATCTATCCAGCTGGGTTCTTTATCTGAGCCCAGCTGGAATCTACCTGTCAGCGTATGTGGAAGGAGAGGGTGCCTGCTTCATTAAAGTCATCCTTCATAAATGAAGGACCTTGTCAAGTGGGATGACAAGGAGAAGGGGGGAAGCTAAACATAGAGGCAGAAACCCAACTGAACAATGCTCAGAGACAATTGCAGGGACCAGCCAGACTGACTGGTAAGGGGGTGTGGAGCAGGAGGATGCTTGTTTCAGCAAGATCAGATGGACAAGGACCAAGTCAAAACGGAGTGATGAGAGGTCCTGAGGCTGGCCTCCAGCAGCCAGGCAGGAGGATGCCCAGCCCCAGAGCTGCAGGAGGCAGCCCTTTCACACTAGCTAGGTCACACAATCTGATACAGATGTGGCAATGTTAGAAATACCCAAAGGTATTCCAGGAGAGACACTTCTTTAAAAAAAATCCACCAGCAGTACTTTGCACACACCTTGCCTGAGCGGAAAAGCTGAGTGTACCACTTAGGACAAGAACATTTCGTTCTCATTTGGCAAACACTCAAGCCTCCTCCTCAAACCCCAGCTACCTTCAGACCAACTCCTGACAAGAAAAGCCTGTAAATTACCTTCATTTCCTCTAGCTTGTGAACATTTCACACAAGCATCAATTACCTGTGCCCCAAGTAACCTCTCTCATTGTAGAAAGAGGCTGCCTGAGCAGAGTCATTTGAGAAATCTGTCCATGAATAACCTAATGGTTTAGATTATCCCAGGATTTACTTCTGCCATCACGCAATGCTCCTTTGAATATGCTCACTCTCAAGTTGTTCTGCTGTTACCTAAAATTTCTGCAGGTTATATCATGGAGGGAGGAGGAAAGGCACAGAAACAAGGGTGTCTTATGACCCAGTGGTGAGAGTTGTGCAAGGAACACAAAGGAACTGTGAGCGTGAAGAAGAGCTAGAGAGCCCAAATCCAGGGGGAGAAGTCAAGAGTGCAAGGGCAGGGGAGGAGAATTCTTTCCAGATCTGTGACCAAAGAATGCTCCAAGGTAACTGGGAGTGTCAGTCAAGGCAGGCTTTTTTCTCCCAACTAAATTAAAGTGAGATTTGCCTGTTTATTTGACTACATGGGCTAAATTTGAACCAGAATGACCATGATTTTGGAGCTCTAGTAAAGAGTATGCTATAATAATTATTATTCATGTAATTATTAGCATACTAAGAAAACTCTGATGATTGTGAAGTCTGAGCAGTGAGAAGAGGGTGATAGTGGCCAAGGAAAAGTTAGAAAGCTGGACTTAGAAATCAGTTACAGATAGAAAGCTCATTTCAACTAAGGAATTAATACCAGGAATTGTATGATTTATTTTGAGGTCTTTGTAACACATCATCTTTTTATTCCATTATCTCCAGCAAACTGCCATCTCTCTATGTACATAATTTTGTATAATAACTATTAATTCAAATAATTACTGCATTAAAAAGCTTTCTCTGATGTTTACTATGTTTCTCTGGCATGTGTTCTTGTTAGTAACCCCCATAACACATACAGCATTTAAAAATGGTTTATAGGAGGAAGCTTTTCATACACACACACACCCAAGTACAATGCAAAAACTCCTTCATCCTTATACATAGGGAATCTATCTGCTAACTTCTCATGGTACAGCTGTGTGACCCTGCAAATGAATTGAATTACCTTCATTTCTTTTCACTTTTGCTTTTAAAGCATGGGGTGATCCTATTCCTTACACTTTTAAAGTCTGTTTTGAATAACTATGGATGTTCTCATTAAAACATACTGAAGTCAAATCCTCTAAATATTGTATTAAAATGTGATGACTTCCATAGCTAATTATGGTAAGCTAAAGTGGGCTTATTGCTTAAGTCCTGTTGGGTTTGGTGAAATACAGTATGCAGGAATATCAAATCTAGTTTTTCAGCACCAGTCATTACATCTCTGCTTTTTTGATGTATAATACATAATTCCCTATTATGCCGAATCTTTTCTTAAGTCCTTATGTTCCAATCTTTTAATGGCATATTCCGTTCATTTCTATTATAACTATACATTGCAGAGATGGTTTTACTGAGCCATTCACAATGATATTCGAGTCTCTTTCTTAAATAGGCAAAGATAATGTACACCCATGGGATATGCAATATTTCTCTCTATGCATCACTCTGTATTGCTCATTCACCCACTTTTGTGGCTAACTGAAATTCCTCTGCTTCCTCTTACAATAAGGAGGGGCACATGGGTTTGCATTACATGAAAATACAACTTCTTTTCCTGTCTCTCTTGTTTCGTCCTCTGGAACCTGGCAGCACACCTACTATTGTTTTTGTCATATTTTCTCCAGCTTTTTTCCTCCCTCGCAGCCTGTTTCTCAGTCCAAGCCAGTTGTACACCTTCCATGCTGTCATTACTTCACTTCAGTCTCCAGTGTGTGGTATTACACAAGCCTTTTTTCAAAGTCCAAACACATTTTAACCAATCTCCTTCCTCCCTCCCATGCCGCCAGTTCTCTGAGAGACTCTAGCAGATTGCAGAAATACTATGGGCCGTGCTCGGCATTTCTAATTCTGGAACGGTAATTCAGCAACCATTTGGGTGCACACACTGCACCGCAGCCTGGGTTTACTATGACATTCCACAGGCATTTCATTACGATGCCCGTAACACTATTCGGGAAGGAGTGAGTCAGCACAACCCTACACTGCCTTCCCTTGGCCGAACGTCTGGCAAGTGCAGGGCTGGCCACTGCGGCCTCACCATGACACAGCTGCCTGCAACACTTGGACGCTGTTGTACTTTACTCAGAGACATGATTCACAAGTGAGGCAGTGCCTTTCTTAACCAGGTGCTTTAAAGTATTTCCAAGGGGGGGGGTAAGTATCCACATCCCTATTTTGGAGGTGGAAAAGCTGGAAGAAGCCACACTGGGCATTACAACGGGGGAAGATGTTACGGGCGCCTCCAGCCACCTAATACCCAAGCGCTCCTGCATGTGCTAGGTGCTTGAGGCACGAAAGTCATTTTGGAGGGAGCCGAGCTGCCTCAGGGCCTGGACCCCAACGTCAAGTAGTGCGTCCCACCAGTCCCGCTATTGCTCATGGGAGGCAGCGGGAAAGTCCCCTTTCCTGACAGTCCAGCGGCAACGGGGCCTGCAGTACCCCGACACAGGCTATCGCCCTTCGGTCAACTCTTCCCCACCCCGACCCTACCCGGGCGGAGAGGGGGGCGGGCGGACGGTGGGAGGAGCGGCCATGCCGAAGAACCCTGTCAGCGCGGGAGGGAGGGGCCGGGGCGGGCTCCGGCGGGGTGCGCGGCCGGGGCTCGGGCCCCTGGAGCGAGCGGGCGGGCGGGATGCGGTGCGGAAAGATGGCGGCACCGTCGCCGCCGCCTCCAACTAGGGCTGTGGGCACCTGGGGCGGTGTGCGGCGGCGCTGCCAGCGGCTGCTCTACTGGGTGCCGGTGCTCTTCATCTCCAGCATCCTGTGCTGGTCCTACTACGCCTATGTCACCCAGCTCTGCCTGCGTGAGTGCCGCCGTGGCGGGTCCCGCGGGACGTGGTGGGTGCCGCCGCCGCCCCGGTGCCCCTTTCCCCAGCCCTGCCGGGAGGGCGCAGCCGGGGTCCCGACGCCCGCGCTTGCCGGGACGGGGACGGGGCAGCGGCGTTGTCCGTTGTTCGTGGGCGCCGGGGCGCCCCTGGCCGCCACCGCCACGCCCGCGGCTGGGCCGGGAGCGGGGCTGGGGCTATTCCACCGCTTGCGGCCGGCGACTGGCCGGGCTGGGCTGAGCTGGGCTGGGCTGGAGACTGGAGGCGCGACCCCCGCGGGCCGCTCCCTCTGGACTGCCAGGGACGCGCTGGGCCTCCGCTCTGCCTTGTACCCTCCCGACCCGCTGCGTGTATTTTGCACGGGAAGAGGGAGCCGATCGCAGGGGCTTTGCACGGGCGTGAGTTCCTCCGTGGTGTTCACTGGGAGTGACTGATCACGCCCCACTTGAACATGGGAAGTGGGGACTGTGCCGGAAAGTTAGCGCCCCGTCGCTTTCCCTGTGCTGCATGAGGGCACGTACATATGTGGTTACGTGGACAGACATGTAGCGTCTTCTGTCAGCTAACCTGGGAGCAGGAACAGGTAACGGGAAATCGCTGTGCCACGCTTCAGTCATCTAGAAAATACCCGGCTGCCACAACTTCTTGGTTCTTTGGCATCAGCGGCTGAATTCATCCGGGAGTCGTCCCGATCGTGCCCCTTGGCTGCTCCATCGGATTAGGCAGATAGTCACATACTGGAGACTGGGTGTGATCTGAGTATCTGTGCATTCAAGCAGTCCAGCCAGAAGGATTTACTAAATGACCAGCTTGCTAGGCTGTCTTGAATCAACTCAGTTTCTGTTGCGGTATATCCTATAGAAAACACTGTAATCTTTGCATTTTAGATGGCAATGTACACCATACTGATGTTTCATGAGCACTGTATGAACGGCACGAAGGAATAAAAATTAGCTGTTGTCTCCCCTTGCTACTGTAGGTGAGGTTCACAGTGACTGTTGATCATTTAGCATGTTTAAGGAGCGGCAGCGAGGGGAAAATACCCAACTAAAGCTGAGTGCACTTATGTGCCTATGTAATTTTGCCAGACTTTAGCTGTTCATGTTGAAAACCTCAGCAGTCTGGTACCTAATTTTGGATTTCCTTTTTTTATTTTTATTTTTTTCCCAGAAGACTGATAAAATTCTTGTCCTACAGATGCTTGGCTGAGCAGTTGAGATATTAAGCAAAAAAATGATTGCCAAGCCTAGCACCTCTGGTTTGGAGGGAGGTGTCAAGGCTTGGTGTGGTTCCTATATTGGAGGTGGGCTTTTTATATCTTTGGGTTTTGGTTTGTTTTGTTTGGTTTTTTTTTTAGTTAACAACGTTCAAATCTGTTAGTTTTAAGTGCTGCTTCTCAACTAGATATTGGGACTTGGGTTGTGGGAGAAGCTGAATGAATGAGACTGGAAAGGGGAGCTGGTAAGCTGACACGTGGAGGGCAAGAATGTTTGGGAGGAAAGTGGAACTAGAGTTAACATCTGTCCTAGTGTGCACAGCCCCATAGTGCTTGTGCAGTACAGTAGGCCTGATTCAGGCGCTGCTGTTTGAGTGATCTGCTGTGGTTTTTTTATTCTGTGTAATTCTGTATAGCAGAGGAAGATTGTGGTTTTGCTTACCTGAAAGCAGGTACCTCTTAAGGAAGTGGCATGCTCAAAACTTGCTTTACACTGTGGTACTATAATTCCTTGAGAACCACTCAAAACAAAAGGTATGCAATGGGAGGGGAGGAAGAGGGAATCATGAGCCTCTGCTTAAAACGTCTTCTACTGAATTCTTTGCTATGGATAAAGATGACTTTTTTTGTTCTCTATCTCATCCCCATCCCTTTCCCATTCTGTCTGGCTCACTGGTTTTTGAATTCAGCCTAATAGTTGTCTGCAAGTTCCACTAATTCCATATTTTATCTGTGTCTGGATGTTTTCCCTCAGTTTTGGCATATTAAGATAAAACAAACTTATGTCTTGTCTTACTGATGAATATTTAGTGTAAACAACAGAAGGAATAGCTAACAACTCTGAGAATGAAAGCCAATGGCAGGAATAGACTGGAAGCATTTCAGCGCTTTGAAGCCAGCCTGTCTACTCAGTGGTGTTTTTCATTCCTGTAATACTGATTGCTAAAGAGGATGCATATAGCTGCTTATTTTACCGCAGCTTACGGTCATTGATGCTAATGATACAGGGAAGAGTGTTAACCATTGTGCAGTAGGACTTTGCACAGTTGTAAGTGGTAAGTTGTAAGCTTTTAATAATGAGAAAGTGTTTCAAATGTAGTATTTAGAATGTGTTCTTTGCAATTTTAACTGAGTGTTTTAAGAGGGACTTTATCTAGTTTTTTAAAAAAAGAAAGAAAAAGTCTACTAAGATGATCCCTTTCATCCCTAAAGCTGAGTAAACTACTGAGTAGCATTTTAGAAACAAAAAAAGTTTCAGAAACACAAAAAGGAATCCAAAACTTTTAACTGTAGTATTACCATATCTAGAGTTCTGTCTCTTTTTTTAGTGGATTCAGTTAAATGCTTGTGCTGCTTTAACCTTGAAGAGAAAGGAGAAGGATATTGAACACCAGTAAGTGGTTGTCTTCTTCCTGCTAGTTACAGAATATGGAATTAAATGCGCAAATGAATTGGTTTTAAATCACCTGTCTGAGAATTCCTTCTCTAATCCACTTCCATTCTCTTGATTTTGTCAGCTCACAACCCCTGTCTGGCACCAGTAGTTGTCTTTTTTCCCAAAAATAACTTTGTGTTAAAAATTAATGGGCCTTAAAGTATGCCTTCCTAGGGACTGTGGTGAGAGGACAAGGGGTAATGGGTTTAAACTTAAACAGGGGAGGTTTAGATTGGATATGAGGAAGAAATTCTTTACTGTGAGGGTGGTGAGGCCCTGGAATGGGTTGCCCAGGGAAGTTGTGAATGCTTCATCCCTGGCGGCATTCAAGGTGGGGTTGGACATAGCCTTGGATGGCATGGTTTAGTGGGAGTTGTCCCTGCCCACGGCAGAGGGGTTGGAACTCGATGATCTTGAGGTCCTTTCCAACCCTAACTGTTCTATGATTCTATTCTATGATTCTATTTACGAAACCTGTGGTTGCAGATTTATCATTATTCCTCCAAAAAATAGTGAGGAAATTATGGGTATGTACAGTGAACACGCTGAACTTTGGTAGCTGAAGCTGCTGAAATTTCAGCCTAGGATATATGGAACAACAGTAGCATGTAGTGCAAACAGAATTCTTTTCCCCAGCTCCTGTATCCACGTGTCTTAGAAAATACATATTTGATTCAGTAAACTATATGCAAAGACAGTAATTATTCTTACGCCTTCCTTCTTAGGTGTATCTCTAACTTGGGTTAATAGATCTATAAGGGACCTGGAGTAGTTTTTCACTCCATGTTTTGGGTGAGGTGGAACCAGTATTTTTTTTGCAGTTTCTAGTAGATGTTGGTCAGAAATGTTTTTGACAAACTCAGATGTTGAGATCCTTTTGTTTTTTTGTTTTGTTTTCTTGGCAGTTTGTGATTCAGAGTTGCATATAAGAAGGAAAATGGGAAAATTTGACAGTGCTGTGGTAGATGCTTTTAGTGACAATAACGACTGCGCTGATGAAATGTGAATATATGTTCAGTTTTGATCAGTTTTTACATGTCACTGATCTTAATTCTAGGGATAATGCTTTTGCTCAGGGGGTCCTGTCTAAAAATACAGCTTGAATTTGTAAGTTGAAGAAGGAATATAGATTTGCTGTGGAACATACACATGAACGATAGGCACTTTCTGGCTACTTCAGTGAAGGGAAAGGAAGGAAATACTGTCACCTGGTGAGCGGTTTGCCCGGTCTGGTAAAGACTAAATGACTTCAGCACAGTTGAACAGGGGGACAAGACATTCACAATGCAGTCAGAAATGCTCATAAGCCTCATCTCTGGTTTTGGTGTAGAATATGAGACTGAGATCTGGCCACAGCTACCATCAGTGTGGAGCAGGAAAATGTGGAATGACATCCAGCTGCTAAAGATGTTAATGATCATGAATGATTTTTGCTGGAGGATCAGATTGATTAGTGCTGAATTAAGGGTTTTGACTCTCTTTAACATCAGTGGAATAGAATTAAAGCAGGATAAAAAGCTGCTTAATTCATCACAGTTTAGAGGCAGAATTAATGAGTACCCTATAGGCATGGCGCAGTGTCATCAGGGGATCAGAAGCACAGAAAATACGGAGACAGAAGCTGATTGATAGATAAAAAAACAGGAAGGAAAAAGAAAAGGTGAGGCCCAAGATTTGATCAGCTGTATTTGAGCTCTTTGCTCAGGATGTTCTCCAGATGGATCAAAGGATGCGTGGTAATTGCTGGTCATGTCTTGCAATCATGTACAGCTTACATTTGGCTATAGAAGTACAAGTACATTGTAATATTGCAGTTGGCAGTTGCCAAATACCAGTTAAATACCCTGTCTGTACTTTGGCTGCTAAGGTAGCAAAAGACTTTGGTCAGTGCAGATTTGATTTTTTTTATACCATAATTTGCGAACACATGTTTTTTTTTCCTCTTTGAGTTCCTTGGTTACTTTCAGGAAAGCTTCAGAACTGGCAGATGAAGCAAAATAGGCTTCTGAATTTTAACCAGTAGTACTGCTGTATGTTTCTCTAATTTAATTTCATTTCCTTCTTACAAGTGGCAGCTGCCGTTCTCCACTTCTGAAGTTAAACTCAAGTCTGGGTTAAGCATGACTAGTTATCTCTCCATGTAGTGCCTAGTGTATTTACTACCTATAGGTTTTGTGCCTTGAAATTCAAACCGTGGCTTTAAGTTGAAAACATGAGGTCTATAGTGAGGATATAATTGTTAGATAAGCTTGTGTTTTCAGTTAAAGATTGAACAGTACTTGATACATAGTAACTTCTTGGGTATTCTTCTCAGGGTATACTCTGATTGCTAGGAGCAATCTGGTCAACTTCTTTAGAAATAGCTTTCACTCTTCAGTTAGTCTGTGTGACTTGGAAAGTAAATGGGAGTTTGTAAAGCAGAAAGATGGATCAGTCCTTGGTCATACTCAGTCCAAAAGCAGTGGTGTCATGACCTTAACTAAAAAAGTACCAGATAGCAGCTTGCTGCTGGGTCGGTGTATGGTGATGTAGTTTGATGGGCACAGGATTAAGAGGAATTTACTGAAACATTCACAAATACTGTCAAATCCAGAT
Organism: Amazona ochrocephala; assembly: GCA_039720435.1. Lineage (NCBI taxonomy): Eukaryota > Metazoa > Chordata > Aves > Psittaciformes > Psittacidae > Amazona > Amazona ochrocephala. The sequence continues at coordinate 33,182,284 of CM077879.1, forward strand.
GTATGGGTTATTGATAACTACTTATGCCAATGTTCACTCTCCCAGAAATATTTGTTACTTTTGTCCTGAAGTGAAGAACTGGTGGCAGTCTCCACCTCATCGCTCAGAATCAATGTAAACCACTGCTCTGTCTAGGAAAAAGGTAGCTTTTATTGTAAGTACTGATTATTATTTTTTTTCTAAGGAACTGTTGCAGGCAATGATAGAACACTTGTCACAACAATAAAACACTTTTATGTGTACAGAGAGCTGAGTAAAACTGCATCTATAGATCAGCATTTCACAGTTTCAAACAACGCTATAAAGATAAAATATGTACTTAGTTTTGTGGATCAGAGCCAAGATGTTAAACTGTATAAAGTTTGAGAGAAGCAGTTATTTATAAATGTGGCTGCAGAGTCTCTGAATCAGATGTATCTTATTTTCCCATTCTGAAGTTTAAAATATTTAGCAAATGTACTTAAAATATGGAAGCAAGAATTTGTATGTCTACTTTCATCAAAGCTTAAAAAAATTGCTTTCTCCTGTCTTTTTTAATCTAACCATTACATTTAGTATAAGGTTCAGGAACTTGATTTTGGCTTTAAAAGTAAAGCAAAATTTAATGCTAGAAAATAAATACCAATTCTTTAGATGAATTTTATCTTCCAGAATCTTTTGGGTTTTGTAGTAGCAGTGTGTCTTGCCATGTCTCTAGTTACTTGGAGACAAATGCCTTAATTTTTCCATGGGTGAGCAAGAATAAAGATTTCCAGAGAAAATCCATTTCTATCACTGAATTAAGGTCTGACCCAGTACAAGGGGCCTAGCAGTGTGGCTTCTCTTCTTAGCAAACTAATCAGGTGATGAAGTTGTGACAGGCAAGTTTGAAATACTGCGATGCCTCTTTGCTTGCCAGAGCAGCATTTCTAATGCTGCATAGCTTTCTGCCAGTGAGGAAGACTACCAGCATGTGTGGGATGAATTTTCCAGGCTTCTCTGGGTGTCCTTTCCATCCTGGGCTTTTTTTCTATCTTTTGTAGCACAACTTTCTGTCCTCAGTCACTATTGATTTTTACAAACATAGGCTGTTCAGCAGCACTGACTACTGAATATGCTGTTCCTGTTTCTGGCTGCCTGGGGCTCGGTAGCAGGGAATGATGTTTCTGGCTCAGAAAATTGGCATCTACATTGGCTGAAGTCCTGCATACGTCCCAGCCTGATCCCTAATTCTGATGAGCGCTGTCTGCAAGCTGTGTAATGAAACAGAGAGGCTCTAATTATGTGATAGTCTGCTAGTACTGAACTGTAAATGGCATCCTGATGCTTTTGCAGTGGAAGGCTGATTCTTAATGAATGCAGTATCTCAGGCGAACAGAGCTGTAACTTTTTAATGACTTCTGGAGGACAGGTCATGGTTTTATAATTACCTCCATCTCTGAGTACACAGGAGTATCATTCCATTCCCCTCTCAGTGTTACCTTGTTTTCTCCCAGATTGTAGAAGTTGCTTAGTGGTTAGGATTGGTGTGTCATTGGTGTTTATTTTAAGCCATTGTAGACATAAATGCCTTTTTACCCTTATTATTCATATGATGTTTGACTACTAATAAGTGAATTCGCAAGATTTAAGCTAATACTTATTAATGACAGGATGCACAGCCTGACCTACTTTTCTGTGCACTATCAGCAGCGAATATAACCCCTTGGAAGATAAACTATAAAACTGCCAGAAAGATTAGTATAAATGATTCACAGAAGACTATAAGATTGAATATTATTCAATAATATAGCAAATCTGTATCACTGAATCTATTGAAAAATATAAAATTTGATTTAAATAAATACATCTGGTGTGCTGTTCAGAAGGCGGGGAAAATAGCAAATGTTTCTTTGATCACATCCAAGATTAGAGGAGTTCTTTCATGTTAGAAAATTACTTTCCATGGATTTTTGTTAAGCAGCTCAGCCAGTCTCCTCATGAGCACCAGTTGCAGTAAGTGTGGAGAAAAAAGATGGTAAGATTGAAGATACTGGCATCTCTCTTCAGCCTTGCATTTTCTACTTCAGTCTCTTACACTTGGTAACTCAGGAGTGTATCAAGTAACTTTGAGTTATACTCGGGTGCTAGAAGAGATTAAAATGACAAGATGTATCAGAAAAACCCCAAAGGTTCTCATTCTGCTGGGATTAACTGGACATCTCTGGGCACTTAAGTTTTAGCTTTCATGGTCTGCAGCTCCTGACTGTCAGGAGCATTTGGCTTCCAGGCTAGATGCTACAGAAGGTGAACAGGCAGTCTGCCGAGCAGGTATAGATTCCAAGAGAGGGCGGAAATTGTAAAGTGGGTTTGCAGCCAGGGAGAAATCTGAACTTGCCTTTTTTAGTTGTATTAGTCCTTTGCTTACAGACATGTGGAAAATGCAAAAATCTCTTAACACATTCATTAATACATTTTATCCAAGGTTGGAGGTGTGTGTGTGAAAGATGACAGCTGCTTTCACAGCAATGTTCTGTGCCATTCCCTTGTTAAGAGAGAAAAATATCACAAATCATTGTGAAAGGTTGGTGCATTGTAGTTTGAAACTGGTCTTTCTGCAGTGTATGCTTGGCTGTGGCTTTTTAATTGTCAGAGAGCAGTTATTCCAAGCAGACTGGCAAAATTTCTGCACACCTTGCAGACCATATCAAATGGAGAAATGAAAATCAGAATTTGAGAAGTGGCTAGTTTGTCCTATCAGAGAGCTCCAGCGCCTCTAAATTACACATCAGCTCTAAAGATGTCTCTTGGTTTTTTGCCGGTGGATGACTGTTTGCTTACAGTTTTACAGTTCTTGCTCATTATTGTACTGCAGCATCTCTGCTTCTCAGAGTTAAATGTGTATGCATATTCCCTCAGCTTCTCTCTAGGGGTTGTCTAGATAGATTTAGCTTATCGAGCTCTAAAGACTGAACTAGAAAACTGAGAGCAGTGCCCAGGCTGTGTCATTGCAGGGGGTTGTTTCTTTACAGGTACGCAACTTTGCCCTTGTTGAATTTCCTAAGGGTGCTGTTGGCCCATTCCTCCAGCCTGTCTGGGTCCCCTGGATTGCAGTCCTGCACACAGGAGTATCAGCTGGTGTCCCAGCATGGTGTCATCTGTAACCCTGATAAGCGTTCACCCTTCCAAAGCATTAGTTACAGTGTTGAACAGCGCTGGTCCCACGATACATCCTTACATTGTACAAGATAAATAGTGACTTTCACTTTTATCAGCATGCCTAAGTTTAATACATCTGAGTGGGACAGTATGGCTGCTTGGCCTTTCAGTAGGAGTTGCCTTGTGCCTGCTATTTGAAGAACAGCCTTGTGCAGCCATTTTTATTAGGACAGCAAGAGGGGATGAGAAATCCATACAGCTACTGTCCTCTTGCTCACAGTTGTAGGTGCCAGTATATTACAGTTTGTAGGCTGCTTAATTGGGATGGGCAGATGTGTGGTTTGAGTGGAGAGGGAAGGGCACCATGAGGTTTTTGATCACTTGGGAGTTCCCAATCTTTCTGAGTTATCTGTTGTGGGGTGCTTATTTTTTAAATATAACATGACTGAGGGTGGAATATGGGTGTAAAAAAAAGAAAGATCTATTCTCGTTAATACATGTGGTGACTGATACATGGTAACTGTGTACTTCACTCCGTGCCTGGCATACTTGCGCCTCTCTTACTATCCCCAAATCCTGTAATGTGTGGAAAATTTCTTGAAGGAAATTCAGCTTTTGTCTACTTCAGATTTTTATGCATTGGAGATCTAAAGTATCACTGAGTATTGCTGCGAAACTATTTCTGGAGTCTGACACCTCTGCCACAAGAATGTAATGTATGGAAACAGTAAAGCCTGTACAACCAGAAAATAACTGTTCTGCAGAGGTGGCTTTTCTTGGGTTAAACTTGCGCAACTTCAGATAGATGGAGGTGCTAGTACTCAGGAACTTGGCCTGGAAATGGGAACCAAAAAACCTGATAAGCAATTGGTGTTGTCTGCCTATTCTTGTGATGAATATACGCAGCATAAAAGCTGGATAGTGTTTCCTTAAGCTTATATTTTTTAGTGATTGCTCTCCCCGCTTTTGTTGAAAAGGAGAAGTTTAAAATATTTAGTTACATCATTTACTACTTAAGCATCATTTTTACTCTGTCCTTTTTTTCTCATTTTCCAGTGACAATAACAAATATTGGAGAAAAAGGTAAGTTGATTTTTATTGGCTGTTTATAAGTGGAATTCATATATCAGGGTAGTTTACTAGTAGAATTGAGATACAGATCTAACCTGTTTCAAATAAGTGTAATTTTTTTGTATTCCTCAGCTCCTCTTAATATCCTGCTATTCCTGAATATTGCTTTTGCTATTCCAAATCGAGATTTAAAAAAAATTAGAACTTTTAACTCTACTTATTGGCTTTCTGAAGTGTCAACTAAAATAATCCTTATATTCTGTTTTTAAAATTTTTCATTCAGAACAAGTAAAGCTCTTGTAAAACCAGGACTTCTAAAGATGAGCAGTGTTTGTGCAGAGTGCAGCATACTTAAATGGAAGGTGATTTTTTTCCTGCATTTCTTCTGTCTTTGAAGAACCAGAAGCCTTTAGATACATAACTTTTTCAGAAGATAATAAAACTGCCTGATTAGCTGTCATTAGAGTTTGTACCCCAAGGCTGTAGCATGTTTAGATTGCTTTTCCAGATGCTGTTTTAATACCACAGCATAAAAAGACAGTGTAAAGCATGGTGCTGTGAATGTTTTGCAGGAAGGAGTTGGGACTTCAGAGGCAAACTGTATGCGTTTTACACTTGTGTAATTCCAGCAGATTTTACTGTGTCGTTGGTGACTCCCTCACTTCTTCGAAGTGTTTACTAATTAAAAGACCCAGTGGAGCAGCTGGTTGCCCAGGGACACTTTGTGATGCAGGGAAACTGGTGGGTAGGTAACCTGGGAGAAGTGATTGGCCAGGATGGAGAACTGAGGTGCATGAGTGGACAAGAAGAGCTTAAATCTTGTGCAGACATTAAAGGGGAAACATGGGGTAATGTCTTCAGGCTAAAATTTTGTCTTCCTCTGGCAGTCCAAGTTTTTTAGTGTATGAAAAGGAATTTTCTTATCAGTTACCATTATTCTCACAACAGTAAAATATTGATGCAGATTAGTAAATGCATAGCAAACAGAACTAATGTAACTTGCCCTACCTTTCTCTCACTTAATGCCACAAATATACTGTTGTTTAAAAAAATACTGTTTTAGTTTGAATAAATCAGGATTTTTTTTAGTTGATAGAAATGATAAAAATACAAACTGTTCCTGCCAGATGCTTGTGCAATAACCAGATGGTCAATTAATGTATTATACTTGATGGGGAGTCCAGTTCCATGGCGTACTTATATCGATGGAATTTTTTTTTCAGTTTATAGACATGGCATATGGCTCTTTCCCACTATCATCCCAAAAGCTCTCTGCAGGGTTGCTCCTCATATTCTGTTAGCTTTTGTGTATTATTTTTTAACTGCCTAGTGAATAAGAATAAATATTTACTGTGTTTCTGCTTTTTTTTGAGAAAACAAACTTCACCACCAGAAACATTTATTCAGTGTTACTTTTGAGGCAAAATCACAAAAAACAAGAATATACTGACCTACTGTTCCTGCATTTATACACGCTATCATACATATGTTACAGAAAGTGCTCTAGCACTGGATATCATTACGTATGTAAAAACGTGGGCTAACTCTACAGGGGCAGTGTTTCAGATTGTGTAGTGAAAGTACACAGATTTCCCTATATGATGGTTTTTTTTTTGATGATGAATTTATTCAAGTTGTATAAAGACTATTTGACCACATAGACACATATAACCTTGAGCTGTCTGTGATCTGAGTTCATCTGTACAGCAGAGAAATAGTATTTTTGACTGTTGCTGACCTAGCTGTCCTCTATTTGCTGCTTCTCTGCCTGAGTAAAAAAAAAGAAAAATCCAACAAAATAACCTTTCTTGTGTGTTAGAGCAAGTTTATCAGGGGATACAAGTGTTGGATTTACTGTAGTGAATTGCTTGGGTACAGTGAGAGATTTTAAATGGAAACACCTATCCATCCATGGCAGGCTTTTTGGAAAAGATGTTGCCTTCTGTATCCTAGTAAAACAACTCAGCATGGTAGATGTTGAGTGTCATCTATTAAAAAAAGTCAAAGAATAAATCACTGGCTATGAAGAATGTCAAGTAGTGAATGAATGTTTGAATTTAAAGGACCTGCAGGTTTTTTAAAACCACCCTACTGTCCTCTCTCCTAAAAATCTAGGAAAACAAATTAACTGGTTATGGTTACTGCTCAGGTATCATATGCATAGCCACTCAAAGACTTCCCTCGCTGTAGTCATTGTTTAGGTAGCTGTACTTCCTTTTGTGGGATTTGGGGGTTTTTGTTTTTTTTTTTTCTTTTGCGTGGCTAGAAGTCTCCATACATGTTTTATAAAACTAAAAAAGAGGTGCATCAGTTAAATAGGATTTAAAAAATGCATAAATGCTTGCTAAATAATTATGGGGCTCTCATAGGCTATTAACTGTTCCCCTTGAACTTTTGTAATGTATGTAGCCTGTATCATGACTTTCCCCACAAAGTGTCTATTTGTCTCATGTAAAGTTACAGTGCAGTATTTTTGTTGTTAAGCTTTTGCAGAGGCTCTCTTTACATCTGTCAGAGTAACTATCTGTGATATGTATAGCAGCCATTTGTAAGTACTATAGTATCACTGGTCTGTTTGTATTAATTCTGTTCCTTTTTGATTTTAGTTGTGTGCCTGGTTGCTTACCACATATTTTTCATGCTGTTCGTCTGGTCATATTGGAAAACAATCTTTACGCTACCAATGAATCCTTCAAAAGAAGTAAGATAAACTTCACTTTTGTTTCTGAAGTAGCCTACTCGAATGCCTGATTTTGTAGTTTTTTAATATCTTAGGCTCTGATCTCCTGTAGAAAAATACAGATGGTCGTTAGAGCTGCTCCATAGCAGTAAGTCAGATTGCAAACAGCATGATGGCCAAGACAAAAAAAAATTACACCTTCTCTAAGTTTTACAGGGTTTTCTAATTGCTTTGTAAAATTACATTGTATTTATGATACTAAGAATTAAAAAAGCTCTCCACTTGGAAAATCAGAGTTATTCAAACTAGCAGCTTAAATCTTTGCGTGGGCAAAAAATTGATTTCCCTGTGTTTAAGACATATTGCCTGTCAGCATCTGTCTGTTGTCCTCTGAGTTAGAACTTCTTCGCCATCTGTTTTGGTATGAAGGAATTTGGGGGTTGTGACATCAGGACACAAACAGGTAAGCTGATCCTGGGAAGCCACAGCTGGCTAGGCAGGAAGGGAGCTAGTGCAGAACAGCTGCATGGAAAAGAGATCTGAGTAAACCTATATGCCAAGTCTAAGTCCAGCTAGTATAGAAGTGTTAAAGAAGGAGGATCCAGTTGTCTTGGAGAATATTAATACACAAAACCAAGTTTAACATAATGTAGCGTCAAGATAATTGCTTTTAGTACTGTACTGGCTTTGAAAATTATTTTAATTTCGTGTTCTTTCTAACATTAAAAAAAAAGTAAACAACCAAACAAAAACCCAGAACTGTCAATAACCTTGATGAAAACCCTCCCCATGCAGCTTGGTACAACCAGCACACCTTTTTAGCCTCTTCCATCCTGTCTTTGTACAGAAACCCCACAGTCCTCAGTAGGTGCATTGTCAGACAACCTCTGAGGTCAAGAATCATCATGCTGTGGCTAGTCTGGAGTTTGAAATATCCACAAAGCCAGTGCTTATTTTGGCATGGACTTGCAACTGCAGTTTCTATGACTACTATGCCAACACAAAATAAATAGCTTGTGATTTCTGCTTTCTGTTGTGTGTAAGTTCTTTTCTGGATAGTTTTTATTCACTAATAAGATATGTAATTGTGGAAACAAGTAGATTATTCAAAGTAATTGGCATCTTCCTTGAATTTCACACTGCAGTCTTTACTACAGCTTGGGGCAGAGAGGAGTGAAATAAATTAAGAACCCATTTCATTTGGTAATTGCAGCAAAATATATGTATGTATATGGTGAGTGTAGTGATAATTAGAAGGGTTTTCAAATCACTGGGTTGATTCCAGTAAAAGACTTCCAAAACATTTTGACAAATCCTTAGTAATTACAGTGGATTTCAAAGCCATCATACAGTGCTACTGAAGAACTTCAAATGGGATATTAGAAGTATTGAAGTTGGGTAATAGAAAGCAGTGTGTGGTGTTTCCGTGTTCTTTGAATTCGCACAATGTTGCTGGCAGTAAGTGACATCCTTGTTGTTCCATGTCTTTTTCCTGATGTAGTAGAGCAGAAGTCTGTAAATGAACTGCTGTACCAACTATAGCAAATACTTGTTTGAAGGCTGAAAACGCAGATAAAGCTTTTGTGTTTTCTTTTCATGGATACTGCAGCTGGTCCAAACCATGCAGCCTGTACGGTTCTTTTTAAGCTTTTTTCAACTTCATACACATATGAAAAGCTCTAAAGTTCCAGCTGCAGTTTCCCTTTGAGAGACTTTAAGGGACTTCACTTTAGTGCGTGCCATTCTGTACCTGTGTGTACCTGTATGGCTCACTGGCTGTATACAAGCATTGCATGAAGGTGGAGGAGAATATGGTTTCCCACGCAGGAACGTTTTGTAGACTTAGGACAGCTCTGAGAATCAATACAAAATGATGGGGCAGTAGCTCCATGTACATCAAACAAGAAGCTTTGCAAAAATAAAGTATTCTGAATCAAGTTTCTGCACTGAGAAATCCTGTGTATCCCAGTATAAATCAATTCGGGTGTTAGCAAGAGTGTGTTCTTTCTAGGGAAAGAAAAAAAAAGGTGTCTTGAGAAACTGATGCTAAATAGTGAAGCTCCAGCTTCTGCTGGAAGATTGTGAACCTTGTTAGGAAGGTAGAGTGGTGCCTTCTCTGTGGAGGGGAGAATAGGCTCCTAACTGTATGTTTGTCTGCTTTCTCAGTTTTGCATGCATCACTTCCATTGGGTGGGGGGGGGGATATTACAATGATTAGCCTTTCTGTAGACATAAATGCTATGCAGAGGTCTTCTATTTCTAGTACAGGTTAGAGACATCCACTTTTCCTGCCAAATATGAACGTCTTTTCAGAGGTGACTTTGTATCCTGTTTCTCTGGTAGGGAGACTTTGGCATCTCCCTTTTCTAGAAGCTACAGCAAAAGCTCACTATGTTGCTGTGTTGCAGAGGGCTTAAGAGCATAGGAAATTTGGACTATGTCATGTATATCGTGCATCTCTTTCAGTAATTTTTACCCTCTCAGTTTTTACTAGAGCAATGTTTGTCGTGGCCATTTTTGGCAGTGACAGAAGTTGTCCTTTCATGCAAGAAGATGTTAAGTGGCTATTCTGTCATACAGAACACCCATCTCTTCCTTCTCTCAGCCAAGTCTCTGAAGTAAACCCACATCCTAACAGCTGGTGAAGAGAATAGCAAGTCTCCAGTGGCAAAGAATAAAAAAGAAAATACGAGACACCAGAAAAGAGATTAAAGCTATCTTTTCTGCTGTTACTAGTAGTGTATTTTCTTTCAGTTAAAGACTGGTACCTAGCTTATTTTAACTATATAATATTTAGTATTATGGAAGTAAATTAACTCACCCTTCAAGGGAATGGTAAGCACTTGATCCTCTTCTTGAAGAGTGATGCTTATTACTTCTGGAAACATTCAGCATTGCATCAATACTAAATCAGAAATAATTCTAATTTTGCCTTCAGTTGTCATAAACTAAATTAGGGTTCTTAGGAACACTGGGTTATTTGCTGTAGTACCTTGTACGTGCTGCAAATCCATCATTATGAAATGAATATTTATTTCTCTTTACATCTCTACAGATACCTAAGTTGGAATTTGCTAACATATCTTTGGTTTTAAAAATTATTCCAGTTTCATCTATCATATTCAGACAAGGAATCCCTAGAGAGGGAACCTAGAGGTGAGTCCCAGCAAGAAGTCTTAAGACGGGCAGCCAAGGACCTTCCTATCTATACACGGACAATGTCTGGAGGTAAATAGGTGTTCAGGAGACCACTAAAGGCAGGTGTCTTGATGTACTACCTAAACTAATTAAATAAAAAATTCCAAAGGTTTGGATTGTAGGGAAGATCTGCTTTTCATACTTTATAAGATAAATAAAGGGACCCAAGAACTTAACTTTAATATAACTTTATACAGCTACATTAATTAAGTTGAAACGTTGGAAAGTAAATTGCTGCATATGATTTAGGATTTTAAAGTGGATTGACAATGCCTTGCTAAATGTTTGCAAACTGACATTAACAAATCGCTTGTAACACTAACAAACTGTGGAAGAGGCTGTAGCAGTCATTAACTGCATTGATTTCTTCATAGGTTAAAAAAAAAAAAAAAAAAACAAAAAAAACAAACAAAAAAATAACAAATAAATCACTGCATGTCATGTATAGCTAGATAGATCACAGTAACAAACTTAGTGTTTTACTTGCTGGTTGGTTGGTTGCAAGCACAGCCTAAGAGTTAACCTTAACCGACTGATACTGTAAATTTGTAAATGCTGGCTAGCTAACCAAATCCAGGAGATAATCTCATATTGTGAATTAAAGCTGTTAGAATAGTAGCTTAAAATAGCTATATTGTTGAACAGTCTTTAAAGGTTTTCCCATCTAGTGTGGGTTTTTTGTGTGAGTTTTGTTGATTCATTGGGTTTTTTTGCAGAGCTGAGGGGTTTGGAAGAAAGAGCTTGATTAGCATGATTAGCAGAGATTGCAAAAACTGAGCTTTTTTGGGTGCACTCTGCCAGATTCAGCGTTGCAAGTACTTCAGAATGCAACTGTTTCTGGTCATGCTGAAATGTTTTCTTGGGGGTTCTGCTGGGCTGAGCTGTTAGTATTTACTTTGTGCAGACCTCAGGAGTCAAAATGTGTAACTGTACATTGAAATCTAATCTTGGAACTTTTTCCTTTAGCAATCAGATACTGTGACAGATGCCATCTTGTAAAACCAGACCGTTGCCATCACTGCTCTGTATGCGACAAGTAAGAAAATATTTTAAATAAGTGTTTTTTCTGAATTAATTTCTTTTTTTTTTTGATACAGAGCCTTTATATTTTATGCATAGATTTTTCAGGTTTAATGTTTCGGCATATGAGCTTTTTTTTTCCCCTTAGGTTTTTTTCAGATTTAATTTTTATTTATTTACTTCTAGGGAAGTCTGTGACTTACTCCAATTCATTCGGTGGCTTTCTTGATGCCAGCATCAATTACATGGTCTTATATGTTCTTTACATAATGGTTAAAATTAAGAATATTAGTAAAGGACTTTCCTTAGGAATGTAACCAAAAATAGCTGATAAACCAAAATTTGCTTCTTTTGTTAGAATCTGAGTATCACTACCCATCTCAATCTAATCATGATGTCACTTGCATCTTATCTGAGGTAATAAATTTAATAATCTATTTTTCATTGGATAACTTGCAGGTTATTTTTTTTTTAAAAAAGAAACGACCAAGCATCCCCTATTTCTAACCAAAGTCGTAAAATACAAATTTTTGTTTGTCTGACGCAAAAGGAAGCTCACAGCCATGCTCCCCAGAAGTCTAATTGCTTTCTAATTTAATCTTTCTTTCGGCTGTTCTTCAGTCTGACCTCTGTCCATTTAGCTTGAGTGTCTGTGTTCTTCTCCACTCTTGCCCTCAGTGATTTAAATTTCTAACTTCAGAGAAGGGGCTTCCTCAGAGATTGATTTGTTCTTAGCTTTAAGGCTGTTCCAAGAGCCCTTCAGCTGATAATGCATCAAACCTCTCAAAATGGTTGTGGGGCAGAGACAACTTTCCTTTTGTCTAGCGAAACAGCTGAGGCACTGAAAGAATAACTGAGCTGAGGCAGAAGAAGGATCTTGGTTGTGTTGTATGGGATTGTGGTTATAATGTAAGACAAGAACATTCTCATGTCTGAGCAGGGTGGAGAAAAAGGATGATCTGTGTTATCCTATGAAATGTGAGTAATTTGCAGAAGGCTATTAGTGAATAAATTTTGCAGAATACCTTGATTTTGTCCTTACTTTGTCACAATTCACTTAAGTCAGTTACACCTGATTTTCTTGTGCATGTTTCATGTGCATGGAGGGTGATCAGTTGTATGAAAAATCCCAAACGTTTTTTCAAGGTAAGTTCTTAAAAACCTTGTGTGCATCTGTATATATTTCTAGAAAAGCAAATCATGTACTTGGAAATAGATTTAGTTGTATCGCTAAGTATATAATAATTAAACTAGCATAGTTTCTAAAGTCTCTGTCAGAGAATAAACAACAGTTGAAAAACCTATTCAGAATGAAGACCAAATCCTAAAGTTGAAGTTACAGGCTGTGTTTTCTGAAGTGACTATGCTCTTGACAGAACAAGTGTTACGAATTTGGGTTACCTCCAGTTTACTTTTAGGTAAACTATATTATCTGAATTTAAATAGGTACCTTTTTAAACTAGATTAGGTAACCAGTGGTACATATGGGTAGTTCTTAATCTGTATCTGAATAATTTAAATCTGACATGTAACTGTGCTTCTGACTTTTTTTTTTTTTTCTTGCCTTTTGCGATGCATTGAATTCTGTTGGGTTTTTTTAAGATGCATTTTGAAAATGGATCACCATTGCCCTTGGTAAGTGTACTGTTGGCTTTCCTTACTTTCTTTATGATTTTGTAAACTCTTGAGGGGCCTGTTATGAAGGTGATGCTTTGCTGTTCCTGCAATTGTATGTATTATATGTTTCATCTTATGTGAAGTTACTGGTCTTTCAGGACTATTGGAGTTACTTACTGTGTCTTCTTACCCTAGTTGTGAGGTGGGGAAAGACAAGGGGTAATGGGTTCAAACTTAAACAGGGGAAGTTTAGGTTAGCTATAAGGAGGAAGTTCTTTACTGTGGGGGTGGTGCGGCACTGGAAGGGTTGCCCAAGGAAAGTGTGAGTGCTCCATCCCTGGCGGTGTTCAAGGCCAGGTTGGATGGAGTCTTGGGTGACATGGTTTAGTGTGTGGCATCCGTGCCCATTGCAGGGGGGTTGGAACTAGATGATCTTAAGTTCCTTTCAAACCCTAACTATTCTATGATCTTTCATAGACGTATGAGTTAGGTATCTCCATGTTTTTAGTTAGGATGATCTAGTCTAGTCTAGATTCTGGTCACTAAGAAAACTTCTTTTAAGAATGTCATCCTCATGGGCTTTTGAGTATTAGTGTGGCTTAGTTTCACTGAATGATGAAATACTACCCTACGTTAAAAAACAAAGGGAAAGGCTGTGCCTCGTTCCCCTTACTGAAGCTCCTAGGACAGCTTGAGTGGCCTTGCTGGAAACAGCAAGTTAGCTCTTTTTAGTTTTATGGGTTCTTTGTTTTATTTCTACTTTTTCTCCCCTCGAACCAGTGGGTAAACAGGATATGTAATTAATTTTACATCAGTTTGGCAAGTATCTCATGAAAATACTTAAAGATAATTCTTTAGTAAAATTCAGATTAAGAGGATTGAGTGGTAGATGGCAGTTCTTTACCACATGAAACCAATCGGAAAAGAAGAATCTCCCGACAGCGGTGGATGGTTCTAAGCAGCTGGTTTGACCTTCATAGATCAATTTGTCCTGGAGGAGGAAGGGGTGCAGGGCTTCTTCTGTTTATCTTGGTCCTTACTACAGCCTCTGACATAATGCAGTATGATTTAAGAGTCTCCCCTTATTTTGCAGCTGCATGGTAGATACAATTGAAAGAAATACTTAACAATATAGGGTAGAGTTATTTCCTATATATTGTTTTGCTGTAGGGATATTAGCATGTGAAACTTGCTGATGCTTAGTGGTGTTAGCGTGCTTCTTAAAAAAAAACACCAAAACCCAACAAACGAACAAAAAACCTCAAAACAAAAATACCCACACAGATAAAACCATTGAATGTAGAACAAATTTCTTACCAGAAAAAAAGCTGGTTCCTTTTCTCAGTTTTCTTACTGGTGTCCTGTAGAAAGCTGTAAGAAAAATAGCTGTCAGGCTATTCCTGGCAAAGTGTCAGTGATAAGTCTCAATACTATTATTATTATTCGGTGTTATACACGCTTCTCATAAGATTCATGGTCTGTTTGGGATTTTTTAGTTGCCCTGCTTTAGGGTAGTACATGAAAATATCCTTCATGTAGACTTCAATTTCAGAATAAAAATCCATTGCATCAAATAACAAATCTAAACTGAGCACTTATGTGTTGTATAAAGAGGTAGTGAAGTGGTATTTCACTAGGGCATAGACTTCTAGAAAAATAAACTCAATTTTCCTGTCAGTAGCATTTGCTTATTTTGCCTGTTTGCACACTCTTTGTATCCAAACAATATAAACATACCCAGTTTGAGAGAGTATTTACATTGCTCATTGGTTTTAATCTAATAAGCAATGGGTGCAAAAAAAACCCCCCAGAGGTGGAGAAGGTATTTGAAAGACATGTAAACGCTTCTTGATGGAGAATTGTTCATTTTTTACTCCAAGTAGCAGAAGTGCACTAGAAAAAGAGGTATTATCTTGCTTTGTTTTTCCTAGTTTGAGTAGATGTCCATAGTTCCTTGCTCACCCTGAGAAAAATAACTATATGGAAGTGACAGAGTGTTTTGAAACGTTACACAGATGCTGATCAAATCCTGTACTGGGAAATACAGGGCTATTTTGCCAACAAAAGTAACAGTGCAAATCAGCATAAGGGGTGGCATCTAGACCCCTTGAAAATATCATTAGATCCTCTTTGCTTTTTGTGTTGGGATTTTTTTGGTGGGAGCAAGAAAGAAGGGGGAAGGAACCCAAGCACTGCTTAGGGAGACCACAGAAACAGTAATGGGAATTACTACTGTTTACTGCTCTGCTAAGGCAAGGATTTCTGGAGAGAGGACAGGTAAAAATAACCTAGATAAAGTAAGATGAAGCGTTTGGAAGACAGAGGTAGTAAGATGGTAGTCATGTCCTAGTCCCAGTTCGGCTGTCTTCTCCTTTTCGGGGAGCTTTGTTTTGCATATCACTCTTGCACTAATGGAAGTGCTGTGATAAACGGAAATATTTAATGCTAATTGCCCTCTAACTACTCTAAAAGGTTTAAGTGATGCAGGCATAAAAACATTAGCGATTTCTATGTTAGTACTGAATATAGATGGAGCTGCAGGCAGATATGCAATGGCTTGAGGCCAAAAATACAATTTGTATACAAGAACTCTAATACTAATAAGGTGCATTAGAAACACCTTAGGAATAATTTGAAACATCTCTCTTTTGTCTTTTGAGTCATCTGAAAAGGATTTAACATCTCCTCAATTCTGTGATGCTTTTTGTTAATCAAGTTCCATCACTTTCAGTGTCTTGTAAGTTATTTGCTTGTCATTTTCAGTAAACATAGTCTTGAGACAGAGAGGGTATATCTTCTTTTAGTACTTCAAAATTAAGTGTTTTGAATGTTATCTGTAATCCAAATTGTTAACCTGGACTGTTCTTTTATATAAATGTTTTACTGCAATAGCACACCATTATTTAGCCGGTTGTTGTTACATTTATCAGTTTTGCTCTTCCTCAAAAATCACAGACTTCAAATCTAACCACCATTCTTAGGTTTTACTATAGGTTCAAATAGTACAATTACAAAACCTTAGTGTTTACTTTCTCTCCAATGTTCTGAAGAGCTGTTCTCTTCCAGTAAGAACTCCTCAGTCTGCAGCTATTTCAAAATTGAAGAGTTAAATAATTTATGAAAGTTTATTTTAATGTGTGTACCATATACAGTAGTACAAAACAACAAGAGAGAAATCTGTCTCTGATTCAAGAAATTTAATCTTTGGGGAATAACATTTCACTTGATATTTGTTTTCTCACTAAACGGTGTCATAAAGTAAAAACTGTCCTAAAATAAATACCATGAAAGGAAAATAGAGTTATCAGAGAAACCTGGAATCTGAATTGCAGTTTATCATGGAATTTCTTGCTTTGGCACATTTAACAAAAAAGAACACTTCACTGTAGAGAATTATAAATTTACTTTCCAATAAGAATTATACTGAGCTTAGAAAATATCCTATGGGTCTTTTAGAGCAATCTGTTGCGAGTCCTTCTTAACTGTAGTTGATACAGGTACTTAGCTATTGCTGCATGTTTAAATGGCAGTGCTAAATTTAATGTTTGGCCAAGGTGGCATGTTTTGTAAAAGCAAAGCCAATAACAAACCAAACCAACCCCTTATCCATCCTGAGGATGGATAACAATAGTGTACAGTGAAAATTTATTTGGTATTTTGAGACTTTACCCTCTTCTGACTACCATATATTGCCTATTCTGCCATCACCATCACTAGCTCCCTAAAGAAGAGAATAATTGCAAGAACTTGTCTTGTACTTCTAAAAGCTAAAGCTGAGTCTCACCGTGAATTCTTACGTTTTGAGAATTATTTTTCAACATACAAATGCTTTCATGGATGTAGTCTTCTCTTAATTAGTTGATCTTTCTGACAGCAATATCAATTAGTTAAAGAAGGTATATGGATTAAATGAGACTGCTTTTATTCTCACAAAATTCAGTTGAGATTCAGTTTCTTGGAGTGTAACTGTCCTAGTTAAGTGCAGTATGCCCTGATGGCAAAACATGGATACTTAAACTTACCTGCAAGCTAAAAAAGTAACTATAACTGCCGTCACATTTATGTCACATATTGGGAACAGATTTCATGCAGTAAGTGAAAATTCAGTTTCAGTAAGCTGTTGAAAATGGTTTTACGTGGTAAAATTTTGGGGATTTTTTTGTGGTGGTTTTTGATTAGGATTACTATACTAATTTGGGTGTTGAAGCTAAATAAGTTTCAGTAGCTTGAGGCACTAGAGATAGGAAGGAAAACTTGATTTACATGTGATAATTACTTTTTTGGAGTAAATAATTTTAATTTTAAATTGGATGAAAGGAGAGAAAACTAACCATTATATTCCATTTTTACATCTTTATTATCAGGGTGAACAACTGTGTGGGATTCTCCAATTACAAATTTTTTCTTCTCTTCTTGGCTTACTCGCTACTGTATTGCCTGTTTATTGCCGCAACGGATTTACAGTATTTTATCAAATTTTGGACAGTAAGTGCCATAATCTACAAACAGTCTCTAAGCATGTGAAGTTACCACTGTACAAGAAGTCGAAGGTTCCAAGGTGTTATATTGTCATCTAGTATCTTCTACTAGGAGGCACAAAAGTTTATTTAGTAATCATAGCCCACTACTTGTTTATGATAGTTTCTGAATTTTCATTTATTTCTTCCTTATTTTGAAGCTGTGTAGAACAGGTATGCAATTATTTAGAAAACATTTTACAATGGAATTTACATTATAGGTAGGTTTTGTTAACTCTGATGCTATGCTGTGCAAAAGTTCCAGAGACATTTTCTAGTATTTTAATTATGATTAGCTAGGTTCACAACTTAGGGTATTACCTTCTTAGATTTGCGGTATTTATGCTGTAATATTAGTTTTCCGAAAAGGTTAATTAAACAAGACAATTGATGTAAAGATAAATTTTTTTTCACTGAAAGACACGTCAAAGTTCAGATCCAAATTTCAGATTCTTGTTGTCGGTTTCTCAAGAAAGGGCCTGTTTCTTTAACTTAGATACTGTCAGCAACCTAATTTCATGGCCATTTGTGATTAGAAGGTGTATAATTCATTTACTCAGACTCTTGTATGTGGTGTGTTTGTGTCTGCACTGAATTTAATTTGACTGAATAGAGGTTTATTAATAATCAAATTAAACAGCTATTTCCCCAGTCCTAACAGCATCTTCTTGTTCATTTGTTTTATTTGTAGAATGGCCTTCCTGATACTCAAGCCAAGTTCCACATCATGTTTTTATTCTTTGCTGCAGCTATGTTTTCCGTCAGTCTGTCTTCTCTCTTTGGGTATCACTGTTGGCTTGTCAGCAAGAATAAGTCCACATTAGGTAAGTAGATTGAATGCTTCTGTGTTCGACAGCTGAAAATAAATAATAAATGTGTATTATATGTATGAGGGTAATAAAGAAAGCAGGCAATCATGTAGAGGTTCCTTTGATCCTCGTTAGAAGTGCCTGAACCAGGCAGTGTCCAGTATTGACTCCACAGTTCTGGTGGTCCTCAAGAATTCTGCGTCTTCCTCTTGCCCCATGCTACTAATGAGCTTACCCTCTCCCTCCCATTTCCTCTCATCCACATCTTGTTAATAGTAACTGAATAAACTAAATAATAATAAAATAAATAAAGAAGTTGAGATCACTTTGCGACAAATGCCATCTCACTAATGTGTGCTTATGCAAGTGCTTCTTGTTTGGCATTTCCAGCCCTGCAGAGCAGAGTCAGCTGATGTGATGTCTCAGTCAGGGCAGTGACTTCCATGCTCCATTCCTACCCTGCTCCCTGCCGAGCCAAAGTTCCTCTGTTCAATTCAGCTATATTTTTGTTCAGAAGTTCTGAAAAGCATAGTTATTAATTCCAAAACTTTGCCCCTACTGGAGGCAAGGAGAGGGGAAAAAAAAACAGAAGGCAGGTTTATTGTCACCCTAGTGGCATTAGTTTTGGTCAACATGAATGAGTAGAAAGAGGCAATGTCAGAGAATGATCTGATATGGAAGAACAGACTTTGAGAAAGTATTTCTATATTTGATACAGTTGTGTGTCCTGTCTGCCACATAATTATAGGTGCATGGAAAGGACTCGTGTTACAAGTTTATTTAGAAAAACCTCTAAGAAGATGGCCTGTGCCTTTGCTATGGGGCAGTATATGTAACTTCATTGAGTATCAGCATTAAAGTGGGATTTCACAGAATCACAGAATAGTAAGGGCTGGAAAGGACCTCAAGATCATCGAGTTCCAACCCCCCCGCCATGGGCAGGGACACCTCCCACTAAACCATGCCATCCAAGGCTATGTCCAACCCCACCTTGAACGCCGCCAGGGATGAAGCATTCACAACTTCCCTGGGCAACCCATTCCAGGGCCCCACTTGAGTGTATGTTTGTCTGGTTACAAATCTTAATAAATGGAGGTGCAGAGAATTTGGATGCCTGTTCTACACTGTATTCTGGACTATAATAATACCAATTTGGAATAATATTCATTAAAGTTTCTAAATCTCTAAATGCTTTTCTGTTGATATAAACTGAATTAGAGTGAGCCAATGAATTGATTTTTCTTTTTACCCCTAGTTCTCTTGGGATTTGCTAATATATAGGTGATTAATGAAAAACTTTGGATATATGTATTTGAAAGACAGCTTGTTTACTTCAGGATTTCTCCAGGGTTTGTGGGTTTCTTCAGTATGCTGAAAAATCATCTACTTAGAAATTAGTATTGGAAAAAAATTGTCCAATGTAGTAGTAAATGGAGAAAAACTTCTAATGATGATGCTTAAATGAACAGAAATAATGAAGTATTGTGTTTATAAACTGGTATTACCATTGTAGTGCAAAAAAAAATTGTTAGAGCCACTTTAAATTCAATATTTCATACTTTTAAAACACATTGAATTCCATGCAGGTAATATATCATATTTTCTGTACACTGAAGCTACTCAGAAAAGTCTGTTTGTCTCTTCTTCCTGTTTTACCTTGGGAAATTGCTCAATATGTGAAACCTTGAACATGCAATAGTTTGGAAATGAAGCCATGGCAGATTTAAGTGTGACTGTTCTTAAATCCAGGGAGCTGTTTTCGTAGCCTGACATGGGCATCTAAAAGGGTATCTCTGTTTTCCCTTCCCCCTTCTTTAAAACATATTGTAACTAATGTATACTACATGTTAAAGATAATTTCCAGCAGGTCATAGCTAAGGATTTATTGCAGAAGGATGATTTCTGCATGGTTTCAGCATGGTTTGTGTGAGCTGTACTGTCAGGACACCAGGACATGGTTTGCCTAATATATATAGCCAATTAAGGGAATTAAATGGCTATCAGTCACTTGCTGGAAAGTGAATGAGTTTTCTGCTTCAGGCACTTTGCAACACTTGAAGCTGTATTTAGCGTTCATCTCCGGAAATTTAGGTTGGACATCTGTGTGGAGTAATCTGGGTCTATGAGTAAAATGCTTTCTTATGTAGCTGTAAAAATACGCAACACTTTAATACCCCAGGGTGTGAAAAGCTAGTCTTACTACTAAAGTAGGTTAAGCTTTTCCTCTTTTTCATTACTTTCTGTCATAAACCCTTCATTTAGGATTTTCTTTCTTGAACACTGTGGTATAATCACGTGCTGAAATCTTCATATACCACACCTTCTTAAAAAGTGAGTTACATGCTCTTCTTTGCCTTGATTAGGGAGGAAGGTAAAGGACACTTCCACCCTTCCTTGGCCATGGGACTTCCTCTGCACCACAGTGGCTATTGCACTAACTTTGGCTTTCATGTACAGACTGACTTTCTTAATCATTTGGGCAGTACAGCCTCTCCTCTTGGGTTATGGCATCATCAGTGCAATTGCCTAAGTACCGGTGTGAAACTTGAAACATGCTACCTTGCAAAGAGATTTGATTTTTATTTTTTTTTTCTTTTAAGAGGTATTCAGAGCTCCCATATTTCGTCACAGAACAGACAAGAATGGCTTTAGCTTGGGCTTCAGCAAAAACCTAAGGCAAGTGTTTGGCGATGAGAAGAAATACTGGTTGCTGCCCGTGTTTTCAAGGTATGCTCAGTTTTTAGTGCTTCATTTGCTAGAACTGTTGAATCAGCTGGATCCACAGGGTTTATGGGGGTGGTTGGTATTTTGGAATAAGATACAGTAATATTTGCTTCAGAAAAAAGTTCTTTTGGAATTTGGGTTGGGTTTGGTAAGTGTAACGCTAATTCTGAATTTTTCAGTCTAGGGGATGGTTGCTCCTTCCCAACTTGCCTCGTTAATCAGGATCCTGAGCAAGCTTCCACACCTGGTTGTCTTAATTCAACATCCAAAAAGTAATCTGCTTTTTGTTACTTATTTCAAATAGTTGATAGTGTATTTTTACCTCTGCACATATAAACAGAACCATTTATAAGATACTTAAAAGTGGTAAGCAGGCAAAGAGTATGCTATCAATAAATACAAGTCAGATTTTAAACAGCTAAACTGTAATTCTGCTAATCCTCAGTTATATTTAAACTCATGGAAATAAGATGTTTACCCACCCATCCACCCACCCAGTGTGCTTTGTCGCAGTTTAGTGGCATCTCAGGACTTCAGTTTTCCACACCTACCTAACATTCTGTTCTGCATACATAGGAGGCTGTTGGTCTGCCTGTGATATGGATGCATTATCTTGCAAGCTTTTGGGGAGGCTTGCTGCTTTTTATCTAGTTAAAGAGGTTTAACATAGGGGAATCCCAAGCCTCAGCACTTGGAATCATAGAATCAACTAGGTTGGAAGAGATCTTTAAGGTTATCCAGTCCAACCTTTACCCCAGGATTGCCAAGTCCACCACTAAACCATGTCACTGAGGGCCTCATCTACACAGTTTTTGAACACTCCAGGAATGGTGATTTCACTGCTTCCCAGGGCAACCTGTTCCAATGCTTGACTACCCTTTCAGTGAAGGAATTTTTCCTAATATCCAGTCTAAACCTCCCCTGGTGAAGCTTGAGACCATTGCTTCTTGTCCTATCACTTCTTAGTTGGGAAAATTAATCAGCCACCTCCTCACTCCATCTTCCTTTCCAAAACTTGTGCCAAATCACAGGAGGATAACTTTTAAATGTACATGTTGTTTCTGCTGATATTAGGACATATTTTCTTAGTTGTTATCCTTCATGGACATCTTTAAAGTGTGAAAAGTACACAGATACTTCTTAAACTAAATTAGTATAATAGCTTCTTATTTCATATTGTAACTTTTTTGCAACACTTACATAATGAAGAGTGTGGTATGTAGAGTAGACTTGAATATGCGACTAAGAAACTATAACGGAATAGTAGAGACAGTCTTTTATTCATAAAAGAAATACATTTCAGCTAGCTGTTTATTGATGTTTTAAATCTTACCCCAGTGATCCATAGCTTGTATAAAGTAAGAGAATCTGGAGATGTTTTCTCCACTATTTATCATGTCAGGTTTGTTGTAGTGGGAGAGAATATGGTTAAAGTGCATTTGGAACTGAAGTTCATGTACTAATATATAATAGCTGTCAAGGCAAAAATTGGAATGTTTCCCTGTTCTGTGCTAGGGAGTTGCTTTATAGATTGCATCTGTCACACGCTTGCATCTGTGACAACTACAGCGTAATGTATGTAGTGATAAAAGTGTTGTGATTCATCAGAAAAGAAGCAAGGTAAGGTAGGTAAAATACAGATTATGACAGTTTATAAAGCATGGTAAGATAATGAAAAAGTACTGCAGTTTACTGATGTTCTTTTTCTTGGTGTTGCAGTGAGAACCATCTGTTTCCTGCAAAGCCATTGCGTGATTCCCAGAGCCACCTTCTCACAGATACACCATCTTGGTCTGAAACCAGTGCAAAGGCTGAAAAGGGCAAAGTTGGTAAGGAATTGATCTTATGCTGCAGTGGTTTGTTTTGTAGTAAACTGCTTTTGGAGGATACAATGTAAAACTGACCATAGTTACTTGGTTTATATTCATGAACCAAAATTCATGAAGCTTATTTTAAAGAAGTTTGTAAGAAGTTTTGTGTATCGAGCTGCTGTGTCCTTCCCAGTTAAACCTGACCAAGAGACACTGAGAACACTAGTACCATTAGGTGCTAATTATCATTTAGGCTGAGCCTGATAGTTCTTTTGGCCACAAATTGCTTATACTAGAACAGGATAACACCTTGTTGCAAGTAGTGAAAAGCTGTGTAATGGGCACAGGGGAGGAATACTTGGTAACAGTGGAATGACATTCAGATGGCTTGTTAATTAAAGGCTGTATTATTTGCTGAAATAGACATGAGACCTTTTCCTATGGAAATGCCTTTTTTTTTTTTTCTCTAAAGGTATGAGTAATCCTGCATTAACCATGGAAAATGAAACCTAATTTCCCTAAAAAGAAGCATTGTGAATATGTAAGGAAAGGTATGTTAATATTCTCTGTACTTAATATGCTTCCATGATACCTTAGCACTTGAAGAATGCACAAAAGAAAATTACTAAGGCAATTCCTATCTATTTTATTTTCTTAAATGTAATTATTTTTACCATTATTAGTAGCACATGAATTCATAGTTTTAAACTAAATCTCCTATTTCTTGACATGTCATGTTGCAAAGTAGTTTAACCTTTATACCTTTTGCTTTTAGGTGATATTCCAAAGTATTATTCCTTTGTGACTATTCAAACAGTCCAGCAAATATTTGTCACTCTGAGTTTGAAAATGAAGTTAGTTCTTAACACTGAACCATAGCTTGGTCTGCTAAAACAAATAAAGATCTATCAGATGATGAAGGAAAAAAGACATGGCAGTCAGGTGAAGTTCCTGATGACTGGAAAAAGGGAAATATAACCCCCATTTTTAAGAAGGGGAAAATGGATGAGCTGGGGAATTACAGACCAGTCAGTCTCACCTCTGTGCCATGCAAAATCTTGGAGCGGATTCTCCTGGAAGGCATGCTAAGGCACATGAAAACCAACAAGGTGCTTGGGGACAGCCAGCATGGCTTCACTAAGGGGAAATCCTGCCTGACCAATCTGGTGGCCTTCTATGATGGGGCTACGGAACTGATGGACAGGGGCAGAGCAGTTGGTGTCATCTACCTGGACTTGTGTAAAGCCTTTGACACTGTCTCACATGACATCCTTCTCTCTAAGTTGGAGAGACATCAATTTGATAGGTGGACCACTCGGTGGATAAAGAACTGGCTGGATGGCCGCACGCAAAGAGTAGTGCTCAGTGGCTCAGTGTCCAGCTGGAGACCGGTAACGAGTGGTGTCCCCCAGGGATCGGTGTTGGGACCGGTCTTCTTCAGCATCTTCGTGGGTGACATGGACAGTGGGATTGAGTGCGCCCTCAGCAAGTTTGCCGATGACACCAAGCTGTGTGGTTCGGTTG
Organism: Amazona ochrocephala; assembly: GCA_039720435.1. Classification (NCBI taxonomy): domain Eukaryota; kingdom Metazoa; phylum Chordata; class Aves; order Psittaciformes; family Psittacidae; genus Amazona; species Amazona ochrocephala. The sequence goes on from CM077879.1 coordinate 33,206,372, forward strand.
ATAAGTTGGAGGGAAGGAATGCCATCCAGAGGGACCTTGACACGCTTGTGAGGTGGGCTGATGCCAACCTGATGAAGTTTAACCATGCTAAGTGCAAGGTCCTCCACCTGGGTCGGAGCAATGCCAGGCACAGCTACAGGTTGGGCGGGGAGGAGATTGAGAGCAGCCCTGTGGAGAAGGACTTGGGGGTGTGGGTTGATGAAAAAATGAACATGAGCCGGCAGTGTGCGCTTGCAGCCCAGAAGGCCAACCGTATCCTGGGCTGCATCAAAAGGAGCGTGACCAGCAGGTCGAGGGAGGTGATCCTGCCCCTTTACTCTGCTCTCGTGAGACCTCACTTGGAGTATTGTGTGCAGTTCTGGTGTCCTCAACGTAAAAAGGACATGGAAGTGTTAGAACAAGTGCAGAGGAGGGCCACGAGGATGATCAGGGGACTGGAGCACCTCCTATATGAAGCTAGGCTGAGAAAATTGGGGCTGTTGAGCCTGGAGAAGAGAAGGCTGCGTGGAGACCTCATAGCAGCCTTCCAATACCTGAAGGGGCCTATAGGGATGCTGGGGAGGGACTCTTCATTAGGGACTGTGGTGAGAGGACAAGGGGTAATGGGTTTAAACTTAAACAGGGGAAGTTTAGATTGGATATGAGGAAGAAATTCTTTACTGTGAGGGTGGTGAGGCCCTGGAATGGGTTGCCCAGGGAGGTTGTGGATGCTTCATCCCTGGTGGCGTTCAAGGTGGGGTTGGACATAGCCTTGGATGGCATGGTTTAGTGTGAGTTGTCCCTGTCCATGGCAGGGGGGTTGGAACTCGATGATCTTGAGGTCCTTTCCAACCCTTACTATTCTATGATTCTATGATTTATTTGAATATGTAAGCTATTACCAGCTTGTTCTTCTGTGCCAAGGACTGAGCTGAATCCTCTTTAATAGCAAAAAAGTGCTGCCTACTGAAGACAAAAGGTGCCCATATGACTTCCTGAGCATTTAGTCACCTGTTGTCAAAACCAGCTAAGTTTTTTTTGATTTCTTGCATTGGTATCTTGCAACACAGACTTCAGGTTAGAGCAGCAGTTAGTACGTTCTGTTACGTACATAAGAGGAGGAGACCTTAGTAACTGGGTTGCAGGGAATGAACACGATCATCATATTCACTTTCGTATTTGAAGGTTTCTAACTCCACCAGAGCATACGGAAATCAGCTATTTAATATTTAAAGCTGGATAAAGAATTTGACTCCAATCCTAAGCATTTCAGCATACTGAATAATTTACAATTTTCCAACATCAGAGGAGTTGCTCCAGCAAGGTCATTTCTATTTCTGCTATTGAAAGCACCCTTTCAGTCATCAAGTGTTTCCAGTGCATGTCCTTCATTTGTGTATGACATGGCTCCTGGACATGCTGTGTCGTAGCTGTCAGGTTGCTCCCAGTCACTCCTGGGGGAAGTGGAAGGCATGGAATGCCATCAGAGAACTGCAGTGATTGTTACTAGATCCATCAGGCATGGCATTGCAATGTCAAGGCAGATGATAAAAATGGTAGGTGTGCAGACAGCAGCAGGTGGCCTGCAGCTTCTACCAAAACAGGTCCCACAAGTTCAGTTGGATTCATCAGAGAAACTGAAAAATTCTTGACCCTTACATTCTGGTTTTGTGTTAAGCGGCGAGTGAAGACGCAGATGGTTCCAGATATAGGTACATCTACAGACTTCATGGTGTGAAGTGTTAGTGTTGAAAATGTAGGTGTCAACAGAGTTAAAGAGATGAGAAAATGGAACAGCCATTTTCTGCAATTTTGACTGCTCTGTGTACGTTTTTTTAATAGAATCTAAAAATCCTCATTTCCAACCTTGTGTTCAAAATGTAAGATGCTATGCCTCTACCAGTTCTTTCAGCAGAATGGCTTCTGAGAAAGAATAAATTACTCAACTTCAGCTAGTTTAGTATTTTACATGTCATCGCTGCTCAAGTAAAGCTTTGGAGACAGGTTTTAAAGAACTAGTTTTGTCTGGTTAGAGTTCTGCTTTCTAAAGTCCTGTTAAGTAATAACTTTGAAACGTTAATCTTTCTTTCAAGAATGTGTACATTTTATTGGGACTTTGTCGTTCAGATTATTCTGAGTTTCAAACGTAGGCTGTGATTGTTCCCAAGATGCTGAAAGTGGTTTTTTTTAAAGCTGTTTATCTTGATAAACATCTCATGCTCTTTTTGGTTGGTTGTTTTGATTTGTTTTTTCTTTCATCAGTCTGAGAAAGTAACAACTAGAGTTGTGTTTGCAATCTGATTACCTCAGCCCCCAGGTTTTGGGGTGGATTTTTTGTCTGTGATTTTTTATTACTTATTGTGAGCATCCATTTTGAAATGCAGCTTTTTAGAGAGACAGCCTTCAGAGGAGGTTATGTTCCAAGGAATGAGAGTAAAGCCACGTAAAGAGGGTTCTGGAAATTAGTTTTGCCTTAGACAGATATATGTACATCTCAAAAGGGCAGTAGCTAAGGACTGATAATTTCTCTGGAATGAGATTAAGTGTCAGTTTGGTTGCGCCCTTAGCTCTGTTGGAGATATTTCTGTGTGGCACTTTAAAGACTTTCTGGAAATGTAAAAAAAGCTAGATTACTGTATGTATGTGTGGGTTTACATATATCTGACATTTCGTTGCTGGAATGAGAGCCCTTAAAAGTGAAAGTAACTACTTCACTTTTAACTTTGTTACTTTATTGTCAGTATTTGAGTTATATTTGTTTCTAGGGAGTGAATAGAATAATAAAGATTTTTAAGTAACAACAAACAACAAACCCAAGTAATTTATCTTTTACATGAAAAATACAGCTCACGGTTCCTGCCAGTGTGTTAATAATTTGAATTTGTGTCCTAACTGAGGATATGTTGGATAGTTGGACAGGACTTTGGGGAACCTGGTCTAGTGGAAGGTGTCCCTGCCTGTGGCGGGGGGGTGGAACTGGATGAGCTGTAAGTTCCCTTCCAACCCAGACCATTCCATGATTCTGTGGTCAATATCCTGTATTTTGTAATCTGTTATAGTCAATGAGAAGACTAATTATTGAGAGTGCCAGATACAGTTTACACAAATGTGACTGATGGAGAATTGTTTTTTGATGATGTTGGTATCTGGACTGCAAAAATAGCTCACTTCATTTTATAAACTGGTGCCTGCTTGCTGTGTAGTCAGTTTTTAATCACTGTCATCCTGAAGTGGATTAATAACATAACTGTGAGCAGTCTTAGCATGTTCCTCTTCAGGGTGGGTTTTTCATGTGGCTGTTGTTCACTTTCCGCTTTGAATTGATGAGACTTGTTACAATGTCTTAAAGTGTTCTTTAATTCTAATACTGTATGTTGTGATTAATGTTATGTTCCAGTTCAAGAAAAAGCTGTTGTTGGAAGGAAGATGAATTCTTCCAAGTATCAGCCCTGTTGGTCAGCTGCTCCTGTGTGGATGTGCTTAGAAAACAAATGGACAGATGATTAGCTGTCTCCATGTCACTGCTTAAAACGTGAAACTAAACATACTACTTCTGAACCATATAAAGAATGTTTCAACTTAAAGTTACTGATCTGGAATGTTAAGGATGATGAGTATTAGGAAATTTAAAAAACAGAGTCTGAGTTTACAATTGTAAAAATTCCACAGCTGGTTTTACTTCAGTATTCAGCACAAGAAAGATGTGACCTCCTTTAAGTATCAGTCCATGTTCTTTCCTTGGTTGTGACAACTCACCTGTTAATTCAAATCTTGCTGTAAGTAGTTGACTTCAAGATCAAGTTTTTGCACTACTGGCTTTACAGATTTGGAAATGAGCCAGCATTGATTATGAAGAATTTAGTGGCTTTAGTGGACGGTGTTTTTGTTTTGAGCATTCGATAAGCAACTTTTGAAGATATGGGGACCCCAGTGAAGTGTGACTATTTATGAAGTATTTTTGGAAAACGTTATTGGAAAAGCTCCGTTGTCCCTCAGATCTGAACTATGAATAGCTTGGAAAGTTGTGGAGGGGGGAAAAAGTCTTTTGTTAATTGAGTGCTGCAGTGGGTCACTGGCAAGTGGAGTGATAAAAAGCCTGTGTTCAGACGGGTAATACATAAATGAACGTGGCCAGGTGGGGATTTTGATTGGAGCTGCACACGACAGTGCAAGAAAGGAACTGGGGATTTTATTGTGCCATTTGGAGCCATTAGCCCCTTTGAGAAATTAATGTTGGCACTTTGATCCAAAAGGCTTTTTACCAACCTATTTTCCTGAGAGCCACTGTCTTTCCAATTCCTCACTTGTTATTAATCGATAGTTGTCTTAGATTTCTTTTTCACTTTTTCACTGTTGTTTTTTAAGACACTGCCTTTCTTACTGCGTATCTTAATGAATACCTTGTACAGTCAAGGACATGGTTATAACTTGTGATATTTGCTTTTACAGGACAGCAGACATTTGATTGCAATACCAAAAAAACAAGCTGCTGCATGTAGGAAACCCTCTTCAGTTGAGTTAGAAGCTAGCAGCTTGCTTAGGATCAGAGTTTATGAGCCAGAGAATAAAAGATGCATTATCAACTTTCAAAGTTAGGGAAGTTTCAGCTACACAAATCTAATTGTCTTGTGCCTTTTGTATACACTACATTTATGGTATCAGTGTTTACATTTCAGTGCAGATTGTTACTCTGGAAACAACTTTAGGAGGAACTTGGTAATGCTTTCTAGGTGGCTAGATAGGACTAGTCCAAAAGAAAAAGTGAAAACCTCTCAGACTAAGCTCAGTTCAGTTGAAGCAGAAAGTACGTCTGTTATCAAACCCGAGTCACGTAGCAGGCTGGTTTGCAGGGTGAAGATGCCAGTGTACTTAGAAAACTGGCAGCAGGACTAAGTGATGGATCTCTGAAAGCAAAAATCTTACCATTCACTCTACTACAGGCAGGTAACCTTAAAATCTGTCTTTGCTGGGTTTTCAACTTCAGTGACAGCTGTTGGAGCACAAACGTGGCTTTTTTTTCTAGTGAGAAAAATGTACATATTTGGCTCTTTTTTTTTTTTTTAATCAAATCTCAGAACTTTACCAGCCTGAAAACATCTGTTTCTTGCCAGAAGTGCCAGATTGTGGATCCCTTGATGTAGAACACTTTTTAAACTAGCATGAAGGTAGCATACAGTTTACATGATGCCTGCAGACATCTAGCAACCAAAAGTTTTTTGCAGCTATTTATTCAGTGTTGTTCTGTCAGCTTACCTCGTATCAGTGTTCATTTAAAGGCTGACTTGTCAAGGGAATAAGGGGGAGAGGGAAAATATATTTTTTAACACTTCGGGTTCTCTAGCTGTAGAGTCTTGTTTTTTACACAGTCGGTCAGTCACAGGGTGGTTTGTTACGGAGCATGCGTTTGAAAATACTGAGTAAAAAGTTGACATTCAGCTTCAGTGTGACTTGCTCCATATTTTTACATAAAGACAAAGTACAGGCATCTTCCCCAGCAAAGCTCATCATGGTAATGGTTCTCTCTGATAGAGGTATCAGCCTCCCTGGCTGTGGCCAGGGCTCTGATGGCAGCCAGTAAGGCTGGAGAGAAAGGACAGGGGTGAGGGGTCAAGAAATGCCTGGCTTCTCTGTGTCTGGGAAGTCACACTTGGAAAGCACAATAGCCCTAAATAGCCTGCAGCTTTGATGTAGCCAGAGACTGTCCCTCTGGCAGAAAGCTGAGGGAGGCATGGGAAACAGAGGCTGATGAGGGAGGAGAAAGGGAAAGAGAAATGGCAGTAGCTCATTTCACTGTTCAGTGGATCTGTGCCAGAGGGCTCTCAGGATGGGTGTGAGCTGTGCCTCTGGAAAAAGTACTGCCACCAAGCTTTGGAGGGTTCCTGGCAGTTCTTGTTGTATACAGTATGAATGAAAGTGAGTGAGCTAATCATGCTCCAAAGTGTAATTTCTGGTAGGACTATATTCTTGGCTTTACGCTCTCTAATACTTTATATAGCAAAGTGGAAATAGTCTTTTTGACCTGCCGTCATTGAGCATTGATGCTGTTACAATGCACATGGTAGAATTTGTGAAGAGGTAATGTTGTTTGTCCACTTAAACTGATTCTCCTGTTCTTTATATTCTTGCTAGGCACTTTACTACAGCCTTTTGTGTAACTTCTGTATTTTTTTTAAGACTGCTTTTTACCTACTGTACAGTTACTAATCTACTTTTTGCTAAAAAGAAAGTAATAGCCCTGATACTTGTCTCGCGGTATGACTGCATGTCACGCTTCAGTGGAAGTTGGACGAGTTCTACACACTCCTCAGATGGGCCTGAGTCTCCCTAATGACAACAGAGCTGAATTTATTTTGTATATATGTAAACAGTCATGTGAATCATAGCCCCCCATATGCATAAGAAGCTTCCCTAATTTGTAGGTTAGGATAGATCCAATACGCATCTGCACCAGAAGTGGCTCACACACCTTGTGTCAGGTGATGTGCTGGTGATGGAGTGCTCAGTCTTCACAGAGAATTTATTTTTATTAAGAAAATGGAACACCTTGATGTTAAATACAGGTGCTGCTATGCACTGTAATTCTTTGAGAGAAAAACCATGGTCCAGTTTAAGCTGCAGATTGATGGTTCTTTAGTAGCCTGCAACTATGGGCAGGTAATAATGAAAGTGATAATTGCTTTTTACTGTTTGCATACTTAAAATCGGTCTTCAAGCAAGACTTGAGGCAGGTTGCAGGAAGCAAGTCTGCTTTAGTGCATAGTGTGCTGTAGTTGTCATGATCATTACTTGGACTGATAGTTCTTGCCCTGATTCAGGTGACTGGTACGCTAGAGTGTGTGTGGGAAGAATAGATTTCTACATTAATTCAGTGTATAACTTTGCCACTTGTTAATGTATTGCTCACATAAATAAATGCTTCATGTTCAGCAAGTCACATACATAGTAGTCATTGACTGTACCCAAACAGCAGAACATCATCTCTGCTACAGTATCATTAAACATAGTTGCTGTAGATGTCCTCCCTCATCCCTTCACCAGCAGTTGACTTTTATAGGTAGGGTTTCTCTCCTCATTTCAGTTTCTAGATCCCTAGCATTTCATACAGCATCTACACTGGGAAACAGGTTAAGAGGAAACCAGATCCTTTTTAGTCTTCCATGGCTTTAATGCTGGCAGAGCTGAACGTGTTGTTGGATGCTGTTGAAAGTCAAAAAGGTGTAATTTTGGCCCCCAAAAGAGGGGGTTCTAAAGATCTTTTCCAACCTCATTGCTTTAGTGATTCATAGAACTCAGGAGGTGCAAGGAAGTGGAACACACTACTTACCAGGCTTGTCACCCACAGCAGCTTTGCTTCATGAGGGCTTTCCAGTCGTTTGCCATACACTTCTGACCAGCCTTTGTGCTCTGCACTTTACTAAAGCTCTCCCCTGAGGCAGTGGTGTATCTACCTCTGGTGCAGAGAGGAATGGGACTGTCTACTCAGGGACCTCTAAACAGACAGGAATGGTACCTGAGTATTAAAGTGGCTTTCACCTGCTGCAGGTCAGACATAACTTGCTCTATATGCTGTGAGCTTTTCCCACTTTTTTTTTCCAACCCTTCCATACATATTTGTATTGAACCATATAAAGCCATTCTCATCCAGAACAAGACAACTAAAAAAAGCACATGCTGCTATAGTGCATGGGTGGAGAGGTGTTTCTGTGTCACTTGCAGCTATTACTGACCTGGTGAAATGGGAAAAGGAGCAGCCTTCTGCTGTGAAACTGGGAGCAAGTGTCAGCTGACGTAACCTCAGGAAAGGCTCTCCTCTTTCCCCTTTGCAGTTGTTCCCTTTGCAGATTTCTGATCATCATTCTCACTCTTCCCCTTCCTTTCCATAGAAGTTCAGATTGAAAAGTCTTTCAGTTGAAATGTACAATCAGTATCAGTCACAATACCAGGTTGGAAGAGACCTCAAGAATCATCTAGGCTTTATGTCCCAAATCTTAAAGTCTCCATCCTCTTTATTCCTCTCCCTCAAAAGGTTTATTCTAGACCAGCACTCCCTTCATTTCTCCCAAGTTTTCCTAACAGCACCCATCACTGAAATAAATAGAGTGACTCAGTCATCCTGAAATTCAGTATTTGGGGCAACGATCACATGCTTCATCCTGGATCACTGTAATCTTCTCAAGCAGATGGGCCCAACAGTCTGACTGCAGCATTCGGAAGCGCGTGCTGTGAGCTATGTCTGCTTTCCCACCTCCTGCAAACTCACAGTTTAACGGATTGGCGTAACTGGAACAGTCCCAGCACTTCCTGACAGTCGTCATTTTATGAAGCCATTTTCCTCTTTTTTCCTCCTGAAAACAGAATCATTCTCTGTTCACTTGGGAAGGAGCCCCGATTAAAAAGATAAATTATAAATAAAGACATTTACAAGCTGTGTGTTACAGTCTGAACAACAGGAACCTATTCCCATTTACTTCATCGTATCAAACTGGCCAGTAGTCCAAACAGCTGCAGCAGAGAAAATCAGTAGCTTAGTGCAGATATAAAGCACTCTAGTGATTATCCTTCATATAAAACACTCCAGGAGCATGCAGAGGGACAAGAACAAAGAGGGAGCTTGCAAAGCTGAGCTCCTAGGTGATGCAAGGTACGTAAAAGATACTGCCAACTGCAATCATAGCTACAACTTGCTGTCCTCTAAGAGAGAAAGCACATTCTCTGTAATGCATCTCGGAACTTCAACTGTTGCCAGTTTCTACTGGAAGAACAAAGAAGGGAAGTTTTCCCCTCTCCCTCCCTTTATCCAATGCAGTTGAGGCAAATGTCTTGGGAGCACAGGAAAGGGCACACTTGGGCAAGTCTATTCTCCCCCTTACACAGAGGCAGAAAAAGCATTTCATCTGTGCTGGCAGAAAAAGGACAAGACAAGCTTCTGCAGAAAACAGATCCTCACAGCTGGCACCAATGCATATCTCATTCCCAACCCAAGACTATTAAAATAACACAGGAGAATCTTCCTCATTTCTCTACCATACCTAGGAAGGTAAGCAGGAAGAAAACACTAAAACTTCAAACATTTCCACAGCCCCACACCCCCAACGTAAGTACCTGGGACTATTTCTTTTAAGGAGCACATAGCAAAGAAAATCACTGTTCCTATGAAAACATTCAGATTTAAGATTGGGATTTTTATGTATTTGTCCTTTTATATATAAATACCTCCTCCTTTCAAAGTCTGAACAACTACCCTTTAAAAATAACTTGTCTTGAAGAACAAAATCCAGATAGGTTTTAGCTTTCTTAACCCAACCCCAGCACACTGAAGATAGTGTCACCTGTCCTTGCTTCCACCTTCAGTACACTTCCTTTCTGAGTTTGTCCATTGATGCAGGCTTCCTGCTACTTTCATTCTATTTCCTGTGTGAGGGAATGAACCACTGTGGAGCTTGGTGTAATCAGTCAGGTACAATTAGAGAAAGTTCTTGGATGTCAGGCTATAGGTCACTCCCAAATTCACATAGGAAAAAGCCTCAAGTACTGTGAATATTTTCCAGACCCTTTTTCTTCCATCTCAAAGGTCCCTCTTACCTTGTTCCAGTGAGCAAAGGGATTAAATGCTTTTAAAAAAAAATAACAGAGAACATAACATTCCTGGAGCGCTCATTTGACTCTAGAAGCCAAAAATACAAGTAAATAATAGAGTAAATATAACAGGTTCTGATATTGCATTTCTTCTGACAAGCCCATTCAAACAACAGTATTTTAAATGGATTGAGAAGAGCACAGACAAGAGAATTCTCATCTCTGAGCAAAAAGGTGCATGTCTAGACAGCTGGAACTGTGCCTGCACATTCATTTTTGCAAAAGCTATTAAAGCTGCCCACTTTGGAAACAGATTCAGATTTCAGGCTCTGCAGTTCACAACTAACAGTCCGATGCATAAGAAGAAATTACTTTTTTCATAATCTCTACAATTTACCATTTAAATGAGTCCGTAATGGAACCTCAATCTAATTTTGCCACGGAAACTGAATGACGCACAGATGCCTCCCCCCAGCTCTAATCAGCTCTTGCACAGAATAAAGCATAATCTTCATTTCATGCTGCCTGGTGGCTTTTGAGAAAAGCTTTCCTTACAGAAAGAAAAATGAACAGGAGAATTGCTGGAAGTCAAATGCCCTATGAGAATTTTAGGCTTGGGCACACTCAGCCTGGTCCTGCTGACAGGGTGCTCATTAGCACTTGGAGACACAAGGCACACATCTATCGCATATCTTTCGGTTTAGCTTCTTCCAAAAGGAACCCAAGCTCTGACAGATTCATGATGGGAAGCAAAGAAAAGCACAGCACAGCATGTGGGATGCTCAGCATTCACTTCCAAAGTGCATCCAAACCTGAACTAAAACTTTTACTGTAGGCATTCATTCATTCAGAAGCCTCTAAAACTTCCTTTGATCCACAACTTAAGAAGTTACTTCAAAACAAAAAGCCATCGAAGTTCTTCGAAGAGTCATTCCTTTCAAAAGTTAACCCCAGTGAGGTGTATTGCTATGCTTCAGGCAAAGCTACTAAACTTAAAAGCAAAGGCATCAAACTTCAGGGGTTCTTCATTCCACGTGTAGGCAAATGTTCCACATAACACACAGTAAGAATCCATCCTGGTTTTCCATTAGATAGTCCCTATCTTATTAAAGCCAACAGCAACCGAAGTTAAAACTAATCACCATCATATAACACATAATGGTATTAAAATTAGTTACTAATGGGATTTGGATGCCTCCATAGTAAATTGTAACCACCACTCTTGCAACTTACATCAGCAGGAATGAAGTGACTGGAAACATACAATGAGAATTCTGCACTGGAAGTGGCATCAGTCAGGGAGCAGCGAGTTAGATCATTTTATAAGCACATGGAAGAGAACTATCATGCCTAAGTGAACCAGAACGCAGAACCGAACTGACTAAATACACCAGGAAAAAGTTTGCAACGAAACCACCAGTGTGTTATGTAAGAAAACGTTTCTTAGGCCTTTATTTACAAAAGCTTTAATAACAAATACCCTCTGTTATGCAAATTATTGGTTGTTTAAAAAGGACCACCCAGTTACATCATTGTAACTCCATGAAAAAAGGTGTTTGATTTTTTTAAGTACAAGGTAAAACAGAGTAACTTGGCAGACATTTGGAGATTCTTCTACTATTGATTTCTGTGCCAAGCACACACACACGTACGTGCGAGCACACAGGCACACGGTGTCGCACTTTCCATCATTTCAGGCTATTATTTAGCTATTCAATACCACAGAGTCCTTCCTGCACAACTGCTCTGTACATATGCTATGCAGAGTTAAGAATGTCCTTTAGGGTCCTTTAAAACAATATATCTAAAATATATTGCTAAGATACACTCAAAAATAAACTAGCATTACACTCCTCAGGTAACTTTATTAGCTATAGGTTATTTATATTTTGTTGTTTTACAACAAATATCTGCAACATCTGTCTTTGTAACAACTACAAAAAAGCACGATTTAATTGTCCTTCTAATTCAATTAAATAGTATTTTTTTCAGATCTTTGGGTTTTGTCTTTAATTAAACTGACTTTCAAAAAATCATGAAATCAAGTATGTAATAAATATGACTTCATAAAAATATTTGAGGTGTACATTACTAGAATAAAAGCTAGAAAGTTAATCAAGGGAAGCGTGCCATTCCAACTCTCCTTCTATTCCAATATCCTTCAACTCTCATCTTCGTGGCAAAAATGCTGAAGTTATAGCTGTTCTTTTCCTGAAGGGTGTAAAGCTGTTTTTTCAAGCCTCTTTCCCCCATTACAGAGCGGTTTTAAAGCAGAAGGCCAACCAGCAGTTGACATGTGCAGGATGTGTTTGAAGATGACTGAACACTAGTAAAGTAACAGCAGTTACTATGATTTCAGTAGTTTGTTTTGCTCAAACAGACAGAGGTTATGCAACAAGTAAGTCACGTTCTGTGGCTTGAGATACCAAGGCAATACAGCGTGAAGCAGCTGAACTTGGCAGATGATTGTTTTCTAGCTGAGGGCAAAAGAACAGAACAAAACAAAACTTCAACTAGAACAGAGGATCTGAGTCAGAGTCACTCTCTAAAGTGCAAATTTGATGGTCCACAATCTTGAATAGCTAAAACACCTGCATAGTGGAAGGAACAGACATGAATGGGGAAAGTTAGTTACAATCAGTACCAGTTAATTTGGAGGAGGGAGGGGAAAAGAGACAAAACACCAGAAGATCAATACAGGTAAGTTTACCAGACTTAAAATTCATTATGATTTAACATTCTCCTTCTCTCTGCCACACTGATCCTATACATGCTTCTTTACAAATGGGCTAGTTATGAGGCCAAAATGTAACCCAGAAAATTTTACATATCAATATTAAGATCAAAATTCTGTGATAGGAACAGTCAAGTTTAGTACGTAGAAAGGCAGAAAAGAAAGTGTGCTGAGAAAGGGGGAAAAAAAGCCTTATTGTCCAAGGTGTTCAACCAGAGATAAAACCTATATACAAGCAAGTGGAGGTCAAAAAGATGGCCTTTCATTTCATGTCATGACTGTTTGTTGGCTTCTTCTTCATATGCATTTCCTGTGCCATTCTGTACATAAGATGACCCCGAACCAAGGCCGTATAAGTGGCCACAGTATTTGGCATCGTCAATGTGATCTTCAAAGAACATCTAAAGAGTTAAAAGAGAGATACAAATTACTGCCAAAGAAATGGCTCAATTTAAACAGAACTACAGAAAGGTGTTAAAAAGTTACTTTTTAGCATAACATATGAAATCCCAAAGTGCAGAAGCTGATATGATTAACATAATAACACACTTAACACATTATCCAAATGTGCTTATATGACAGGATTCTTTAAAGTAAATCTGTCAAGGAATACAATCAGTCTTCTTGTGCACCCTTCCTGATGAAATGGCCAAATGGAATGTTTTGGTAATTTTGTATTATTGGTTATCACCCACTTTTCTGGAAGTGCAGCAAAGAGACTTCTCCAACTGATCTCTGTGGAGTTTCTCACAACAGGCATGTGCTTGGCATCCATCATCGGTGCCCATACTCTACCTGCTCCTCAGTATGAGTGTTTTCATCATACTGTGTCCTGAAATGGAGGTATGTCCTCATTATATTATAAACGTTTGAGTGCGGGTAGAATGTTTGAGCGCAAAGCCCATTATGGAGTTCAAAGAAATGCAGAACAACAGATTTCCAGCTAGCTCCTCACAGAGAGGAACTTCATTTAATAAGAAAGCACAAAATGTACTTAAATTTTGCTGTAAGACTGCATTTACACAAGTCTTAATTGCAAAGAGAACCTTTCAGTGTAAGACGTATGTAACCTGTGATATGCTATCTTTCAGACTCAGGTTTTCAAGCAAAACCACGAGTTACCCCACAAAAATAAGGGGACAGCCACCTACACTAAAATCTTCACAGCAACCGTGCTGTGAACCACATCCCAGTGGCTGACATTCCAAGTCATCATCAACATCAGAAACCTAAGGCAGCCAGAATCATGCAGAACAAGGGTGGACACAATACACAATCTGAATGCAGACGACTGCATATACCATCCAGGCTGAAAACTTCTCCCTTCAAGCTTTACTTCGAGCACCACAGTCTGAATGGGAAGTTCTGTAATGCAGGAATTGTAGACCTCAAAAATTTTAAAGCCCCCAACGATTCTTAAAAAAATTAGGTAGGAAAACTCCAAAACAGCAGCTCTACTGTTGCAGAATCAGTATTTAAGTGTTTCTGATGGGAAGAAACATATCAAGGAATGTTTTTTGGCTGGCACTCCAACACCCAGCAAGCAAGCTTGCAAACCTTCACAGCAATCAGTAAAAAAACTTTTGTACCTTCAAAAGCATTGTAAAATGAAGTTTTTTCATTCAAATACATTGTTAAACAATGAGCTCTACTGCAAATACTTTAAAAATGCACATTAAGTATTTCTGACTACTGTGCCCTTATTTAGAAAGGCTGCATTTGCAAAGAATCAGAGAAAGAATGAAAAAAATCATCATAATCAAGTCCATGACTGTTGGCTGCTTTGCACTAAAACCCAAAGTTTCTACTTCTCCCAGTAACAGCTTTTGGTAAAAAAAAAATCAAGAAGCTTAATTTGCCACATAAATACAAATTGCATCTCATTAGAAGAATGGTCCTGGGTTTGAACCTTTTCTACTAGAAAACTAACTTCAAAGGCAGTATGTTAGGCATGATTTTCACATATCTTCTCTTTCCCTTTATTTGCTTTGGATTTTATTTCCAGTTCAAGAATGAAAGAACAACACTGGGCAGATGACAGTTAGCAACACTGGCCTTGGATCATACCAGAAACACAATCCTCTCTAATGCATCTGTAGCCTATGACCTGCTTGACAACTGCAGTTTCAGTGGAAGCAGAACACAGTGTTACAATGAGCAAACCAGCTTAAACCACAGCATAAGTTTTTTACCTGCTGTCTCACTAGTATTTGTCAGAAACTTGTGGTCATTTTCTCCTTTATACAAAAGGCTGCACTACAGAAGGTAGACACTTCATATTAAATGTTATTAAAAGATGATGTTTACTACTGCCATCCATTTTGACATGGTGAGTGACACTGAACTGCTAGAACACCATGTTCAGATGTACTGGCAACTGCTTGGCAGAAGAGGCCCATTTAACATTTATTTGCTCAGCTAATGCAAAATAACCCAATATCTTGCTGTTGTATGCAGACAAGTAGCAAGAAGATGTGAAGCGTCTAAGACCCGATTTTGCTTGCTGCAAACCTTGAATTAATTGACCAATGCATAATCTTTTAGAACCTGAGTTAATCTGTGCTTTACTTAATAGTAAGGAACAAATGCATGGACATTTTCCACAGCAGCCTGAAAGTCATTATTTAATGTACCTAAAGCCTGCAAGTTTAGCTGTGACTAGTCAACACTTTTCTAAAGCCTGTCATAAGCAGCAGTGCACGCCAGCCGAGTACTGTACTGAACAGAAGCGTTCAGAGAGCTAGCTTTAAGTGTGTGAGTATGGGAACCACACTCCCTGAATGGAGTATGGTTCCATCAGCTCATATGCTCACTTCTGGAGCCACCTAAAAACGGTACCCTGCAAACAGGTAATGGAAAAAAACCAAAAACCCACAAAAGATTTCAAAAGCCAGGCACAGAAATAGGAAGCAATACCCACTCACAGCATCTAAGCAGGGAATCAGTAGGGCTGGTTCACACTCCGGGAAAAACACAGGTGGTCTTATCTTTGCCAAGAGTGACTCCTGACCTCCTTAAAATACAGCAGACTTAACAGAATCAGCAACTCATCTGCCTATCACAGCACATAACTGTCATGGAGATAAAACCAGTATGTCCACCTACTTCTCGCATTTTGAAAAAGGCCATTCCTGTGAGTAAAGAATCAGATCCCGCCTGATGCTGTGGTCCTATCCTTTCCAGCTCTAGCTGCTCAGCCACTTCTTGTAATCCACCCTGAAACAGAAAACAATTGTGTTAACTGCTGAAAAATAAAGCAGAAAACCGAACAGCTGTATCTGGGGAAAATCTGTTACACAAGTCATACAACATCAGGTGTATTTCAACACTTGCACAGTAGCTGAAAGAGGTATTATACTAGATAAATACACACCTGGAAAAATCAAACATTCAGTATCAATAGCAACATTAGCATTCTGTGTCAGTGTTGATTAAATAAAGCAGTATCAACAAAACTACTACTCCTTCATGTTCCAGCTTCTGGATTAACCAGATGTCATTACGTTACAAAACAACTCCTTCAAGATGTTGAAAGAACTGGCAATGCTGAAGAACAAAACCAGGTGTTCCTGTACTCCTATTTGCATGAAAGTTTAAAAGGTAAAAATGTTCTACAAGCTCAAGAATTCAAGTGCTTATAAATGAGGTGCCCATAAGCGTCCATGACTTAAAAATACCTAGGCTTCCTTTGAAACAGACCTTTTTCTTTCCACTTACCTTTCAACAACTGAGTTTTTCCACTTCCCTTCACAAAAACTGAGAGCATCCTTAAGTATCTAGAACACTACAGGGAATCCAGGAAAGTGTTACACAGCAGGCGTTTAGGCACCTGATGGTAAAGTACAAAAAGGAAGAAAGCGCCCACTCCATCTCTGCAAGGCATGATACCTACCCCTTGTGAAAGTTTGTTTCATTAGCTGTCGTTAGAAGATGGGGGGGGGGGAAACATGCAAAAAAATCCACTGCCTTGCAACTACTTTTCCAAGAGGCTAAAATCCAACAGTGTAGCCAGTTTTTCTGTTAGAGATCCATACTTAAGTCACATGTGTTGCAATGAAACCTATTTCTTATAAAAGTATTTAAACATCTCACATACAAAAAGGGAACAATTCAAAATAGTAATTTTCTCCTTTGAATGCTGATGCATGGTGAAGCTGCAGACCTCACTCCAAAGCTGCAAATCTATCTGTTGTTAAAGGTAAAACTTATCCAGTTTTGAAGCAAACTTTCTTCCCAACAAGCTGATGTGAAAAACTATTCCCTTAACTGCAAAGTGACTAAATAAACCTCTTATTCAGTGTTTGGGGATTATTGCCACCAAAATGCTACTAACCACTATGTATGGAAGCAAACCTGTCAGAATCCATCTGGTTTTACACAGAACGCAGATCTGCTGAAGGACAGACATGCTATACTGTAACTGCAGTCTTTTAATGCTGTAAACTACACTGGGAGCACATAATTTTGTACATAAATTATTTTTTTTTAAAGTGATTAAGCCATAAAGCTACTGGAAACAGACTAAAGCATGCGCACGTTCTTTAAGGTCTAGAAAGATCAAAAATGTGAAGACAAACTGCTTAGTGCTCCCGTAAGGTTTGAAAGGGAAAAGAATGTTGCACAGAGGCACTGCTTTTAAAGAAAGACTGCCTACTATTAAGAGTTCACCTTTCCTTGCTCTCAACCCATTTCAAGTACAGGAAGGGAAGCAATAAGAAGGCAAAAGCATAACAATCAAAGTTAAAACTAACAGAGCAATGGAAATAAAGCCTGATCTGAAAATGAGATAAAACATTATGAAAATTTCTGTGAATCTTATGGAAACAGGTTTTGAGACAGGTTTCTGTTTTGTTTTAAACAATGGAAGCTTCGGTAACACCATTCGGAAGCAACACCTACAAACCAACAGGAAAACATAGTACTGGTATGGCTAGTTTTATTCTAGCTTGAGCAGCAAGAATATAGTTCACAGAAGTTTAAGATAGTAAGTCTGTACATTACACAGTTAAGCTCTGAAGCTAGCTATTCATGTGCTCGGATACAATATCTGAACACTGCAAACATACTCAGCAATCTAACTTACACTCAAAAACATGCTGAGGATTAGTGGTCAGCAGAAAAAAAAAAACAATGCATCTCAGATATAAGCATGTTTGCCGCTTTCAAACTCCAAAAACAAGTTGTGAAGGGTTAGCAAATGGATCCCTTTGTAAACGTATCACACACAACTTATGTGGAACTTCTTGGTCTGCAACTGCAATAACTGCAGAATAAAATTTGGCTGTCTCTGAAATACTGGGATTGTCTTTTAGGCAAGAAAGACTTTGCACTGCAGATAAGAACATTTTACAAATTCTCCCTAAATTTTCAGACCGTCAGTCTTTCAAGAAAAAAGCCACACACTGATTTACATAATCACACAACCACAGTCAAGCAAATTCAGATCAAACTCCAGTTTCATGGCACTGGTACCAGAATTTATTGTTCTGTACGAACCCCCATATTTAAAAGCATGTTTCCAACAGGGTCTATAAATCTACCTTAGAGTTACCATTACTATCGAAAAGGTTTGGAATTGTTTACATAGAATGAGTTTTAGAGAACAAGCAGGAGTTTAACCAATATCCCAAGTTAACTCCCAACCTGTATATCAGTACATTCATGTCCATTTAAGTTGGAGTAACATACTATAAATTCAATAACTTAAAAACAGACTACTTAATTCCACAAAAAGAGCACCAAACAGCTTCCCAATCCTGAAGCATGTTTTTTTTGAGTATGGGTGCGTGGGGGCAGTGTGTGAGGGACCTACAGTAGGTCAGTGACTTCCATATGAAAAAAATCTTAGACTAGTCAATAAAGGACAACTGCACAGCAGTTCAGTTCACTGCAATTTAATAGACTGAAAGTGACACATCAGGAGACAGTGCATGCATTTTTAGTTACAAAACTGGATGTTTAGCAATTTGTTTCAGATAGCTGCTCTCAGTACAGTACAAGTCCACTATAATTTCATCACTGGTAAATCTGGTGGGGTAGGGTAGTCCACATCCCTTCCCTGCTGTCATTACCAGTCTGCACATTAGGTGACAGGATCAAGATTTACTGCAGGAAACTGACCTACATATTCAGCTCTGAAGAAATAAAATCACCCTTGTTCTTAAGGTCTGCTGAAATAAAACCTGGGAGGGTTTATCTTGTCTCCAAAAAAACATTAGTGTCTCTAAACAATGATGGTTACACACAATTACATCTTAATGAAATGACAGGAAATATAATCCCTCTTTTCCCCAAACTCACTGGGAATGTCACCTCTCCTACATCACTAAAGTTGGATTACACATTCTGGTTTTGGAAAGTGTGTTGCCACCACTAAGACACCAGATGCTTTATTTTATGCTGCTTCACCCGGAGCGATAAAATGAGGATGCTTTGTTTTTTTTTTTTTTTTTTAGGGTTTGCCTCCCCTACCCCTCCTTTAAGACTCCTGAATTTTTTCTTCTGGCCTCTGTGGAGAAAAACTGTGTTTACGATGTTCATTAATACTCAGCCATTTGCCCAGCTGATTATACCAATACCAGATCCAGATCAACACAGGTAGGTATATTTCTCTTGTTTGACTGCAAGGGAGGTCTTGTTTTCCAACACTAATTCAATTAACAAAGGACTCACACTATTTACTTCCCACACAAGTAGGCTACTAAAAAGTTACATGCTCTATTAGTTTATCTCAGAAAGAAACAGAGGACTATAAACAGCATACAGATCACATGTCCAGCATGATGAAGTGGCAAGCCATCCCTTAGGATTTGGTTGTACTACAGTCAGTGTTCTTTTCCCTGCAGGTTCTCATTAAGAAAGCCTAGAGAATCGAGTTACTTCCCATAAAAGCAGCAAGTCATTAATTGCGATGCAGCTCCTTCCAGCAGCAGTCTAGACTCTTACAGTTCTTTGGCAAGTAAAGCTGTTCACAATCCCTGTAGCATCTTTCTTTCATTTGCTGTCTTCCCCTTCACATACTTAGTTCCAGTTTCCATTCATTCTCCAGTCCAATTAAGTATCCACATTTTATGTCTGACAGAGTAAGCCAATTAGGAGCCTCACTGGCTTGACATAAGTTTCTAGTACTGAAACATATTGTCCCTGAACATATGCTGTTGTTTATCTTTCCTTATGAAGCCATCTGAATTATTCTTCACTCCATTCCTCTTCCCAAGATAATTCCACAGCATCATCGTCGCAATTACCTTTGCCAAGGTGACTGCAGTCCTTTAGTGGACTGCACAATGAAGAAATAAAGAGTATACAAAACCCATCAATTCTTATGGCTCAAAAAGGATTAATTTCAAACATTTGTTTATCATCTGTCCACAAAGCCTGGGCACTGTGAAGGCAGCATTAACATGCAATTTTTAACAGGTAAGCAGTTATAACAATTGATGTGTGCTCCTGCCTGCTTCTATCAATAGCCTTTAATATTAAATATAAAAAGCTTGAGACAACAGTGCTTAATAGGTATTACCAAAGCAAACTCAGTAAATAACAATGGAGAAAATAGGATTTTTTCTTTTGTTTTTAAGGCATAAGGAATTCTGTCTCCAAACCCAAAATTTGTTCAGAGCCATTAGCAGCTTACTCACCTTCAGATTTTTGCAGCTCTTCATGAGATACTTTACATCATAGATGACCGGGAAAAACAACCGCAGTATCTCGAAGAAGTCCAACTCTTCTTCAGGTAGATTAGAGTTTGTCAGGATTTTTATTAGATAGCCAAAGTCATATCCACTGCAAATTAATAACGAAAACAATATAAGCCAGTAATTTAGAAGCATCCTTCTCACTTCCAACATCAAGATTTTATTACACATTAGCAGGACATTTAGCTTAATTTCAATGCAATTAAGATTGACTTTTATGAAAGACTAAGTGTTAATGGCCCTATTACAGGCCTCAGGGAAAATATTTTAATTTAGTCTGAATGAGGCCAAGTGAAGACAGAAAAAGGTCTGCCTATAGGAGTTTCTCAAAATCCTGAAACAAGGTAATGCTGCTGTGGCTTCGTCTGGCAAAAACTTACATTCTGGTGTAAGAATTGAGTTTCTCACTACAAACTGAACAAGACAGACTTTTACAGCTCTTGAAATACAAAAAATTAAGGAGTTTCCAGAGCCAACACATGTTTATGTCTGAAGGGAAGTTTCACCCTCACCAACAAAGAGTGGACTTTCTTTCAATTTCCCCAATTAAATCAGCACACATTAAACAACTGAAAAAAATAACAGATTGTAGACTATTACTCTTTTTGGAGGCAAGGACAGATGAAGTTGGAAAAACTTCTCTCTGTACATGTAAGTCAGCAGGAGGCAGCAAGACAACCGAGCAGTACAGGTTTGGTAGAAGAAACTGAGCTATTATAGCATGTATGTGGAACAAAGAATTTGGGAAGACTTCCTTCCCAAGAGGCAGACTGAAGAATAAGGACATAGGAACAAGGTGAGGCCGCAAAAGGAAAACCATATACTTCCACAAAGGGTTATGATAGAAACCATAGGTTTTAAAGCATAGGAAAGACACATGTTAGGTACTAAGCACAACTAAATGCCACAAAAGTGATGACAAGTTATCCTTTTCCCTAGGAAGACAGAAGTTACAAGCCATCATTTGATCATTAATCTGATCCGTTCTGACCCCTTGCAAAATTGCCTGTGTACGCAAACATACATACACTAGACAGGGGCAGATATGTTCTCTTCTTTGTTATTAGGTTTGCACTGAACCAAACCAGTTCCTAGATTTTACCGACATGCAATTTTAAAAACACCTGTGCTAACAAAGAAGATGAAAACACATAGCAGGGCTGCTTCCACTGAAGGCTGCATCAGTTTTGCTGCTTAAGGAGCCTTAGGGTATAGCTGAGAGACAATTCAAGTGAACTGGTGGCTAGCTACCACAGATTCCAAATTCCCAGTTTAAGACTTCATGTTCATTCTTGGTTACATGAGGATCTTTATCGGAGAGATGAACAGAATTAATTGAGGGAGTACAGAAGACAAATCAGTTACAAATAGGCACTGTACTAATGATCCTGTGGATATTTAGCACCCATAAAGACTGTTGACTTCTGATGTAAGCTCAAGGCTTTCACTTGCATGCTCAACATGAAGAGGACTGCTTTTTGTACCTTTCTTATATGATGGGGCTCTCTACGTCACCTTTATCTTATGATTTTCTAGACAGAGGGTAGAAAATCTTGAACATACTGGGAAAGAATGGATTGTTTGCCAAGAGTCCATTATTACGAGATATACAAAAGTAATGGACTATTCCAGCCCTCCCATGGGGGGTTTCCAGTACTCTAAACAGGAATTTCATGTTGACTGAATCCTGCACTGCATCTGGTGCCTTGAAGCTGTGCTGGCAGCACTCCAACCTCTACAGCAGCAGCCACTGGCCGGGTGCAAAGAAGCCAAAGATAAATAAGGATTTCAGCTGAGTTTTACAAAGTAAGAATTTGAAATATACTTGGCAGAACAGTAGCTTGGAAGCTTAACTTTATTAGCTCTCAGGGAGGGAAGCAGGGGAAGCCTGTATCTACATAAAGCCCTCTAGAGAAAAAAGTAAAATGGAAAAAGCCACGTTAGCAAAAAAGGCTGCTCAGAAAAACGCAGAAAAGGCTGTTCAGGATTAAGGAGACTTACTCCACTACAGAATAGAAATCTTATTAACTCACTGAATTCCTGACATTTGTCATACTTGTGGCTCAAATGTAGCAGCTGTATTAAAACTTCTAAAGTGAAGAAAACAGTATTTGTGCTCCTCTTAAATATTTTTACTTTCCTTCTCTTCCCAAAAGAATTATACACGACTGAATTACAAGCAAACATATGCTCTCAAACACTTCCAACTTCTATTAAGAAGGAAGTACTGTAAGAAAAGAAACATCAAGATTCATTTCCTATTTGTATTGAGAGGGAGGAGGCTGCCATAAATCTGCAATTTTGATGAAGAATTCCGACACCCTCCTCCCCCCCCCCCTTGGAAACTGTAGCAACTCTTTCATTCCAGGATCCTCATGCCTTAAATGCAACAGGGTATTCAAACAGCAGTTTTGACAGACATGATTGCTCTTCCACTGCATGACAACATTCAGCCAGATATTTGCTCTTGGATCCTAAGGCTGGGTTAGCTTTAGTCAGCTCAAACAAATGATATCTCATATTTCTCAAGTTCCAGTTGTTTAGACTTAGTCCCAGCGTGCTTGTAACAATCACCACAAACCATGCTTTATTAATCATAATGCAGTATTAAGGCATTTACATAATCTTTTTAGTATTTTTTGGGGGGGTAATATGCTCCAGTCATCACTCCTACACAGACATAGGATCACCACTTCAATTCAAGACTAAGATAAACCAAGTTCAAAAATTTTCAAGTGGCCACTGCTGCTGAATGCTGACAAGGGTAAGAAAGTCCACAATGAGCTATTTGGTAATTACATGCTCATTAAAGAACTTTCCTTCTAATCCTCTGATAGACAATTAGTGGTTGGTTTCTACCCTGAAGCACACAGGCTTCTTTTCCTTATAAAGCTTTTGCTATATCTAGTATAATCGCCTACTGATACTTAGTGCAGCTAACCACAATCCCTTCAGCCAGAAAGCCTTTTTCTTTTTTGCACTGAACATAGAATCATAGAATAGTTAGGGTTGGAAGGGACCTTAAGATCATCGAGTTCCAACCCCCCTGCCATGGGCAGGGACGCCTCCCACTAAACCATGTCACCCAAGGCTCTATCCAACCCAGCCTTGAACACCACCAGTGCTGGAGCATTCACAGCTTCCCTGGGCAACCCATTCCAGTGCCTCACCGTAAAGAATTTCTTCCTCATATCCAATCTAAACTTCCCCTGTTTAAGTTTGAACCCGTTACCCCTTGTCCTGTCACCACCGTCCCTAATGAAGAGTCCCTCCCCAGCACCCCTATAGGCCCCCTTCAGATATTGGAAGGCTGCTATGAGGTCTCCACGCAGCCTTCTCTTCTCCAGGCTCAACAGCCCCAATTTTCTCAGCCTAGCTTCATACAGAAGGTGCTCCAGTCCCCTGATCATCCTCGTGGCCCTCCTCTGCACTTGTTCCAACAGTTCCATGTCCTTTTTATGTTGAGGACACCAGAACTGCACACAATACTCCAAGTGAGGTCTCACGAGAGCAGAGTAGAGCGGCAGGATCACCTCCCTCGACCTGCTGGTCACACTCCTTTTGATGCAGCCCAGGATACGGTTGGCTTTCTGGGCTGCAAGCGCACACTGCCGGCTCATGTTCATTTTCTCATCAACCAACACCCCCAAGTCCTTCTCCACAGGGTTGCTCTGAATCTCTTCCCCGCCCAACCTGTAGCTGTGCCTGGACAGCTGCAGGCAACGAGACCATGGAAAAGATCAAAGGTGCCTGTATTTCTTTCCCATACTTCCAGAAATTCCGATAGCCAATTAACAATTAATTCCTCAAGCACAAGCAGTCTCTGAAATAAGTCAAAACCTGACAGACCTGAGAAAGCTTTAGTTCACTTTCTAACTGGCTAGCAGAAATGAGCCAACAGATTCAATTTTATTAAAATCAGTCTCACCCAAATGCTTATTGAAATACAATAGCTTGGAACCTTTCCACTTCCAAAAAACATCTGGGTTAAGAGGCATGTCTGTACAGAGCCCCCAGAGGTAGAGACTGAGGTTGCACACAGGTGGACACTCAAAGCCTCAGCACATCAGTCAGTTGAACATCCACAAAACCTGTATTTGAGCTGTTGTTTTATAATTTGTTAGACTGCCAAGCACTCACAGCTCTCAACAATGACATGAATCAGAAATTCAGGGCTTCCCCCTTCTCCCTCAACTCAAATACATTTTAACACACACAAGATTTGAGTTGCTTATGAAGTTGTGATATATACAAGAATCGGTGACAGTGCAATGGTTCTTCATGTCTGGAAGAGCTGCAGATCCATACAGATTCACCAATAGGTAAGGAAGCTACATCAAATGCAGAGGTAAAAAGCACACAAAGAAATCTATTTTAGAAGCTAACAACTGAGAAGTAAACTACATAAGAGTTCAAGTAAATCAAAGACTGGGAAATGAAACAAAACCAACAAGCTCACTCTGAAAAAGGAGTGACTTCCTCTACCCAGTTCCTAGAAGACTCATACATTTGAAGGATTAGTAGTAACTGAAGCATTTTAAGGAAGCAGAGCCAACAGCACAGTCAGTAACATCAAGCGCACCTTTCTGCAGTAGTAAAAGAACTACTGCGTGGAAAGCCTACATGAAACAAATTTTCAACTGAGCTGTTCTGCTGTTTAATCTTCCACCAACAGGATATAATCACAATCAACACAAGATAAATTTAGAAACAGCTGTTTACTATTCTTTGTGGCACATTTTATGTAACCCATGCTCATCTGCAGCTTTGTGAAATCTTAGCTCCCAAGTTCTGTGCTCAAGATAGTATCAACATACTCTATCAAGCACAAGAGCCTTTAAACAAGCAGAGTTGTTGATAATCAGTGCTGGATAAACATTTACCGGAACAGCTGTTTAAGAGGATTTCCAAAGACATTTTCAGTGAAGTCCACAACAGAAACTCATTTAAGCACAGATAAAACTGGACTTGGATAAAGCCATTCCAAACCCCTTCATAAGCTGCACTAGTGAAAATGACATCATTGCTCAAAGTTTGCACTACACTTCAATCAGCATATGAGTCAGGAATCACACACAATCAATGTAATTATGCTTTAAAAAGAATCCCTAGTGTGGAAATGGTTCAGGTATTCTTTTGCTAGGATAGCTTACGCTGGACCCTTAAACTTACTAAGTGATACTGGAAAACCAGTTTTGTAGCTGTAATTGCTTCCACATGGCAGTGTCTGCTGATGTAGCAGATACATGCATAATATGCCTCCCCAGCCCTTCTCCTGAATTATCCAGGTTATTTTACTATAGTCGAGTGTAAATCAAAAATATGCACATAAGAGCACATAATAATGGGTTTAAGAAGCTGAAAGAAACTTAATTCACTAATTCAGCCTTTGTAGTTAGTTTGACACAGTTCATGGTATTCAGTATTTTTCTCCCACGGTGCTATCGCAGTAGCATGATAGCAAGAGTAAGATTATTTTGGAGACATATTGTGAGTAGAGACAGCTGCAAGCGGAAGATGGAGGCAGATTAGGTGGCAAATGTACTCAAAGAGGATCCCCCCCCCCTTTCTTTTGTTAGCTTCTTCCACCCCCCCTCACCCCCCCCCCCCGCCTTTAGGAAGAAAGGTCAGCCTAAAACTTGCATTCTACAAAGCAAGCCAAAATGATGAATTCCGTAACAGGCTGTTATATGCATCTTTCTCTTACTGTTTTACATTGCTTGCTAAAGAAATCCTTTTTTTTCAGTTGGTCAAAATATAAATACTTCTCTAATTCCATGTGACTCTCTCTTCAAACCTCCCCTCCAAGTTTTAATACTTAAGAATGAAGAATCTCCTTTCTTTTCTAATTTTGTCAACTACATATTACGGCTCGCCAATGTAGCATGCATGATAAACAATAATAAGGTTATAAGGAAACGACTAGTCTAAGCTAAAATGTTTGCTATACCTTTGTTGACTTGCTTAGCAGCCAGCATTTAAGATGTCAACTTGAGGGCATTATAAAACAGTAAGCCATTAAAGCCACTGTTGCTTGCAAAAAGCACAAATTACCTCTGGCAGGTAGTTGACTACACAATGACTTCTGCCTAAATTTTAAGGTGTTCAATCCTATTAATGCCTGAAGATCTTTTCTATCTTGACAGATTCATAGAGATTTAGCATTCACAATTCAATTTCTACTTAGAAGATGTGCTCCTGTGATAGTATAAATAGTAAAATACATTCAAGGCTTAGAATATAGAATCAAGGTTTATCACGACCCTCCTTCAAGATGAGCAATTTCAGCTGCCCAGATTACTAGGAGATTTAGAACAAATTTAAAACTGCTTTATAGAACTCTTCACTGACAGTTCTGCAGTCTGCCATAAGACAAACTGCATTTGCTCAAGAATTGCTTAGGAATAGCTTGCTTTTATCATTGTTACAATTATAACTTGCATGTGTGATATTAAAAGATACAATGCCACCTGCTGGCTTAGGAGTTTCATGTTTTTCTGGTTTACAGTTTTCTGGTTGCAGTGTAAACACCAATAGTAAAACACCACTACACTCTAATACAGAATGGTGCAATAGGTATTACAGCAGAAATGCTTTCTAAGTCTTACCAACCAAGACACTTGCTATATACGCTACCATGTGTAAACCACTTAGCACATGAGATGCGAAATCCAAGCTCTAGAATAATCAATATCAAAAACTCCAACCCTTAACATGCAGAATTTACCTATGAAAGGAAAGCCACTTGACTCCTTCACATAGTACAACTCCTGATGTCATAAGCAGTTCTGCAAAGTATTGTGTCTCAATTCCTTCTTCTTCATGCTTTTTAAACTGGATACCAGATGTTGTCAACAGCTCAATAGAGTCCTGGGCGTACATATCTTCTCTAAAAAAATGTAAAGAGGAAAAGTAAATTTCAGAATCTACAAACCTCAGTGATTATAAACCTGGTAACATTTATTTTTTGCTGTTCACTCCACAGACTTCGCTGCATAGAGTGGGAACAACTTTATTTTTTTCCATGTTAATTTCAAAACAAAGCATTTTCATGGCTTTCATGAACCTTCACGAGCATTTCATTATTCCCACCATCTCCATTCTCTCCCCCTTCATAAAAAACTAGTTCCTGCTCCTCTCCCAGTTACCTAAAACCCCCCTTTTAGCAAATCTAAGGAAAGTTAATGTATGAATGCAGGTATTTTACTGAATAGTATCTATTGCTGGAACTGTGACAAATTGAACATAACAGTTGAAGCACTAATGCCCTACACTATAGAACTAGGAATAGTATACTCCAGATCCCAGTGCTGCAGCAGTTCTGTGGATAATATTTTTCACACATTCTTGTGATTTAAGTGTACGTAAAGTTTTAGACGCATGCCCAAAACTTCCTTCTCACTAGAACTGGAAATTAAGCCTTTGTTCCACCTAGTCAACCCTTAAAATTCCGGTAGCCTAACATTTTCTTTCTAAAGACCATCTTCTAATAGCCATATTTTGGACCTGAAATTTCACAGGCTAGAAAAAGATTCTTCTATGCCCTGTTTGATCCCCTCATATCCCTCTATTTATTCCCTTTACTATTAACATTTTTGTAAAGTCTTAGGGATTTTGTGATGAAATCGATGTTTGGGGTTTTTTTTCCCCCTAAAGTTTAATCCACCTAGAAGATAATATTTATATTATTGTCTGCAACATACTATTCTACAGACTCTCTTCAGTGTATAGTTTTCAATTTCAATAAAAAACACAACCAAAACAAACCACAAAAAATAAAACAGATACAACAACCAATATATCAAACTTGACTACTAGATTCAGTCATAGACTCATACCCTTATTCCTAACAGCAGGTCATCATTCATCAGAACATAGAGATACATTCTCGAGATGTGTTGTATCTTTTTTCTCCTTCCTACGCAGCTGCTCATTAGTTCTCCAGCTTTAAGGCATCAGTTTCCCAACACCTGTCCATCTCCATAACACATTAAAGAACCCATCCAAAACAAACATGCCTATTTTAAAAGAAGTTTCAATTCTAGGTTGTTGCTCTGCACTCATCAGGTGAATAGTTAGTTTAGAGAAATATTTATGCTCTTTAAAAGCACACTATAACAAGACCTGGCTGGAACAACACAAAAAAAAATTACCTTCCAGGAACAGCCAACAGCTGTTTTGCTTCAGGAGCAGAACACTTGGCACAGGGCCACCTCCCAAAAAGAAGTTTAGAAAAACATAAAAGTAAGAGGTTTCTCCAACCATGCAGAGGAAAAAAAAACATTATGCTTTATGCAGCACTTACCTAGCTCACATTTTGTACCAAATCCCCATCATGAACTACTAACTAATTCGTTAGCTGACTGCCCATCTTGCCTTACTCAGCTGTCCTATCTACGCAGTATCTGGCACAAATGGATTGAAAACTACTTTTATTTTCAGTTGCTTGACATTAAGTGGACCTTTGAAGAAAGTAAAACATAACACAGGCTCTTCTTCCCAGATCACAGTTTGGAAGTTACTAATTCATTTCTCCTCCCATATTTAGCCAGATTAGTATATTCTTCCATTAAGAAAACAGAAACCTTCTGTCCAGCATTTATTTGGCCAGGTAAGTTTAGAGATACCAAAATAACAAATCTGCACTCCCAGTTATTTTAAGAGGTGCTTCAGACAAAACTTTTTTAAAAAAATCATGTCATGCCTCAGCCCAAACTGACACGGCACAGCACTGATAGTTTAGAAAAGCAGAAAGATCAAGAGACAGCAGCAGATTTCTTTTCTTTTTAAGAAGCCTGATTACTTTGAAAACACTTCTTTTTATCTGCAGAAGGAAAAAAGGTCTGTTTTCTGAAGCTCCTTTAGGCTGCATTTTTAACTCACATACATCAACTTGTCCTGTAATCAGCTTATAAACCGCCTTCAACAAGCTTAAGTCTGAGAAGTGTTTGCACTGATACTCAGGCCATATGAAAACTTATCAGACCAATTATGCTTACTTCAGGAAAAAACTCAAGATATTGTGTAACCTTGTCTCAACTACCTGCTAAAGATACAATCAGAACTCCACAGAAGCATCTATGGAGTCCCCACTGGAAAAGTTACGTTAATACTTAAAGACTTATCACTGATGAAAATAACATTGCAAAATGAAGTTCACAGTATTACTCCAACAGATCATAAAAAAAAAAAACAAACAATAACAACAAAAAAAATCAACCAACATTTTACAAAAATAATCCAGAACAAAAATCTTCACAGGACTTATGCTGTAGAATCAACAATCCATTCTTCACCAAAAGGATTGTCAAGCATTAGAACAGGCTGCCCAGGAAAAGTGGTGGAGCCACAACCCCTGAAGGTATTTACAAGACTCAAGATTGTAGATGTGGCACCTGGGGACATGGTTTAGTGGTGGACTTGGCAGTGCCAGATTAACAGCTGGACTCAATGACCTTAAAGGTCCTTTCCAACCTAAACAATACTATACTATATATGAAAATTAAAATAAAGTTGCTCAGAGTACGTAGCCTTGAAAAACACAAGGCAAACTGCTGCAGTATTACAAAACTGAACGTAATTTACTAGTGTATTATCTAGAACTTATTGTGAATCTCTTAAGAATAATGTTATTTTAAAAAGCACACATCACACTTGCTTTAGAACTTGCTGACAATATTTGTCATGCTCCTTTCTAGTCACTTCAGTAACATTACATTTTTTCTTCACGTTAGTATTTTCCATTTAAAAATACGCAAAGACATGATGTGACTTCTGTAATGACTAGTCAGAGTTAAACTAAGGTAGAAACACTTTGAAATGCCAAATACGAAAGCACTAAGCTAACTCTTGCACCAACTACAAATGCCTCTTTTTGAAACTTTTTGACCAAATTACTAACAGTAAGACAGGCTGTACCGAAGTGAAGAAAGAATGCATGTATGTGGCTGACAAAATTTTTCCTATATACATATAAGTATAGATACATAAATTATCTATAGCATTCCAATTATTCAGATAAAAAGAATTGCTATAGGTTTCACAACCCAAAACACATTTTAAGTCAGAAACACACATTCATCAGCACAGACATTTAAGACTTACGTTAAATTAAATTTAAAATTAAATTGCCAAGTTGATGTTCCTGGAGGGTATTCTCCTTGCTCGTTCATAAAAGTCAGTCCTAGTTGAATTATTTTCAGCAAGTCCACATTGCAGCGTAATAGCTGGTACTGATAGTCTGCATTGCTTCTGAATTCTCCAATAGGTCTTGCAACTACTCCTGGAAATTCTGTATCCTGCAAGAACAGAATTAAAACTTCAACAAAAGGCACCCATAAAAATACACGTGGCTCGTTCTTAATAAAACATCTCAAGCATCTTATCTTTCACAGATGAAGATTACTGTAGGTTTAGTTTTTAAAAAGGTAATAATCAGGATCCTAACATTTGTACAGCATTAATTCAGCCTTAAGATTCCACTATTCTTTCAACAAAAATGAATGAATAAGTGCATAGCTTTAATTTACTAACATCAAATGAAGTCATCATTTTATCATGGTAATTTGCCACATAAACATCAAATGTCCACTTACCATAGCTACATAGTTATACTTCCGTATAACCTGACGAATTTTCTTCATCTCCTCGTCTAAGTTACAAGCCCAAACTTCACAGATTCTTTGGCTATGGTCTACGGTAGCTGCTGGCATAGTGGGGGGCTTTAGAGACCATACATCAAAAGTTACACTTGACTGAGGACCAATTTCATAAAGAGAACATCAACTGTATATTTTTTTAACCTAAGAGACAAAGAAGGCAAAGTATCAGACTACAACTTTTTCTTCTTCATTTATCTGGGAAAAAGCCCACCTTAATTCCACAATCAAGCTTTATTCTTCAGAATTTCATACAAGAAGCACAACATAGCCATCAAAACCATGTAAATTTCAGCTATACGAGTTCAAAATAGTGCCTGAAACGGAAACCCTACGGGTTTGTTAGCAACTTCATTTCTTGCACAAAGCCCTGCAAACCAGCAAGGAGCACTAGTTCAACAGATGAAAGAAATACTTGAGCCCACAAGCGTTCCTCCCCCATGGGTTAGAAAAGCACATTCCTGTGGATGCCACGGCTGCGTGCAACACGAAATGAAGCGGCAAGGCGATTCTTTGCGTTACGCCGAACTGGGGGGCACTGCGGACGGCGGGAAGCCGCCCGGGCTGGCCGCCTCCCTGGGCAAGAGTCTCTTTCAGCTCGTACGGGCCGCGGAGACGACGCGCGCTCTCGGGTTCCCGGCCGCTTATTTGCGCGTACACGGCCCGAAGAAAGCCTCAAGGAGCAGCAGAGCCGCGCCGGGCAGCACCCCGCCATGGGGAATGGGCCGCAATGGGAACGGGCACCCCAGCTTACCTTGCCCCGCCCTGGTCTGGGGCCGGCAGAGGCTCCGCTGCCGAGCGCAGCTCCGGAGGCCCGTGAAACCACGACCCACCCGCAGCAGGCCGTCAAGACCACCAGTTAGGCAGCGGGGCCACCACGGGCCCGAGCGGGGCACGGCACCGGGCCGCCTCCAGCTCCCCCCCCTCCCGCAGCCCACCGCCGCCCCCCGTGCCTCCCTCGCGGCTCACTCACGCTCTCGGGAGGGCCGCGCCGGGCCGGGCCGCGGCGGGTGTGGCGGAGGCCCCGCGGCGGCCCGCGAACGCCCCACTGCCACCAGCCGCCGCGCGAGACGCAGGAAGCACCGCCCCGCCGCACAAAGGCCATTACATCATCGCCGCGCGCCGCGGTGTAGGCCTTTCACCCCCTCACCTCCGACCGCCGGCAGCGCCAATCACCGACCGCGCCCACACCCTCCGCCGCGACTCGGGTCAGCGCCGCGCGGCGGTGATGCAATCTGCGCGACGGCGTAGGGGCGGGGCGAGGGGAGGTGCGTGCGGAAAGGAGGGGGGGAGGCCGGGCCCCGCTGCCGTCGCGCCCGCCCGGGGCTGCCGCGGGGACGATGAACTGGCTGTTCCCCCTCGCCAAGGGCGGCGGCTCCGCCTCGCCCGCCGCGCCGCTGCCTCCTCTCACTACCCTCCAGCAGCAGAAGCAGCGGCAGATCGAGTCTCTCCGCGGCGCGCACGCCTCGTGAGTGGAAGGGGATGGGGGTTGAGGTGGGGGGGGGCAGCCTGTGTCCCCTATCCGGGCCCGGCGGCGTCCGGGGCACCTGTGAGACCGCTCCCCGGGTGGGTGTCGTGTGTCCCCACACACACGCCCAGGGACGAGATCTCGCCCCTTTCGTTTCCTTCGAAGGCCCGGCTGCGTCCCGCCGGCCCTCGGCTGCGCGCGACGCCGATAAGCAGGAAACCGCGGCCCAGGCCGGCCGTAGCCCGCAGGGTTTTGGGGGTGGAGGGTCCCTCCCGTGGGAGCCGGGAGACCAGCGTGCCGCGGGATCTCGACTCGGTCCTGGTGTAGGGCCGCGGGTGCCTGGCCGGAGTGCGGCCTGAGAGACGCGGCGGGGTGGGAGGTTGCGCCGAAAGCGGCGGGGGCCGTCCCCGCTGCCTGGGGCTCTGTCGGTGTGGCTCAGAGGGGAAGCCCAGTTGCACCGGCGGCTTTACCGGGAAGTCAGCTGAGTTATTTAATGGGGCTTGAAGTCTACAGCGAGGTACGGATTGCGCATGTTCCCTCTTTCTGGTAACTGGCTATAGGAGCATAGTGCTTTAGAAGTTCAGAATGCAACACAAAGCATCCAGGAGCTGTGCGTCGCTGTGCTTGTACCAGCAGTGGCATAGCAGCCCTGGTGGCTCCACAGAATGGTGTTTTTTTTTGATGTACAATGCCAATTTGCTACTAACTGACTGTTCCTTGGTAACTCGTTTTATATAGATGCTCGCCAGAGGCAGGTAGCTTTTTCCTGTTCAAAATCCACACTTTTTACAGCAGAAAGTTTATTTACTCTGAGATACTCCAGCTTGTCAGTATGCTGGCCAGTTTTGCCTAAATTTTAGCCTTTTAAAGGGAGATCCACAGTTCATGTATTTCGGGTTAGATTTTCTGGTGGATGTGTAAACATTCCTCATGCTTTCTGGGATGTCTGTTGAAGTGGAATGTTGGATGCCTCCAAAGCAATCCAGAAAAAAGAAGGAATATTATTTTCTGTTATGTCAGACTGAGATTAAGAGCATAAGAGATATTTATTGTATTTCCAAGCAGACTGCTCACTATCCTAAAATTCTAATTTTAGGATATCCTAAAATATCCTGTGTGATATTTTGAATTATCACACGGGAAATGTAAGTTTGACAGGATTGCTAAGTACTGCTGCGTGTTTAAACTTAAATCTGTTCACAGTCAATTTCACAAATGTTTTTGAAAGACAGATCACTTTTCTAAGGAGCTGTCACTGGGGTTATGCAGCGGCTCACCTAACTAAGTTTTTGTTATACTGGCCTTTCTTTTAGCCTTGTATTTCTACTCTTTTTTCTCTGTCACAGAGAAGAACTTGCTCCAAGTTAAGTCATCAAAAAAGGTGATCCGCTTTTGTCAAAGTCAGCTTGCTGAACTGTTTGCCACCTGTTTGTGCAGGCATCAGTTAAGCACAGGCAGAGACAGAAAGAACTCTGCAGCGGGGAATGGTCGGGAGATAGTAGCTGCTCTCACAGAACTTTACAGTCATGTAAACACATCTGCCTGTCGTGGTTTAAGCTATAAACTCACAGAGCCGCTCTCTCACTCACTCCCCACTCTTTCTTCCCTCCGCTCCTGGAGGGATGGGAAGGAGAATCGAAAGAATGCAACTCCCACAGGCTGAGATAACAGTTTAGTAACTAAGGTATAACACAAACCACTACTGCTACCACCAATAATAATAATGACAAGGCAGATACAAGGAAAAGGAGAATACAATAGCTCACCATCAAATATCAAGCCCGACCACCCAGTGCACCCCCACCAGTAGCAATAATGACAAGGCA
Organism: Amazona ochrocephala; assembly: GCA_039720435.1. Classification (NCBI taxonomy): domain Eukaryota; kingdom Metazoa; phylum Chordata; class Aves; order Psittaciformes; family Psittacidae; genus Amazona; species Amazona ochrocephala. Next base: position 33,240,310 of record CM077879.1, read on the forward strand.
AATACAAGGGAAGGATACAATTGCTCACCACCCAGTATCAAGCCGTGCACCCCCACCAGTGCACCCCCCACTGTGCATCCCCCACCGTGCACCCTCACCACCCTTCCGGGTCTCTGCCCTCCGTTTCTACATCCTGGACATGACGTGCTGTGGTATGGAATAATCTGTTTGGTCAGTCTGGGTCAGGTGTCCTGTCTCTCTTTCCTCCCGGCTTCCCCTCCTCCCTGGCAGAGCATGAGACTCAGCAAGTCCTTGGCCAGCCTAAACATCACCAAGCAGTAACTGAAAGCACTGGTGTTATCAGTGCTGTTCCCAGGCCCAAAATCAAAGACACAGCGCTGCACCAGCTACCAAGAAGGAGAAAAAAATGACTGCTGCTGCTGAACCCATGACACTGCCCCATCTCTCTTGATACAAAATACCCCAAAATTAGGAAAGCAAAGCAGTAAATTCTAGCAAAGTGTTCAGGTTTCATAAGAGATACTACTGAATTAATCTGAGTAACAGTGCCTCAAACTCTGTGCTTTTAAAAGGTGTGTTATTTGTCCAGGTCTTCAAAAGTGCAGAGGTTTTTTTGGGTGGGACTGATGTGCTTGTTTATGGACGCCATAGCAGCACAGAATATAAGATAGGAAAATGCATTAATCCTTGCAACAGCGTTATTTTCTAAGCAATGATTAAATAAATGTCATTCTAGTGTTTGCTTTGTCTGGTAAGAATATTTTGTAAAAGCCCAGATATATGTCATCTTAATTTCATTAAATTAGCTAGTCTTCCTTTTCAGGATGACTCAGTGGTTGGGAGCTTTGAATGAAATTTTTATGTTTAAAAAACCCAGGGGTTTTTTACATTTGCTATTGCTCTAGCCAAAGTGTGAACCCATTCCCACTTGGGGAAAGGACAACCAAGTTTGTTGATTCAAGGTTTTGCTTAAAGGAGGTTCTAATAGTTCAAACAGCTCAGTGAGATTCTGGATTTCTTGGTTCTCTCCCCCTATTCTCCTCTTCCTCCCCAGTTCCTGTAGGTTGTGCGTGGAACATAATTACATACTCTTTTCAAGGACTTTGTAGCAGGCTATTAAAATGCATTACAGATTATTGTAGGGCAAGAATATGCATGAGAGATTTCAGGGAGAATCCTTCAGTTAAGAACAAGGAGGTAGCAATTTCTGTGTGTGATATATCACAGTAGAGAATTCGCCTGTGCTGAAGATCACTGGTAGGTTCTTCAAGCAGCATGTGATTTCACAGGGAAAGAGCAGGTACTGAGTTGTCTTTGAGAAGAGTAAGGTTGGGTTGGGGAAAGCAAGGTGCATAGCTAGGTTTGTGTCTTACTCCGTTTATTCCTGAAGCTCTGAAAACAAGAGTTTTAAATTCTATATACAAATAACACTTTGGAGGGATACAAAACACTCCTAACACTACACTTAATGCACATTTGCAGGTAATGTGTTTTGGAATTTTTGAGGAAGTAATTGCATGGAGTATAAGTGGAGGTGGATGAAGGGACAATTCTGAAGTTGGGTACAAAAGGCTTTCTGGGAACACCCAACTGCTATTATTCCCAGCTGGAGCTGTCTTCCCTCGCTGTATAAGGGAGCCTTTGAGAGGTGAGGGGGAGGTGCCTGTACTTAACCAGGTACAGGCAGGAAGAATTATGCAGAAGAATCAGTCTGGGGTTTGTTTTGATTGAGGCATTGTAAGATGAAGCAAATTTTCTGCCCTCCTTTCTCCCAGTCCCACCTTAGGTATGTTTGTATTATCTGGAAGTTCAGCTTCTGAGCTAAGTCTGAGCTAACTCCTCTGCATTCTTTGGGATGCCATCTTTCAAAATAGTCTTGCTGTGCATACAAGCTATAGAGTGCTTTAAACATTGAAATCAATTCCCTGTTGATGCACCTGATACAGATTTCCTCAGTAACTTAGCTGTTACAAGAGAAGCAAATTTGGATTTGGTCTTGTCAGGTCACTTGATGCTTTTGGGGGGGAGGGTGTCATGGTTTAAGCCTCTATGAACTCATGCAGTCGCTCTCTCACTCACTCCCCACTCTTTCTTCCCTCTGCTCCTGGAGGGATGATAAGGAGAATTGAAAGAATGCAACTCCCATAGGTTGAGATAAGAACAGTTTAGTAACTAAGGTACAACACAAATCACTGCTGCTACCACTACTACTACTACTAATAATGACAAGGCAAATACAAGGAAAGAATACAATAGCTCACCATCAATCCCAACCCAACCAAGCTGTGCACCCCCCACCACTGTGCACCCCCACCACCCTTCCGGGTCTCTGCTCCCTGTCTCTACATCCTGGACATGATGTGCTGTGATATGGAATAACCTCTTTGGTTAGTCTGGGTCAGGTGTCCTGTCTCTCCTTCCTCCCGGCTTCCCCTCCTCCCTGGCAGAGCATGAGGCTCAGCAAGTCCTTGGCCAGCCTAAACATTACCAAGCAGTAACTGAAGACACTGGTGTTATCAGCGCTGTTCCCAGGCCGAAAATCAAAAACACAGCACTGCACCAGCTACCAAGAAGGAGAAAAATGACTGCTACTGCTGAACCCAGGACAGGGGGTCTATGTCTTGTGTGTCACTGTATTATAGAACTTTGCATTCTTTCAAGTAGCTCTTCTCCAGATAATTTTTGAAAATACATGTTCAATTGCATAGAACTTGGTGCATGTGGAAAAAAACTGCTATTAAGTAGTAAGCTAATGCATTAAGGAAGAAGGCCTAGTTTAAAGTATGTTCCAAATATGGATCAGTAGGCAGTGTTGCAGAGCAATATATTGTTGTGAACCAAGTGTAATGCCTTCACAAAGTAAGTGTTTTATCACATAAAATTCAGTGTATAAAAAAAAAATCACTGATGTGATGTCTTAGATTAAGCCAGTGAGTGGAGAAAAAGAAGTTGAGATTTTTGTCAGATCAGTGAGTAGCACTGCTTCTCCTACTGTATTTCCATTGCTTGTGTTCATGTATAAGTTTTAATAGTTGAACCTGGTTTTTGTTCAATCTTAATATTCAGTATAGCCTTCTGAAGCATATTAATCTATGCCAGCGTTTTCAATTTTATTCTGAGAAGGCTTTTCAAAACTAAACTAAATGCAAAGATCTGGGGTCATGCCTTTTTTTATACTTTAGGCTGTTATATTGGTCATGATTTGGATGGTGACAATTTCTTCTTTGACAGCATTGCAGAAATTCAGAAAGATGTGGAATATCGACTGCCATTCACTGTAAACAACTTGACAATTAATATTAACATGTAAGTAGACTGAGATATCTCTATGCACATAGTGAATATTAAAATTGTTCTCAAAAAGAAAGTAGTAATAGAATGTAAATGGCTTCTGTCTCATAACTATTTTCAGTAACTATAACCTGGATTTGTATTAGTAGTTGTAGTGATATGAGTGAAACTGGTTACATACAAGATGCAAATGCTCAGCTGAAAGTAAAGCTATGTTTTGCTGTGCTCAGCTCCCAAGTTACCTGCATGGTTTGAGATGAAAGTAAAGAAAACGCTTGAGGGTTTCTGATGACTACAACTGAAAGTAAACAATTCATAATTTACTAATCTGCTGTAACGCCTAACTCTTTCCCAATGAAACTTCTGGATCATACTTAATAAACTTCAGTGATTTATTGTAACATTTCCTGTGAATTTATTTTGAGGGTGCTTTTGCTCTGCCAAACATTGATGGTGTTTCTAAGTTTTTAGTACATTAGCCTGATAACTTGCCTGATATTCTTACAGGTTACAGTGCATTGTCTTTGAAGTAATATGTCGTGGTTTAAGCTATAAACTCACACAGCCGCTCTCTCACTCACTCCCCACTCTTTCTTCCCTCCGCTCCGGGAGGGATGGGAAGGAGAATCGAAAGAATGGAACTCCCACAGGTTGAGATAAGAACAGTTTAGTAACTAAGGTATAACACAAATCACTACTGCTACCACCAATAATAATAATGACAAGGCAGATACAAGGAAAAGGAGAATACAGTAGCTCACCATCAAATATCAAGTCCGACCACCCAGTGCACCCCCACCAGTAACAATAATGACAAGGCAAATACAAGGAAAGAATACAATAGCTCACCACCCAGTATCAAGCAGTGCACCCCCACCGTGCACCCCCCCACCCTTCCGGGTCTCTGCTCCCTGTCTCTACATCCTGGACATGGCGTGCTGTGGTATGGAATAATCTGTTTGGTCAGTCTGGGTCGGGTGTCCTGTCTCTCCTTCCTCCCGGCTTCTCCTCCCTGGCAGAGCATGAGACTCACAAAGTCCTTGGCCAACCTAAACATTACCAAGCAGTAACTGAAAGCACTGGTGTTATCAGTGCTGTTCCCAGGCCCGAAATCAAAAACACAGCGCTGCACCAGCTACTATGAAGGAGAAAAAATGACTGCTGCTGCTGAACCCAGGACATAATAACATTTGTATTAGAAAATATTCTTATTATGCTGTAGCTTTTTCTTTGTCTGTGGGCATTATTGCTGCATTGTTACACTACACTTTTGCCCAGTAAATGCCCTCTTTAGTTCCATTGGAGTCCTGTATTCTGATCTGTCTGACTTCTAGTTTTGTGACTGAATTATGGTTTTGTGTGCTTCATTCACTCTGTATTTCTCCATAACTCTTCTCATAGAAAAGTTTATGTAATTGATAGTGTTTTTTTCTTTGCATAAGAAGCCTTCTTATGCAAACTTTATCATGCGATGTAGCTGTTAATAATAATTATTCTTATATTTGCAGCTTGCTTCCACCTCAATTTCCTCAGGAAAAACCAGTCATCAGTGTTTTCCCACCTGTGAGACATCATTTAATGGACAAGCAGGGAGTATATGTGACAGGTCCATTAATAAGTAATGTATGTATAATTCGTGGCTTCACATACATCTACTGTTAATAGGAATGTTAATATGTGTCACACTAGATTATTGCTAATACTTCTGGTAAAAAAGATCAATACAGATCCTTATCCCTTTCAAACTGTATTTTGAGGGGTCTGAAAACAAAAATTCAGTAGCGTTCAATATGCTGCTGGGTTTTTACTGCTACCATTACTGAGCTTAGTATTCCATGTATCTAGAATTATTGTAACTTATGATGGCTTAGGAGGTTCCTGTTGCTTTTCTTATTAGTAGCAATACCAGTACATGTTTCTTTACGGTGTACTCTAGGTAAGGGAGAAAGATGCTTTAAGACTGTTTTGTAAGACTGTTCTTTCTTTCTACCCTAATCCTATTAGAAAGATGTCAAGATTTGAGCTCCAATGTTCAGAATTTTAATCAGGGGTTTAATATGTTGTTCTGTTTCTATTCCCTTTCCTTTTTCTTTGCCAACAAGAATGTGGTGTAGTTTTCTGGGGTGGCTATGAGTTTTTCAGAATCCATTTACTGCCTTTTTGTCTTCAATCTTGGTTGGCTTTGGGTTTGGGTTTTTTCTTTGGTTGCTTGGTTTTTTCTTTCTCCTTTCTTTGCTTTCCCAAATGTAACTTGGTAACTTAAGGTGGGATTTTTTTGGTTGATCAGAAATGTGCTTGATTGATTCTGCATTGTTAATGGACTTCCATCATTAATGAAAGACTTCTACTTTCTGTTCAGTTCTGGGTGGTTTTATAACTTCATTTGAAGCTTATGTATACATGTTTTAGATGAGCTAGTATGTTTCCGAGGTAGCTTCCAGCACTGCTGCATGTGTATAATAAACACTCAAGTTCACCACATTTTAGAACTTTCAGATTCCAGGAATAAATTTCTCTGCTGCTTTGGGCTTTGTTTTTACCAGTTTACAATGCACTCAGATCTTGGAAAAATTATTCAGAGTTTACTGGATGAGTTTTGGAAGAATCCTCCAGTTCTGGCTCCTAGCTCAACATCGTTTCCATAGTAAGTATCTATAAACATGATGAATAGAACTGTGTGTGTTAACTTACATTGTTAAAAAAGAGATGAAACCAAGCATTGGGAGAGCGGGAACAGGAATAATGTATTGGGTGTACTGAGAGACATAAATTGCCTGCCCTTGCACAGTTTCATGTGCATGCTTTATGGCATAATTGTATTGAGAGGAAACACAGCTTTCATTGGAGTTACTGTATCAAAGTGCTGATGTACCTTAATTTGCTTCTCTTTTCTTGAAAAAGAATAGATGTTTATATTATCAGATGAAATCTTTAATTTTCTGTAGATCATGATCTGAGCAGTCACGTTTCTTCCTATTCTGCTCCTAATCTCCCAGGCTTAAAGGCAGCTTCTGTTGCACAGCTGTACAACAGAAATCGTGCAATTTAAAGAATTGTATTAAATTTACAAAAGTGGTCTGAGACATTACAGCTTTATCAGTACAACTGCGGTTATAGTGGCTGGCAGTAATACTGCATTTAGATGCAGCTGCAGTTCTGAATTTTAAAAAATCATTCATGTTATTTAGAAGTAATTGTGTGTGTGTTGCCCAAGCTGTTAAATACCATAAATAAGAACTAATGCACATCGCAGATGCATTTCTCAGGACTTTTAGATGGAAACAACATAAATTTACACTCTTGTAGATTTTTGAGAAGTGGGTTTCCGAAAAGCGTGAGTCTGTATTTGGCTGTTCTACAAGACAGAGCGGACTTACTATGTTAGAAGTAACTGAGAACAGAAAAAGCAAAGTTTGCGGTCATATAAAAATTCCGTCTTATGTCTTATATGTTATTTGGTAATTATAATCAATAGAATCACAGAATAGTAAAGATCATCAAGTTCCAACCCCCCTGCCATGGGCAGGGACACCTCACACTAAACTATGTCACCCAAGGCTCTGTCCAACCTGGCCTTGAACACCACCAGGGATGGAGCATTCACAGCTTCCTTGGGCAACCCATTCCAGTGCCTCGCCACCCTTACAGTAAAAACTTCCTCCTTATATCCAATCTAAACTTCCCCCGTTTAAATTTGAACCCATTACCCCTTGTCCTATCACTGCAGTCCCTAATGAAGAGTCCCTCCCCAGCATACTTATAGGCCCCGTTCAGATACTGGATTCGAATGATTAGAAATGCGCTGTAAGCAGTTGGTTGCTCATATTGTGGGGGTTTTTTTATTCATTTGTTTTTAGCCTTTTCAACAAACCAGCTGGAATGCCTCCGTTTGCTCCTCAGGGGTTTCCATTTCTTCCTCCATACCCACCTCAAGAAACAAATAGATCAATAGCAGCCGTGCCAGTTGCTGAATCAGTTTCTTCAAGCTACACTACAGACAAGCCTGCTGCTCCCGCTTACGGCTTGATTGCTGATCTGCCACTACCTGTTCCAAGAGCAGAAGCAGGGCTTCAGGTCTGTGTGCAAAGTTTTGCTGCTTAAGGTATCAGACACTGGGTACAAGTTCTCTTAAGGAGGCACACAGCATTGCTGCAAAACTCAAGGGAACTGTCTGAGTGACTGCACTTGGTTGTTTTGCTGGTGCTAGGAAAACAAAACTCATTCTGGCTTTGATGAAAAGCTATTTAGAACAAACTTGAAGTCAGAACAAGAAGTTTGTCTTTCTGAGTTTCAGTTAAACTAGTGTTATGCTAAATATCTTTCAATATACATTTTTGTTTTTTGGAACTGCACTCCCTCATAATGCAACTGTGACTCTTTCACCAGACACAGAAAATGAGATCCTGTTCTCTATATGGGATTTCCTGCCCAGAGCCTGAACAATGTGCAGTCTCAAGCTTTCAGGTGTAGAGTTTTCAAGCTTGAAATAGCTTCTTTTCACAGATCATGTATGTGTGTACTCGCAGAGTCCCTCTCACTGATGCACCCTAGAAGGACTTTTTTTGGATGTCTTCCAAAAACATTTTATCTCAATGTTTAGGCTTTCGTCAAATCTTGTCTTTAGAAACAAAAGCTTTATTAATCTTGGGAGACACTTTCCTGGCTTTGTATAATTTAAAATTTCTACATTCTGTGAAGACAGACTTTTTTCCCTTGCCTGAACACTTTTTTCCCCAAGGATTATGGTTTTAAAAGCCACATGAAAGAGATCAAAATGTCAGTCTCTTTATCTCTTCTCACTTCCCAGAGTTATACGCCTCCTGTATGTTTCTGGGTCATTCAGCTCTTGTCAGATGGGGTACATAGCAAGACAGAATTATTTTCTGCCAAAATTGACTCCTCTTTTACTACATACCACCCGAAACATCCCCGCATATTTTGTTGCCATGGTTTAGTTAAGATGTCTTCTCTTCAGAGACTAGTGTTCAGTGTTCTTACTGATCTTAACTGCTTTTCCTACTTTTCTTGTTGCTAGCAAAAAACACATAGCCAGTTTTGGAGGGTTAAATATCAAGAGATTGCTCTTCAAAAATCTGCTAAACACTTCTAAACTTCCATTTAGGTTGGCCAGAATGGATTTACTTACAAGATGCCTGATGTTCCTGATACCTTTCCAGAACTCTCAGAACTAAGGTAATTTTTCTGAAGGCAGCAAAAGTTTCCGTAGTCATTAAAAGGCAATTACCGCTGGTCTGTGTCTGACAGAAGTCTGTGTGCATCACTGAAAGGTTTTTGTAGGAATTAAAAATAGGAGAACTGCCACTTACCAAATTGTAGAGTCAGAAAGTAAGCCAGCCTTGTATTCAGATGCGCTGCTTGTTCAGGTTTTTTCATCAGGAGCAATACTTCAGGATTCAACACCAGGAAAAAAAAGCATTTTAAAAAAGTAAAAATACTTTTCGTAACTATCAGTGTTCTGCTGTCTTCTGGGGTCTTGCCAGGGACTTAATTTCTGTTAAGACAGTAAGTGTAACTTGGAGGAGGAGAGGGGACAGGGAAAGGGACTTGAGGCTGGTTCACAAACTGTATTCTCTTAAGTTCCAGAGGACTTCAGTACAGGGTAAACAGACTACTTTGTAAGCAGCTCAGCATGTGCAGGGAGGGTGAGTTAGATAAATCCAGGAGGTAAATGTGCCAGCTGTCCCAGTTGGTTTATTTGTTTGTTTGTTTTTCTGTTTCTCTTGACACATTCCTAAGAGCCTGTTTAATTTAGCTCAATCAGCTGTAAGTTCTAGCAGCATCTTTGTTGTGTAGCAGCAAGCTAGGGGTTTTGAGGGGAAATGGGATTTGTTCATTTAACCAAAACATTATAATCATGCTTGATCCCTCCAAGAACACTGGATTAAAATTCTGTGATTCTTCTGGTGGTAGCCAGGTTAAATCAGAAACAGTAGCACATCTGTTCTGAGTAGCTCTGTTGTGTATAGGTGGCAAGATTTTGGTCGTTGCATGGGTGGAATGTGTGAGAAGGCGCCAGGGGCACAGCCCGCTTGGCAGCAAACCTACTGCAGACAGCCAGGTCCAACAGTGAAGCGTATGGAGCCTCAATGATTCTATGCTTGAAAAAGAGCCAGTGCTGTAGAGGCAGTGAGGGTTGAGGGGAGGGATGGAACAGTGTGAGAATCCTCCAAACATGAAAGTCAGAGAAGTGGGAGGAGGTGCTCTAAGTGCCAGAGCAGATACTCACCTACAGCTCATGGAAGTTTTGGAAAAGACCAGAGTAGAACAGGCATTTCCCTGTAGCCCATGTAGAGAACTAAGCTGGGGTAAAATGCATGCTGCAGTCCATGGAGGACTGCGTGTTGGAGCAGGCAAATATGCCCTGAAGGAAACTGCAGCTACAAAAAGCTCACACTAGAGCAGGTTCTGCAAAGAACTGCAGCCTGTGGAGAAGGGACCATGCTGGAGCAGAGGTAAAGCATGAGAAGGAAGGAGCAGCAGAGACAAACTCTTACAGACTGACTGCAGCACTTGCAGTTCTCCCTAAACCCCACCTTGTGCTGCCTGGGGCAGAGGGAGGTAGAGGAGCTGGGAATGAAGGAGTGAAGTTGAGCCTGCGGGAAAAGGGGGCGAGGTGTTTTAGGGATTTTTTTTCTCTCACCATCCAATTCTTACTGCAATTAAACTAAAATCAAGTTTTTCTCAAGTTGAGTGTACTCTGCCTGTGATTGTAATTGTTAAGTGATCTCACTGCATCTAGGCCCACGAGCTTTTCCTCTGTATCCTGTTGAGGAGGTGGACTGAGAGGGCTGGGTGTCTGGTGGTTGGCTAAGATCAATAGTAGCATTAAAAAACCCACTTTATAAGAAAGAAGACTTGAAATGAGAGATACCTTTTAACACACTGCTGCTTAAGCTTACTGCTGCAGGTAGTAGAGCCCACAGTCCACGAGAAAGGGGAAAAGTAAATAGTGATCAAGTGTTGTGCACCTGAAAAACCACAATAAATGCTTACATTTTGACTTTTGGCAGAAATAAGTAACTCTGCACATAACATTTGCTGTTAGTTTTTAATCTGCTTGCTTTCTGCTTGAATATAGTATATCGCAGCTGACTAATATGAATGAGCAAGAGGAAGTGTTACTGGAACAGTTTGTGACTCTACCACAACTGAAGCAAGTCATTACTGATAGAGATGAGTTGGTGAAAAGCATTGAAGAGCTGGCAAGTAAGATGTCAAAACATTAGCATCTGTGACTTTTCTGTGAACAGAATCCTTTAAAAAAAAAGTAGTAATAGTGGCTTTATTTCACAGAAAAAAACTTGTTGCTGGAGCCGAGTCTTGAGGCAAAAAGACAGATGGTGTTGGATAAAGTAAGTGAACAGTAAAATCTTTTCAGTAATATTAGTTGACATATTCTGCTTTTTTTCAAGGGGGAAACATTCTTTTTCTTCTTTACAGTATGAGCAACTCACACAGATGAAAGCAGCCTTTGAAAAAAAGATGCAAAGACAGCATGAGCTTAGTGAGGTATAATCTCTCTTACTATATTATCCTTTAAGAATTCTTCAATAAAACTGAAATTTTGGTTTGTATCTTTAATCACAAAGAATATTCTTCTGGTTAAACTCTAATTTTGTATGAAATAGATTCCCATCAAGTATGAAATAAAATGTGATGAAGTACAAAACACTTCGAAAGCAAAACAGTGTTTCAGTTGCACTGGGGTTTTGGGTTGGTTTTGTTTTTTTAATGCTACAGTAGAAGCAACGTTAGAGGAAGGGAGTGTGATGAGCGTTTAGAGCTGTTCACAAGTACAATCCTGGGTTAAACCGCTTTTAAGAATAGAATGATTTTTAAAGAAGGCTTGTTTAATTAATGGTACCAGTTTAGCTTCATTAGTCTGTTAAACTGTACCAGGTGAAAATGATTAAAACCATTGCTTTAGAAACTTAAGTTCTGTGATTCACTAGGTATGCTTACTTTGAGCAACATGTTATATGTGCTGTCGAACTCTGCACGTTCTAAAGCACAAATAAGGTAAAGTTAACACTTGGGAAAGCAGTCTGGGAGAGGAGAATGATTTATTAGTATGTTTACCAGGATATGCATTAGAAAGTGTAACTTCTCATAAGTCAGTTTCTGCACTGGAATCTTCATTATTTCCAAGACTTGTCACTAAGAATACAAGTCCATCAAAATAACGTTCACAGTACCTGAATTTCAGAGTGCCCTGAAAGTAACAAAATATGAAATAACAAAAACTACATGAGAGCAAATCGAATTGTTTCATAAGTGATCTAAACAAAATAAATGTTTCCTCACTGGAAGACCAGAATCATCTGACTCCTAATGCCTCCTTTCTGTGTGATGTAAGTTGTCTTTGAAGTGGACAGAGGTAGCTGGCATTGAGGAAATTCCTATTTCTGCAAGAAAAAAGAACAGAACATTATACCCCACTGCTATATTAACCTTTATTTTTTTTCTAGAATAGAGTTGCTGATTAAGTTTAATTATGGTTAGGAAGCTGAGAGTTGGGGAGTTGCAGCTGGATTTTTTTGCTATTTTTCAATATATGCTGTGTGTTCATGTATTGTTGTTCGCAGCGTACTACCTGCTATCACCAGTTAACTCTTCTTCAAAGTTCCAGACAAGTCTTTTTACTTGTACTGTGGGTGAATTTTACTCATTTTTCATTAGAGCAAATTGTCCTTACTTTGCAGAAGATTAATTTAACTGGAAATTTCTTTTTGCATTACAGCTTTACAGTACACAAGTAAAATATCTTTCATGGGATAGGTGAAGAGTAGGCCAAGCATCTAAAATCTACAAATATCTCAATTTTGCAGTTCTGGCTCTGTATGTACTCCTACTGAAGAAGCAAATCATGTTCTTATTAACTACCCAAACATATTAGAGGAAAAATAATGAAATTATATGCAATAAACAGAAATAAGCTTTGAAGTTTAAAAGAATGGAAGAATGAGTATACTCATGGGTTTAGATTAGCAGCCCGTGTACTTCTTGAGTAGGTGCTTTTTCCTTTCCCGTCTTCCTCTCCACAGTAATTTAAAGGATATTTAAAAGCTGAACAGGATGTGCTTTTTTACCTTTTAATACTTCTTAGGCTCACTACTGACTCTCGAAAGTAGACCCTTTTTATTAAAGACACTTTGTGGAGAGCTATTTGGCTGTGAACGGGCATGTGAGCAATCCAGACAATTGCTTGACAATTGTAAGGTAGTGACCTGCAGGCATTGAGGCCTCGCCTGAGGGTTACTAAAGTTCGTGTACGTGCAGAAGCCTTGGGAAAAGTTGGCATGGAAAACTACTGAGAGAGATACGCAGAGAAGGAATGTTAACTGTAACCTTGAAACATATGCTGTAATAGTTAACCAGTCATTAAACTGTTGCTAGCACTCGGCTAAGTGAAGTTAACCAATCAAGTGTTATCGAATGTTCTACTGTTCTGAAACTTTCCTATAAAAGGCACAATTGCGCACAATAAATTATTCAGCGTTGATCACATTGATCAGTATTACATTGTTCCTTAATCCCCCGCAACACTTGAAACACCAGTTCTGCACAGAAACCATGCGCTTAAAAGCCTGTCAGATTTCCAAGTTTGAATGGTGTCTACACTGTACAGTAAAAGTTGAAAAGCTTTTATTTGTGAGAGTGATTGTGAACCAAGACCCAAACTAGCAACACTTTTCTCACACTGAATCCTTTATAGTTTAACAAGCTGTTCTGTTTCCTGAAGATGAAGCTTAATCTGGTCACTTAGGCTTTTATGTAATAATAATACTCTATATATTCCATATTTATATAGTCATTTGGCTTTCTTCTTGGAAATGTAGGTTTTGATGAACAGTTTAGTATTACATAGAAGTTTTTATCTTCTTAGAGTTGCAGTCCAAGTGCTCTGCAAGCCAGACTTAAAGTAGCTGCTCATGAAGCTGAAGAGGAATCTGACACTATTGCAGAAGACTTCTTGGAAGGCAAAACAGAAATAGATGAATTCCTAAGTAGTTTCATGGAAAAGAGAACGGTATGTAATATACAGATAATTCTAATCTGAGAGATACAAAACATGGTGAATAAACAGGGTTTCAGTAGTCCTGTGATGCAGAACAGTGTTGGAGTAAGATCCAGCAGAGGAAAAATATATCCATAAGTGGTTTCAGTCTATTTAGAATGGAGTGTGCATTCTGAAGGCTCATATGTTTAAGGTGGGAGTGCAAAGGTCTGCTGCATTAGACCCTGATCATGTGGTGTTGCAGATAGCTTTGTGCCACTTTTTTTCTGTATTCTATATAGGGAAGATAGCCACACTGACAGTTTCAAATTGGTAAGTAGACACAGAATGACACATTAAGCAACCTTAGTGTTTAATTTATTAAACCTCTTAAACTAATTATTCTGTTGATGGCTATCCCCAAAAAAGTAACTAAGGTTCAAAGACCACTGTTCTTGCTTATGCTGTGACAAAAGCAACTTACTGGGTAGCGTACCTGTCTTTGAAGTTGCGTAATAAATGCATTTCATAACATAGAATGTGGATAGAATAATGTTGTTGGTATAGGCTGTTGAGTCTGAAGCTTGGAAGGGAGGTGGTTCACAGGGCTTTCCTTTTTTAAGGAGCCTGCAAGGTAGCTTAATCATTAAAGACAAACTGTAGTGTGCATTATAAAAAACTCCTTTCAGAATTCATTCTTCGGTGTCTTGTTTTGTAGCTCTGCCACTGTAGACGAGCCAAAGAGGAAAAACTTCAACAGGCAATAGCAATGCACAGCCAATTTCATGCTCCACTATAGGTAAACTGCTGCTGTAATGTTGGTGGTAAACTTTTTCTTTTTTTTTTTCCATTTTCTCATTGCCACACACTTGCAACTTGCTAATTGCAAATAGATCTGTTACAATGCTTGGAATTCTAATAATGCTTTCTGTAGAAATCAAGTATGAGCTGTATCTGTTGTTAGTTGTATTTAAAACATAACTTCTGGAGGAGTTAAAATATCTAATTATGGAAATTTGTCTTTACAGACTTCCTGCAAGCTACACCTGCCAAGAGAACGAATGAAAAACCCAATAAAGCACACTTTTTAATAACTATTATTTGCAAATAAGCATTTCATCTTGTATGGTTGTATTTATAGAAGAGATTGTATACAGAGTTGGGATGGGTTTTGTACAAATTAGAATGTCTCTTTATATTCTCATTGTACTCAAGAATTCTTCTATTGCAATCTTTGCACTAATTTCTTGTATTTATTGTTGATAGTACTTATTATATTTAAGTTCCTGCTGCTATACTTCATTCTTCAGAGATTAAATATCTAAACATGTAATTTTGACTAGCTTTTTACATTTTTATAAGAACATAATTCATATCTTTTGTATTTTGGACTTTAAACATGAGAATTGGCTTGATTTGTGGAAACATTTGAGAAAAGTAATGACAGGACTTTGAAAACTGAAGAAGTTCAATTTGAGATTGTCAATGGATCCAAAAGCTGTCTTTTCTTGAAGCTAGAATGTTTAAGAACAGGTGTGTTTTATTTTTATGTTGTATAGAAAACTGAGTATAGCCTGTATTGTGTTTTGGATTAAGCAAAGGATGAGTTGAAACAGATTATCTTGGAATCAAAATAGAGTAAATGATTTCTGCGTAGATTTGGTATGTTGCTTGGTAGCAGTGATGCACTTGATTTCAGGAGTGGCTTGGTATCTACCACTGGAATTAAACACAGTTTTCATTTAACAGTTTCATTTTCATATTTGTTTTTACTTAAAGGAAAAACAATCAGATCAGCTCCCAGTGTCTGTTTATGCAATATGAATATGTTCATCATGTGAGGAACTCAAAAGCACTTTACAAAAACTAGTTCTAAAGGTCTGTGTGAAGTAGCGGTTATTTGTTCCTAATTTTAAGGAACAAATAAACTAATTTGGCTGGAGTTACATAGTGTGGTATGTTAAGGCCAGTGATAGAATTTGGAAGTGAGACTTAATTCTGCCCCTTAATCACTGAATCTTGCCTTTGGTGAGCTGCCTGGTTTTTAGGATGGCAGTATATATGCTGAGAATGGATAGGACCAAGTGCAGTATTCTGTAATAGAAAAATACAGCCCCCAAATGCGTGCATGTATGCTCTGTCTTGCTCTTGCAAAAAGACACATTCTTTTTCTTAACCTTGTTGGTACATTAGGTTTTCACGGAAACAAGTTCCAGAAGAACAAAAGGAATTGTACAGTCTGAAAGATAAATAAGATAAAGCACTGGTTAAGTAATATATCAGGAATCCTGCTTCTTTCTTGTCAGGAAGCAGTCTGGAGATAAACCTCTTAGCAAAAATACTCTCTGTGTTACCTAGATGGAGTCACAGAACGCCGCAGATTCAACTCTCAAACAAAAGCATGTTAGTTGAAGTGGGTACTTTTCTATATCACTAATATTCAGTCAGTCCTAAACGCGATGCTCTTCTAGAAGAGTGAGTTAACAAATCATGTAAGTCACTAGCTTGTGGAACAGACTGTACAGTCTTCAAATGGGACTTTAGTCTCAGCCCTGTACAGTACTGTGCTTGTCTGTCTTAAGCTGTCGCCTTTTGGAGTGAGTAAACTATGCACTGGTATTCGATGGGATTTTAATTTGTAAAGATCGTCTGAATTCTGAGGTTAGATGTCCTAAGAAAATAGAAATATGGTCCAAAGAAGATACTTAGGTGCCAGAAAAAATCAACAGGCTTTAAGTGCCATGGTTAAGCAATAATTTTAGAGTATCTTCTTCCAAAACCTGCTTCTACTATGTATAATTCTGCTTGTATATTGACACAGCAGTTCTGCTAATGTGCTAACTGAAGCCCTGATTAAAAATAAGATTGCATAGGTTTTCAGGTGGTTCTGGACTTGGGTCTCTGAGTAGTGCGGTTTCTGCAGCTGTGGAGAAGAGCTAGATTTAAGTCATCAGTGTTACCTTCTTGGCAAACTCCATCTATTTTTGTGCTGTAAGTTTGGTTTGGATCTTTTTCTGAGTGGCTAGCTAACAATCTTAAAGACCAGATACACAATTCTGTAGCAGGGCTATTTTGTTGTTGTTGTTTCTTCCTTGTAAGCAGAGGAAGGAGCAGATGACCAAACATCTTGTGCTGTTCCTGAGTTGGGCTTCTGTGTTCTTTATACATTTTATAATGTCATGGAATGACAAAATTCTGTCCTTACCTGCCCCCTCCTGTTTACTGTTATGTGGTGTGTTACGGTGCTTCACTGTGGCTGAACTCTAGCCAGATGGTGTCCAGGGGATTTACTTCCCAAACTAGTATAAGTTGTCAACACTTGAACTTTTTCTCGTATGTTACTTTTGTGAGCAAATTTACAAATTGAGGACTTCTCTGTGGAGTCCTGATGATAGTAGAGGAATGTCTAGAAGAAAATCACACTGTTCAATGCAAGTTCTTAGTACAGTGTTTCTTGTTCAGGGATATGAAAGTTCAAGGTCTCCTGTTTTCTCCCTTTCTGTTCTCTATCTCATATTGCCGTTCCTATTAGGGTTCCTCCCCCCCCCCCCCCCCCCCTAACTTTTAGCCCCTTCTGCAGTCCCAAACCCATCCTCTAGAAAAGAAGTCTCTGTATTCAACAGTGGTGTACTGAGTTAGCTACAGGTATCCTATCACATGCAGTTATGGCCAGCCTGTTCCTGGTGTGTAAAGGATAAGCCAACCAGTGGCTGGTTGGTTGGTTTGCTTTCTTTTCTTGTAGTCCTACACTGGTTATGCCAATGGGAACATGTTTTCTTGTAGGTAATCCTCATACCTTCACCAGAATACTTAGAACACTGGTAACACTCTGTCAGAGTTACGTTTTTTGGTTTCTCACACTCTTAGTTCACTGTTAAGCACACTCCTTCCCTTATTTTGCTAAAATGTGGCATGTAGATGTAAATCCAGCTTTAAACAATTCCCTATGAAGTGTAAAAGAGTGGCAGCTGCTGTTGGAAACATATTCTATAATCCTTTGAGATGTGTCAAGTGAACTCTTCTGATAACTGGAATAATAGGGTACACAAAGTGTCTTGTTTCTGGAGAGCCTTGCACTATGTCATACTCATGCTGAAGTGTTCTGCCAAGTGGAAAAGTGAAATAAATGAGCAAGAAATACCGGAGTAAAGGAGGTAGCTTATCTCTGATGTTGCAGCATTTGGGGGTGAGGGTACATTCTGTATTGTAACTGCTAATTGAGTCTGGGTTTTGCTTGATTTTAATACCTCATCTTGCTGCTGAGTGTTTTCTTGGCTCAGTTTAGACCTCTTGTTCCTCCCTGAGTTAACTGACTGCTTAAATCCAGAAGAGAATTCTCTATATAGCAATTGTTATTGGTGCTATTGCAGATGAGAAATTTCAAACTGTAAGTTTAAAATCAAGTAGATTTCATCTTAGAGTGATCTTGTATACAGCTGGTGTTAATGGTACATTCTGCTGCTGCTTATAGAAGAAAGCTTTTTCTAGATTTCACAGTGCATTTGACATGCTAACCTTTCTGAAAGATGGGGATTATCAGGTGTGTATAGCTATGCTTGCCACCACTGCAAGCCATAGGCTATACTAAAGTTAGTTCAAAGTAGTATTTAATGATCTACTATAGTTCTGTTGTTTGCTCTGTACATAATTCTGCAGCTTTGCCACTTTGGACCTTGACCAAATATGGAAGTTAGAAATATTTTAGTCTTGTTTATGTCCAGTTTCTTTCTCTTCCCTTCAAAGATGAGAAATCTTTCTAAAAGGGAGATTTAAGAGAACTTCAGGTAAAACCGAATTAAAACTCTGGCAACAAAGTTAAATCAGTTATCACAGCCTTATTGTGTCTGTTTTTCTGAACCTTAAATGCTGTAATGTGTTCAATTTACAAATAAAGGCTTTGGGATTTTTAAGATGCCTTGTATTGTCTAACCTACATAATGAGTTGGGCATTGCAAGACTTTTTGATTGGGTACAGAACTGTGTTGGAAATGGGTGCAGTAAACTATTCAACAACAAACCTTATAATCTTTTTGTGTAGGGATTTGAGCTTTTCCTGTTTAGCCCTTTCCACAGCAGTAATTCTTAGAGCCACCTTCACTAAAACGGGCTTTGAAAACCCATACTGCATCGCTGGCTACTGCTTCTGTAAATGCCTTCTTTGGTCACATACCTCTAGAGATTAAATTTGTATACAGTAGTAAGCTACAAAGCAAGCTTGTATACATAATGTGGAAATTCTTTAACATAAAGAACCATGTTCTTTAGTCTTCAGAAACAAAATAAACCAATCTGAATAACCTTGACAAACAGTAAACTTCAGAATGTGTCCTTGCCTGAATTCAGTCGTAGCAATTCTGGTGGATCCATAAGGGTTTCATTAGCTTCCTTTCTGAATAGTTTATATTAAAAGACTAAAAGTTTATTTTAAGATTTAACATGATTTGATTTTCTGCTTCCAGATGCTTTACTGGCAATTTAAACAACATAACACTGAATGTTTATTTTACCTTTCCTTCTCATAGCCCCACTCTCTGGTAATGTTTCTGGCCTCTCTGAATTCTGGCTTTGCTGTTTACTCAGCCCTAGATCTTTGGCACATTATTCAGTAGTCTTAATACTGTGATAAGCTGCTCTACTTTTTGCTTACCCTACTCTATGTTCCCCCCTTCCCAGATGACTCGTCAGTGATTTACCCATCCTTGGAGGATTTTTCTGTCACTGTGGTGTTTACTGGTCTCTGCACTACAGAGTGTAAGGATGAGCAGCCACCCTAAAAGCTACATTCCACTGTTAAGCTGCACATGGAGGGACCCCATTGCCGCAGTTGATGTTTGTGATAAATTTTATGACTTGTATGCAGATCAGAGCAGCATCTGCATAAAAGCATTGAGTTAGCTGGTCAACAGTGACGAAATGCTTATCTCCATTGAAAAGGCTACCTGTTTGTTGCAGGGTTTTAATTGCTATTAGTTTGTGTCACCAAGCATCTTTAAAGATGAGTAAACTGATGCTCTGATTTGCCCCTAACTTCAAAGAGTGTGGTTCCCTGCCTTACTGCTAATTTTACAAAGAGCTTTCCTTCCTTGTCTCCCTCCTTTTACTTATTCTTTTCCTCTCCTTACTTTTAATGGTATCCATCAGTCTAAGTTGTGCCCTTAAACTTCTTACTTCTCAGTTTTTCAGAATCCGTTACCAATTTACCACCTTTGTCTGTGCCTTTCATAGAGCTACCAATGAAAGCAGCTAGTGAATACATGATAGACTCATAGAATCATAGAATAGTTGGGGTTGGAAAGGACCTTAAGGTCATCTAGTTCCAACCCCCATGCCATGGACAGGAACACCTCACACTAAACCATGCCACCCAAGACTCTGTCCAACCTGATCTTGAACACCGCCAGGGATGAAGCATTCACAACTTCCCTGGGTAACCCATTCCAGTGCCTTACCACCCTTACGGTAAAGAATTTCTTCCTCATATCCAATCTAAATTTCTCCCATTTAAGTTTGAACCCATTACCCCTTGTCCTATCACTACAGTCCCTCATGAAGAGTCCTTCCCCAGCATCCCTATAGGCCCCCTTCAGATACTGGAAGGCTGCTATGAGGTCTCCACGCAGCCTTCTCTTCTCCAGGCTGAACAACCTATCTTCATACGGGAGGTGCTCCAGTCCCCTGATCATCCTCGTGGCCCTCCTTTGGACTTGTTCCAACAGTTCCATGTCCTTTTTATGTTGAGGACACCAGAGCTGCACACAATACTCCAAGTGAGGTCTCACGAGAGCAGAGTAAAGGGGCAGGAGCACCTCCCTCGACCTGCTGGTCACGCTCCTTTTGGTGCAGCCGAGGATACGCTTGGCTTTCCGAGCTGCAAGCGCACACTGCCGGCTCATGTTCATTTTCTCATCAACCAACACCCCCAAGTCCTTCTCTGCAGGGCTGCTCTGAATCTCTTCTCTGCCCAACCTGCAGCTGTGACAATGATCTTCCTTTTCTTTAGATTATGATCTTCTGTAGAGAAAACTTTAGTATTTTGATCCCATTGCCTTCAGCGTCTTTAGATGCGTATTTTCATACTAAAGAGCAGCCTGAACCTAGCAAGGCTGACATTACACCACAGAAATCTATAATGCTTTTCCAGTCTGTTCTTTCCAGCGGTGATGTTCACGTGTCCTATTTCAAATTACAGTGGGCTTATGCCAAATTTACAAGTATTTGCAGCAGAGGGGAGCCCCCCCCCCCCCGCCCAAGCTACAAGAAACCAGTGTAGTTCATATAGTGTGGTTTTCTCATCCCTTCTCTTTCACATTCCTTAACCCCCCCCCCCAAAATAATACAGGAGTTTAAACATGCTCCCGTATAAATAATTCAATAGACAGGAACCTCAGTGTTCTTAGTTATCAATTGTAGATTCCTCCACAGCTTAAACTACTGGATCCAAGTATTGAATTAAGGAAGATACAAAAATTCTTTGATCTTGGTGACAAAATTACTCTTGAGTAAGTGAAGAACTATATAGCAAAAATTGGGAAAGCGAACCTTGGTTTCATTCATTGGTGTGAAATAACATAATATTTATTGAAAGTGTTTTTCAGCAGGCTAATAATGCCACAGTTGCATACATTGCAATGAAACAGCAGTAGCTAATGCAAAATCACAGAGGGCTGCTAAGTAAAAGCTTGATATAAAATGCTAGTGTGTTGGTATTTTAGTTGTAAAGCTAGTTACAAGGAGTTGCATAAGCGACATGAAGACAGTGCTTAAAATTTGCATCTATTGCTGTTCTGCATTTATTTCTAGACATGCCTAATGGGACACAATACCATCATACATAATTTTACATTTCAAGATTGCAATAATATTGCACAGGTTGCAGTAATATTGCCCATTTTCAAACTAATTTTTAGGCAGAATATTAGCGTGTTTTGTTTTCATTTCTGACTTTGCGGCATGTTTCTTTAGCTTGAGAAAACCCCATTCAAAGTCTCCTTTAATACCATAAATTTTACAGACTGTATTCAAAATATGAAACATTTTTAAAAGTGCAATTAAAATCAGGGCTTTCATTTATTAAAAATTCATAAAGATTAAACCCCAGAAGGCTAGATTCTCAGCAGAGATCCTAGCTGTATTTCTTTCATTTGACATACAGTGATTTATCAAATTGAGGATCTGGCCTTGCCCCTATAATATTAAGATAAATCTTGCTGTTAGGAATTGAATTTTTTGTTCAAAGACAGCAACTCCTGTAAGAGTGAATAATGCTGAAGTTCACCTACTCATTTTTAATAACATAAGTTCACAGAACAGAATGAAAAGCCATTCTGTAAAAGCAGAGTGAATAATTAAAGCTTCTAAGTTGAGGTATATTTACGTAATATAATTTTGCCTGTGAGTCTGTATTTGAAGGAGTCGTATGAAATGCAATCAATGTAAGCAAAGCAATGTAAGTAAACTTATATTACTATTGCTTTGCTTTACTAGAGTTCAATACCACATTGCCTTCAAGCAGGAAAGAGCAGCCATATGAAATATATTTTATTTGCTTGCTTCAATTAAAAGAGAATCTTTGAAGAATTAGGACCTCATATGGAAGCCTTTTTAGTAAGTTTCAAAACACAGAATCAGAATAGTTCAGTTTGGAAAGGACCTGAGGATCATCTAGTTTCAAAACCCTCCGCCATGGACAGGGATACCTCACACTAAACCATGTCACCCAAGCCTCTGTCCAGTCTGGCCTTGAACACTGCCTGGGATGGAGCATTCACAACTTCTTTGAGCAACCCATTCCAGTGCCTCACCACCCTCACAGTAAAGAACTTCCTTGTATCTAACCTGATCTTCTCCTGTTTAAGTTTGAACCCATTCCCCCTTGTCCTATTGCTACTGTCCCTGATAAAGAGTCCCCAGTTTTTTCAATGGTTTCTTCTGTACCTATGATTATGAAAGCTATTACTCTTACTCTTTAAAAAATATGAAAAATCTTCAAATAAGATTAAACTTTCTGTCATGGTGAATCAGTCTTAAATTAGCGTTGCCATGCTCAGTTCAGGTTGGCAAATACTAAAAGGGAAATTTTGTGTAAGGATAAAAAAAACCCAGCCTTGGTTGTGGTTAGCTTATTTTGAACAACAAAATCTGCAAGAAATATTCTTTATAACAGTTCCTTTATGAGCATAACCTTTCTTTAGTTCTGAATTCAGTGATGCTTCCATAAGTGATATTTGTAAGGATTCCCTGCTCTTTCTACTGTATATGTAATTCACTCCCACCCATATAAACCATTTTCAAGTAGGAATTAAAATAGGCTGGAGATATTTGGGGCTTTATGACCTTTAAAATTTTACCTCTATATCTTACCTTGGTTTAAAACAAGGGTAAGATATCAACAATCTAACTTGATAATAAAACATACAGATGCTAGAGCATACTGTCTAATGTACTTAAGCATTATAAAGGAATATCATTATAAAGGGATGCTTCTCCAGGAAGGCTTTGTAAGTGCTGTACCTTTACAAATGGGGTGCATTCATGTGCAGCAGCAGCTGCAGCTTACCAAAGGGTTTCTTTGCAGGATCAAAGCTTCATTTATCCCCTAAGCAAGCACATCCATTTGTTAAGTTTTACTTTGCTGCAAAGGATTCTAATAGGAGAAAATGCAAAATATTTGTTGGAATTCATAGTTCAACATCTCCCATGAAAGATGGGAAGAATATACACACTGTCTGAAGGCAAAAAAGCTCTACAAAAATAAGTTTTGACTGATTCACCAGTAAGCCTAACACTAAGAAATCTTCAACCTTGTCCCTACGTGGAAGAGAGTAGTTTGGAATTTCACTTCTTTGGAGAAGAACTAATATTTTGTACAACAAATAATTATGGAAATGTACAAAGTAAGGAATAATTACATACAGCATTGACAAAGTTAAATACCACATTGGCTTAACTAAATATAACAGCAGATACTACCTTTAGCATTATGTCTTTAATAATGGCTTGTTCTGCTTAGATCTTTACTTACACAATTGCACAGTTCCCTTTCTTTGGATTATTTCATTAGGCCACACACCACTCCCATTCTTCATCTGTTGAAAAGATCTCATTCCAGGCTGTGGAGGACTTGACTTCATCTGGGTCCTCACTGTTGTGAAGGTATTTCAGACTGCCAGAAACACAGCCTCATCTGAATCCTTGCCACTGTCTTCACTAGGCAAGCAGCCACCCCCACTTGGAGACCTACAGCTTAAGTCCTCCACACCAGACTCCTGATCACTGTTAGCTGAGAGGTCAGGATCAGAGCTTTTCAGGTTGTCCTGTGTCAAAATCAGGGCAGAATCTTCTTCATCCCCTTGTGAAGGGCTCCGGGATGGGAATGATTTCAGATCATTGCTATACTCCTGGGGAGTGTTAGCTAAGCTGTTGCTGGAAGTGGAAAGCCCTAAATGTTTGCTTTGGTCTTGTTGCTTACTCTTGAATTTATTATCATTTAATTGTGATTTCTGAAGGTTTGCCAATCTCTGAAATAAAGAAAAGAATAGGTATTAAATGGACATAGGGCCTTCTAATCCTCTTACCTGTTTCTGCCTTTTTTTGGTTTAAAGCCTAACCCACTCTGCACACTTAAATCTGCCTATTTGCATTTATGGAGTAAGAGAAGTGCACAGTTTATAACAAACCAATGATGAATTACAACATCCTGAGTTACAGTTCCTTCTGAGTTACAGAAGGATATAAAATTCCTTTCAGGAGTAGTATATGTGCACCAACACAGGTTAAATTTTATCCCTAAAGAAAGAAAGTTCACTGCTGTGTCTTAAATGTAAACCAGTAATTTCTGTGAGAACAAAGATGACAGCTGAACATCCTCATGATGGAAAAGGATGTAGTATGTAGGGGACTCTGCAGTGTGTAGGATTGGGTTTCATTTACCATCAGTTTAGTCTGAGGCATCAAGTGTTTATTACCTCTCCTAAGAGCTCCAGCTCTTCTTCCAGCTGCTGAGTTTCCTCTTTCACCGCCATCAGATAATCAGTAACTGACTGTCGAGGATGCAACCCCTTTTCAAAGCGGTTGTACATACCACTCCAGAACCTGGAATTGACAGAAAGCAATTGACCTCAGCAGTTTTCTCATTTGGTGAGGTGGCATCAGAAGACTGAAATACACAAGGGAGTTTATTTGTTTTTCCAGACGCATGTTGTCCTAAATGATCCGTCCATGGATTATTCATTGTTAGAGTGCATACACTAAGTTCATTGAATATTTTGTAAGATATATGGTTCATTTGCGTTGGCTCTGTCCCAAAGATGCAACTCTTTACATAAACAGCTTGAACCAATTACGATGCACAACAGAAAGAAAGGTGAGCGTACCTTGGACTTGGATCCCATGGTTGTGGATTCACTTGTGTTCACTGAACACAAGTTTTGGCTGTATTATTTTCTTGTTCTACACTCTGGGCTTTAGAGGAATGGTACCCATAAAATAGCCGAGGTTGAAGGCAGCTTTTCATAATCCTAGTTCTCAACTGCTGTTTAACTTCCCATGAGGTCAACTTTGAAATTTTACATCCTTGTTTTTGTCTGGGCAGGAAGGGGGATGGTGAGGGTGGTAGTGGTGAGGTGCAGCAGTTAACAGGCTTTTTTTTTCCTCCACTGTATAGAAGAGTATCCTCTTAAAATTTAAACTGACATTTTAAACTGGCCTAAGGAAATGACATGACGCGCATATGTTGGCAAGTTTTCTTGTTCTGTGGAATTGTTTGACAAACCTTTAAATAAACAGCTGAGTTGATCTTTTGTTTTCAGGAGGAAAGGACTTGAACTGTAAGTCCACAGCTTACTCTAGCACTCCTCCCATCTTCTGTCTTCCTGGCAATACATGGCCACAGTCACACTCAGAGCACATAAAGAGTTCACCAGGCGTGTTAAGTAACCAGGAGACCTGCTGTCAGCTGCAGCTGTCCAGCCAAATTGCTGACAGAGATTTTCAGAGTATGTGCATGCTCCTTGGTGGAGCTTGCACGTACCTCATTATTCCTACCCCAGTAGTTGTCATGTTCCCCTTTAAGTTTATCATCTGATAGCTCATGCTCGGAAATCTTTATGCATCCAAGTAATTCCATTAAAATCAACAGGATTATTCATCTGATGGAGGATATGCAGTATCAGTAGTTCTTTTACAAATCCCATTATCCTAAAGAATACGATTAGTGACTATTTTAAAGTTGTTTTAAAGTGGATGTGACCTGGAACAGCAGACATGAAAGAATTCTATTTCTGTCATTTAGGATATTTATTGACTTTTTAACAGGTACTTTGTACTTGCAAATGGAAAACAAATGAGTCAGTTTTACCTAAATCACAGTTTTCATTAATTTCCATTCAAGTTCTCATAATCTTTAAGATTAATGTCACAATTATTACTATTGACATTCTGACTTGAGTAATTATTTCTAAAATTATGATATTTTATTACATTTAAAATAAAATCAAACTGTGTATTCTTGGAGGTATAGCAGCGACATTGGGGGATTCTGCTGTTTGTTTTACTAAACACTTGTTTAAGCAATGAAACCCTATCATTTCTTGAAATGTCTCTTTTTATTTTTGGCATCAGTTGATCCAAATAAATACCACAAAATTGTGGAATGGAAGAAGTTGAAATTTGGAAACTGCAGACAAGAACAGAACTGAAAGAGAAATTTCTCAGTGGAAGAAGTAAGTAACTATGAAATTAGGACACACAACTATCAATATAGCTTTAATCTTAAGCTTCTTTTCAGACTAATACTCCATTGTGAAATGGTGCAGAGGTGTTGGCTGATTATGAGCATACAAGGAACAAACACATACCATCTAAGACTGAATTTACTCTCTAAAAGTCACAGAATGAGAAATATTAAATACAAAGGCACTCTGTTCTGTACAAACACATCCTACAATTCTCAGTAGCAGGTGATTCTACCTACTTGTACAAGAAGTTGCATGGAGCCATCTGAGGGCAGAGGGTCCCTTGAGTTTTACTGCGGTCAGGCCGATACAAAGGATTCAGGTAATCTGCGCGATTTTTCCACAGGTGAGCCCACAATGAATATGTTCGTTCTTGGATTCTAAAAAATATATATAAATAATTGAAATATATTAAAGTTAGATATAGTTAAAGCTTAGTTGTGACATCCTAGAGCTCTGTACTTACTCATTTATAATCTGCTTTATACTTCCTGAACAGAAATAGTCTGAAGTTACAAATATAGAAAAACAAGAGACCCATATTCCTTTGTTGGTCACTAAAGGCAAAATCCATTCCATTTCCTATAAAGCTTGAGCAGCTTTTGTGGGTTGGTTGGGTTTTTTTTGAGCAATAAGGTGGAGAGACAGGTTCCTTTGCGAGTTGATCGCTTCCATAAAATTAGCTTTCAGACCGATCTCTACACCAAAGGGATCCCCACATTTAAAAGCACTCCTACACCATTAAGCTGTTAATTTCTCATTAGGTTAGGTTAGTTAGGTCTTGAGATTGGATGACTTCTGAAGGTTTTGACTTTAAATGGACTATGGCACTGAGGCAGCTCTGCATTTGAGCAGTGAAAGGGGCCAAATAGCAGCAGCAAGCAGCAACTCTGTCCTGCCTCTCATGACTACTGCTGATAGGATCAGGGTGCATGAGTGGGTATCATGAGGTACCTGAGGAACCAGGGCCCCAGAAGCAGATATGAACACTAGCACTGCCAGGAATGATATTACTGTCTCTGTGCCTGGGGGCAGGTAGGTTAATTCGTAATTGCTTTGGGGCCAGACATCAGGATAGTTTGCTGGCTCAGCCTCAGAGAGAGCTACCAGGCAAAAAAGCTGTGCGTAACAAAGTATCGAAGAAATCAAGAATAAAATGTCCTGACATGAGATCCAAAGACAGCTTAAAACACAGAAGAGCAGTGACTCTTAAACTGAGAATTTAACTAGAGTTAATATCATCTTGTATTAGAGCTACAGTGACAGCTTGCCTTGTTTGTTGTCAATGCTGCAATAAAGGTAGGGCCACATGGCTGAAGGGCTAATGCTCCTGTCAGTTTTCCCTAATCCCTGTCACACACGCTGTGGATTAAACTCCCAGTGGAGCCAGACTGCAGGGGATCAACTTTTTTTTCTGTATTAATCTGTGTTACTAGACAACAACAGCCAAGAATTCTATGCTGCACCATGCCCCTTAAGAAAGCACATACAAGTAGACTGGCAAATGTCTGCCTCCTCAATACACCACCACCCACAGGCTCCACACATAAATATGCTACTAACGGAAAGACTTCCATACTTCAGCTCTCGTCTCTCCTTCTGGCTGTTACACAGGAAATTCCCAAACTGGCAAGAATAGATATGATGCTGTATGTGGATGAGGAATCTCTCATTGAATTCAAAGGCACAAGGAAACTGTTCCATTAACTGCCAAACACACTCAAGGAACTGGTCAATAACAGGGGATATCTCCTTTGGATCTCCATCTAAGTTGCCATACCTGAAACAAGACAAGATAGGTTCAATTATAACCTAAAATCCTCTAGGAAAACTGAATTAAAACTAATGAAAACAAACCCCTCACTTTTACTGTGCAAGGTTCATTTATAAAATCTCAACTGCCACTATATATTTTTACTTACAAAAATGATGCAATATTTGTGAAGTAGAATGAAAGCAGAATTTATCAAATACAAACAAAAATAATACTTTTATGGGTGTCTTGTTTCCTGACAGCTACATGTTTTAATGCTATTAATATAAAGTTATACCACGGTAAAATAAGTCATAAGAATGACTGCAATGACTTACTGACAAAAACATCATAGACAATCACTTAAGTCTACATAATAGGAAGAAGCATTTTCAATCAATTATTCTGCTTATCTACTGTGTATGTGTGTGTATATATATATATATATCTCAATCAATGGAGATTCCATAAACATCTAAAATCAAAACTTCTAATTCTACTGTTTTTAATGCATCAAAGAAAATATAGCAATACTGTACTGCATACCAAAGCTAGCAGTGGTGATTACATTTCCTAATATCTCTCACCATTGACAGACATCTGACATTGCATGAAAAGTAGTAATTCCTGCTAGAATTTCACAAGTGATGTGGAGCTACACAGATTTCCTGAAAGTTTTGGGGATTTTTTTTGAAACTAAGAGAAATTCATATTCAAATCAAGCAATATAATGTAATTAAACTGCAATATAAGAATTGCTTTTTTATCTTTACAGAAGCTAAATGGAAATACAAGAAAGAAAGAAAGAGAGGAAATGAGGATATTTATCCATGTCTAAATGTATAAATCCTCCGAACATTTTTATTACATTTAAAGCAGTTACATAATGGATGTGCAAAGTAACTTGTCCAAATAGATGACTTTCCACTTTGGTTTACTTGACGCTTCTGAACAAATCCTGCTGTTTTGTTAGAACAGAGTGTAATAGGAGGAATGTGTTTTATGTAGTAGATAACTTGCAGACATGCCTAAGGTGAGGTATTGTCCTGGAAGATGTAGACTTTGTTGATCAGGGACTTACATGAGGACTCTTGGCACTACTGAAAGATATGGTGGAATCCAAAAGGTTTTGCAAGCCACATACACAGTACTTTCCTTTCACATGGCTCTCTCAGTGCTTATAGCAGCTGCAAGACCAGCATTGAGGATTCCCAATAGCAGCCTTGGAGTGCATATATAGGAAAAGACAGATAGATTGATAAGAAAATATTTGACTCTGATTTTTCCATGCAGCAAAATTACATCATAGGACCAAGGGTACGGTGGTTTCCTGAGGGCATTCTGTTTGTGTACTTTGTAAGGTAAGAAGGAAGTAAAATTGGAATGGAAACAGATACTGAGTACATAAAAATATATCTAGAAAAACCTTAGCACTGCCTTACCTGTGGCTGAATTTGTGACCAAAGGAAACCCAGTCTTTTTCAATTAACACCTAAAATGAGAATATTGCATTCAGTGTTGTGGAGCAGAGCTGACACATGTTGAAACAGGTGGTGCAAACAAGCAGTATTGGAGTCCCAGTTAATTCTTAGATTAAGCAGAACAATGCCAAGAAAGAATGATGTAAGAAAGCAGTATTAGATCTCAGATAACTTATAGAATAAGCAGAAAAATAATGAGTGATGAGCACTGCTACCAGCTCAGGGGAAGTAGCACTCTGCATGGATGCAGGTAGGATGCCAGTATTTCAGCACAACTTCACTTAGCTTGATCCATCATTTTCTAACATAAAACCTAAAAATATCTCAAACATCATTTTAGTGTGTGACCAGGTATTTAATAAGCATTCCTAGATGCTTTACCAGTGCTGTATTGCTTGGGAAAGGAACAGATTTTCCAACATAGCTGTGCACTGCAGTTTAATATCTACAGAGCACATGCTTTTGATACTCAAAACTTTACTGATCCCTGAAAATGAATATAAATTCTTGCTTGGATGAAAGCTCTTTGGGCTGCAAGAGTCTCTTGTTAAGGTTAGGAAAAAAGATATAAATGGATGCCCAATTGATTCCCACCTTTGCTAACATTTCACACAGAAACTGGGAGACTGTAACATGGAAAGATAAAAACCTTCCTTCCTACTAAAAAAAGAAAGTTATATTTAAGGAAAGTTTATTTTCCATCAAAACCAAAGATACTCATCTTAAATGATGCCATAAGACTTCATTTACTCTATGAAAGAGAACCTGCTTACCATGAATCCCTTCACAGTTCTGTAATACGGATCCAATAGAAGGCTTGCTACAGAGCAAACCTGGGCTGTCCTATCCCAGCCATCAGAGCAGTGAACAAGCACACTCACACCTTCCTCAGCCACAGCCTAAGGACACAGAAAAAGTCAGAAATTTCACAAGCAGGGAGAAAGGCAATAGTAAGAGAGGAACAGTGAGACAGTGCAATGTAGAGAGTATTAATTTGGATATTGAGAGGCTGCTCATTTTTCACTCTGCCACACATTTCTAGAATTGTTATTCCCCTCATTTGAAAAGTCTTAATCTCATTCCAGCCCATGCAACATGGCAGCTGCAGCATTACCTGTTTATAGAATCATAGAATAGAATCATAGAATAGTTAGGGTTGGAAAGGACCTCAAGATCATTGAGTTCCAACCCCCCTGCCATGGGCAGGGACACCTCCCACTAAACCATGCCATCCAAGGCTATGTCCAACCCCACCTTGAACGCCGCCAGGGATGAAGCATTCACAACCTCCCTGGGCAACCCATTCCAGGGCCTCACCACCCTCACAGTAAAGAATTTCTTCCTCAGATCCAATCTAAACCTCCCCTGTTTAAGTTTAAACCCATTACCCCTTGTCCTCTCACCACAGTTTTTAATGAAGAGTCCCTCCCAACATCCCTATAGGCCCCCTTCAGGTATTGGAAGGCTGCTATGAGGTCTCCACGCAGCCTTCTCTTCTCCAGGCTCAACAGTCCCAATTTTCTCAGCCTATCTTCATACGAGAGGTGCTCCAGTCCCCTGATCATCCTCGTGGCCCTCCTCTGCACTTGTTCTAACAGTTCCATGTCCTTTTTATGTTGAGGACACCAGAACTGCACACAATACTCCAAGTGAGGTCTCACGAGAGCAGAGTAAAGGGGCAGGAGCACCTCCCTCGACCTGCTGGTCACACTCCTTTTGATGCAGCCCAGGATACGGTTGGCTTTCTGGGCTGCAAGCGCACACTGCCGGCTCATGTTCATTTTTTCATCAACCCACACCCCCAAGTCCTTCTCTGCAGGGCTGCTCTGAATCTCCTCCCCGCCCAATCTGTAGCTGTGCCTGGCATTGCTCAGACCCAGGTGTAGGACTTTGCACTAATTCATAGACCAGTAGCAGAACAGCCATACTTCAAATATGGCTTTTAATTTCTCATCTTGATGGCAAGGTAAATAACAGCAATGTCTGCTTATGATGCCAGCGCTAGTGTGGATATTATTACAACACAGTGCACTGCACACTTGTGATATACTTCTTGAGGTTTGTGGGGAAGCCCATGGGAATGGCAAACTTCCATATCTAATAAATAAGATTGTGTCGGTATCTTTGATGTAAATAATGGAGGTTAGAGGATGACATTCTATAACATAAACATATAAAGAAGAGATCATACTAAGTTCTCCCAAGTTTGGTTTGCATTATTTTTGGAATTTGAGGTTGTTTGTTGTTTTTTTTTTTAATTTGAAGGGGTTTGGCCTTTGTCATTTCTAAAGAAAACTTAATTTTAAAAGTAGAGAAATAGGTTAGGGAAGATACTGCTTAGAAAAACAAACACTTAAACTAAGTTTGGGCTTAATAAGGAACACAGAATTATAATAAATTATCTATGTTTATCTCAAGAGAGAAGTAAATTCTACTAAAATAGAAGCCCTGTGGGCAGGCGACCAACAACTGGGACCCTGGAATGGTACAAATGAGAATGGGTCACAATGCATGTCCAAGGAGGCATGAGAAGCTAGCAAGCATAGGGACAAAGGATCAAAATTTTTTGGACCGTATCTTAAGACTAGCCATGAGGGGAAAGTTGGCAAGAGCCGATGTAAATGACCTGATTTCTGTAAGGTAATGAAAGCTAGTAGGGCTGGGAAAATAGCAACATGCGTTTATCTTGCAGCTTCTCTCCAGGTAAGAAGCAGTTGCCTGCTGAGCAGGAAGAAGCAAAGCAAGAGAAACAAGCAGTTACTGAGAAGGGAAAGCTAGGAAGTTTTATTCATATGGTCATATGTAGCAGGACATGTGAATACAATGGCCTGTAAGAAATTGTAACAGGAATCTCAAAAATAAGAATTGAAACAGTAAAAGGCACGGAATTGGTAATAAAACTGAAACTACTGTCGGTAGATGATAAATTTGTGCATTACTTTGGGTGGGATTAGGAGAAAAAAAAAATCCTATTAAAGCCACCAACTCTTTTCTGAACCAATTCTCAAGTGTGTAAGAGTAGAAACTGCTAGAGTTTGGCTGTGGTAATGCACAGGATTTGGTTCAGGAGGTGAATTCTGTTCGTAACTAAATAACTCAGAGGGGATAACATAGTAGCTAATATTCCTGTATTACAACTAACATGAAAAGAAGTAGTCCTCAAACAGAAACCTTCAACAAAGAAAATGTCCAGAAATCAGTGGAGGAGGCAGGGGAAACACTGAAAAAAACAGTGACAATCACTGCTGGGGGCTAAAGTACAGACATTCAAATACCTGGCATACAAGATGCAGGCTGGTAGAGGCTTTAGTATGTTTGGATTCTTTTGGTGAAGAACACAAACTTCTTTTTACCATATTAACAAAATGTCCACATGGCAGCACCGAAGAGTCATCTCCCCTCATATATGAAGCATTTCAAGATGGTTCTTTTTTCAGATACATCACTGAAGATAACAGAAGTTACCCACAAGCAGAGAATTTGGTCTTCAGTTTCTGTACCTGGTTAGTCCAAGTTTAGTTCCCATTTTACACACTTTACCTTAGCAATAAAAATGCCAGCATCCATAATGGCTTTGATGTGCTTCAGCCAGCCAGAATTTTCTAGGCCCCACAGAAAGTCACTCATTGAAGGTGATTTCAGCTCACAAACTGCAAAATAAGACACATCTTAAATGTACAGTAAGCATAGACCCTGAGGCTTTCACTGACTATTCAACTGAAAAGTTATCTCTTCAGTATCCTCCATATAAAACATTCATCTTTTGAAAAGAATTGCTACTTCACAGTCAAAATTTACCACTGACAAAACCCCCAAATATATATGTAAGAGCGATGGGTCAGGTTTCCCCCGGTATGTTGACTTAAGTTAGAAAGAGAAGCTGTTACAAAGCCTGTTGCAAACAGTTGACCAAAGACATCCTATGCAGAGCAGATTTTCCAGAATTGTGTTGGGAGTGAAGTTTTTAAACCCCTGAGAGGGGATTGTGTATTTAATAATGAGAGCTTGGAAATGGAAAGCATACAATTCCTGCTCTCAGACAGACAGACACCCACCTAAGTGGTGTCGCAGCCTCCTATTCCCAGCCATATTTGCTGATGAAGCTCTGTAAGAGCAGGCCCACCAAACCCAGCCATTAGCATTGCCACAGATGGTGGTATTTGAGTGAAAGCAATTCACTCAACAGTTCTCCATCCCTGCATGAAACCTGATTAAAACTTCACTTCGGAAGTATTCTGATGGTGAGGAAAATCTGTAATTCATCAAGGAAAGTACTTTCCTGAAAGCTTTCCAAGCTCTATGCCATGTTTGAAAAAAAGAAAACTCTCCCAGTTTTTACAACATTAAGTTTCTACCCTGCTGCATCCCAGTGTCTGGTTTTTAATATTACAGAGCTTGTAACCTCAGAACAAAAAGAGGGCAGTCGGAATCTAAATCAAATCATAGAATTGTAGAATGGGTTGGGTTGGAAGGGACCTTAAAGCGCATCCAGTTCCAGCCCCTCTGCCGTGGGCAGGGACACCCTCCACTACACAAGGTTGCTCAATCTAGCAGCAAACAAATACTCAGCAGTATTAGGTGCAATCTATTTTCAACAGCGAGACACTAAATTCACCCTATAAACAGGCTATACATTTATTTTGATCCATGTACAATTATACTGTCTTTTAAGGAAAAAAGATACTAACCAGTGAAATGCATTTAAGGAATACAGTGAAAAATGTCATGGTTTTCACTGAGTTAATGTATGATCTATGAATTAATAGTGTCTTAGTAGATCACTTATCCTCTGGAAATCTTCTAAAGGACTCAGTTAATTATGGCCATTATGGCCAGTGGCACAACTTTAGAGTCCTTCAATATAATTGGAATTCGGTTTAACAAGCAAAGTCAGAGTTTATACCACATCTGAAGGTACTTGGCTGCCTTAACTCCATTTAATTCAGGGGGAAAAAAGCCTAATGTGTCCATACAGAGTCCCACAATCTTTACACACCAGGCCTCTTTCAGATGGTTATTTTGAAAGTAATTTTTACAGGATATTTATAAAAATGCATAGATAGCAGCACTGAAAGCAAACATGATTAATGCTCCTGTGCAGATGGAAGCATGACCAATTAGTAGCTGAATTCTGGCTGAAGCTGCTGTCTCTATTTACAAAAGCCCAAGGTAAGGCTGAAATAGTGCTTTTCTCATTCCCACTACCAAATTAGAGTCAATATTTACTGACCACTTCACTGAGCAAAGTTCAGACTGTCCAAAAGGCATACACTGTATATTTCACATGATTTTGGCTACCAATCTGGACCTTAATACTGGGTTCAATTATTAATTCAATTATGAGGCTTACCCTACAGGGAAAAGGCGTTTCTATCTCAGCAGAAAAAGTACCAAAATCTTGGAGAAATAAGACCTGCTGCAGCCACTGCATGGGCACTGGAAAATCAAGAGCCCCTGCACAGAACTCATAACGATCCAGTGGCACTCCCTTCCCCAGTAAGGGAGGAAGAAACAGGACACATGATGGAAACTGCCTCCTCCACCAGTGCAAGTACCAGAGGGGGACGCTGGACCAGTTCCCCCATTTCTAGCAGGAAGGCCATAGGTAGAGGAAGGAGTAGATGCTGTGGGCCAAACTCTCAGGGCTCTCTTTCTGGCTGACCCATTGCTGAAGTCAAAGGATCAGGGGGCTGCTTATGTATCAGCACCTACTCCTGGTATGAGGGGAGGAGAAGCTCATATTGGCTGTTTAAATACAGACAGTGTTTAAATACAGACAGGAAGCAGCATGTGGGGTCATCATCTCAATGTACAACAAATGGGGGTCAAGTCTTGCCTGACGCCTGGATGTGTGGCAGAGCTCTCACATCACAAACACCAAAAGACAGCCTCAGTCAGACCTTGAATCTTTACTGGGAGAAGTCCTTGTGCAATATTTCTTTCTAATTTTAAAAGTAATTTCAAGGAGGTTGTGACCAGGATCAAATTATGACAAGGATCTTCAAGCATACCTCTTTTTAAATGAAAAGTTTAAAAATCAGTGCTATACTAAAGCAATATGCGGCAGCAGAGACAGAAGTAAAACATTTTTTGGGGAATGAAGGAAACTCCAGCATAGAATCAAAGAATCATAGAATAGTTAGGGTTGGAAAGGACCTCAAGATCATTGAGTTCCAACCCCCCTGCCATGGGCAGGGACACCTCCCACTAAACCATGCCATTCAAGGCTATGTCCAACCCCACCTTGAACGCCACCAGGGATGAAGCATTCACAACTTCCCTGGTCAACCCATTCCAGTGCCTCACCACCCTTACAGTAAAGAATTTCTTCCTCATATCCAATCTAAACTTCCCCTGTTTAAGTTTGAACCCGTTACCCCTTGTCCTGTCACCACAGTCCCTAATGAAGAGCCCCTTCCCAGCATCCCTATAGGCCCCCTTCAGGTATTGGAAGGCTGCTATGAGGTCTCCACGCAGCCTTCTCTTCTCCAGGCTGAACATTTTACTTCCAGAGGACAGTAAAAGCTCAACATTTTTTGCATACTCTGAAAAAAATTCTCATTGTCCTACAAATTCAGTCATTTTATAATGATGTATTTTGCCCAAAATTAACATTATACAAGGGGAAATACATGTTAAAGTTAAGAGAAATAAAATTGTTAGAAACAAAGTCAGTAAAATTACAAAGCTGAAACCAAATTGTATCTACTCAAATAAATCACTGACATTATTACAAGTATAAATTAATTTACCCATCTTTTCCCTAAAAAAAAAATCATTGAAATGAACACATTCCTAATATAAGTGCATTTTCCAATAGAGAACTCAATAATCAATTTTTGTTCAAATTTCCTCAGCATTGAAAGTTACTTAAAATTGAATATGGAAAATAATCTGCAGTTTCTCATGTGAAGAAGGTCCTCCAACCTTCACTTCTGTTTAATTCCAGTACAGTGAATGAAATTGCCCCTGCACTTCTGCAACACATCAGACCCATCATGTCTTGATGCCCTCTTTTCCACACCGTACACTTCCAAGCAACAATGCAGCACACATGAAACACTTTTCATCAGCCTCATTTGTCTTTTCAGAGGTTTTTATGTACCTTGTAACATCTCACACCAGATCACGAGCAGCAGACATATCCATTTTTAAAGGCCACAGAGAAACATGAAGGGAAATGGAAAAAGAGAAAACCTACGCAGCACCTTGCATGAGAAAAGCCCTTCTCGTCCACTGAAAGTCATAATTTGTTTTGAAACAAAAGGACTTGAAAGCCTCAAGTGCTTGAACTCGCAGATTTAATTTACCTAATTTCCAAACTTATCACAAGGTTGCTAAATAAGAGATTTCAACATAGCAAGTATAAAACCTATGAAAAAAGAGCATACAGCTAATTTAAAAAGAGATGCTAAGAAGGAATGTGCCCCAAGCAGCTTGAAGTGTTAAATGAATTAGGAATTACCTTGTTACAGATCAGTTTGAGCTGTGGCCCTCTCTCACAAGCTTTTGGCTCAAAAATAAATGTCCATGCAGCCAAGGCTGGTTGCTTACTACTCTGACTTTTAAACTGAACGATTAGAACAGGTTTATTCACCCAGCCTCTCTCCTAGCCAAACAAGACTTTGTAATGAGCTGAAAATCCTTCTGTTTTCCTCCTGGAGACCCTTAGACCAAGGAATTAAGTATAAATATGTCACAAAGAGAGTGACTGTTTTACCTGCATCACTCTTTACTGAATTATGTCGTTGAAGTAAATGATACCTGGATTTCACCCACAAAACAAGGTGTTTGCATGATTAGGAACTCACAACTAGTTGTGATGATGCTCCACTGTACGAGTCCCATTAGTCAGCAGGCAGCTGCACGCAGCTGCAATGGGCAAAGATCTCCTTTCATACCTATTTTCACTGCTGCTGATTTCAGTTACCCTGATTTGAATGACAGAAGGATGAAATCTTTCCGCTAGTTTTCAATAGAGCATTACCTTCAAGCATTTTCTGTAGACTGTTTCTCATGACATGGATGTTCTCAATGCCTATGAATTGAAACTTGATGTTGGAGTAGTTGTCCTCATTTTCGTATCCCTTCCCTGCTGCTCTGTTTGCCATTGCATTGAGCTGGAAAAATAGGGAAAATTAGATGAAAACCCAGTAGCATGCTATTTTCAGAACAAAGCTTGTGGTCTACTGCAGTATATCAGTGTGATTTAAGTCAGGCACAAATAGGAAGCATTTATTATGGTGTCAACACAACGGGTTAGGAGTCGGAAATCTTTTACAGCCAGCACGGCGCTGGGCTGCTGAGGCTCTGACCTCTATTTTACACACTGTAGTGAAACTTCATTAGTGAAGTTAAACACAAAAAACACAGCTTATGTAGAGCTCCTCGACAAGAGCATAAAGGTTTTAATTTGGGTTTAAAAGACTATTTATTCCAAGTTAATTTTTTGATGAGCATTATGTTTACTAGCAGAATATACCCAGCAGGTGGCAGTGTCTTGCCTGCCATGCCACTGTTTCATAACATGTACTCTGTAATGTTGCCCAAGTTACTCTGTTTTCTGCTCAAATCATCCAAAAGTTGATACAGCTTACTTCTTTGAAGCTTGGAATAATGAAGAAAGAGCTGGAGTAGTTCTTCCTAAGTTTATGCTATTTTTGCTGTAGTTGTATAAGACCACAAAATATCTGAATTAACAAAATTACCACAAATATTTTCAGTTGCAATGCAGAACTATCAAATATTGTGTTCTGCTTCAGCAAAAAATACATGCAATTGGAAGCTGGAGTTTTGTCTTTGAATATCTTACTTGTTTTGTGGCGTGGGAAAGTCACTAAATGATTCTTTAGTTCATTTTTCCCAAGCATAAAATTAAGGCGTTTTTTAATGCTTATTTTCCCCCTTTTGAGGCGGAGCTGATCCAAGTGAATGAACTGCTTTTACTTTATTACTCCATTTTTATTTTATTTTTAAGTTTTGTTTCCTGTAGCAAAATCCCACTGTACAATAGAAAGAAACTGTCTTTTTGCATGAAGTCCCTGCCCTTCTACGAAATACACACTGTAAGGCTGGGGAGCCTTTGAACTTCCCAAGAAATATGAAGGCTCCAGGAGTAACAAAGCAGTCCATGTGGCAGAACCTCCATGTCACACACACATGCCTAGCACAGCTGACAGCTGCTGCTCAGGAAAGATTTCAGAATTAAATAATGGATATTGCACACCCAGACTGAAGAGCACTAACAAAGCTTTTGGAAAGACCTTATGAGGCATTAGCTGGACAAAAAGTGACTCATCTTCATTGCAGTGAGAGTCAATGCTCATGAAAAATCAAAGCAAAATATCTCTTAGCATTGCCTAAAGGCCAAGAGACTATGCAGATAACTCCATTTCTCATTTCCTTTCCAATATCGCAGGCAGTACTATTGATTTGCTGCCTCTGCGGTTGCTTCTGAAACTCACACTAACCTACTTCAGTAATCTACCAATGGTACCATGAGATACACAAGAATGTCCTTTCCTAATCTCTTCCACCCCAAACACACACACTGCCAATATTCAATTTTAATTTGGAGCTGAATGAATGCAGTTGAGTAGGATTGATTGTCTGCTGCCAATTTAGCTCCAGCTAAGATGAACAAGTTCAGCTTTTTTACATCATATGTCAAAATAAGTTTCAATGGACCAAATTTCACCTCTCAACTTTCAAAGGAAACAGCTAAAGACTAACAACTTTTTATGCCATTATAATTTCGTTTTAGATTCACAAGAAAACAGATGGATGGACAAATTTTCAATTCCCTTATTGTGTCCAAATTAATATGTAAAAATTTGGGATGTTTTCCCCATCTTCATACTTTCTAGCCCATCTATTCCCATGAGCAGAACTTTGCAATAGGAATATGTAGTTACATTTCTGGACCACCATTTGAATTGAAGCGTTGCACTAATTTCATGATGCAACTCTAAGATAGGAACCGAAGGAAACCCCCAGCATTTTTCATTTACTCAAGTCATGTGTAAAACTTCCTTTAACTTGCAGTATGCATTCAGGAAAAAGCATGGGGGGGGGGGGGGGGGGGAGAGAGAAATTCTTGTCTATCAACCAGCTGTCTGCTGATATTCTATCAATGAATAATAAAAAAACCAGTCTGAGAACAGCATGTCCTTTAAGGACAAAGTCTTCAGTGTGACTTGCTAGAAAGATATAAATTATCTGCTGAATCCTAATCTTTCTCTTTTGAAGTAGACATCAGTGTCTAAGAAGAAAGATCTGTATGCATAAGTCTAAGCCACAACAACCCCCTGAAACACTAAATGACAAGCATCTAGCCCCTAACTGACCTAATCCTCAGTAAAATAAAGGCTGTTAACTGTCTCTGCAGGAGATCAATTTTGGCACAGAAATCCTTTCTTAAAAGACAATCTGAAATAGCCCTCTTTAAAAGTAAATAAATACAAGGTTAAATTTGCAAGGCTTTCTGACACTCATTTATTTTAAATATTGTCAGTTGCCAAACTTTGCAGCTGCCACAATATTTACTAACAAGTTTTCCACATCACCTACAGAATTCCATCTGCTGCTCTTAATGTAGTTGTTGTAAAGCTCTCTACACTGTGCCTGACCTCACTTAATCTCAGTGAATATGAGGATACAACCTCTGAAGGGAACAGATCTCACTTGGCAGATTTCCTGGCATCTTTAATGTGGACAATAACTAAGTCCTGTCTTGTTATAGTTATAGAATTAATCTGTTCTACTCATAAATAGTAAGTTTATATTAGCTTCTGTAAAGCTAATAAAGGAAGGAGAAAACCAAGACAGACAGCAACCTAAGTAAAGCTCTGCATATGGTCACCTTGGTATATTTAAATGAAGTGGGAAAAAAGCTTTCTTCCACAGCCAAGTCCGTTGTTTTGAAGATTATCAAACACAATGAAGCACAACATATGAGGAGCACCTGGGAATGCTGAATTCCAGAGCCCATCAATATTCATAATCTCTGCAAGGAACCAATTCTGATGAGAGAAGAGGCAGTTAGCTTTTTTATTTCCTAGAGCAATGGGAAACCTTGCACCAGACTTGCTACCTTACCTCTACATTTGTTAAAGGTTCACTAAGGAGCAGCTAGTACTGATAAGTATCACTTCCTACATGCTCTAGATTTATAGATGCATTAGGAGGTATAGAATTGGAACAAGGCTGTTATTTGGCACCAGGCATCACAGGAGCTTTAGTAAATTAGTCAGTCTTGTAGCACAGAGAAGTAGGAATCTGCGTATACAAATTTCTTTACATCAAAACCCTGTTCTCCAGAAGTTCAATGAAAGCAGACTTTATGTCCTGAGCGGCTTCTGAAGAAGCCAGAGTTGCTGGAAATATGACGTCATTCATGACAAAGCAAGCCAGTTTTACTCTCTCCACTTAAAGTACAGGCTTTTTTTCACTGCACACAGGAAGTGTCTCAATGTCATTTACCAGAAAAGTTCACAGAATGGGACATTCCCGTTAATACCTTGTAAAACATTACTAATAGCCAAGTCAGTCAGTCTTTAGAAATAAATCCCATCAGTGAGAAACTTCCTTAATTAGGGAAGACTACCAATATCATCAGCCAGGAAACATGCTGTAACTATTATTACATATAGAAAACTGTTACAAACAAGCATTATTTATGCAGCTAGGTCTGTGCTGCATATTTGAAGCCTGTTCTGAACACACAGTGGTAGCAATCCTGTCCCAGTGCTGATCATGGTTCATTTTTTTCAGGACTACAAGTAAGGTGGTGACAGCCTTGTCTTCCCAACAGAGAGAACTGAAGGTCAAAGTAGTCACCAAATTACAAATTGCAATGAGACATGCCAAAGCCCTGATTTTCTGGCTACTGCCTCTCTGGTTACTCTGCTCTCTGGTTACAGCTCTGAGTGCTCAGCACTTTCCCACCAGTCCCCAGATCTTCAGTCAACCACCAACCAGACAGATTCCTCATCTCTGCTCCAGCTCTGCCCTTCCTCACTCCATCTCAGGATACTGAAACAGCTTCCTTGTTCCTTTCCTTCAGACCTTTGCTCCCTGTGGAGAGCTATTTGGCTGTGAATGGGCATGTGGGCAATCCAGACAACTGCTTGACAATTGTAAGGTAGTGACCCACAGGCACTGAGGCCTCGCCTGGGGGTTACTAAAGTTCATGTACGTGCAGAAGCCTTGAGAAAGTTAGCACGGAAAGCTACTGAGAGAGATGTGCAGGAGGGAACTTATAACTGTAACCTTGAAGCATATGCTGTAATAGTTAACCAATCATTAAACTGTTGCTAGCACTCGGCTAAGTGAAGTTAACCAATCAAGTGTTATCGAATGTTCTAGTGTTCTGAAACTTCCCTATAAAAGGCACGATTGCGCACAATAAATTGTTCAGCGTTTGATCACATTGATCTGTGGTGCATTGTTCCTTATCCCCCGCAGCTCCCATCTGTCCTTTTCCCATGCTATAGCTCATCCTATATCTAGTAGGGATTTTGTGAAGATTTGCCCCTTTATTTTCATTCCTTCAGATGCTTGGTAACATCAACAGGGAAGCTACTGATTGTGTAAGAAAGAACATATCCCTACTGCCACCTCCAGACACGGAAACCTATCTAGTCCTCATTGCCTGCAGCTGTTGTTAGCATGTCAATTTGGACACAAGGGGTTTTCCGCTTTCAGCCTCTTCTAGATGATTACTGACTTTCTGCACAGCATGATTGTTTAAAAGCTTTTATCTTGGCCAAAGATTTTAGTCATATACAGAGATATGGCATCTGAGATCATTATTTACCGTACTTCAGATTCTCTCTCAAAAGCATAAAAGTGCTGGAGATATTCAAAGAAGGTTTCCTCAATTCTTATAACCTCAGTGGATGGTCTTTCCTCAGCCTTATGCAGAGGTCATTGAAATTTTCATGTTTCAGGAGAGATGTTGCATGGAAAGTTTCAGTATAAGCAGGCGAGGGTTTGCAACGTTACAAACAGCTGTAAATACAGGGTTATAATGGGAATTATTTTCACTGCTCTCACCAGTAATATGTACTTACTGATAGCTCCTCTGTGTGTGGAAGCAGTTCCAATTCAAGTTATTTACTTATCTGTATCTTAACATTTTGTTAAGAACAAAGAAGATGAAAGCTCAGTGTAAAGAAAAAAGTTCTCCAAGAGCTAAAAATGTGGGCAAGGTTCATAGTGAAGATTCCCCTGATAAACCCCAATTTGCCTGTGGAGTTACAGTTGCAACTAAATCAGAAGCATGGTGAGTCGCTTCTGCTGTGCATCTTCCCTAACGTATTTAGCCCAGATTCAGTCTTGCTACGTGCAAGAAATTTAACGTACTTACTTTGGGCCGTGTGTCAACAACATATATGAAATCACTTCCTGGATTTGCTTTTCTAATGGCCTGGAGCATCTGTTCATCCTCCAGGCATCGAGCGCTAAAGCCAGATAAAGGCTGGCTGCTTCTGCATATGGAAGCCTGTGGAAAAACAGACAAACAACAGAAAAATCAACATAGTTATTAAGCAGAAACTTAGCATGCAGAAGCATTTACAAAACCAGCTCATTAGATGTTTGCATAGGTGTACAGCTACGTGGGAAGGGCAGAATGGTAAAAATGAACTACATGTTTATAAACTTATTTTTAAAAAGGAAAGGAAATATTAAAACAATGCAACCCTTCTGGCCCAA
Source organism: Amazona ochrocephala (assembly GCA_039720435.1). Lineage (NCBI taxonomy): Eukaryota > Metazoa > Chordata > Aves > Psittaciformes > Psittacidae > Amazona > Amazona ochrocephala. The sequence goes on from CM077879.1 coordinate 33,283,261, forward strand.
GTCAAGTCCTGAATCCAAATTTTAGAGCTATTTTGAATATAGCATTTTCCTAATGTGGAATAACTCCTGCAAGATGGTCTCTAGAGGATGTGAGGAGTCCAACACTGCAATCCCAAGAACACTGATGTAACGTAAATAATGATTCCTTTTGCACTGTCACTCACACTTACCAGTTATGATACTGATTACACCCAACTTACACCAGTGCATGCTTTACTAAACAGCCTGACTCTATGAGTCCAGGAAACAAAACCATGTAACATGCAGCTAGATAACTGATGGTGGTATATTTTTAGCACTGCCTCTGGAGAAAGACCTTACTGCATGGAAAGTGGGTTATACAGCCTGACCTCTAGAACACATTTATTAATCAGGGCTACTGAAGAAGGAAGGAGAGTTTCTCCACAAATCCACCAGGATCAGACATTCAGGTGAAACTGGGAAAGAAGTAACAGAACACGAAACGGGTGAGCAGGGAGGTTTTATTTCTGCTAGGGAGAGGGCAGCTAGATTTGTAAAGAGCAAGGGGCTAATACACGCACCTTCCAAGCACTGAACATAAGCATGAAGAGAATCTGCCTGCTGAAGGTCATGACCCATGCAGACTGCCCTACAGATTATTTATTAATGTGAAAAAGGACATGCTTTTTTCCAGACAAGTTTTTGAAGTATTGGTAGTTAGTCAGTAAAACATAGATCTTTAATACAGGAAAGCTAAATTGTGTGAGAGCCTGTTCATACTTTATTCATAGTTCTTGCACACAGATTGTTAGTTATCTAGAGCCTTGCCTGCTGATCAGCACACATTCCAGCAATTTAATATAAACTTATACCTCCTTTACATGAAGCAAAAGTACATTTGGATATGTCCACAACCTGCCAATTTAATAGAAGGAAGATGTTTCTCTCTCCTCCATAGTGTGCCATACACACGTACATACAGGACTAAGGCTAAAGTTAGGGTTGTGAATGAAGGTTAGGATTCAGGAAAGTATGGTCTACAACCCATTACATTATATCATACTGGGGGCCCAAAGGGTTAAGGTGTGTGCAAGCAGCAGTATGAGAGAATGGTTTGCTTGTAAATTTAGGCTTGGGTTTAAGATTATGTTTAGCCCCAGATGAAGAAACTTTTGCATTGCCAGTATTGCAAAATTAGAAAGATAAGATGTTCTAGTGACCATTGGATATCATAAGTGGAAATTATTATCCACGATATCCATGAAGAAATCACCTCCTGCCAACCCAGGCCAATTGCTTAGGATGAGCATACACATCTATAAAATTTCTTGTGCTATTTTTAAGAGTAGGGTAAGAGATGAGGTCGTGTTTACTACTTCACAGGCTGAACAGATAGTTCCAGAGTTTGATCTTATCATACTCACACAGATCTTGTAAAATGCAGAGAAAGATGCCACATTGTCATTGAATTTGTCAATACCAAAGAGCAATGGGAAAGTTATGTATATGAAAGACTGAATGAGTGGCACCTGTCTCTCCTGCATGCAGTAAAGCTCTTCCCAACCTGCTGTTTTCATTGCTGTTCAGTGTCTACCATCACAAATCTTACCCTACTCCTGCCCATTACTCTGTTAGCTGCAACTCATGCCAACCTCCAAACTCACAAGGAGGTGGTTTTTTTTCAACATTTCCAGCCCTTTTCCTATCCCTTTTAATCATAAAGGATCCAGGAGTAAACACAAAACTTCAAATCCTTGTGGTCGGAAACTTAACCTGAACTCCAGCTAAGCTCTTTCAGCCATCCTTTTTAGGTCTATTCACAGATCTTTTCTTGAAAGGCTACCCCTGATTCACTTAATTGCTACAAGTATAGTTTTTCTCCTCCTGGACTTGTTCTCGGGCTCTGGCAACCAGATCCTTCATTGCTCTGTTCTCCTCCCAATCACTTGCTCAGCTGCCTGCTACTGGCCTTAGCTCTTCTGCCACCCATGTTTCAGGACCTCCTGTACTACTCCACTTCCTTGTGACACAGAGATTGCATATTATTGTGTTAGCTGGATGATGAAGCTGGGTTTAAATGACTATATGCCTATTAACTAACTAACCGTAACTCCAGTGTGTGCCCATATGCACAAGCCACACTAACCTGACAACAATAACCATCTTTTTTTTTTTTAATAATCACTGGTTTCTTCTTGTGAAAGATTACCAAAAGAATTATGAAAACAAACCCAAAATAATCCAACACTTCAGAGCTGCAAATTCACACTTACATTGTTATCCTTGCAGTAGTAAGAAAGAGCTGGGAAGCGTCTTCGGCTCCGAAATTTAGAGCTCCCCACTATGATGTGTGCAGTTGCAGACTTTGGTACATATACTTCTGTAGGATAGGAATCACAGACCTGTGAAAGAAAACTCTACTTATTTTGGTCTACTACATACAAGTAACATTAGCCACCTCCACAGCAGAATCAAAATAAACAAAGTATCAAGGAACTCTAACCTCAGGGAATATTCCACCATTATTGTATACACATCACTGACATTTCTCAAAACAGTCTTTTGAAGCTAGAAAGTATTAATTTTAACTTACGAATAGCAAAACTGAAGCAAATGGGTTGAAGGGCTGTTTTTCCAAATGTTAATCCATGCCTCTTTGAGAACAGATAGGCAGAACATACATTCATAACAGGAAGGATTCATCACTATTACAGCAAGATTGTATTTACAACTGCAGTTTTCTCTGTAGCAGAGTTCAGAAGTAAGGACGGGAGGGGGTGAAGGTCTCCAACACCTCTCTGTTATAATGGGAGGGGACTACAGAGCCAAATTTTCCAGCAAATCTGATGATTTAAAAAACAATGCCAAGAAAAAAAAAAAGACTCGGAGAAAAGAAATTAATCCGTATGAAATGAGGATACCGAAAGGCAAGCAGCCCTGACAATGCCTAGCACTTCTGAAAGGAACCCAATGAGCCTGCAAAAAAGTCCAGATGTTCCTCTGGAGACAAGTGTGACAATAAATGGGGTCCTGGTCTAACTTCTTTTTCCTGAATTTGCCTGTGGCATTCTGGCTGGGGTCAAAAGGATATCCAGTATCTCCCTGAGACTTTCTGAGATGACTGAAAGAATTAGAATGCCCAGGAAGAAATTAGGTTCTGAGAGTCAGAGATACGGAATGAGGGAAAAAAGGAAGGGCTTGTGGTTACAGATGCTGCTGTGGTGAACTGGGTTTTATTCATGATGCCATTTTTCCTACTCTCTATCTTAAAAGAGGTCATTTTTTCCAGTTGTTTTAACAAAAAGAAAACAAACCCTGGTAGCACATTCAGTCTTCTCTGAGAAATTCACAAGCCTTTCTTAACATGGATATTCTCCAGCAACAGAGCCAATGGAGTGCATGAACAAACTTCTTTCAGAAATACTTTGGTTATTATTTCTCACATTCTATTAACATTCTAGGGACTTCAATTGAACAAGATTGAACTAGGCAGGACAGCAGGCAGCTAGGAAGATATGTGACTTGTCAAATGACTGAAAAACATGAACAGTCAATCACAGAGGCTTCAAAAGGATTGTGAGAATTGCTAGTGAGGAAAAAATATTGCCAAGTTCGCTATATGAAGTATTGCTTTTCTTGAAACAACTGTTTAGTAATTTTATATAACCCTACATTGCAGGAAAACATTCATTCAGGCACATAACATTAGGTATGATTTAAACCTCTGCCCAAGCAGCCACGCACTAGCGTTTAAAACACTGTGAACATGGTTTTTGTGTTAAATGAAGACAAACCCTTTCTCTCACACTCTATGTGTCTTTCTATGTGAAAGGGTGGAAAAACTGCGCCTTACTACCTGTGTGTACAGCACTGAGCACAGTGGAAACCTGCATCTAAGCACTAGTTATCCACAGCCAGACTGCTGCTTTACTTTACAGACAGCCTCTATAACAGAAAATCAGAACTCACTCCATAGTCTCTGTTTACATCGCTAATCTGCCAATAGTTGTTTGGAATACCCATCCGATTATATTCTTCATTGAGGTCCACAAGCTTCCAGCCTTGTTCTCGTTCTTCTTTATCTAATTTTGGATTGAATGAGAAACAATACAGCTCTTCATATTTCACTGGGGGAAAAAAAGCAAACAAACAAAACCAATAAACCACTTCAGATTTCTCATTCTGAAACCACACTTCAAAAACAGAGCTTGGTACTTTCTTTTAAAATAGTATGCTTTGCTGTACAAAAAGCACATATCCTGCTAAGCACAAAGATGCACAGCTACATTCTTCCTCTTCAGGATGAGAATTGACTTTCAGGCCAGTTTCCTTCCCCTACCTGGTCGTGTCAGACGTATCAGAGATATGTAAATGTCATGACAGTCTCGTTCCTGAGGGATGACCAGCTGGATGACCTGGAAGTTCTTGCAGCGAATCAGCAACGGGCAACCAGTAGCAGTGGTGGCCTGCTTCTCAATAGAGGAAATTTGGCTGTGAAGAACCTGCAAGGGAATTGAAAATGGTTCTGCCAAGTGATCTGAATCTTTAGGAAGGAAAATAGTTATTTATAATGATGTGCCACGGCAGGCACAGTAGCTCCTGAAACTACTCTTTCAGGAAATCACCACACTTCTCCTTGCAAACTTTTGGTCCTATCTTCAGCTTCAGGCTTAAGCAGTGCCTGATAATTACCTACAGACAAAGAGATGTTTCTGGAGTTTTTCAGCTGCTCAAACATTAGTCTGCTAATGCTATCCAAAGCTTTTTGTTTGTTTGCTTTACTGCAAGCTAGCAGTTGTCAGCAAAAGAACTCTTTTCATTTATCTGCATAGTGAAAAGATGAACCAGTTAGATAAAGCTAAAATGTTGAGCATCCTCATTGGCAGAATGGGAGTCCTGATGTAATTTTAAACACTGCATTAGGTGAGATGAAACATTACCATAAAAATCAGGAGGGGAATAGTGGGACCAAAAGAGGACAGGGTTAATAATTTGTATGAAAATCGACAAAGGATTCATAATTAAGCTACATAAAAAAAGTCTCAATTTATAACACCAGAGCTATATCTGTATATATATATATATACACATGCAACATATGTTATCTATCCCTCAAAACAGATAACTTAAAATACTATGCAAAGAAATTGTATAGTATCCCACTCTGTCCTGTGCCAAAAGAGCCCCAAAATCAAATAGCAAAACCACTGATCCAGCACAAGCAGTCAGGGAGAGAAGCAAGAGCCAGCTGAACCATGGCAGCAATTCCCATTCAAAGCATTTCTCCTTCAGTTCTTCCTGGATGATAGAAGAAACACTAGTTTACAGCAGCTGTTCCTCAGTCAATCACATCTGGTGTACATAGGGTAAAGGTCCTTCTACTCCTTTTACTGTGTTGAAATATCCAGAATCCATGGAAAACTTTCAAGAATTACTAGGCTGGCATTTCACATGCTATGAAGTTATAAAGGCATCCATATGAACTGATTTATTGTGCTTCAACTGTTTTGCAAGGTTTTCTTCAAATTACCATCAATAAAGTGACATGCACTTACAGCTAACTGAAAAACAAAACCCCAAAATTCATACCCAGGTTTCTTTCCGAGCTTCAGAACTGTTCTCCACAAATATAACATGAGTAGCTGTTAAATACAAGGTTCCCAGTGTAGCTTTTCTTGAAGATAAACGATCAAGTACCCGAACATTTTCCACCTATACAAAGAAATTACAGAGAAAAACATTATAATAGTTAGGCTATGGCATAGCCTGTGATAGTGAAATCTCCACATCCACATTTTGTCCATTGCAAATGTTCTTTTCAGTACCATGAGTATCAGGGAAGTATAACTATATGACAAAATACTGTTATATTGTTATCTATTTTGAGATCTACCTTAATAATTTTCCCCCTTTTGTGGTACCTCTGTAACCGAAAATCTGTCAGCAGAGACTTCCAAAGAAATTATGCACTTGAGCTCTTTCCGGTTATCTCACCTTATCAAAAGGGCCTGGCCTTCAGCTAACCTCTAGCTTCATGTTGTCCATTCCAGAAATTCCAGAATGATCAGTGATACACAGGAAGCTAAATTAAAACAACAGTAATAGTGGCAGAGTATCTTTCTTCAGCAGACCTCACTCAGGCTCCCAGGCAAGTCTCTGCTGATAGTTTAAAAACTGTTCCAGTGTTTGTCGCTGCGCTTCTATTAGTGCTGACAGCATTGGTCACACCAGAAGTTTTTGCTTTCAGTCACTTTTCAATAGGAATCAAGGTCTTCACATCATTGCTCTGCCTCACTGAACAGGAAATGGGCAAATCTGTCTTTGCTGCACTCCTGACAACAGGCAAGTCCATTACACATTGTTAACTCTCAGATCACCAGCTTACTGCTTCTACACCATTAATATTTGTGTCTGGCATATGTCATAGCCATTTATCTAATGGCATTTCTGACTGAGAAACTAGAACAATTAAAAAAATCAATAATTATTAAATTATTTAATTAATAATTGTTGGATATTAAATGGGATAAAACCTGCCTAAAATAATACTTAACACTTTGCTACCATGGGTGTGATGGGTTTCCGACTTCAGCAGTTTTAAAACTAAAACTAGTAATTCTCCCTAAAAAACATACCTAATTCAAACAAATGAAACCAAGGAATGCTGATGTCAATATCATATAACTTGTAATAAATGAATGAAGAAGTTTGATCTGGATTTATAAGGCTGGAATTGTATGAGAGCACATGCTTTTCATGCAAGCAGTAGCACAGATCTATGCAGCCTGTCCACTGCTACAAAAGATCTTCAACCCACTGGCTAATCTGCTCTATATCCTCTCTTCAATTCTTCACTCAAGACTTACAATTTCTTTCATACACCCAGTCGTTTTCAAAACTTGTGACTGGTAACTGTTGAAGAGATACGTCCTCATTAAAATCAAAGGGGACTAGTCTTGTGTTTGAAGTACAGAAACTGGCTGAAACGGTGCTCTGACAAAACAGGAGAGGAAAAAAAAAAAAGAGAATAAATTTAAAGAAAACCTGATCACTTTTGCATTAAAATAAATGCAATTTTGCACTAATTTCCTGAAAATCAGAATTAGGTGCAACAAATACAGAAAAAAAAAAAAAATTATCATCAGCAAAATCAATTTGTTTTTTAAAGTGCCAGAGATGCCAGATGAGATTGACAGAAACTTGCTAAAATACTCTTAAGAGATGGGATGTAGCAATGTATTCTCAGAATTTTGCAGTTCCACTGAAATTACACCAGAAACCGAATGATGCCAGCACCTAAAAATGATATGTTTACAATGTGTATTCCAAATGTATTACACTATTTTAAAAATAGGAGTAAAAAAAAAAAATCCTTTAAACCAAAATAAGCCATTTTGGTAGCAAAATGCTTAAAATCAAACAATTTGTAAAACCAAGTCTTCTCCCTCAAGACCAGTTATAATCTGTTTTAAACAAAATAAATAGCTAGAAAGCATGGATGAAGTCTTTTCCCAGGACCATCTACTTCAAAGGTCATGTATTGGGATGTGGAGGAATGGAAGCAGCGCAGCATTAACCCAGTAAGCATTCAGTAGTAAGCAAAAGAAGAGATACAAAACAGCAGGGATGATACAAAGGAAAGACATAGGCAGTGCCCATCTAAAACCCACAAATAACAACAATAAATATGATGTTTGTCTGTACAAAAAACATACCTAGACTGTTGCCCAGGCAACAAGGACTCTGTGGTGCAAGCACTGGTCTTGCACAAGGCAGTCATCATTCCCACTCTACAAACTGAAGTAGTTAGCAAAGCAGACATCCACACAGCAGGGCAGGGCTGAAGGGTGGATTTACAGACTTCTTCATCCCACCTGTTCTCCACTCATCAATCAGAGCCCCATGACTGAATAATACTAACGAACAAAGCTCTTGGTTGGTTGTTTTTTAATACAGAGCTACTAATAAAATACAGGTTGGATCTGCATGAATAGGAGCAATTGTAATAACAAATGTGCAGTAAGTCATGCTTCATTAAAGCAAATACACTGGCTGCACCAGGTGAGATCAAAGATTGACCTACCCATGCATTTTACGTCTCAGAGCCAACAACTGCAGTTGCTGAGGGAAGAGCATAAGAGGCAAGCATGTACTGGTGCTCCCTTAGGACGTTATGCCAGCTTCTAAAAAGCAGCAGCTCCTGGAGCTTCCTAAATTGAGGTTATAGTTTAAGAAAAAAACATGTTTCTTATTTTTTAATCAGTTATTACTAAGAGACCTGTATGTCTTACGCTATGATACTTAAGTTTCTTCAAGAGCCTTTGGTGAAGGGCATGCTTAAATGAGTTTTGTAAGACCACCTAGCTTCTATCAAATGGATCACCTTTGTCCATATGTTGTTACTTTTTCAAAGAAATGTTAGAGATTCTGGGTTCCTCTATGAAAGCTATGCCAGTTCTTCCCCTTTCTATCACACTTACCCATAAATATAATGATTTAGAAGGAGACCTAGGACGTATTGCAGCTCATACCAATTTCTCACATATTACCGCCTCCATTTTTTCCAACAAGGAAGCCTTTGAACATTACACCATCATTACCAGCTTGAGAGTTTTGTACTTCAGTTCTTTTAACTTGCATGGATGCAGACTGGTCCTGGTATTTTTTACTGTTCATTGTTGCCAGTTTCTTCTGAAACCTCTACTTATAATACTTTTATTGGTGACAAATCTCCTGATATGTTCTTGACAGAGAAATAATGCCAGAATGGGCATGTCCCTAAATACCTTCCCTACTTTATTCATTGATTAGTCCTATAGAGTTTCTGTCAGGATTTTACTTAAAGACATCTTGAAAATGGCTTTACTAGTAGTTTTTGCCAAGTTGTTCTTAAAAATCTCTTTTGGTCTGCCTTACTTTGTTTATATATTTAACTTGTTTATGCTGTATTTTCCTCATTTAGGCACAACTTCAACTTGAAGAAAGCCCTTTTACGTCTAATAAAAGAAGTCCTTTTAATAAGAGGCATCCTCTTACTCATTCACCCTGCTATTGAGCTATGCAAACTTTTTTTTGTCTTTTAAAGCCTTTTTCTGGAAGTCGGCTTGCAGTGAGCCCCCATATTTAAACAATCTTCATGACTCCTATAAACATTTTAAATTTTGGCTCTCTTTGTAAACAGTATTCGTATTTTTACGTAGTTTCCTCTTTGAAGTTAAATATTGCCATGGGAGACTTCCCCCCCCCCTTTTTTTTTTTGCAGTATAATGCATCTAAATATGTTAGTTTGTTGTTACACAGAGGTTCTAGCTGTATTTTGAACCAGGTCTTTCTGTCACTAAGACCAGGTCCTAGAATTATTTAGAATTACTTAGAATTTCCTTCTGTTTTATCAAGATAAACAAATAGCCTCTATATAAGCAATTATTTAAACCTAAAATTTTACTCAGAATCACCCCCCTCCCAATCCATTTACCCAATCTCAGCTTGGTAAATGATGTCTGCCACTGTCACTGCATTTCTGTCTTCATGCCCTGTTTGATCTTGTTAGGTTGTCACAGGCAATGCCACTATTTAGATAGGATGGTCGGTAGTACAGTCCTAACACTGTACTGCAGTCGCGTGGTGCTACAGTTCTACTTTTCCTATTTAATCTTGTAATTTCAATCTGCAGGGACTGTTTGCTTTTGTGATGTAGCTAATCTACGAGATTTTACTCTGTTTACTTCAAGACAAAAAATTCTGCTCTTTGACAGCCATGACTTCACCTGTCTTTCACATGTAATTTGTCACTATGTGCCTATCACATAGATTATTCTTCTGCTACTAAGTTTCTAATATGCCTGTTACATCAACAATCTCATTTATAACCAGTAACTTCAGTTTCAGCATTTTTTTCCAGACTTCTTATATTTGTACTGAAACACATACATATTTGGTCCAACCATCTATGTCATAGAATCATAGGATTGTAGAATCATAGAATAGTAAGGGTTGGAAAGGACCTCAAGATCATCGAGTTCCAACCCCCCTGCCATGGGCAGGGACACCTCCCACTAAACCATGCCATCCAAGGCTATGTCCAACCCACCTTGAACGCTGCCAGGGATGAAGCATTCACAACTTCCCTGGGCAGCCCATTCCAGGGCCTCTCTTTGCTCTGGTTAAATTAAGCTCTTGGCAATTTCTGCTTATTTGAGCAGGATTCTTCATATACTGGCAATTTTTTGTGCCACAGCACAGTGTCCCAAATAGCATATATTTTCTGCATTCTAACAACAGCTTCTCAGTTTTTCAGTACCTCAATATGGGTAAGTACAGCTCAGAATGAGCTCTCCTGCAGGTTCAACAGGGAATCAGTACTGTTTGTGAGATGAGGCAGCAGATGGAATTTTTAGGTCGCCCTTATTTCTGCTGACCTCAGAGAGTACCGTAAGGGTCAGTTAAAATTAGTGACAATCTCAAAATTTGGCTTAAAAAAATTTAGCATGACTCCTTGCTTAATCTTGCCTATATCTGAATGACGTATGTCAACCTGTGACTGTAGTATGAGAAAAATAAAGCAGGTTTACTAATAACTTGTCTCATGAACCACCTGATCATATCTAACATCCAAAGGGAAAGGGAATTGCGTACATCTAAACTCTACCTGCATTCAACTCTACAGTTCCGATTTCATTCGTTGCAGGGGGGTTGGACTATATGACCTTTGAAGGTCCCTTCCAGCCTAAACTATTCTGATTCTATGATTTATACCAAGTGCCATAAAGTGCTTCAGGAGCAGTGAGGGACTCTAAGCTCTTAAGAGCTTGTTCTAAAAACTCTCTACAATAACCTCCTGCACAGAGTACAAGGTTTTCATCTGTGCTCCATCTATGTTTCTTCTGCCCCATTTCCAGCTACTGAGACTTTCTGAAAAAGCAGTATGTTTCACCCATGTTCAGGGAAAAAAAAAAATACAGTATTGCTAGCCTCAATATTAGATTATATTCTGCTGATCAAAGGATTGAGATGAGCCCCCTTCTTCTCCACCTTCCCAATCAGGAAAAGAAAGCCAAGTCAAAAAGTGTCTTTAAATGGTCTAGAGCAAATAAGAGTATGTTCATTTCCACAAGAAAGGAACACTACATTGCAGTAGTACTTTGTAAGAAGCTGAGTTTTTCTATCTAAAAAGTAGCAGCATGCTGAGAAATCAGCATTTATAGTAAAAAAAAAATACTAATATCAGAAAGATACACTATGGTAATTCATCTCATACTTTTTCTCCAAAAAAGTGCTCCATTTTTTCACAAAAAATTCTGTAGACTGTATTGGAGAAGCTGAGAAATCGTGTATGTTCTGACACATCAGGAAAAAGCATATGGGGCAAGGACAATTGCTTTGCCTAAAACAAACAGCTGGTGGCAGAGACTGGGTCAGAAAATACTGGGTAAAGAGTAAAAAAGAGCAACACCAGCCTGGAAAGCTGGAAGCTCGAAGAGTGAAAAGAGCAAAAAAGAAAGCATTAACCAAGCCAGTCTGGAGAGTGGCATCTAAGTAAAAACTTAAGTAATTTATTTGAAGCTGTTGCCGCCATCATTTATTTTTGCCTGACGACTGTGGTTGTCTAGGCTTAAAGAAAAAACTGCCAAGAGAGGTATTTCAATGATTGCAACCCCTTACATGGGGATAAAAAAGTTGGCCAGAAACTCCATTTTCAATGCAACACAGATGACAGAAGAAAGGAGGCAAAAATAGAAGTTGAAGGGAATTCAGATTAAGACCAGATGGAAGGCACTTTTTACTCAGAGAATGAACATGAAAAATGACTTACAAACAAGGTTGGCAGGAGGTCATTCAAGAAAAAAATGTCACATTAGGAAAAAGTGTGGGTCAAAGCTTTACGCAGGCACAACTCCCACCAGTTTCAATGGGACTCCCACCTAAGAAAGACAGGCAAAGATATGACCTTGAAAGTGTTCAGAAAAATTGATGTGCCAAAATGTTATTCCTAAAAATACCCATGTACCCTAAATTGCTTTCATTTTTAGTATAGATTACTTCTTGAATGTGCTCTGACTGCATGGCCAATTTTCAAATGCTTCTTGAATATGCCACCTTAATTCCTACCTCTCCAAGATGTTCCAGTATCTCCAAACGTATGGCAGTATTATAAAAAATGCAGAAGTTACTGCTGCTTTTTCATACTGTTCGTGACTCCACATGGGAAAGCTCTTTAAGATAATGCAGTATCAGTTCTGACTAGGGAAGTGAGAGAGAAGCAAAGCTGTAGAGCAGATTGGTCATGCTGGGAAAAAAACATGCCTTGGAGCAAAACCTCAGTCCCACTCCTCTCCACATCATTTTGCTTCCTGACACAATGACACTGTGTACAGCGTGGAGATGCTGTCTGATACAAAATGGTCTCTACTGTGGGGTTTTCAAATAAAATGAAATTCTGAATTAGGAAAAAACAGCTCAAAGATTTTTACTCTGACTACATAGGTTTTCGGTCTGTGTGTTTGCTTCCTGTGTATTAGCTAACCTGAAAAAGAAGACAACGCTTGAAATTGCCATGTTCTGCCATGGTAATCACTGAGATGGCCATTACAATTATCACTGTGCACCTGGAAGGAGAAAACCTATCTGGCAGCCAAGAACAAAATAGCTTTGCTCCCACGTATTACCAAGTACTCCCCACTCCTTCAGGAGGAGCTGTTACCAATTCCTCTAATTGCTTATCACAAATAAAGGAAGATAGGCCAGAAAATTCTAAGAGCCAGGAGAAAGCTACTAATTAAAGGTAAGCAGGGAATGTCTAGCTCAGACCGCATGCTCAGGGGCTTCTCCATCATTCAGCAGGTTAAGATTCACTGCTCTACAACAAAAGACTACCAAAGCAAGTTCCAGAAGAAAAGTGGTCAAGTACCTTGGCATCTGACTGTACAAAGGAGTTTCACTGATTCTTTAAGGGTAAAGAAAGACCACTTTCACAGCAGTCTTTGCTGCTCAAAATGTTGACCCAAAGCCAAGGAATGGGGCCTGGCCCTAGTTACACATGTGAGTGAAAGCAAGAGGAAACTGAATCCTGGGAATTAGTGACATGACTCTGACCAGCTTCAGCATTGCAGGCACGCAAATGCTAAGGGAAGAGCTTGTGCAAGCCAAATGCTTGAGCCTAATGAGAAAAAAGGAGCACAGCTGGTATGGTTTGAGGCCAAGTGGAATATGTGAGCTTTCTTCACCCTGGTTGACCCCAACAGTCCATGTGTTCAACACAATTCCTGAGGGTGAAAAAATACAACATGCAAAAGACCAAATGCTATTACATTTTTTCTTTTTCACACAAAGACAGTATAGTGTTGTACTTGTTAAACAAAAGATAAAATAAGGGATCTTTTCGCAAAACTTGGAACAAGAATAAAAGAAAACTGAATTGCCAGCTGATGCTGCCATGTAATGTGGTTTCTATTCTATTTCATGAGAATCATGAGAACTGTAGCTGATTCATGTAACTTTCTTATGCTTCCATGTCTGAAAAGTTCTCCCAAGTGCAGTAAAATAATGCACAATCAGTCTGTTACACAGAGTTGGATGGTTGCATATGTCAAAAGAATCTAACCAAAAATACCAAAATCATTGCATTTAAGCAAAGAAACCTTAAGCTCTGAATTGGAAAAAGTCTCCTCAGGACAAACGTGACAGGATGGGGGAAAATAATCCAGAAAAATCTAAACAAGTCGAGTTTACCAAAGGACTGAAGTGAAATGGGAATACTGGGAAACAGCTGAAAAAAATTACAAGAACTCACCATAATGTTAGCAAGACAGTGAATATATTACCTAACAATTTGGCTTAAGAAACCCCTATTTTTCTGCTAAGTTCTATAAAAACTGGGAGCTCAAGACCATATTATCCGATATAGCTGAGTAGCAGTTGTGTAGTGGATGTAGTGAACAATAACCTACTACTATTTAGTAATTACTGGTACCTGTAAAGTGTACATAGCATTGCAATATGGTGTCAACATCGTAACACAAAGCTCATCCATAATACGTTTTCTCTTTCAGTCTGTATTGGGTCTTATTTATCTAGAAAAGGAGAAGAGAGCAACTGAGTCATTTCCTAATTTTTTATGTGTTCTATTAGGAATGATACCCAACAGCTTTAATTTAGGGAAAAAAGTGCTTCCTCAAGTTAGGAAGTTTTACTTCATTTGCCAAAAGTGTTCAGATTTAGTACTGAAAACATATACAGAGAATTATTGTATTGCTCATAGCAGTAAACTGGAGTAGGAAGAAAGATTTCTGTATGCAGCTGAAGGACACTGAATTGTATCTTTAAATTTCTCCAATTGACACAGGCTTTTCTGTTGCACATTCAAAATTATGGCCTGTTCAGCAGTCTATTTTAGAGCAGCAGTAACCATGCCATTTCAGTTGTGCAGGCCACAAAAGATTTGCATTAAAGGATTTGTAGGACTCCCTTTTCTCATGGTAGGGATCTGTCTTTCTCAGCAGAGTACACCTGTACACCAGGAAATGTCAGCGTGTATTTTCTGTTGCAAACAGATCATTCCTTTAGCTTACAGGCACTGATACATCAAATAACAGCACTCAAGTCCATTAACAGCAGACTGAGAGATTCCAGCCTTGACCACTCCAAAGCCGAACTTCCCAAATCCTCCATTCCAACCTCAGTATCCTATTATGCATAAACAGAACTCAAAGAGTACCCTGCAGAAATGATGCCTTAATGATTTTCAGTACCATTTTGAAATGCAACAAGTTTTAGAGTTACTAGTTCAGACAACAGATGACAAGACAGCAAATTAAAGTACGTGGCTATCCATGGATTTTAGAACTCATTTTATGGCTTTATCCAGCTGCCTCTTTACTGAGGGTCACATTATTGAAAATAAGAAAGTCTGGCATAGAAAATCCAAAGGAAGTCTGCCAATTCCAGGATTAGGAAAATATTTATATTATTATGGACTTAAAGCAATCTAAATCTAAGAGGAATAGACATAAAACTAGATGTAAAGATAAACTACCTTTCCAATTAATACAAGTCAGTACACAGATCTCACAAGGGAGAAAGTGCCTTCCCACTCACACAATGTGCAAAAAGTAAGGCATTCAGAGAAAGTCTTGATTAAAAAAAACCCAAACCAAACTAAAACACTAGAACCAAACCAGAAATAAAATGCCTATTGGAGAAAATCAAGTTTCAAAAGCAAGTATGCTTTCAGAATAGAAGGGCCCTAATGCTAAGGGGAATATGAAATAAGGAAAACCAAGTGAAAATAGGACCAAAACCATCAAGACAAAATGTTAGATCCTGAGTTTTTTCAAGACAGAGGAATTATTTCAGTGCCTTAAATGGCGTTTGGATTAGGACCGCTGGCTCAATCAGTGTTCATGCTTCAGGACAGAAATTTGGAAGCATCTTACCAGATGGATCATGCTTTCCCTCATTTCCCTTTACCTTGCCTGTTAGTATTCTGAATCAGATGGTTTGGTTACAAAATTAGAAGCAGCACCAGTCTGATCTAGTCAAACGAGTTCTGTGGTCACTTGGCAAGTCATTCACCTCACAAAGGTCAGTATGCTCCTGGGCTTACTGTAGATTAGAAAGAACCAGTAAACATTGAATTAGCTATTATTTAAATAGTGAACTATCCTATGGACACAGGCACAGAGTTTTGAGACAATGAATATATTGCATATATTAACAGCTTTACCTGTTTCAAATGACACTTCCAACAGGATGACAAAAGATTAAGAACAGCGATGGACGAAAAGGACCAAAAGCAATTTTCTCTCTCTTTTTATTTTTTTACTATATTAATATATCAGTATGAGAATGCGACTCACATTACAGAAGTAACAAAACAGATCTAAGAATACTGAACAGATGCAGTTGGTTACTGCAGCACAAAATGAAGAAGGTATTAATACCATCTAAGTTTCAGTAGCTTATTTAGGTAACTAAATTAGAAGCTTATGCACATGAAGACTAAATGGTGAATGGAGGCTATGAATGTCTAATAGGATTCTGTAAATTTCTTTGACTACATCTGTGGAGCCTCTGTTCTTAAATTATATACCTAATGCTAAATAGTAAAAATCTCACCCTTTAAGTAGTGATTCCCAAAACGAGAAAACAAACAAGAGAACAAACAACGCAAACTTCACCCGAATAAACAGAAACGTGACATTTCAGCTGCAACTGCACTCCAAATTTTTAGTTCTAATCTTCTGTAACAAGCAGGTTACTTGAAAAAACACAGTGGCATACCATCACTTAAAAAATATTTCATTATGTTGCCCATAGAAAAACAGCAACCCCCTTTCACAAAATGGGATTTTTATGCATCATATAGCAGTTTTATCTGTGCCACCTCCTCCAAGCCCAAAGACAAGGGAGAAGTGTGTGATCACTTTGTGATGTTTTGAGATCCCAGCAACAGGATGTAGGGTTTTGTCTACTGCCCCAGCAGAATAACACTGTTGGGGCAAACACATCTGTAATACAAATAAATTTTGCATAGAAGTTAGGAAAAGTGAATAGCACCGAAGACTTCATGACTGTGGTGTGCTCCTGTGTGAAATCTGCCAAGGTTGGTTTGCCTCCTTGCCCTTAGCAATGTGCATCTAGTGCTTGTGTGGCAAATAGAAATAGCCAATGCCTTGATCACTCTGGCTTAGCTTTTCTCTTACCCCTCCAGAATCTCAGAATCATAGAACAGTTGCAATTGGAAAGGACCTTAAAGATCATCTACTTCCAACTCCCCTGCCATGGGCATGGACACCTTCCACTAGACTCCCATTTGACAATTCCCATTGAATTGTACTTTGACAGTCCTCCCAGAGAACTTGTACCCTGAAAACCCTGATCACCCTGAAGCTCAGAAGTGAGACTTCCAACTCCAAGCTCTAGAAAAAGTTTTGTGGGGAGAAAAAAAAAAGAACTGACCTAGGACTGCCCCAAGTCTCTAGTTTCACTGCTGACTTGGAGGAAGGACAGTTCTCAGATCCTCAGTAATCTCCTGGGTAGACAGCCAGGGAAAAGAGGCAGATTTTCACCAGAACCCTGCTGATGCTTTCATAGAACTTCAGCAACAACAATAGCCTTCTGTGGCTCATTTTGGTCTGGTAAATAAGAACATGTCCATTTAAAACTCCTTAATTGAAAAGTTCCTGGTAAAGAAAAATAAAATTATGAGAGATGAAGAATGGAAAGAAGATGGAGTCCAATAGAAACACTTCAAAAGAAGGAAAATAGCAGCAGTACAACCTGATAAGCCTGGGAGAAACAAATAAAACATCCACATCAGTGAACAAGAAAAAGGAAATTCTGCTCAGGGAATAAAGCAGCAGCCAAAATCTTCCAGTATAACAAGCAAAGTCTGGTATTCACACATATACCAGTGCGAATGAGCCAAACAAAACCCATGATGTAGGGGAGGAGGAAATCCAACACCCAACGAGCAATTCTAGCTGTGTGATTCTCTGAAATTACACTGCAGTATTTCTTTTTAGCAGGAGTTAGCTTAATTTCACTAATAATGAAATTACCTTGAAACCCACCCAAATCAAAGACAGCTCTGGATCTCCTAGTCCCCAGAAGGCATGCTATGTGACTTCAGTAATAAAGATAGTAAGAAAACTCAGGCTGAGATGGATAATTCCAAGCTGGATTGTAGGACAGTCAGGTTACCTAGGAAAATATGAACTATGAGTGAGGTAAGCTGCAGATATTGTTTGGATCAAGGTTGCGGTCCTTACTATAATCAGGCTGTGGTTCTGGTCTCCAGTCAAATGCAGCTTAAGTTTAAAAGTCCACAATTCTCTGATATGGGTTAGGAAAAAAAAGAACTTTGAGCGGTAATTTAATTAAAAAGGTATCATGAATGCACAATAACCATGATTTGGCCTTTTGACCATTTTCTGAACAAATATTTTGAGAATAATAGCTCTTACCAGATTTTGTTTAAACCTCAACTGACTCTAATAAGCAGATCTTTTGATGACTCCAGTTCAGAATAAACATTTTTGGAACAAATTCCAAACTGAGATTTTAAATCCAATCCCACATCACCTAGATATTTTCTGCAGTTCCTATTTTATCTGCCTTCAGGATGAACGCCAAACCACAGCATGATTTTTGCATAGTATATTACAAAGCTCATTTGTATTAAATTTATCATTTGTACTCAAAGTTCCACGGCACAAAGATAGAATAAATGGAACCCACCCAAAGAAAACTAAACAGCAGTCTAAATAGGGAAGCTCCCTTAGCAAGAGAAAAAGAATTCATAATGCGCAAAATCGGAGTCAAAAGTGTCCAGAATCAGTGTTGATTTCAATGCATCACTTTGAGTATAAGCAGTCAAGTAGAATGGTGTGTCTGAAATCATTAAACATCACTGGCCCCAGAACATGTTAAACATTTCCTAACCGTGATGTAAAGTGAGAAAATAGTTATAGAATCAGAAATCACCAGCTGAGCTGTAAGGTGCACTGCTCTAAGTTGTGTACTTGGAGGAAAGAATGGAAACCACCTTTACACAAAATTTGAAAAGCAGAAAATCAATTTGCAATTCAAAGAGGTTGCAGTGACATGTCTACAGTAAGCTGATGACCCAAAACACTAGTACAAAGGCAAGGGCCATGCCAACCTCACATCCTTTACCTTTCCTAAGTAGCAAACTAAATAAAAATTTACCAAGTGCTAGGACTACTACAATGCAATGCCTGCAGCACTGCATTCCCTGGCTTGTAGGGGAAACAAGGAGCCCACATCCCCAGCTGACTCCTGATATTGCCTTAGGACTGCTGTCACCTTCCTACATCACAAGTAAAATCAAACTTCTCCAAAAGGAATTGTAGCCTGAATATGGAGAGCCTAACTACAATATCACTTCTTACCTCAACAGAAGGCACAAAGAGAGCAATGGTAGAAATACCCAGTTTAGCATAAAAAAAGGTGGAGATCCATAGCTCAGAGCACGCAGCTGCAAAGTAAAGATGAGGTGTGCTGGGTTTAATTTTGCCATTGACCTAGGTGGACAAATATTTTGCCATTTACATATGTCATATATAAAGTGGATGTAAATTACATGGGTCTTTTGATGGAGACTTTGGGAAAACTTGCATATATTCTAAAACTTTTTGAATGAAAAGCAAGAACTATGGAACAGAAAATAGACTGAAACCAAAAGGAAACAGAACTCATTTACACACACTGGAAATTTGTTTTGGAAAGTAGTACATCTGGTAGAAAGGTTTGACATTATCATGAGAAATGGCAGCGTATCTTAAACTCTGCCTGTGAAAGGGATCACTGAAAGGAAATACCTTACCATGTCGTCACAAAAATGAAAGCACTTGAGCAACTCAAATTATCCCAAGTATTCTGTTAACATGAGACAGTGAGCCAAATGAATTTCTGGACTAGCTCCACTGAAGACAGCCTTACACCAGGGATAAATCTGATGTATTGGCTATTGTAAGTAGGCCATTCAGTAGGCCTCCTGCCAACATATAAAGCCAAATGATATGGAACAGTGGTAAATAAAATAAAATCAGGCAACTGATTAGGAACAGTTCACAAAGTCCCTGTGTGGAGTATACGTATCTTCAGAGCTGTTCATCTGTCAGCCTGTCCATGACCATACATATTTCTACACATGTCAACAAGATGTGCTGCTAGTCTGTGCAGAAGTGTTGCTTATTAATTTTTTTATGACTGTTAGGAGCAGTTTGTCACATTTCGGGTTTTGAGAGTTATCCAAAACTATCTTACTGCTCAATCCATGCCATAGCAGTCAGTGGTTTTACTAATTCCTAATTTTTAAAATATTATTGGAATTATATATAATTCTATTTAGCAATCAGTGACTTTTAGCAACTCTTAACAGCATTCAAATTACAGCCTTCATACATAGGACAGCATTTACTTTGTGAATATATCATTACTGAACATGTACGTATGTACAAGCATACATCATGCATGCAGTCTGTGTTCTACCCACAGTATAATGATAATAGCATTCAGTACAATATATGGTGTGTTAGGGACTTGGCTATCCAGAGAGCCCAGGAAAGGTCCAGAAGGTCTAGGGAATACCATTTCAAAAATAATAGAGAGAAGCAATTTTGTCTAACAGACAACTGCCAAGAGACCTGGCTTCTCTTTCTGCTACTTTTACTTGCTAAGGAGAGACAGCAGTTGAATTCTTCAGAACTAGACTTAAAGGCATCATGTCTTTTGGTGAAAGACTAGACAATGTATCATTAGCAAAATTATGTAGTTATGGCAACAGCATGTGAAAGAACAGAACTGTTCTTTCAGGTGGATGCACACAGTCTGCTGGGAAAGAACTAGAATGGCTTTTGCAGCGGGAAATCCTGCTGAAATCCTGTGATGCTGCCGCAAAGCACATGGGTAAAGGTGACCCAGAGAACAGAACATATTTAGAGTTCAAAAAAACTTTTGATAATCAAAGGTTATTAGAGAAACTAAATTGCCATGGTACTGGAGGAAAGGTCCATTTACAAATGAAGTCAATTAAAGGACAGGAAGCAAAGACTGGGGCTTAATGGTCTCTTTTCAGGTTGGAGAAGAGTCAACAGTTGAGTCCTACAAAGTCTGGTGCTGGGACTGGTTTCATTCAACTTTTTCAATGATCTGAAGTAAAGAATATGCAGTGAAATCTTCAATTCTGTGGATGATCATAAGCTGTCTTTAAGTAAAATGCTTCATCTGTGGCACAAAACCACCAGAAGAGCCTTGCCTTGTGTGGGCAAAAGAGTCACAGGAAAGCTTCAACATAGACAGACACAAAACAGTGCGCCTGTAGGAAAAACAATCTAAACCATATCTACACAACCATGGACAGAGAATTAATAGTTACCACGCAGGAAAGAGGTCTTAGGGTCACTGTTGACATTTCTCCGGAATTATCAGAATCTGGTGGGTTGTGATCAAGATTTACAGCGAAGGCAAACATGGAACTGTTATTCATCAAACCCTTGAAGCTAGAAGCAGGGAGTATTGAGTAAAACTACTAAGAACTTTTTAATAGCTAGAAGGAAGTGTTTCTTTCGTAGCCACAATCTTCTGCAACTTGTTTCCATGCAGACTGTAGAGGCAGAGGGTTGTCAGCAGCTTTGGCAGACTCACACAGAGAGGTCCATAAACGGACACTAGCAGAACTAGGAAAGGTTGGACACTAATACAACTGTGAGGGTACAGAATGTGGCCAGGTTTATATTGCTCTCCTTCTGTCACTGTCAGACACAGAGTAGTGATCTAAATGAACTACTTGTCCAGCTGGTATGGAATTTCTTCTTGCCTTTTTAATGACAGTTATTTTATCGGATTTATTTTACTGTTTATCATCCATCACTCACTATATTTATATTTCAAATGAAATAAAAAATATTTGCCAAGTCCTAATGGATGTCATGTAATATAGACTTTTTTACTGCCTTTTGAAGGGAAAGCTTTTATTTGGGGCAGGAATTTAATCTTCAGATATTAAGTTTATTAGTTTTTTAAGTATGCGTTTATCTAGATTTTCCATTTTGCTGGGTTTTCAAATCAAGGAAAGTGTCATTATCTGAGATTAATACCTTTACAGAGTAGGGCAGTTGCTTGTCAAACGTCTCGCAGGACAAAATTGGATGGAGTCAGGAAATTTGACACCAGAAATGACTACATGATACAGTGATAATACCCCTATATTCACATAGCTTTCCCTCACTTATTTTTACATTACTGGCACTGGAAACCATTTAACATTACATTCCGAATTCTAAAAAATAATAATTAAAAAAAAATCAGTAAAAGCAAACCCCCCCAAAAAAACCCCAACACTGCCCATAGCAGGGGGGTTGGAACTCGATGGTCTTGAGGTCCTTTCCAACCCTAACTATTCTATGATTCTATGATTCTATTCTATGATTCTGGTGGCTGATTTAAGCTGAGATTTTTTGAGGAAACAAAGCAAAGATACCAGTTCTGCTAGGTAACTGTATGTACACTGACTTGTCAGTGCACTTAGGAGTAACTGGAGAGATGAGCTATTTCAATACTGACTCTTGTTGAGTGTCCTGGATTTTCTACATTTATGTAGGAAATATTAAAGGATTTTTGTATCACTTGAACCTTTAAAGAATGCCTTCTAAACTGCTTCATTATATTAGAAAGATAACTTTTGGCAAAGCTGTAATGTAAGGGAATGCTAGGAACCAATACTGCAGAATCACCTTGCACTGAGTAAGATTTCCAGTGCCTTGAGTCATCAGTAGAGTGCCTACTCGCAGCTGTTGGATACAGAAATGGGTTTTGCATATGCATAGTAATATTTGAAGGACTTGCTTGTAGAAAAGCTGACAGAGAAGCTTCCATTGCCTGGTCTTGCCTGGGCCTTCCATTCACAGCAAATAAGACCATTTATTTTTAGGATTTTTTCTACCCTTATTCAGTCATTTTCAGTATTTTCCTCTTTCATGCCTTCAGCATTCTTCAGCTAATGGTCAGGAGCATCTGTGAGACAACTTTCACTAATAATTTTCTACCTTCAATAGAATACATTCTTGCTATTCTGAGATTCTTCCTTCCCACATACGCAGATAATAGAACATGAAATAAGATGTGAGGAAACGCAGTTGTTGTAACTGCCTACCTTTTTAATATATTTGCAGCTCAACACCTGAAGGCCCCAAAATGTAGCTAAAGTAAGAAAAGGCCCTCATCTCAAAATCAAGTCATCATACTAAATATTAATAATAGACAAATTGCCACAAATCAAACACAAATAATCTTAATCAGGCATTCTGGTTAATAAACAAATGAAAAAAATATATGAAAATATATGAATAAATATGTGAAAAAATATCCTACTCCCACTTCAAATTAATATATTCATTTGTTTCTGATTTTTATTTTTAACCTGCAATGTTCATGTGTCAAAATAGTATCTTCTTTATCAGGACACGATGGCAATTCTGTTAACAAATACAGGCCTCATGCTGCCCAAATGTTGGTATACAAACACTAAATAAAGTCATCACCAGGTCTGAAATACTGGGATAAATTAAAGGCATCTAAGAAGCAGACAACAGACCTACAACTCATGGACAGCATCAGTGTTAACAGGAAGGGTAGAATAAAAACCAGGAAAAATGCCCGACAAATCATCAGCCCACATCTCAAAACAACGAGTATTTGCTCGGATTTCACAGCAAACCTGCTGAAAAGAGCTCCGCATCAGCTACAAAGCCCGCAGAGGATGGGTATGCGCAGCCTCACGCTGCAGGGCTCCGGCCAAAGCCTCCTTCCAGCAGAAGCAGCAGCCGCCCGGAGGAATGGCGGGATGCTGTCGGAGCGCTGCCGGGGCCCAGGCGGCCTCTCCCGGCCCCGCCGCCCGCCCGCCCGCCAGCTGGGACTCACCTTGGGCATTCGGATGTGCTCCATGGCGGCGGCCCCCAGTCGAGCTCCTCATCCACCTCCCGCAGCCGGCGGGGAGGCGGCCGCACGAACCAGGCCTCTCTCCTCTTTTCTCCTGTCAGCCGTGCTTTTAAAATATATATATTTATTTTTGATAATATATTTATCTTTTAGTTTTCCTCGCCTTTTCCGGAGCAGGTAGGAAGGAAAAAGGGAGGATTTATTCAAAGCAGATAGCGTGCTCGGATGCTGGCAGGTCAGCGGCTGGCTCCACCTCCCAGGCAGCTGCCGGGGTGCCTCGCCGGCGGGGATGCTTCTCGCCCGCTCCGGTCCAGCCCCGGCCCCGGCCCGGCCGCACCCGCGGGGACCCTGCGAGGCACCCCCGAAGGGAGCAGCCTGAAGGTGGCTCTATAGCCGTTTGCTGTCTCGCCTAAAATTACACCGTTCCGTCCTTCCCTTCGGGAAAGATAAGACCAGAAACACAAAAGCGAGCTCTGTCTGACATCGCCTCCCCCTATTATTTTTCTCTTCCCTGGTCCAGCATGTACAGTATCTCAAAGACAAAAGCTGCAGTTACTGAAACTGAAGCACTGACTTTTGTTTATCTCCAGCTCTGCTTGTCTGTTGTTCTGTAATTCATGATTTTGCTGCATCCTCAGATTTGCACAAGGGAAGGTTTTTCATGACATGCAATTTTCAATCTTATGCCTGAAATTCTTGTCCCATCGTTTGCCTTGCCTGGTCCAAGAGAGATGTTACCTCTTGGAGCATAAAGAAATGTTGCAGAGCTGTTTTCCCCAGCTTACCTGTGCAAAGATGGAGAACAGGTATCTCTAATAGTCTTTGAATCACTCTCATATTTCTGAGCACAAAGAGAAACTTTTCAATGTATATGCCAACGTGCAAATGGCTAGAGGTGCTAATATATTATTTCAGATAAACCATAAACTTTGAAGCTTGTCAAATGCCAGGTATTCTACATTGATCAGTTTATTCCAGCAATTTTTCACAAATAGGGACTAGCCTCACAAAGGGATGGACACAAATGTGGAAACCTGTCCAACCACACAAAGGCCATGGCAGGAGTGCTCTGCTGCAGAGCAGCAGAATCTCCCTACATATCCTCTCTGGCCTGCAGACAACAAAGCAAGATGAATTTGTTTTGTGAAAGATAAAATATGGGTTGAAAATAACATGCATTTACAAAAAAATGTGAATGCATTTTACCCCAATTTAAGGGAGCAATGGGTATAGCCACGCTGTCTCCAGCCCTGCCTAAGTTTCCCCAATCCTGCCACTTTCTTGCTAAGGAATGGCTAGGTCATTCAGTGTCAGTGAGATGTTTGGTCAGACGGGACAGCAGCTGCAATGTCAGGGCTGGTCTATAAGTCATCCCCAGACGTGACCATTCTCCTTCCTTCCTTCCCTATTTTGGTCTATTTCTGACCTCCTTTTTCTCATAGTACAACTGCTGTTACTGAGCAGGAGTGGCTGGAATAACCATAATCTGAGACACCATCAACTGGATGAAAACTCTTCTCTTCTTGGAGTTTTTAATATTCCATTTTATTCTGTTTACTCAGATCTGAAATGAGGATTGGAAATACCATTTTCTGATTGAAAATTTGATAGGATCCATAGAAGTGCATGAATTTCATCAAGCGTCGACTTCACAAGACTTTTGATCAGTGACATATTGTGCTTTCTATTTTAGGCCAGAGTCATCAGAATCAATTAAGAATTAACCAGCCATGAAATACGTTTCCTTTGCAGTTATGGCTGATGTGATTCATTGCATACGTTATCATCTTGTGGCATTTGCTACAGCCAGTGCGTAAGTAAAGTTGGAAGAATGCACTGCTATCCTTTCAGTCCCCAGAGTTATTTACTTTTCCTCTGGTACATCTTGTGATTTATTACAGCCAAGTTCAAATCCTACTGCTGACGGCAAGAAGACTTTCAGAGTTAAGTGAGAATGCACTTTATCTCTGCTTCACATTCATCAGTAGCTGCAAAACGAAGA
This sequence comes from Amazona ochrocephala, assembly GCA_039720435.1. Classification (NCBI taxonomy): domain Eukaryota; kingdom Metazoa; phylum Chordata; class Aves; order Psittaciformes; family Psittacidae; genus Amazona; species Amazona ochrocephala. Next base: position 33,308,684 of record CM077879.1, read on the forward strand.
CATTGCTCAGAGGAGACTGTTTATGTAGCAGTCAGTTGCTCAACATCCCACCAGAGGCCTTGACTTGTCTTGGACTGGTGAAATAATTAATGGGCAAGCACAGCTATGAACAGAACATGGGTTTAGATGAAAGTTATGCCTATTGCAATTGTCATGGAAAGCTGCAGTAAGCGCAACTTTCTGAACATTCTCTAGCATTTTTCATTTGCATTTCACACTCATGGAAATTGCTGTTTTAACAATCCTGGAAATGAAATCGTCTGTGTGCAGTAGAGGTGCAGTGAGGGCAGCAACACAAAATAACAATCCATAGCCTACTTCTCTGACTCAACTAAGTTGCAGGGCCAGGAAAATCAAATTGCCATGCTTGCATAGATTTTGACCTCTGTCCTGGGTTGTTGTCTGCTGCAACTGCCAACAAAGTTCTTGATTGATGTCACATGAAGAAGGCAAGTCAATGAGGGCTAGAATGATACCAGTGGATTTTCTGTATCCATAAGCAGTAGAGTCAGCTTTCAGTCTCATCCAGTAAAACCTGAGAGCACATGTTTCACTTCCAATATGTAAGAGAATCCTAGGAAGACCAACAGTACAAGGATGTTACTGAAGAAACAAGAAGCCTTTTGAAGGCTTTTAGCTTCCCTCTTTCCAACACAAAACCACAATAAGAGCATGTGGCCTTAGCAGGCATTGTAGCTTTGCAGCGCTGCAGCTTCTTTCCAGATGAGCTTTCCTTGGTGCCAAGATCCCAGAGAAGAGATGCCCTCACGCTACACTAAGGTATGGATCTATAACAGGCTCACAGCATGACTGAGCTGAGCTAACTGTTGCCAGTGCAGCAAGGGGAGCCACTAGCTTGTTTTAGCTGCTTGCCTCTTCTTCCAGCTCTGCAGCTCCCTCTGCCTATGCTCTGGCTTGGTATTTTTCTGGCTTTAGTGCCTATAAGCCAAGCGAACTTGCTGCACTATTTGCTTTGTTTTAGCTATCTAGCTTTCAGTTATTTTTGTGTGATGAACTGGCTTCCTGTCTGATACAGAGGCAAGGGGGCCAGCTGAAAGTGAGTGGTGACAGGGAGCCAAGTTACAGAGTAAAAAGGGAAATAAGAAAAACCAGAAGAGAGGAGCTGGGGGGTAGTGAGGAGAGGTAATTTCACTCACTCATGAAATGTGGCAGGCATTCATACACTGTAGCATCAAAACTCCTGTTTGCCTGTTACCTATTGCACTGCTGATAGCCTCCAAACAGCCAAAGGTGCAATTTGTAGGTGTCTTGACAGTGTATACTCCCAGGATAACCAGTACCATCTATTTAGAAAGTGTGTTTATATTTGTTTCACAACTTTTGAACTTTTTCAGGGAACATGCAAGTTTCTCATGGCAAATGCACTTGGACACACAAACTTCTCGCCCAGTTAATCAAGCAGGAGCTGCATGTGACAAGGTAAAGGATGCAGGGAATAGCTTTCACTTTATTGTTTAACTCAGCTAACTGTTACTAGGTTTGACCATTTAACATTTCATTTGAGAATTACTCAAAGCAATCTTTGATTTTGCCTTGTTACCAAACAGTGTTGCATTTTTATAAAAACAAATTTATGCGGAAAGAATACCAGCAGATCTCTGGAAATTTTATTGGGTTTGATCCTATTCTGCAGATAGATGAACTGATATGATATGTGATATATGAGATATACATGACATATGATACACCATACATGATACATTATCTGTATCAGGCCGGACATATAACTGGCCTGAAAGACATAGTAGGGAAATAAAACAGATGAAGTTGTAGTATCACTCAGGATGTATGTCCAGTTACTTATATGAGGGTTCCCCCTCTGGTAAGATTTTGATGAACGGATTGCTGTTAAAAGAGAGCATTCCAACAAGATTAGAATAGTTAATCCAGCTACTCTGAAAATATTGTATTTTTCATAATAAAGCATGTTAGGACAACCAACTGGAGAGTACGGTGTTGAGACATCAGCTGTGGTATACTTAAGCTGCTATATATCATATAGCAGTTAAAAGAATGTATAGCAGTTAAAAGAATTTATAGCAGTTAAAGGAATGGGTCAGTTGTTAGGCAGGGATTGCAGGGGGAAAATGGAAATATGTGCTTCTCAATATAGCCAGTAGGGAAACAGACTCTTCCACAAGATAATTCAAAGCTCCTAAACTCTTGAAGTAGTGCAAATACTGCTTAAGGATTTACCTCGTTATGCAAATCCACATAGAGAGATATTTCTACGTACTCTCTTTTGCCAGTTAGACAGCTCAGTGAAAAGCAATTGATTAATCTTGGCTTCTCAGCAGGACACTGCTGTAATCAATTACTATATTGGGAACAGAAAACTTGTAAGAGGGGCTCCCGTCTCCCCCCATAGATTAGCTGTGCTTGAATACATCTGAGCAGGTCTGCTTCAAAGTTAAATCTTCAACTATGTAGAGAAAGTTAGAATAAAGCCGATTTATTAATTTTTAAAGATCTTATTTTTCACTAAACTAACAGAAAAATGTGCTTCTTACACTTAAAAGTGAGAATTTTTAAAAATGGGTATTTTGCAAGTGGCTTTACTACAGAGTCAGGTATCAGCCATGAGTGAATGTGAGAAATTGAATTCTCTTTGAGAAGTGTTAGGCAGCTGTCCCAGCTCCTAGAGTCATGTAGGGATTCTCCAAATTGCAGTATTGTGATACTCTGACTGCCTTTACAATATATTATCCAGAATCCTAGCCAGGAAGTATTCCCTTAATTGATATTAAAAATATCTATTTTTTAAATAATAATTTTTTAACTTCTCAACCCTTGCCATTGAAATCTTCAGTCACAGGCTCAGCCAGAATTTAGGAGAAGAAAATGAGACTACTGAGTTCAAAGAAACCACAACTGTGTATAGTCTGAAGCAGTGTTGTTCAATGAAAAATAAAATCGTCGTGATAGCAAGGCAGCTTCCAACTTTTTCACAAAGAAAATTTTCTTAACTTATGGGATTGTATTAATGATCTGCCTAGAGCATTTTTCCCAACATGAGGAAAAAAGAAATGGACATAGTATACTTGAGTTTAAGTAAAAAAGAACAGAGAAGAAAAAAATAAGTTATTAAGAGGGAAAATGTATCCCATGGTCTTTGTATAGGAATTAGCTAAAGCTATGTTTAAAATACTAAAGAGTTAGTTTATCCTAAAAGTCCTCATTGGCCTATGATGATTATAAGTCAGTGAAGCAAATGTGACCTTTTCAGTTATGAGATTTATGCATGAGTTCATGAGGACAGTAAATTATTTTTGATTACTTTCCAAAAGCTACAGAAGCTCCAATGTTACATGTAGGGAAACAGAGAAATGGCATTTGTTTCCAAAAATACAGAATAAAAACTTTTCATACCACATGGAAGCATATTTTTATAATACTCTATTTTTAGAATTTGTTCTCTCTGAACTTGAAAATCAAACCTTAAGATCAGGCTTAGGTGCTTTTTTTTCTTTTAATTGAAACAAATATTATTAATTAGGTGCTAAAGCAAAACATAATTCTTTGAATGTCTATGCAGAACACCTGAAACTGATGTGATTCCTACCATCTTGCTGACAAGCCATCGCTGTAAGTGGCCAGAATCAGTTTTGGCTGACTAATGCCTCTTGAAATCCTCCTGAATTTCAAGTGATGACCTCGGCTTCTTATCTACCATAGTATTCAGGAGATAAGATGACACTGTAAAAGCTGACAGTGAAGTCTGGTTTACTAACCTTCTGTGAAAAGGCCGTTCAGATTATGTGATAATCTCTAAACTACTGACAAGCAATTCAGGTTTTGATAAATAGCTGATTAAGCAAGGGTCATAGAAACCTCAGTGTGCAGTCTGAAAGGGTGTTATTGAGTTCACATGTGCTTTTCCAGAACTTGTCCAGTTTCATATTTGAATTCACTTTGTTTCATTTCCACCTGGTCAGTATGTTTTAGGTTCCACTACTGCTTTTTTGGGTTTGGGGAAAAAATTAAATTTTGGGGTGGATTCTGAAGAAAGTTTGAACCACTTCTGGCATTCCTGGACTGAAAGCTCTGAGGCTCAGGAAAGGTCTTTCCTCTAGCTCCTGGAAGTTTCTCACTGTGTATAGTATTAGATTTAAGTTCTTTCTCAATTATTTTAATCGGTTATGCATGAGAGGACAGTGCTTGTTGTAATCAGTGCCGAGAGCGGAATGTCCAGGGTATTGTTCCAACAAATTTTTGCTCACTGGTCACAGTCAGGGTCCATGAATTATCATGGTTGAAAGGTTCTCATCTGAGTCAAAGGATGCAATCTCTAGAAAATCCGTGTGTGGGATGAGATGTATCATTAACTGAACATAGCTACAGATATGGTTGTACATAACTGTCCACTCTGAGGTTAACAGTTAACTAACAACGTTTATAGTCAACACACAAAGCATATGCCTACACTGTATTTTTGCTGCATGCCACAACATGAACTTACTGAGCAACTTGTATTTGCTATCTTACGTCTCTACTGCTAATCTGCATCTGTACAAGTCTCAAGAAAACTGGCTCAATAGCTATTCTATGCCCTTGGTGCCCACAGAGGGCAGACATCTCTGTGTCGATGCTCACCAGCCATCTGCCTTGTGCATATTAGACATCACTAGCTTATGTAAGTGCAATGCTTTAGAGTCTCGTCCTTTCTGGTGTTTCCCTCTGTCACAGAAATGCTACTGCTCACTGCTGCTGTTTTGCACGTCAGGCTATGGCAGCTGGCCTGATGCTGTTAGACCATGCCAAAAGAGACCCCAATACAAATCCAGATTTGGTCATCATGCAGAAACTGCTGCCAGCGCAGCTGTATGAATCTGCTAAGGAAATACTCCTCTAATAGCAGAATGTTGGGTCCTGGTCTGGGCTTTGGCTGGAATCCACTGTGGTCTCCTCAAAGTCAAAAAAGACTGTATCTCTATTAAACCAAGAATGGGACTGTATCATTGAAGCTCAAGCTGACTATTGGGATGGCATAGCTTGCACATATGAAGGTTCACATCTGAAAGCCTCTTTTTCTAGTTGCTGCCTGCCCTTCAGCACCAATATACCTTCTCATCATTTATCCCTGTGGAAAAGAGAGTGAACATCAGTCTGCAGACCAACACGACTGCCCAGTCGTGCTTGTTGCTGGCCAGCCAGTTTCCACAGTAATATGGTCATTGTTGATGTGGTTATCGTGGACAGCTCCTAGTACCATTTGGTCAGCATTGGCAGCATACCCAAGAACACAGTGACTTTCAGGCATTGTCAAAATTCACAGTGGGAAAATCAGCAGTATTTACATTTTCACCCATGTTGTGCCCACCTAACTGATATATTCATAGGCTCATGATGGCAAGTCTTCTGAAAGTTTTAAGTTTTCAGAGACAAAGATGTTGGCACTCTCTTTCCTTTGGGGTACATCAGCAACCAATGAGCTACCCACTACTTCCAGTGTATGTCTCCCTGCTACAACAGGGTGTCTTGACAGCTTACAAGCTTATGGCCAACTTCCTGTAGAGCCAAAGGGAAGCTTTTATTTCAGTGCCTTGTTTCATGCTGGAGGATTCTGAGGGATAAACTAGGTACTGGTAGTCCAATGCCAGCAAAATTATACCTGCCTGTTGTGCTTTATCTATTGCTACTCTCTATCAGCCTCAGACATTCCTTCCAAAGGGGCTGTCCACAGGTGAATCTTAGGGCAGGAGCAGGCCTAAGCAGAGCACATGTCCTTGTATCCCTGGATTAAGCCTACAGTGTGATCAGAAAATGTTAGTGAAAACAGAGATGAAAAGAAGAAGAGGTGTTGCAAATGCTATTTCACCATGGATTTGCTCATAAGCAGAACACATGGAATTCCTTCAGTTCTAACTGATGTGGGTTATTTTCTATCTATGAAGGCTATTTTCCATAAACCCAAGGTGCGGTGTCACTTTGGCAGACGGAAGCATATGACTGGGGGTAAAAGCATGCCTATAGGAACCATTTTTCATTAGGAAATCACCAGCATGACTATAAATATTCATAGCTGCCCCAAAACCAAGCTGACAGTACTCTGTAAAGAACAGGAAACTACCACTGAAGACTCCTGTTCTCCTGTGTCAACATGATGCATATAGAATCATAGAATCATAGAATAGTTAGGGTTGGAAAGGACCTTGAGATCACCTAGTTCCAATCCCCCTGCCATGGGCAGGGACACCTCCCACTAAACCATGCCACACAAGGCTATGTCCAACCTGGCCTTAAACACCACCAGCGATGGACCATTCACAACTTCCCTGGGTAACCCATTCCAGTGCCTCACCACCCTTACAGTAAAGAATTTCTTCCTCATATCCAATCTATACTTCCCCTGTTTAAGTTTGTACCCGTTACCCTTTGTCCTTTCACTACAGTCCCTCATGAAGAGTCCCTCCTCAGCATCCCTATAGGCCCCCTTGAGATATTGAACTAGTCACGGAAGCTGCTTGAGGTATTCATGCCCTGCTTGGCAAAAGGTGCTTGTCTCTTCCCCTTTCTGCCCTTCCTGATGTTGCAGGGACAGTGACTGAGGAGGAGGTTAATGATTCAGCTGCTGTGATAGCCTCTCAAAGTTGAAGACATCCCAGATGGGCCAGAGTTGTCAGCTTGTATCCTCACATAAAGATCAGGTGATAAACCCTCTAACGTAGTGTCTTCCTTACTGCAGTTATGGTATCACAGCTTCTTGTGCTGTGAGCATGTTTGACAACCTGCTCCAGGATACCTGCTGTGGTTGCTGACCTGCCTTTGTATTGTTCAAACTGAATCAGAACCCATTGGTGAGTCTGACATATCCAGAAAGTACAAAGTTATTCTTCTGTCAACAAAATCTTCAGCCCTTTCCTAACACAACTGAGCAACTATGTGAGTTTTTTTCTAGTCCCAAGGTCAATCTTCTGTGTCTAAAAGACATCTTCTTTCTTGCTGAGAATGATCAGCACAGTGAAGATAAGGACCAAATCCTCAACTGGTGGCTTTCTGATATGCAGAATTTAAGTTTTTTAGCATACTGTTTGGTGGTTCTCATGAGGAATGAGGGCATCTCCGTATTTTCCTGAAATAGAATGCTCTGGCAAAATGTTGGGATTGTTTCAGAGGGGAAGAGGAGAGACTGGCACTTGGCAATACATGTTTCTCCACTCTCAAGGAGTGCTCTGCTACAGAAATTTCCTTTCAGCAATCCCACAGTAAATCTGAGGTGGAGCTAGCTCCACTGCCTCCGACTGCATCTGATGAGCTGGGGAAAAGGGAGGAAGAAAGAGCAAAGCAAACTGCCGAATTGACAAAGTAGAAGTACTTTTGTGGACTGGTATTCAGGGAGCAGATGTCTGCTTTGTTGTTTTACCTGTGTTGAAGTTCAGAGATGTCTGTCTGTAGCATTCATTATGTATTATTAAAAGGAAAGTAAATTTCAGAGAACAATTTCTCTATATCTCCAAGTGTACAAGCACAGCTTCTGTATTGCAATCTCTATGATCTTAGAAAATGTTTATATTTAATTGAATTAATTGAAGTCTTAATCTTTCTGTTGCGTTTTGCAAGAGGGAAAGTTCGGCAACACTTTGCAGAATCATACAAGAAAATACTGGGATTCAAGATAACTTTCTCTTAGATGCTTTGGCTTTTGGTGTTTTCTTGCCAAGGGTACAGGAACATGCCCAGTAAGATTCCATGGGATACAGCCCTAGAGGACAGGGGGCCCAAGACTGTTGGTTGATATTCAAGGATCACCTGCTGCAAGCTCAGGAGCGATACATCCCTACTAGAATGAAGTTCAGCAGGAGGGCCAGGAGACCTCCTTGGATGGATAAGGACCTGCTGAGGAAAATTCAGAGGAAAAAAGAGGCTTATAAAAGGTGGAAGCAAGGACAGGCGGCCTGGGAAGAATACAGGGATGTTGTCTGGGAAGCTAGGAACTAGGTTAGGAAAGCAAAGGCCCACTTAGAATTAAACATGGCTAGGGATGTTAAAGGTAACAAGAAGGGATTCTATAGGTATATTGCAAATAAAAGGCAGGCTAGGGACAAGTGGGCCCTCTCCAGAAGCTATCGGGAGAACTGGCTACCCTGGATTTGGAGAAGGCTGAGGTTCTTAATGACTTCTTTGCCTCAGTCTTCACCGGCAAATGCTCTGACCATACCACCCAAGTCTTGGAAGGCAGACACAGGGACAGTGGGAATGAAGACCCTGGGCCCACTGTAGGAGAGGATCTGGTTCGAGACCATCTTAGGAACCTGAATGTATACAAGTCCATGGGACCTGATGAAATCCATCCACGGGTCCTGAAGGATCTGTCAAATGAAGTTGCTAAGCCACTGTCTATCATATTTGAAAAATCATGGCAGTCAGGTGAAGTTCCCGATGACCGGAAAAAGGGAAATATAACCCCCATTTCCAAGAAGGGGAAAATGGATGACCCAGGGAGCTGCAGACCAGTCAGCCTCACCTCTGTGCCTGGCAAAATCTTGGAGCGGATTCTCCTGGAAGGCATGCTGAGGCACATGAAAACCAACAAGGTGCTTGGGGACAGCCAGCATGGCTTCACTAACGGGAAATCCTGCCTGACCAATCTGGTGGCCTTCCATGATGGGGCTACGGAACTGATGGACAGGGGTAGAGCAGCTGATGTCATCTACCTGGACTTGTGTAAAGCCTTTGACACTGTCTCACATGACATCCTTCTCTCTAAGTTGGAGAGACATCAATTTGATAGGTGGACCACTCGGTGGAGAAAGAACTGGCTGGATGGCCGCACGCAAAGAGTAGTGCTCAGTGGCTCAGTGTCCAGCTGGAGACAGTAACGAGTGGTGTCCCCCAGGGATCAGTGTTGGGACCGGTCTTGTCCAATGTCTTTGATGGTGACATGGACAGTGGGATTGAGTGTGCCCTCAGCAAGTTTGCCGATGACACCAAGCTGTGTGGTTCGGTTGATAAGTTGGAGGGAAGGAATGCCATCCAGAGGGATCTTGACATGTTTGTGAGGTGGGCTGATGCCAACCTGATGAAGTTTAACCATGACAAGTGCAAGGTCCTAGACCTGCGTCAAAGCAATGCCAGGCACAGCTACAGGTTGAGCAGAGAAGAGATTCAGAGCAGCCCTGCGGAGAAGGACTTGGGGGTGTTGGTCGATGAGAAACTTAACATGAGCCGGCAGTGTGCGCTTGCAGCCCAGAAAGCCAACCGTATCCTGGGCTGCATCAAAAGGAGTGTGACCAGCAGGTCGAGGGAGGTGCTCCTGCCCCTTTACTCTGCTCTCCTGAGACCTCACTTGGAGTATTGTGTGCAGTTCTGGTGTCCTCAACATAAAAAGGACATGGAAGTGTTAGAACAAGTGCAGAGGAGGGCCACGAGGATGATCAGGGGACTGGAGCACCTCTCATATGAAGATAGGCTGAGAAAATTGGGGCTGTTCAGCCTGCAGAAGAGAAGGCTGCGTGGAGACCTCATAGCAGCCTTCCAATACCTGAAGGGGGCCCATAGGGATGCTGGGGAGGGACTCTTCATTAGGGACTGTGGTGAGAGGACAAGGGGTAACGGGTTTAAACTTAAACAGGGGAAGTTTAGATTGGATATGAGGAAGAAATTCTTTACTGTAAGGGTGGTGAGGCCCTGGAATGGTTTCCCCAGGGAGGTTGTGGATGCTTCATCCCTGGTGGCGTTCAAGGTGGGGTTGGACATAGCCTTGGATGGCATGGTTTAGTGGGAGGTGTCCCTGCCCATGGCAGGGGGGTTGGAACTCGATGATCTTGAGGTCCTTTCCAGCCCTTACTATTCTATGATTCTATGATTCTATGTTGCTCTTTTCATTAGCTTCAGAGTGGATATATGTATAAAGTATACTTATGTATGTGGTATACACATACAAATACAGATGAGCAAAGATGTACACAGTGTACCTAGTCATAGAATCTAGAGCATCTCTGTAGGCAATCACAAGCCGCAGTTGTAAACGTTATTTTCCTTAGGGAATATGAAAGTGATTAATGAATGCTGTTGTCATGCGGGATGGAGCAGAGTGTGCTGACATTATGGTTTCCCTAGTGATATAACTGGGACTGAATGATTCAGGCAGCTTTCTTCCCACTGCATTCGGCAGAGCTAATCTTAAAAATGTGTCAGTATATATTTATACTCCTTCTTTTTCAAGGGCAAAAGGGCTGTTTAAGTCTTCCACATCTGGCTGCTCTCTCCCACCCTTTTCCTGTGGGAAGTTCTTCTCTCACATCTATGGTCACAGAGAAGGGGAAGAATAGCTGTGTTGGGGAATACAGCAACCCAAAGGTCAGTGGAACCTTCCTGGGAAAGCTGATTAAAAGCATCGCTTTACTCTGAAAAGTGATTTTGTGAAACTTCCAGTTAGTTCTCTGAGTGACAGAAACATGCTGAATCATAGGATTTAGGAAAACTGGAGGTTCTGGTAGGTAGGAGCTCTAAGGTACAGTGGAAAACTGCAGAACAAAAGCTAATATATATAGTGAAAATAAAAGTAAGATTATTAGTTAATTAATACCAATGCCATTGATGTAGAATTGCCTTTGACATTAAAAACTACCTGACTGAAAGTTGTGGTGCAACTCATGTTTCTCACAATGTGTTTACGTTGCACAATTGGCATGTACTGCAGAAGAGCCTGACCAAACGTTAAAAGATCCAAGTTTGCATGTCAGGAAAAATCTAACAGCAGTGACCCAAAGCTTTACATGAAGAGTTACCAGAATCCAGAATCAAAGACTTGTTTGTTAAGAGAGTACCTTTACTTGGAGGTTTGTTCTCAAGTGGAATTCCAGAAGCTCAGTAAGACAGCCTTAGCAATTCATTTATACTGCTGTATGTTATTGTTCTTTTTTTGCTGCTCCCCATACCAGACAAACCGCCATGGGAGGGCTGATGCTGCTTTTGTCCAGAACTCCATTGAGTAATGCATATATGCATAAATAATGCATAGAACTTCTGAACTCACTGAGACCCTCTATACAGATCAGACTGCAAATCTTGCACCTACTTCATATCTTAGAAAGACTCAAAAAACAAAATCACAACCCCATCCTAATTTGAGTGGTTACTTCCTCCACTTCTTTCAAGTTAAGGTGTCCATTTGATGCACAGCTCATGTGGAAAAGTAGAGATGAAAAGAATCCAGCCCTCATATTCCTGTAAGGCACATTTCATTCTTTAAATGCTCCAAAACTCCTGTTGTCTGGTTTGGCTTCAGCAAGTCATCTAATATAGCTTGCTGTGGCAACTCATCTGATTCATTATGGCTAATCAAACCTTAAGTGTTTAGGCAAATTCTGACCCCAGAAGAGAATATATTGAGCTTGTGAACAGCATCTGTGTACAGGACTCTGTAAAGCAGTGGTTAATATGTAAGCAACCTGCTGGTAACTGTAATGAAAAGCATGTTTTCTTTGCTGATGAGACTGGGCAAGTTTCTTGGCATGTGTGCCTTCTACTTTTGGAAGTTTTGTCTACATGGACTCAGTTGCTCAACAGTTGAGACTTGCCTTATGATGCTAGAGGTAGTTCTTGGTTACCTCAACATTATTAACTGGAAAACAGAGCTTTCCTGCCACTCCCCCTTACACTCCCCTTCGTACACCCCCTTGAAGTCTCGAATGGGAGACCTGCTTTATGCAGCTGAAGATCAAGTCCTGCCAGAACTTTTTTCCTACTGCTATGGAAAAGCAATAATTCATTTCTGACTCTACATAGCAAAGATCTCTAATGAAAATAAACCCCCAAACTGTTGGAAACATTTAAAATTGTCATCCAGTGTACACACAAATATACTTTTAAATCTCCATACCTTTTTTGTCTGCAAGTGCATAATGAATTATTTACAGAGATACACTACCTTTCTGTAGTTTTCTGATGCATTTAAATATTCTTTTGTTATTGTTCAGTCTAATAAAAATACAGTGGTTTTTATTTATGAACACAGATTAAAAATACTTCTTGGATTTTTTTTTTCTTTGCAAACTTTTTTCCCCTCTGTGTTTGTATTTGAAAAGTTTAAAGGACAATCTGTCCTGCATAATAAAAGCCCTTATTTGTCTAGTGGCTAAATGTATTCCAGGCAGCAAAAACGTGAAGCTTCTGTTCTGCCAAGTGATTCTGTCATGACCTCATGGGTATTAACCTGTGTGCAAGAAAGAACACCTTCATTTTTATGTCATTTTTGTTCCTCACAGAATCACTGACTGTGAGTAACATTGCCATGAACTAGGTGGAGAAAGGGGAGGAGGCTAGAGCCACCCCCTCCCACCAAATCATCAGCCAGCACAACTCACAGGGACACTAAAGGCACCACTAAGTACCTTTCTTCAGATAAAACTTCCCTGAAAATGCTGATACTAGAATTAATGTGCCTACCCCACATAGCTAAGTACCTGTGAGCGAAGTTTATTTTATGAGGTGTGATATCATTGTTAGGAATATTGTGTTGGAGAAATGTATTCTTTCCCTCTCTTTTTCTTCTATGCCACCCTGCTTCTTTGCTTCTTTGAGCCTTTCTGTATAATGCATGAACGACTGATATGTCTGGGCTAATAGCCTATATTTTGCTATACACATTATTTACAATCAGAACTGTAAACTGGATCTTTTAGATCCAGTTAGCATGTCAGACTCCAAAAATTTGGATAGTTTTTTAAAAGTCATCAGGTTTTGCAATGTTAAATTTTAAGTTAATTATCTTCAGAACCTTGTTTTCTGATCCTCACTTGGATCAAGACATGTTTTCCAGGTTTTTCTTTACAATGCAAGGGGAAATTTTCTCCCAAACTTCAGACTTAAGGTGTTGAAGAAACCATTTTAAGATTTATGGTTAGGACTTATGGACTGAAAGAGGGTAGATTTAGATTAGATATTAGAAAAAAATTCTTCACCATGAGGGTGGTTAGGAGATGAGGAATGGTTTGCCCAGGGAAGCTGTGGATGCCCCTGTCCCTGGAAGTATTCAAGTCCAGGTTGGACAGCTGTGAGCAACTTTTGAACAAAGTAGTGGAAAGTGTCCCTGGCCATGGCAGAGGGGTTGGAACTGGATGATACTTACAGTCCCTTCCAACCCAAACCATTCTATGATTCTATGATGTGATTGTAGAAATTGATGGCACTGATGCCTGTTAACATGACCCAACACTCAAAATCTCACAAAAATCTACAGAGCAGTCTGAAATTCAGAAGAAAAGAGGTGGTTATCTCTATACATATCACCTCCACTATATGAGGGATTTCTTCTCCAGGTTCATTTCCTGTACCACCATAGACACGGGTGACTGCCTTATTCATTCTCCCTCACTCGTTATTAATTTTTCATACTTGTATCTAGTTATTTGATTTGGTCGAACCATTTAATAGCGGACTAACCCACTAAGACTGGGAACTGGGAAAGTAAAGCTACTTTAAGGGTTTAAATGGAAAACTACATGTTCAAACTTCAAGAGTTTGTTTACTACAAGTGTTCACTAAGTATATTAATACTTATCTCTTTAAGATTTCCTTCTGTCAATACATCCCAAAAGACAAAATACTCAGAATATGAACAACTGAAAAAATAATGTAGTGAAAAACAGTAAGGTGAAAGGAACATGTTAACAGGGGAAAAGACTATAATTTACAGAATGAGAACCCAGTCTTACCTTCCCTATCATATCACTCAAGTAGAAGATTGAAGAGTGGGAGAAAAAAAAGAGGACCAACCACCATTTTTTTATCTTAGTTTTGTACATGTGACAAAAATCTTATTGCTATTATCAGCTAAAGAATGGGGTAAAAAATGGTCACTTGGTATTTGTGCAGTAACAGCACATAGAGTGCAGCAATAATAAGCAGGGTAACTAGAAATTTCACAAAACTAGTTTTGTATCACAGATTTGGTGAGACTAACTTATTCTGTGGCACTTAATTATTTTAGCAACTGATTTCTGACATGTAATGCTGTACAATCATATAGAGGACTTAGTACAGCTTCATATTTACAAATTCAGCTACTCTAAAAGTACCACCCAGTATAATTCTTAAGATTTTATTCCTCACAAGCATGATGTATTGATACAGATTAGAAAATTTAGTTAAAACTGTTGTCCTGCACACATGGCAAGAGCCAGAGCAAATAACTTGCTGACTGCCAGTGGTTTGGTTGGTATGAAGTAAGAGACTCACAGTATGAGAGCTGAATCAGAGTTACAGATGCTTGGCTTCTTTCAGATTTGCAGTTCTGTAAGAGATTCCCTGCAGAAGGAGAAAGGCAAAACCTAACCAGGTTAAAGCTGGGATATGATCTACTTTTGAAAGAAGCTATACAATGTCCTAGTCTCAACAAGGACAAGAAAGGTACTTTTGAGTTTTTGCATATGCCAGTATCTAACAGTGTAGTGATGGTGGCAGGGATTTCATTCACCTGGATTAATTCTTGTCTGTTTACTTGTAGTTATGGAGATACAGAGCTGACTGCTGATCCCAAACATGCCCAGGAACCTTTGGTAAATAAATAAAATATTCTTGGGTGTGTTTGTTGTCAGCATGGAACTCCGTGACTCTGTTTCTGATCTAGCTGGTTTAAAGCAGGACTGTGAATATGTTTGTGAGCAGCAATTTCACATTTGACTATAGGATACATGCATTCCCTCTGAGGTTGCAAAACCAGCAGACAGAAATAGCTGCTATTTGCTTTAATTACATGATACATTAGCATACACTAAACATTTGAATCAAAATTGATGCACTTACAAGTGGCTAACGATAAACTGACAGCTGATGAGCTTGAGCCCCCCACAACAGGAACTGTTCCAAAACAGACAGTTGCCTTGGGTGCACAGTCAGTGGGAAAGGACTTTGCGCAGGAGAAAAGGAAAGCTGTGACTGGGCAGGACTACCAGACCTCTCAGAAACAACGTTGCTTGGCTTTGTGACACTCTGCTGCTTTTTCCAAAAGCAGCTACCCGTCTGTCAACATTTCAAAGACACCACAGTGACCGGGGGAGCAGGGAAAGACACCTCACTTGTTAACAGAGCAACGTAGTGTAATTAGGCCTGGGATAATATCTGGCCATTCCTCCTGTTCAGGTAGCAGCGTTTCAAAACCCCATTAATACTGGATGTAAATATTTTATTTCTGACTTTACAGACAGTATTGACAGAGGAAGACGTGCACATATACACAATGGCTTCAGAAGGAATCTTTGCAAAAGAAAAGTCCTTTGGTCAAATAGCTGGAACCTACACTATTAAGTATTACTTTTTTAACTGAAAGGAATATTGTTATTTATTGCGGAAAGAACTATATTTAAAACAGACAACTCCTCTCCAGAAGAGCAAATGACACTTAGATCCAATAAATTTATGTAAGAGTTTACCCCAGTAGTGAAACACTTGTTATATGTGACCTACTGACAGCATGAGGTTAGGTTATCATGATAAAAAAAATGGTTGGAAAAAGTTTAAAGATGTGACATAAAAATTCAAAGACAACAAAGACTTTTTCAGAAGTCAGCTGTATCATTAGCACTGGTGTTCATCAAACAGCCTCTGTTTTCTTAAAGCCTGCAAATAGGGATACATGCATGTATGTATATGTATATATAATGTACATATGCATGTATATGTGCACATACACACCATATACAGTGACAGAATATCACAGAAAAGAGATGAGCAGATTCACAGCCAAATTTTTTAAAGGCATTCCCAACAATTACTAGGATTACAGTGTTGAGGACTTATGTAAGTAGAATATCTATAAAAAGATGATGATTGTAAGATTTATTCCAGCTATTCTTAATGTTACTTATTCTTAGTGTTGGCTATTCTTAGCCTAAGACTATTCTTAGTCTAAAAATTTGTTTTTTTTTTTTTTTAAAGATATCTGGCCCTGGGTAATGATTCGAATTATTTATGCTGGAGGAGAGGGAGGCACAAAACCTCTCCAACCTGTGGACAGAGAGCTGCTGAGTCCCAGACATCTCAAACAAATATGGCAAGGCTTGTAGGAAGAGACAATTTATTAAGCTGACGGACAACACCAAATGAAAAGAGGCATCGTACATGTGACAGGCTAGTGCTGTATGCCATCCTGTGGCACTTTGCTGCTCTCAGCCATATTTTGCCTGTGATGTATCCCCAAAACTCCCGAAGCGATACCAGCATGCCAAGTCACAGCCACTGTGGCTCTTTCCCCTTAATTCCCACCGCTTCCTGGCGCTTCGCCCCAAAATCCCACACGGAGCAGTGCATGATGCACCACCCCACCAGATGCTCCTGAAAGCTGTCCTGGAAAATACATCCAGCAAGCGGGGGAGAGCGACCGACCCAGAGCAGCCATTCCTCCTGCCTCCTAACTCAGCGTCAGGGGGACACCCGCCCAGGGGCTCACCCATTTAAACCCGTGTGGAAATTTGTTTGTGAGGTTAGAAAGCCCCGGTGACAGTTGGTAATATGAAATGGGAGACAGCCGCTGGGGGACTGTAACGGCGGCTCCTCGGCCGTTAGGAAGTGCAGGGGCTCTGAAGCGGGCAGCGGCCCCAGCCGCGGGTCAGCCTCCCATCCCCGAGAGACATGGCGGGAAACTCGGCTCAGCCCTTCGGAGAAGATGCTCTGATTTCAGCGCCGCGCCACCGCACCGCCCAGCTGAGGGGGTGGCCTGGCTCCGGAGGGGAGGGCGGGAAGGACTGGGGCGGGATTTGCCGGCTCCGCACGTGTGGGACGGCCGGGCATGGGGGCTTTCTGAGGGGAGGAGCGCGCCGGCTTCCACCACTGCCCCCGCACCTCAGCATAGCCCGACCCGCCGCCGGGAGTTATTCCCGTAAGTGGTGCCCTTCTCCCACCTTTCCTTTCCTCGGGACTGGGTGGGCGAGGGGCTGGCGGAAAGCGCCGCTGCCGGTGCCTCTCACTTGGCTCTCTGTGTGCGGCTGGAGGGGCTCTGCCCCCTGCCTCCGCGAGGGGCTCCGCGGAGCTGATCTTCGTGCCAGGTGGGGAGGGAGGCGGCCTTTTAGTCTGCCGCAGGAAAAAGGGCACTGGCGGTTCCCCGTTGGCCCTGGTCGCCGTGCCCGCCAGCGCTCGGTGCCGCCGGGGAGGGTGTCGGGGGGCTCTGGCGCCCGCGGGGCAGCGACACGGTGGGTGCCGGGGGCCCCTGAAGGCTGTGGGAGGTGCGGGATTTGTCCGCTAGACCTGGGGTAGCATCTGCTGCTACTGTAGAGGTTTGGAGGGGTGGGTAGGTGAAGCTGCCCTCCCTGGGTTTCCGGCAAGCTCGTTCAAGCGCTGCCTTTCCCTGCGGGTGCTATCCCTGCAGGATTTTATTGAATCAAAGCTGAACAATCGCAGTTTAGAAAATGTTAACTTTCTGCCAGCTTCGCATGTTTAAATATAGAAATGTGTTTGAAGTACATGTCATCCCATGTATAGTGCTACCGGCAGCTGGAGAAAGCTAATCCAGTAAAATAACGTTTGAAATTTAACCTATCTGAAGCAGCAGAACGAAATTTTTCCTCTTAAAATTTTGATTATCACTTGAAATTTATGATACCATCTGGATGGTGAGTATTGTGGAACTGTTGCAAGTTCTGCTTCTGGGTGAACTCCATTAATTCAGCTGGACTACATTAGTTTTGGGGGAGTGTGGGTATCACACCACTTGGTTCTGCTGGTTGTTATCCTGGTGCTTAACACATCATTCTACCAAAAGTAACTTATCTCTGGAAGGGATAGAAGTTTCCACAAGTTTGGCTGAAGCTTTGAAAGGGGCTTCCTCAAGCCTACCCTCTGCTTCAAGTATATTAATACCTAATGTGTATTTATTTTAAAAGCTTTCAAACACATTTCTCTTTGTGTTCTTCCTAATTAAAACCAAAACAAATACATTGAGAGACATTCAGATGTTTCAGAGAGGGGGAATGTGAAACAATGGATCATACGGAACTTGTATATATTGGAACAAGCTGATGGTAGTTTATTTATGCTAGAAAGACAGAACAAATTCTATGAAAAGTTTGTGTCGACACTGTGCAGATTCAGTGCACAGTGGATACTGGATTAGAATTTGGATTACACAGTGTGGAAGATGTTTTGAGTTCTGGTTTGTGTTACCTAATGGCATTAAAACACTAAGATTGATAGTAAAAATGGGCATAAGGCCTACACAAAAACTAAACTTGTTTCATTTACATGGAAGTTGTGAATGCTTCATCCCTGGCGGTGTTCAAGTCCATGTTGGCCATAGCCTTGGATGGCATGGTTTAGTGTGAGGTGTCCCTGCCCATGGCAGGGGGGTTGGAACTAGATGATCTTAAGGTCCTTTCCAACCCTAGCTATTCTATGATTCTATAATGTACTATACAGTCAGACAGAAAAAGACATGGTGCCTGCCCTTCTCCTCTAAGCAGTTGTCCACTGCTGCAGTTGGTTCCATTTGGCACTGCCTCTGTCCACACAATTCTAAGCCCCACTGGGCTCTGAGACAAATTGGAACAGGAATAAAACAAGCCCTCAGAAACATAAGTAGCTGTATTGGTATCTTTTGAAAGGTGCAGGAACTTTCTATGTGAATGGCATAAATTTTTTAGTCTTTTGCCATATGTTGCAATGAAGATTATACATGAATGAAGTAATCTCTGTGTAAGTCATGTTACTAAAATACAACTTTGGATTCTTCAGGCTTGGATGAAGATTGGCACTTCAGAAAGTTTCAATACAATGAAGTTTTGATTGCAAATCTCAGTTTGTTGGTTAATCTGAGCATGCACAAATGGTCCGACCAAGGTTCTTGACCTCAACAAAAATGTACTTGATAAGATGCATGAATATGTAGTTTCTTCTAGCTTTGTACATGCTCGTGGATTAAATCAAAATCAGTTTCAGCTTTCTTAATAAATAAATGTATTTAGCATGTTTTTAACCTGTCTGTATATAATTATTATTTTTTTTTTTTTTTTTTTTTTTTTAAGCTTAAGGTTCTAGTTAGAAAGGTACTTTAAGGCTGACAATGGATTTGGAGTCAATGTATTAAGTTACTGATGCCATTTATTAGCTGCTTTTATGTTGCCTTTTTTTTTCCCATATGAATATATTGTCATAGTAAGTGGCAGTGGGTACAAAAAGGTAAGATTAAAAAAAAGAATCATAGAATTATAGAATAGTTAGGGTTGGAAAGAACCTTAAGATCATCTAGTTCCAACCCCCCTGCCATGGGCAGGGACATCTCACGCTAAACCATGTCACACAAGGCTCTGTCCAACCCGGCCTTGAACACTGCCAGCAATGGAGCATTCACAACCTCCCTGGCCAACCCATTCCAGCGCCTCACCACCCTTACAGTAAAGAACTTCTTCCTTATATCCAATCTAAACTTTCCCTGTTTAAGTTTGAACCTGTTACCCCTTGTCCTATCACTACAGTCCCTAATGAAGAGTCCCTCCCCAGCATCCTTATAAGCCCCCTTCAGATACTGGAAGGTTGCTATGAGGTCTCCACACAGCCTTCTCTTCTCCCGGCTGAACAGCCCCAACTTTCTTATCCTATCTTCATACAGGAGGTGCTCCAGTCCCCTGATCATCCTCATGGCCCTCCTCTGGTCTTGTTCCAACAGTTCTGTGTCCTTTTTATGTTGAGGACACCAGAACTGTACACAATACTCTAAGTGAGGTCATAAGAATAAATAATTTATGTATTTATAAACAAATAAGAATTTATTCACAAGAATAGTTATTTAAAACTTTTTAAGAACTTTTTCACTTTAGAAGTGTTTTGGCAACAATGTATTTTGAAGGAGGCTTCTATTTATTAATCAGTAGTTGCAGATGGCTGTTACAGTAAAACCAGACTGATCTTCTGGGTAAGTATGTTGGATATAAGGATCCAATAGAATTCCTCTAGGTGGAGATAATTGCAAAACCCCATGTATCTTAGATTAAAAGATGTGAAACTTAATTTTACAAGGTAGGAACCAGAAATAGGATACAGATGGACTCTGCACCTGTGTGAAAAAGGCATGCATCCACTTAAGTCAATGTGGTCTTCAGCTTGCTTGAAAATGCGCATTGCTTCCACCTTTCGGTTTCCACACGCTACAGAGTGACTAAGAAAAAGTTGTGACATGTTCTTTGCAAAATGACATGTATTAAAAGGTACCGTGAAGAGTAAGTTTCTTCTTTTGTGCCTTGGCAGATTTTTGTTCATTTTGCAGCTGACTTTATGTTCAGGACAGAGGCAAATGAAAGGGAAATGATCAAAAAAGTTTAAGCTAAATCTCATTCCCTAACTTGTCACAGAAGTTACAAGATCATAAAGTTGTCTGGGCTTTACTCATATACTTTTGATCATCTTCATCTGTGTTGGTCCTATAGGTTTTTTGGCATCTGTCCTTCACGATGCAGGTATCATATGAAACAAAAAAAGCCCTGAAACAAAACATGGCATGCTTTCCTGGTTTGCCTGCTGTCCTGTTTTTAATCCGAATTCTCCCCAGCTCATAGGATGAAATACTACAGGGTAGAACCCATTAGGGAATTTTTCTTTTACATAGGCAATATTAGGTGGTGCATTAATGTAAAATATAGCATGCATTGTAGGCTGTCTACGAAGTCCTGTCTTTGACTTATTGTTCGTTTTTGATACTAGAATGAGCAATTTTCTGCCCTTCCCCCCCCCCCCCCCCCCCCAGGTACTTCACAGGCAGTTAGTGATCTATTAATGCTGTATAGCCAAAGATGTAGAAAACAGTTTGCAATGTCATTTGTGTGTATATTTGTGACTTTAATGCAGAACTTCACGTATTCACAGTAGCTTTTTACATTTTAAGATATTAAAAAATTATATGCTGCTGAAATGAGTCAAAAGTACATAAAAACACATGGGGTCATGTTTCTGTGTCTGAAAGTTTTCGTGTATCTGAAAGCTTTCACTTTCATGACACCTTTGCTGTCTATCGCATGGCCTTTGATCTCAGTGTCACAATGTAATTCTGATCCTCAGTCTTGTCAGTTCTTCAACTTCCTGTGCATCATCCAGCCTTGGGAAAAATCATCCCTATTCCACTGGTTTAGTCACCTAACATTTTAGTATTGCTAAGTCAAGTGACAGAGCTGTTGGAAGCAAAGAGTTGAGCTTTTAGAAAATGACAAACGCATCCTTCTTTCTGCTGGGAAAAGCATTTGTAGAAGTGATCTGCCACTGCATCTCCAGCGAGAGTTATAAAGGTTACTAGTAAAAGTGACTTCTGGGATTCCTAAGTTTAGTCATTGCTGACAGTCATCCAAGATCCACAATATTATCATGCCTGATCTCAAAAGTGCAGTTTATCTGAGTGGATGAACTTCAAAGGGAAGATCATTTTGAAAGGCACTGAATGTTGTCATTGTCTTCATGAGTTTTCTTGAGTAGGACTGCATCTATGTAGAATGAGAGATTTCTGAATGTATGTAGGATACTGACAGGAAAATACATAACAAATGCTCAACCACTGAATGAGCAGTTAGCTCAAGACATCTAATTCTACACAGCTGGAGAAGAAATGCCCCATTACCTTGAACAAATCAATCTGCTTGTGAGATGATTGTTGTAGAATTCTTAATGTGAAGACGTGATCTACAGTAACTTTGTACATGGATATCATTTAGTTATATCAGTCTTACTTGACCATAAACCCCTGTAGAAATGAGGGTGGGCAGGTTATGACAGTCTAAAAATTTATAGTTTAATGGCTGGTGTTGGGTCTGCGTTTATTGAGTGTAACTAAGGGAGAGGTGCTACTGGAATAGCACACACAAACAATTGTGATAGCTGTGCTTTCTTTACTGTGGCCGTGAAGATTCTGTCCTAGACTGCATAGACTCCCATGTCTGTGTGATTGCTGTGTATATATGTCCGCACACACCCACTATCTGTTACGAAGAGCTAAGCATTAAGCTTAAATTTAAACAGAGGCAAATCAAGTATACTCTTTGGTTAAAATGTAGGTTTTTACTCAAAAGATTCTAATGCATACAGATTTTTTTGAGACTATTTTGTTCTTACCCTATTTGAAGTATACCAAGATGGCATTTAGGGATATGATTTAGTGGTAGACTTGGGAACATTAGGTTTACAGTTGCTCTCAACTGTAAAGGTCTTTAAGATTTACAGTTGGACTTGATGATTGTAAAGGTCTTTTCCAGCCTAAATGATTCTATACCTCCATTTACATACTGTAATGTTAATAGAAGCCCCAAGACAGATCCGGCTTCTCAAAATGTAGCCCAGACAGCAGTGAGCTTTTGAATGGTATGGAATAGCAGTGGGAAGGACACCACAGCTCTGATAACAGCTGGCTATCCTAGTTTAGGTTATGGCTTTTAGAAACAGCATGACAGTATCTAAAACTAGTTTATGTAAGAAATTAGGCTGTAGGATGACTGTAATCCCCTGTATAACTAATGACAGGGCAGTTTTGCCTTTTTGTGATGGTAACACAAGGTTTTAGAAGTCTTGCATGGCTGTTCTCACTGAATTACCTAATTTCTGAAAACTTTGTAAGTACTACCAGAAAAAGGTGGTACTTAGTTTCACCCAACTTTACTGGTTACTGCAATTTTGGTGAGTTTATCTGCTGTAGGAAGATGACAAGCATAGAAAGGTGTCAAATGACAAAATCCAAATAAGCACATTTTCATCTTCTGCAGGGAACTTAACTAGGAGTCATCTGAGATTGGATTTAAGAAAAAGACAAACTGTACCAAGTGATTTTGTCAGACTTTACTACTGTGTTCTGTGCTTAGTATACAACTTCACCTGTGCTTTTTGATTCCAGAATAAAGTGATTTTTATTTTTATTTATTTATTTATGTTAGAAATATATGGGATAAATTAACTGTCGCTTTAAAGAACATTCTTCTTTATGTGACTCTGGGGGGAAGGGAGTTGGATTGATGGAATCTAATCTTCATTTTCTTCACTATGAAAACAGTGAACAATGTGGATAACCCATTCTATAGCTGTGTGAATTCATGTAGCTAATCCCTGGTCCATGCCCATTTCATCTGAGGTTAGTTAGTTCTTTGTCTGGAGTTTGATTGCAGCTCTTTGACAAGGTGGGAAAGAGACTGTGTTTATTTTATTTTGTTTGTGCAGTACCATGTGCATTGTGGTTGTGGAATAAATAATAGTTGAAATGGAATTTGGAAGGGATTATTTATTGTCCTTTTTTCAGTTTCCTTAGATTGAGAAACATCTCCATATTAGTTAAAGAAAATGTAACACTTGGATATTGTGAAGATATCTAATTACTCTCATGAGGACTTAAATTAGTTCCTCTGAATTCACTGTTTATGAGTGATTTGATGGAATATGGATTTTATTCTGCCCTTGAAGGCTTTTGGACTACCATGTAGTTGAGACAAAACAATGGGATGTGACTTGCCATGAAATACTTTTGGCACTGTGAATTAGATCAAAAAGCTTGTGGCTATATAGAATTAGCACGAATGTGTGATTCTTTTCAAATGTGTAGTGCTGCAGTGTTCTTTTTTGAAGCAGTAGTTTAGATGAGTAGGCAGTGCTTTTGATCCTTGTAATGGCAGTCTAACTTAAGGTTTAAAGCTAACAGTAAGTATTTGAGTACAGCCAGTTGCAGAATTTAATTGTTCTGCTGTAAGGATTTGAAGAGAGGGAGAGCTTTCAAGGGTAGTACTGTGGGAGTATGTATCATGAAACATTAAGTTTGTTGTGAGGGAATTGTAGGCCAGCAAAAATTCTTACATGCAGTAATAGGTGCATGGTAATTTGTTCTGCTATTGTTGTTGTTCCTCAGCAATATGCTTTTAGAAAATCTGGATGTATCACATCTATGTACTGCTTTGAAACTGTGTTCACCCTCTTCCTTTACATAGACTCAAGGAGGGGCCATTATGCAAGTGTAAAGAGATCTCCTTTTGTGTGAAGAGGGAAGTGCTGAGCTGGAGGCTTCCTTCAGGCATCTTTGTAGAAGGTACTTCTTACATGTATGGATTTGTTTTTCAAAACAAATATTTTTCAAGAAGGCATGAATATGCACTAGGTAAATTTCTATGCTGAAAAACTAATAAGAGAAAAAATGTAGTTATCTAGAACTAGATCATCAAAAAGATTCAATGTAAAATTCAGTTATATGAATTACCAATAAGTACACAGTGCATGGTTAGAAATACTATAAAATTTGCAACTGTAATATTCACTTTCAGCTGGTGAAGTCCAGAGAAGTTGAAATTAGTACTTTTTAAAATACCTTCTATGAGGAGACTTCAGTACTGTATCTAATAAGCCTGCTTTGGGATTTTCACTGTTTCAAGGTGACCAATGTACTTGGCCTTGCCATCCCTTTAAACATATGTTACTGTTTCTGTTATTTTAATTGTACCCCGTTCCGAATTGTCCCACATGAATACTATCCATTACTACCAACACTATGAATACTGTTACTGTGAATACTATTACATGAATCCTATGAATCCTATTACTATGAATAAAGATTAAAATATCTTTTCAACTTACTTCGTAAAGTACTTCTGACTCCTAAGGAAACCTCAAAGGTGAGTTGCTGTTTGTTGTATTCTCACAGTGCTGTGTTTTCCATTTCCCAACTTATTTTTTCAGTGCAGTAGAGATTGCTACTTCATGTTTACATGAGTTCATGCGAAATAACTTGGTTGTCTGTAGAGAGTTGTGCTGATGTAAACAAATGATGCCTACAGTCCCATACCCCAACCATACTGGAGCTAAAATCATGTTTGGAAATAGACTTACAGAGCTGAAGTATTCTTATTAAGATACATAACTGCCTTCTCTCAGTATCTGTATTTTCCTTCCGCCTTGTCCCAAGCCACATGGATTCTTGTTGTTTGTCCCTTTATGTGAAAGACCCAAATACCTGAGAGAAAGTAAAGTCTGCATCCTTGTTGCATTTCAGTATTGAAATGCCTGAAACCAGATCAAGCACATTTACTTGAACTTTTCTAGAGGTGTAAACAGATAAGTGCAATTTAAGCATATTAATTGTATTTAGTTGAGATGATATGCACAGCTCCCCATATTGCCAAGCTCTCTTTTTTTCTGCTTAGGGAAATACGTGGTTGGTGCAGCACAAGATTAAGGAAAACCAGAGAGAGATTGTTGTGTATGGAAGAACTTTTGGGACATACAGCGGCTGAACAGTAGCAAACATGTCATTTATGTGGCAAGAAAAGAGAGCAATACAAGGTTCTCTGAGGTAGTTTATTTTCTGTAGCAGGTGGCTGAAGATGAGATGCCGCGTAGGGAAGCAATGGTGATTCACGTGGTGGTTGCTCCTGAGAGTTTGAACAGGTTTGTTTAAGGCATGTGATAGAATCAGATAACCTGGGAGTTTTGGATTTTTCAGTCACATCTTGCATCAGTTCTTATGCTTTACAGAGCTCAGGTTATGAACCACATCAGGTCTGCGTTGTTCTCTGGCTTGCAAGAAAACAAAACGTGCAGTGTAAGTAAAACCTTCAGTGATGACTTGTTTACAGATTCTCTGAACATTAGGAAGAAGAGCATACTTTGGTGGTCTTTGGTTTTATTCTTGCTGACTTGCTAGCAGAAATTTCCTTGACAATGAAATAGTTTAGAACAATCCCACAAGGGACACCAGAATTGTTTAAATGTGCACTTCTGCAGGAATGAGTTGTTCCTAAATACGTTTTCCCATATAGAAAGTGTTGTCACTTCACAATTAAAGTGTTCTCTGCTTCTTTCTCAAGTGTGCGTGTGTGTATATATATATACACACTTGAGTGTATATATATGTATGTACACTCAAGTATGACTGTGGTGAGAGGACAAGGGGTAATGGGTTTAAACTTAAACAGGGGAGGTTTAGATTGGATATGAGGAAGAAATTCTTTACTGTGAGGGTGGTGGGGCCCTGGAATGGGTTGCCCAGGGAGGTTGTGAATGCTTCATCCCTGGCGGCGTTCAAGGTGGGGCTGGACATAGCCTTGGATGGCATGGTTTAGTGGGAGGTGTCCCTGCCCATGGCAGGGGGGTTGGAACTCGATGATCTTGAGGTCCTTTCCAACCCTTACTATTCTATGATTCTATGATTCTATGTATATATATATGTGTATATATGTATATTTTTTTTTTACTAAAACCAATACAGTTTGAGTTGGCTATTGCTTGCTTGTTTAGCAACAACAATAGTAGCAATTACTTTATTTTGCTGAAGTGCATGTCAGTCACATCAGAGCCTGAGTTCATGGATGCTTTTAGGCCAAGATCATCATGAAGGCTAATGTGTGATCTTTCACTGCCATCCCCAAACACACTCATGCTCCCCAAAATCATACATGTGGATTTTAGAGCTTAGATTTATTGTAGCTGTACCAATTACAATATGATTTTCATATATGACTTTCCTATTAGTCTTGCTTTTCTTTAATTTCTCCACCTCTGCTTAGTTTTCCCTGCTCTCTTCTGAATGTCCATCCTCTGAAATTGTGTAACCTTTTTTTGTGAATTGCATCAACCAACTGCTGCTGAGGCGTGTTTAGATTTTTAAAATAATTACAAGTTTCCAGGAATTAAAAAGAAAATAAAAAATTATGTTCATGTGTCTTTTGGAAAAATCTTATTTGTCACATGAAAATGTAACTTTCACCACGGTGGTATAGCCTGATACTGAAAAATAACCATGTGGTAGCAAGTTATTTTTTGGTATGAGGTGTTCTGGTCGAATGACTGTCCTACAGCAGCAAGGTATTCACTGTCTGATTTTTGCATGGTAGAGAGTAAAGAAACTGTCTGAGAGGGGAAAATCAGTCCTGTGACATACTTTCCCTGGATGAAGGAAATCTGCTGTAGTTGTTTCAACATTTATTCCTTAGTGGGACACTGCTTTTGGGTATCCAGTCCAGAATTGTTTGCAGTCTTCCATGCAATGTCCAACTATGAGAAATATTTTATAAGACCATTTTAAGTTACTACATGCATGTGCCTTGTTCTGAGGCAATTAGTTTCAGCATCAGACTTAATAACCTCATTTTGTATTCCTAATTGTCCTGAATATAAACTTTTAAAAACCTTCCTGCAATTTTGCAGTACTCAGTGAAGTCTTCTATGGTTTTGATTGCCTATGCACTCCACTTCATTAGTCATCTAAGCAAATAATTTTGGATATGTATTAACTAAGAGGTTTTTCTTTTTTTCTATTTGACTGTTTATCTGTCCTGTGTAGTAACAGATGGGTTGCACTTAGTTCAATGAACCAGATACAAAAAGAGCAGAATTTGCAGTCAAATACTGTTGATGTTGCATTTTTATCCACACACAATAAAGTCTGCTTTCTGATTCTACAAAGTGAATGTTTACACTATTTCATAACTAATTAAAATGTATCCGCTATGTTCTGTGAAACAAGTAGCGTTCCCAGCCTGGATGAGCTCATAGGTATAGTTTATGCGTTTTGGACTAAAGCTGTGTCAGCATAAGCAGCTCCTGTGTGGTGCTCCAGGCCACTGTCCTGTCTTGTTTCTGCTTCAGTAACGGTCCTTCTGTGCTTGCACAGCTCTTTGTGGTACCCTACAGTGAACTGGATTAGGAAACTATTTATTTTTGTTTTCTTTGGGATACTTAATTTCTCTTACCTCTCTGATTTTTGTTGTTGCTTCCTTTGACACCATCATATTTTTTTTGGTGTGTGGTTTTTTTTGTTTGTTTTGTTTTTTGTTTTTTGTTTTTTTTACTGGAGCAAGCACTAGTTTCAAACTTTGGTCATGGGAATGTGTCATCATTCAAACTTTTAAAGTAAGTTTGGGAATGTAGAATCATACTTTTCCTGCAATGCAAAAACTCCTGCAGAGTTCAGTTCCACAGTTTCATACCTTTTGGATAGGAGCTAAAGAAAGCAATAACCCTTTAATCAGGAAGATAACACTTACCAAGTGTATTTTCTTGCCAATGCTCTTTTAGGTTTGCCTGGTAGATGCCTTGTATGTGAAACATTTTTTATGAGGAATTTGGATAGTTCTTTCTTTGCATCTGCTATATCTTTACTATAACTGTAGTTCCATTACTGCATATTTGACCTGATTCTGATCTCTATTTGGCATTGTAAATAGGGAATGTTTCCATAGGAACCAGTGAAATTACCAAAGTCGCAAAACATCCTTGTTCTTCCCTCTTTCCCTACCCCCTTTCAACTAATTTCCATTTATTAGTAGGATGTTATAAGCTGAGTCCTTCAAGACTGTTTTCTTGGGCCTGTGTATGAAAACATGCTGTATTATGGCATATTTGTCCAAACTGTTGAATGGTGATTGGTACAAATCACTTCTGTAGAAGATAGTGAGTGGGATAAGTACCTTTGATCTACTTCAGGGAACAGTGAAATCCAGTATTTTAGTGTATTCGTATTTAGATAATGAAAGTGTGGGTTTCCATGTTTCACATTGTTTCGAAGGATTTGACAACAAACACTGCTGATAACACAGTCAAGCTGTGAGTTGGTTCAATTGCAACTGTTTGCAAATGGAAGAAAGGCAGCAGAAACACAATGATGTGAATGGTGCTCATAGCATTCCCTGGAGGGACAGCTCGGGGTTGAAAGTGGTGGCTGAAAAGGAGCCTGGAACTCTTAAGCAATGAAGCTTACTCCTTGTACTTTGACTCCTGCTATGTTCAGAGAAACAGGATTCTGCAAGTGCACAGCAGGGCGTATGAGATACCCAACACTGAATTTCTCCACCTTGCTGGAGGAAATTCCAAAACCTTTAAAACAGATCATCTGAGTCAAAAGGGAAAATTGTAGTAGTTGCTGGAGCATCTGCTTTCTAGGGAGACAAGCTTGCAAGTGCTGTGCATAGCATCTTCTTTGATGGTAAACAAAGCCCTTGAAAAAGTCACCCAAAGGCTGGAGGAGGAGCTGAAACAAGGGTATGTAGTGACTTTGTTTATAGTGCTGCTTCTGTGAAGTGTCATTCTCGTAAACAACTAGCATGGCTGCTGGCTTGAAAGTGGAAAACTTTTGCACTTTTCTTAGCAAATTTAGCAAGCATAATTTCAGGAGCAACAAAATATCAACAAAACTCAACTTGGAAAACAAATGCATTAATTGGATGGGCTATAGAAATTGCCTGGGTTCGGAACTGGCTCAGCCGGGGAACTTGCATAAGGCTGAATATTTTACCACTGACTTTTATTTTAGAGGTCCAGGAAGGGAAAGGTTGGATTGCCCCATCAGAAATACTGCAGTCCTTGACATTAGCAGTTCTTGTGACTGATACAGTTCTGCTGAAATTTATTTGGCTTGGGTCAGTATTGCTTGTAAGTTACTAGGCAGAACAGAAAGATAAATTTTTGAGCACAGACTCTGAGGTAGGAGCCATTACCATAAATGCCTTTTCCTGTCTAAAGAGGCAAAGCTTGATACTGCATTGCGCTTTGAGAAATGGAGGAGTGGGATATGCTTCAGTCCAAGAAGGATGAAATGCTAGTGTTAAAATCCCACTCAAGATTGCAAAATATGAAGCAGTATATACCATGTGTTCAAATTGATGTTTCAGAATATGATCTAGCTGCATAGTGAGAAACACCTGACCATCTTAAGCAGTGAAGAATGGAAACAATTGCTCCCATCCTGTGTGGCTTGTTTTGCTGGCGTTTGGTTTTGATTTGACTGTTTAGAGAGGTTCTCTTCATTCCTTGTTTGTGTCATCGAAGACCTGTACGAAGAAAGCATGTCTGAACCTTCAGTCACTTTTCAGATCTTGCTTACTAGTTAAGGTAATATGGCAGCATTGCGTTGTGTTACAGACTAGGGGAATCTGACAACATAATGTTGGAGAACTTTACAAACGAAAGATCCTGGCTTTTACAAAGTGGTATTTTTTTGTTTCTTTTCTGTAGTGAATCTTAACTTGTCAAGCAAGTCAGCATCCAAAGAGCAACCAAAAGACTTTGTACAAGGATGAGTGTGTGACTGTTTTGTGTGTGACTTCAGGTTTGTACAGTGTACTGGTTTTCTTTCGGATGGGAGGAAGAAGATACTGCCTGAAGGCCTGCCACAGCCTGCTTACTATACTGAGTTATATACTTTGTACTAAAAGACATATACTAAGACCCTTGAACCAGGTAGGAAGTTACCAGTAGGAAATTTATATCAGAAGGAGAGTGGGAAAAGTCTACTTAGTACTGATTTAGTGAAATGAGCGCTAGAATTCAGCAGTACCTCCTGCGTGAATTCCAAGCTCATGCATGGAGACCATCACAGCACAAGGTGGGGATGAGCTTTTGTAACAGCCTCCTCCAGAAACTAGGAACACAGCTGTGGAAACTGTTCATCCTGGAGAAGAGAACCTGTGTGGAGATGTCACAGCAGTCTTCCAGTATCTGAAGGCGGCTTACAAGGATGCTGGGCAGGGACTCTTCATCAGGGACTGTAGTGATAGGGCAAGGGGTAATAGGTTCAAACTCAAACAGGGGAAGTTCAGGTTAGATATAAAGAATAAGTTCTTTACTGCGAGGG
This sequence comes from Amazona ochrocephala, assembly GCA_039720435.1. Classification (NCBI taxonomy): domain Eukaryota; kingdom Metazoa; phylum Chordata; class Aves; order Psittaciformes; family Psittacidae; genus Amazona; species Amazona ochrocephala. Next base: position 33,339,210 of record CM077879.1, read on the forward strand.
TGGTGAGGCACTGGAATGGCTTGCACAAAGAAGTTGTGAATGCTCCATCCCTGGCAGTGTTCAAATCTGGATTGGACAGAGCCTTGAGCAATGTGGTCTAATGTGAGGTGTCCCTGCCCATGGCAGGGGAGTTGGAATTAGATGATCTTCAGGTCCTTTCCAACCTGAACCATTCTATAATTCTATAATAAATCCCTCCTATACAAATGTAGCCTCTGTAGGTTGCTGTTCTCATGTTTCTCCGCTGCTTTTTCCTATGGTTCACACTGAAATAAGAGTATTCACACTGAAATAAAGGCACACTTAAATAGAACTTGGGAAATGTTTTCTTAGAAGCAAAGCAGAACTAATAGAGTTTGTATTATTTCTGTAGAAGTCTCATTTTTGAATTTCAGATCAAGTAACTTGGAGTGAGATGGTCATTTGGCATTCCCACCAATGAATGCCACATCAGGACGCAGGGTGTGGTGTCAAGTATTCAGTTCATTACACAGAACTTGGAATGGAATAAGACTTAAAGTAACCTTTATAACCAGTGTTCTCTAAATATCTCTATTTCCCTAACATGTACCAGTGGTCTGAAACAAATTATCTGTCCAAGTTATCCTTAAAATGGATTTGTCTTTTGTAGGTGTTTCTGCCAGTGAAGGAATCAGGTTTGACACGGTATTAAGAGTTATCCACTATCAACACTGCTGCAGTGTTACATTCTGTACTTCAATGTTGCCATTCAGAATATTGTGGCATTTGCAGGTTCTTGGCTTGCTTGCCAGCTCTGCATTGCTTGAGAATAAACTTGTCCTTACTTAGAGTTATGGTTGCACCAAAAAGGAGCTGTATTTTAAGTCTGTCATTTAACAAATACTGCAGCTGGTACGGCCACCAAATGAAGCAATGCCACTTAGCTACAGCTGTTAATTCTTCTGTATATGTACCCTGCAGTAATGTCAGTACCAGAATTTGTGCAGCTCTATAGTGAATTGTACCAGGAAACTAATCTGGGTCAAAACTGACTGTTTCTTTGTTCCAACTGAGTTTTACTGTGGCTCTGTTCCCCAGTTGAATTCACTTTGCAGCTACAGAATATTCATGTTGGCCCAAGAGAAGAAAGTGGGAGCAAGCTTCCAGTCAGGGTGCACATTTAGATGGAAATGCCAGCTGGAGCTGTTAGTTCAAATTATGCCATAACTGGTGATGAAGCAGTGGCAGCACAGAACATAGTTTAGGTAAGCGCCTTTGCATTCAGGTGGGTTGGCAGACCAGCCTGCAGCCTTCGCAATTGAGGACTCACTGTTACCTGCATTCAGTTGCAGTGTCTACTTCAGCAGCTGGTGCAGCTCTGCAGGAATGAAGCTGTAGAGGAAAACTTTCAGTGCTGAGGATTTACTGACTGCACCACTTATGTTTTGGTGTGTGTGAAAAAACTTTTTAGTTTTTGTTTGGTCTTGAATTTTCATTACCAGTTAAAATCTATTAGGTGCTGCTCTGGAGCACATATTCAGATTTTCTTTCATCCAAAAGGGTGGTTCAGGATTGCTTCATGGAGCAAGCAAAACACAATGAATGGTCAGGGTGGCTGGGAGAACAGCTTTGAAAATATGCATCTGATCTGAATAAAAATGCCAATGTAAACATAACAAGGGTGACTCAAGGTATTTCCCACTGTTCTTCAAGCTCTGAGACTGATGCATTCACTCTGGTCAGAAAAAGTAGTAAGATTCTAGCACCATTTCATTACCTATCTCTACCTGGCTTGACAGTGGTCCATGAAAATTGAGCTAAGCATGACACTATGAAGTCTAACTCAAATAAAACTCCCTTTACTGGACTGTTTTTGGTATGCATGTGTGTTTTCATGCAATTTAGTATCCAAATAAGGGAATTTCTTGTACCAGAGCGACTGTGGATCTTTAGCTGATAGAGTTCTGCCAAAAAGAGGGAGGTATAAAGACAGTGCTTCAAAGAGTTGCTGTGTAATGGAAAATATTGAATCTGCATAACCTAAAGAGGCACCAAAGAAAGAAACCTGGATGTAAGAATTTAGGCAGGAAAGAATCCAGTTGGATTCCCCTTGGGCAAACAGTTGAGTATTGAAAAAGTAATTCTGCAGGAGGCAGCCAGCCAAGCTTGAATTGTGAGGTGAAAAATCCCAGCTTCCGACCTGAATCAACTGAACTGTGTTTGAAAGATGAACTTTACAAGCTGTTTCCATTCTTATTTGAGGTATTAGGAGCAATGGCTATGCTGGAGGTTCTTGTTGTTTTGACAGAGTCAGAAAAACTGATTGCACATCAGTAAGAAGACAGATGAGCCTGCCATCCCATGCACTTTACATATGTTTTGTTGTTCTACATCTCCTTTTCTCATAATGTTGATTTTTCTTACATTAAGCTCTTGGACAGGCTTTGATTCTGAGCTGGGTGTTACAGCAATGTGAATAATTGCAGGGATATTTTTTATCTTAGCATGGCTGAAAGTGTCGGGTTTTTTTGTTTCACTAACTAGGACTCAAAGTGTATTTATGGGAATAATTTTGCCATGTGGCTACAATCTGTAGTAAATTCAAGTGCTTTTATAACAAAGCCCTTAATTTTGAAGGGATTTCAGTCTCTTTGATTTTACATAACTCTTTGAATTGCTGGATCAAGGATAAAGAATTAAGTATTTTCTTTTTTAAAGAAATAAATGCTGACTCTTCCTTCCCCTCCCATTCTGGAACTAAAACAGGTTGGCAGCAGTGTTTGAATACAGTTCCAGTTAAACCAGTTTTGGAACATAATTTGTAGGCCAGAATGGAGTAAGGCCCATGTACATTAAAGCTAAGTTTTTAAACCTAATTCTAAGCTAAAATTGTAGCTGTAGTGAAAGAGAATGATGTAAAACTCAAATACAATGTCTGCTTCTTTTCTTGCTTCCTTTTTTCTTCTTTCTGTGGTTAGTCAAACTGTGCTAGGCTGCCAGAAACTGTGCTCAAACTTCTCAGGAATTTTACCGCTCTTCTGCCTGAGCCCCAGTCAGTGTGGGTAGAAGATTACATAGTTAACTAGTTATTTGAGGAGTGTTTTACTTTTTAATCATATTATTATTAGGTAAAATTTCACTTACCTTAAAAATTGAGTTGTGTGGAGCCTATAGCAGCACAGCAGATAACCAGTTTTTTTTATTTCTTTGCTGTGTCATTTATTGCAAAATAGTTGAATCAAAGGCTGTTTCTATCTCCCTTGACACTTTACAGTGTTGTACAATCACAACTACTTTCAACTGCTTCAGTTTGTCTGCTGTTGACTTTAGAAGTACAATTTGCACTATGAAAGGATGACTGCAGGATATTATTTTTAAAGTTTAAATAAAAGTGATTGTGCATCTTTTTTTTTCCCACAGTGAAAATGTCTAGACTTTTCTGAACCGTTGTAAAGCTGTTATCCAGACAAATTAGTTCCATGAATTTGAGCCACATCAACCTCAAGAATTATCCAAATAAATGGAGTCACCAAGTCATTTTATTATTAGCTATAACAGAAAGCACTGCTGACAGATACAAAAGGAAAATTGCTCATCAGCTATAGCCGAGGGTTTTTTTGTTGTTTTGAGGTATTTTTTCTTTGTTGTTTTCATTTCATCCAAGCGTTAAAAATACTTCCCAGCAGAGTGGGCATTCTGTTGCATAATAATTCGGGCTGTCTCTGGGCATTGATAAGTTGTATTAAGCATAGGTGTCATGAGGACATATAAGAGTCCATGTAATACCCAGTTATATTTTTAGGGAGATGTTCAGCTCATCTGGGGGAGGGAAGATGTCATACTCCAAACTGCTTCTCTTTGATCTTTTATACTGTTTCAGAATTCATACCAATGCCAAAAACTAACTCTTCCATATCTATGGGTTCTCATCTGGTTTTGATTGCACTTTCCAAATAGTCTTTTATTCTTTGTGTGCTATGTACCCAGTTTAATACACTTTGAACACAGAAATTCTCTGAATGCTCCTCACATTCACTTAGAGTCCATCCCGTCTCTTTTATACAAGTTTCTCCAAATGTGTTTTGTTTTAGTTTCAGGCAGTGAACATTATTTTGCTTGGTCTTTTGTCCTTTGTGGAAGAAAGGGGAGGAATAAATGAAGTAGTTTGAATAAATTGAATTAAGCTAAGTTCAGGAAGAGCCAGATTTGTAGTTTTCACAATTTCCCCAGTTGAATGATACTTTCATGGTCTACTTATGTGTCCTCTTTGCAGAGAACATGTTAGCAGAACAGAACTTTGATCACATGAAATACCTTTCTGAGGAGTTTGGTTTTTTCAGAGTCTGCATTACAGAGCTTTAGGAACAGATAGAACGAAAGGCAGAATAAAATTACTTTAAATCCTCAAGGAGTTATGACATTGTCATCGCATTGTTGATCTTAGTGCGTACTTTACGGTGATAAGCATGAAATGGTAAAGTATTTCTCTGCTTTCTTGGAGGCATTTTCTGCCCATTTGGATGATTTATGTCTAGGTCATGACAGAATTTCTAATGTCACACACTCACAGCAGCTGTCACAGCAGACAGCAAAGTTATATGTTTATAAAAAAAAAAGGATTTTTATTCTGACAAAATATCTGTCTCTGATCTGTTTGATCTCTGGGCTCAGTAGTTCTACTGCATTTTTGTCCTTTTCTCAAGGTTTGGCTTAATAACTATCACCAGTTTCACATGAAACATTGCAGTCAAGTGCTGAGCTCACTGATGTCCTTCAAAAGTAAATTCATTTTTTTCTGCTCTGGACAATTCATTCCTTTGCTGTTTCCTGCCCTAAACATCCTTTTGAAAGCATTCCTGGCGGTTGCTCAGTTGTCTGGAGCTTATGGTGGGATTTGAAATTCCCATCAGAAAAACACTTTTTAAGATCTGTTTTGAAGACAGCAAATCAGTTCTCATGTTTTGGAGATTAAAATTATTTTTTCTCTTTACAATTGTAGGGATTTTTTAGAGTAAGTGAAATACATTCAACTGTAACCTTGTGAAGCCTCATCCTTTCTGCTTAGAGTATTACTTAGCTATATCTGACATGTAGAATAAATTGCCTTGAAAATGTAAGAAGAAATATCTATATATGTTGTATAGCTAGAACACCACCACTTTTTTCCCAGAGTTTTACTGTCAGGGTTTGCAAAGATTTCTCTCATGTCAACAAGAGACTGTAGCCTGTCACCATCCAGTGAATCTTTAAGGATAATCAGAGTGAGTTTGGATGTCTACTAGCACTACTGGAGAACCATGAGGAGGTAGAACTTCTACTGTCATTGGGAGGTAGAGTGAATTCAAATGTTTCTGTACGCACCAGGCAGTTTTCTGTGGCAGGTTTCCATAAATATCTGCTGTGCTATGCAAAGAATCAGGTTTGATTGATTTTGTCTTCTATCTTAAAGTTTTGTACTTGCAGAGTTTAGAAATAGAGAAGAGGTTAGGCTTTAGAGAAATCCCTGACTTAATCAGAAGAAGATGCCAGTGAATTCCAGGTGGGTCACATATGGCATATTTTCAAGGTTGATTTTTTACCTTCTATTCTAGCAGGAAATTCTGCTGTGCATACAATGATAGATTATTAAAACTGTATTTGTGTAGCATCAAAAAACCTATTTAATTTGTGCACCACTGAAACTTTGCTCGGAAGTACAGAGGCACTCTTAATCCAAAAAGTCCTAAGGAGCTCTTTGCCCTTCATGTCCTTTTATCAAGATGCAGATTTCCTGCCTTGGTTTTCCAAACTTCCTTGATATTTTGTTACTTTAATTAGGGCTTGTTATTTGTATTTTGTGTATACCAGGTTGATAGTATTTGAGAAGGATATTTTTTCAAAGATGTTTTATCACCTCAGATGCAATATCCTGGGAAAAAAACCCAGTTGTTATTAATGGATGAAGCATGGACTAGTAATTGCTGCATTTTCTCATCTTTTTTTTCTCTCTTTACCAGGATATCGATAGGTAATGTTTTAGGTAGTTCAATGCCAGACGTTGAACTCGGGATGCTTTGCTTGAGAAGGCTACATGAAACTTGTGAAATGGGAGGTATTTGGTGCTTTGATGAATCAGCCAACCGTATCCTGGGCTGCATCAAAAGGAGCGTGACCAGCAGGTCGAGGGAGGTGCTCCTGCCCCTTTACTCTGCTCTCGTGAGACCTCACTTGGAGTATTGTGTGCAGTTCTGGTGTCCTCAACATAAAAAGGACATGGAACTGTTAGAACAAGTGCAGAGGAGGGCCACGAGGATGATCAGGGGACTGGAGCACCTCTCGTATGAAGATAGGCTGAGAAAGTTGGGGCTGTTCAGCCTGGAGAAGAGAAGGCTGTGTGGAGACCTCATAGCAGCCTTCCAATACCTGAAGGGGGCCTATAGGGATGCTGGGGAGGGACTCTTCATTAGGGACTGTGGTGAGAGGACAAGGGGTAATGGGTTTAAACTTAAACAGGGGAGGTTTAGATTGGATCTGAGGAAGAAATTCTTTACTGTGAGGGTGGTGGGGCCCTGGAATGGGCTGCCCAGGGAGGTTGTGAATGCTTTATCCCTGGCGGCGTTCAAGGTGGGGTTGGACATAGCCTTGGATGGCATGGTTTAGTGGGAGGTGTCCCTGCCCGTGGGAGGTGTCCCTGCCCATGGCAGGGGGGTTGGAACTCGATGATCTTGAGGTCCTTTCCAACCCTTACTATTCTATGACTCTATGATTTCTATACTTCAGAGGAGAAATGCTGAAGTACAACAGTGATTTTCCTTCTGTTATCATTGAAGTATTTCTAAATCTTCTTTTGATCATTAGAATACTGTTGGATTTTTCCTGAATCAAGTCAAAGGATTCTTATAAAACTAGAAGTAATTAAAGTGTTTTGAGGAACATTTTCATGGAGCAATTACTATATCTTGATAGTTTTTTGTCTAACAAATTGCTCTACTTTCATACATCTAGTTCAGTGTTCTATGTCTAAAAACAGACCAAAAAAATACCTCTTTAAAATTTCTTCTGAGGTGAGTTTTATTTTTTGAAATGAATACTTAAAATTTATGATTTAAATATAATTTGTTATGTGATGGCTTTTGATATTCCAGTCTGCCGAGGAAAATATTAACTTTCCTGAAGCAAATTTTCAAATTTGTTAAAGATGCTCATGAGATTGTTTCAGCCTCTACTGAAACATAGGGAAGTCTTTACTACTTTTTGAAGAACACACATCAGGCTACTTTTATCTTCAGAATTTGTCACAAAATCAGCTCAATTGCAGTTAAATAGGGCTGTCAGTAACAATGAGTTCCCTGGCATCTCTCAGTACCTGTGGAAAATCACGTATTGCAAAATTACAGTGACGTTTTGTCTGGGTCTCATATTACTAACAATGCATCCAGTTCACTTTTCGCATTACAAGGTGGACTCTGGCACTAACTGATAATGTGTCTGAAAGTTACTGTTGGCATGTGATACTGTTTGCGCACTACTTCTGAAAAAATAAGCTTACTATTTAGAGGGATATACTTGATAGTTCAGTGCTTGAAGAGCTATGTTTTCATGAGGGTCTATATTTAAATGGAAGGATGTTTGGATAAAAAATCTAGGCCAATCTAATGGGACCATAAAAGATTTTAAGGCAAGACTCTGTTCTTTGCATATAATAATTTCAGAAGGCAGAAAGGAATGATAATTTGAACTTGGTATGTATGTGAAATGTGGAAGGGAGGGAGAGGAGGGGGAAGAAAAGGCCAAGATTAAAGGGAAATACAATAACTGGTAGTTATGGGAGTTTGAGCACAGGGAATGTTTGGTTCTGCTTTAACCTCTTCAGCTGCTGTAAACTGGATTTCTGCATGAGAAATACACACGCATTGCTGGCTGGGCTTCTAGGGACAGAAATAAAGGAGCAGTAGTCTTGACAGCTGTATGCCACTCAGTATTTTACCCCAAAAGAGTTGTGTGTATTCTAGTTACTCTCTTAAACAACAAGGTATCAGATGTCAGAAATTCTTTTGAAAGAGTTGGTAAAATGAGATGTCTTCCCTGGCTGCAATTTCCTACACGGTTACCCTAGATCATTGCATCTCTACTAGCAACCTTCCTTCTGGGTTTGGCTCTTGAGATAGCGAATCTGTCCTGACCACCTTTTTCTCCTGGAGCAAGTAAGGATTGGTTTGTGGCTGGATCCTGCCTCTGTACCAAAAGGCAGCTGGAACTCAAGTTGCTGCCATTGCCTCCAGGGCTCATGAGAAATTGAGGGAGGAGGACAGTTTTATTCCGTATGCCATAATAACAATGAAGGCTGGGTCACACAGAAATAAGCTATCCTTTGGCATAGTACGTAGTGAGAAGCAATCAAAAAAATACTGTAGAGAGCATTCATGCACACATACAATATGTGGAAGGATACCTCTTTGGTGATAACTACTCTAGTTATTTGCAATGTATGGACTTTTGGTATTTCCACACAACTGTTTGCAGCATTCCTGGAGATGAAGCTATTTTTTGTATAGATTTAGAAAAAATGGTTGATTTTGGAAAAAATAAGGGAGAAGCATCTTGTTTCAATAAGGTAAGTGGATGATAAAAAAGATGTGAACATGCAGTTTAAGAAAACATATGAGTATTTGGTTGGTTGATGTTCTGTGTTGCTAATGTTCAATGCATATCAAAGGAGGATGTTTGAGGGGATTCATAGTTACCTGTGTGACACCCCCTGACCTCAGTCAGAAGTTGGTTTTGCTATACAGGATCAATGGATGTGGCAAGGGAAGAAAGTGACTGAAGGGTATCAAATGTTGAGAGGTTCTGTGTTCACTAAAGATGGAATAAAAAGCTATAAGTTCACTCTCGCCACAACAGAGTGAAATAGGAAAACTGGATTTCATCAGGTCTTCATGTGGGGCAAGTGATGGGCTTCCAGTTGCTATGTGATCCAAATTATTCTGAAAGCACATGTGTGTAATCTATCTAGTGTATCAGCTAATATTGTAAGAATTTTTACTGCAAGCAACATTTGTATGTTTTGTTTCTCTGTGTCTTTTGGTAGCCAGCGAAGTAACTTCATAGGTACAATAAACGCAGTATAATACATGACTTTTGATATTTATGAGCAGAACAGCCTCCTGGAAAAGCTGTGGAACTGCTAAGCTGCTAGCTTTTTCAATACCCTCCAGACGATTTATGTTGATGATAAAGTTGCAATTAAAGAACCGTCATGCTGTCTCACTGGGAGTACCGATACACACGTTCACACATACAACTTGGGCTTTGTTTGGGATGTTTGTGTTATTCTATGCATCATCTATTATTTTCAGAGTATTCATCACTATGAATCTATGTTTGTGCTATCTCACATGGGTTTTTTTATGCTCCGCTGAAATGACTCTTCTGCTATTGCTAAACCTGTTCTGGATCTATAGCAAGAGAAGATCTAATTTCTTCATGGAGGCTTGCCCATGTTTCAAGCTTTATGCATTAGATCAGGTCTGTATAGATCTGGGAAGCAGCAGCCTTCATAGCTATGCAACTGTCATGCATAGCTGTGGTTTAAGATACAAAAGAATACTTCTTAAGGGAAATTCACAACAAGTTTTCTATGTATCTTCAAAAGATGCTGAACAGAGCCTTGCTGTTTGCAGTGATTTAATATGTGACAAAATGAAGCACTTCAGCCTGTGCAAGTGTAAGCTCTCTGGAAAGCTGCAGCACTAATGTAGCTGTTGCTTGACCACTTGGAAATCCGTGATGAATATCTTACTGTGTGACTAGAAAGGTCAGTGTTGTGTTTTGTTGTGTTTTGAAGTCTTGGTCGTGTTTTACCTGTGAGATGTTACACACAGTAAAGCTGTTAAATTGACTTACTTAAAAAATACCAATAAACTTGAAAACCTTCTCAGAAAATTACCCAGCTGAAGGTTAGAATGTTCTACAGGCTCTGTTCCTAATGCATTAAATGTAATGGTGCTATTTAAAGCCAAGAATGAAGAGGGAACTCTCTGGCATTAGTTGCCTCAGTTATAAATAATGTTAGACCTCAGGATTTATATGATCTTGTCAGGGACAGTGTATATTCAGAACGTCTGGCTGAAGTGTCTACATTTAATGTCAAAGGGTAATGCTCTGAACAGGGTTGCTATAGTGACTTTGCAGTGACTTATTTTGGAGATTTCATATTTGAAAGAGGTGGTGTTTGATTCTAGAGTGTGCAGAAAGTACCCCCAAGGAATGCAGGGTGGTCTTAACACCAGTAACTTCAGAACATAGAATGCTGCTTAGCACTTCTGGAATTAAGCCTCGCAGATGGAGCTTATTTATATTGTGTGAACTAACTATTCCTGTTTATGTTGTTCAGTATTTTTCTGATATAGAAGCCTAAAATAAATCACAGCAGCACGCTTAGCACACTGGTTCTGTCTGCTGCGAGTGATGTCTGCCAGTGGCGTTGGGCATGTCACAGTTCCATTTTCACACAGAATGGAAGCACAATACTTCTCTGATTTTAATATTAAAAGTCCAGTACAGATCCAGCAATGCATCCTACTTTAAATACTTCACTATTATTTTGGAGCAATATTTGCTTGCAAAGGAGATATTTCAAAACCTTCATGTAAGAATCTCTTACATTATTTCTTACCACCTTTGAATTAAGATAAGTGAAATATGGAATATAAACAATATGTGAATCTAATTCTTGGATATCTGTAAGCAAGAGAAAGCAAACCTTGACTTTTAAAAACTGTTATAATTGGCAGATAAGTAAAAAGTACTTCATTTTAGATGTTCCATTCTAGGAAATTTGTGGCACATTGATTAGGTGACCTAGTTTTTTGTTTTTTCTTTTTAAACCCCTTTAAGAAGGCAGCTTTTCCATGTGCCATAAAAAGTCAAATAGAAACAAGTAAGATGTGTAATAGGAATTATTTCCATTCCCTTGCTCTGTGATACTTTCGTCAGCAAAGTTATTTCCAGCATCATAGAATCATAGAATGATTAGAGTTGGAAGGGACCTTAAAGATCATCGAGTTCCAACCCTCCTGCAACAGGGGAGCTAAAAGTCATCCGTGATTTCCTTTAGTCTTAAATTAGATGCATTCATCCTTTCTCTCTCCTCTACTCTCTGTTATTTCCTTCTTGGCCCTGATAGAGAAAAGAAAGAAAGTCCAGTTATTTTACGTAAAATTTAGTTATTTTAAATAATTTTCAATAATTTGATATAGAAAATTTATTTCACTGTTGTGTTTTTTTGTTTGTTTGTTTGTTTGTTTTTAATAAATAAAAAGACCCACTGAAGGCCACCAGTGTATGGTGCGCTGCTCAAATGGGCCCAGAGGTGCCAATACCACTTCTGCCATCAAACCAGCCAGCTGAGGCTGGGAAGTGGAGAACAATGAAGTGAATCATTGGTTCTTTGCATAATTTCCTTTCTTGTACCATGAAGCTAAGCTGCTGTTGGAGCCATTGAGATGTTCTCTTTGTGGTTTCACTGTGGAAGTGTACAGGAGCACACTGCCAAAGCCATTCATTAAATATGTAGACTTTATAGAAATTTTAGAAGCCACCTCAGGAGTATATGTATGCATGTGAAAGGGCTCTCAAGGTATCTACTTTTAAATCAGGGGCTTTTAATGACCAGCATTTGTGCAAATCACTGCCATTTTCAGCAGGGGGAGGGTTGGGATTTAATTGTGATCCTGAAATCACTGCTCATATCTTCCTATTAGCACAGGAAAAAATTATTCCAGGACTGTATTTGTAAATACTTCCCTGCTAGTTTGTCAGGGGTTTATTTTTTTCTTTTGTCTGGTTCTGAAGAGGACAGAGTAGATGGAATTGATCTGTTAGGTTGTGAGAGGCTTTTGCTTATGTCTTACACAAGAGGCTGTCATGGAAACTTAGTAAACATGGGGTGAAAGGTAAACCCCTGTTACTGATTAAAACAGCTTAAAAAAAAGTAAATAAAACCAGCAACCTTCATATCATTTCCATTCTGGCATGGAAAATAATTGTTAATGACGTACTTCAGGAATGAAGTAGAAATGAAGTTAACAGAAATTTTCCAGACAAAATTGTGTTTTTTTTTTTTTTTTTTTTTTTTTTTTTTTTTTTTTTTTAATAAGAAAAGTGAGCGTTCATTAAAGATGGTAAATGGAAAATTTTCCCTTTTTTGATACAGGGGAAAAAAAAAACCAAACCATTTTTTGTCTTTCCAATTGAAAGATTTTTAAAGAAAAACAAAGCAAAAAACCACCATCAAAACCCCCTCACAGATATTCCCATAACATTAAAAAATCCAAGCAAACTGAGAAAAGAGATTATTTGGCTGGGGCAGTGTGAACACTAACTTGAAGGGTGACAGACTTATATTACAGAAGGACTGAGGAAAAATTTCAGTTGGTTAAATCAGGTAATGAAGAAAGTGATAACTAGAACAAGGCAACCTTAAGAAACAGTAAAGGAAACACATTCAGAAGAACTAAAAAAGTACTGTCTTTGTAAATAATGATATGACATTTAATAATAAATATCTCAGAATACCATTATTTGGATAAGAAGCTTGGTAAGTTTGTTTTTTAAAGGAGTTTTGAGATATAAGGACTACTTTAAAATAATGTTAGTTGTATTTACATAGGCTCAGATAACTAATGTGAAATGTTTCCCAATTACCTACCTAAATTGCCATTAGAAGGAGGTATACATGGTCAGTAGTATATTACCACACATTTGGCTCAAACATAGACTGTTGTCAGAAATGGAATATTTTTATCTTTTTTTAAAATTTGCTTCAGTTTGAGATGTTGCGAGTTCCATCGTCCTCTTGGAAAAGCAGAATAAGTTGTTATCCAATAACTTACATCTCAAAAAATGCAGTGTCTTAATTTGTTTTCTGGTAGATCTTTCTCCTCATTCTTACTGAAAAACCGTTTGTAACTTCATGCCTTTGAAGAAATGCACCCACACCTTGACTAGCCTGTGGTCCCTTCCTCATGCTCCTTCCCAAGCTGCAATGTGGAGCCGTTTCTTATGCTCCTTTCCCTGGTCTCTGGGGATCTGTGAGTCCACTTCTTTTCAGTCTTGGCAATGCATGGCATTGCACCTTATTTTCAATTTTAGATCAAGTGTCAGTTTTAACTTAGATTTTCTTGGGTTTTATTTGTATACATTACAAATATTTGCATCTAAATTTCCTGTTTATATTTATCCTGTATTCAAGGTGTAGATTTGGGCCAAAAGAAGTATGTGTGGATTTTTTTTTTAATCGAGAGTATGGCTTTAAATAGTTACTTTCCTTCTCCAAGGCTTTTCCAAAAGTCTGATTTTAGACTTGGGGACAGCACTGTGAGTCATCACTACAAACATTTTCTCTAGACCTTTGGGAATATTTAGAATTCAACAAAAGATAGCTAACAGCTGCTTGGGACATGCTTGATAGTAGGTTAAATGACTCATTCTTGGGTCAAAATAGTGAGTAGGAATTTGTGCTAATATAGCCCTTCTTCTTATGAAATGAAGGTTTGTGGGTTTATTCTTCATGCCTGTATTAGGTTAGCAGTATATGATTATTTTTAATAGGATGTATTACATTTCTGTTACAGAAGGTCAGGATTTGAGGTATTTTTCTTTCTAAATACAAAGTGAAAGAATTATTATGGGAAAGTTGAAAGAATTAGTAAGTGATTTTATTTTAATCTGTACAACATTCTGTAAGAACTAGTTTCAGTAATCCTTTAAACTATGAGAAGCAATCTAAAATATATTTGTATTTTAATAAATATTAAGGGCTTTAAAAAGTGTTAAATTGTAATTTATTTTCTTCAGAAATGATTCTGCTGTAACTTTATAAAGCTTAACAGTAACATAGGCTATCTCTATAAAGATTCTCTCTCTTACATTTTTATGGTCATCTTAGTGTGCACTTGCAGCCCAGAAAGCCAGCCGTATCCTGGGCTGCATCAAAAGGAGCGTGACCAGCAGGTCGAGGGAGGTGATCCTGACCCTCTACTCTGCTCTCGTGAGACCTCACTTGGAGTATTGTGTGCAGTTCTGGTGTCCTCAACATAAAAAGGACATGGAACTGTTAGAACAAGTGCAGAGGAGGGCCACGAGGATGATCAGGGGACTGGAGCACCTCTCGTATGAAGACAGGCTGAGAAAATTGGGGCTATTGAGCCTGGAGAAGAGAAGGCTGCGTGGAGACCTCATAGCAGCCTTCCAGTACCTGAAGGGGGCCTATAGGGATGCTGGGGAAGGACTCTTCATTAGGGACTGTAGTGAGAGGACAAGGGGTAACGGGTTTAAACTTAAACAGGTGAAGTTTAGATTGGATATGGGGAAGAAGTTCTTTACTGTAAGGGTGGTGAGGCCCTGGAATGGGTTGCCCAGGGAAGCTGTGAATGCTTCATCCCTGGCGGCATTCAAGGCTGGGTTGGACAGAGCCTTGGGTGGCGTGGTTTAGCCTGAGGTGTCCCTGCCCATGGCAGGGGGGTTGGAACTAGATGATCTTAAGGTCCTTTCCAACCCTAACTATTCTGATTCTATGATTCTATGTGGGTTAGCACAGAGATTGCATTCATTTTTTTTTTTTTGTGGTAAGCTGGATTTTTATTCTCAGAACCACAAAATGCTAATTACTTTATTTATCTTGACATAGAAAAGATTCTTGCTGGCACTTGATGAATCCTTTTATGAATACTAGTACATCTTCCTAAATCCTATCAGAGCTGCACGAACTGTACAAACCACGTTGCTGGTTTTTTTTCTTGTACATGTCATAAGTTGTGTTTGTTACAGTTGGCTGCAAAGTCCTGACTTCCAAGGCAAAGCAGCACATGCTGTGCAGAGCACTGTTGATGGATTGCAATGGTTCACTAAGGCCCCAGTACTGCAAGCACTTTTGTTCATATTTAACTTCTTTGTGGTATGAGTCATTATATGGGCAAGCAATTACATGCTTTTGTTAAGCATAAGATTTACATAACCAGTTAGCACCTCTGGTTATGTAAAACTCCACAGCTTTTTGGCCCATAGCTATGAGACAATTTAGAGTCAACAGCAAGTCAGAGAACTGCTGGATGAGGCACTTGAGATTAATCCAAGTGTGATATAGTTGCTAAGGAGCAGAAAAGAAGCCAGAACCTGAACTATAAAGTAATGTTGTTGGTGAAAACACAGTTGGATTTGTAACAGGAAACAAACTGGGAGCCAAAGTGGATTACACAAAATGGATGTATTGCAGCTCTTTTTCTGTAGAGAAACAAGAATTTCCTCCAAGAGAAGCTGGGAATGCTATTGCAAGTCACTGCCTCAAGACAGCACTCCCTGTGCTCAGCCTTGTGACAAAGTGCCTTGGGTCTAGTGTCCCTTGCTGGTACCCCACGAGAGCCTGTACCTTCGTGAACACTTCTCTCACATTTCTGTGTCACACAGCAAATACACCTTTTGCCTCAACCTACAAAACTGGGTGCCAACATGGTCATCTTGTAGCTTCATGAATGCATGATTGAAAGCACACACAAAGTATGTCTGAGTGTCCACAGGACCTCTGAACCAAAGAGTATGTAGTGAGGACATTCTGATCTCTCTCACAGTGCTCTAGATCTGGGCAGGACAGACACAAACTATTTTACTTCATCACCTGGCCACAAGTCAAGACAGTTGAAGGCTGGAATGCCTTTAGCACTGTATCTGCCATATGCTCCTGCTCCCAGGATTAGGTTTTAGAAAGTCAATGAACCATAGCAGCACAACTCCTATCCATCTTTGTCACTTGTGAGTGACTTTCTAGCCCCAAGTATGTCAGTAGAGTTTCTACTGTTAATTTAAGGATTGAGGATGAAATTTTGAACTGGTTTATACATCCCATGAAAGATTTGAACTTCTAGTGTCCGTAACAAATCTGTACCACAGCAAAGTCAAGAATAAAAATTAGGAGAGGCAGAAAGCAAAGAGGGCTCCAGCTAATACTTAATCTGACTTACTATAATCTTGTTTCTGGCATTTTCTGTAAAAAGAAGAACCACTCCTGAAGGGGCAATGCCAGAGGAGTCGGTGCCTCAGAGTTAGAAATAGTACCAAAGAAAGTTTGGAGATGTACTGGAAGTGGATTTTTGCAAACTCTAGAAACCTTATGGTACATTCATTGGATTGCTTTATCCTGTATATTCCACAAAGTAGTTGTCCTGGGTTCAGCAGCAGCAGTCATTTTTCTCCTTCTTGGTAGCTGGTGCAGCGCTGTGTTTTTGACTGTCGGCCTGGGAACAGCGCTGATAACACCAGTGTTTTCCAGTTAACTGCTTGGTAGTGTTTTGGTCTGACCAAGGACTTTCTGAGTCTCATGCTCATGGAGAAGGGGAAGCTGGGAGGAAGCAGAGACAGGACACCTGACCCAAACTGACCAAAGAGGTATTCCATACCAAAGCACGTCATGCCCAGGATGTAAAAACTGGGGGCAGAGACCCAGAAGGGTAGGGGTTCACTGCTGAGTTTGGCTTGGTATCGGGTGGTGAGCAGTTGTATTCTCTTTCTTTGTATTTCTCTTGTCATTATTATTATTGGGGGTAGCAGCAGTGATTTGTGTTATACCTTAGTTACTGAACTGTTCTCATCTCAACCTGTGGGAGTTACATTCTTTCGTTTCTCCTTTCCATCCCTCCGTGAGTGGAGGAAAGAAAAAGGGGGGAGTGAGTGAGCAAAACTGCGTGGCTGAGAGGCTTAAACCATGACAGTAGTTAAATATAGAACTAGAGAAATAACTTGCATAGGTACTTTTCTGTTCTGTCTGGGGAGTGAATCCATGTAATATGTAGTGATGGTGCTCTGCTGTGAAATAATAAGGGTGGTGGGGTTTTTTTCTTAATTATACAGTGAATAAATTGAAAGAGTGCTAGAGAGTGCAATAGCTAGTGGGAAAAAATCCAGGAAAAAAGGTAATGCCCCTAAAATATTTATTATTGAAAAACGTGAACTATCCTTGTGTTCTTATTGTGTATAGTTGTGAGAGTAAGGCTTAGTCCATTCTGTCATTACTATCTAATTCTTCCTGTTTCCTAATTCAAAGTTCTTATTTTTGAATCAAATCCTGATGCCAATGATATAATTTTGCTTCAGTCTGACCAGTTTTGTGTATTCAATACCAAGAATTGTTTGTCTTGCTCTGAATATGACAACATGTCCTGGATAGCTCTCTTATTAGTTCTGCACACTGCAAGTTGAAATGTGTATTCATACAAATGAAAACAATGCATATAAAATGCCCATAAAACATATTTATTTTAGGTGTTTTATAGATGTTACAGGAAGAACTATGATTACAACGAGTATGTTTATAGGAATGGTAATCTGAAATTAAACTACTTTCTTAAGCTTGTTGTACCTTCTCAGAAATACGGAATTCCAATTCCCCTATTTAAATTTGGGCCCTGTCCCTGTTACAACTACATCTATATGGTCTTCACAGTCTTTATTTCTATGTCCACGTTTAGAAAGTAGCCAACAGTAGTTGTTAACATTTGCTTTCTTGGTTTGGGGGTGGTTGGTTTGGTTTTTTTGGGCGTGGTTGAGTTTATGGGTTTTTGTAGTTTTGTTTTTCTGCTTGGTTGGGTTTTGATTATTTACATATGGCGATACCCCAGATAGTGTTTCCAGCCCATCATCATCAACCTGGCTGGACTCTACCAGAAAGTGATTGAAGCCAGGCTAGCCTCACACTCAGTTTTTCTGTGGGAGTATCTTGCCCTGGTACCATGGGGAAGGTATGCCTGAGAATGGCAGACTTCTTAAAGTTAAGTAGAAATGGAGTCTCTGTATTCAGCAGGTTATGAAGCAATCACGGCTTCTACTATTATTTAAGTGCAAGGGGTGTTTTCTATGACTAGGCAATAAAGGACTTAATTTATATATTAACGATTCCTAGTGGATCTATGTGGTTAGAAATGATTCAGAACTGGTCTTGAGGGTGTTAACTAAAATCCACACAAGTAATTCTCAAGTCATACATGGACTTGCTGGAGAGTGATGGTTTGGGGAAAAAAATGCCTACATTATTATCATGGTTGAGAATGATGCTCCATATTTGCAGGTTTGCATTTAACAATTGCTTTTCATAAGGAAACGTTCTTACTGCCATAAGAGTGAACGAAGTAGTAGATGTATTCGAAAGTGTATACTTTTTTAGTCAGCCAATACTAGAAGCATTTCAGTATTCAGTAGAGGTCTTATCTTTATCTCAAATATTTGTCATGTTCAGTCTCTCTTTAGATCAAGAACCTGGAGCTTATCTTCTCTGTAAATTGAAGCTCAGTTATATGGGTATAACCTCCTGTTCTGTTATTCTGAGTGGCTTTTATTGACTTGGTACTTAGGAAAACATTTCTGTTCAACTTCTAAGGACAAGTAGTGCATCTGAAGCTTTTATTAGGTCTCTGTACACAGGAAGATGACTTTCCACACTTAGGAAGATCAGGGAGTTTACTAGCCAAGGTTTAGTCCAGCATCCTGCCATGTTTGTGGCTGAGCTGCCACAAACAGAGTTCAGACCCTTACATCTTCAGGAATGATGGGAGTGAATTTGGTGTACTGCTGGAACTGACCTTTCAGTTTCACTTCTTTCAAAGGAAGAAGGACAAACTAACACTTTGAAAAGCAGAGCACTGAAACAAACCAAAATACAAAATGCCAGTATAGATGCTGCCGCCTTTTATGCTCTCTCCATTGCTTCTTCCTAGCATAAGAAGTAGAGATTTGTGATGGAAGAGGAGATGTTCTCCTGTGGTCTGCCACTTTTCCTGAGTTTTCATTTGTGTCCTGTCTTTTTATCCCCACCATCATTCCTTCTTCACTTCCTTTTCACTTGTGTGGCAAATTACCTCTGCAGGTTTCTGTGCTAAGCAGCCCAACCACCAGTGGGGGGACTGGTGGAATTTACCGCTGCTGAAAGGAGGGGAAGAATGAGTATTGTTACATGAATGAGTCAACAAACATGACCTTTTCTCTTCACACCTTTTTGCACTTTGAGAAGAATAGCCTTGGATAGTGTAAGAAATTACATCTGGACCCCAGGTGGTGAATTACGACCCACCCACATGGAGAATGCTCTTCTTGGAGCCATGTCTCTTTGAATCTGGAATTGCTGAAGAAAGGTTGTAGTTGGTCCTTGCATATGGCCACAGGAAGCAAGACTTTTCATGAAAGAAGAGAAGCCTTCTGTGCCCCTGGAGCACACTGGCAGACTTTACACTCAGGAAAAACTAAAGACTGAGAGCCAATTGCAGGGGACTGCCACAGTAAATGTGTTATTCTCCTTATCTTCTTAGGAAAGACTTTTTAATTATTAGAAGCATAGGGCTTTTCTTTGCAAGGCTGTTACTTTCAGTGTTCTCTGAAGGAAAAGAGATACTGAAGCACAAGTGTTTCAAGGGAAACAATACGTTGTGAATAATGTTGACTGGAAATGCTGCTACATGTTTGGGGTGAGGTTGTCTGCCATTGGAAGTAATAAAAATACAGAAGCATATTATCCATTGGAGTTTGGTTTATTCTGGAAGCTAATTTTTAAGACATGGAGGGCTATTTATTGGTCGTGTCACAGGAATATTTGGACTGTTCTAATTTCAGGCTTCAGCATTTTTACATTTCAAGCCATATAAAGGAGAAGATAATATATGGTGCATCTACCCCAGTTCAACAGAATGGGCTCTAACCAGTTTCTGTAAATATACTATCTTCTGTGTTGTTTCTAACCATAGCAATACTACATATACTATTCTAAAACTTAGCAAAACCAATTTTCATGCAATGTTATTATGTTCAGGTCTCAAAACGCTGCAAAGTATCTTTTGATATGCTTCAAAGCCAGTTTATTTCTTACATGGGCAATAGGAAGACTTTGCTTTTGAAGTGGAAGACCAAGTTTGACATTCACATTTTTGCTTTTCCTTCAGGATATGTAAAAGGAGTCCTCTGGGGAAGGTGTGGTGGGTACCCTTACTACA
Organism: Amazona ochrocephala; assembly: GCA_039720435.1. Taxonomy (NCBI): domain Eukaryota; kingdom Metazoa; phylum Chordata; class Aves; order Psittaciformes; family Psittacidae; genus Amazona; species Amazona ochrocephala. Next base: position 33,359,180 of record CM077879.1, read on the forward strand.
GTATGCATTTCATATGCAAGCAGATAAGTGTGTTTAGATGCATAAAGTGGCATTCCAGTTGAATTTTTTGCTGTGAAGACTGTGGATATGATTCATCTGAACAGCAGCAAGACTTATCTCCCTCCCCCCCTGCCTGCTTTAGTTGGACAAATGGCTGCCCGGCTTGCAAACCTTCCAATCACCCTGGCTGCACAGCCTCCACCCCTCAAGCACCAAAAGCGCTCGCACCACCTACAGCTGGCTTTTAAAGCAAATATTTTAATAAAATCACTTTCAGTCATTACTCTTCCATTTAAGACTGTGAAAATTGGGGATTGGGTAAGAAGAGCAGAAGTTTGCCCAGCAGAAGTTGCTCTGATCAGGTTTGTAATGAAATTTACTGCTGAATGAAGTAATCTGAAAGCAACGTGGTTTGTCATAGGAAAGTTTGCCTTTAACATGTGCTTTTTGACTAGCAAGAGCTGTGGTATGTAGTATTACATTTAGCTTACATTACAGCATTTTTGTGTCTCTGACAAAGTGCACATTACAGTGTTAGTATATAGAAGATACAATTTATGTTTTTCTTACCAGTCTGATGGGAAGGTGTTTCTGCTTTGAATGATGAAACTTTTCTCCTGTTTATTAGACTTCTGTTATAGGTGCTGCTTTCCAGCTTTAGGGCTTTAAGTATTATTTAAATACACTACTTCAAATGTTCCAAGGCATTAGGAGTTTTGTGACATTCTTGGGCACAACGTCAACTTTTAGGACACTTGCTGTAAAACCATGTATTGTCTGTGCATTTGTGTACACACACAAATCATAGACTATACCTAGTTTTGCTTCCTCTCTATATGACTCCTTTTACTTTCATATATTGTTGCGCTAGATGTAATCAGTGCAGTAGTGTAATTTTTGATAGGGCTAAATGTACTTCAGAGCAAACAAAATTTCTCATAAATTCTACATATGGAAAACAAAATGTAAACTTTTAATTTTTCAGGAAAATGAGGCTGTATAATCTATATATAACATATATATATTTATATTTTTCCATTTTCAATGTTACTTACTGAAGTGTGTTCTCCCTCATCGGTATGCTGTTTAAATGTTAAACCACTGCACCTAAAATTGATAGTGTATTATAGTATATAGTATTACCTCAACAAAATAGTTTATAAGTAAACTATCTTTGTTACTTTTGCTTCAGTAATCTTTAAACATACATCTCAATAAGAGCATTAAAACTTTTAGAGTTTTATATTGCTTTATAACAGTTGCTTTCCATTTGAGATTTTCATCTCTTTTATTAGAGCTTTTAATGGAAAATTTTGTAGGAAAAGTAGAATGGCAACTGCAATAAAACTGGGTTTTCCCACCTGTAGCTTGGGTTTGATGTGTACTAACTTTAAACACTTATTGCATGTAATTATATTGAAATGTTCTTTTAATGGAAGAGTGTGGTAATATATGACATGTTACTTTTTGCTCCAATATCCACCTATTGTTTGCATTTTGTTTTGGGTAGGAGACTGCTAGATTTTTTTTACATAGAAAATACTTTGCAAAAATGGTAGATTTTACCTGACTGTGAAACAGTCAAAGGAGTTTTAAAGATGAATACAAACTTTGCAGAGGGAGACTTTGTCCTTTGGGTTGTGTTTGTATTTGGAAAGTTTTTTGACACAGAACTTTTCCTGTTAGAAGAGAGCTAACAATAGATGACCATTAAATGTTCCTGATCATTCAGCTGAATGGAGGAGTTGGTATGAATTATAAGGCTGGACTCATCTTCTTGGATTAGCATTCAAATGAGTGGTGGTCAAGCAGTAAATTATGTGGTTTACAACTGGCCAGGAAAGACTGGAATAAAGAAGGGTCTTTCAGCAGCTACTGTAGAAAAAAAACCAAGAGAATAAAGAACAAAGGGGTTTGGAGAAGTACCTGTGCTTATTAAGGTACTCTGACAAATATTACGAATGTCCATTAGACGTGAGGAAGCTTTTGGGATTACCTCCCATGTTAGATAGAGCTGTTCAGTTCCTTTCCTGCCTGTCCTTCCTCTTTGTGGCATGCAGTGGAAAGGATAAAAGTGCAAACTGCAATGTGGATGACATTGCAATTCTTTCTAGGAATGGGTTCAAGGAAGGAGGAGGCTTGAATATTGGCTGAACACTGGTCAAGTCTAAACCAGTTGAACTGGGCTGCACTTTTTCAGAGGACTGTTGGACATATTCAGTGTGATAGAACAATCTGTAGCTAAAGAAAAACTTAGTCCAGAAGAGGCTTCAGAAGCACAGTGACCCAGCACATGCAGAGCCAGAGAGCTGCCCCCTCAGCTGTACACAGCAAAAGGAACGTGCAAAGGTCAGTCAGAAAGGGACTTCACAGGTATTTGATTGTGAGAGATGTCTCTTTAAAGTAGACTTCACTGAAGGGGAGCCTAGCACAGGTTTGAATGCATGGGAGAAGCAACAGGTTGGGTCTGCTACTCAGCTTAATTAGAAATAACTCATACTGCTGGTGAGTGCAAGGGCATTTTACTTTTTGGTTTCTTATCACCAATTTCCTATGCTTGAACTCTGTATAAGCTCAGAATTCAATCTTGGCTCTGTTTAAACTGCATGAACTCAGGCCACCCTGACCGATAGTGCTTTTAGGTTCCACACCCTAACACTGTTGTTCAAATGCAGGCAGGTATCCAAGTCTGCTCCAATTAATGTAGGATGGGTGTCTTGGAGATGCCCCAGAAACACTGTGAGCTCTGTCAGCAGCAGAGGATTATGAGAGTTTATATCCTCTTTGATTGGTTACCCAATATATTACCAAAACCCCATTTCCCAAGCTGTCAGGTGTGCCTCTCCTGGAAAGCTCAGAGAAGAACCAGTGCTCATCAGCCGTGCAGGATGTTCACCAAGGGTCCAGACTGTGCTGCTGGAGTTCAGGGGAGCAGAGGTCAAGTGGAAGCAGAGGCCACAACGGTCTGCTAGGATGAAACAGGCTTAGACTGCAGCCAGAAAAGAAGGAAGTAAAAAGGAGTAATTAGGAAAATAACTGAGACAAAGTAGGAGAGACCACTTTTTTCTATGTTCACTTAGCCTGCTTCATGTTCCTCTCTGTCTTAAAGTTCGACAAGGAAACCATGAGATCTGGGAAACCATGAGATCTGGCCAACCATGCCAGGGCAGGAATAACACCCTTTTTAAAGTGTATGTGGTTGCAGTCAGTGTAAACTTATCTAGGGCAATGCTGCCACCAAGAGGCACACCCAGCTGTTACCTTCTTTGCTTCAGTAAGTTAGCGTTTGAGCATGAAGGGCGCGCAGCCACGGTGTTATGATAACCTGTGCCTGTGAGACAGCACACGTCAGCGCTGAGCCAGAGCCCAGGTTGTTCTCTTGCAATAATGGGTAATGTAATAAAGGGTCTGTCTTACAAGGGGCATCTCAGAAAAAGGTTACACTTGTCAGTGATGTCTGAAGACACTTTGTCACTGATTACCTGTGTCATTTGGTCTTTCGTGAAGGCCAAATATCCTCATAAGCTCATCAGTTCCCACTGCTGCACCTTCTTATCAAGACCCTTCAGTGACATGGTCTAGTGTGAGGGATCCATGCCCATGGCAAGGTGGTTGGAACTAGGTGATCTCAAGGTCCTCTCTGACCTGAACTATTCTATGAGTCTATGCAGTGACCAGTACCAGCATCTTGGGATGTCTCAGACAAATCGGACAGGGCCACATCTGCGGTATACAACAGTGAACTTGGCATACAGCAGTAGGAAAAACCCGCCATGTTTCTGCAACATCGAAATTGTGAGGGCATAGAGTCCACGAGAGTGTTGCTACCTATTGCTATAGGCTACAGCCTCATGAATATATCAATATAACATCCTAAGTGACTACTACAGCTTCAGAAGTGTCATGGAAAAAACCATAGTGGCTTTGGCAATACTTGTCAAACTACACCCCATGGTAGATGAACCTGGCTTTGGGGGAGTGGAGTACCTCAGCTTCAGGCCCAAGGAAAGGCTTCACTTACTGAAGAGTTCAGGAGCTACAGCAGGGGATTTTGCCTGAGCAGTTAAGTATTGATTCCCCTCAGAAGAGGTTATGGATCTCTTCTGTTTGCCACAGGCACATCATCTTAGTTCTGAAGCTGATGTGTGAACTCTCCTTAGCAGATGAAGTATACATACCATAGGCAGATACTTATCCCTGGGAGTTTGATGGGCTGAAAGGAGTCTAATTGGAGCAATGCTTTGGAAACATGCCTCTTGCCTCCTGACACTGTCCTGGGACCTATTACACGAATAGGGAGGAAATGGTTCTGCACAGAGGTATCTCTCCCTTTCTTTTTCATACCCAAGGGGATTTTTTTTCAAACAATCTAGTATTAGAGTGGCAGTTCTCTTGCTTCTGACTCTCTTCTAGATCAAATGCTGTTAAGTGAGCTATCCATCTTAATGCAAAGTCATTGCTGTTAGTGGATTGAACTATAGTGAGTAGAAATGCCCTTTACTGGTCTAGGAGACTGGTAAAGATGGGGGAGGAATCTAACACCAGAATATTTTGCCTAAATGAAAAAGATTCTCAGTTGCTTTAGGGTTCCAATTAACAAATCACAAGTGTAGATATTTATGGTATGAGTTGCAAAAACAAACATCAGTTTGGGGAGATGGCAGGTGGTATCTTAATTCTTACCAAACTCTTAGTCATTAAAAAAACAAACTATATCAAGAAAAACAGAACTTTTACATTAATGTCACCTGTTTGAGATATTATTCTCTATGGGATGTCAGTGTTCTGCCTCTCAAGCAAATGCTTTGGACCCTCAGCTACCGTTTTTATGAGTTGGGAAGCAAGCTGTTCCTAGCAGGCACCCGTATCACAGGCCAGAGAAGTGCTGCTGACCTACCAGCCTCCAGGACCTAGCTGGTCACAAAATCTGACATTGCGTGCAAGAGCCAATCGCACCCCACACCGTGATGTGCACTCAGAATAGTGAAGAACCGCAGTTGGCATGGGATGAGCAGGTTTTGTTAGATGAGAGTTGCACAAGATTTCTTGTAAAGGTAGTTAGTTCTGGGAAATCTCATTGGTGTGGGAGGGTGTAGAAACACTATTTTAATCTGCTTTTAAGCAGTTTTTACTGAAGCAAATTCTAAAGGCAAAAGCCATGTATTTGAAGGCAAAAGGAGATTGCATTGGCTCTATCAGAATGCTGTGTTTTAAAGCTTTTGCTGTTTACAGTCTTAGTGTTGGAGTTTTAGGTCTTAAAAATCCTTATTTATGTTGGTGTTGGTCCTTATCTTAAAAGTCCTTATAGACATGAGATCATAGAAGTCTCTCCTGGTTCTGTTTTAGAAATGGTTAAGAAGTTGCCCTTGGCAAATAAATGGAAACAACTACTTCTTTTTAAAGCAGTGTAATGAACCTAAAGATAATGGATATCTTTTCCTAGGGGAATAAGTGCTAAATATAAAATTAGAGATACTGAATTCCTAATTTGTTTCCCGGAAGAAAAGCATATGCCAGCTTATTTAATGGCACAGAAGAGTGTAAATATATAAATTAGTATGTGTGATTAAAGCTCTTTATATGCAAATACATTTTTTCATTGCTTTTCACTGGTATTTACCTTTTTATGTACTGTAATAATTCTGTTTTATTTCAGAGCTCTACATTCACCATGTTGCCCTGTGGACCAGCTTTGTCCTTTGTTCGGTGTCTTGTGCGGAAGAAGAATGTCAGTGGTGAAAGTCTCGAGGACTCCAAGTTGTGCCGATGCTTATCAACAATGGACCTTTTAGCCCTGGGAGTAGGAAGTACCCTTGGTGCTGGTGTTTATGTCCTTACTGGGGAAGTAGCCAAATCTGAATCTGGACCTAGCATCGTTGTTTCTTTCCTCATTGCTGCACTAGCATCTGTGATGGCAGGTCTCTGCTATGCTGAGTTTGGTGCTCGTGTTCCCAAGACCGGTTCTGCATATTTGTATACTTACGTAACTGTCGGGGAACTGTGGGCTTTTATCACTGGTTGGAATCTCATTTTAGCCTATGTTATAGGTAAGCTTAAGAACAAACACAGGTTTCAAGGGCTTCTGAGATGGCAGATGTAAGATACAGTTTGGGTCTTTCTTTTCTGTCTTTGTACTTAGCTATTATTGCTTTTTACTCCTGCTGAGATGAAATGACCGAGGTAATTTGATTAGGCTATGTCCTCCTGTGCATCATTCATTGCAAACAGGCTTTTTGCGAGATGCTTTTGTAAACAGTGAATCTTCAGCAGAATTAACTCCATACCTTTTATAAAAATCGTGTCTGTTCACTGATGATGCACAAGAATAAACAGGATTTCATTGCTGTCTTTGGTCAGCAAAAATGATTTCAGTAAAATCAATAAGCATTTTTTTTCCTGAATATACGCAGCGAGGATGTTTACAGTGATCCCACCACTATAGTATCTCACTTCAAGAATGCCATGATGTTTAAGTATTAACTTGTTACTATAGCCTCATGCTAATTAAACAGTGTCCTATCAGGTAATCCCATAAAATACAGTAGACCAAATCTGAATAAAATCAATGCTTATATAGCAGGTATTCAAATAACATTTGACGTTTCAGTGCTTTAGCAAAGATGACATTTTTTGATTTAAAAGCATTTTCTTCCAGAGGTACATGTTCCAAGCATCCGTTACATTGTGTATAAGCACACCTAGCTGTATATGTATATCTAACTACAGGACTGTTGCCCAAATCACTACAAAATCAATATGCCCAAGTATTGTGTTAAAGCACAGTTCATGATAGTGGAGTTGTAAGAATAAGGCTGTATTTAGCTGTGGCCACACGCACTCTTTACCATAGGAGAGTACAAATCTTAAATACTGACTAGCAATATGCATCTTGGTAGTGACTTATTTCTGAGGGGGACACTTTTTTTCTTTCTTAAAGTTCTTTCTTAAACTGCTTTCTTACATTACTTTATATTGTTTAACATATGCCATATTGTAAATTGAGAAATAAGGGTCTTCCAGAATGACATCGGATATAAATGATGCAGAAGTAATTTCTGCAATATTTGGGGAATAAATAGGTGCAAATTTTTATATTTTAATTATAGGATAATATGTTCTAATTTAACTATGTAGAAGAATTCTAAAATGTTAAAACTCAGCAAAATAAAATTACTGTTTTAACACAAGCTCTGCTTTTTTAAATGCAAGTAGCAACATGCTTAGTTTTCTTTCTTTTTCAGTAGAAGTAACTGTATGCCACTGTATGCAAAATCCTAAACATGCATGTATTTTGTGAAGGTACATCAAGTGTAGCAAGAGCCTGGAGTAGCACCTTTGATGAACTTCTTGGAAAGCAGATTAGTCAAATCTTCAGAACCTACTTCAAAATTAATTACTCTGGGCTAGCAGAGTATCCTGACTTCTTTGCTGTATTCCTTATATTACTTTTAGCAGGTAAGACAATACGGCTTCACTTACGGCGGTTGTGATGTCTTACAGACAAAAATACTAAGTTGTAGTTTGTATTTTACCAGAAATACCTTAATAATGTTTAAGAAGTTCAGATGCACATTTGTTTATTGACCCAATGACTCTGGGAATTAAATGTATATAGTCAAATTCTATGTGCATCCTTTTGTCTTGTTGAAGCTGGGACATGAAATAATCACTTGTTAGTATTACACAGTTCTGTGTGGGCTTTACGGCTTTATTACTGGTAAAAACTTTCAGAGGGACGTTGAGGTTAAGCTCTGTAGTTTGATGATGTTATGTGCTTTCCTTAAATAACATATTGTGCAAGTAATGTATATTTGTAAGGTTTTGTGTTTGTTGTATTTTTTTTTCCCCTAAATTGATAACTTATTAAGCATAAAAAAAACTTTCTCCTTTCTAAGTCTTCAAAAGAATTGTTTAGCCTAGAACTTGTTCGGGCTAAAGGGCACCCCAAGGTACTGGTGTGGCCCAACAGACCACTTTGAAACCTGTCAAAATATTTAAGTCTACTTCACTCAGTTCTGTTTCTTTTTTATCTTTACTCTTGTATCATGTGTTTAAATCACAAAAATTAACACCAACTATATAACTATGTGCTTTTTCAAGTATCAGAAAGCTCAAAGATATCTTCTGCATGTTTGCATTTAACAATTGCTTTTCATAAGGAAACTTTCTTACTGCCATAAGAGTGAACGAAGTAGTAAATGTATTCGAAAGTGTATACTTTTTTAGTCAGCCAATACTAGAAGCATTTCAGTATTCAGTAGAGGTCTTATCTTTATCTCAAATATTTGTCATGTTCAGTCTCTCTTTAGATCAAACAGAACCTGGAGCTTATCTTCTCTGTAAATTGAAGCTCAGTTATATGGGTATAACCTCCTGTTCTGTTATTCTGAGTGGCTTTTATCGACTTGGAACTTAGGAAAACATTTCTGTTCAACTTCTAAGGACAAGTAGTGCATCTGAAGCTTTTATTAGGTCTCTGTACACAGGAAGATGACTTTCCACACTTAGGAAGATCAGGGAGTTTACTAGCCAAGGTTTAGTCCAGCATCCTGCCATGTTTGTGGCTGAGCTGCCACAAACAGAGTTCAGACCCTTACATCTTCAGGAATGATGGGAGTGAATTTGGTGTACTGCTGGAACTGACCTTTCAGTTTCACTTCTTTCAAAGGAAGAAGGACAAACTAACACTTTGAAAAGCAGAGCACTGAAACAAACCAAAATACAAAATGCCAGTATAGATGCTGCCGCCTTTTATGCTCTCTCCATTGCTTCTTCCTAGCATAAGAAGTAGAGATTTGTGATGGAAGAGGAGATGTTCTCCTGTGGTCTGCCACTTTTCCTGAGTTTTCATTTGTGTCCTGTCTTTTTATCCCCACCATCATTCCTTCTTCACTTCCTTTTCACTTGTGTGGCAAATTACCTCTGCAGGTTTCTGTGCTAAGCAGCCCAACCACCAGTGGGGGGACTGGTGGAATTTACCGCTGCTGAGAGGAGGGGCAGCGGGGTATGGCTCAAGGCTGATCATGATATAGTGCTTGGATTCTGAGCTGCGCAAAGCTGAGTCATAGCAGCAGCCAATGATGATTTACAGAAAATGTTATGTGCTAAGCACAAGGGAAAGTGCACAGAAATCTGATTTGGGGATTTTTTAGTTTTTATTGTTTTTTTCCCAGAGAGAGGACTTAAACAATGTGCATACTGTGTTTCCTACTGCATTAGACTGACTGAGACATTACCTTCTTGGGGAAAAACTGAGCTAAAGAAATCATATGCCTATTTCCAATAATAATGCTATTGGTGAAGAAAACTTAAACAGCTCATATGATAAATTCTATGTTATGATGAGATAGAAAATGTCTCATTAGCAGTCAGAAATTTTCTAGACATTATCTTGAGAGGCTTAACATTTTTAGACTTAATCTCTAAATAATGATGGAAAGCATGTATGGGATACTAGTGAAGGCACTTTGACTGCAAAGAAACTGAAGGCTTTTCCATTGTATTTATTTTTTCCTGATCTACTCAGTGCCTGCTCTTCCATTACACTGTTAGTACAATAACAGTTGTTACAAGCCTAATGACACAGTAGGATCCTGAAGGAATAACTTTCAGATTATTTAAATGCAGTACTCTGCAACCTAAGGCATATGCATTTCATGTCAGACTGTTTTCTAGAATCTCTGTGAATCATAGTTTATGAACAAGAGGTATGCATTTCTTTTAAAGGTTTTATTAATGACTAGGAAAAGGACTTATTCTGTGATGGATATACCCTGAAAATCTTAGCGTGAACAGATTACATTATTAATCTAATAATTTTTCTTATTTTATTAATCTAATGAGTAATTGTTCTGTAAGGAATGAGTAGATTCTACCAATTTGGTTTTAGTAAAAATAGAATTTTTGCACCTATTTTTGCTCCATTTCATAAAAGAGATGAATGGGAATCTCAGAAAAGCTGTAAGTAACAATTGCTCAAAATAGTTTTCAACACTGTTCTGATTTCAGCTGCAGTACAGTTAATTTTCTTCCTAGTAGCTGGTGCAATGCTGTGTTTTCTCTTGAGTCTGAGAACAATGCTGATAACACACTGATGTTTTAGTTGTTGCTAAGTAGCACTTATCCTGTTCAAGGACTTTTCAGTCTCTCATGCTCTGCCAGTGAGGAGGGGTGCAGGAAGCTGGGAGGAAGCAAAGACAGGGCACCTGACCCAAACTAGCCAAAGGAGTATTACATACCACAGCACATCGTGCCCAGTCCAATATATAAACTGGAGAGAGTCACACAGAAGAGACCAATTGCTGCTCGGGTTGGGCTGGGTATCAGTCAGTGGATGAGGAATTGTATTGTGCATCACCTGTGTTTGTTGGGTTTTGGTCCTCCCTCTTTCTCCTGTTACTATGCTTTACTTCAGTTATCAAGCTGTTCTTATCTCAACCCATGGGTTTTACCTTTTCTTGATTTTCCTCCCCGTCCCACTAGACAGGGAGTGTGTGAAGAGCTGTGTGGTACTTAGTTGCCCACTGAGGTTAAACCATGACAAATATTTAATACAATTAAAGAAGCTTTGTGCTTTGTGGTTTCCAATACGCTCACCTATTGCACTGCTGTCAGAGTAGTAAATCTGTGCTACTGCTTTTTAAAAGTATAAAATCTAATGCTGCTTAGTATTAAGTACAGTAATTACATGTCTATCTTCTTTAAAATGCCATTTTATTAGTCTAAGGTACCATTCACATCTATAAAATATTTTTATTTTATAGGTCTTTTATCTTTTGGAGTAAAAGAGTCTGCATGGGTGAATAAAATTTTCACTGCTATTAACATCTTGGTCCTACTCTTCGTTATGATTTCTGGTTTTGTGAAAGGAGATGCTGACAACTGGAAAATAAGTGAAGAATATCTCATAAACCTTACTGCAATAACAAAGTAATATTTTTAAAAATCAATTTACTTGCTCATATTCCAAGCAGTTTTCTGTTATACTTGCTTTAGAATCATAGAATAGTTAGGGTTAGAAAGGACCTTAAGATCATCTAGTTCCAACCCCCCTGCCATGGGCAGGGACACCTCCCACTAAACCATGTCACCCAAGGCTATGTCCCACCTGGCCTTGAACACTGCCAGGGATGGAGGATTCACAGCTTCCTTGGGCAACAAGGAACAGTGATATTTCAGGTAATAGATCAACTAATAGGTCTGTTGCTGGGAATGATAAAACTCTTTATTCCTTTAAAAATATTTTTTTCTATTTTCTTGTTTGTAGTTTCCTTTAAAAATCATCTTACTTCTATACTGTTGTCTATAGCTATCTGAGAGGTTACTGGCTTCTTGCCCTTAAAGCATGTAATAACTGTAGTATGCGAGTATGACAAGAATTGTGTACACCATTCGTGTTTTAATATATTTTTTCACAAACTACAAAGTGAGTAAGATCATAGTTACTTGAATCAGGTACTCTTCCATTTGCTGTCATTTTTGTCTTAACAAACCTTGACATCAAAATGTCTTCTTGTGACATTTTGTAAAGTAGAACTCTTTCTTGACAAGAGCATTTTAACATGTATTTCCAGAGTGGTAGGAGAGGAGAATGGGTGTGTTTGACCTACCAATAGTTAAAAAAGTAAGTTATGTTTCTGCTGTATTTCTGTTTTTAATAGGAATTGTTCATCCTATGAGAATGTGACAAGTATATATGGGAGCGGTGGCTTTATGCCATATGGTTTCAGAGGGACATTGGCTGGTGCTGCAACCTGTTTTTATGCTTTTGTAGGATTTGACTGCATTGCAACAACTGGTATAGTATTTATGTGTGTCTATATATGTATACTTATTTCTGTTCAAAATAAATTAATTGTTACTTTCTAAGTCTGGGAAGTGTTTAATATACATTTTGTTTTCTGCACAAATCTGTTATTCATCTGCTCACTTTTACAATTCTCTGAGATGAGCTATTTCTCCTAAATGCTGGCTTGTGTATGGCTAATATGGAATGAGTACATTGAACTTACAAATTGGAGGTAAATAACTAGAAATGATAAGCTTTGAATACCCTAGATTTACAATGCATTTTATGTCCTTTAGTTTACCTCTACTTTCAATGCTATTTCTGGCAACAAAATATTGAGAGTTGTTCTGTGTCACTGAGGTTATTTTCTACAGGTTTTTAAAACTTCTATCATAAATATGATTCCCATGGTTTAGATTAATGGATGATTTGTCTCTTATGTTATCTTTTACAGCTGAAGATGGAAATGAGTAAGACTTTTTGGTGGGGCATTTTTTTTTTTTCCTTTTTTTCAGGAGAAGAGGTCAAGAATCCTCAGAAAGCCATACCCTTCGGAATTGTGGTGTCCCTGCTTGTCTGCTTCATGGCCTATTTCGGGGTTTCAGCTGCACTGACACTTATGATGCCATACTACCTACTAGACGAGAATCCTCTGCCAGCCGCTTTTGAATATGTTGGATGGGGTCCTGCAAAATATGTTGTGGCAGCGGGATCTCTCTGTGCTTTGTCTACAAGGTAAAGACATTGAAATACTAATTTTATTGGGAAAAGCTGATGGATAATATGTGACTATTTAAATACATGTTCATGCATTCATTTTGAAGACTCAGTTTATTCGAAGTATTACCAATAAGTATTATAAGCATGTTTTAGACTTTTGCAGGTCTTCATCACAGTAGGTACATTAATTTAAGTTCTTTTTTTGAGCTGTACTGTTTCTGAGCTCTACCTCTTTGGCTTATTATCCAAAAGTTGTTTGGTTTTGTTTGCTTGTTTGTTTGTTTGTTTGTTTTTTTATTAAACCATGTCTTTTCAGACATGTGACCTGCAAGTTATCTTTATCAACTGATAAAATAAACCTCACTCACTTTGTTCTTTCTTGCTGCATACTCCTAATGACTCAGCAGGTTTATGGGCTCTGTGTATTTGCAGGCAAAATTGAAGAGATGATTAACTAGCTCCACTCCTCATCTTCGTTGCCTATCTCTGTTTTCCTCCAGTAGCCAGTCTGTCTTCTGACATCAACCCTTCCTGTGGTATCTGTGTGGGTATTTGAGATGTAGATTATAGCTGTGAAAATATTATATATTCCCCTTTGTAAAAGCATGGATGTAACAACTTAATATGTTAGTTTGATTAAAAAGATCAGGGAGGGCAGGAGATATATTGGTATGTGTTCATCTATGTTACACCCCATATAATATACCATGGTATAAACCCTTTCATGGAATAGAAAATAGCTTGATATTTGAATTTAGGGATAGAAAAATGCTGATGCCAATCTGCTACCGGAGGTTATGTAGATAAGGAGTCATTTACATGAGCTTCAGTGACAAGAATACTGTCTGTCTTTCCACAAAGGAAAATTACATGCTTGTTGAAGCACTAATGCTAACAGCACTCCAAGATAATCCTGTAAGCATTAGCCTGAAGAAGATGAGCACACTGGCTGTGGACAGTAGTTTAAAAGAAAGGAATATTTTAATGTAAGAGGATATAAGGTGGTGAGGCACTGGAGCAGGTTGACCAAAGAAGTGGTACATGCTTCATCCCCAGCAGTGTTCAAGGCCAGGCTGGACAGAGCCTTGGGCGACATGCCCTGGTGTGAGGCATCCCTGCCCATGGCAGGGGGGTTGGAACTAGATGATCTTAAGGTCCTTTCCAACCTGAGCCATTGTATGATTCTATGATAGGAAAAGGAAATAGTTCCAGAACATTAAAAGAATTGTAGGACTGACTGAAGAATGCTGTAGTAACACAGTTCATTCTGGGATTACAGTTACTTTCTGTCTAGCTGTCATTGTCCCCTTCAGTTTGGAGGGTTTTACTGAATTTTTCTTCTATATTGATAAATAGTAAAAGTGATGTATAAGCACACACTAGATTAAAGAAATTAATACTGAAACCCAAAATGAACTGAGATAGTAAAATGCTTTTTCAGAAATCCGAATGTTGGTCTCTCCAGTGTATTCTGAAGAAATATATTTACTCATATGGGGAGGTTAATCTTTCAGTCTGTTGACCGATGTCAGTTTAGAACAAAAACCATGAAATTATATTTCATACTCATCAATTTAATGGTATAATTAAGAAAAAATGTTGGGATTGTTGCCTTTGGTCCATATATTTATCTCTTATTTTGTTATGCTGTGAACTTGCTTCGTCAGGGTAAAGAGGTTTGTTAATATTTCCATTATTTGTGTGAGTATACTTAAATAGGGGTATGATAAATACATTTTACAAAGCCACAACTGCAAAAAATTTGGCAGGGGATTTTAACAGTATCATTATTTGAAAAATCAATTGTCACCCTTGTTCAGGAAACATTCTTTCTTGGAAGGGCCATTCATACACCAAAATCAGTTCATGTGCAATGAAACTTCTCTCGTGTGGCTAACCTTAATGCTTACATATCATGAGCATTATTGGAGGTACGTAGCACCTGTGGTTGTAGAAGTTGTGCCTTCTGTAAGTCATACAGTTGATTCCCTAAAGTAAGAAAGGCGACCATTTACCTGGTTAAAAACTAGTGTGCTTGCCACAGAGGTTATACTTGCTATGATTCCGCCTTTTGTCCTTTCAGTGTTTCTGATTTTCTTAATTACAATTATTTCACTTGGAAGGAAAGAATCCACCTAATTTAAGAAATATGTTTAAAAGGAGCTTCAAGTTATCACAGTTTGAAAGCTTTCTGTGTCTTGCTAATAACAAATCTAAATTAATTAGCTTTACTTCAAAAAAAAAAAAAAAGAAACAATCTTTAATGAAGCTTGCTAGAGGTTCTTTAATCAAAAGAAATAATGTGCCCATGGTGCTTACTTTGAATTACTGTTAATCAGCAGCCTCACATGGAAATTCAGAGTGTAAGTGATGCTGCTAATGCTTATTGATTTGCTGCTGCTGACTGACAGACTTCTTCCAGGAATACTAAGGCTTAATTGCATAGTTAGTGTGACCTGGGACATGATTCAGGTCCGCTAATACCCAAGAACTACAGTGATGGCAAGTTATTTTGCTAATCTGAATTCTCTCTGATGAAGCAATTCCATGGCTTACATTAATAAAAATAAAAAGGGGAGGGGGGCTAATTAACTTTACAGAGAAAACGACATTTCTGTTTTTGTCTGATCTGTAGTATCTTGGGATACAGGGCTTTCTGGTTTTGTCTTGCAATCATAATTTTTATTTCTATACATGTCATTAATTAACATTGTTTATCTTGTCCATGATTCAACTCTGCATGTACTGTGTTTGCCATGTTGCATGTGTTTGCTTTTTACTCAGTCTTCTTGGATCCATTTTCCCACTGCCACGTGTAATCTATGCTATGGCGAAGGATGGTTTGCTTTTCAAATGTCTAGCTCAAATCAATTCAAAAACGAAGACCCCACTAGTTGCTACTCTATCGTCTGGTGCAGTAGCAGGTGAGACTAAGAGTTGATCCTTGTAAAGAAAGGTGCACTGCTAAACAAATTCATATATGGAAATAAACCACTGTTGTGCAGCTTTGATTTGCTTTGGAATGAATTGGTCAAATCTGATTGTTGTCAGGTGAAGTAGGCTACCAGGAAAACTTTTCTTTACCACAGATTTTGCATTTATTGGTTAACTTCAAGTGCTTTAAAAACCTAGGTTCAAAGTAAACAGCAACCCAAACCCAAGAACATCAGTCTACCGAACAAAAAACCAAGAGCAGCAACACAGAGCCTAAACCAAGACCATGCCTAAACCCATTAACTCTTCCAAGCTTTTTGTGTAGTTGGGTTTACCAGTAAAGCATTGTGCTTTTAATAACCTGTATTTGAACTATACATTTTTCTGTTCTAGTCTTCTCGGCTCTATGTTCCCTTTGCCCCGAATTCTGTTTGCCATGGCACGCGATGGTTTACTCTTTAGTTTTCTTGCCAAAGTGAGTAAGAGGCAGGCACCAGTTTATGCCACCTTGACAGCAGGGGTCATCTCTGGTAAGCTCTCAAAGCCCGTGTTACTTAAAACTGAGATTTAAACACTCTATGCACGTGCATGGTAATTGATATTTTTGAAAAGGGCTGCTTGTTAACTTCCCTTGCATGTACAATGGAAATAAAATTACTGAGTAATCAAAGGGTGTAGGAACTCCAAATGATGCCAATCATGGTGGTGGTGATGTCCTTAATGTCACAGAATTCACAATGATTTTTTTAATGTATTTTTTTTCAATAGTGGCCCCTTGTATGGTGAATAAAATGGTTACTTAATCTGGGTCCCTTAGGCTGGTGCTATTCTCACAGGGTTTCCTTGTCTGATGTACACCTACATCTTTATCATATGTATAAGGAGGGGGAAATAAATCACGGTTTTTATTATAAGACATGAGAAAAATATCTACATTTGCAGCCAGGTGAACTTTTGTGTCAAATGCAAAGGTTTTTTTCATTTTCGGCTAAAGACAATGATTCTGGTTTTGTATAGGCTTACTAAATTGTGGTTGAGGGATATGTGTGTGTGTGTGTTGGGGGTTATATGAGTATCACATACATGCACACTTACTTTACCAAAACAGCATTTTGGGAGCTGTTGCCAACGCCTAATGTTTCACAAAGAGAAACTCTTAACATGTAAGTGTTTCAGTTTTGTTCACGCTTCTTGCAAAGGTACATGTAATTGTGTCCAAATTTCATTGTCATTTCAGTGGTATGTCTAATGACACAGGAAGACTGGAACCTCTAGATGTAACTCAAATATGAAATAAGTGCTTTATGCGATTTAGCAACTCTGGCTAAAATTGATATAAAATAAGAGATTCAGAAATGAAAATCAAATAATTATAGTCACAGCCATCCTCAGATGCCACAAGACTGGCACTGCTCATGCTGTGTATTGACAATAATGTGGGAAGGCACAGGCATTGTCTGGGTAGTGCCCACATGAAGCATTATTACCAGTTCCTTTTGGTCAGAGTGCAAGTAAATTGCTTAGGATTAATTTTATTGTTTTGACTTTGTTATTTGAATTAATAATATTGAGATATTCCGTGCAGTTATGTGAGATTAAATTAACATCTTTATCTGAAATCACAGAAATGATGGGGAGAAAGAAAACCATATTGCCCGGCCGGTAAACTGATTGATGTAGTTACACAGCCCTGACTATAGCTATGTAGCAGCCATCACTTGCACTGCTTTTCGACAGTCTGGGGAATTTGGTGTGTCAACAACTTGCCTGAAGACAGCGTTATCTACTGCTTGAAAAGCAGTAATTTCTTCTATTTTTAAGAAGATGCATATTTGTTAACTTGTGGTCATAAATAGTTTTGACAGAATAGTTACTGATCTATGCAACAGCTTTTATTACCTCTCTTTTCATTTGTAGCATGGGTAGTTTCATAGCTTTAAGAAATGTTAAGATTAGATGTTTGGCCCCTTAATTAAGGTTATCAGGCAAAGGCTACAGCTGAGGCAATTGTCACGTGTTATTACTGTGACTTACCTTTTCACAGGTGGCTATCATGACTGCAAAAGTCTGCACATAGCAAAATGTTTTTCTGTCAGTCCAAGGTTTCACCATAAATTAATCTACCATTGTGTCTTGCCTACAGATTAATTAACAAGCACATAACTATTATATAAAGTATTTCTGAATATAGAAAAATCTGTGTGCATATCCATGCAGTGTGTAAAGACTATGTTTAATAGTTTCTTTTGATGTTGAGGTTACTGAGGAATCAAAAGATTAAGTATTTTTAGATTCTTTCCGCATGTCAATAATGTTAAAGAATACAAATATTTTAAGAGGTACTTTGACTGCATGTATTCCAATTCAGTTAGTGTTAGCATTTCATTTAGTGATGGCTTGTGCCAGTTTCTCTATGAGCTATGTGTGTCTGTGTGCAAACAGCATTGACAAAAAAGACATTCCATAATATCCAAAAGACACTGGCGTTAACTTTTATAAACATAAAGACTGCTATAATTACACTTGGTATCGTGGAAGTCTCTGCCTCTGGTTTCAGTGATCTTAATATTAATTCTTGTGTGAACTTGCTGGCCTTTCCTGAAGGCCACTTAAACTTAACTTTTTTTTTTTTTAGTAAGATATATTTAAAAAAAAAAAAATAAAACCCCCTACAAAACTATTTTATTTGAGATAACTCCTAAAACTCCTCTTCACATAGAGCTCGCTCTCACCTCATCAGAAATTTTACACACCGGTCACTTACTGGATCAGATCACTTTTCCCTAGTTTTGCGGTGGGATCCCTCTTCTCAGCTTTGGTGAGATTCTGTTGCAGGATCTGAACCTTATTCTATGGAAATGTATTTTTAATGTGGCCACAATTCAAAAAGCCGTGTATGCAAATACTTATGTCCAAGTAAGTCCAATACAAAGTGCCTGATTATGCAGCATGACTGTAGGGCTCATCAGTGCGTATCTATATGAATGAGATTCCCAGCTGGAGGGAATTAGCTTTGGGAATGTTGGCGATGACTTCAAAAATGTGTTTTTAAGGAGTACCATGATTTCACTCATATTGCTGTTAGTAAAACAATGTAAAGTTACACAGCAGCCAGATTTTAAAATCTTAGCTCTCAATATGATTTAATATTAAATCTTAGCGCTTATGGTTGGGCTCAATGATCTGAAAGATCTTTTCCAACCTAAATCATTCTATGATTCTATGTCAGCCTTATATAAATTCAGCATTTTCCTTTCTCTTCTTTTTTTAGCTATAATGGCATTTCTGTTTGACCTAAAGGCTTTAGTGGACATGATGTCTATTGGTACACTTCTTGCTTATTCACTTGTGGCAACCTGTGTCCTTATTCTTAGGTGAGTCAAAAACCTCCTTTTGTATTCTACTGTGTTTTATTTTGTGTTGGTCAGTATATACACAGAAGTGACATTTACAGAGTGTGATTTTTGCTAGATAGCTCAATTGCTAAAAATTAGCTATATATGTATCAACAATCACTAAGAAGCAGCTTGAATTCAGTTCAAATTCATTGTTGCAACAATTCGCACTTTAAAAAAGACTATGTTATTCCATAGTGAATTATTTAAGATGTATTTTTAAAAATATATTTTAACACGGCAGATGTAAAATTTCAGTTTATGCCAGTTATCGGGCCTCTTACTGTACAGGAAGCAAGTCAGAAAGGTGCCCCCTCCCCTTCCCTGCCATTGACCACCAGCCTCTGTCCCCTGTTTTTGTACGAGACTGACCATATATCTGACTCCTTGGTGCATTTATGTAGCTTAAAAAAATGTACCAAAAATGCCCAAGCCCCAGCAAAAATTGAGTTGCCATAGTTTGTTTATATATGATAGTGACTAGCAATACATGCTGCTGCAGTGCAGTTCTAAATTGGGAAATTCTAAACCTCTACTGCCACTAATTTAGTATTTAAATACACTCCTAGGGTCATATTGCTTCAAATCCCGAAGTAAGCTTAATTTTTTTCTACTATGTTCTTTGCTTTATGCATAGGTACCAACCCAGTTTAAGCTATGAGCAACCAAAATATTCCCCAGAAAAAGCAGCTTTGGCTGCATCTGAAGGGGAATCTGCAGTAAGTGAATCACAGATAAATATGATACAAGAGAAACATTTCAGTCTTCAGGCGCTGATTAATCCATCCAGTTTACCTACTGAGCAAACTGCAACTACAGTTAGCTTTTTGGTGGGTCTGTTAGGTAAGTATTCAGCTGTCCAAACTCATGTAATACGTTAACATAAATAATGGAATTTTAAAGGCAAAATTAAAAATCCAGTGATAATGTGCCTTCTTTCAGTCATAATTAATATGTCATTCTGCAGAATGCTTCTATAGTTCTTGATGGACCTAATCTGTAGTGTGGTATGTTTTCCTTTAATTAAATATTTTCACAATAACATTTCATACTGAAGACCTGCTGTCATTCTTCTTAAAGCTACCTTCTTCATCAATGCAAGATTAAGTGACCTTTTTCCTATTTCCATCATTTTGTCTTCACACAGCTTGCTTGGTTTGTGGTTTGAGTGTCCTCACTACATACATGAATCATTCCATTGCTAACTTGGAGCTCTGGAGTATTGGCCTTCTTGCTGTGTTCATGACATCCTTCATAGTTACCATTCTTCTCATCCAAAGGCAGCCTCAGAACCAGCACAAAGTGGCCTTTATGGTGAATAACATTCTCTATGTCATTCTCCAATGAGAGGTTTGGATGTATTCTAACAAGTGGGAGAGGGGCACTGCCACTATTTCAGGTTTTTGGTGAAAGTAAGAGTAGTGGATGGCCATGGTTGAATGCCTGTGCAGCCCAGTCCAGACCTTCTCAGGACTAGAGAAAGGGTTTTATTGCCCACAGATAGAATATATGACATGTGTAGGAGCATGGCTACAGAAAATGGCTGTACTGCTGATGCTGATGTGAACAGCTGCTATTACAACAAGGAGGCCTGACAGCACTGATCATCTATATATTCCTTTAGGTACATCCTCAAAAGTGCACATTGTTGAGACCCAAGCAATTTTAGACGTCAATTTAAGCATTTAGAAACTGGAAAACTATTCAGAAACTGATCAGCATACAATCACTTGTCTGTGTTGTGGGCAATACCACAGACCACAGTACAGTTCATACCCTCCAGACTATAATCCTTTCATTTTCAGCTTTCATTTACATTCTATGATTGGAAAGGATAAAGCACAGTGGTCAAGGTCAAGGACTCCAGTGGAGCTGGGAGGCATTTCAGAAAGAAGGGATATATTAAAAATATATAATATTTTTCAGTTGTAGAAACAGGAATTCATTAGTGTATGTTCAGCACAAACTGGAAAGCTTTTCTACACAGCCTTAGAGAATATATGTTAAACATAATGTATTTCAAGAGTTTAAGATATGTAGAAACTGGTCATTAAACCTAGTGAAGAAGAAAATTTTACTATATTCCAATAAAAAATCCACCTCAAGTCTTTTTTACTGATTAGATGTGTCACCTCTAGTTTCTGTTGTGTAACTGACGTGTGACATGCCAGAAACTGTATTTAATACATATGTGCTAAATATTTCCTTTTAGGTTCCACTAGTGCCATTTTTGCCATCATTAAGTATCCTGGTAAATATTTACTTGATGGTACAATTAAATGGAGACACTTGGATCAGATTTAGCTTCTGGATGGCACTTGGTAGGTACTTCACTTCAGTCACTTTTCATATTAAAACATTGATCCCATCTTGGAACATTTGATTCTACTCCTTTAAATACTTGGAAAGAATTCTGTTTCAAAAAGAGTCAGCTGATATTTCTCATTAAAAATAGAGCATGCTTCAGAAGTAGTATTTATATGCGGTCAAAAAAGCAAGTATCGTTTTGAGGTAACAGAAAGAATCAAAGTTACAGGACTAATTCAATAAGCCACATTTTTTCTCTTAATAGAGCTAAAATGGCGCAGAAACCTGTTACAAACAGGTATACTAGTATACCAGTCACTCTCCTTTAAGATGTGGAAAATTGTATTAATTCAATCTAGATATAAATTAGAGACAGTAGTTTCCATGACCTACTAGAGTATTTGGTTACACAAAGATGATGCACTGGAATTTCCATAGAAACAGGAAAGACCTGAAGCATGAGCTTTGATACTGATACCTGAAGAAACTTGCTTTGGAAAATATGTTCAGACAGAGAAAGTAATAACTAACTATTTTTTAATGCACTGCTTGCCTGAAAACACTATGTTTTGTTTTGTTTGTTTTTTTCTTGTTTTCCTTTTGGAAGGCTTCCTCATTTACTTTGCTTATGGTATCAGACACAGTCTTGAAGGTCATCGTAGCAATGGAGATGATGAATCTTGTTCAGAAAATAGTGGGTTGCAAGAAAAGAACCCTGTGGAAGAAGTGGATGAACCTGAAAATGCAAATGAAAGTGATCAGTTTCTTGCACATGAAAGGACAAGTGAATGTTAATTTATGCCAGCATGCAAGTCTTTTAAACTTTTAATTGACATTTTACTTGTGGACTGAAATTTCCAAAGCTTTCTGCCAATGTTGTGCCTCTTGAAAGTGTTTACTACAAGGCCTGTCTGATATTTTGGACAATCCATCTTCAACATTTCAAAGCTGACAGCATGGTGATAAATATTTAAACTAAAAAAAAAAAAAAAAAAACCCAAACAAAAAAACCCCAAAAGAAATACCCTTTGGCAAGCAAAATTTTGGATGTATTGTTTGAACTGTCATCCAAAATCACTGGCAGTCATAAAATATGAAGAATTTTAGAGCTGTCTTCAAGAAGTTCTGAATATTTGACACTGCATTGTGAACAGAAGTGTCTTTCATGCCTTCTCCTTATCTCTGTTATGTGTTTTGGTTGCAACCTGATAGCTCTCTTCTTTCTACAGAAGTAATGCTCATGGGAGAGAAATTCCAGACAAGCCTGGAAAGTATCTGCAAAATGAATGGTAATTGTACAGATCTGATAGTTTGCAAACTATAGATCCTATATATATGTAAAAAGAATTAATTGCTTATCTTTACTTATCAGTAGTCATAGAGAACTCAAACGATAAAGGTACTTCAAAGGCTTTGAGTCCCTCTAAATAGTATTCCAGATTTCTCCTCATATGAATTCCTTTCAGATATGCTATGTGTATAAAATAATACTCTCAAGAGGAGCTATGGGTTGGGTTTTTTTCTGCAAAAGAATCTGGGAAATAACGTGGGTCACAGTACTGACAGTGACATTGGCATGTGATTTAGCAAGTATTGTGGTTTTGATTCTGAAGGGCCAGGATTTTACCCCTGACTACATGATTCGGTACTGACATACAGCAGTTGTCAAGTTTTCTTCCTTACTACTCATTTATTCATGTATATTCTGTTCTCCTTTATCATGTGCTAGAGCTGATATTTCTCAGATTAGTTGTTAACACATTGCTTCTCCTCAAGAAAAGTTAATGTACAAAATCCCAGCCTTCCTTTCAGATGGAAGGGAGGGTAAGGAAACAGAGGACCAGGCTTCGGAAAAAATCCTTGTCAAAACAGTATTTCGGTGCTTCATGAAGCCTTAAGCACATGTTAGCACAGCAGTTTTTTGTGAGCCAAGCCTACATCCACAGCTCCATTCATGTGGGTAGAATATCCAAATGCTAATTTATATAAAGAACCAAATTATTGCAGCTGGGTGAAAAATTATTTTAAAGCTGGTGAAAATGAAACTTCTTTCAACATAAGTCGTGTTACCTATCAAAGGCACACAGGCATTTTAACACTTTTACTCAGCCAGTTGTAATCTCAAGTCCAGTGAAGGATTCCACAATATGATGTTTTTTGCAAGAATGTATTTATAAAAGTTACTTCCTGAAGTACGACCTGTCTTGGACTTTCTCATGGAGAGTTGCCATCTGCTGCCAGTACTCATCATTGGTATTTAGCAATAAAAACTTTAGATGCCATGAGAGCTGTTGTGGCTGACAGTGAAAAGTACTTTTTTATAATGGCTGGAATTTCACCAAAAAAAAAAGTCAAGCTGCTTCTGTCTTTCTCCTGTTCTTTTTCACAGCAGTAGATTAACACTTTTTAATATTAGAACAACTTCTGTTATTGTAAAATAGTAGTGTGCCTAAACGCTGAATGGCAGAAGACTTCTCGACAGAAAACCCTGCAGATAGAAAACCAGGTGGGGTACCTGGGCTGGTATCCCACCTTGGAGCCAGGTCTGAGGTTTTCAGCCCGATGCCTTCCTTCTGAGCTTGTACTGTGAGAGGAGGTTCGTGCAGTGCTGGCAGCAGCCAGTGGATAGATGTGTGCTGTTGCACCAGTGGCCTCTACTGGCTACACAGCATTACGAGTAGCAATCGGAAAAATTTAAGAGCCATTTTAACTGAGTTTCCAGCGTATGCATCCTCTAACTGCAGCTGCTATTGTCCTAAGGCCCGTTGTTACTGGTGGTCCCCAAAAATGGAAGGGGCACAGTGGATGAGGAAAAACTGTAGGGTAGGTGGCAATGGGATATTGCTTTCTAACTTTCTAATATCCATCTAACATCCAGAGTTGATCATAAGTTACAGCCGCTTCTTTTGATGACTGATTCACTTTACAAATGCCATTAAAAAAAGACTCAAATCTCACATTTGACTGATACAAATAGATGATATGCTAAGTAAAAATTCGGTTAATAGGAAAGGACAGGAATTCTCAGGGCAGTTTGTAGAGCTATCGATAACTTTCAATACCTCTGTTCAGTAACTGAAAGAGCTGTCTACGTCAGTTGGATCTGTTGTTGTAGTTTTAATTGTACTTCTCAACTGGGGCCCATTTTTATGCCAAAAATGGCAAAAGAACTGCATGTTTTCATTTGAAATAGTAGAAACGTAAGGCTTTCCAGGCTCTTGAAAGAAACCCAATGTAGTAATTCTTAGATATGTCAAAACAAAGGTTTTGTTTATAAGTAACCAGAAAATTAATTAACTGAATGTATGTTCTGTTGGTTTTAATCCAATAAGTATCTGAAATAGAGAAGCTGATGCTTTTCCTCATCAGCTACAACTCTGTTGACCATGGCCTCTTCAGTTGTTATACTTTTGGAGAGCCTTCTTAACTTGTCTTGCCCAGTACTCTCAAATCCTCAGCTGTAAAAAAACATGCCATTGTTGTGGAAGTGAGTGCTCAGGTAAAGCTTTTTCATGATGTCTTTATAAGCCTACAGTGGAACACAGCTCTTTTAAAACCCCTCATGCATCTCAGCATGTGGGAAGCAAAAACTTGCTTTTTCCTATGGTTGCTGATGCTGCAGAGCAGGTGAGCCAGACTCCCAAGATGTAAACTGCTGCTGTTCTGTGCTGTGCAACTAAGACCCCATTCGTACCCAAGCCCAACATACAGAATATATGTTTGCATGCCTGTCTGTGTTTGCATCTGTCTGATATTATCCCATAGTTATTTTGATGTACTGGTTAAAATAACTTCTATACTGCACTGGAATTTTCCTTTCAAGGGATTCTGTCAATATAATAAACTTCTGACTATTAGCTAAGACTTCTGGAGATAATTACAGAAAATACGTTTTCTAGCTTATTTACCTAATGGATGTGTCAGCACTTTGTATATTGACAGTTTCCCCTTTCATCTGTATGAATATTTCTCCCCCCTGCTTAGAGAAATTAATTATATGACAATAAAAGAAGGTGCCTGCACAAATGTTGTTAAGGGAGATGGGAGCAGCTGCAGCACAGGAACTATCCACTTAACTAATGAGATATAAAAGGAAATCATGGGGTATTTTCAGATGCTTCAACTGTGCACAGCTTATTTATATCTGTGTATAGTTAAAGTCACTATTAGGCAGTGGCTGAGTAAGAACATGACAAGCCAGAAATCAGATATTTATGCTAATTTTGGACTGTATTTGTATGTGCAGTCTTGAAATTCCAGATGCTTTAGTGGGACTTTGCAGGAACAAAGGATATGGCATGGTAGTCCTTACACAGGAGCTATGTATGAAACAAATCCTGGTTTTGTTCTTGCATTCACTGTATGTCTATATTTTCAGAGAGACCAGCTGAAAGCATGAGTTCAGTGGAATTAAATGATTGTTGTTATTCTTTAACATGGTTGTTGATATTGTAAATTGTTCTGTACAGATAATAATGGTATGTATTAATTCAAAATATCTATTATTGGAGGTAGCTTATTGGAGTTTTGTTTCTTTGTAGAAAAAAATCCTCCAAAAACATTATTTGCATTGGTACATTCTGGATATGCCTTTAGATAGAGGAATTATTCTTATCCAGTTGGATTTAAGAAAGTAAGCCAAAGCACATTTAAGGGAGAATAAATAAATCTTTTTTGTTCTGAGGGATAAGAGTTATAAAGCATTTCTGTATAGTTCATGTTAACTGAAGCTATCTTCTTGTGGTATTCCAGTCCAAATCCTGCCATAGGAAATTTTATAAGGTATCTTAGATTTCATTGTCTTTTATTCTGGATAAAACCATTTAGTTAATAATAGTATGTTTTTTCCTGCACAACAAATGCTGGTTAGATTCCTGAGATCTGTGTATTATGTTTATGTCGCAATGTGTTAAAGCCCTTTATATTACCTGCTGTTAGAGTGCTATCAGTAATTAATGTCAATAGTAGTGATATAGAGTAACTTATGTACTTACTTATGAATTTAACTATGCCACCCAGAAACTTAAAATGTTATAATGAATTTAGAATCAAAACATGGTAAAGTTTAAATATATATTCTATATTTTATTAGATCATAAATGTACAAATCTAGCCACCTTCCCCCTAAAATTAATGCGGATATTTATATATCTATTTAAGAAATGAAAGGCATACTGTTTTCGTGGAGGTTTTAATAAGTGCCAATATCAAATGTGCCATAAGCATCCTGAGATACCGAAAGCAGAACAACCTGGGTGAAATCTGTGACAGTGCAAGAAATCTGTGTGGGACTGTGCAATTGTTTTAATCAGGTGTGATGCCTTTGATATGGCGGTGCGTTTTGTACAGTATGAATTTAATTCACCTGACAGCTGGCACATGTTACTTGATTACAGAGAAAAACTAAAAGCACCTTTTAATGCTCTCAGGCCCTAATTCTTTCTAGACTTGCCAGGAAGTCTGTGCCAATTGCAGTGTGCTCATTTAAAGCACTGAGATTACTCAGTGTTAGGCAAATACAACAGAGCAAGTGGAATTTTGTATAATGTAGGATACTTGTATTTTGTTTTTAATTACCTGTGCCTTTATATTTCCTTCTGGTATATGTTTTGAGAACCTCTGCATTTTTAGTAGTTAGACCTTTCAAAAGCTTAATATAATGCCTTTACTGTCTCCTGAACAGTTTTCCATTCGAGTTTTAGAAATTTTGAAAACATTAGCCAAGTTGAAGGTTTCTGTGCATAGACATGCATTACAAAAAACTATGTGTATAAATGTCTTTATTTTTATTGTCATTTGGACAAGTTCTGTTTGTATGTTTTCATTGAGCCTGGTGCCAAGTAAACTCCAGCTTCACCAAGTTTAGCTGGAGTCAGGACAATGGATAAAAGGATTTGAATGGTTAGGAAGGGTTTTTTTCTTTTGTGTTACCAGAAAGTAAAGCATGAAATGTGTTATATATCTTTAAGAGTAGTTATGTTTTAAAGGACGGTAGTGCTCATATCCATTTTAGCTTTTCTCTTTGTTCATATGTACATTGCAGTGATTATTTCTGTATTATATGCTGCTGAGCATATAAAATGTAGACAGAATGATTATGATGCAACTTAAGGTACAAATTCATATTTCACTGAAGTGCTCTACCAAAATGAAAAGTCTTGAATTTTTATGAATGTAAAAATGCTTATATTTAAGAATATGGTGCTTGTTTTTTAACTTTTACTATACAGTTGTAATCACTGATATTTTTAGTTACCTTTCTTCCAAATTCTGATGGAAATTGCATTGCTCTTCATTTACTGTAAAATGTGCTTCATGGGACAATGATTGTGCATTTGTTCCATATTTTTTAAATAAAGCTGAATATTACTTGTACTTCGTACTGTAACCTAACTCTCTAACTGTAACCCGTTACCATTGTAGTTTTAGTAAACACTAACATTATCATTAGTATGCCAGATATCTAATGCCATGACATCATACAAACCAGAACTCATTTAAAATAAAAAACATGATAACTTGTCTGATTTTGCAGAGAGGAAAAAAACAACCATGTTTCATGTTTAAATCTTATTTTTGCAGTAGTCTGCAGATGGGGATAGTAGCCGCGTTTGTTTCATACTTGCTTCCAAGACCTCAGGAAGTCACTGAAATAGAGAATAACACCCTTTGATATGGGCATTGTATCTTATGGTGCCAAACCAGAGCTGATGGCAGGTTTGATTTCCAGAAGGAGTGAACAGTCCTCAGCATTCATGGTGCTCAACTTTCTGAAGCACCAAGCCTTGCCCTGGCAGCATCCAGCCTCAGAGTTGGATGGGTAAAAACCTGTTGTCTCTTTTCTTTCTTTTTTTTTTTGGGGGGGGGGGAAGGGAGGGAAAGAAAAGGAAAATAACTCCCTCAACTTTCAACAGTAGTGTGGTTATATTGGGAGAATAAAAGCATGAACTAGAACTGGATGATCTTAAGGTCCTTTCCAACCCCAACTATTCTGTGATTCTATGAGTATACTACACTTCTTCTATGTAATTCCTTACAAAGATTTCAAGTGATTAATGGTTGTACACACAGATTTACCAAGACTGACCTTGAAAATCTTGGTCCTATGAAGCATTGGTAATATGGCCACTGGTTTAAATGAAAATGAGTCATTCTGCAAGAATCACATTTAAAGCACTGGGCTGAAAAGATGTATTTAATATATCAGTTTACTCATGTGGAGAGCTAGGGTCATTACAAGAAGGTTTATATTAGTTCTTGTGATGTGACTATAAATGAAAATGTAACTATTTTTTATGCACACCCATTTAAAACTAGGAAACTTACAATTCATAAAAATCACTTTATTTCTTCATTATACACATCTATACAGGGACAAAGTTGCCAGCTTAAATATGTCTGAAAATTAATGCAGTCTGAGTGTTATTTCAAAGTGCTATTACCGTGTTTTCCAAAATATACTAATATTCGGAGCTCAGCCATTATTAGGTCATTGACTTACCATGTGTATGAAAGGAAAAGGGAAATTTGACCTAGGAAGGCACATAAGAATTTTAACTAGCAGTTTTGCAGATGACAGACAAAACCCCACTCTTTTCAGAGCATAAAACTTGGTGCTAGTCTAACAGTTTAAACTGGGAAAGACTTTTAAAATACCTTGTAGCAACAAAAATATCATTTTGCTTACTGTGTTACAGGTAACTGATGACATGTTCGGGTTGCACTGATGTGTACTCAGGTCACTGCATAAAACCCCTGAGAATTGTAATAGAACTGTAGAATGAAAAAAAGACCATGAAATTTCATCATTTTACTCCACACCTGGGTCCTGCTGGCTCTTTTACTGCTAACCAGGTACCCCAGGGTGAAGTCTTGGAGCAGGCTCAGTCAAGCAGGTCTGGAACTCCACATGTGTATGTACTTACGAGGGTAAGGGAACATTGTGTATATGCCTTCTATTAATTCGTTTTTTATTAAGGATGCAGCTAAAGCCCAGACTTCCTTTAAGATCTGTAAATGCTCTGCTCTTCTTACATCTAGTCTGCCCCTGGAACTGTGGCCAGTGGCACCGTTCCCCAGGTACTTCACCTGCACCAGATTGTGGTCTTGTCTACTACAGGATGTGCCTGTGACTTCTGTCAGCCATTATTTTTCCTCCTCTCAATCCAGTGTCTTTATCCTGCCCTGCATCTACCTTTGAGGTCCCTCCAGTCACATTTTCCCAGCCGTTCTCCAAGGAAACCCTCAGATTTCAATAAACAGATTTTGAGAGCTCAGTGTGGGTCTAAACACACTCCCAGCAACTGTCAAATTTGCCATGTTCATCTCTTAGCAATGAAGGGATAGCTGCACACAGTCAATTGCACATGAAGACTCTGTCATTGACTATGAAGCCCTAAATAGCAATGCATAGACACTTCCTCTGGTTTTCTATTTTTCCTGACGAAAGCATCTGGGGATCTCTTTGCTGTGGTGCTGGAATGAGTGCAATAGTTTGACCGTACTTTTGCTGCCTTAGGCCAGCACTGACATGTGCCTGCTGTCCACCCATAGGCTCACTAAGTGCCATATAACCTATCACTCTACTCCCCTCTGCAGGTCCAGCTACAAAGACGGCTTCCACCTGTGCAAGGGTACCTATTGCAAAGAGCAGCTGCCACCGATGAGCTAGTTCCAGCACTAAACCCTCACAGCTGTCCCTGGGGTCATGATTGTTAGGGAGGCAGCCTCGTGTGAGTGCGTTGGGCCTGGGGGGGGCGGGCGGGCTGTGTTATTGCTCTCAGCTGCCCGCTCAGGAGCTGCGGCAGAGGTAGGACACTGACACAAGGAGCCCAGGATTGACCGGTGAAACGCCGCAGCAGGTGCCCCAACGGCGCGACCCACGAGGAGCTGGGCCCGCTGCCGGAGCGTCGCGGCTCTTCCTTCCCTCAGCCACACAGCGCGGGCCGGTGAGCGCGCACTGGGGCAGTACAGCTGCGGCACTCCCTGCCCAGCCCCGGCCGGCTCCTCCCCGCGCCGCGGTCCGTCGAGGCGCCACGAGGCCGCTTCCTAGCGCCGCTCCGGCCTCGGCTCAGCCCAGCGCTCCGGCCGGTCCTGCCATGCGGCTCTGGGTGCTCCTCAGCCTGCTGCTGCTGCAGGAAACGCTGCCGCACGGTGAGCCGCGACCCCCGCCGTCCCGCCGGGTTCCCCAGCTTCGCCAGTCGCCTCGGGCTTTCCTCGCCTCTGGGCCCCCTCCCTCGCCCTCAGCGCGGCCGCCCCTACCCCACTCGGGCCATGCCAGCCCCCGGGGCCGGGCCGGAGCCATCTCCGGGACGGCGGGGCTTTTGTCCGGCTGGGCAGAGGCGGGGTGAAGGCGGCCGGCTCTTGGTCTGTGGCCAGCGGGCCGCCGAGGCTTTGCGCTCGAGACTGAAGGCAAGGTTTCAGCCTGTGCAGGGGCTGTGGGGGGAGGTGTTTGTCCGCACACCAGCCGCCCTTTCTGTTCAGGATCGACGTTTGAGTCTGTGCTTAAATCTCCGTGCAGCCCCGGCGGAGGGTCAGTGCTGGATGGGGTGCTTGGGGTTAAACAGTAAATGAAATGGTTTTGTGCGTGGCTGTAGAGAGAGACAGTCTCCACTCCTGACTCAGTTTTAGGTTGTAATGAAGTCTTGGTGGGGAAGGAGGCAAGTTTCTGACTGGAAAGGGATAGCTGTAACAGTTCTTTTTGAGGACTATAACTAGGCAAGAGAGAGGCTGTTTCTGTCATGCAGAATGCAAACAAACTTACTAGAACGTATTCAGAAGGAATATAAATCCCTTTGTTTTTCACCCCAGAAGGCCTGTGTAGCCTGTGGAAGGGTTTGTAGAGAAATTGGAGGCAGGCTCCGAGGTGCACGGTGAGAGTCAGAGAGGTAGATACCACCAGCAGCCCAAGGGGGTCATCAGGAAAAGTTCTTGTAAGAATGTAAGTCCTTCACCCTGAGAGCTCTCAAGCACTGAAAGAAGTTACTGGGGGGGGGCTTTAGGGTCTCCAGCCTTTGGGATAGTTGGACAAGGCTCTGAGGAACTGAACAGGGACAGGAAAGGACTTCCAGAAGCCCTTCCTATCCCCATTCTTCTTATGACTTAAGCGCAAAGGAGTTGAACTGCAGACCTGTGTGGTGCAGGAGGTGATTTCTGCTGAAAGACCTGCTCTGTGGGTATGCATTAACACATCAAGAAAAGCGTTTCCTATTTGAGAGGCAATAAAAGCACAGGATGAGAAATGTCTTGAAACTTGGGCAAAGAATCATAGAATAGTTAGGGTTGGAAAGGACCTTAAGATCATCTAGCCCAACACCCCTGCCGTGGGCAGGGACACCTCACACTAAACCATGCCACCCAAGGCTCTGTCCAACCCGGCCTTGAACACCACCAGGGATGAAGCATTCCCAGCTTCGTTTGGCAACCCATTCCAGTGCCTCACCACCCTCACAGTAAAGAGCTTCTTCCTTATAGCCAATCTAAACTTCCCCTGTTCAAGTTTTAACCCATTACCCCTTGTCCTCTCACTACAGTCCCTAATGAAGAGTCCCTCCCCAGCATCCTTATAGAGGCCCCCTTCAGATACTGGAAGGCTGCTATGAGGTCTCCACGCAGCCTTTTCTTCTCCAGGCTGAACAGCCCCAACTTTCTCGTCCTGTCTTCATATGGGAGGTGCCCCAGTCCCTGATCATCCTCGTGGCCCTCCTCTGCACTTGTTCCAACAGTTGCATGTCCTTTTTATGTTGAGGACCCCAGAACTGCGCATAGTACTCCAAGTGAGGTCTCATGAAAGCAGAGTAGAAGGTCAGGATCACTTCCCTCAACCTGCTGGCCAAACTAATGATTTCCCAGGCCTGTGTGCTTTGTTTGTGTAGTTTATGTTGAGGTTTGGGTGGTTCCTGCTATGTCATGCAGGAGTTTAGCTACAGGAGAAGGTAACCTGGTATGTTTAATGACAGTTCCTTGTGTAAAGCTAGAGGCGTAAGTCCTCATGTAGAGATTGTGATTTCAAAATAGCCATCCTAATTTAGCTTGTGTTATTAATGAACAGTGAAATATGTCCCTCCAGTTTGTGTCACCAGCTATTGTCTGTATGTCTGTTCAGTTTATTAGCTTTTCATTTGAAGTACCACAGAGATGTGGCCAACCTGTTTTGTTACGTTAGTTGTGATCAAAAAGGCTCTTCGCTCTCATCTTAATCCTAGTGGTTAAGAATTATTCTTTATGGTAACTTCTCACTTGATTTATTATTTTTTCAAGGAAGAATTAATGAGTATTAATGAGAGTTGAGATGTTTCTGATGCTGCCAAGATGTAGCATGGGGCTGCATGGAATGGTAGGTCTGGCAGGCAGTGAGCCCAGTTCCTTTGTCCCTGTGGAAGACCTTGCTCATTCTGTTCTTCAGCAGTTCTCTAGGTGAACACCTGAATAAGATCAGGAGCCTTCTTGAGTTATAGCATGTGCAGCTATGAAGCTGATGGAACATGCATGTGGGCATAGGTGATGTCTGTTAGAAGTCTAAAATGGATGCTTTCTAGGGCTGTGTGACTAACACTCATTTGGGGATTGTTGTGTGTGTAATATCTGTGAGAACAAAGGGCAGCAAAGGGTAAAGGGTAGGATGAGAGGAATACTGTGAACCAGGAGCGGAAGTGCTGCACGGTATACTTCTTTGGCGTAGCGATGCATAGTTTACTGCTTTGGAGACTGTGTTAGTAGGGGCCATGAATATACTGCTGTAGAGGACATCAGTACAGAGCCTCTTATAACTGACATTAGCAGCTGATCAGAAGTTGCAAGAAGTTTTCTCAATATTCTTCTACTAAGTCTTAATTTTTTTTTATTAATTTCATTAATAAGCGCCATTACTAGATGTCCTCTGTTCAGCAGTAGCAGTCATTTTTCTCCTCCTTAGTAGCTGGTGCAGTGCTGTGTTTTCGACTTTCGGCCTGGGAACAGCACTGATAACACCAATATTTATAGTTACGGCTTAGAATGTTTGGTTTGACCAAGGACTTTCTGAGTCTCATGCTCTGCCAGGGAGGAGGGGAAGCTGGGAGGACGGAGAGGCAGGACACCTGACCCAAACTGACCAAAGAGGTATTCCATACCACAGTATGTCATGCCCAGGATGTAAAAACTGGGGGCAGGAACCCGGAAAAGTTCAGTTCACGGCTCTGTCTTTGGGTGGTGAGCAGTTGTATCCTCTTCCCTTGTATTTTTCTCTTATTATTATTATTGGTGGTAGCAGCAGTGGTTTGTGTTATACCTTCGTTACTGGACTGTTCTTATCTCAACCCGTGGGAGTTGCATTCTTTCGATCCTTCTCCCCATTCCCCCCTCCCTCGGAGTGGGAGGGAAGAAAGAGGGGGGAGTGAGTGAGCAAATTGCGTGATTTATGGCTTAAACCACGACACTAGATTAAAACACTGAGAGCTCTGCACATAAATCTAATGAGACAATACCAGTATCCCAACAATGTACTTGCATAAATGGGCTTGTTGAGTTTGTTCCCTTCCCTGGGAAAGTCTTACAGTTTGGGTAAAAAAAAATGAAATTCTGTGTTTTTAGAGGGATTTGATTGTGTGTCCTCTTTATTTTAGGTGATAGACTATGTTCCAGTTAGTTTATTTATTGGTCTTAGCGATACTTAATTGAGTGATGAGAGAAGGCAGCATTGTGAGGTACAGAAGTGGTGGTGTCAGATACCTGGACGGCCTGACAGGGAGTGTTGGGGAGGAGCATAGTCACGACCTGCTTGGCAATTCTCCTCTCAGGTGTGGCAGCTGAGGCATGGACTCCAGCTGTGGTGCAGCCAAAATCGTTTATTGAGTGAGCTCGCAGGCTTTTTATAGACCCCTGCCTAGGGGTTGGTAATTGTTAGTATTGGTTAGTTTCTTTTCACAACATCATACGCTTTTCCCAGCCAATGACGTTACTAATCACGTGCCTTTTCAGCCAGTCACGTTATTGTCTATGTGGCTCTGCTTGGAACAACTTATTTGTACCCAGATGTATAAGCACATTTTTCTGTTACCACTTTCTGCTACGTTATTACTTTCCATTTTCCTTGAACACACATTCTTTTGTCCCCTTGGTCCACATTGGAGACTTTCCTCTAGCTCCTTGAAAAGTCCCGGGTACAACATCTCACCTTTGTCTTTCAGTAACTTTGTTTCAATATCTATGGTTCTCGGAGATTATCTTGGTGTTCTAACTTCGATTGTTCTTGACTCCAATGGTTTGCAGCTGATGAGGGTCAGGATGTTCGTGCTCTCATCCAGGTCTGCTGGCGCAAGCTTCTTGTGCAGCATTCCCCATACTCGGGAAGGTACAGCAGAGAGGCAGAAGCAGGTTTTCTGTGTAGGAACGTAAAAGCTCCTCTGATGGCGTTTTCTGAAATGCCCCTGCTGTCACCTGCAGGGAAGTCCAAGGTCAGACAGACAAGAGTCTCACTGTGTGGCTGGGAGTGTGGTGTAGGAGGAAAGTGTTCAAACTTGCTGGGAGCTACAGGAGTGTGGAACAGAGGGAGCTTGTACAGAAAGGAAAACCTTCGTCTAGAGAAAATCAAAACCAGGCCTCTGGCACTTGAAATTGAAAAGCTTTCATAGGAGAGTCCTTAGCAGTTTCTTAAAGGCAAAGTGTCAGACGTGGGAGAGCACACAGTTTGGGATGATGCGTTTGCTTGGGGTGAGATTTTATGGTCCATGTGCCTTCAAACAAGTGTGAGGATTGAGGTTGGTGGAACGTAGTAGAGATGGCCAAAAGTAGTTTAAACAAATAGTCCCATTTTAGTAGAGTTTGGGGTGAAAATAAAAGGGTGGCTGGACCAAAGCTTATGCTCTTCTGAAGACAAATTTGGGAAGTGCAGCAGGGAATAGGAACAGCCAGTTTGAAATGGAGATGCTTATCTATCAGGTCTGTCAGTGGGACCTTCTAATACTAGGGCACAAATTACACAGGAAAGATGGAATAGCTCAACCCAAAGGAGAAGTGGCAGTATGTGTTGAAGAAAGCTTTAGCGTTAAATCTGATTCCTGGTGGGTTTGGTCAATAAAAGTCATCTGGACTGAAATACCAGCTCAGTGGAGAGCAACTGACATGTTAACTGACCACCCAGTGTGACAGAGGGAATGACCACTCTGTTAAGGAAAATCAGAGGGGCAGGAAGGACTGGATAGAAAAGCAAAAGGAAGGATTACCCTCACGTAGGTTGGATCACACGTCGGGTTTGATGCCAAGTGCAATTGTTTAGATGTCACAAATGATGATTTCAGAGAACCTCCGAGGAAAGCAGCAGTTCTTGACTTGATCTGGAGCAGTGCTCAGGTAATTGGATTCAGATGTAGCTTTAGATCAGCCAGACTGCAGTTTTAATATTCTTGCAGGAATAATAAAAGCCAAAGAAACAACTGATGCATTTTATTTCGGAAGGGGGAATTACAGAAAATGAGGAGGCTCATTAACTCACATATGGGTTAAATATAAAAACCAGAATAAGGCAGATGAAAAGAGTTTGAGAAGCAGCTTGCACAAGGGATAAAACCAACCATAAATCCTTTTCTTCTTGTGATGTGCTGGGGTGGGGCAGGGGGAGATGGCCTCAGAGTTTGTAAGGCTGGTAGGAGCAGGGATAAGGAAGAACACCTACAGAAAGTGAAACTTAAAAACTCAATTGTTTGTGTGCACCCACTGAGATGCTTAGGGAGGTTTTAATGGAAAATGGCGACATGATAAGCATGTTGGAAACCTTGAGTGCAGTATTCTACTGAGCACTGTAATAGCAGGCTCCAAGGCAGAATGTTTGCCTATAGGGAGAATCATTAGAGGACATTTCTCATTAATATGCCAAAATAACTGGCTTTAGAGAAAATCAAAACATGAACAGTGTTTAAGTGCAGTGAGTTGATGATATACACCTGAGACTTAAATTTGAATCTGAAATCGCTGAAGTCTTAACTTGGATGCATTACCCATCATGTAACTGCTCCTTTCCAGGGAAATGGAAATATGCCAGTATTGTAAGATTTTTGAGGGAGGTATGGGCACAAAGTCAGATCTCTGTATTCTGTAAACTGAACTCATGAATAAATGAATGAAATACAGAAGACAGTATGGTTTTATATGGTTACCCAGCTCTCCCCCTTCAGAAATGTGTTTTGTTTTATAGTTATACAGTGTGGCCATGGATGAGCTGGTTGATATGGTTGGATTCCTGAAGGCTTTTGATAAGCTTGTTGTTAAAGGCTCCATGGGAACTAAGGTGCTGCAAGACCTCTAGTGGAGTAATAACTAATAGAAAACAAAGAATAGGAGTTAATCTTCAGGTTTTGCAATGTGAGCATAGAATTGGTTTTATCCAGCTGAATTTCACAGGGATCTTGTAAGGCACATGCTTTTCAGCATATGGATAAATCTGCTAAAAGAGAGGAAAACTTTCAGTAAAGAGTTGCAGAAGGGCCTCTTCAGGAACCTGCTCAGTAAGGTTCCATGGGATACAGCCCTAGAGGGCAGGGGGGCCCAAGACTGTTGGTTGATATTCAAGGATCACCTGCTGCAAGCTCAGGAGCGGTGCATCCCAACTAGAATGAAGATCAGCAGGAGGGCCAGGGGACCTCCTTGGATGGATAAGGAGCTACTGAGCAAAATTTGAAAGAAAAAAGAGGCTTATAAAAGGTGGAAGCAAGGTCAGGCGGCCTGGGGAGAATACAGGGATGTTGTCCGGGAAGCTAGGGACCAGGTTAGGAAAGCTAAGGCCCACTTAGAATTAAACTTGGCTAGGGATGTTAAGGATAACAGGAAGGGATTTTATAGGTACATTGCCGATAAGAGACAGGTTAGGGACACCGTGGGCCCTCTCCAGAAGCTATCGGGAGAACTGGCTACCCTGGATTTGGAGAAGGCTGAGGTTCTTAATGACTTCTTTGCCTCAGTCTTTACGGGCAAATGCTCTATCCACACCACCCAAGTCTTGGAAGGCAGACGCGGGGATGGTGAGGGTGGGGACCCTGGGCCCACTGTGGGGGAGGATCTTGTTCGGGACCACCTTAGGAACCTGAATGTATACAAGTCCATGGGACCGGATGAAATCCATCCAAGGGTCCTGAAGGAGCTGGCAAATGAAGTTGCTAAGCCACTGTCCATCATATTTGAAAAATCATGGCAGTCAGGTGAAGTTCCCGATGACTGGAAAAAGGGAAATATAACCCCCATTTTTAAGAAGGGAAAAATGGATGACCCAGGGAATTACAGACCAGTCAGTCTCACCTCTGTGCCTGGCAAAATCTTGGAGCGGATTCTCCTGGAAGGCATGCTAAGGCACATGAAAACCAACAAGGTGCTTGGTGACAGCCAGCATGGCTTCACTAAGGGGAAATCCTGCCTAACCAATCTGGTGACCTTCTATGAAGGGGCTACGGAACTGATGGACAGGGGCAGAGCAGTTGATGTCATCTACCTGGACTTGTGTAAAGCCTTTGACACTGTCTCACATGACATCCTTCTCTCTAAGTTGGAGAGACATCAATTTGATAGGTGGACCACTCGGTGGATAAAGAACTGGCTGGATGGCCGCACGCAAAGAGTAGTTCTCAGTGGCTCAGTGTCCAGCTGGAGACCGGTAACGAGTGGTGTCCCCCAGGGATCGGTGTTGGGACCGGTCTTGTTCAACATCTTTGTGGGTGACATGGACAGTGGGATTGAGTGCGCCCTCAGCAAGTTTGCCGATGACACCAAGCTGTGTGGTTCGGTTGATACATTGGAGGGAAGGAATGCCATCCAGAGGGACCTTGACACGCTTGTGAGGTGGGCTGATGCCAACCTGATGAAGTTCAACCATGCTAAATGCAAAGTCCTCCACCTGGGTCGGAGCAATGCCAGGCACAGCTACAGGTTGGGCGGGGAGGAGATTCAGAGCAGCCCTGTGGAGAAGGACTTGGGGGTGTGGGTTGATGAAAAAATGAACATGAGCCGGCAGTGTGCGCTTGCAGCCCAGAAGGCCAACCGTATCCTGGGCTGCATCAAAAGGAGTGTGACCAGCAGGTCGAGGGAGGTGATCCTGCCCCTCTACTCTGCTCTCGTGAGACCTCACTTGGAGTATTGTGTGCAGTTCTGGTGTCCTCAACGTAAAAAGGACATGGAACTGTTAGAACAAGTGCAGAGGAGGGCCACGAAGATGATCAGGGGACTGGAGCACCTCTCGTATGAAGATAGGCTGAGAAAGTTGGGGCTGTTCAGCCTGGAGAAGAGAAGGCTGTGTGGAGACCTCATAGCAGCCTTCCAATACCTGAAGGGGGCCTATAGGGATGCTGGGGAGGGACTCTTCATTAGGGACTGTGGTGAGAGGACAAGGGGTAATGGGTTTAAACTTAAACAGGGGAGGTTTAGATTGGATCTGAGGAAGAAATTCTTTACTGTGAGGGTGGTGGGGCCCTGGAATGGGTTACCCAGGGAAGTTGTGAATGCTTCATCCCTGGCGGCGTTCAAGGTGGGGTTGGACATAGCCTTGGACGGCATGGTTTAGTGGGAGGTGTCCCTGCCCATGGCGGGGGGGTTGGAACTCGATGATCTTGAGGTCCTTTCCAGCCCTTGCTATTCTGTGATTCTGTGATTACTCCATTTTGAAAGACTGCGCAGTGAAAATTGTGTTGATAGATGCGGAGTAACACAAATGATTCGAACTTCATACACACATTGATGGGTTTGTATGCAGGAATTCTAACCAATGATTCCTACGTAGGAAAGTGATCTTGGAGTTACACTGGATTATTCTAGAGGAAGTCAGCTCCTAATACTGCTTTCTTGAAAAGTAATGAGCTCTTTAGACATGAAAGAGCACACCACTGATATGTACAACAGTGATTTGACTGTATCTTGAACCTGGTGTGCAGTCTGCTTTTGTCTTCTTTACCCAAGTATAATGTAATTGAACTGTTGTAACGTGTATTCTTTACAGGGAAAAAAATAAATAGAGTAGGATTTGTCAATCCAGGAAGGGTATGTTTGAAAGACACTTAAATTTTGCTAAAGTAGAAGTGCTGCAGAGAAAGCTATTGAAGAAACCATAGATACTTATTCAGTTAATACAAAACCTAGGAGGCATCTAATATTTATGTATAATTTATGTAGCTTTGAAAATTGACCAGTCTAATCAATGAAGGAAAAGTCCACCAAGAACAACAAAACAGTGGCGACTGTGGTTCACAGATTCCTTGAGCTAAAGGCTCTTGGGAAAGAGGAGACTAGTCTGAAAGGAGCAGAGATGGATGCCCTATTCCCTGGTTGTCATCTAATGCTGGGCGGTGTCAGTTCAAAGATGTTGGCTAGGCAAACATTTGGCCTGACCCACTGTTGCCTTTCTAATGTAATGCAGGAATAAATGCTCCTGCACCATTTGCCCCTGTAATACACACACTGTCACTTGCTAGGGTAATGTGCTCTGAGTGACTAGAAAAGCCCTACTTCATGCTCTGCTGTGGGAGGCAGCAACCATTCTCTGAAATTTTCCTTTGTTATCATCATTCCCCTAAGTCCGAAGAAGTTCAGAATGCATTGGGCAAACCAGGGTGACTACAGCATTGCTGTCTTCCAGTTTATTTTCCAGTTGGTGCAGCCCCATGGCTCTAACAGCAGAGCAGGCAGTGTTCAAGGCCAGGTTGGACAGAGCCTTGAGTGACATGGTTTAGTGTGAGGTGTCCCTGCCCGTGGCAGGGGGGTTGGAACTAGATGATCTTAAGGTCCTTTCCAACCCTAACTATTCTATGATTCTGTGGTGTGAGATCAGAAGGCAACTTCTTCTATACAGCCAGCCTTGCTGTTCATGCTGGGATCATGGAGTCACAGAATGTCTGAGATTGGAAGAGACCTCTTGGAATCATCCAGTCCAACCCCCTGCTCAAGCAGGGTGCCTGGAGCGCTGTCCAGTTGGGTTTTGAGCATCTCCATTGATGGGTACTCCACTACCTCTCTGGCAACCTTCTTGATCACCCTCACAGTAAAATGTGAAATGTTTTCTTATGCTCAGATTGGATTTCCTGTTTTCAAAATTTGTGCTCATAAGGCTCCATGCCATTTAAAAGTTGTGTGGTATACCTCAGCCTCCACTATGAAAGTGAAAGGCTGAAGCGATGCAAGATATCCAGGCAGGGTATGGGAAGTGTCATGGGAGCCATCAGCGGCAAGAGTCTGGAAGTGCTGCTGTTCGTGCCGCAGCCAGTACCAGTTTTAATTCTGCTAACTCAGTATACAGCAGGGCTATTTTTAATTGCAGAGGGAGTTTTTGGATTGATTTGTACAACAAAATACCTGAACATTTTCATGTGGATAAGCAGTGTTCAATGTGAATTCGCTGTCAGGCAGTTATTGGAGTTTTTGGTGTCTGGGTCAAAACTTTTACACTCATCTTGCAGAAGGTCTGTGCTTCCTGCTGTCAGTTGAAGTACGAGTTTTATTTTACCTTTCTTGAATTAGTGACACCTCACTTTTCCTTTCCCTTGCCTTGTTTTTAAAGGCAGCAGGGCATCCCTATTGTCTCTAGCAGGTAGTGAAATCTTATTGTTTGCCTCTATATAAGGTCCTGTTTTCATCTGGACTGAAAATAAATGGCTGTTGCAGGGAGGTGATGAATTAAACAGTACCTCCAATGGACTTAAGTGCAATTTGTATTTTCACAGTACTTAAGGAAACTAAGTTGCTGTCAGTATATTATAAATTATCATAAAGTTTCACACTTGCAAGTTTATGTGTCTCTCTCGGTAGTATGGTGTGTGAAAATGCCATGCAGGATTCATGGGTGTGTGGCGTCCTTATGAAGGTGGAGAACTCGGGTAGTGTTGCACACTGAATGGCAATGACATGAGGTAGAAAAGACAAAAGTAACTGGAGATAGAAATGCTGTATTTCTTTCCCTTCCCATTTGTAAAGTTCTCATACCTTACATATTTGTCTGTTAATGTCAACTCTGAAGTATAAATTTTCCACATGTTGTTGAAAGCTGGTTTTTTTTTCCCTTTTTCCTTAGGAAAATGGGTCATGCCAGAGGCTTCAGAAGCTTGCAGAAATTAACTCTTACTTGTTTTTATGAGTCCTTTATAGGAAGAACAAAACTTAAGTTACTTTATTCTCCGTGGTAAGGAAGATTTCTTTTTGCAAAAAGACTGTGTAACCTTTTCCTAGTCAGTAACATTGCTACCTTTTCTTTACTAGTTATGGGACAGCCTGCGAAGAGTAAGCATCCAAAAGAACCTGGGGAAAACAAAATTAAGCCTGTTAACAAAAG
The DNA here is from genome assembly GCA_039720435.1 of Amazona ochrocephala. Classification (NCBI taxonomy): domain Eukaryota; kingdom Metazoa; phylum Chordata; class Aves; order Psittaciformes; family Psittacidae; genus Amazona; species Amazona ochrocephala. The sequence continues at coordinate 33,400,599 of CM077879.1, forward strand.
AGTAAAACCTAAAGCTTCTAAAATGAAGGAGAGAGAATCTGTTGACTCCTCTTTGAAGTCCCAGTCCATACTGACACAGGTGATGGATAAAGGTCACTTCCAAAAACTAGCTCCCACTTTAAGCCTGTCTGCAGGACAAAGCATAGAACTGCGATGTAAGGGGAGTAATGTTACTTGGAACTATCCTTCATACTTAGACACCTTTAAAGACTCCAGACTCAGGTAAGCTGTTTTTCATGTTTTTGAGGGGTTGGGGGGAAATCCAGAACTTCCACCCCACCACCACCACCACTTTCAAGTCCATTGGGGTTTTTGTTTGTTTGCTTGTTTACGTTTTTACAATCAAGGTATTTCATCTCGTGATTTCTAATGTCAACTGAAAAGGATGAGCATCTTTCAGACATCACCAGTTACTGCCCTGTGATCTGCACTGTGGAATAGTCTTATGTGTGAACTAGGTTTCCTTCAGATGGATCTGAAATAGAAGATGTGGTCCAGCAGGACACCAGTGTGCTCCAGCCATGGACAGGGAGCCATATTAGAGCTAGTCCAAAGTAAAACTCTCTATATGTGTGGTGTCAGGTACTCACTACCAACTCTGTAGCTCTACAGAGACCTGCTACTGGTGGCCTGTACTGATTGCCAGTGTAGCTACCACCTGAGACACTAAGATTAATTTCCTGAAGAGGCTCAGCAAGATACTCGTGTAGCATCTGAATCTCTCAGCAAAACCACACCAACCACCATGCTAAGGAGCAAGTAAGAGCAGGCTTTACTTTTTCAGTCAAGGTTATCTTTGTGTGGAAAAAAAAAAAAATAGATAAGGGATTGTGAAGTTTGTGGTGTGGCAGTTTAATGCTGAAGATAGGTGCCTTGGGATTAGGAATGCTTTTTCTTCCATGGAGTGTACTGAGTTCAATAGACATCTTAAAGGAAACTGCATAAATAGTTGTTAGAGCCCCCTTATCATCTTTGTGGCCTTCCTCTGGACTTGCTCCAGCAGCTCCATGTGCTTCTTATGTTGAGGACACTAGAACTGCACGCAGTGCTCCAAGTGGGGTCTGAGGAGAGCAGCGTAGAGGGGCAGGATCACCTCCTTAAAGGTGAAAGAGAGATAGTGAGGAGACTGTGGCACACTGTGAATGATGCCCTAAGAATGAACTGCAGGGAGCTTTTCTTTCATTATTAGGTGAGAAAGGCACAGAGGTATGAGGAAGTCAACTCCTGTTGTCCTTTTGTTCCTAAATTAAGTGTGTATGCTCTTTGTAAACAACTGGCTGAGGTTATCTGAATCTCTGTGATCCATTTTGCTTATTTACAGGTATGATGCTACTTTACAGTCACACCCAGTTAATTAATTTTTCAGATATATTCTTCCACTTTCCACTTCTCTTTCAAAGACTGTTGAAGATTGGCAGTTATACACTGTTTTCTTGTATATCCTGACATTCATAAGCCAGTTCTCTTCTCTTGAGTGTTTATGTGCTTGTCCCCTGATGGATGAGCAGTTCAAGAGCTACCCTGGCTGAATAAACCTCTGTAGCTAGTGCAGTGCTTCTGTCATAGTAAGTTACAGCAGCAAGCCTGTTTCCACTGAGGGCTTATTGCAGCAGCATCTCTCAGATGTTCTTGTGGCCCGTTTTGAATTCTTGCTTTTTCCTTCACAATGCTTTATCTGGATTTATTCCAGTAGGTGGCGTTTGTCAGCTACAGGACATACCCGGCCTTCAGCGGGCCAAAGCTGAGCCTGCAAAGTAACATCAACAGGAGCCGTGTGTGTGCTGGTTCTTGTTTTCAAGTGGGTCTTCTTTTGTGCGTTCGCAAATAGGTCGGTGGCGTGAGTTGGTCCTGTATATATAGCAGGTCATGCCGTCTGAGTATTAGCATCTGGCACTTACAAAGGCAAGGCAAGTATTCACATTTTTGGAGAGGAATGTGAATGCTGCTTCATTATTTGATTGTCTGTTCTTCTCTTGCAAAATGAAGTACTATTCTAGTGATGCTCATAGGACAAAATACCAGTATTTAAGGTAATTTTTTTGGGGGGAAGATATGCATTTCCTAATTGTGTAGTTTGGCATTTTGTAGTTTGAAGTAGTTTGGGGTTCTGTTGCCTCAGCAATTTACCTTTTCTGTTCCCGATCATGTTCACAGTATTTGTAATTTTTTTAATCCATATTACAGAAATTAATAATGTCACACAAAAAAATGCTATAAAACATTTTGACTGGGTGCATATAACTTGTCTGAGTATTTTCTCTTAGAAGTATACAAGGCTTATACCTAAGCATCTATATTGGAATATGATGATCTTTGTTCTAGAGGAAATAGTTTGAAATAAGTTACTGCGGCAGTAAGTGTAGACTGAATCACCAATTTTAGATATAAGCAGAAGGTCCTGTAATTAACTTGAGAAATTGAAAGCACAGATGAGTAGTACACTTCAAAGTCACAGAATGGTGATAATTTATGGTGACAATTGACTGCAGGATCATGTGCAGTTACATTTTCATCACATTTTTAGCATGACTTTGGTAATTATCTCAAGATCTTTTCTAGTGTTAATAGATGCACGTGAAACAAAGTCTGCTTTATAGAATGTGAAACCTATTCTGTAGGTTTAGAAAGCTTTGATTTGAATTTAAGTAGAAATGTCATAAAGAGGGCGTGTTATTTAGTTAGCTCAGTTGGTAAGTGTATTGGCAGCAGCAAAGATTAACTCGGAGGAGCTCAAATGTTCCTCACAGCATACAGGACCATGCACAAATAACCAACTGCAATAGGCAAAACTTGAAATTACATTCATTATTTAAAAACAAAACCTGAAGATAGGGCAAAGGGGGGAAATCAGAAAAAATACTATCAAATAACCTACAGCAAAAATGGTTTAATCATCTAGGTAGGTATATGTCCTGTATCTTCTAACATTTTTTGAGTGCATAAAGACCAAGTCCGAGGTAATCCCTTTGTTGCCAATTAGGTGTGGGGTAAAACCCAAGCTAATTAACTGGGCTGAGCTCTTTTTACTTTGTGTTTTCATGCTGGTCTTGCTGGAGTTGGGGCACTGGTGCAAACCAGAGTTGGTGGCTGCAGCGTGGGGGAAGTGGTTGAGCTCTGAGGCAGTAATGGAAAGTCAAAGAGCCTATTGCTGGGCTCAGAGGATAAGTGTGGAGGAGGGACAGTGGTGATGAGGCTCATGCAATCGCTGTGGACTAAGGGCTTTGATTCTTTTGTTCATTTGTAAGTCTACAGTAACAGATGCTCAGGTATCCAGTTCATGGTTTTCCTTTAAATAATAGGAAGCATGCACAAATTCAACTTGTCTGCTGGAATTTTAACAATAAGCAAGGTTTTTTGTATCTCCTGGGAGTGCTAATGTCCTCTAGCTGCTACTAGAGAGAAGGATTTAAGGACCCTGACATCTAACAGAATTGCAGTTACAGGAGGCAGAAGAGACCTTTAAGGTTTAGGGCAGTGAGGGCATTTGTAGCTCAGTTGGGTGGAGAGTTTGTTAACTCTTCTTCCAGGGCAGCAGCTGACACTGAAGAGGCTCACTGTGTTCTGTTTTCCTGTCTGTAGCTGTGGGAGAAGAGGGTGTTTTGGTTTGCAAATAGTTAAATTTAGCATCCATCTAATGTATTTCCTATGAATAATTGCAGAAGGAAGTAGGGATAAAAGCCAGATGTTTTGTTTCTGTGCCATGCTTATCATGTTTTTGATTCACCCATATGGTAAGGAGAATACAGCAGCCTGGAGGACCATATGACTTTTCAGAGGAGGAGATTATTATTAGAAAAGCCATTCCTGTAGTATTAGTGGCTATGTTTTCTTTGAGTTTTTCTTTGTGGGTGTACTTTACGACCTGGTAAATAAGATATTTTTGCTTGCTGTACCAGAGAGTCTCAGGTTTTAATAAGTCTGTAGCTGTTAACATGCTAAGATTACCATATGGGTGGAGGGAAAGATGCTGAGTGAAAGGAGGAGGAGGTACTTTGGCTGTTTCTTTTTGAGCTGGAGGAGAAATCCTCTCCACTCTCCTAATTGGAGTAAATAACAGTACACACTGAAATTATTTACTTTGCTTTAGAGACTGCAGCATGCAGTGCAGCTCTGGGGAGGAAGCTAGAATCATGCAGAGTTGTCTCCCAAGTTAAGGGGGCACAGCAGCTTTCTTCAGGACCAGCTTATAATCTGTAATGCTGTCTTGCCTTGTGCCACATAAAAATACCCTGCAGAGAACTTCTAGTCTGAAGATTTTGTGTACTGGCTGAACTGGCCAAAAATCTGGGCCCCGTTAGTGGTCAAAGGTAGCTCATGCACCTCCATAACAGAAGGGCTGGAATGCTGTTTTGTAAGACTGTGCATAACAAATTAATGACAGTAGGCAGACCTAGAAACTGGATCTGGAATGTATGAGAAGGATCAGAAACTGAGAGGGATGAAAGAAAAATAAGGACGAGCACATTTTCCTTTTCTCATGTGTTACAGCAAAAATCTGCTCTAGGTGATGGGAGTCTTAACTTTATACAGTCTCTGCTCTGCCTGACCTGGAGTTTGGGTTTCCTGATGAAGACCAGCTGTATTTATCACAGACCTTTACCTGATAAGTAAACTCATGTGAAATGGAACTGCTCCAGTGGAAGAAGCTGGGGCAAGAGCTGGATGTGCATCGTATGTGTGTGTAGGGGATGTATGGACAGGAACATTCTCACAAGTATTGAGGAACCTGTGTGTTGTGGAGGGCAAAATTAGACTGCTTTCAGTGAACGCGGGCTCTTCCTGGCTTTGTGGGACATCAGTTGTGCTCATGTGCATAAGCGAATTCCATTTTGTTCCATGTGTTCTGAAGTCTGAAAGCTAGGGGTTTTTTTTTGCGTGAAACAGCAAGATGGTATGTCCTCTCCTAGTGAGCTGTGTTGGAGATAAGATCTATTTTGTCAGTGAGAATGCAGCTGCTTGAGAGGAGTTTTCTAGGTGCTCTTCAAGTATTGCTGTGTGCACTGATTTCTTTGTTTTGTTTTGTTTTTAAGCTTCTAAACTTGGCATAATTCTTCTGGCAGAGATCTTTCAAACTTCAAATACCTAAAGCTTAATAAGGTGAATATATGGAATAGGATTTTGGGATGGTTTTCTAGTTCATTTAAAGAGTCTTGAAATGTTTGTATATACAATGTTTTTACTTAGTGATATGTAGAGCACAGCAGATTTTTGGCTTTTGAGTCACATTCCCCAGCACCTAAAACAGTAATGAAATGAAAATTATCCTAGAAATACTGGTCAGCTGCAGGATTTACCATTTATAATTTGCTTAATATGGCCTGTTTTGTCTGCTTAATGTGGTCATGTCACAAGTTTCATCACTTCAACTCTCTGTTCCCAGGTTTTGTTAGTGCATGCTTGTGGATGACTACCTCGCTAGACTATTTCCATTGATTACTGGATAGCAAGTTCTCAGTTAAGCAGAACACACTGTACAGTAATTAATTAACTCTGACCTTATTTTTCTGTCTGTTGAGATTTCAAGCTGTAGTTCAGTGTCTGCATTAATGGTTGGAGGGAAAAATATTCTGACATAATGATATCTCTGTAGCATTTAGTACTGAATACTTGCAAAATATTTTATGCTAATATAGTAATGTAGCCTATCAAATGTGAACTGTGAAACTAAATAGTAATACAGACTAGGACATGTTTTGGCTTTCTCTTCCTGTTGGTTGTGATACACAACATAATCTCTTGCATGAATAGGAATCTCTCAAAGCCTATCCAAAAACTGAAGATCATTTATAATGTAAGGTAGTGTATATATTAAAAATGCTGCTACTCCATGATTACATGGTTCTAAAAAGTGGAATTGGATGAGGTCATGTAGGACACGCACATTAGCAGGTAGGAAACATGATTTAGCTTGTTTCCTTAGGCAGGCCTCAAAACTGCCCCATGGTGGCTGAGTGTACTAATGCTGTATGAGGGCTTTAATGGAAAAGAGAATTCTCAATTAGCCCTGTTTGTGTTGTGTATTTGGTGTGTGTTTAATTTCTAAGCTACTGGCCTTGGCTGGAGGCCAAATGTTGGGTTGCACAAACCGTTGTTTATGATCGTTGGTAGCAGTTCAAACTGCTAGCAGAACACCCAGGGAGTCAGAAGTCTGGGAAATGTATGTAGCTAGAAGTAGTGGCCTCTCTGTTTAAGCAGTTATTCTGCCTGAAATGCAGATGTAAACATAATAAAGCATTTAGAGCATACAGTACAGTCAGGCATGTCTATAGTACCGCTCTTATGTAGTGACAAGGTGGTTTAGAGGATAAGAATTTCTTCAAAGCATGCTAATCCTCAAACCAAATGATTCAGTCAGGCACCTGCCTTATAGAGTAACTATTAATAAGAAGAAATGGGAGAATAACAAAAATTCAGAGAATAACAGATGTTCAGAGAATCCACAGCTGAATGAGAGTATGGGAGCTGTTCAGAGTTCATGCAGAGCCTGTCTGAAACACTAAAAAGAAGTTCACTGTCAAATGCTTAAAACTGTAAAGATCTCTCCTGGCTTGGTTAGAACAGAAGTGACCTTGTAACTCAGTGTGGTTGAAAATAACATTAAGGGTCAAAGCAGCAGTGAAGTGCATCAGTACTGACAGTGACTGTTCTCACAGGGTTCCCCAGGAACTGGTACTGTTGCTCTATCACTTTTGCAGTCCATCAAAGGCAGCCATCAGACTGCCAATTCTAACACCATTTGTCTTCAAGAAAGAGTCAGGGAAAGCAAACCTTACAATAAAAAAGAACAAATGAGACTGTAGCTGCTGAATTTCATCAGTAGGACCTTTGACCCTTAGAAACATTGTCAGTACCTACATTATATATATCTACATATTTAGAAACAGTTGCAAGTTTGTAAATGTCAGTCCACTGAGAGATATATGTGGGAAATTCAGGAGGAGAAAAAACCGAATCAAGTCTGAAATAATTGCACAAGGCCATATTTTGTGTAGTTACGTGATGACTCTACCGATATGCCTCCAGCAGTTTTCAGGGTCATGCTCTGGAGTAGCTGAGGGGTGATGAGGAAACTCCAGTGAGAGGATGCCAGTGAGGTGGCTTAGGGCAGAGGAGTAGGCAATGCAAAATGAATGACTTGCAGAACAAATACAAGCTGGGCTAAAAGCTCTTTGTGATGGTGTTTGCAAGTGGAAACTTGGAAAAGTCTATTAAAGATGGGAAGGCGTCCATACTGAAAGCAGGCATAAATCATCAAACAGACTCTTATTAAAGTACCTGCTACTTCATGGTCCTGAATTATCTTTGTTAGATACTATTGAAGCAGTGCTACAGTTAATGGTATCAAAAAAAGACTGGAATGCTGTCAGGTTAACTTGCAGCGTGAAAATACAGGCTATATATGGGCAAATGGAGCTGAAACATAGATGAACATGTTGTCACAGCGGTCGCAGCCCAGTTTCAAAACGGGGACTGCAAGGAATTCAAGAATGAGCTAAGACAAGTGCTAGCAAGTGCTTGTGTGTAGTTGAAATTAGTAGAACTACTCATGTAAGCAGGTATTTGCTGAAGCAAAAGGGGAAGTTTCAGCATAGCTCTGGAAGTGAAAGGTGGGTCAGTTGCAGAGTAGGAATGAAAAAATAAAGTAGAAATGTACAAAGATGTATATCTGTGCTTTTCTGTGCCTTTTGTTTTTCCTTTCTCCAGTATAAAGCAGCTTGACAGGTATGGTCAGCTGATCCTCTCAAACTCCACTGCAGCAGACACAGGTGAATACAGCTGCTGGCTTCAGCTGTGCAATGGTAACAAATGCAGGAAGGATGAGACTAAAACAGGCTCAACATACATCTTTTTCACAGGTAATTAACTCACTGGGGGATTATTAATGGAAATGTATTTGCTAATAAGACAGGAATAAAGCTACATCAGCGATTTCACTGTCAGGATTTTTCTTCCACAGTTTTAGTGGCTGTTAAGGAAGACAGTGCTGGTGAGCAGAAAATTACTTGCTTACTGTGATTAATGAGTCCATTTTCCCTATGGATTATGCTAAATATATACCCAAAATAATGTATAATGCAATGGAAAGCAAATACTTCTGAAAATACTAACATGTTATGAGCATCCTCTACAAAATGAATTAAAGAATGCTTAATTTTTGAAAATGTGTCTGGATAAAGAATATAAATCCATGCAGATGATTAATCTTGTCACAGCATTCAGATGACCACATGGACTCTTCCTCCTCTCCCACCCCTACCAGTTACTTGTAGCAACTTAGAAGTCTTGACCTCATTGATCTTCATAAGGCCATGGTTTCTCCCAGGAGTCTATGTAGCATGTTGAGAGGCAAAACACTCTTAAGTACATGTGTTGTCCCACAGAGCCTGAGATTGACTGTAGCCCTAACACTGCATGGATAGGGTCATTGTAGGTAACTGTGCAGAGTTTACTGCTACGTGGTACATCAGAGCTGTAATCAAATGGTTCACTTGTCCTTCTCATGGAGAACATTCTGAATGGTAAAACTTCTGCTGCCTGATCAGAGTGAAACCATTCTTGGCTAGCAAATATTTTAGTACAAAATCCGAAGCTAGGGTTGCTTGTGATATGTTTTGGAGTTAAATTAGACCATGAGGCTGTGCAGAAGGCATTGATCAGAAGTGCTTAATGTTCTGATGATACGTTTTAGAAAGGCTGGAATGAACTTTCCATTCAAGTTATTATATAAACGCTTGTGCTAGAAAGAGGAATTTCAGTTTTATATTTCTAAGAAGCATGCCAAATATGGAAGTACTCTTTAACTTTCATTCTAGAAGTGCTAAATATTTTACCTACTTAGAGAAGCAAATCAAACAGTTGCCTAAAATTATGTGTATGAAAAGGCTGTAGCTCCAAAGAATATCTCTTTCTAGTAGTGCTTATCTTACCAGTGGTGGTGGGGGTTTTATATGTGCTATCCTTTAAAAGTGGTTGAGTGAACAGAATTAGATCCAGATGAGTATTTGGAAACTTGTCGAAAAGGAATTCCAAAGACTTTCATAAGATTAATAAAATCTGATTACAGCGAGGAATACATTGCTTTTCTTTTTGATGTAATGTGTTTAATGCAAGCTATGTAAATACATACTGACAGATTAGAAAAGTAGCTTTTTTTTTTTTTCTTCTGGGGGTGCATATTTAAAGCAAAAAGCTTTGGGTAATTTTTAATATTGCTTATAGCTATTTTCTCTTGTCATATGTACTTTTCTTTCTGTTAAACCAAGATGTAAATATTCTAACTGTATCAACTCTTCTGCACAGATAAAGAGGAACTTTTTGTGCCTACTCCCAGTTATTTTGAGATTGTTTACCTGAACCCAGATAAACCTGCAGTCATTCCATGTCGTGTTACTACTCCTTCAGCAAAAGTAACTCTGCACAGGGAATTTCCAGCAGAAGAAATTGAAACAGATGGAACTGATATTGTTTATGATGTGAAGAAGGGTTTTGTCTACCAGCACCCTACTTCTGATCATAAGGGTATTGTCTATTGCAAAGCAGAGTCACAGGGAGCACCTCAGATTTCCATCAAGTATCACCTACTGTATGTGGAAGGTGAGTTGCAGTTTTCTATATGCTTATGCTGACATTCTACTGGCATTGTTTAGAAAACAATACTTTAAAAAAAGTAAAAATAATCACAGAATTTTAAAATCTTGGTTAGAAGTATATACAGTAAAACTGTAGGCTTAAATCACAGCAGTTTCCCACTGTAGAGGGGAGAGTTGCAGGTGCACATCAATTACCTGTTGCAATAAGCAAGCAGAGGCAAAAATTGACTCTTAAGCTTTATCAATGTATTTGACTTCAGAAACTAATTTTCTTCTTCTAAACACTGTCTTTGTCTTAGTTCCCAAGGGCCCACCCTCAACCACAATTTCAGCATCATCCAGTAGAGCAGATATCAGTGACAGCGTTCACGTAATCTGCACAGTCCTTGGTGAGCCAGATGTAGATGTGAACTTCAGGTGGCAGTACCCAGGGCAAGAGGTAAGAGATGTATGCCCAGGCTGAAATGGTGTGTGCTTTGTGAAGGCAACGTCTTCAACGCCAGTCAGCATCTTGAGTTGGAGTAAAGATTCCTTCAGATTGTCGTGTCTGCCTCTTGCTAGCTCGGGCATGCTAGCAGGAGGAGGCAGCACATTCCTTTTGAATTTCAGCTTGTCTTTCCCTGAGAGCCTTGAAGTAGCACAGGAACAAATCTGGAGAGCTCTGCCCATGTTAGTGAAGATCAAGCTCAGCAAAGCTCACTCTTTCCACAGGTTTCAATCTGGAGACACTTAGCCTCTGGCAGCATTTACAAAGACAAGCCTCAGACAGGGTCAGAGCCAGCCAGCGTCAGGAAGCTGTTCTCGAGCAAGCCACTGATGCCTCTGCATTTGGTGTACCTTCCATCTCTGTGGCTCAGGCACATGAATCATTACAGCACAGAATCTTTTAATTGCTGCCCACATCCAGAAGCACAGAAATCTGCTTTTGCTCTGCCTCAACTTGAAAGAACCTGTTGGAAACATCCAGTGAATCTTAGAACTTTGGTCCTTTTTCTTGCACAAAAGGTGTATCTGACTGGCATCTTTAGGTGTATCTGACTGGCTTCATTGGTGATCCCCTCTCTTCTCCCTCTGCGCACCCTGACCAGTTACAGTAGAGACTTGTTTATTAACTAGCCTCATTCTGCTGCTGTTTATCCTAAGCAAGCCAGGAGCAACGGAAGGACTGCTGGAAGATGGAACCCTTCACCAGAGGAAAGGAATCCTCTATGACCTGAGGGTTTGCATTGTATTCCACTTGCCAGCCCTCCTGGTGCTGAGCTGTCAAGGGACCATGTAGAGCTTTCTAAGGAGGTACTTGTATCAACTCTGGTGTCCCTGAGGCAGCAAAGAATTAAGTAATTTAACAGCAGAGGTAACTGCTTAAGTGAGTGGTTGGAGTTCAGTGCTTACTAGCCTTGAGAAAATTCAAATCTAAAGCCCAGAGGTTTGCTGTAGCTGTTAAGATGGAGGCTGTAGCACTGATTGTATATGAACAGCTACATACATGCAGGTGATCGCCCATGTGTGCAGTGCACGCTGCGGTGCAGGGCACATGGTGGCTGAGAGAGAGACTGTCCTGTGACCTGCCTCTGCCCTGGGAAGGACTGATCACTAGAGTGAACAGTCTCAGCTCCAGCTGTGCCTGGGGATAGGGAGGGAAAAGTTGTTTGGGTTTCTGACCCAGCAAAATGATTAAGTAGATGTTGGAGTAGAAGCACTGTATGCATGTTGGAGACTTAACATTTATTAAGGAACTGTTCTCATAGTGCAAAGGTAGGGGTGAAGGGAGAAGAGAGAGGACCATCAGTCATTCTGGTCAGATGCACCTTCTTTTGTGCAAGAAAAGAGACTGGCAGAATTCTGTAATTTATTGGATGTTTCCTTTCATTGCGGCTTCTTTCAGTGCAGGGAGCTTAGTGATAGCTTTTGTTCCCCAGCACCTGGGCTGTCACCTACCACTTGATCCCTGAGCAGAAGCATCACTCCAGTCTCTGCTTGCTCCTAGGTACATTGCATCAGAGAGACCCCCATCTCTGTAGTCACTAACCTCTCCCTCATACATTTTTTTTATCCCTTGCCACTCCCTGACAACTGCATTTGCTCATTCCCCTGCTGTGTATGCTTACTGATGCATACCAATCTACTTCCTTAATATGATTCCCTGAAACCAGCTTCAAAGCAGAAGGCAATTAGGTTGAGGAAAAACTGGGCTAGCAAGAGCCCAACCTGGCAAATAGCTTCTGCC